>JAFJYI010000023.1:0-2426250 GCA_019022655.1 Acacia acuminata
GTGCTTTTGTTTTTTTTTTTTTCATTTGAATAAATGGTCCAAATTAGACTTATGAGGTAAAAGCTACTTATTTGAAAATCCAACTTTCCTAGTTTTTAGTATTTCAATCGGGCTTATGCTCTTTGTTCACTCTTGTTCATGCAATAGCAATAGCGTTGTTCTCGTCTCTGTGAGATGAGATACCAACCATCTCAAAATATATTATCATCATCATCATAATTTAATTTCTTCTAAAATTTTAATTCTAGAATAAAAAAATTGGGATGTTACAATAAGAATAACCCTATAGAATTAAATAGCAAATTGTACGGGGCCTAAGTTTCTAGTTACTTATGTAATATTTATTTGATCAAATTATGTATTTTAGTATTGCCAAATTATGTGATTTAGCATTTTTCATATTTTTTGGTAATTTTTATTTTTTATTTTCTCTTATAATTATCTCAAAAGTCACTTATACTATCATAATTCCAAATAAATTTCAATTCGCAAAAGCTACTTATGCAACCACCAATATTTACATAAATCATATTTTACAATCTGACTTTTCTATAAGTCATCTTGTCTATCGGTATTCCAAACAAACCCAATAAATATATGTGAACTTTATACCCAATATGATTCAATCTAAGTGCTCCATATATAAGTTTCAAAATATACATGCAGGGTTTGGGATGCAATTTTATTCTCAAAGTTTAAACGTGAAAGTAAAGAGTACATGGAAGTATTTTTGAGAAGTGAAAAATCAATGTGACCTATTACATTATTTCTCCGATCCTAAATATAATACATAATTAATTTTTTTAAAGATATTAAAAAAGTTAATTAAATTACTTTAAAATATTTATATATTTTTCTCTAAACTATTTATATATAATTGTTAGTGCGATTTGGGTCATTATGATCATGCCGAATTAAGCTTTGGAGAAGTCTTTGGATACTCCCAACAACGCTAGAACTACAACAAGGCTAGAACTATCTAGTACTCCATCTAATCCTTATTATAAGACATCAATTAACAATTCTCATAAATCAATAAAAATAGTTAAAGTTAATAAAGTTGTAATTCAATTTAAGTGACTTCCAATATTATCTCTACTAATTGCATGAAACTCTAATATTATATTAATTATTACTCTCAATTCACCCACTACCCTTATTAATTATAGACAAACATGGAAAAAAAAATAATTAATGTGCTTTGGAAACAAGCAAGTACCTTATAAAAAAGACCAAACACAATTACTAGTTGATGCCTTATAATAAAGACCAGAGAGAGTAAGTAGTAAAAATTTGAGCAGGTTTTGGCATTTTTAATTACTATTAGCCCTCATTTCCACTCCTCTTAAATCAACTAAGCCATCATATTAAGGGCTTGTTTGATTTCCAATTCTGTTTTTCTTTTTCAGCATTTTTAATTACTAACATAATTTACGGTGTATAAAGTAAATTGGGTTTAAACTTCTCATGTTGCATGAGAAGAAGAAGATTGGGAAAATTCCATTTAAATACCAAATGAATTTGTAAAACCCCCTTTAAGTCCTCCGAAATTATAAAAAGACTCGAGATGCCAAAGACCTTTCGGGTTATGCAAATTCGTACAGAATTGGTGTGAAATGACGATAATGTCCAGGAGGAGAGAGGAGAGAGAGAGAGACGAACCATCTCCACACCATGACTGGCAAAGGTCGTCATCCTGAGCCTCCGCCATCGAAGCCACCCGCCTCCGCCGTCGACCCCCCCAAATGCGGACGCGACACCGGATGACGCCGGTGAAAAAGAAAAAAACTGAGGCGCGTTGGCGTTGAGAGATCTTGGAAGAAATTGGAAGAAGAAACGAGCCGCCGGAAGGGAAGGAAGGAGAGGGGTGAAGGAAGGAAGAGGAAGAAAGGAAGAAGAAGGAAGAAGAGAAGGAGGCAAAAAAAAAATAGAGTCACTGGAAGTGCACACTTTCACGTGAAGAGTGTGATAAATCACACTCGGTGAACACTTGAGTGTGATTTATCACACTCGAGTGTGACTTTTTTTTTGTGATTTTATAACAATGGTAATTTGTGTATATGAACCGGTAATTTGCGTTTATGGACTGGTAATTCGCCTTCAGGTTTTGTAATAACGTTTTTTTTTTGGATAGAAACAATGGTAATTTGCGTTTATGGACTGGTAATTTTCGCTTCAGGTTTTGTAATAATGCATTTTTTTTGTTTTACAAAACATCCCAAAAAGAGTAAAAAATGGATACCTGAAGAAACAATGGTAATTTGCGTTTATGGACTGGTAATTTGCATTTATGGAGTAGTAATTTGCGTTTATGGACTGGTAATTCGCCTTCAGGTTTGCTTTTTTTTTTTGGATAGAAACAATGGTAATTTGTGTTTATGGATTGGTAATTTACGTTTATGGACTGGTAATTTGTGCTTTAGGTTTTGTAATAATGCATTTTTGTTTTTTACAAAACATCCCAAAAAGAGTAAAAAATGGATACGAAGAAACAATGCTAATTTGCGTTTACAAAACCTCAAGCTCAAATTACCGGTCCATAAACGCAAATTACCATTGTTTCTCCAGGTATCCATTTTTTACTCTTTTTGTGATGTTTTGTAAAACAAAACAAAAAAATGCATTATTACAAAACCTGAAGCGCAAACTACCAGTCCATAAACGCAAATTACCAGTCCACAAACGTAAATTACCATTGTTTCTATCCAAAAAAAAAAAAGCAAACCTGAAGGCGAATTACCAGTCCATAAACGCAAATTACCAGTCCATAAACGTAAATTACCATTGTTTCTTCAGGTATCCATTTTTTACTCTTTTTGGGATGTTTTGTAAAACAAAAAAAAATGCATTATTAAAAACCTGAAGCTCAAATTACCAGTCCATAAACTCAAATTACCAGTCCATAAACGCAAATTACCATTGTTTCTATCCAAAAAAAAATCATTATTACAAAACCTGAAGGTGAATTACCAGTCCATAAACGCAAATTACCAGTTCATATACACAAATTACCATTGTTATAAAATCAAAAAAAAAAAAAAATCACACTGGAGTGTGATAAATCATACTCCAAGTGTTCACGTGAAAGTGTGCACTTCGATTTTGTGTTTTTTTTTTTTTTTGCCTCCTTCTCTTCTTCCTTCTTCTTCCTTTCTTCCTCTTCCTTCCTTCACCCCTCTCCTTCCTTCCCTTCCGGCGGCTCATTTCTTCTTCCAATTTCTTCCAAGATCTCTCAACGCCAACACGCCTCAGTTTTTTTCTTTTTCACCGGCGTCATCTGGTGTCACGTCCGCGTGTGGGGGTCGACGGCGGAGGTGTAACTTTGATGGCGGAGGCTCAGGACGGTGACCTTTGCCAGTCATGGTGTGGAGATGGTTTGTCTCTCTCTCTCTCCTCTCTCCTCTCTCCTCCTGGGCATTATCGTCATTTCACACCAATTCTATGTTGGTTTTGATTAGTTTTGATGATGTCTTATATAGTGCACTTATTAAAGGCAAAAAGGTTGAGTAATATATTGAGTAATATAGTTATCTCCTACATTGACTAACTACTATGTTTAATGTAGATTAGTCCAAGTTAAATTAAGGAGAATGATCATGAAGGAGATAAGAGATGAAAGAAAGAAGTATCTGCGAGAGGTTGTCAAGAGAGCAAGATGTTATTAATAGATTTTGAAAGATAATCAAGAAGAAGAGGAGATATTGAAGAAGGTATAACTTGCTAAGAATGATGAGCTCAAGTTAAATGATGAAGAATGATCAAGTTGGGAGATGGAAGAAGGAAGAACTTGCTGAATGGAATGAAGATATAATTATCCAAGTTCTTATATTGATGCTAGAAGGCTCCAAGATCATATGGAAGTTGGAATGAGTCAATTCAGAGTTAAATCAAGCAAATATGAGGTTTAGGATGAGAAAACCTCGAGGTTTCAGCCAACATCAGCTTTTCAGCTTCACTGTTTCACGTTCAGCACGGGCGACGTCTGGTAATTCGATGATATCTCTTAAACCAGAAATCGGATTGAGGTGAAACCAGTGGCATATGAAACTAGACTCCCAATGCGTCATTTTGATATAAAATTCAATCCTAAAGGAGTTCAGATCAAGGAGCTATGATTTTTACAAGTTTCCACAAGAATCAACGTCACAGTCCAGACCCACCTTCGGTAGTTTGAGTGTAACTCACAAACGAAAAATCCGATTGAGCTAAAATCGGTGGCATATGAAAGTAGACTCACAGAGCTTTCCATAAAGACTTGAATGGACCAAAACGGAGTTCATACCAAGGAGATATGTCCCTCGAAATTTGACAGTCAGCTCAGGACGTTGCAAAAACGCTGGTCAAGAACAGCTTTTATTCATCGAGATCATAACGGGCACAACACAACGAGTTTGAAGCTGATTCTTCTTGCAATGGATTCTCACCTCGAGCTTGGACATATAAACTTGAGTTTAAGATTGACCAAGAATTTTCCAAGTTTTCAAAACCTCCAGGTTTTGGTGAAAACCTCCAGGTTTGTTTTGGCTCAAAACTCCGAGAATTTTCATATTTAAGTGAAAACCTCCAGGTTTTGGAGAAACCTCCAGGTTTCTGGCATCCAGAGAGCAAACATTTTTCACTGATTTTCAAACCTCCAGGTTTGTGAAAAAACCTCCAGGTTTCTGTTTGGTGCAAAAACTCAGAATTTCCACTTTTGAGAGAAACCTCCAGGTTTTGACAAAAACCTCCAGGTTTGGGCATCCAGAGAGCAAACGTCTTTTCTCTAGTTTTGAAAACCTCCAGGTTTCCAGAAAAACCTCCAGGTTTCTGTTTAGCGCAAAAATTCAGAATTTCCACTTTTGACAGAAACCTCCAGGTTTTGATAGAAACCTCCAGGTTTGGGCAAACGAGAGAGCAAAGCGACTTTTCTCTGGTTTTGAAAACCTCCAGGTTTCGAATAACCTCCAGGTTTCTTCACGACCGGAATTTCAAATCGGACGAATTTGCAATACCTTCTTGTTTGATCTTAATACTTCCTATGATTAATCTCTAATGTTCCTAGATATGTTTAACCACTTTATTGGTGAGTTTGAAAGATTAGAGATTGTACATTGAAGGTTTAAAGCAAAAAGCAAAAGTGATGTCAAGCACATTAAATGCAAATCAGAAAGTTGCATTCTTTTGGGTAATCCTTCTGCACACGTTTAACAAAGGATTAAAGATTGCTTTCCACATCTAGTAGCTGCTATTCCAACGGATTTATTTTCAAGAAGTCAACTCGAACTTACTGCCCACTGGATTAAGTGAAGATTAGTGAGAGAAGAAGACCAAAACTGAACCAGAACCTTATCTGTTATGGGCAACGGTTATAAACGGTCATATATTGTTCTCTACCTATAAAAGAGGACAGATTCAAGCAGAAAAACGTGGAGATACAAGCCTACACTTCCAATATGCTGATGCTCTGCTTTTACATCATTTACTCTCTGTTTTTCATGTTTAGATAACTTAGAGAGTGAAGTGATTTGTATTTGATCTTCAGTGTTTATCTATTCACTTCTAAGAGAGGAGATTTATTGTAAACACATTATCTTTCTATCGAGAGTTACTCAAGATTGGGTAATCTTGAGTGGGAAACACATTGTGTTGATTACAACTTGTAAAGGGAGTGAATCCTAGTGAGAGGATTACTTGAGTACGAGTGTGTAATCAAGCGGTGTGTTGATTACGGTTGTAAGGGGGAGTGAATCCTAGTGAGAGGATTACCTCTTGTACGTAACGTGTAATCGAGTTGAAAGAAGATAGTGGATTGAAAATCCCAAGTGAAGCTTGGGGAATTTGGATGTAGGTCAAGGATTGGGCCGAACCGGTATAAATCAGTTGCACATTCTCTTCCCTTATCTCTTACATTTCCAGCGTATATGTTTGAATGTGCATATATATTTGAATGGTGATTATTGCCTTATAAACTGATTTGATAAGTTACGAAAAGATTTTCAAAGTTCCTAAATTTTTATACTTCACCCAATTCACCCCCCCTCTTGGGTTCAGCCGGTTCTTACATTCTATACGAATTTGCATAATCCTGAAAGGTCTTTGGCATCTCTGAGTCTTTTTACAATTTCGGAGGACTTCTGGGGGTTTTACAAATTCATCTGGTATTTAAATGAAATTTTCCCAAGAAGATTCCTACACACACATGAAATAGTGGGACCCACATATATATATAATGCTAATTATATATATATGTGGGTCCCACCATTTTATGTGTATGTGACATGAGAAAACACTTCTCCTACAACATGAGAAGTGTTTTTCCCAAAGTAAATATATGAAAAAAGTTTTGTGATTGTGGTAAACGTGAACACTAACTCAAATAAATCCTAAGGGAAAGCTATTTTCCAAATGAACATTAATCATAGAATAAAAAATAAATTGACATTTAAGAATTAGTTATTGTCCAAATGTGTTATGTCAGTGAACCAAGAAGTCAGCCTTAAGTGAATTTATATTACATCGGGAAGGGGTTTTTTTCCCCTTGCCCGGACTGCACGGTACATATGTCTGTTGCTATAAAGTACATAAACATGTCAGATTCATACAGATTGTGAGTGAGAGTGATATACATATGGGGATCACTTTCTCTGCCTATCTTCACTTTCCCTGCCTATCATTTGGATAGGCAGGGAGAGCTCTTCTCTCCTGGACCGTCTAGATCGATTTTTGTTTATTTTATATTTTTTTAAGAAAAATTATTTTAATAGGTAGAGAATCTAAAATAAAGATAATCTTTCAATTAACATTTTTTTAAAAAAATGATTTTTTTATTTAAAAAGAAACAATTAAAAAAATCAAATATGGACCGTCAGATCTAATGCGGGACGGCCCGGATCAAATAGGTAGATGGTGCCTATCCTTGGGATAGGCACCGAAAGTGGTTCCTCTCTCCTTCACGCCTTTTTTTTTTTTCTTTTTTCCTCGTCCCCTACTTTTTCTTTAGGTCTTCCTTGATTTTCAATTTGTGGGGGCCACTTCAATTCTCCACATAGTGGCATTTTTTCCATCTCAACTCATTTTTTTTTCCTTAAATGACCCTACAAACTTATTTTATAAGTTGAAATATGATGTACCTAAATTGATATCAATTTAAAATCTTAAGAAAATATCATTAATTTAGTATTAATGATTTCCCAAATATATTAAATATACCTCAAATCTATTAAAATTATGAAGTCATCATACCCCCACACTTGCAACAAATCTTGTTGTCAAGATTTTAAATTCTAAAACAATCACATTCAAGAAAACCATGGAAGCAAGATTTTTAAAGCAAACACTACAAAATTGAAGCCAATCAAAACTTTCAAGAATCAAACTTTCTCAGAAATCTTTTCCACCTTCCAAAAATGCAAATAGGAAGGTAATTAATTGGCAAAGATAAATCACAATAGAATGTCCCTCACAAGTCAAGTGTTTACACTCATTTCTCAAGATATTCAAGGCTTGTGTTTCACTCAATTCCACTTATTGCAACTTATATACAACAACATTGTTCCTTATCTCATTTCTCTTTGTATTATTCCATTACATAAACAAATTAAAAGGACTTTGATAATAGATAAATATTTTAGTTTGTGCCAAGTAATTCAATAAATAATATGAAGAATGAAGGGATTTTTTCCCTGTCTTGAGCCATTATAGGTCCTTTCTTTACGCAACCTTGCTCACAAGTAATGTAGTACCAGTTACTCAGTTACTCCAACAGGCACTTTAAGAGGCTTAAAGCCCAACTCATAACTCTATTTGATTTAACCGTTTGACACGAGTGCCAACATTGATGATGAAGTTCCCCGGTTACTAAGTCAAATCTAAAGATGTCAGCGAACTTGTTATTATTTTCTTATTCCTTCTTTTCTTTTCCTTTTTTTCAACCCCTTCAATCTCTTTTTTTCCACGTAGCACTTACTAGAGTCACTAATATAAATGAATGCCTAAATCATCTTTATGTATGCAAAGGATTTTTTTTCCCACTTCAAAAGAGATTCAATACAAGTTCTAGAGATGAAATCTCAATAAGTGTACTCTCTATTAGAATAACGAATATTTAGGCTCAAATTCCTCACAGGCTCTTTGACATCCTAAAGTAAAGTATCCAAACCAAATCTTTACCTATTAACTAACATTCAAAGAACATAGAATTAATTCCTAATCAAATTCACTCCTTTTCATGTTCAAGTTAAACCAATTATAACAATGCGCGCTGAATAAAATTCAAATTTTCAAAAAAATTTGAGGACAAGACAATTTGTTGGCTATGATTAGTTTTGATGATGTCTTATGTAGATGTCATTGTCAGAGCAAAAAGCTTGCATACTACATTTATCTTCTACTTTGACTGATTCTTATATTTAATGTAGATGTGAAGTTTAATGATGGAGAACGATCAAGAAAAGAGATTAAAGAAAGAAGAACTTGCTCAATGGAATGAGAAAATCATTATACAAGTTCCTAGATTGATTCTAGAAGTCCCCACGATGATATGGAAGTTGGAACGACTTAATTCGGAGTTAAAATGAGTAAAAACGAGCTTCGGGACTAAGTAACTCGAGTTATGGACTTACTACCTCGAGTTAATGACTTGCTACAGTGATTTTGGGCATCTGGGGTGATTAACTCGAGTCACACAAGTCACTATCTCGAGTCAGGATGATTTCCAAGTGATTTTTGCTCCCTGGAACATTTTACCTCGAGTCAGCACTCATCTACCTCGAGTCGGGTTCAAAAACTCGAGTTAGGCTTCATGTACCTCGAGTTTCGGCCCTTTACAAGAACCGGTGCACTCGTTCCACGTTTAGCTCGGGCGACCTCGGTAATTTGATGATATCGCTCAAACCAAGAATCAGATTGATGTCAAACCAGTGGCATATGAAACTAGACATCCAATACGTCATTTTGATATATAATTCAAGCCAAAAGGAGTTCACATAAAGGAGCTATAAAGTTTACAAATTGCCACAAACATCACCATCACAGTCAGAACCAAGCTTCAATGTTTTGGGTGTATCTCACACAATACAAATCCAATTGAGCTGAAATTGGTGCCATTGGAAAGCTGACACACAGATATTTCCATCAAGAGTTGAACCAACCAAAACAGAGCTTAGACCAGGGATATATAGCCTTCTAAAGTTGACACTTGAATTTCTGGAATCAATTTAGCATAGCCTCGGGTTTCTGCCAATATCACACTTTGAGAAGAGTTTTTACCTCGAGTTAAAGAGTGTACCTCGAGTCAAATGGGGTTCCAGAAAGTTTGAACAATGGAGAGATCATTTTACCTCGAGTCAGTAGCCACAAACTCGAGTCAGAGCAACTAATACAACACAACTATAAAGGATCAACTCGAGTCACAAGGAAAACCTCCAGTGAAATGACAACCCGAGAGTTTGAAGAGTGTAGAGCTCTTTTTACCTCGAGTTAGCAGAGATACCTCGAGTTATTTCAACTTATACGAAGATCCAACTCGAGTCACATAGACCAACTCGAGTCAAACGACAACCTGAGAGTTTCAAGAATGGAGAGCACATTTTGCCTCGAGTCACTACCATTACCTCGAGTGAATATCCTCCTTCAAAAGTACACTTTGAATATAACGATGCACAAACTCGAGTCAAGTATTTCTTCACCTCGAGTCAATCTCTCAGACTTCATTTCTCCATCTTCAACGTACTACAGACTCGAGTCAAGGAATTATGTCCCTCGAGTTAAAGAGCATTTTCAAATGTTCACTTTGAATTTAATGATGCAATAACTCGAGTCAAGGTATTGCTACCTCGAGTAACCATTCGAGAGAGTAACCGAGAACCTTGGAGATAAGGTACAACTCGAGTCACGGCTAATACAACTCGAGTCATTAAGCGGAATCAAGCAACTCGAGTCAAGCAAAGATCAACTCGAGTTGGGCTCTGTGGTTTTTGAAATTCACCATGTTCGAAATCGTGGATTCTCATCAACAACATCCAAATGAATTCCAAATTAACTTATACTACTTCTAAACATTATTCAACATTTATTGTGATATCATTAATCATAATGTTGAGTGATTTTCAGATGATTTAGCAACGGTGACAATAGTTAGTAAAACGAGACGACCGAGAGACAACGCATTAAACCCAATTGAAGCGAGATTAGCGCGAATGGTTAAATGCTAACAACGGTCATAATCAAACGGACGAATTCAAATCCTACCAACGGCTATTTCTCCAACTATTATAAATACACAAAGGATTGAATTCATCAATGGAAAAATACAGAGACACGAGCTTACAACTTTAACATGTCAATCCTCTGATATTCACTTACTCTCTGTTCTCAATGCTTACATAGTTTAGAGAGTGAGATGATAGATTATGTACTTCAGTGTTTATTCATTCACTTCTGAGAGAGAAGATTTATTTGTAAACATCTATCTTAAAGTTACTCAAGATTGGGAGATCTTGAGTGGGAAAACACATTGTATTGATTACAACTTGTAAGGGGGAGTGGAGTCTGAGAGTGAGTAGACCATCCTTCGTTTACAGATTGTGTAATCAAGCGAGTGTATCAATTACAACTTGTAAGGGGGAGTGGAGTCTGAAAGTGAGAGGACCATCCTTCGTTTACAGAGTGTGTGATTGTTCTTGAAAGATAGTGGAATCCCAGGTGTTCTAGGGACTGGACGTAGGTCAACGATTTTGGACCGAACCAGTATAAATCACAGTTTGCATATTCTCTTCCCTTATCTTTTATATTTCCAGTATATGCTTATTTGAATATCTAACTGTTGATTTAGAAATTGCGAAAAGATATTCAAAGTTCCTAAAATTTTATCTGACACCCAATTCACCCCCCTCTTGGGTGATAGCCAAGTCTAACATAATTCATTTAAAATCAAGGATACCCTCACCTCCACATTTAAATGTCAAATTGTCCTCAATGTGAACAAGTAATTACATGATCAAAGAACATAATCATCTTGTTTCGAAGCGCTTGGTTTATAATCTTCAGTTAGACTTCTTAACACAATCATCTAATCATATGATCAAAGAACATAATCATCTTGTCTTCATTTATTTTCAAACAATAAGATTTCAAACCAAAAAGATGTTCATTCATGTTAATTACATGTACTTCCTCAATCATAGACCATTTTAAAGTACAAGCATTCACTGAATTTAAAGAAGGCACAACATGCACATAATTGCAAATAGATATAGGGACTTTCAAAAATTTAAAGCATCCAACAAAATCCACTTGACTCTTATCAGGAAGAGTCAAAACATCCATAAAAGAATCATGTATAACAACTGTTGAGATAGCCACATCAATTTCATCACACTACTACAAATATTGGATATCACTACCCTAAAAAACGTCCTTATTTTAAAATAGGAAGTAAAAAATGAAGGTAGTGGCAATCTTGTAAATATATTGAAGGAAAATGAGCCTTTAGCATCCTGAATTATTGTTTAGGACTTATAAAATTGGATTTTGTCGTCCTAAATAGGTTTCAGGGCGCCTAATAGCCATTGAGAATTTTTTGCTGTTTGGCGCCATGGTATTTTGGTTGGATTTTTGAATTTAGGTGACCTGAATACAATTCAAGTCGCCTATGTTTGAATTTAGGCGACCTTAAATTAATTAAGGTCTCCCAAATTGGAATAAATTTTGGCGCCATGGAATTTTTTTGGTCTAAAAATTTATTTCTTTGGCGTGTGTGTGTTTTGTTTTTTTTTTTTTTAATATGGGCGACTGAAATAGATGCGGTCGCCTATTTTTGAATTTAGGCGACCTGAATTTAGTTCGGGTCGCCCAAATTGGAATAAATTTTGTTCCTTTTTTTGGTCTAAAACTTATTTCTTTGGTGCCGTGTGGTTTTTTTTTTTTTTTTTTAACATTGGCGACTGAATGAAAATCGGTAGCCATTTGTGAATTTGAGGCAACCTGAATAAGTTTGGTCACCCAATTTGTTGAAAATTGGTGACCGAACCTATGTCAGTCGCCCATTTTCAAATAGTGGCGAATTTTAGGCGACTTGAATATGTTTCAGTCGCCCAATTTGGTGAAAGTTGGCAACTTTGAACCTATGTCGGTCACCCATTTTCAAATAGTGGCGACTTGATTTTTTTATCGTCACCTATTCTAAAAATGAGCGACACTGAACCTAATTTCAGTCGCCAATATTCATTAAAACCCCAAATACCCACTCGGATCCACCAAAACCCTCACCCACGCGATAGAAACCCTTCATCATTTCCCTCTCGCGACACACTTCACATCTCCGCCTCCTTCCCCTTCATCATTTCCCTCTCGTGGCACACTCCACCTTGAATTCTTTCTTCTAATCGACCTCCACTCCATCTCCATAGTCGCTCTCCTGCGGTTTCTACGTTTTAGGTTCTTTCGTTGAAATAGTCCCTTTTGGCTTTCGTTCTCCTATTTCATGTTCTCCCTCTTGCATTTCCAAGGCTTTATAATCGTTGAATATTGACTTCTCTCTGAGTTCTTTTTGGTTTTCCATTCTGCACGTTCGTTGGGTTTCTCCAGGTACTCATCTATTTCATCTTCAATAACCATTGATTTTTTAGTATTCTATTACAACGCCTCTGCTCACACCACAACCTCCGGTACTTCCCTCGCATTTCTTCTCTCTTCTTCTTCTTCTTGTATATGTTTTTTCAAACATTGCATTGTGTGTGACTATTGCATTTTAGTTTTGGACAGATTGGATTACTTTTGATGATATGTACGTTTTGCTTTTATTTTCGAATCAAGGATGAATAATTATCATTTTAGAGATTGATTTATGCTCTTTTTGCTACAATTTATCTTGGATTGCTAATTGATTTCGGTGTTAACGTCGCCCTAAGTTTTTATCTCGGATTGATTTCTCCTGGGTCATTTATGGGTCACGGTTTTTCTTCTTCTTCCTCTAGATTTTTGTATTTTGTTTCTATATTTCGTGCTTTCTAGGTGTGACGGTGTTGTTCAATAATAGCATTTCACTTTTGTGTGCTTCATACTTACTACAATGAAGAGAACGAATATTTTTACTTGATCCGTGATGAGAGTTGGTGAAACCTTTGACAGATCTAAAATGGTTTCATGCATTTCTTTGGATCTTATGTCGAGAGTTTGATTTCGGTGTCGGGCTGAATGTTTGTTAGGCATATTATTTGTCGAGAGTTTGATTTCAGTATCGGGGATGATAAGTCGATTATAATCAAATGGGTTATGCTTCTCATTATTCTTAACAACCACTAGAAATGATCGTTTGTACTATTTGTTAAACTTGATGTTACTTATTGAAGTGAGAAGCAAGCTGACCATCAATGGACATTGAAAAAATGGGTAACTCTACCTCCAAATTGAGTTTTTGATTGATTCATTTCTTCAAAGTTCAAATACACTTTCGTGTTCGCCGGGTTCTTTATTGTTGTCTCATCGAGAATTGATGTCATAGATCCTAATGCTTTGTAACCTTTTAGGAAGCGATATGAGCTCCTTTGAATGATTGTGCATGCATGTGCCTTTTAGTTTATTTTTAGCGAAGCATTCATTTGCTTTTCGTTTTGCTCTCTTGCTCTCCCCTCCTCCAATCGGTGCATTCTCTTATTCTGTTTCATCGAATCATTTACGCTTGTCATCTCGCATCACTTAAACGGATAATTGTGATGGCTTTTTCTTCGAGAATTTATCTATTTTGAGATAGCTCGGTTCACTCAAATGCTTACTTCAACTTTTATTCTTGAATCGTATGCTTTTATGCATTGAGCTAGATACTTTATTTGTTTGTTTTTATTTGTTTTATGTACTTCGTTTGCTTATAATCAATTGTGATGGCTTTTTTCTTTGAGAATTTATTTGTTTTGACAACTATTGTATGTTTTGAGTATCTCTGTTACCTTTATTTCTCCTTCTTCCCTCCCTCAAATGCACCTCTTTTTGTAGGCTTTGAGTATTTTTAATTTGTAAATATATTGATAGTTTAAAGGTTATTTTATAATATACTTTTTAAGTTAATTTTTATTAGAAAATGTGCTTATGACAAAAATTTTGCCATAGAGCTTATTTTTAATTTCAACTTTTAAGCTAAAAAATTTATATAATCACCAAACGGTTAGTCTAACGTCGCTTAATTAGAATTTTCTTCTACCATGCTTTATTGGTTTCTTCAAAATTTTTAAGCTTAGTCTAAATTACTTGTTGGAATTAAAAGCAATAGCAAGCTTACTATTCCTGCACGAGGCATTCTTATTGGACAGGGTAAGACATTTGTATTTGAAATTTATTTAAATATGATAAAGCATGAATAGCAGAAAAAGGTTACTTACACACAAAGAAAACAATTTTTAAAATACTGATGGTTTCCATTCCTTCTTTCCTTTTCCCAAAGGCCTCTCATTACTTGGTTCACTGCTTTGAACAGGTTCTTCAAATCTTCTTGTTATAGTATTCAGCATATATGCGACCCTTGTTTGAGAACTGGCTTCCAATACGTACGTAATGCTCCGTGATCCTCAAATGATGATAGTTTTTGTTGTGGTACTTCAGTTGTTAATTATTTCATTCACTTCATTGGTTTATCTTATACCTTGTTTTCCAATTTAGTTTTTTTTCTTGAAGATCCGTACTCACAAGATGACATCGATTCGGTTCGAGACATGTTGGCTAGATATCTTCTTGAACATGGCTCAATGTGAATAGGCAAGTCATTACTTGTTAGGGTGATTGTCAATGTGAATAGGCAAGTCATTGGGTTGATTAAAGTAGCTCAAACTCAATGTTGACACTTAGAGAAAAAAGGTTAAATGTTAATTGAATATATGTGTATAGAGTTCTTTGTCTTTGGGTTTGCTAGCTATGGATATTTATTAACTTGACTTGAACTATATTTTGAGCAATGTCGGGCTTGTATTCAGTTTTGCAAGTAAATTGGCCAAACATACGGGAAGCATATTTTTTGGCCAAAAAAACTAATATAAGGCGTCCTGAAAGCTAATTTAGTTTGTATGGGTTACTTGTCTTCTTGGTCGTGTGTTAATGCAAAACTTATTAAGCTGTGCTGATTTCGGTTTCTAGAATTGTTACAATATGAAATTTGACATCTACTTGTTTAATTTTGTAAATTATTGGTGCTGCTGTTGAATTTGCCACTTTAACTGCTGTGAGAAATAGATACTGTCATATGAGGTTTTGATTTTGTTAGACCTGGCTATCACCCAAGAGGGGGGTGAATTGGGTGTCTGATAAAACTTTAGATCACTTTGAAAATCTTTTCGCAACTTACTAAAGGTAGTTCAAATGACAGAAATAGTTCATAAAGCGATGAGTCGATCAATCAAACATATATGCTTTGGAAATGTAAGAGTTTAGGGAAGAGAATATGCAAGCGAGATTTATCTGGTTCTGCCCAATCCTTGACCAACGTCCAGTCCCTAAGCTCCACTTGAGATTTTCAATCCACTCCTTGTTTAACTGGGCACAAGAGAAAAGCCTTTACAACCTCACAAGTTTAGTCGGGCACTTGTGCAGCCTTTACAATCTCTTACTGAGATACTCCCCCTTATACACTGTAAGGATACAATTACACACTCTGTAAACAAAGGATGATCCTTTCACTCTTGGATTCACTCCCCCCTACAAGTTGTAATTGATACACCCACACTTAAGGTTCCTTAACCTTAAGATTTAATATTTGAATGAGATGAATAAGTGTTTAATAACTCCTCACGAGTAGATAACAAATGAACACTGAAGTTTTAAATCGATCATCACACTCTCTACTTGAAAAACAATATAATCATTGTGAAAAGAGAGTATATGAGTTGAGCGTTGGATTCATAATGTTGGCATTTCGTCATTGCAAGCTCTAGTCTCTAACCTCTTATATCTTGAAGGCTTCACCTTTTATAGTTGATGTAGAGTATTCAACCGTTTGAGCAATTCTTCCAGATTTTGACTATGACCGTTGAAAGCGTGTATGACCGTTGGAAAATATTACCGTTGGAATATTACCGTTGGGATATTCAAGTCATAGCATTCGAAGCTGATGAACAAGTTGAGTATTTTAATTTATTGAAGAATATTATAGATGAGTAATCAACTTCGTTTCTTCAAGTTCCTCGTCTTCTCTGCCATTTATGAATGTCTGTAGCAAACTTCATCAAACTATTCAATTTCAAAATGTTTCTGACAAATTTTGGCTTCTGTCGAGTTTAATGTTAATTCTCCATATGATCATCTGAAACTCATTAGCAAATAGGTTAAAAGCATTTAAGAATAGTAATGAGTGAAGATATGGAGTAATGAAATCACAAGCATTGATTTTATAATGTATCATGTGACAGTGATTTTCAAATATGGTAAAGTTAACTTTGAGTTAAAATGATGTTAACTTGATATAAGAAGTTAACTTGATATATGATCAGAAAGTTAACTTGATGTATGGAGAAAGTTAAACCCGATAAGTGTAAAAGGAATAATACACTTACTATAAGACAAAGTTAACTTGTAATAAAAAGTTAACTTGATAGTTGCAAGTCAAACACGATATGAACTTGAAATTTTCAAAGAGAAAGTTAACTTGAAATAACAAGTTAACTTGAAATTGGCTTTTCAATTCATTCAAATTCATTCAAGGAGAAAGTTAACTTGAAATAAGAAGTTAACTTGATATTGGGTTTTAACGTTCAAAGAGAAAGTTAACTTGAAATAAGAAGTTAACTTGATCTTGATATTAGCTTTTCAATTCAAGAGAAAGTTAACTTGAAATAAGAAGTTAACTTGATATGTTACAAACTCAAAAGTTAACTTGAAATAAAAAGTTAACTTGATATTGATATTAGCTTTTCAATTCAAGAGAAAGTTAACTTGAAATAAGAAGTTAACTTCACAAGTCAAAAAGCGATAACTTAGTTTAAAGAGAAAGTTAACTTGAAATAAGAAGTTAACTTGATATTGGCTTTTCAAGTTCAAAGAGAAAGTTAACTTGAAATAAGAAGTTAACTTGATCTTTAAGTTCAAAGAGAAAGTTAACTTGAAATAACAAGTTAACTTCGATATCGGCTTGCAAGTCAAAAGCGATAACTTCAAGTTCCTAAGTTTGAAAGGAAAGTTAACTTGAAATAAGAAGTTAACTTGATATTGCCTTTTCAAGTTTTTAAGTTCAAAGAGAAAGTTAACTTGAAATAACAAGTTAACTTGATATCGGATTGCAAGTCAAAAATGATAACTTCAAGTTCTTAAGTTTAAAAGCAAAAGTTAACTTGAAATATCAAGTTAACTTGATATAGCCGACTTCAAGTCTTGAAACAAAGTTAACTTGAAATATCAAGTTAACTTGATATAACCTTACAAGTCAAAATCGATAACTTCTATATTTTAAGTTCAAAAGCAAAGTTAACTTGAAAGAACAAGTTAACTTGATATTGTCGAAGTCAAAATCGATATGCTCTTGAAAGAATAGAGAACACATTACCTTGAGTCAATATATCTTTAAACTTCAAGTTAAAAATGATGAAACACATAGTTCAAAAATATTGGGCACAAATAACTTGATGCAAACCATAATTAACTTGAAATCAAAGTTCTATTCAAAAACTTATTCGGGACATTAACTTGGGGATTCTTTTGCAATGCGAAAAGTTACTTTTAAAAAACAGAACATTCACAATGAATTTACCTTGAGATTAATTATAATTGGTATCATCAAAACAAGGGAACTAACAGATTTTGCCATTATACCTACTGCATTTGATTTTCCAATAACCAAGATTCGATAATTTTGTTGAATCATACCATCATAACTGATTTTTGAAAGTTTTATGTGTGCTTCTTGCTTGGGAGGTGTTTGATTTGCTTGTGTGGTACTTTGATTATTACTAGGTGGCTCTCATTCACTTTAGCAGAATTGCTAAATTCTGTATGCTGAAACCTCGAAATTCTGTTGAGCTTTGTGTGCAAAAGTCATTGCTGCTATATATATTTGCCTCTTGTCACATATCGGTGTTATTGCCAATTGAAGGGAATGTTGATGCTATCTAATTGCTGCATTAAATTGTGAAAGCTGTTGTGAAATTTTGGAGATTAATTGCCTCTAAATGTGAGAAAAATTTGTTGTCATAGTGGTGCTTTGTTTGTTGTTTTGGTCTAGTTTTTGTAACCTAAATCTAGTTCAAACCTTCTGAATTTTCTGCTCTTGAATTTGCTGAAAGTTTCTGACTACCAAACTTTAATTCATTATCAAAAGACATTGTTGAACTTGTCTTCTTGGGCTCTGCGAGTTGAAGTTTTCTCTTGGAGTTGTTGATATTCTTGCATCCTTGTGCTGAATGGTTATGTTGGAAGTTGTGAATTTGATTGGTTTTGTTGAAGCGAAATTTGAATATCTTGTTCATCTATTGTCATTCTCTTGTATGATGCTCTTGTATGTATAATAAGCCAATATTCTCTTGAACTCTTTGTTGAAGTCACATTTACATGTTCAATTTTCTTATTGAGCTGTGCTGAATTATTCATTGTTATTTCACCTTCTTTGGATAGAATGCACACACATATAAGTTCATACAATGGGCATATGTGCTTATTTTGTGAAGTATTCAGTTATGCAGCAAATTGGCCAACACAGCAAGCATATTTTTTTTTTTTAAAAAAAAAAACTAATATAAGGCGTCCTGAAGTGTATTTAGGTCGCCTATTATGATAGAATAGGCGACCTGAATTTGTGAGGAGACCTGATTTGTATTCAGATCGCCTCTTATGAGGTGACCTGAATACAAATCAGGTCGTCTATTATGAGGCGACTTGAAACAATTTCAGGTCACTAAATATTATAAAAGCAACGACGCTCTCCCCGACGTCCCTTAGAAAAGGGACGTTAATTGGGTCTTATTTAGGTCGTCTTTTAGGTATTTTGTAGTAGTGTCATCAAAATTACAAACTTTAGGCTCCACAACCAAAACCTCCTCTAGACACCCAACATTCTCATCTAAACCAATTTCAAGCTCACAATCACTTTTTACATTATCCATAGTCTCATGCAATTTCAAATCCTCAACTTTCTCACAATAATCATTATCAACACAAGAAGTGGTCATCAGGCTTAAAGAATTATCTTGCCTCATAGTCTCAAGGTTTGAAACAAATTGACTCACATATACCCCAATATTTTGGATACTTACACTACTACAAAAAAGGGCTTTAACGTCCTAAATTTGGCCCAATTAACGTCCCTTTTTCAAGGGACGTTTATCTAGGGGACGTTAAAATTATGACGTCCCCATTAAATTTTAGGGAGTCATAAGTGGGATTTACGGCGTCCTGAATTTAAATTTAGGATGCTGTAAGTCTCACTTATGGCGTCTTGAATTTGAATTCAGGACGCCGTAAGTCCTACTTATGACTTCCTGAATTTAAATTAAGGACGCCGTAAGTCCTACTTATGACTTCCTGAATTTAAATTAAGGATGCCATAAGTGTCTAATTTTTTCAAAAAAAAAATATACTTTTGTTTTCTTGTGTCTCTCATATGGCCAATAACGATGACGATGATGAAGAAGAACAAAGATGAGGAAAGGTTCCTCAAGGAAACTAAAATTTGTAAAGGAAATAAACTATCAAGATGAGGAAAGGTTTTCTCTCATTAGTACACAACAAATTTGCTAGTATTTGGTGTCTGTCCATATTGCTATCATGTTAAAGAAATAAACTATCAAGACATGCCATAATTAAAAGCAAATGGATTCAGACTGCTACCAAACTTTAGATAGAAATATGATCAAATAAAGCATTGGCCAAAAAGAAGCACTTATTGACAGTTCACTTTAAACCATACAACATACCTCTAAAGAATTATTGATAAATCTGTGCTGATAACAACCATTTCCCCGGGTCATAGAACCTCGTACAAATCCGGTTCGTACCAACAATGAGGCCATACACCTACATTAGAAGAATGCACAAATTAGCACTTGCGTTTTGTTCAAGAATCCAGGATACCTAGTAAATATGAGAATAAAGAGAGAACTCACACAATTTGATAGTTCGTAATAAATCCAAAAACATCATTATACTTCTCAAAATTTACAACAACTCCCACTTCCTTAACATCGTCAACTTTCCCATCAACAATTGTCCCAATGCTAAATCCTTCACCCCACTTTAAATCAGATCCACCGGCGCCAATCGCAACTTGTCAATCTGGATTAAGAAAAGCAAAGAAATTTTCTCAAGAATATCAACTAAAAAGGGAAGAGGAAAAGTCATTATAATTCCTGAGAAGTAGATTGGAAGGGGGAAATCATGGTAGAAGATCAGTCCTACATGAGAAATATGTATAGAACCAAAAAACACTATATTTAACAACTTTCCACTGAAGTAATATTAGAGCATCAATTGTCACGGGAGAAAAAATTAAATGCCAACAAAAGAGACGGGATACATCGCGCGAGATAAGCTTCAATCTATGAAGATAGAGGTTATGCTCGTATGTGTATTCGCATCGATATAGGGCTAATACATACTTCGTTTTAAGAGTAAAAACATGGATATAAAGCTTGACATCAGCTATATTAAAGAGCTATCGATAATTGTTCGTACCTTTTCCTTAATAAGAAAGTAGTCTTGAATAAATGATGCATCTGTTGATGAACATAATGTCTGCGCTTTAGAGAAAGTGTTATTCTACCGGTCTCGCTACTTATCGAAAAGAAGACATATAGAGTCTTATATTAAATTGTATCTTTTAAAAAAAAAAATTAACATCACTAGCTGCAACTAATATACTAACGTCTAAAACATTGCATCGAACATATTGCCCTTTGTAATAGGCTTCCAAAAGGTTGATTTTCTTGTCATCAGTTGCCTAAACAAAATAAAAATATATTCAGGTTAGTCATATAAGCGATTAACAAAGCTAGGATGAGGAAAAGGGGAAGGGGAGGATAAAGAAATATAAATATCAAACACCTTTCTTATTGGAGAGAAACCGGTCAATCGACCAAGGAAACGAAAAAAGCAACCTATCTCAATTAAGTTACAAATATAACCCTACTCCATACAAAGAATTTATTTAGCTTAAGCAGAAAAGCTCAACAACATTATCACTAGCAAGAAATAAACATCCAAAAGGAAAAGTGGGGAAGAGATTATGATGTATCTGTCAGTAAAAACCACTTTTCATATGCTTAAAGCAACCATTTACATGCACAACTGAGTTAGGATGAATCGACTACATGCATAGAATCTGATGAGCAAATTTGACAATCACTGGAATAAAATACCCAAAGCAGTCCGATAAGAACCACAACTACGATAAACCTGCTTCACTATATTTAAAATGCTTTTTCAACGCTTTCTACCAGACCCAATAATGGAAAACATAGATAATAATTTTCTATCTACGTGGGGGCTCAATACCACGAGAAGAACCATGAACATTTTAAGCGAGAATAAAAAAACATGAGAGGAACTATTCCAAGAATTATAAGAAAGATTGACATAGCTTCTTTGCTAAGTCAACTAATTTTCGAAAAGACTAGTGGGTTCAGATTAACCAAGAATGTACTCAGTTAATATCACGTTAAAATATGCTAAAAATAAAACAGGTGAATACGGGGCAACTCTAGAAGCAAAATAAAAAGGTTCAAATTACATGTCACGATCGAACGGGTAAAATTCTCAATCGATTCACAAAAAGAATGTAAAAGAATGATGCAAGAAACAAATGCTCATATAATGTATAACACTTACCAAAAGCATCTAGTTGCTTCTTTCGAGCCCGCATAGGCCTTCCCCTGCTCTTCATTTGCGTTTGTTCTAGACTCTTCCACTATCGCCGACTCTGTTTCCCCAGTTGTTCCCACTGTGGAAAATTGAGAAGATGCGCCGCCGTTGGGGAGGAATGTACGGTGGTAGTGATCTGACCTGTTAAACTCCCCATCGACTCCATTTGTGCCGCTGGCTATTTAGGCACCTATGAAGAAACATAATAGAAGATCTGGTTTTAGATCTGAAGAAGGGGATCTGCCGAGAATCTAAAAACGTGAGGGTTAAGGATCCTTGTGGCTCGGATCCCTCCAATCCGGCAGCGAGCAACGGCAGTGCGATGGAATCGTGCGAGGGGATCGGAGATAATGAAGTCAACGGCGTCGGCGGAGATGAGAGAGTGAAGGCTGAGATGAGACTCCATTGGTCAAAATGAATATGACGAGAGATGAGAGGAGAAATGAATTGAAAGAGAGAAAGTGAAGGCAGATGATTAGGGAGTCTATCAGATATTTCAATTAAAAAAAAAAAGGTTTGGCTTCCTGAAATACTTTTTAGGGCGCCAAAAATGCTCATTTAGACATCCTGAACCGATTTTAGGACGTCCAAAATCTGATTTTTGGCATCCTGAATATATTTCAGGACGCAAAAAAGATTTTTTTGACGTCCTGAACCTATTTCAAGACGCCAAAAGAAATTTTGGCGCCAAAAAATTTCCTAAATATCCTAAATTGCGCCAAAAATGTTGATTTTAGGCGTCCTAAAATATATTTAGGACGTCAAAAAAATTGTTAGGCGTCCTAAATTAATATTTAGGAGGTCTAAAGTCTCAAACTCAACTAAATAATTACAACAATGTCACCGCCTTCACTTTTTACTTCCTTTTTTTAAAAAGGGACATTTTTTAGGGTAGTAGTATTCACTTTTTTGTAGCTTGACTCAACTCTAGTGACAAATTCCTTTTGCTCTATACTAGATCTCTTTGATGCTTCCACGCACTCTTCAAATAATTTTTCTAAATTAGATTTTTCCTTATACTCAACGGTTTGTTCTTCAATACGCGGATAAAAGTAAAAGGGAGGGCTAATTTCATGAGAACAAGATTTGACATGTAGATCCCCAAACTTTTATTGCTCAAAACTTTCACTAGGACAAAATGAGTTATCAAAACAAGTTTGGTTCCTAGTGAAATCATCTCTCACAAAATGACTAGTTGTACAATATGGACAATGGACATATAAATGGCTCTCTCCACAATAAGGACAAGTCATGCAAACATATTGGGAAGAATCAACATATGGAATATAACCATAGTTTATGCTTCTTTTATATTGCCTATATTCATTCAAACAATTTAATAATGAAGTCAGTTCATCATGTGTAGAAGACAAATAATTCATCTCTTTCTCAATAGTAAGTCCAGTTGGTTACCACGTGAAATCCATTATTTTAAAAAAAGAAATGCTAAGAAAAACAAAGAAAAGAAACAAGATATTTATGAACTCAAACTTAAATTACTAAAGGATTTCTAATACTAATCACCAATTGCATTGAGTCCCTAGCAAAGATGCCAAAAACCTGATGCTACCAAAATTTAACTAAGCACCATAAGTGTACGGGTCATGAAAATAATAAGTAGCAAATCAAAGTCGTCCCACAAAGACTCAACCAAACTAGTGATTAAATTTCCTTTTTTTTTGGTTTAAGTTGAATAAATCAAAAGTGTTCTCAATATGAGTAAAAAGAAATTTAATATGAATAAGAAACTACCACTCTGGTTCTATTTATAAGTCACTTTTTAACTAAATCTCATATACCAAGGAGATGTAGTTAACTCATTGATTATAAAGTAAATTTTTTAATTTGCCTTCATTTATGAATGAGTATTTTTCAACTCTTTCTTCTCTCTATCTTCACGAGTACAACTAGTATTGATAAAATTGTCACGATCTCATTTATTACATAAGGCTGGACTTATAAATAGGACTACATTTTTTGGTCAAAAGTGACTTGTAAATAGAACTAGAGTGGTACTAATACCAAAGACTTTGCACAATGAGCGAATTCCAATATCAAGAAGTACAATCGAGTCACTAATCCCTAGTTTATTTATTAGACTTTATCCCCACTAAATTAATTTAACTTATCTAACTAATCTACAGTATTAATGCTTATAAATTTCTGTCGGTTTATTTATATATCTACCTCAACTAATTATAAAATGTCTCACACAATTAATTAAGATGCAATGTTAACCGGGCTCACTCTAATTTAATTATGTGTAGCTTTTAGGTTTATGTCTATCCTAGACGCAAAATTAGATTAAAATCTAATTCTATATTACTTAATCCTAAGGTCAATTTAAGATTCCCTTAGTCAAGTTCAATCCCTAATCTCCAAACATACTCAATGGTGGCTAATTACTAAGTAATAACAATTAAAACAAGATTAAACAAACTGAAATAAAATTAAACAAAACTAATTAGTGAGAATAATTTCTAGAACTCGAATAAGATCATAAATCCTTGACATTGAAAAGAAAATCTAACCCATCATGGTATGAGTCAGGTTCATCTCAGCAACGATAAAATTCAGATTTAATAACATCATGAGAGAGAATGATGAACTGGAAAATAACACAACCAATAATAGATTCAGAAAAAGGCGTCCTCTGACTTCACGGCACTCTTTGAACACCATCGACTCCTCTGGTCCCAACAAGAAAAGAGTTCCGACCGTGCATCTCTCTCCTTGGTTCTAGAATGAAAACTGAAGATGGTAATGGTACTTCAGTAAAACTCAACGCTATATCTCGGCTCTGGTTCCCGATGAAGGAAAGAAGATGATGAACAATGTATTCGCCGCTGCTCCTCTATTTCAAGACTTTCGACTCCGTCAGAATCGTTCCTAGCGCTGCTCTCTTTTCTTTTTTCTCGTTCCATTCAAGCTTCTATTCCGTCGTTCAAATCGTTCTTTCTCAGCCAAAATGCCGCCTCGCTCTAGTCAATGCTTGAGGTAGAATCTATTGACATGTTGGGGATAAACATATTGAACAGAATACTTCATATTATTGAACCACATAGACATCTCAACAACCAACTCAAATAAATCCAGTCTTACATATTTACAGCAATGACCTCAATGTCCTAATAATGGTACAGGCCCTAAGATACAAGGTCATGGAGGTATAATCTTTTCCATGATCATATCTTAAGACATAAAAGTATATATGTGATCAAGTTTCCTTAAGGCACTACTAAATTGGAATTTTTCAATCTCTTTGTGATCGTGAGTGTCAGCTATAGATAAAGTTAGGCGAATTTCTGGACTAAATAGGTAAGCAATTAACTTGAGTCTTCTTTTTTAGAGTTTTTAAAATGCTTAAAATAAAGCTTTGAACCACATAAATAAGAGAGAATGGTGATGATAATTATATACTCCAATAGATGATAAAAGAGAATGATTTATCACCTATTGCTTCATGTTCTGGTCATATTCTTTAAATGCTTCTAGCTAGTTATTATATTCCCAGACGACTTCTTCACATGTGTGTGTAGGTGAACTTGATCTTATATTTGCAAGCTCCTTTAATGGCTTCCTCAACCTCACGCTTCTAATATTTATTTGATGATCAGAGAAGATGCATCAATAACGTAAATGGAGACAAAATAAATAGAGGGAAATTCACATTTATTAATCGATATATAGCATTTTTCTTTCTCAATCTGCAAAATCAATTTTCTGTAAATATGAAATATTAGTAGTAAGAAATTATCACCTTGATGCCAAGTCGAATCAAATTCTCCAAATTCTTTAAGATCTAATAGAATGAGTTTGTGGTTGTAATGCCAATATCTTTTCTTCAAATTCATCGAAGTAAGCTATGAAATTTGCGCTTTCGAGGGTGCTCTTCCATTGTTGCAATAGAGTTAGGATGCGAATTTGATACCAATTGAATTTGTTGAATGTAATTTGGACATTCAAGTGCACATGTAGGGCACACCCCACACTCTTTGATATCTTTGGGATCATCCCCTGTGAATTGAATCTGAAGCAATGGATGATAAGTGTTGCTTTCAACATCTCTTTTCTTTTCTTCAATTTTCCTTTGTACTTCTCCATATGAATCTCGATGGTGCCAAAGAATAATATGATCTGACGCCATTAAATCACTCCTGCTAAAGTAGCATCTAGCCTTGCAAGCATTTTGACCATCAATAAACCAGTTGGCATCAACGCATGTCTTCCCTGTGCACTCCGGTGATTTAGAAATGACAACGCAGAAAATGAAACTAAAATCCCAAGGTTCTGGAATAGAACGAAGATCCACATTTACTAAACACTGTGCAGTCTTATACATGAACCACTCTGGAATTCTTTCTCCTGGATATTCCATTATAATATCCTTAGAAATGGCTTTTTCCTTGTCAAGCAGCAATTTTGTCAAAACTGCTTTGATTGATTGTCCATCCAACTTCATGCAATTTCTGAACTTGAAGTTCACATTTTGCACATCACCATTGTGAGTGTGAGATAAATGTAAGCTTTCAAGGGATAGGCAGTCTACAGCTGACAAGTTTGAGATATAGGGAGGGAGTTCTGGTAGAAAACGAAGCCTTTCGCATTCATCCAAGTAAAGATTTTGTAGGCTGGGAAGATATTTGATGTTTAAAGGCAATGTTTCTATATTAGTTCTTGAGAGATCTAACTCAGCTAATGAAGACAACAAGTTGATGTTCTCCGGCACTTAAAATAATTCATTACAATCCGTCAGGCTTAGAACTTCCAAAGTGTGTATCTCGTTGAATAGAGAACGTAGGTTTGATGCTAGCTTATTGCAACAATTAGCATTAAGAACTGCAAGGGTACGCAGGTCAACCCAGTTGTTAAGACTTTTCACACTTTCACATTTGTCTAGAGATAATGAACCAATTTTGCTAAGATGACCTCTTGATGAGCACAACTCATCATTGATGGCTGTTCCTGAAAGATTCAACACCAAACAATTTTCTGAGGTCACTGAAAATTTGTTCAGTCTTGAGCAACCTTCCAGGTCGAGTTCATTGAGTGATTTGAGATGTGTATTGCTTGTAAGGCTAGTAAGGGCTACGCAATCCCATAGACATATACGATGAAGGCTATGGAGAGATAAAATAGATGGATGGACACTCCGCAATTTTGAACAATAACTGAGATCAACTTCTTCAAGATGTATGGCCTTAGAAAAATTTGGGAGCTCAATCAAGTCTTCTGATCCCGTGAGGTCAATTTTACTTAAATTCACAAGATTCTGTAAAAAGAAAAATAAGTTACTCCCTCCCATCAAATTCATTAATTGTTGACAGTTTTGGTAAGAAAATTAGTCAATGTCCAAACATTTTACTACTTTCCAAAAGTACTCTTAATCAATAACTACATGGGGAGCATAGTGGGATGGTGAAAGACAATGACATTTTCTTACAATGGATTATCAATATTTCATCAAATTTTGTAAGAGGTCTTGTATTAATTGGGATTAATAGGTAGGATCGAGAGCATATAAATAGAGCAGAAGGGAGTAAATAATTAACATTTTCCAACAAGTGTATTAATAGCATTTTCTAATTAAGAGAAAAAGTAAAAATTGTATACCTGGTCTCCATCCCAAAGTTTTGTCAAATTACTAAAGCACATTTTTAATTGAACAAGATATTCACCCTTGAATGTTGCCGGCAAGGACTTTGAAGGGTATTCCATCCAACATAATAGCTTGAGTTTATTTGGCAAAAACTTTATACCATCAGGAAATTTTAACTTGTTCTCTTTGAAACTTTTATGAAAAATAAGAAACTTCAGATTGGGCATTGAGCACAAGGCAAGAGGACTTAAGCATATCTCCTCAAATAGTTATGGAGCTTCTAGAATTATGCCTTCAATGGCATCACCTCCCTAACAAACAAAAAATTGTAATAGCAATAAAAATATTATGTAAAACAAATAGGAACCTGGAATAATGCAACAATTTTGTTTGATAAAAATAAGCGTAAAAAGTTATTCCATTACCTTTTTTTCCTTCAATATTTCAGAAATTTCATTAGAATCCCATAATCGACTGCGCTTTTGGGGATCATTCAATAATTGTTCACGAACAATTTGTCGACCCATTTCTTTTATCAAATGATGCATAGATATTTCTTCTTCACAAATATCTAAAAGAGCCTTATCTTTAAGTCTTTCTAATCCAATCATCGTTGAATAACCACATGCATTTAACAAGGTTATTATATCCCTGACATAACAACCATTGAAAAAACATGCGATATGCAAGAAAATATTTTCCTCTTCATTATCAAGTCCTTCAAAACTCAATTTTATGATATCATTAATTTGTGGAAAAGGTAATTTTTGAAACTTTTCCAATTGACTTTTCCATGCTTCTTCACTTTTGTCATACAAGAAGGAACCTAAAACTTTTAGGGCCAATGGATTACCATCTGCATATGCAGTCACTTTTTTGGCTAGCTCTCTCATCTCTGGGCCACCACCATAGTCTTTTTTGAAGGCATTCAAGGAGAAAAGTTGAAAAGCCTCATCAGAATTCAAAGCCTCAAGTTTATATATATAATCTACTTCCTTCCCAAAGACTTGCTTATCTCTAGTTGTTACCAAGATTTTACTACCTGAGCCAAACAAACGATGTCTTCCAGCAAGATCTTCTAATTGTTCATGATGATCATCAACATCATCAAGAACAATGAAAACTT
The DNA here is from genome assembly GCA_019022655.1 of Acacia acuminata. Classification (NCBI taxonomy): domain Eukaryota; kingdom Viridiplantae; phylum Streptophyta; class Magnoliopsida; order Fabales; family Fabaceae; genus Acacia; species Acacia acuminata. The sequence continues at coordinate 28,527 of JAFJYI010000023.1, forward strand.
TTTTGCGCCCAAGTCTTCTAATGGAAGATTTAGGTATTGTATCATCAACCATGTCAATGTTAGATTCCTTATCCCCTAATAACTCCGAAATAAGTTTTTTTTTTTTCAAAGCAGCTATTCCATATCTCTTTGATTTTTCCCTTACACTAGACAAAAAGCAAGACCCTTCATATGCAGAATAAAATTTGTTAAACAATGCTTTTGCAAGAGTTGTTTTGCCCACACCGCCCATGCCCCAAATGCCAATAAATCTGACATCATCATTTGAACCTTTGTACAATAATGATTCTACATCAGCCATTTTTCTATGAATTCCAATCAAGTCCTTTAGATAATCTTCACTCGGACACTTATCGTCTAGATTCTTCACAACACATTTAATTATTTCTTTAATTAGCTCCGCTTCATTCCTACACACCATGAAGAAATGGCGCATCATATTTCATATACTATATTAACTATCTTCAAATTTTTGAAGTCTTCCTAATGGATGCAACTTTAAAGATTTCACAGTTTTAAAAGTTTGTTTTGAGAGTTTTCTTAAGAAACATCACTAGCTAGATGACTTAAACTAGATATATAGAATCTCAGCTTAACTTAATGACAATGAATTAATGCATCGCTATCACAATGGTGATTAGTGAGACAAGGATTTAGATGACAAAAACATCATAACAGTAAAGTTGATGGGCCTAGTGTACAAGAGAATCTTTTTATTATTATAAACTTCCTAGAGATGCTCAGAGATTGGTTTAATTCAGCCTAAGGAATGGAAGAACATGTAAAGAGAAAGATCATATGCATATTAATTGTTACCGATCGACGCTACAGTGCCAACCAGATAAATTGGCAGCATGAGTGAGAGCCTCCCTCCAATTTTGCAGTTGTTGCTTGTCGATGCCTTTGTGCTCATGTTGTTCAAATGCTTTCTGGTAACTCCCAGATTGCTTCCTAATATGGGAAGGATCTACTCCATAGAACACTGGCACAACAAGGTGACCTTCATTTTTGGAGCACTCTAATATTTTTGCAAGCTCCTTCATGCACCACGTGGAAGATGCATAGTTTTCTGAGAATATGACAAGGAACAGGATTGAATCTTGAATGGCTTTCTCAAGAGATGGCCATACCTCATCTCCTTTCTCAAGCCTGTAGTCGATGTATGTATCTATTTGATTACTGCGAAGAGCTTCATGAAGGTGGCTTGTGAAATTGAGGCGTGTGTCCTCACCTCTAAAGCTAATAAAAACATCATATTTCTTTGGAGATTGAGAAGATGTAGCAGAGGAAGAGGATGAAGCCATATCAGATTGCTTTGGCTTGATATGCAGAAGAGAATAAGGTCTGCGTTCAATTGAGATCTAAGAATAATTTATAATAGGAAACTAACCGGCTGTAAGGGGAAGATAAGATTTTAGCGGAGTAGAATAGGTCAACCAAGACAAGGAAAATGGAACAAAATGAATAATAAATAATTATAAATTATAGTCAGCTTCCGTGTGACTTCTGATAAGTTTCACATGGCTTGAATCACAAATTTCAAAGAAAAGTGGTCCTACCGAATTTGGAATTTTGTTGCGCTATTGGTGTGCGTAAAAAGACAGCAATAAATGAAAACAACTCAAATTTTCCAAGGAAATGGGAAATATATGCACATATCAAATTCCCTAATTAATGAAATTTGGTTTAACGAAACACTATAATGATACGTCTCTTATTTATGTTTCTACGATCCTTTTCTTGAGTTCCGGCGAGTGTAGTCTTCGACTTTAGAAATATAAACGCGAAAAATAATTACTTTCTCCAAAACATAATATCATATGATATGCATGATTTTTATATACGACATTTAATTTCGAGCAAAAAAAAATATATATATACGACATTTAATTAGAATGAGAGTCTTGGCATGTTTTTTAATTAGTCAAAACAAAGCCAGCGAGGCCTCTTACAAACATTTGGAGAAGTCTTTGGATGCTTCTAACAAGGCCACATAGCTAGTAAGTATCCAAGTTTTAACATTTCGAAAGTGCAAGTTTGAATATTTTTAATTACGGGCTTTAAGAAACTGATATTTTAAATCAAACTGGCCATTATCAAGGGCTTGCTTGATTTCCTTTTTTTTTCTTTCCAGTTTATACCAATAAAAAAGGGAAAATGACAAAAAAAGAATTTTGAAATTGCAAAACAATATATCTGAAATAAAAGATAGAGAACAAGAACAAGAGAATAGAGAAGAGAGAAAGAGGAGTGTAGTTCTTATTCCAGTGTGTATCAAATACATAACATATGCCTTCTATTTATAGCCACAACTCTCTAATCTGCAATAAATGTGATTCCATAATCATAGTGATTAATGGGTGAGAATAGGAAACTATGGAGAATAGGAAATAATTGGAGATATGGACATCCACAAATATAATATTCATAACACTTCCCCTTGGATGTCTATTATGAATATGCCTCATAAAAAACTTTAACTAGGAAAAACCCAAGTGGGATAAAAACCTAGCCAAAGAAAAGAGTACATCATCCATTGATACACTATCCAAATCTTTGCCTCATTAAAAACCTTTCAGGGAAAACCCGGTGGGACAAAACCTAGATAAGGAAAAGGAGTACGCGTGTATCGACTCCTCTTGATGACATCAGTTTTACTCCCCTAATGACAACATTAATATTGCTCCTTCTGATGCCAACATTGCTTCCAATATCTTTGTGTTGGCAAAGAACTATATCTTGCTAATAGCATGATACATTAGTACTTCAATAGTACTAAGATATGGTACTTCTGGACCAAGTAATTCTTCAACAATTGATTGCCTTCTGAAGCTCTTTTGGAGTTCTAATGATGTTGATATCATTAACATAAATAGCAATTATAACAAATTCACTTCCATACCTTTTCATAAAGATGCATGGGCATATTGGGTCATTTTTATATCCTTATTTTCATAGATATTCTTTGAAATGATTATATCACATGCGCTCTAATTGCTTCAAGTCATACAGAAACTTATGTAATTTAATTGAGTATTGTTCTCGAGAACTTGAATTAGATGCTTTTGACATCTTGAGTCCTTCAGGGACTTGTGCTTTTGGCACCTTATGTCCTTCGGGGACATGTGCTTTTGGCACCGTAAGTCCTTCAGGGACATGTGCTTCTGGCACCCTAAGTCCTTTTGGGACATGTGCTTCTGGCACCGTAAGTCCTTCGAGGACATGTGCTACTAGTACTCTTGGATCATTTGAAGATTCTTATGCAATCTTCATAATTTAGTAAGCCATATACATATGCTATATAACAATATCTAATAGACACATAATTTATCATTCATAAACTGCCAAATTTATCGTATCCACCACAAAATCATATATCCCAATTTGGACTTCAGGTCCTTAACTATCATAGTATGATTATATTTGTCTCATTCTCAATTTCACTTATCCTCTTGGCCAATAATCTTTATATAATATCCTCATTTGATCACGTGATATCATCATCAAAATTGTTGTCGACAACTTTATCTTTTCGGTCCTATTTTTCCAATTTGACATAACAATATCAATATTACTCAGGTACTTGAACCTCTCTTGAGGTTTTGCAATAAGTTATGTCTTGATACTCTTCTTCTGGAGTATTTACCTCTTTAATATGATCATCTTAATTATTGCTCCAATTTATCCATAACGTTTATATTTGGAACCGAATACTTACTCATGCTTCAAGCATGTTATTAATTGGAGCATTTTTAGCTGGAATATGAGATTTAATAAATTTCATTTAGGTCGGTAATTCTATCGGCAAATATATCATGAATGCATAACACGATGAACTTGGTTCATACTTCTTTATTTGAGGATATATACTTTGATATAATAATGCATTCCATGTATTCTCTTTTTCAGTTATTCAATTTCTCCCCCTCATGTTGAGAAAACTATGTCAAATATCAATTGACTAATATAAGTCTCCATGTGTTTCCTTTAGAAACATCATTTTGTTTCATCTAGAAACAAACAATTAAAAGGAGATCTTCACATAACTTTTATCTCAACTTGTTAGTTCTCTATGTGTTTTGATGATAACTGACAATTGCAAACAAAGTTTGAAGTTTTTCTTTGGTAAGTTGAAAAACTTACTGTCAAAGGAAAACTCGAGTTTTGGTTTCAAAACTCGAGTTTTGACCTTACAGAGAAAAGCTCAAGTTTTTTTGAACTAAGCAAAACCACCGGTTTTTCGAGAAAACTCAAGTTTTCACTATATAGAGACTTAACATTTTCTGAAATATGCAAAACTCGAGTTTCGGTCATACGAGAGAGACTCCAAAGTTTGAACTTGTGAAAACCTCCAGTTTTTGTTCAAAACTACCGGTTTTTCTCGGTTTTCATAAGATTTGTGAAAACTCGAGTTTTGTTTCAAAACTTGAGTTTTTGACTTGGCGAAAGCTCTCTAGTTTTACATGATTTTGAAAACCGCCAGTTTTTGGGAAAACCTCAAGTTTTAACTTAGCCCAGTTTTCCTCAGTTTTCATGATTAAATGGTAGAGAGCACTCAAGTCTTACACGATTTCAAAACCGCCAGTTTTGGTTTGGCCCAGTTTTCTCTAAGGTTTCATACCTAAACGAAAACTCGAGTTTTGGTTTTGGAAACTCGAGTTTTGGCCAACTTTGAGAGCATTGCAATTTTTCAATGTTTGAAAACCGCCGAGTTTTGGATGAAAACTCAAGTTTTGAGAAACAAAACTCGAGTTTTCATCGCAGTTTGAAATTCGAATTTGAAGAATTTTTCAAACTCTCTTGTTTGATCTTAATACTTCTCATTATCATTCATTAATATTCCTAGCTATGTTTAACCACTTTGTTAGTGAGTTTCAGATGTTTATGAGGATATTAAATGAAGGTTTAAAGCAAAAGCAATATGTGACATCAGAACATTAAATGCAAGACCTAGAAAAGTTGCATACTTTTGGGTAATCCCTCTGCACACGCGCACACGCAAAGGATTAATGTCTTCTTTCCACATCCAAGAGCTGCTATTCCAACGGATTAATATTCAAGGGTCAACTCGAACACGTACAAGCTGGATTAAGTGAAGATTAGAGAGAGAAGAAGACCAAAGCTTAACCTAATCCTTGTCTAATGAAGACACTTGAGTTATATTGAAGATTACAATGGTCATTTAATGCTCTCTTAGTATAAATAGAGCTGCATTCAATTCTTCTCTAACAACACATCTGCTGAAAATGAATTGCATTCAAAGTTCTTCAACTAATTTCAGTTTTCACTTGTAAAGTATCTTCTGATACATTAAGCTTCAGTGTTTATCATTATCCACTCTTAGAGAGAGTCTTTGATTGTAAATCATTTATTGTAAAGAATCACAAGTCAGGGACTTGGTGATTGGGTTCATTGATTGCAACTTGTAAGGGGGAGTAAGTTCTAGTGAGAGAATTACTCTTGAGTACAGAGTGTGTAATCAATTGTGATAGTGAAAAACCCAGAGAGTTTGGGGACTGGACGTAGGTTAAGAGGTTGGACCGAACCAGTATAAATCCTTGTGTCTTGCTCTTCTTTTCTACTCTCTAGTCATCTCTGTTCTTATTGTTCAAAACAGAGCATTTCAAAAAAAAAATTTAAAATCCCCAATTCACCTCCTTCTTGATGATTAAGCTCCACTTTCACAACTTTCTCTCTAAGAGTACTGACTACGCCAAGAAGTCTGGGGTCATATTAAAAAGACGGGCGTATTACTGACTACGCCAAGAAAAGTACGTTCTTGTATGAGTAACCCTAAACTTTTGTGTCTTGTATGCCTATATATGCTTGTTTGATTCATGTTTGTGAAATCATGGACAAGACTGGATCTTGGGTCATACATACCCGTCGCTAAGACTGGGTCATAGGTCATGTGCTTGTTTACATTCAGTTAGCAGTAGCTTATTGTATGATAATGCTGCATGCTTGATTTTCCTAGCGTTTGAGGATCTGTGTCTGGGACATGTGGCACTAGTGAGTGCATACACCAGTAACGTACATGTGGTGTGTGCTATTGTAGGCTAGTTACGTTGTGTTTACTGTAATACCCGATTTTCAATTTACCAAAAATCCTGTATTTTATGAATATGTGACCACATTTAATTGGCAATTGTGGAGTATGTGACCACATTGAATTGGAAAATATATGTGACAAAAATCACATAAAATAATGGCTATTCCCAATCTAAAGGAGTCAAGAAAGGGAATGGATGACATTTAGCCAAATTGGTACATATTGTTAACAAGTTCTTGGCACATGAACTTGTACTATTAAAGATTGAAGGCTAACACTTTTAAATCCCTAATGAGGCTATATTTTGTCCTAAATACAAGTGTTAGAAGACAATGAAAATTAGTAGTTGTCAAAGGGAATAAAACACTTAGGATTTAGTGCATTTTGTGTCAAATTAGCACTTGTCAAGCAAGGGATTAATATCTAATTTCTTGATAAACAAATTTGCATGTGTCTTCAAGTTGTGAAAGGCAACAAGGACCTCCTTGAAGGGCCAGCAAGGACATCCAAAACAAGGCCAAAGAAGGGGGATGAAGCTTGAAGAATTGTACACATAAGCACATTGACAAGTCAACAATCAACCAAGCATTGACACTTGGCATTAAGGGACACCTGATCCCTAATTTGTGTCATCAAATGACATCATAAACTTGTAACATCCTAGGCACTTGCTTATGGATATTGTCCGCTTTGGCACAAAAAAGGCCTCACAGTTTTGTTTTCGGTTGGGCCTAGCCTGTTAAAACGCGTTCACAAGGAAAAGGTCTCCACACCCTTATAAGGCATGTTTCGTTCGCCTTCCCAGTCAATGTGGGACTTCACACAATCTTGTAACATCCCAGGCACTCCGTTATGGATATTGTCCACTTTGGCAGACACAAGGCCTCACAGTTTTGTTTTTGGTTGGGCCTAGCCCGTCAAAACGCGTTCATAAGGGAAAGGTCGCCACACCCTTATAAGGCATGTTTCGTTCGCCTTCCCAGTCAATATGGGACTTCACACAATCTTGTAACATCCCAGGCGCTTGCTTGTGGATATTGTCCGCTTTGGCACACATAAGGCCTCATAGTTTTGTTTTTGGCTAGGCCTAGCCAATCAAAACGCGTCCACAAGAGAACAGTCTCCACACCTTTATAAGGCATGCTTTGTTCGCCTTCCCAGTCAATGTGGGACTTCACAACCCACCCTCTTGGGGCTCGGCGTCCTCGGCTGTCACAACGACAATCCACCCCTTGGGGCCCAGCGCCCTCACTGGCACAACGACTTGAGCCCCAACTCTGATACCAATTGTAACATCACAGCGCCTCGCTCTCGATTGATTCGAATTTTGTAATATCCTGAATTTTGGACCTAGAGATTTGAGAATTCTTTGTAGACACTTTGTAATAACCCCATTTTCATGTAAATTATTGTATAAAGTTAATTAATATCATGTTATTGGAATTTATTGAATTTTCATTAAATCCATGGTAAAAGATATTTGTTCTAATCTAATTGGCTAATAAAGGATCATTATTATGCCTAAAAAGAAGAGGCATAAGAGGATAATGGAAGACTCAAGAACATATACACATGGCAAAATAAGAAGATTATCAACAAAAATATCCTTGCCTTTGAAAATGATAGCTCCACATTTATGTCATTGATGAAGTCACCGTAAATTGACATATGAACATGAATTCTAAAGAGGTAAAAAAAAAAAAAAAAAAAAAATCCTTTGATTCATGGAGCATCACGCATGGCTAGAAGGAAGGATGAAGACAAAGCACTTTATCACATGTTATTGGGAAAAAAACATCTAGAACATGGTCTTGTGTATTCAAGTAAATTAAAAATTGATTTTGAGGACACTTGGACACGTGTTTATTAAACAAGCATTAAAGGCATAAATGGCTTTTCTCAAGAAGTCAAAGATTTCGGCTAGAAGAAGACAAGAAAGGGGAAAAAAATGCCAACAACACATGGAATAACACAAATTAAAGAGGAGGACACCTAAGTACCCAAGTGTTATCATAATAATTAAAGAAAATTAGATAAGGACACTTGTGCACATTTGATTAAAATATGTGACACATAATCATCTTATTCATTAAGCAACGAATTACAACCACAAGAGGCATATAATTGAGAGATATGTTGTGCCCAATGGGGGCACACATGGCGTGACATGGGAAAGGAGGAGGAGAAATGAATATTTCTCTAGAAAAATGAACAGAAACCTAGAGATTTCAATGGATAATTATAAAGGGTAAAATGGTAAAAATACTCAGGAGATATTTTGGAGCCAAAGCCTCTATATAAAGAGAACTTCACTCCCCTCATTTGACACCAAGAAGGCACCACATACACACACACACATATAAAAGAAGAAGAGAGAGTAGTGAGCTTGAGAAAGAGAGCCAAGAAGGAGTATAAGAAGAATTGCAAAAGAAGATTGAGGTAAGGAAGTTATGAGATTTATTCTACTTCCTTCAAATTTATACAAATATGCTTAAGCTTCTACTTAGTGATATTGTATGATATTATTGAAGTTTTAGCTACAATTACAAAGGAGCTCAAGAAGAAGTAGCAAAGAAGTTAGAACCTTGAGCAAGTAAGCCCTTTTCCCTAACTTCTTGTAATTTTGAAGAAGTTTAAAGAGATTTTGGGCAATAGCTAGAACATGATGATATGATTTTATTTTGGTGATTTAGATAGTTTAAAATTGTTTAAAATGGAATTTTGTATAAGGAAAAGTATGGAATATAATTTTGAAAGTATCAAGGTTAAAGTATAAACACATGCAAATTGAGAAGCTAAAAAACCAGCAAGGGAATTTTCATAAACTGGGAATGATTTGCGTGTCCCTGACCTTGGCAAGTATTTATAGATAAAAATAGACATATCAAGGGTCACATAGAATTTTGGAACACCTCAAACAAATTTTTCTACAATTAGTTCTGAATTTTTGAAGTTAGGTCAAATTTCTGGAAATTTTTGGGATATATGAGAAAATGAAGGATAGATTATCAATAAAGGGATACTCATTAATAAAAAGAATTAAGGAGTTTCAAATGGTGAAAGAACCCTTCATATGAGTAATATAGTTACTTATTCTTGAGGAGAAGTTATATGGATGATGACACCATTTATGTTGCACTACTATAGATCTATTGTTCCTATTTAGTAGCCGGGAGTTTGTTATTCGAATTGATTAGTTCTTTGCGGGTAAGTTACATTAATCTCATATACTTTGTATGACTTTGTTTGTATGTTTTACTATGATTGTGTATGCATTCGGTGTTATTGTGTTTTTCAAGCGCTTTGGTACCGGAACCCACTGGGTGCGACTAAGGCCTTGATGTGCCTTGCCAAGTAGTCTGTGTTGTGAGGAGTATTTGATGGTCAATGTCTGGTCAACTAACGGCCCGTGGTATTTTTGCTCCCAAAACGTAACCACATGTGTACTTTTGCTCCAAAAAAAAAGTTTGTGGCGCTGGGCGCTCCCGGAGGCAAAGTTCATGTGTAAAATTGCTCCTTTACCCTTTTTTTTTTCTCTTTATCCCTCATCAGCCCATCTACATTATTGATTGGAAAAAATAAAAAAAGTCAAAGTAATATTATAACTTTTAGATTGATTGGGCGACATGAGTTAGATATTACAAAAGTTCTCACCTCTTGTGTGGGAGAAACTCTTGCATTAGGATCTCCATGAACAGTCTGCGCGTATCAAGCTAAATGCATCATGAAGTTGTATAAAATAAACTAATAACAGTAATTAAATTATGATTCCGAACCCATGTGAATGGAGCCTGTGGGCCTGGTTTTGGTGCTTCTGACAATTTAATCTGGACGTCCAGAGTTTTATTTTTTTTTTAAAAAAATTTACTTTTATAATTTCTTAACAATAAATAAAATTTTATTTTTTTAAAAAAGTAAGAATTAAAAAATATTTTTATTTTAAATTTTAGGTTTGGAACGTATTAAAATAAAAAATTTCAAATACTATTATTAATTTTTTGGGAAAATTATAATAAAAGACCTTAGAAAAATAATATTTTTAAGAAGGATCAGAAATTAAAATATTAAAATAGAAAGACTAAATTGCTCTTAGACATATTTCCTATCTTCTCTCTAACTGAATTTAAAATAATTTTTTTTACTTTAGAATCTAAAGTGATGGATGATTAATAACAAATATATATCAATTCAAATAACCAACCACATTCTTTTTGGGTCACATAAAAAAGAAGGCACTAAACTACAATTCTACATCAATCACACCAGATTATGTGATCATAAAATCAGTCAGAAATGATGGAACAACAGAGAACAGTTGAAGACCTTCTGTGAGACCCTGTACTTCCTTGGCCAAACGATCAACTGCTAAGTTAGCGTCTTTATTACACCAAGCTCGCCTCCCGTCATTGTTTGTGTAGGTTGAAAAGATTTAAGAGTTAATGTGGCATTGAGAGCGTGTAATCTCTTTTTTGGTTTCAAGTGAGTCTTACCTTCCTCTAAGCTCTCCTTTCTCATTTGTTAAATTTGATTAGTTTGAGTGCGTGGTCATTGGTGTGCACAATCTTGCTAGAACTTCTATTATAACCACACAGAGAAAATGCATTGGCAAGAGATTTGTCCAGATATGTCCTAATTTGGGATCTGCTTTTACAAATTAAACCGAGTATTTCACAAAGTTGGGAGCCTCAAGTAGTGATGAAGATCAAAGCTGCATGATGTTTTTTGCTATTTTAGAATCTACTCTTAGAAACATTAATTTTGTAAATCATTCCAAATTCCCACCGAGACATTATAATCAATAACAGTTACATACAAGAGATAAACATGAATGAATATCAAGTAACTTTAACTTGTTCCCAATTTAAATGGAAGAAGTAAAACTTAATTTTCGACTAATTCAGTGCCAATGTAACAAACAAGTTAAAAAGCAGAAAACCAAAAGGCGGCGGCTTAGCCACTGCACAAAAGATGATGATCGCTAAAGCCTAAATGCTTATATATGTTGTGTAGTTTATTTTTACTTTAAAGTGCAATAAACACAATCCCGTAGCAAGATCAACCGCTCACTCTACTTAAAATTCATATGCTTGTTTCTGATATATAGAGGAGGGATTGAATGTTGGACGTAATTCTGCATGTGATATTTCTATTGTTTTGTTCTTGGGCTGTTCAAACACTATCCACATAATGAAAACTGGGCAACTATGAGTATTTTGGGGGAAAAGTAGTCAAGTAATGAGCTGTTCTATATGATCATAATTTTCAGTGACCTTGATGTGGACGAAATGGCCCAGGAGGCCATGACCCATTCTAGCCAAGAGATTGATTTTAGTTCATATCATGAGAATCTAAGTTCATGAGCTGATGTTTTAATTCTTGTTTCTGTTATATTGGTATGCCAACATGTTATCTTTACTCTTCCTGAGAATAGAAACTAAAAATTTGGGATTTCTGTGCCTGATCCAAAACAATCAAATGCTCCAACTAAATTTTCTAGTTGATCTAAATCATTAACATCATCTAGAGCAACAAGAACCTTTTTTCGGAGAAGCCTTCTTCTCTTAACCTACGAGGGTATTCCATAGGGTGTGCCAATATGTAAATCATTTTCCTTCAATAGTGTAGAAAGAATTGTATTCTTCACATGAATAATCCCACGTTTCTTTGATTCCTCTCTTACATTCGCCGAAAAACAACATCCTTCGTGTTCAGAACAAAGTGGATTAAACACTGCTCCCGCAATAGTTGTCTTGCCAATCCCGCCCATGCCCCAAATTCCAATGACACGGACATCGTCTAACCCTTGACCCATAAGTGATTCTAAATCTGCAATCCTTTCATCAATTCCAACAAGGTCTGTGAAGTCACTTTGATACACATTATTCAACTTGTTTGACACAGATTTGCGATTTCTTCAATAAGCCTAGCTTCATCCCTAGAGTAAATAATCAAAAGAAAGTAAGATTAAGAAGAAAAAAAAAAAAATGAAGTAGACCATGACTTTTCTCTTTAAGAATTTCTCATATCTTGAGACTAAAGAACTTACCATACTTTAATGAATGGAATCCAGATAAATTAGCAGCTTTAGTCAAAGCATGTTTCCAATTTGACGACTCTTCCTTGTAATTTGAGTCATTATGCTGAGCTAAAGCATCTGCATGAGACCCCTTTTGATGCTTCACATCTCTGATGGATCCATGTTGTACAAAACAGGAATCACAATCTGCTGATCCCTGTCCTTACACTCCAGGATTTTCACCAGTTGTTTCAAGCACCATGTTGAAGAACAATAGTTCTTTGAAAATATGATAAGTGAAACGAATGATTCTTCTATTGCTGCAGAAAGTTCTGGTGATGATATTACATCTCCTCCTCTCTCAATTTGATTATTATCATCATCCAAGCATGCATCAATTTGCTTATGCCGTAATTCTTTTCTCAAATGGCTAAGAAAACCAGAACGTGTATCTGTGCCGCAAAAGCTGATAAATACATCATGTTTTATACGAGAGAACTGAGACAATGATGCCATCAGACAAAAACAGAGAAGTGGTTCTATGTGCAGATCTTGTACATCCCAACTTGTGCAGCACAAGTAAATCTTTGCTTGTTCCTCCTTTGATCCAAGTTAAGACTAACAAAAAAAGGAAAAGAAAAGAAAAGAAAAACCATAAGTGAGAGGAGATAAAATGAAAGAGAAAAGAAACAGTAGTAAGTAGCTTCAAGAATCGAGAATAAAAAACTAAGCTTAAAAAAATGAATTGAGGTTACATGAGAAAGGTGAGAACCTTCACCACGACCAATGTCCTAACTCATTCTTGTCACATACGGTATAGCCCCAAATGGCTAAGATCTTTTAACGTATTTCTGTTATTGATACTATAAAGAAAAACTTGTACTACTTTCAGATAATTTCCAAGAATATTATCAGTTCCAAATATTGTTTGAATATGCAACGGAACTTGGCAATATGCCGATAACAATGGCCAACAACACCGAGTAATATCTCAGACGAAGTTTTGACGTGCAACGATGTTCATGTCAACATACGTGTATAATAATAGTGATGGTTTTGTAAGTAATTTGTTCAACGTAACTCAGGAAGTTTATCCAGCTTAAATCAATCAGTCTCTGCTACAAAATTTGGGTTATTTAATCGTGGCCAGCCCTGCCAATCAATATGGTAGTTCCCAGTCATATTTCACAAAGACACTAATCAAAGCTATTTTTACTTATGAAATCTTCGTATTTATGAGATTTAGCTAAGAGAGAGAGGACGAGAAGAAATTTGTCAGTAGGTTAAACAAGTCCATCAAAGTCAATTAATCCACAGAAACAAAACAGCTTTTCCTATTAACTTCCTTTTGATTTAATCGCACTCAAAGAGTCAAACTCAATGCTGCAGTGAGGCCTAAATCAGAACCAGGGGTTTGGGTGCGAGAAATCAAAACACGCAAAACTATAATCAGAGAGAAGGAGAGCAGAGAATAGCGTGCAGCAATTTGTGCAACAAAGAGGAACAAAAAATACCTAGTGGGTGGGTGAAGAGCTGGGAATCAGAACCAACCCGGCTTAATAGGGCTAGGGCCTAACAGGGCCCGGAGTAAGGAAAACATCTATTTTTCAAAGCCTGGCCCAATAGTACCAAGGCCAGGGCCGGCCCTATAAGCCCGGAAAGTTATTATTCCAAATTTTAATATTTTTCTTTCGATTTTTTTAAAAGAAATATAATTAGTAAATTGCAACCATTAAAGTTCTAATCTATCCAATAAATGTTATCAACATTAATATCTAAACAATACAAATCATTCAACAAATAAACACATTCATTAATTCGTCATAAAAAACAAATAAACACAAAGAATATGTATTTTTTTCATTTTTTTCAAAAAATATTAAACAAAGAAATTGCTTTATGTATGTATGCCACGACAAAATGTCTTTCCCTCTCGTAATTTTTTTTTTTGTGTCTGATTCCTTCGATTCATGCATGATTTTACTAGCAAGTAAAAATAATTATCCTTATTTTACACAAAATATATTTATAATTATTACTTATATAATATTGTAATACCAAAGTATGTGTTTATTTAATATGAAAACATCCATTCTTTAAAATTTAGAATAACTAATTATGTGTTCTAATACAAAATAATAATAAACATAAAAAAAGGGTTATAGTTTAAACTAAAAAGAACTAAGTAATTACAAATGAACATATTCATTAAGTGGAAATCTAAATAATTTTTTTTTAAAAAAAAAGCTACAGTTAAACGGGCCTAATGGGCCAGCTCGATTAAGCCCGAGGCCCTACGGGGCGGCCTGCAGGGCTAATTTTAAATTTCTGGCCTACTTTAATTTAAGCCCGAGCCCTGCGGCGGGGCTTAAACAAGCCGACTCGATAGGCTCGGCCCAATTTCCCAGATCTAGGTGGGCGATGGCTGAGAGTCTCCGTCCATTGTAGGACTTAAATCCTGTAATAAGATAACAAATTTCTCTTGTCTCGATCATCAAAGACTAAGAACCAGATTCTAGAGATGGGCGAAGAAGAGCTTGGGAAGTTGGAAGGAATAAAGTAAAGCATTATGGCACTTAATGTTCTTTGTTTTTCTTGTAGAAATTTTTTTCGTAACATTCACGTATTTAAGTGGGTCCTATTGAAAAAAAAAAATTATTAGTGGGATCTACTCACTTTTATGTGAGTGTAACAGAAAATATTTATGTAGCAAAAACAGAAATAATAAACCCTTTAGTTAATACAATCTTGCTCCTCAAATTTAACCTCATTCACTTTGATTTTGATGTCTTAAGTTTCAAACATCGGTAGTAGTTATTATTGTATAAAAATCTTGCCTATTTTACTTTTAGAGGGACTAAAACCTCATACTTAAAATTTCAGGATCAAAATCATAAATAAAATTAAAGGATCAATGATTATATTATCCCATGAAATCAAGTGGGATGGCTTATAAGGGCCCGTCCGACATATCACAACACGACGCGCCAAAATGTTCCTCTTACAGTCCCGTCACATCTCACATTACCTGAGTCAAAAGAGCGTAAAAGTCAACACGACCTTGGAATTTATTTATTTAATTTTTTTTAAACTGTATCTAGATCAATGATTAATAATTGATTTTTGTTCATACTAATTAGATTCCCTCCATGATTTCTGCCGGCCACGATTTTTGAACTTTTTTCCGATAGGTGTAACATCCCATTTCAAAAGCAGTATATATTTTTTTATCGAGTAGAGCATCGGGCGATTGAGAATCGATATTTATATTCGAAATGCCGTAAGTCCGGGCTGATTACGGTAGTGGTACGATATACCGAGTGTTTTCAAAAGTAAATAACAAAAGAAGAAAGTCTTGGTGAGTCCTATGCATGTCGCTTGCCTTTCTCCTCGATCCTCGGTCCTCCCGACCCCGACGCTATGTTAAGAGCGAGGTTCAATGCCCAATGAACCTCAGTAACGGTTAACCTCATGCTCAAGTAATACAAGTATATGGATGATGAGATATTCATGACATTACGATTAATCAATACATAAGCACACAACGAGATGCAAGATTAACATATCAACAAGTACATAGCACACAACACATGTAAAGTTAACCACGTTTTCACTAACCGGTGCCACGACGGCCCATCGTGTCCTCGGCGCTAGGAAAACTCAACGGCATTACCAAGATCAGTAACCCGTATAAATAAAGCTGAATGTATAAACAGTGAACTAAGACAGAGTCTTAGACCCGGTGCATGACCCAAGACAAAGTCCTGTCCATAACTCTATGAAATAGTCTATCACATATAACCATACAATAAGCATCAGAGTTAGTGTTACAGTACGCGAACGTACCTTCGTCGGTGATTGTGGTACGTACGTCGGTCGGATTGTGATCACGTATATCCTATAATGGTAAATTTCGCATTTATTAATTCGCAAATAATATCCTAAGAGATATTTTGGCCACTAATGACTATTTTGCCCTTGGAACATTTATTTTTCACTTTATTCCCCCAAAATTCGTAGAACAACGCTGGTACAAATCTGGGCAGCATTTCGTCTAACTTTGAAAAATCATAATTAATTCTAGAAAAATCTAAACGAGGATCCGTAAAATTATCCGGACTCTTTAGGATGTCTATTTTCAAGGAAAAATACTTGTATATACCCAGAATTTATGAAAAATTCCCAGGTTTCATTTTTCTCAACGTTGCCCAGAATTTCGTCCAGAAAAATGGCCTAACTTCAACTGGTTGTATCTCTTTGTACAGGAATCAAAACGCTACATATTATATATATTCGGAAAGCCCTACATATCTACTTTATTTCTGGAAATTTTCGTGATTTATGGGCTTCATTTCCAACATAAAATATTATCATTTCTTTCGCTGTTTGCCCAGAAATTTTACCGAAAATTTCGCGAACTTCGCTACTTTGATCTTTAACTTCCAAGAATTTTGCTCCACAATATTTTCCACCATATTTTCAAAATAAAGACATTTTTAATCATAACAACATGAAAACAATCTTACCTCTTGAAGACTCTTGCTACTCCATCCTCCTTCTTGCTTCTCTCCACTCTTGCTTAGAATAGTTTTTGGTGTGAAGAGAATGAAGAGGGAAGCCCTCTATTTATAGTGAAATGTCATGGCATTCTTGCAATTATTTTGAACTTCCTCTTCCTCAATTTCCACCATAGGATCTAAACTTAGTTAAGAAGTTTTAATCTTAACCATTGGACCCATACTTAATGAAGAAGTTTCTTCCAAGCGAGTTTTCGGTTTTACTTTAACGAAATCCATTTTTGGTTGCTTGATCAAACACTAATACTTTTAAATTCTGAGTATGCTTTTTGATCAATAGTTGGATATCCAGATTTATGGTCTAATTAGATTCCCCTGGTTATACTAAGCTTATTCTTCAACGTTTGCAAAAATAGCATTTACTAGGCTTACTTTCGAGGTTAAATTATGTGGATTCAAGATAAGTCCTTATATTTTCTCCAAGGGTTCCTACTTCTTCACAACTATTTAAATTTGTATAAATTCTCACTTTATTTGTTGTTTTGAGTTTTTTCTTATGTGTACATCGATATTTACTTGGATTTCAAACCATTATCCAATTTACTCTAGGATTTCAAACTTTATCAAATTTGCTTTAATTTTCTTTTTTCTCTCTCTTTCTCTCTCTTGAATACTAGACACACACACACTCACAACTCTTTTCTCTTATTGGTGGATTAAATTTCACATGGATTATGCTTTATGAACTTCTATCGATGATAAAGTCCCCGTTCGGTGTTCTAATCGCGTAATCTTAACCAATCTCAAAAAGTCCTTAGCAACTCACTCTTGAAGATCTAATCTTCCTCTTTAAGAATATTTGGATTAACTAAATTTTTGATCCCATTCGGGGTATTTCGTAACCCTCTTTGAACATTTTCGGATAACCGTTGGTTACGTAAATTACTTCGGGTAATGCCAAATTCAAGACAAAAATCTACTGATTCATAATATGTCCAGTTGTTTTCTACTTAGTTCAAGGATTTCAAGTTATGATTTATTTTCCATTGGTTCTCACTTTTCTTATCGCCCTTTGTTTATAAAATATCTTTTCATCTGATCCCTTATTCGCCCACGCATTTACGGAAATGACTCCGCTAACACCGACTTCTGGACAAAAATTCACTTGTTTGTAATATGTCCTGACCTAAGAAACTTAGTTCATGGTTTTCTAGATAGGATTTAATTTCTATCGGTTCTCATTTATCCAACCTGTTCTTCCACAAATATCTTAATTATATTATTATTTAATTAACAAAATATCATGATATTATTTTTGAAAAATCCACAACTCTTTTCACACTCAAATTTTGGTTTCCTTTTCCCTTTATTATTATTATTATTTTTTATTTATCTAAATTAGTTAGAAGCTTAATTAGAGCCTTAATCCCATGATTAGCAATCTTTTAGGATCTAGGGTTTTCATGTTCTTAATCTCACCAATTTTTCTTAATCTTTTCTAATTGATTAGCAAGCACACTTTATGCTAATATTAGCCATAAACACTTAATTAAAGGATTTTCCATAATCTACCTTAAATATTCTCTTGTTCGGCTTAAACAATTAGCCATTAATTACTTAACTAATCACTTTCTAATTGTTGATAATTTTCTTAATTAGGATTAATCATTTTCTCACAACTATTTCATTGACATTGATATTTTATGTCCCACATATCATATTAAAAATCATGGGGCAACTTATGCTCCCCAAAATTATATTTAATTTTGCCTCATTATTTTTCAAGGGAAATAATACCAAAAATTCCTAAAATTAGAGACAACATACTTTCTAATTTTCAATAAATATTTTATTGCCTCTTGGGATTTATCATAATATTTTCGGGGCATTTCATGACCCATAATTGCATTTAGGGATTTTGACACTTTAATCCCTCTAATTTCATTAGAAATTTCCCTAGACAATAGAATAAGTATCCTACAAGGTTTTAAAACCACATATTCACCTATTTCCAAATAGGTATTATTTGCTAAAATATAGTATTTCAGATAGATAATTATCGGGTATTACACAAAGTGGTTCGATCCAATTTCAGCATGCTCACTACTTTTAATCAGTTTTTAAGGGGTAAATATGTTTAAATGTTTCATTGTTCACAAAAACTTGAGTTACTATGAATTTTGATCGGATTCTATCTTCCTAAGTTTAAAGAAAATTGGTGGGTTCAGAAAGTTGAGTTTCTAAGAAGATTGGACGTCAAACGTGCGTCAGAAAAATAGGGTAATACCAACTTTTTAATTAATGCAACATATATAATTAATGAAAGACAAAAATTGGGGAAAAAAAACTCATTAAATATTCACACAATTCTTATCGGAATTTTATAAAAATGACCAATGTAATTTAAATTTTGGGTTATGGAGGAAGTAATTAATAACTTAAAGCACGCCATTCCAGGCTTGAACTGGAAAACATTTATATTAATGAAAAACAAAAAGAAATTAAGGGGTTGAGGCTCCATAATGATAGTAAAAAAGAGAAATGATACAGAAAATGCAGCTTCAATAAGCAAACGTGTGGGGCTTCAAATAGCTGGGGAAATGCAATTATTAGCAGTTAAGTTATATTATGAGTTTTTCAAAGAAGAAGAAGATTGAGCATATGCGAGCTAAGCTTGATTTTAAAACCTTTTTCCCCCTCTCTTTTTTCACTAAAGATTAGAACGTTCTTCATCAATAAAGGCAAAGCTTTACTTAATTTATACACGTCTATCAACAAAGTATATGTGCATACGTGGTTTTAGATGAAATTAGCATAATTTAATTAAAGTAAGTTTTACATTTTGATTTATATTATCTGTCCCCCCCCCCCCCCCCCCCAAAAAAAAAAATAATAAAATAAGATAAACGTGTTCTTTATTTGAATTGTTCTTTATGTGACAATGCGACCTAGACATAGGATCAAGAAGTTTCGATGTCAAACAATTGTTGTTTATAGCCTTCCTTCAATTATTGCATTCTCATCTTTTGTTTACTTTTACCAATCAGCCATTGAATATATATATATATATATAAAACATAATTGTCATTTTTAGAGAAATTAAAAAAGTTAAATAAATTACTTTAAAGTATTTATATTTATTTTTACAAATTAATTTTTTTAATTTATAAATTGAAATATAATTTAATAATATACAACACACACTATTATTGACAATTTTATTTAACTTTCTTAATCTCTTTAAAAAAAAAGTTAAGTAAGTCTTATATTAAAGATAAAGAGAGTATTATACTATTGTTATGCAGAAGTTATTGCTTGGAGGCGAGCAATGAAAGTTACACGAAAATGAATTGTTTATATAAACTTAGAAAGCTTATTTTTTAAAACTTGAATTAAAATAAAAGATACTACAAATGTTTTTTTAGGAAACAAAACTCCTCCCTCCTCCTATCCTTCTTATAAGTAGTATTTAACAACAACTTTACATAAAATAGTTAGTTAAAATTAATTATTTCAACCTACAAAGGTTGGTTGAGTTAGTAAAAGGATTGTTTCATAACTATAAAGTTGTGTGGATTCAAACCACACTGATGTAAGGACCTTGTTAGTAGGCAATCTATAAGTACATTTGTAAGTATTTTTTTTTTAAGTCTAGAGACATACCTTAACTTTGGTAATCCCTTGAGACCCAACTCACTAAAATATAATTTTTTTATTTCTTATAAAATATCAAAATTACCTTGCAGCAGGCCATGATTTTTTTTTTTTTTTTTTTTTTTTTTTTTTTTGGTAAAAAATTTTAGAAAAGGGATTGCGCTCACCTACAATCCAAGGGCAGGGCGAAATCTCATTTCCTCCTAGGTGATACCAATGTTGGGCAGAGCGAATCGTCTATTACCCTTAGACATTTACCTAGACAACCAAAAATTAGGAGGCCATAGATAATTTGTGAAGAACTGGAGATATATTTGTGAAATTGTTTTTGTAGATCTTATTGGGCCAGGTAATTTAAACCCAAGACCAACTATTTGTTCATATCAGTCCTAATAAAGAAAAGAGGGTTCAAGGCGTGGGAATGGTGAAAATGGCGTTAGGAGCTCTTTCCTTACGACCGTGGGCCTGATACGGGGCGAAATCCGGATTAGTCGGAACTAAAGGTTCAGGTGAGAGGCTCAGCTCCAACGGTCATTTTTCTGGTGCCAGGTAGTCATTCTTGACGCTCAAGGGAGAGGTTCCGCTCCAACAGTCATATAGGGAATCAAAATATTTGGGTTAGTATTAGCTTGCTTACTCCTTTCGTCTTTTCACATTCCCAAATAACACCAATCAGTCCATCCTTTATTATTTGATTCCTTAGTATCAACCCAGATTCATTCGTTCAATACTTTTCTCAGCCGATCACCCTTCTCTCGATCTCTACATGGAGATCAATAAGCCTATTTTACAAACTGAAAACTAAATTCAATTCGGTTTTCGTTTTTTAGTCATGATTCGTTCACCCCTATATTCACCCCTGTACCTAGCCTCTGAGCTTCTCAAGGACTGAATTTAATGCAAATGACAAAAGTCAATGCTCAATACCGAATATATATTATGCTTGTACAATATTAATAAATTACTACTAGAAACAAAATTTATTGAGATCAAAAATTATATATATTATACTAACTTGACTTAGTAAATCATAAAACTATTTATAAAATTTTAAAGCCATACAGTAAAGTCAACATCAATGCTTTGGTCGGGGTCTGGTAATTTAAAGATGCTAAGCTTCTTCTCTAAGACTTTCTTAAATGTAAGATTTTGAGTTGGAACTACAGACATAGAAGTATGAGTTAGCATTTTGATTCTCATTCATAAACCACTGCTTTATAATGTCAAAAAGCATTATAAAAACCATTGCTTTCTTAAACGTATATGAAGACCAAGAATATACTAGCACAGAATTGAATGACACCAGCGTTGCAAATGAAGTATATATTATACAATATACATGACATGTTAGTACAGGAAGAATGGCTTGTTACTTGTAACCATCTAAATAGAACAAAATGAAAAGGAGAAAAGAAAATTATCACACGTCAAACAGTTAGGGGGGAAAAAGAAAAACCTTCACTTAAGAGAACTTTGGAAGAGTCTGATGCCTTTGAAGCAGTCACAAGTGTTGGAATTTTAGGATAAAATCCCATGGGTTATGAATAAGAAGGAGGATGGAAAAGAAGAGGAAAAAGTAAGAAGAAATGCGTGTGTGAGAGAATAGTCCTACATTGTTTAGGTGCGAGAAGTTGGAGGGTATACAAGCTCCAACTTGGCTCCTACTAATTGGGCCCATGGGCCAACCCACTTTTGTGGAGGGGTGAGGACTTAGGTGATCCTTGGTCCACCACACACACGCGCCGCCGCCGTCCGGCACGGTTCGGTTACGCGCGCCGCCCACCCAGTCCAGTCCGCGCGTGTGAAACAAAAAAAATTAATTTTTTATTAAATTAATTTTTGGATTTAAAAATAATTTTTTATTAAATAATTTTTTGAATTTCCGAACATTTAAATAATTTCGTTGTGCCTCTCCGAGTTTTCCAACCAGCATTTGCATTTTGCGATCCGTTCGGATCGTTTGCTTCGTTCGGGGTGCATCCGTTCGTACGACGCACCAATTCACGGGCAAGAGACGCGGGTTGCCCTCGTTCGTTCCATTACGGGGTGCGTCTGTTTGCACAACGCACCAGTTCGCAGCAACAGACAAGTCCATCTGATCATGTTTTTTCAGAGTCTATAAATAGGGCGCCCTAGTCACAGATTAGATAACGTTTTTCTACACACACACACACTCTCTCTCTGCATTATGCATATACATTTTGTGCGTTCTGAAAGCAGACTCGTTGGATTCGCTTGGGCTTCAGACAGACAGAGCCATCTTTCTGAAGATGAGTAATCCGCTCTATCCTGGGAGACAGTTGCTCAGAAAACCTTCGGCATCCGTATTGAGGGAGCAAAATTGTCTTAAGGACACAACGAAAGTTGGGCCCGGATTTCTGCATTGTTCATTCGAAATACGGCAGTCTTGTGAGTTTGTTTTATAGTTTTTCCATATATACAGACTTGTTGAATGTTCTCTGTATGTTCTATTTAGTTAATACAGATTCTTGTTATGCTATATGTTTATTGTATATTCAATTTCTATGTACCCAATACATTAGAAACAACAATCTTAAGACAATATTGGTTTATTAAAATCAACTTAGATTAATCTATATTAAATAAAGTTGATTTTTGTGTTGGTAGAAATTTTGGTTTGAATCTATGTTAGTTTTAAATTTTGGATTTCTGACTTTGAAAAGTTAGAGTTTCTAATATTATGATTTCTGTGGGTATATATATCTGTCTATTTGTTTCTTATATAGATATGTATTAAAGTTTTGCTTTTAGTAGTCGCTTTATGCCTCTGTTAGATATAGCGATTATTTTAAAATTGAAACTTTATTAATCAATGGGACTAGAAGTCATATGTGTATATAAAAAGATTTTAGAATTTGATGTATATCTATTTTGTTTGATGGGTTAGATTTTTAAATATTACATCAATGAGATATATTTTTTCTAGAATGATTAAAAAATATATTTGATGGATAAAGATTGGGCAACCAAGTAAACTAATTTAAAAGGGCATGAAATTGGCTTCGCGGATAAAGATCTTGAAATATAGTAGAAATCGATAACGTAACATGAGAAACCATTGTCGTTCCAATTGGATCAATGTAACCAGGCTGGAGGTTAGGGATTGACACAAAAGATACGTCATTTGTGTTAAGCACTGAAAGAACAAGTAGTTTGTTTTAAACGATGTGTTTATCATAATCCTAGCTTTTAACGTGCCGAAAGTTTTACGTATGGATGTGTCCATAGAAATCAATATATTATTTAATTATTTATTTATATATTGATTACTTGCACGGTGAATTTACATCTGTTGAAAATTTGATTATTAATAATATATTAGATCCTATTGATAGGGTAGTTAATAAATCTCCTACTATCTCTCCTTAGTTTAATGAGGATTTGATGAATATTAAATTCATAAAGTGAAGATAATATGCCTTGATTTCATTAGGAGATTTTATTAGTTTTATTAGATATTGTACGGATATGATTTAATTTCATGCTTCTAGTTGCAGAAATTAAATATATTTAACAATTAAATGATGAGCTTTATTAAAAGTCCTAAATTTTAGGATGTTATGTATTTGAACAAATTCTAATTTAATTAATTAGAATGGAAGGGAATTTAGTCCGTTTAAGGATTTATTATTAATTTGTTTGATAATTTCTAATCTCCTATAATCTCTCCTAAAATCTTGTGAAGCTTTTTGAATTAATAATGGCTGAATAAAAATGGTGATATCTTCCTACCTGGCTCGAATCCGGATTAGTCGGCCCAGTGGGGTTCGGATAGGATGATTTACATCAAAAAAAAAATGGTGATATCTGTGAATATCTTAGCCATTATTTAATTTATTAGGAAGGTTTTATTATTTTCTTTTGAAAGTAAATTTGGTGGTATGAAAATTTAATCATTTATCTAGTGTAGAGATAAATGTGCTTTAATTTTCTTAGTATTATTATTAATCTCTTGGTACAAGCATGCATGATATCGCAAAATATCTAAATATATTAAGATTGACTTGCACGATATTGGTAGAAATGTTATTATAGCCTTAATTTTATAATTATGGATGATTTTGTGGCTATGATTTTTTGTGCTTAAATGTTGTGAATAATTTTTAAATGAATGCTAAAATATTTAAGTTTTGGAATTAAATATGGTCAATTCTTTATGAATTGTTTTAATTCCAAATATTATGATAATTTAAATATTTAAGTTTTGAAATTAAGTATGGTGGATGTGTTAGTCACAAAGTAGCCAAATTTATTATTATTATTATTTTAATTCCAAATATTATGGTGATTTTTCAATTACCCATAACCTTGATGCTATGATGCTATGATGTTATGGTTGTATTGTGGGCTGAATTAAAGTTTGTTATTATTAGTTTTAATAATGCGCTTGGTTATTTGTCTTTATAATTATTAAATATAAATGTTGGTAGTTTTATTTAGATACCCAAAGATGATAAATATTTTTAGTTGGGGTATGTATCACTACCAAATTATGTGAAATTTTTATAGCATTATTATGGTTGAATATTGCATATTAGAGGAAAAATCAGACATTAAAAGAAATGATGAATGCATTGTTAATTGCATCCAGTTTACCACAAAATTTGTGGGGGGAACCCATTCTAACGGCTAACTTTCTAATCAAGAAGAGTGCCTCATAAAATGATAAAAAAACATACCATGCAAAATATGGAAAGGAAAAAAAACCTTCCTTGAATTATTTGGAAGTGTGGTGTTTGGTAAAGGTTGAGATTCCCAAACCTAAATGGTTAAGAATCGGACCTAAGACAGTAGATTGTGTGTTTATTGGCTATGCTCATAATAGTAGTGCATATCATTTCCTGGTTTATAAGTCCGATGTACCAGATATCCATGTGAACACGGTTATTGAGTCAAGGAATGCTAGGTTCTTTGAAAACGTATTTCCGTACAATAAAAATAATGATAACAACAACACAGTGATATCTCAGGATACTGAGACTAACGATAACCATGAACAAGAGGAACCTAGACGAAGTACTAGGCAAAGGACTTCAACATCCTTTGGTCCTGATTTTATGACTTATCTACTAGAAAATGAGCCTCAAACATTTGAAGAGGCTATGGGTTCCCCTGAAGCGCCATTCTGGGAAGAGGCTATCAATAGTGAAGTTGAATCCATTATGTCAAACCACACTTGGGAGTTGGTTGACCTTCCTCCTGGCAATAAGCCTCTAGGAACTGAGTGGATATTCAAAAAGGAGATGAAAGCAGATGACATTATTGATAAGTACAAAGCTAGGCTAGTAGTAAAAGGCTACAGACAACGTGAAGGCCTAGACTACTTTGATACTTATTCACCCGTTACAAGAATTACATCCATTCGAATGTTGATCGCATTAGCAGCATTGAATGGATTGGAGTTACATCAAATGGATGCAAAGACAGCCTTCTTGAATGGTGAATGAGAGGAAGAAATTTATCTAGAACAACTGAGGGATTTGTTGTCTTAGGACAAGAACTGAAAGTTTGTCGTTTAATAAAGTCCCTTTATGGACTTAAACAAGCCCCAAAACAATGGCATGCGAAATTTGATGAAATTATAGAATCAAATAGCTTTAGTAATAATGAATGCGACAAGTGTGTATACATTTGAAATACTGAAAACGGGTTTGCCATAGTTTGTCTTTATGTAGATGACATGTTGATAACTAGTAGTAATAATCAAATGATTAAAGCTACCAAGCGATTGCTTACCAGTAAGTTTGACGTGAAAGATATGGGTCTAGCAGATGTTATTTTAGGAATTAAAATTCATAGAACATCTGGAGGGTTAGCTTTATCCCAAACACACTATGTTTCTAAAATTCTCGAGAAATTCAAGAGTTTAAACATAACTCCTGTGTCGACCCCTATAGAAACTAGTCTTATTCGTTAAAAATACTTGGTGAAGCTATTAAACAAAAAGAGTATGCTCAAGTGCTAAAGCGAGTCTTATGTATGTTATGAACTACATTAGACTTGATATTGCCTATGCAGTAAGCATGTTGAGTTGCTTTACAAGTAATCCAAATGAGCTTCATTGGAGAGCTATGATAAGAGTTTTGGGTTACTTAAAGCAAACTCAAAAATTTGCTTTGCATTATGAGAAGTACCCTGCAGTACTAGAAGGGTATTGTGATGCAAATTGGATCACCAGCTCTAATGACACAAGATCCACAAGTGGATATGTATTCACCCTTGGTGGGGGTGCTGTGTCTTGGAAGTCATCTAAGAAGACTTGCATTGCAAGATCAACTATAGAAGTAGAATTCATTGCATTAGATAAAGCTGGTGAGGAAGCCGAGTGGCTTCGTAATTTTCTTGAAGACATTCCTAGTTGGCCAAAGCCGGTACCAGTAGTGTGTATACACTGTGATAGTCAAGCAGCTATTGGTAGAGCCAAGAATGTCATGTACAATGGCAAGTCTAGACATATACGTCGTAGACATGATACCATTAGACAACTACTTTCGAATGCAATCATCTCAATTGATTATGTAAAATCAAAAGAGAATATAGCGGATCCATTGACTAAAGGGATTCCTAGAAAGTTAGATAGAGAATTGTCCAAAGGAATAGGTTTAAGGCCGATACATTGTTGATTATCGCGGAAACTCTACCTAGTAGAGTGGAGATCCCACGACCTAGGTTCAAAGAGACAACTAAGTCTTAATCGACTGTTAACACTATGGAGTTTTTAACTCATACTCATTCCTAGACAAGACAGTGCATATATATAAGGGTAAGCTCTTAAGTTTTTAACGGTTTCTTAATCTGATGTGTTCAGATGATGTATGATAACCTACATCACAAGGAATCACCTATGTGAGTGTGAAGTGCGGACCGCTTCTATGAGAACTAAAAACGGCCGATTCTCTAAAACACTTATAGAACCAGGCGATGTTAAAGGCCAAAATGGACACAGCATGAGAACCAACAATGCTAGAGGAACAACTGTGTGACTCCTATTGTCTTGGTGTACACTAAAAGGTCGACAGTTCAAGACAGCGTGTCCACTTATTGACCAGTATATCCGATAAGTTTTTTACTAGAGAAGGTTCAAAGGTAACTCCTACCTTTCTCGATGCAGTTGTTTCTCGTAGAGGAACCGCACTTTGCATACATGAGCTTTTGCATTTCGTCATGATGGACTAACTTCTTATCCATGTGGGGGATTGTTGCAATTTTAGGATAAAATCCCATGGGTTATGAATAAGAAGGAGGATGGAAAAGAAGAGGAAAAAGTAAGAAGGAATGTGTGTGTGAGAGAATAGTCCCACATTGCTTAGGTGAGAGAAGTTGGAGGGTATATAAGCCCCAACTTGGCTCCTACTAATTGGACCCTTGGGCCAACCCACTTTTGTGGAGGGGTGAGGACTTAGGTGACCCTTGGTCCACCACACACACGCACCGCCGCCCGTCCGGCTTGGCGCGGTTCGGTCGATCACGCCCGTCCGGCCTGGCGTGTGTGAAATAAAAAATTAATTTTTTATTAAATTAATTTTTGGATTAAAAAATAATTTTTTGAATTTCCGAACATTTAAATAATTCCGTTGTGCCTCTCCGAGTTTTCCAACCAACAATTTGTGTTTTGCGATCGTTCAGATCGTTCGCTTCGTTCGATGCGTCTGTTCGTACGACGCACTAGTTCACCGACAAGAGACGCAGGTTGCCTCTGTTCGTTCCGTCCTGGTGCGTCTGTTTGTACAATGCACCAGTTCACAGCAACAGACAAGTCCATCTGATCATGTTTTTTCAGAGTCTATAAATAGGGTGCCCTAGTCACAGATTAGATAACGTTTTTCTACACACACTCTCTCTCTTTGCATTCTACATATACATTTTGTGCGTTCCAAAAGCAGACTCGTTGGATTCGCTTGGGCTTCTGATAGATAGAGCCATCTTTCTGGAGATGAATAATCCACTCTATCCTGGGAGACAATTGCTTAGAAAACCTTCGGCATCCGATTGAGGGAGCAAAATTGTCTTAAGGACACAATGAAAGTTGGGCCCGGATTTTTGCATTGTTCATTCGAAATACGGCAGTCTTGTGAGTTCGTTTTATACTTTTTCCATATATACAGACTTGTTGAATGTTCTCTGTATGTTCTATTTAGTTAATACAGATTCTTGTTATGCTATATGTTTATTGTATATTTAATTTCTACCTACTCAATACATTAGAAACAACAAGAAGTTGATGAGATCTTTTAATCCTTGTGTTCCTCTCTTCCAAGTTCCATTTGGAAGTGTTGGAAAGATATATCGATTTGATTTTTGAGCTAAAGAGATTGTCTCCTCATTTTTCTTCTCACCAAAGCTTCCACTAACTCCCATTTCAATTGCTTTAAGCTCTGACTCCAACTCCAACTCCAAATCCATTTGCCCAATGAATTTGTGACTTTCTGAGGCATATATGGGGCAGACTCCACACTCTTTTATCACAATATTCTTTTTCTTCTCCCAAATATTCCCAGTTTGTGCAAAGAACTCAAATGATATTTTCATTCTATCGGTTTCATCAGCTTCCATGCTTCCTTTAGTTCTCATACAACATCTTTCATCATACCATAGACACACATGATCAGACATAAATTCACAAGCAGATATGCTAGTCCATGAGCCCATATTCTTGTCCCTTTTGCCATTTATTTCCAAGTAGCATTCACATCTGACAAGGTTCTTATCATTTGATGGGAACTTACAGACAACTGCACAAAAAATGAAACCCACAGACATGGAAGGTAGAGCAGAAGATAAGTCAATAGTTACTAATGACTTCCTTGTCGTGTTGATGAACCACTCTGGAACATTGCTTCCTGGATAAATAACATCAACCGTACGATCTAGGATCTTACTTTTTCCTAGAGTTGATAAGTGTTCCTTTCCCAATCTCTTAATGTTGACATGAGAATTTACTCCTATAGCCCCGAGTGAACGTGCATCCAAGTTCACACAATTGGAATATAGTGCTAACTCGTACTTTTTCCTTCGATGATCGAAGCCATTGAAGAGAACATAATTCTCTCCAGAGAAGTGCAGTTGGTGACATATAGTTCTTCAATGGTTAGTGGAAGATGAGGCAAAATCTGAAGCCTCCTACAATTACTCAAGTCAAGTTTTTCAAGTCTAAGATGCTTGATGCCTGCAGCCAACCTCTCAATATCAGTTTCATTTAGGGATAAATGCTTCAATGAGGATAGGAATCTGATGGCATCTGGAAGTTCAAATAAATTGTGGCAATCTTGTAGTAACAATGTTTCTAAGAACCTTGAACCATCAAGTAGCAAGCGTAAATTCGATGCATTAAGCTGCGTGCAACTATGTATCCGAAGTTCTCGAAGAGAACTTAGGTTAGTTGACTTGTTTGGAAGATTCTTAAGGTTTTTACAATGATGCAATTCGAATATTTCAAGTTTGTTTAGGAGCCTCATGGATGGAGGCAATTCATTGATAGCCGTGCTTACTAAATTCAAGTTCCTCATATTCTCTGATGTCACTGAGAATTGCTTGAGCCTTGAGCATTCACCAAGAGAGAGTCTACTCAAGGATCTTAAATGGACATCACTTGTAGGATGGTAAGTGACGTGCAATGTGTTAGGTTCAAATTCACAAGCTTGTGAATGGTTAAAATAGAAGGATGAACCTTATGCAAGCTTTTGCAGTTGTAGAGTTCAACTTCTTCAAGATCTAAGGCCATAGAAAAATCTGGGAGTTCCAATAGATGCTTGGAGTTACTGAGGTCAATTTTCTTCAAATTCACAAGACACTGCACCATTCAAAAGAGACCAAGAGATTGTAATGAGCTTTTCTTTTCACAAAAGTCACAAAATAAGAAAAACTATATCACGTGTATTTACTTATGATACATACCATAACTTGATAGGGAAAAACTTATAGCCTATAAACTCCGCAAGTGCATGGGCCGTATCAAGTAATAAAGTGATATGAAAAGTATCGTTCTCACGAGGTCTTAGTATCACAACTTTAGTTAAGCATTAATTTCACAATTTCGTTTAAGTTGAACAAAACAAATTGAATTTAATGAAGATAAAGGAAAAGAAAATCAAAACTAAAAGAAAAACAAGAAAACTACCACAATAATCAAATGAGCAACCCAGAGTCACTAATCCCTTATTAGCTTCATAAACCTTATTTCCACTGATTTAATTAGCTTTAATATCAATTTTGTTAATCTCGCGTATAAATAGTTATAAGTGCATGTCGGTCTACTTACAACCCTCTCTTGAGTATAACTTGTTATGTGTAACATAGTTACTCAAAAGGTAAAAAAATCAAACACACTCTTCAACAATTACATGGGGTCATTAGGTATATGTCTATCCTAACCGCAAATTAAATCGTAATCTAATCCCATATTACTTAATCTCAGAGCCTAATTAAAATCCCCTTCGTCAAGGTAAATCCTAATGCTCAAAATCATATTCAATGATGGTCAATCACTAAATAGATAAAATTAACCAAGATTAAGTAACCAAAATTAATATCAAATTCAACTAAATAATGAAAACAAAATCCAATTCACCCACAAGTTCATAGGTCCTCTAGGTTGCAAAACCAACTAGCCAAACATGGCTCTAATAAAACTAATAGCAGAGAAATAAAAATCCAGGTTCAAAGAATAAAGAGAAAGAGGAAAGAAAATCTCTGTCGCCTCCACAGTTGATAGGGTAAAACTTTGTAGCATAAAAACTCTGCAAGTGCACAGGCCGTATCAAGTAATAAAGAGTAAGTAAGATATCGTTCCCCGAGGACTTAGTACCACAAACTTGAGTTAAGCATTAATTTCACAACTTCGTTTAAGTTGAGAAAATCAAATTAAATTTAATTAAGAGAAAAGAAATTAAAAGTAAAATTAAAACAAACAAACTACCACATAAATGAACGAGCAACCTAAAGTCACTAATCCCTTATTTGATTCTTAGATTTTATCCCCACTAAATTAACTTTGACTTAACTTAATCAGCTAATCTAGAGTATTAATGCCTATAAATGCCTTAGGTCCACCTATATACCTACCTTAATTAATTATGTGATGCCTCACACAACTAAATAAGATGCGTTTTAAATCGGGCTCACTCTAATTTGATTATGTGGCGCTCTAGGTATATTCCTATCCTAGACGCAAATTAGATCAAAACCTAACTTCATGTTAGATTTAAACCTAATTCCACATTATTTAATCCCAAGGTCAATTTAGGATTCCCTCTTCCAAGTTCAACCCTAAATCCCCAAAACATGCTCAATGGTGATCAATCAATAAGCAATAACAATGAACACAGGATTAAATAAACTGAAATAAAATTAAGCAAAACTAACAAGTGGGAATAATCTCTAAAACCCAAATAAGTTCATAGATTCTCTATGTTGCAAAACCTACTAGCCACACATGGCTTTAATAAAACCAATAACAAAGAGATAAAAATCCAGGTTCAAAGAATAAAGAGAAAGCGAGAAAGAAAGCTCCGTCGCCTCCACAGTCCTTCCGTCCTTCCGTGGAGATGATGAAGGGAACCAAAACGCTCAGCCACTACTTCTCTGCTTCTTTGTTCCTTCTCGTTCTGCGCCTCTCGATCTCTTCCTTTCATGCCTCTTCCTTCCTTCATATATATAACCTCAATATAACTTAGGCCATGAGTTATTGATTCTCCTTTTCTTATTACAAAGATATCTCATATCTTGTAATCAATTCCACCAGATCACGCAATTGATTTTGTTTCTATTTGTCTTGCATGGGACCATCGAGTTTGGTGATTGCATATCCTCTTAATTGCTCTTAATTGCTTTTTCTACTTCTTTCCAAATCAGCTAATATTTCTTGCACATTAAAAATAGGATATGAGTAGATTTTATGTCGATTTATTCTTTGATCCTAAGTTTGATTCAATGATGGAAAAGTCAATAAAAGATAATTAAATAGGTATGTAATATCAATAATTCCAATTAATTCTCATAAAATATACACCTATTTAATCATAAAATATACACTTATCAACGGTCCTTCTGTCCTTCCGTGGAGATGATGAAGAGAACCAAAACGCTCAGCCGCTACTCCTCTGCTTCTTTGTTCCTTCTTGTTCTACGCCTCTATTTTTATAATTTAGGTCTTGGGTCATTGATTCTCCTTTTCTTATTAAAAAGATATCTCATATCTTGTAATCAATTCCACCAGATCACGCAATTGATTTTGTTTCTATGTTTCTTGCGTGGGACCACCGATTTTGGCTGATTGCATATCCTCTTTATTGCTCTTTCTACTTCATTCCAAATAAGCAAATATTTCTGCACAATAAAAATAGGATATGAGTAGATTTTATGTCGATTTATTCTTTGATCCTAAATTTGATTCAATATGGAAAAGTTCATAAAAGATAATTAAACAAGTATATAATATCAATAATTCCAATTAATTCTCATAAAATATACACCTATTTAATCATAAAATATACACTTATCGAACTCCATCCAAAAGTTTTTCCACACGACTCCAAAGTCATGTTAAGTTCAACGAGACTTTCGGATGGAATGTGGAGGGTAAGGATTTTAAAGGACAACAATCCCAATGAAGAAATCTCAGTTCATTTAGCAAAGATTCAAAGCCTTGAGGAAGGCGTAGGATTTGCTCATCAACATCATTCGGGAAAATCTAAGAAATTTTAGCTCGACATCTCGGCAAAGACTTGAGGAGTTAAGCGAGCTCTCCAATTTTGCCAAATTCAAAGTCATGTTTTGAATGGCTTTAGTCCCTTGGAAATTAGAAGTCGAGTATAAGGGAAAATCAAGAAGACAATTTGAAAGATTACCAATTATACAGTTAAACTTTTTTACCAGGTTACGTTCCAATACTCGATATATATAATCACCATCCCATAATCGGCTGCATTTTCCAGGATCATGAATTGATTCTTCATGAACAATCTCCTAACCCATTTCGTATCAAATCATGCATAAATATTCTTGATGCTCCCGAGTTTGATCCTTTGATTTCTGTGACAAGAGCTTTGTCTCTAAGGACTTTTAGCCCGATAATTGATGAAAAACCACAAGCATTTAGTAAAACTACTATTGGCTGTGATTTATAACCCTTGAGGAAACATGCAATATACAAGAAAATATTCTTCTCTTCCCTATCTAGCTTATCATAACTCAATCTCATCACATCCTAAATTTTTGCATGTGGCATTTTGTTGAGCTTCTCAAGTTGGCTCTCCCATTCTTCCTTGCTTTTGCCGTAAAGAAAGGAACCCAAAACTTTTAGGGCTAACGGAACGCCTTTAGTGTAACTAATCACCTTCCTTGATAGTTCAATCCATTCCATGTCTAGATAATTATTATTATCAAAGGCATTCACTACTACAAAAAAGGGATACAGTGTAACATCCCATTTTCAAAAGCAGTATATATTTTTTTTTTCATCAGAGTAGAGCATCGGAGCGATTGAGTAACTGATATTGATATTCAAAATGCCGTAAGTCTGGCTGATTACAGTAGCGGTACGTTATACCGAGTGTTTTCAAGGTAAATAACAAAAGAAGAAAGTCTTCAGCTGAGTCCCTATGCGTGCCGCTTGCCTTTCTCCTTGATCCTCGGTCCTCCTGACCCTGACGCTATGTTAAGAGTTGAGGTTCAATGCCCATTGAACCTCAGGTAACGGTTAACCTCATGCTTATGTAACAGTTATGTATGACAGATATTCATGACATTACAACAATAATCAATACAAAAGCCCATAACAGATGTATGATTAGAAATACATAACCACGTATGTAAGATAATAACAGCGTATGTAACATAACCACGTATGCTACAGCAATAGTTAGAACATAACCTCGTATGTGACATAACCACGTATGTAAGTGTTAGTCGATGAACACAACAATCATATATAATCATACAATAAGCATCAGAGCTAGTGTTACAGTACGCGAACGTACCTTCGTTGATGAATACGGTACGTTTGCCGGTCGAAAACGCGTTCACAGATATCCTATGAGGGTAATATCGCATTTATTAATTGCCAAACAATATCCTAATAGATATCTTAGTCAAAAATGACTATTTTGCCCTTGCAACTTTTATTTTTCACTTTATTCCTTCAAAATTCGTAGAACAACGCTGGTACAAATCTGGGCAGCATTGTGTCTAACTTTGAAAAATCATAATTAATTCTACAAAAATCGAAACGAGGATCCGTAAAATTCCTTGGAATCCTTAGGATGTCTATTTTCAATTAAAAATAATCAATCTTGCCCAGATTACACGAATCACTCCCAGTTTTAAAGTTTTGAACCTCTGCCCAGAATTTTTCCAGAAATTCGTAGCCTAAATTTTGAGAATTTCTATCTCACTGTACAAAACTCATTTCAACATGTTCTTGGCATATTTGAAAATCCCTATATGTCTACTTTCACCATGAATTTTCCCAGAATTTTTCAACATCATTTTGAACAAGAAATATTGGCATTCCTATCATTGATTTCAGAAATCGCACCGACAAAATTTCGCGTAACTTCGTTACTTTGGTGTTTTTCTTCCAGAAAATTTTCCCTAACCCTTCCTTCATCAATTTTTCGAAATAAACCTATTTTTAACCATAAAAACATGAAAATAAAACTACTCTAGAATTTTTAAGATTAAAACACAACTATCTATGAATTTAAAACTCAAAACTCAAGAACTTGCTTACCTATGCTTGAACTCCTTCAAGCTACTTCCCACTCAACCTCACTTCTCTCTAATTTCAGATTGCTCTTGCTTGTTTGGTGTGAAGAATGAAGAGAGGTTTGCTCTCTATTTATAGGAAAATTCCCACCTCTTCACCAAGCCCACTCTTCCCTCTTGTACACACACACACCACACACAAAGACAAACATGTGGCCTCTCCTCCTCCTTATGTGTGAGCTGAAATTTATGGCTAGAAGGGAGGATGAATCATCACATTTTACTCCCTTTGACCTTGCATTGTTGGGTCAATTTCTCACCATGTGTGATTTAGAAGAATATCTAGATTTTTATAAGACTAGTTGGCTCTTAACTAGGCTTTGGAACTAGATGCAAATGGGATAGTTGGTTACTAACTAAATAAGGGACATTTAGGTGTAAATCATCACATTTATCCAAGTCTCATTTAGTTCATAATTTTCGAAAATCATGGCCTTCATTAGATATCTCTAATTGCCCTTTATCATCTTGAAATTAAATATGTAAGTTGGGTAAAAAAATCAAGGTGATATTTAACCCAAGCTTTGATATATGTGTTTGTTCAAGATTAATTCTTACAATTAATCTATGTTTTAAATCTCCCATTGATCCAATTAATTTTATGAAGATTTAAGAATATTCGATTTATCATTAGTCAATTTAATTATACAAGGATTAAGACTAATTATTGATTTACTTGAGATAGAATACTTGACTCTCATTGTTCCAACAAGGCTAGTTTAAATGTAAGGTCACAAACTTTGACTTTAATTACCCATGTGTTTGCTTCACATAATATCTAGATCTTTAAACACTTTTTCTTCTTCCTCAAGCATGTATAACCGTGGCCCCTTCTCCTTCAATCACTCTTGAATTGTGTTTCCCACATAGTTCAAAATATCCTATTTTCAAGGCCTCTTATTGGTTAATTCATTTTCCCATGGATTAAGGATTTAAACATGTAATTAATTTAGGCATTTGGATTTATCTTTATGAGATTAAATCTAGTTAATGTAGATTTAATTACCTACTAATTGTTGGCAATTTTCTTTAATTGGATTAATTATTTTCTCACAACTATTTCATTGACATTGGTATTTTATGTCCCACATATCATATTAAAAATCATGGGGCAACTTATGCTCACCAAAATTATATTTAATTTTGCCTCATTATTTTTCAAGGGAAATAATCCCAAAAATTCCTAAAATTAGAGACAACATACTTTCTAATTTTCAATAAATATTTTATTGCCTCTTGGGATTTTTCATAATATTTTCGGGGCATTTCATGGCCCATAATTGTATTTAGGGATTTTGACACTTTAATCCCTCTAATTTCATTAGAAATTTCCCTAGACAATAGAATAAGTATCATACAAGGTTTTAAACCACATATTCACCTATTTTTAAATAGGTATTATTTTCTAAAATATAATATTTCAGCTAGATAATTATAGGGTATTACATACAGAGTCCTATTTTTTGTACATTTAACGTCCTTTTCCTGCGGGACATATATCTGGGAGGCGCCGTAGGGAAAACTTAAGGAGTCCTATTTTAAAATTAGACGCCTTAAATGTAACATAAGGAGCCTAAGTTAAGGAATTAGACTCCTTAAGTTTCACTTTAGAAGTCTAATTCCATTACTTAGACTCCTTAAGTCTCACTTTAGGAGTCTAATAATAAAAATTAGACTCCTTAAGTGTTCTTTAAAAAAAAAAAAAAAATTCTTCGTATATTCACTATCCCACAATTTCTTACAAAAAACATCCTTACATAAACAATCACCAGAATGTGATAATTGCATACAACACTTAGCTATGTGCTAAAAGGTTAGCTCAGCTAACCTTATACAGAAACAGAATACATGCATCTTTATATAACAAATATCCCAAGATACATAGTTCATGATAAGTTGGACATAGAGATAGCAAAGTAGTAACAACAAACTTGGCTAACAAATATTTGGAGAAAACTCACCCATCTTGATCCAGAGATCGGAATATGCAATATCTCCTGTGACTTTCAATCTGCATGGTTGAAGATTTTTTGCACAAGAAATTAAATTAGGAGAGCCGAGATAATAAAGTCGACGGATGAAAACAGAGAAGCATTGTTCTTGAAACTTGAAAGTCGACAGGAATACATAAAGAAATCACAATTATACATTCACCTCTAGATAGAAACGTCCGTCTGGAAGTGGCTCACACCTACACAATCAAATCAAAAGATCCTTCATTTGAAACATGTAAACATACATGAGGAGGCATTTTGTGAGAAGGTTTGTGCTGAGAGTATTTTTCAGGGGAAAAAGATGACAAACACTTACTTTGTGATTTCCACTTCACAAGCATACTTAGCTAAGGAACCTATTGCAGAATCAATTATAGCTTACATGATTAATAGACAAAGCACACCAAAGGGTTTTTGGTCAGCCCAATATACCTTAAGCAGGAAATGGGAATGAAAAGGACTAGTAACAAGAATTCTACCATTCCCATCCTATGATTCCCTTCCATTACTCTTCTCACTTGTTTTTGAAAGAAAGATTGAACTTACAAATTTCAGTTATATTGAAAATAGTAAATTTATTTTTTTACTTTATAAACTATTGACCAGCTTACCATGAGTTTATATCGAGGTTCAAAAATATTGAGTGGGAGCTTTTGACATGGCATGACCACAACCATGACAAAAAGAGGTAGCAAATCTACGCCAAAGTTGTTCAAACTGTCATGCTCTTGCTTTCTTCTGGCATATTCTTGTGGAAAGTTCTTTTGTATAATGCTCTTCAATGTCACACTGGAAGAAATTCACAGGGAAATAATTTTTTTATTTGCTTTTTAAGAGAAAACAACATTGTAACTGGTCACAACATTGAACTAACAAAATAAGCCTATAACATATGCATACTACAAGAGATGCTAGTGTGATGTTATTCAAGGGCTTCTACAACCATCAAAATAAGTGCCGAAAACATGCAATTTAAGTGTAGAAAAGTGATCAAGAAATAAAGCAAATTGTTACAGCCATGAATTTGGCATATAAGATAAGCCTATAAAACTACAACAAATTATATTTCAACATTTGAATCGTTGTATCCAATCCTTCCAGACGAATAAAATAGGGACACTAATTCTAAGACTTCTTGAGGTTCACTATGTTACATATAAGCATTAAAATTATGAATTGTAAAATCTCGGGCATCTATTGCCTGACAAATAGGACCAAGATCAATAAAATATAGAATTTGTGGTTTCCTAAGGAAAATAAAATTGTAAGCACTAACCATGATCCATTGACTGAAATAGACATGAATGGCAAAAAGAATGTCCACAAGGGGTTGTGACAGGTTCGTATAACAACTTCAAGCAAACAGTGCAATCAAAGTCATCAGTTCGCTCTGGTTGTCCATGAGTACTCGTCCTTGGCTGTCCGTGTCCACTCATCCCCATCAAACTACCAGACGCTGCTTCCAAACTTTTAAGTGAAGCTTGCAAGGAATCGCTGCATGGTACCAAAAGAAATGACAATTTTCATTTATAGATGAATTCTGATACATAGTGCAGTGAAAGACAAAAGTTCTATAGTCTGAATCTTCACTGATTTCCAAAAGGGAAATAGATGACTAGAAATAGTACCTAAAGGGATCAACTTGAAGGCCTGAAAGAATAGCATCTCAGGCTTTTTCATATTTCTCTAACTGTTAAATATAAACATGGTCATGTACAGGTTAATTCAATGTTCACAGTCATGGAAAATAATAGGAAACAGAACCAAGAAGAAAGTCCCCTATTTTGACATAAAATGCAAGGAGTAAAAATGTGTGCAAAATACTATGATCAACACATGGTGAAATAATCTTTTAGTACCATAAAACAGTTATAATACATCTGACATGCTTCTCAATAGAGGACACTTCCACAAATGAAAGGAGATGTTCGCAGAAGTACAATTGACACTAATAACATAGGAAACCTTACTAGAACAAGCGCATTAGCCTTCAAGAGGTATGATTTTACTGAATTATTTCGCAGGTTAACAAGCTTCTCGGCATCCTTCAAACCAAGCTGAAATTATAATTAAAAAAATTAATTTATTAAACACAAATTGATTCAGAAAGAAGATGATGTTTTTAAGCATGACATGAAAGGATGTAATGAATAATAGATAATACAAAAGGCTCCTTATTCAAACTATACAACCCAATAAAGCAAGTGAAATACTGGAATTAGCAGGTAATCACAATAAAAACAGGGGGGAATTTTGATCAAGCCAAAAAGATTATCAAAATGAAATTAAACAAAAGCAACTCTTCAAGAAGTAATAGATGGAGAAGAAAAATTATAACATCTACTAGATAGATAGAGATGTGAAGCCATGAAGGGAAAAAATATTAAATTAGGATCGGAAGTAACATATATGAAATCCCCAAATGTGAAATCAGATTTTGTTTTAGTTAGAAAGAAGAAATTGGAAAATTCCATTCATATAGCATTTACATGTCATATAGATAGACTCCTCTTCTTGAAAATGTCCTATAAATATGTTTAGATAGACTCCTCTTCTTGAAAATGTCATATAGATATTCTCTTTCTCTTGAGTCTATCAAACATGGCCTTATTTTTTCTGTTATCTAAAACCGTAAAAGGATCAATATATCAACATTAACTAAAATGGATTGAGCCCTACGCATTTACATGAAGCCCTAGATGAACCACACTATTTATAGCATGTGGACAAATATGATGCATTGAGAATGTTAGAGCATGTTTTGATTGAAGACTAAAGGTAACGTACAAAACTGAAACGCCCATAGCTTATGATATCTTCACATGTGAAAATCCCAATACAAAGTAAAACAATCTGCAGACAAGGAAACTGCTAAAGGATTTTGCAAGCATAAAGAGACCAAGACAAAGTGGAAATGACATTACCTTGATAGCATCAACAGTGAGAAGCAGTACAATTATTTTCTCAGAGAACCTTTGAAGCTCCTCTACATCATGGGCTAAATGACGTTGGCATGCAATATTATTGAACTAAGCCCTAATTTCTTTCAACTTTGATTTGACAACAGCAAGTTCTCTAAGGGCACAAAGAGCCTTTGACCTTCAGATCAAATAAGCCCTAAAGCTTGTCACATCCCAATTTCGGAAGCGATTTTTTTTTTTTTAAACGGTATCATGATCAGAGTAGAGCACAAAGGGAGTAAAAATAGTATTTCAAAAGATATGTATCGATAACATCAATTGTATGTTTTGCTACTAACAGCGGTACAATAGTTCAAATGGTTCTAAATTCAAAATACATTTCAAAAGGGGTCCGACCAGTCCGTCCTAAGCCTGCTGCTTACCCTTGTCTCCGCTCCTGTTCACTCCGGAACCTGAAGCTATGGTAAGAGCGAGGTTCAAAGTACATTGAACCCCAGGTAACGGTTAACCTCATGTTCAAGTACAATTATGTATGACAGATATTCATAATACCACAGTAAAATTCACATATACCAAGTAATAACACACCATATACACCTGCATATGAATGTTATTACAGTCTGCACTATTCACCAGTGCCACGATGGCCTATCGTGTCCTCAGCGCTAGGAAAACTCAACGGCGTTATCATGACTATAACCCGTATAAAGCTGTATGTGCACAGTCAATAACTTTTGAAAACAGAATCTCAGTTCAAAAACACATCTCATCACATATAGGTATACAATGAACATCAGAGTTAGTGTTACAAGACGCGTCCGTACCTTCGTCGGCGTTTGTCGGCACGTTTGACGTCCGAACGTGATCGCGTTGATCCTATAATGGTAATACCGTATTTATTAATTTGTAAGTAATATCCTAAGAGCTATTTTGGCCCCTAATGACCATTTTGCCCTTACAACTTTTATTTTTCACTTTATTCCCTCAAAATTCGTACAACAACGCTGGTATAAATCTGGGCAGCATTTTGTCTAACTTTGAAAAATCATAATTAATTCTAAAAAAATCGAAACGAGGATCCGTAAAATTCCTTGGAATCCTTAGGATGTCTATTTTCAAGTAAAAATAGTCACCTTTTCCCAGATTTCACGAATCACTCCCAGGTTTTAAGTTTTGAACCTCTGCCCAGAATTTTTCCAGAATTTCGTAGTCTAAATTTGAGGAATTTTAACTCTCTGTACAAAATTCATTTTGACATGTTCTTGACATTTTTAAAAAGCCCTATATATCTAGTTTAACCATGAATTTTCTCAGAATTTTGTGATCATGATTTCAATATGAAATCCTGGCGTTTTCATGGCTGACTTCAGAATTTCGAAACCGATGAAATTTCGCCGAACTTCGTTACTTTGATGAATTTCTTCCGGAAATTTTGCCATAACCTCTACTTCATCAATTTTTCGAGATAAAGGCAATTTTAACTATGAAAACACCTGACTAAAATTATCCTACCATATTTAGGATCTAAGCTACCTCTAACTAAGAATTTAAAAGCTAAAACTTAAAGAACTTAAAGCTAGAACTAGAAAACTTACCAAGAACTTTGCTCCTTCTTTCTTCAAGGCTCTCACTCACTCTTTCTCTCTTAGAATCAGATTGCCTTGCTCTGATTTTGGTGTGAAGAATATGAGGGCCAAGGGCCCCTATTTATAGGAA
Source organism: Acacia acuminata (assembly GCA_019022655.1). Taxonomy (NCBI): domain Eukaryota; kingdom Viridiplantae; phylum Streptophyta; class Magnoliopsida; order Fabales; family Fabaceae; genus Acacia; species Acacia acuminata. The sequence continues at coordinate 70,181 of JAFJYI010000023.1, forward strand.
AACTCTATGGCATTTGTGTAATTGTCTAGCTAGCTTTCATTGGTGGATTCCAAATGAAGTTTAAATTGTGACAACTTCTTGACTTCCTTGTTAAGTTAGAATTTCCTACCTCTTCCATTCCACTAGATAAAATATCTAGATAAAAATTCATTTGAGTGTCTTAATGAAGTTGGATTCAAATTTTCTTTTTTGGTTTTGGACTCTTGGGATTTTTAGCTTTAATTAGAAACCATTCTCACTATTTTTCTCAATTGGCAAATTCTTAAAAGTTGAGAAAATAGCTTTGGTTACCATCATCTTGAAGCTTGAATTTTGCTTGTTCATAATCACTTTGTATCTTTGATTTATGATTAGTAGATTTCAAGATACAATTTATTTTGTATAGATTTCCCTTTGATTAACTCTTGAATTAATCCTCTTGATTATCCTAATTATCCTATGTGTAAACACCTCATTGGCTAATGGTTGGATATTTCCCTTGATTTTTCCTCTCACCACCTTTTCCTCTATATGCAAGTGGACAACTTGCTTTTTCACAACACTCTTCCTCTCTCCAAAAGCCACAACCGTGCCCCCCCTTTTGCTCCATCTTTTGAGTTTTCTTGCATTTAATTAGATGCATGTGGGGGCTTTTCCATTGGTTGATTGCTTGGTCACATGGATTAGGCTTTGCAAGAATTAATTAGGACCCTTAGATAAGCTTTATGGAATTAATTCTTGACCTTTAGATCATTGTTGAAATTGTTGACTTTTCAACTCTTGATTAATATTTTGATTAACAACTTAATTACATGTTTAATAATCTCTTGTTGTTGTATGATTGGTCCATGAAGTGGTTTATGATTGTTAACAATCCATTTAGTGCTAATCTTAATCCCTTATTAGCTCTTGACATTTAATTAGGCTAATACACCTTTAATCAATGGCTATTTTAATATAAATAGCTGAATAATTATCTAAATATTTCATTAGGGTAGTTTTAATTGCTCATTAATTATTAAAAATTGCCCTTAATTATTTCAAGTGTTTTGGTAATTTTTTTATGGTCTTTTATAAATTAGACATGAGCTATTTATTAATTATAAGGTGTTAGAAAATTTAATCTCTTAATAAATTATGAGAATAGGTATTTAAGGCTCTTTAATCAATTATGAAACCAAGGACAATTTACTTAATTTAGTGAAGGTTTAGTTGTTAATTTAATGGACATTGTTTTCTCTAAATTTGTCTAAGTATTTTCATTTCCATAGGAATCATAGTTTTAATATGGTATTTGTGGTATTTCATGGTATTTTATGATGACTAATATAATTTCTTACTTATTGGCTATTCTAATTCTAGGGGAAAATTGCCTAGAACCTAAGATAAACTTATCTCAAAATTTAGAGACTACATACTCACCTATTTCAAATAGGAAAATCTAACAAAATATGATATTTATCATAAATGAGAATTTTGGGTTTTACAAAGCTTATTTGGAACAACGGTCAAAGCATCTTGAGCAGATAACGCCTTTGACCTTCGAATCAAATAACTCCCTGACATCTTGGTATGCAAAACGCGATGGCAAGATGTGATGGATTGGTGGGTTTAGGTGATGGCTTCAGTTTTGGTGACGGTGATGGCTTCGGTGGGTTTACGATTTTTTGGTTTCATCTTTGACAAGAGTCACGGGCGACATCGGGGACTTTTTTTGCGACGGCGACGGCTCGATGGCTTTAGGGCTTGGTTCTGCTTTGGCCTTCAAAGTAGAGACAGGGCGAAGATGGAGGCTGGTTGAATATTGATTCTGTCTCCATTAAAAAGAAAAAATGGAGAATTCATGTCTACACTTGCGGTCACATGACCCACCTGTGGCTCCGCCCGGCGATATGCTCCGACGGCCGCGGGTTGAGATAGAATCTTTGAATTTGAGAAATTTAAGGTGAAGAACCAGGAATCACTTTCCCTACCTATCCTTTGGATAGGTAGGAGAGCTCTTCTCTCGGGACCGTCCGATCGATCGGACGGTCCGATCTGATTTTTTTTACTTTATATTTTTTCAAAAAAAATATTTTAATAGGTAGAGAATCTAAAATGAAGATAATCTCTCAACTAACATTTTTTCAAAAAATGACTTTTCTATTTAAAAATAAATAATTTAAAAAAATCAAATGCGGATCGTCCATATCCGATCCGGACGGCCCGGATCAGATAGGCAAATGGTGCCTATCCTTGGGATAGGTACCGAAAGTGGTTCCGTGAAGAACCCCCTACACTTGCATTCCTCAATCAGATACAAAAAACGGCATTCATAATGAAGGAACCCTAGATTAGGAGATTTGGAAGAAAAAAGAGTACCTTTTGCCAACTTGACTCGTTGAGAATTGGAAAACTAAAATGAATACACGAGAGAGACGGAGAAAAGGAGGAGCTACGGTGGAGAGAGGGACGACGGAGCAATGGCGGAGTGAGGGTAGAGACAAGGCGGACCAGGGTTGAGAAGAAATCTAAGAGAATGAGAATCGATGGATACGCGTGCAGCAGACAACGCAGGAGTGGTTTTTGGGGTGGGGAAAAATGACCTAAGGAGTCTAATTCTTAGACTTAGACTCCAAATTCCGACCTAGGGAGTCTAATTCTCAGACTTAGACTCCAAATTGTTTCCATTTTTTTCGCTCGCGTGCACCTTTCATTTGCCTTTGGCGCCCGGAGCTACACTTTTGGCGTTTAAGAAATAAAATTAGACTCCAAAAGTCACTTACTAATTACAAAAATGCCACCGCGTTTTTTTTTTACTTCCTTTTTTAATAATAGGACACCAATCGGGACGTAAAAGCCAATTTCTATAGTAGTGATTGGACATAAAAAGTTTAACAGAATCATCAAACATCAATGGCTTAACCTCGTATATTTTTGATGACTTCTCATTTTTAATAGATTTGAGAAATATTTGAGAAGTCATTATTACTAATTTAAAGAGATTTTATTGAGATTTTAAGAGATATCAATTTAGATGCATTATTTGGGGATTTCAATTTAAAATAAAAATTTTTGAGATTAGGAAATAAATAGTAATAATTAGAAGTTTTTTTTTTTTTTTTAAAAAAGGGTTTAATATTATTATGACCAATTATATAATAATGCTTCTTATGTCACGCCACGCATTCAGGTTTATTTGAATTGAACAGAGGACACATGGGTCCCACCAATTGAAAAGCATGAAAAACCGTATGCCTGTGTGTGGGAAAGGGAGAATGAATTGAAGATAATTATTTGAAGGACCACGGGAGCAGCGACACCATTTTTGGAATTGAAGGAAAGTTGTAACCTAAAGTCCTAAACAATTAACGAAGGAGTGTGCGGAAAAGAGAACAGGTGGCAAGATTTTGAATTGAATGAAAAAGACCTAAAAGAAATAGCTACAGGGGGCGGCGATTAAAAGAAAGGAGAAGAGGACGAATTGAGAAAGGCACGAGGCAGAGGTGAGAGCACTGGGAAGAACGGTTCTTGGAGAGAGCACGATCAGAATAGAATATAGAGACGAGAGTAGCGCCGCAACTCCAAGCTTTCGATCTTCTTCTTTTTCTCTCATCAGCAGCGAGAATCATCCACAGTTTTGGGGGCGGCGTTAACAAGGAACAGAGGAGTAGTGCAGCAGCAGAGGAGTTTTTGGAGTGCTGTCAGTTGGTTTTATTCTTCCAAAGTGTGATTTGGTTTGCAATTTTTTTATTATCCTCCTTATGTCTTGTAGTCTGGTCATTGATTGTGATACTGTGATGTTGATTAAAACCATGTTTGGCTAGTTGTTTTTGCAACCTAGAGGACCTATGAATTTATAGGTGGATTAAATTTGGTTTTCATTGTTTAGTTAAATTTGATATTAATTTTGGTTACTTAATCGATTTAGATTTATCTACTTAATGATTGGCCATCATTGAATAAGAATTTGAGCATTACGATTTATCTTGACAAAGGGAATTTTAATTAGGCTCTGAGATTAAGTAATATGGGATTAGATTACGATTTAATTTGCGGTTAGGATAGACATATACCTAATGGCCCCATATAATTGTTGAAGAGTGTGTTTGATTTTATTTGCCTCTTGAGTAATTATGTTAGACATAATAAATTATATTTAAGAGAGGGTTGTAAGTGGACCGACAGGCACTTATAGCTATTTATACTCTAGATTAACAAAATTGATATTAAAGCTAATTAAATTAATGAAAACCAGGTTTCTGAAGCTAATAAGGGATTGGTGACTTTGGGTTGCTCGTTCTTAATATTTGAATTCGCTCTCTTTGTTGAAAGTTATTGTTTTTATTAAAATTCTTTTTTTCATTATTTGATACAATTCGGATTTGCTCAACTTAAACGAAAAAATGACATTTAACAACTAATCACTAGTTTGGTCGAGTCTCGTGGGATGACCTTGATTTGCCACTCACTATTTTCATGACCCGTACACTTGCAGTGCTTAGTTAAATTTTGGTAGCATCAATTTTACCAACTCCTTTAGCTAGCACTTGCTTATCCCTTGTTGTTATAATGATTGTACTACCACATCCAAACCAATCAGCGGCCCCACTAAAATTTCCAGTTGATCAGAATCACTAATATCATCAAGAACTCTTTTTCGAAGAAGCCTTCTCTTAACATAAGGGGGCATCCCATTTGGTGTACCAATATGCAAATCATGTTCCTTAAGTAGTATAGAAAGAATTTTATTCTTCAAATACATAATCCCATGATTCTCCGATTCTTCTCTCACATTTGCCAAAAAACAATATCCTTCATATTCAGAATGGAACCTATTAAATACAAGAATGCGATCGTTGTCTTACCCATACCGCCCATGCCCCAAATTCCAATGACTCGAACATCTTTTGAGCCTTGGTTCATTAATAATTCTAAATCTGCAATCCTTTGATCGATTCCAACAAGGCCTATTAGGTCACTTTGGAACATAATATTCAACCTTGTTGACAAACACTTGCCAGTTACTTCTATAAGCTCAGCCTCATCCCTGTAACCGCAGGAAAAGAAGCAAGATTATGAAATTCTCAGTAACATCACTGCTTATTGAAACAAGTGTATTGAGGGACATGAACTTACTCATAATTTGAGGAATGAAACCCAGATAAATTAGCTACTTTATTCAAAGCTGATTTCCAAATCGGCACCTTTTCCTTGTACTTTTTGTCATGTTTGACAAAAGAAACTTCATAAGACCCTTTTTGATGCCTCACATATGAGGGATCTGGGTTATAAAAAACAGGAATTTCAATCTGGTTCTGCTTCTCCATACACTCAATAATCTCCACCAGCTCTTCTAAGCACCACCTTGAAGAAGCATAATCCTTTGAAAATATGATCAACGACATGAGTGATTCTTTGATGGTCATTACAAATGAAAGTGATATTTGATTTCCACTTTCAAGTCTCTCGTCACGTATGCGTCAATTTGTTTCTCGCCGCAATTCCTTCTTCAAATGTCGAGAAAACCATGGCGTGTGTCTCGTGCCTCGAAAGCCGATAAACACATCATACTTTATACCATAAAATTGAGAAGAATACACCATTAGAAAAGAACAAGCACTGAAGTTTGTCCAATTTGGGAAAATCTTGGGGTAGTCTAAGGAACAGAAAGGGGTGAGTTTAAGAAAGAGGAGGGAAAGGCTACAGTAAAAGATGAAAATAGAGTCCGACAAACAAGTGAAGGACTTGTATTGTTCTTGTAGGAACCAAATACTAATCTCACCAAATATAGGACTCGAAGAAAGAGTAATTAGGAAGGAAATGATACGACCAAGTCCGTGTTAGCTATTAAGCTCAAGGATCTGCATATGCAGATTGTGAATGGATGGACTAGACAAAGATGAGAGAAATTTTTTCGAAAACAGAGTTATGAAAGAATTTTACGACGAAGCTTTCGGTTTAGTTCCCGAGCTTGTTCCCGACAATTCACAATACAAAACATGTTTAGGAAAGTTGCTAAAGTGTCTGCCTTGAGTAACCACGTCTTTTTAAATTAATTTTTCCCCATACGTAAAAATATTAATCATCAAATATACCTTCTTGTTATGAATATATTATGTGGATGACCCATTATGGCATTAAGGCTCCCACTATTGTTATGGTGGGGAGTGGGTAGTCACCCACTACATTCATGGTGGTGAGTGGGTAGAAGCTACATAAAACTTCCCCACTCTCCAACCACTATAAATAGTCCCCTACCCCCTCACAAATGTACAGAACAAACTCGAATGAGAATCTCTCTTGCTCTTGTCTTCTATTTTCTACTTCTTCTATATCTTTATTTTTATAAAATGTTATCAAGATGAGAGCTCTAACGAAGAATGAATCTTATCAATCCTGAAGATTTGTGTCTTGTTGATAGCACAACAACCCACACCATACTAAAAAATGATAAATATTTTTCTTCCTTGGTAATTCAAGAAGCCAATGTTCAAACTATATCTGGTAATATAAATTTGATTGAAGGCTCCGGGAGAGCTAATATTTTGTTACCTGGAGGAACAAAATTATGTATTGGTAATGCATTTTATTCTACCAAATTTAAGAGAAACTTATTGAGTTTCAAAGATATCCAGAAATGGATATCATATAGAAACAACAACTAAAAGGAATCAGGAATATCTTGATATCACAAATATAGTTTCTGGTAAAAAATGAATATTAGAAAGTTTTCCTGCCTTTTCTTCTGGTTTTTATTATACATTTATAAGCACAATTGAAACACATGCTATTGTAAACCATAATTTTACCAATACAGACCAGAAGTTTGCCAATGTAAACCAGAAGTTTACTAATGAATTTAATGTTTGGCATGACCGGTTAGGCCATCCAGGGTCAACCATGATGCGACAAATAATTGAGAATTCATCTGGACATACCCTGAAGTGTAAAAAAATACCACAATCCTATGATTTCTCATGTGCTGCATGTTCCAAGAGAAAGTTAATTATTGTCCCTCACCAAGCAAAGTGGAAAGTGAGTCCTCACATTTCTAGAACAAATACGGGGAGATATTTGTGGGCCAATACATCCACCATAAGGACCATTTAAATACTATATGGTTTTAATTGATGCACCAACCAAGTGGTCGCATGTTTTCTTATTATCTTCCCGCAACCTAGCGTTTGCAAGATTACTTGCTCAATTAATTAGATTAAGAGCATATCACCCTGATTATCCTATCAAGAAAATACGTCTTGATAATGCTAGTGAATTTACTTCACAAGCTTTTAATGAATATTGTATGTCCCTTGGAATTGATGTTGAACATTCGGCCTGTAGCTCATGTTCATATGCAAAATGGACTTGCTGAATCATTGATTAAACGATTGTAACTCATTGCAAGACCTTTACTTATGAGATCTAATCTCCTAATTTCTGCTTGGGGCCTTGCCATTCGGCATGCAACAATGTTAATTCGTATCAGGCCAACTAGTTACTTAAAGGTTTCCCCCTTACAGATGGTTTTTGGTCAAGAACCTAATATTTCCCATATAAGAATTTTTGGGTGCGCAATATATGTGCCAATAGCACCACCTCAATGTACTAAAATGGGTCCACAAAGAAGAAGGGGAATATGTGTTGGGTATGAATCTCCTTCAATTATACAATATTTAAAACCATCTACAGGAGATTTATTTATGTCATGATTTGCCGATTGTCATTTTGATGAATCTGTTTTCCCAACATTAGGGGGAGAAAATAAGTAGTTGGATAAAGAGATTAGCTGGAATGAATTATCATTAGCTCATTTTGATCCTTGTACAAAGCAATGTGAACTAGAAGTTCAAAAGATAATTCATTTACGAATTTAGCTAATCGAATGCCGAAGCATTTCGACCCAAAAGAAAGTGACAAAGTCACATGGCCCCGCTGCCAATGCTCCTATTCGAATTGATGTCCCTGAAGGACAACATATTATAAATGAATCTAAAGTACGCCTGAAGCGTGGCAGACCCATCAGTTCCAAAGATAAAAATCCTCGAATGAGAAAAGGAGCTAAGAATATAGATGGTCAAGCCGAGGATAATCGAGAAAAGTTAGTAGCTCTAGAAGAGCCATCTCTTGAAGAGTTACTATCTCTAGTAGAGATGTCTCCAGAAGAGAATGTTATAGTCCCAGAAGAGACCCAGGTACCTGAAATATGTGAAAACAATGAAATCTCAATAAACTGTGTTATGAATGGTATCCGATGGGATCAAAATGAAGTCAACGTTGATGACATCTTTGCTTATCATATAGTATATGATGTAATGAATGATAATGAGGATCGAGAGCCAAAATCCATTAGCGAGTGCCAACAGCGAAAGGATTGGCCTTTATGGAAAGATGCCATTAATGCAGAATTGAAATCACTAGAAAAACGAAAAGTATTTGGACCTGTAGTCCATAAAATGAAGATGTAAAGCTAGTTGGATACAAATGGGTCTTTGTAAGAAAAAGAAATGAAAAGGGTGAAATTACAAGATATAAGGCACGTCTTGTAGCCCAAGGCTTTACACAAAGACCTGGCATTGATTTTAAAGAAACGTATTCACCAGTAGTGGATGCAACTACTTTTCGTTATTTAATTAGCTTAGCAGTAATTGAAGGACTTGATTTACATTTAATGGATGTTGTAACTGCCTATTTGTATGGCTCACTTGACAATGATATTTATATGAAAGTCCCTAAAGGACTCAAGGTGCTAGAAGCATCTAATTCAAATTCTCGAGAACAATACCCAATTAAGTTGAATAAGTCTTTGTATGGCTTGAAGCAATCAGGGCGCTTATGGTATAATTGTCTTAAGGAATATTTGTTGAAAGAAGGGTACAAAAATGACCCAATATGCCCATGCATTTTTACAAAAAGATCTAGAAACGAATTTGCTATAATTGCTGTTTATGTGGATGATATTAACATCATTGGAACTCCTGAAGAGCTTCAAAAGGCAATTAATTGTTTGAAGAAAGAATTTGAAATGAAAGACTTGGGTAGAACGAAATTTTGTCTTGAACTACAGATCGAGTACCTAAAGGATGAGATCTTTGTATATCAAGAAACTTATACAAAGAAGGTCCTAGAGCAATTTTATATGGATAAGTCATATCCATTATGTACTCCAATGATTGTAAGGTCTTTGCAAGTGGATAAAGATCCATTTCGACTTAGAGTAATTAATGACGAAGGTGAAGAAGAGCTACTTGGTCCAAAAGTACCATACCTCAGTGCTATTGGAGCATTAATGTATCTTGCCAATCACACACGGCCTGATATATCATTTGCTGTTAATTTATTAATTAGCAAGATATAGTTCTTCACCAACACGAAGGCATTGGAATGAAATAAAACACATTCTTCGTTACCTTAGAGGAACTATGGACATGTGGTTATATTACTCAAATGTCTCGAAGCATGAACTGGTTGGATATGCAGATGCTGGATTTTTGTCTGATCCTCACGATGGTAAATAACAAACAGGCTATCTGTTTACATGTGGAGGTACAACTATTTCATGGCGATCTATGAAACAGACTATATCAACCACATCATTTAACCATGTAGAAATTCTAGCAATGCATGAAGCAAGTCGAGAATGTGTATGGTTGAGATCAGTAATACATCACATACGAACAACTTGTCATTTATCTTCAGGTAAATTGGCCCCAACAGTTCTACATGAAGATAATACTGCATGTATTGCTTAACTTAAAGAAGGTTATATCAAAGGTGATAGAACGAAGCATATTTCACCAAAATTCTTCTTCACTCGTGATCTTCTAAAGGATGGTGAAATAAATATCCAACAAATCAGTTCAAGTGAAAATCTAGCAGATTTATTCACCAAATCACTTCCAGAAACAACCTTTGAAAAGCTTGTCAATGGAATCGGCCTTTGAAGACTTAAAGATCTCAATTGATGTTGTCAAAAGGGGGAGTCAATACACGCTGTACTCTTTTTCCCTTATCTAGGTTTTGTCCCACTATGTTTTCCTGGAAAGGTTTTTAATGAGGCAGCATTAGAAAGTGTATTAGTGGATGATGTACTCTTTTCTTTGGCTAGGTTTTTATCCCACTGGGTTTTTCCTAGTTAAAGTTTTTAATGAGGCACATTCATAATGGACATCCAAGGGGGAGTGTTATGAATACATTATGTGGATGACCCATTATAGGCATTAAGGTTCCTATTACTGTTATGGTGGGGAGTGGGTAGTCACCCACTACATTCATGGTGGTGAGTGGGTAGAAGCTACATAAAGCTTCCCCACTCTCCAACCACTATAAATAGTCTCTTACCCCTCACAAATGTACACCGAACAAACTAAATGAGAATCTCTCTCTCTTAAATCTCTCCTGCTCTTGTCTTCTATTTTCTACTTCTTCTATATCTTTATTTTTATAACACTTCTTAATAAATAGCATTAATCATTTCACTTATAAAATTTTTAAAAAATAATCCACAATTCAAGAGATAAGATTATTAAATTTGCTAAAATTTTCAAACAAATGTCAAATCATCCTCAAGTAGGATTTTTTTTTCCCCTTTTGGGATTAGGAGGTATGAAGGTGGAAGTGTGAGATTTATAGGTTTTACAAAATTAGCTTTTAAAAAAAAAAAAAATTGTGAAGGCAAACCTGCAAGTAGAGGCCCTCACTTGCTGACTGGAAACTCCCAACCTTAGCACTGCCAAAACCCGCCGGCAACGGGTTCCCGCACGGTGATCTTGTATTATATTGGAATTTGTTGTTGTTGTGAAAGTATATTTAAATATTATGTATCTTTCTTTATGAAAATATTCATGCATTATTTACAAATTAACGTAAATATGTTTCTTTTAAATAAAAATGGCTTATATTTGAAATGGAGGTAGCGGGGTAATTACTAATTAGGCATTAAAGTATTTTTCTTACATTGTTTATTTACATATTTTTCTTGATTTCTTTGAGATGCATCCGGCGTTACTATTTGCTCAGAAAATGTTATGATTAATGTGGTACATAATTTAGTTGAAGGTAAAGTTAGCCAGAAAATTTCGTACAATACCATGTGCCAGATTTGGTCTGTGGGCACAATGTTTAGTAATTTAGCCAATAATTAGGTAAATCCAAATTAAGATAATTCCCAGGTGGAGTATATCGAAAATATTATAAAATGAATAACAATAAAGTGGTATATGTTTTTCCTCAGACAACGTGATATATGTTCATGAAATTTACATATATACAGATTATGTGCATCGCAACAATAGAAATATAATACATAAAGTTTGTAATGTAATTTACATTATAAACTTCATTATATATTTAAGATTGGATTGAATACTTTCAAACGGAGAGAAAAAGCGACAAAAAAATCATTTTGACTTTGGGTTTATGTAAAGGGTGAGAGATATGGATTAAATTAATGTCATAATTATTGTTGTACAGTCTTGTAACTCACAATGAACCGTTAGTTAAAAATAATGGAGAAAATAGTAAAAGATTTTAAAGCCGATACTTACATAGACCTAATTATTATATGTTCCAACAATTAGTTTAAAAAAAAAAAAAAAAAAAAGGACACAGACCAACCCAACAAGGTAGTCGATTAGATTTTTTAAAGTTATTGTCGTTTTCTCATTGTAACAAGTTGGGGAATAAATTAAAAAGTCACTTTTTTACAAATTTAAAAATTAGTCAAATTTTTAGAGAGTGCAGAGCTCTTATATATAAAACAATTTGTAAACTTCTATAAGTAAATAAATAATATTTTTTCTAAAAGTCCATATTAATAAATAAAATAACTTAGCCCGTTTTTTCTTCGGTAACAAAATGTTTAAGTGGGTGGGTTTCAGAGGCTCACTAAAGCGTTAGAACAAGCTTTTAAGCTCAAAAAATGTTTACATAAGTACATACTGTAATACCCAAAAAATCATTATTTATCTTAAATACAATATTTTTGTAAATAATACCTAGAAAAATAGGAAAGTACGTTGTCTCTAATTTTATTAATTTATTTGATTATTTTCCTTGGAAATTAAAGGGGCAAAAATCCAATATTATATTAAGGACCCTAAGTTGCCTTAGATTATTAAATTAATGCGTGATGCATAAATGACCAAAGTAAACCCAAAAGTTGTGAGAAAATAATTAATCCAATTAAAGAAAATTTTCAACAATTAGTAGATAATTAAATCTACATTAATTAGATTAATTTCATAAACTTTCATAATTAATTTAACAACATATCTTAAATTGGGATGTGTGACCCTAATTAAAGACCAATGGCTAATGAAGGGATAAGATTAGCATAAAGATGATTACTAATGATCATGATTAATATAGTAGCCAATCAAATAAATTCAATAACACCTAAAACACCATTTTTAGGATGAATTATCATCTTAATGGTTACCTAACAAATACAATAAATTCTAAAATGATGAAGGGGGTAATTAAATACTTCTAGTTAAGCCATAATGTTCAAGAATCACAAAACTAATTAGGGAATTGGATTAGACTCCAAACTAAACCCTAAGAGCATTTTGCTTACTTGCTAACCAATCACCAAAGTCATCTAGTTACAAATATACTTAGAGTAACTAGGGAATTAAAGCACCAAGTTGGAAATGCATGAAGGTGGGGAGGCCACCAAGGCTTGCTTGAGAATGCATGAGGGTGGGGAGGCCACCAAGGCTTGCTTGAGAATGCATGAGGGTGGAGAGGCCACCAAGGCTTGCTTGAGAATGCATGAAGAGGGAGAAGCCACCAATGCCATTCTTGGAGCCAAGAGTGCCATAGATTTTTCCTATAAATAGGCACCTTGTATTCATTCATTCTTCACACCAAACAAGCAAGCGCAATCTGAAATTAGAGAGAAGTGAGGTTGAGTGGGAAGTAGCTTGAAGAAGTGAGCATTTGCAAGTAAGTTCTTTAAGTTTTAGTCCTTAAATTCATAGTTAGAAGTAGCTTTGATTTTAAATATACTAGAGTAATTTTAATATCGTGTTTTTATAGATAAAAATAGTGGTATTTCGAAAATTAGATGAGCCATGTGGTATAGCAAAATTTTTGGGAGTTGAAAAGCAAAGTAGCGAAGCTCGGTGAAAATTCATCGGTTATGAATTTTTGAAATCGATGGCAGAAACGCCATAATTTTATGCTGAAGATGAAGTTAATTAATTCTGAAATTTTTCATGGTTAAATTATACATATAGGGCTTTTCAAATATGCCAAGAACATGTTAAAATGAGCTCTATATAGTGAGATAAAAATTCTCAAAGTTGGGCTACGAATTTCTGAAAAAATTCAGGATAGAGGCTCAAAACTTTAAAACTGGAATTACTCGTGTAATATGGGAAAAAGTGAGTATTTTTATTTAAAAATAGACATCCTAAGGATTCCGAGGAATTTTACGGATCCTTGTTTTGATTTTTATAGAATTAATTATGATTTTCCAAAGTTGCTGCAAAATTTGCCCAGAAAATTCAGTATTGCGTTTTTAAATAAAGTGTAATGGCAAAATTGTAAATAGAAAATCCACCAAGGGTAGAGAGGTAAATAGAGGTGGAAATATCTCTTAGGATATTATTCTAAGTGATATGGTGATATGTTAGGATATCCGGGAAGTCCGGAGTCGGATTCAAAAGGGTCGGGCATGTTGGTAACTACGTGGTGAAAGGTACGTTCGCATACTAGTAACTTTAATCGCCTATAACTTGTATGATTATATATGATTGATTGATTCATGAAGTGATGGACAAGACTAGGTCTTGGGCCAGGCACTGTGACTAAGGTCACCTGTTTATACATTCAGCTTTACACAGGTTATAGTCTTGATAATGCCGTTGAGTTTTCCTAGCGCTGAGGACATGAGGGGCTATTGTGCACTGGTTAGTGCAAACGTTGCAAACTTTACATGTGCTGTGTGCTATATACTGTTGTGTTGTTGACCTTACATCTGCTGTGTGCTTATGTATTGTTATAACCTTCCATCTGCTGTGTGCTATGTATGGTTGATGTTGATATGAAATGAATATCTGTCATATATTGTTATATCTACTATAGAGGTTAACTGTTACCTGAGATTCAATCCGATTGAATCTCATATTTGACTAAAGTTCAGGAAAGGAACAGAGAAGGCACCAGTAGATAGAGCCGTGAAGATACACTGATGGACAGAGCCGTGAAGAGGCACCGGTCAAAGCAAATGCCGGAAGAAGTTTAACAGAGCCTACCTTCTGGCATGAATCTAATAAGGTTACTTCAATCCATTTGGTGTAGAAAGGGTTCGTCTATGTGGTTCAGTCAGTGAGTCGCCGTGAATTCGGGGAGACTTCCACTAGACACCGCCCTGGCCAAATTGTTTGATTAACTGAGTTAGGTTCATTGCCCCAAGTCTAGCTACGGCTTGGTTGAAGATTGTATAGTTACCATAAAGACTTGCAATTATACAAAGCTCTGTAATGTTGTATCACGTGAATATTCCTTTGGGATTATTTTTATATATCAGTTTATGTCGGGACATCATCATATGTCTGGACATTTTGTATCAGTTACTCATCGTCCAAACGTTAGCGCATGCTCTCCGTTTCCGCATTTTCTCTGAGTGGTAGCACCTCAAACTCTGTGGATTTTTATAAACCAAGTGTCAACCGACACATTTTGAAGTATGGAATTTTGGGGTGTTACACATACAAATCGCTCACCAAGATCTTTACAAATAGTACAGTTTTGTTGTACAAATTTTACCAGTTGAGGAATAGTTTTCATTTTTTGCTTAAAAAATTACTTAGCCCACCTTAGAGTAAAGTTAAGAACATATAACAATTATTAATTGAGGGTATGACTAGAAAGATGAAAAGAAGTTTCAAGTCATAAATTAGTTAAAATTATTTTATTGGTATCTACTCCCTCCTCTAATTTAAAATATAGGATTTTAATAACTAAATTACACAATTTAAAAAGTTGCATAAAATTAGCTAAAGATAACAAATATGGAAAAAATGTAACTTATTTGCCAAAAACACCATTATTTATAAAGATGGTGTGTAGGAGAAATAATAAGTGATCAAAGGGATGAAAGAGAAGACAGAGAGAGAAATATAATTAATTAGGATTTTTTTTTTAAAAAAAAACACGCATCAAATAATAATGCGACAAAAATAAACATAACTCATACGAAAAATCAAGACCTCAACAAGTTTGCTGCTTTGCTTATATTTTGACCCTGAGAGTCTGTACATTTATAAATGCTTTCCATGAGTATAATTTGTCCACAAGGCCCAAGGTCCAATTCATAACACATACACAATACATAACTAAATGAACACGAGGCCCAAATGCCTACATGGCCCAACATGAATGTTCTAAAGGCTAAAATTTCCAAAAGACAGGATTAGTGAATGGAACGACTTCAATCCAAAATTGATCTAACCCATCGCCCTGAAGGTAGAACAAGTTTCAGAAATCGGATACATGCAAAGGCAAATATAATAACAGGGTTTTACATGTAGGCATGTTTTCATCAATCATATTCTAATTTTTTTTGTTTTGCAATTATTATTATTGATTTTATACAATGACATCTAAATATCTAAATTTCTTACCCTATATTTTAATGTCTCTTCAATAATATTATCTATACCAGTGACCGTGTAGTTGAATTTGTTACCCTGTTTTAGCTGTAAACTTTGTTCACTTGTCTCAATTCCCACCCAACTTTTGGCATGCTAATCAATTCCTTGAAGTGAAGAATCTTGGTGTTTCATTGTTGCTACTAAATTTCGTTTATATATCAATGTCCAATTCTTGTCTCTTATATCGCAAATTCATTCATTTGGATCATATGCTGCTTGCTAATTTTTTTCATACAACACAAACGGTAAGATTTTAAGGTATTCCTACTTAAATGCAACTTTGCAGATTTGCAAATATTTTCAAAACTGTTGTAAAATTTTTTCTAAAGGAAGATGATCGGATGACTTAAACTGGATCAAACTTTATGGCTGATGCAGCTTTATGAATAAATGGGATGGAAATGTAGCCATCAGAGGCATAAGGATTGGAAAAGGAAAAATCAGAGAATATTAATGTAGCCATCAAAGACTGACCCTGTTGCTTCTTGTTCAAATGATTTCTATTGATTATATTCTTACTCTGCTTCTTCTATAACGTGTAGATGGACTTGATCTTGTATTTGCAAGCTCCTTCAATGGCTTCCTCAACCTCAAGCTCCATATATTTCTTTGATCATCAAAAAAGACGCAGCAATAAGGTAAATAGAGAAAAAATATAGGATGGAAATTCACACACGCAAGCACCAGAAATATTTTTCTGCCTCAATCTGCAAAATTAGTTTATTGTAATTGCGAGATATTTGAAGTAAGAAATAATCACCTTAATGTCCAGTTGAATTCAGTTCTTGAAGATCCAACGGAATGAAGATGTTGCAGTAATGCTAATCTCACTAGTGGAAAAAAGGCTTTTAAGACCGGACAAAAGGGGGGTCGTAAGACCGGATATGCGACCGGTCTTGTTCCAGCCGGTATTAAAAGTCTACCATTTAAGACCGACTCGAACCGGTCTTAAAGAAACTCTTTTAAGACCGGACATTTAAAAACTTAGGTCTTAAAAAGTTGTACTAAATGAAGCCGAAATAATTTTTGTTCGGTCCTAAAGCTTGACTTTTAAGACCGGTCAAACAATAGGCCGCTCTTAAAAGATCGTAATTATAAGACCGGACAAGACACATACGGTCTTAAAAGACGACTTTCAAGAGTGGATGATAAATACATCCGGTCTTAAAGATTTTTATTTAAGACCGGACTTCTAAATATACCGGTCTTAAAAGACCAACTTTTAAGACCGGGTTTAATATCAAAACTCAAAAGTGTCTCGACCTTTAAGACCGGTCATATAATTACATCCGGTCTTAACAAGTGAACATTTAAAACCGGCTTATTATTTCCGGTCTAAATTTTCCCGAATTTTTCCCTATTTGTTCTTCCCGATTATATATATATATATATATACATAAATCCACCACCCAATCCAAAGACATAAAAGTCGATATTTTAAGCTACAAACTATGAACAATTATTTGAATAAATTGAATTGGAAAAAGAATACAAATATTATTCACCATGAGCTATTTGGCCCCTTAATTAATGATTACTATGACTACAACACCTAAATTAATTCATACAATAAGATAACTTACTTACAAATACAATAAGTTACAAGTACAACATACATGCGCCCAAAATAATATTCACCATGCCTTCATCCGATTCCCCCACCCAACAACGTAACATATCCTCTTATATAACATGCCCATTTGGATCGGATCCCGCCACAAAAATAAAACAAGAACAAAATTCATAGTCGTGACATTAACTATGAACATAGATAGAAGGAATATAATATATATAGTTAAAGCCTTAATTAAAGTCTTCAAAGAAATCTGCATATGAATATTACCTTATGAATTGACTCTTTTATAAAGTGATATCTTCCCATATCCCTTCTTGATGATCACTTCTTATGCCGGGTTCATTATCCGCTTCATCTTCTTTGTTCATGTCGGTAGAGACCCTTGAAAAAGGAGTACTCTCAGGAATACCATAATTTGAATTCATTTCCTCATCAATATCAATGACCCTCTTTCCTTGGAGAGCTACGACCACATTTCATTTTCTTGATCGGTGATATAGAACACTTGTTTCGCCTGGTCTGCCATAATAAAAGGTTCATCTCCAAAACTTCTACCATTGACATCGACTAATGTAAATCCTAGCCGATCGATCCGAACACCATTATTGACATTGACCCACTTGCATTTGAAAATGGGA
The DNA here is from genome assembly GCA_019022655.1 of Acacia acuminata. Taxonomy (NCBI): domain Eukaryota; kingdom Viridiplantae; phylum Streptophyta; class Magnoliopsida; order Fabales; family Fabaceae; genus Acacia; species Acacia acuminata. The sequence goes on from JAFJYI010000023.1 coordinate 88,015, forward strand.
AATCTAATTTTCACATAGTCCACCTCCCAAATCTCTTCAATAACCCCATAATATGGCATGACTCGCCAATAAAGGGCTCTTGTCTTTTGAACTGGAGAAGTGCATAGATTCAAAGCCTCTAACATAACACCACTGTTCGTTCGGACCGTGCTCGTATCATCTAGGGACTTCGTGTAAAATGTATAACCATTGATCACATACGAATTCCAACTTATGACATCAACCTCGGACCATCTCGCTAACCATTTGATTGTATCAAACACATTCCTCTCCCTCGACCTTTTGTTTGAACCAGTTTGCAAAAGTTCTGTTATGCTCCCTAATCAACCTTTGTTCGGTCATTCGATGATTTTCTTTCCTTACGGCTACCGCTTTATGTGCAGCTATGTCGGCTTGAACTTCATCGACGTTATTCAAGATGTACAAGTGGACTAGTGACATTCATCGATCCACACTCTTTACGGAAGCCCTTCGTCTACCCCCATCGCATGCCGACGTTTTGGAAGCCCAATATGTCTTACTTTGGCCAAATAATCTTGACAAAATTCCATGGCTTCTTCGAAACATATTTCGAACAATCGATGCTTCCGTCGGTATGCGTTCTTCACGTACCCTTTTAGGAATTTCATAGATCTTTCAATTGGGTACATCCACCGTAAATGGATAGGGCCGCACATCTTTATCTCCCTCACTAGATAAACAATTAGATGAACCATGATGTCAAAAAATGTAGGAACAAAAAGCTTCTCAAGGTGGCACAAGATAAGATATCCTTCATTCTCCAATTCATCCAACTTTTCAATCTCAAAAACTTTACGACAAAGCGCATTGAAGAAGACACAAAGTCTAGTCAAAACGACCGAAGATCATATTCGGCGATGCCTCGAATAGCTATTGGGAGTAGTGTTGCATCAAGACATGACAATCATGAGACTTTTGGCCTACTAATTTCAAGTCCTTCATCGATACAAGCCTCTTAAAATTTGAAGAATACCCCGTGGGAACTTTTGTGCCATGTAAACACTCACAAAACTTCGTTTCTCATCCTTAGACAAAGTATGAGAAGCCGGGGACAATAAGTTCTCTTCCCATCCGGCCTTGGATGTAACTCTTCGCGTATTCCCATTGCTATCAGATCCAATCTTGCCTTCACACCATCCTTGGAACTACCTTGTATGTTGAGAAGCGTGCCGACAATACTATCACATACGTTTTTCTCCACATGCATGACATCAATACCGTGTCTCACATCAAGATTGCGCCAATATGGAAGATCGAAGAATACAGATCTCTTTTTCCATATATTTGTTTCTTTTCTACACTTTGCAGTCTTACCGAATACGACATTGATATTTTTCACCTTTTCATAAACTTGCTTCCCAGTCAATGCCACCGGAGCATCTTCATACTCTTGGCCACCAAAAAAGGCTTTCTTCAATCGACGATATGGGTGGCCCCGTCTAAGAAATCTCCTATGTCCAAGATAAACCGTCTTTCTTCCATGTTGAAGTTGATGGTAGCGTGTGCCTTCTTCACAAACCGGACATGCTTTATGGCCTTTTACACTATACCCCGACAAGTTCCCATATCTTGGGAAGTCGTTTATAGTACAAAATATCATGGCTCGCATTTTAAACACCTCCTTCTTGAAAGAGTCAAAAACATCAACACCTTCTCGCCCACAACTCCTTCAAGTCTTCGATCAAGGGTGAAGGTAAACATCAATGTCATTTCCGGTTGTTTCGGTCCCGAAATCAACATAGACAAGCATGATGTACTTTCGTTTCATGCATAACATTGGAGATAAGTTGTAAATAATCGAGTACGTGCCATGAACTATGTATCTTTGCTAAGGCTTCCATATGGATTCATGCCATCCGTGCTAAGGGCAAGCCTAAGGTTCCTAGGTTCTTCGCCGAAGTTCGGAAATAATTGATCGATTTTCTTCCATTGAGAAGAATCGGCCGGATGTCGAAGCTTTCCATCGTAAATCCTCTCATCTCGCATGCCACCTCAAATTTTTTGCATCATTTTCATTCGCAAACAACCGCTTGAACCTTGGTATGATTGGAAGATACCACAACACTTTTGCGCCCCTTATTTGACTTGTACCTTGGGGTTTCACATTTCGGACAACTCGCTCCTCTTCAAACTCTTTTCTATACAACACGCAATCATTCGGGCATGCATGGAACTTTTTGTACTCCATCCCTGGACAAAGTATTTTCTTAGCATCATAGTATCGATGCGGCAACACATTATCATCCGGAAGCATGTCCTTAAAAGCCTCAAGCATTTCTGAAAAACTCTTGTCGCTCCATCCATGACGTGCCTTCAAGCTTACCAATTTCAATACAAAGATTCAACAATTGGTATTTTTTACACCCACGGTATAGAGGGGTCTCGCATCACCGCACATATTACCATATGCATGTGATTGATGAAAAGCCTCTTCTCCTACATCACGGATAATGTCCTCTATGTGATCATCCATATCCGTGTCATTATCATCAAAGGCCACTTCCCTATGTTGAGACCCACTTGGTATTTTTTCACCATGCCATACCCATACTTGTATAAGTCTTACAAATTCCTTCACAAATTAAATGTGTGTGTATAACTTCAGGACTTAGTCGCCTCTCATTCAAACATTTTACACAAGGGCAATAAAACTTCCCACCCTCAAAGCATGGCCATTTTGTTTAGCAAATTTTATAAAGTCCCTCACCCCATTCCGATATTCAACACTTGTCCGTTTAGCATTTATCCAACGTGATCCATAGTAGAATTCCCATATATATAGACGGAAAGATTTAACATACATATATATGCTCAAATGTCGGTTATGTCTTTTTTTTCCTTTTTTTTTCGGATAAACTTGCTCATTAAATGCAGAACGAAGAATAACTTTTGGTCATAAATGTATCGCAGAGAATCCAAGAACCAAAATAAATGCATGACGAGGAAATTAAATGCATCGCGTGAAGGTCTTGTGGACTCACCGTTGTATCATATAAATTCAAATGCGTTTGCTTAGTCTTTCTTCTCCCGCCACGAACGTTGATGTTGCGAGACATGTAAAGAGTACCCTAAAAACATTTATTGGTCAGTTGGGTAGGTCTAAAATGCAATTATAATCTTCAAAATACAATATCCATTAACAACACGAAACCCACAAGAACATTTGATCGATTTCGCTCAACCCAGAAAACCCGAACGATGAGCAGGAAAATCATAAAGTTATATAACCGAAACACCTCTTACAGCTTGGTCTATAGACGTTTAGCTAAGGAACCAGAAAGTGATTGTCGAGAGGTACAACGCGAACCTAAGCGATTTAAGTGGCGACGTAACCCGAGTTACACTTTAGGCGCGACAAGAGAAGTTCGAGAGGGAAATTTAATATTCCGCGACGAGCGAGACATGTTTTATATTTGGGATTTTATTAAGACCGGACTTTTATAATCCTCCGGACCTAAATTGAGACAATTAAACCGGTTCATTAAAAGAACACGGTTCTATATATACAACTTTTTAAGACCGCCGTTTTATAATACTCCGGTCCTAAAATTCTTTTTTGATTTCGAAAAAAGGATTTGGCGAGCGCAAAGAATCGAATGAATAAAAATTAAAGGAAAACTCGGAGTTTCTTTAATTACATATATTACTTGCATATGCACGTACACAAGAAAAAATACAAAACAAAAACAAGCAGAAAATTATCAAAAACAAGAATCGACTAAACATCTCCTAAAGCTTATTATCCTCCAAAGCCTTGGCGATTTCGGCGTGAACAGCATTAATTTCCGCCGGAGATCGCAAGTTCGTCTTCGTTGCATCGCCCACAATGCATCACTAGAGGAAAGAGGAGAGGGGTCGGCGGGAGGCATCTTTGGGCCAAGGCGGGTTGGAGAGGGGAGCAGGATGGAGGGGTGTCGCAATCTCTTCATCATCCGAAGAAATAACAATGGGTCCAACGACCCGAGACTCTTCTCGTCACAATAGGACGGACTCTCGATGGAGGAGGCGCACCGTATAACGATCGACGGAAGGCACGAGCATCACGACTAAGAGCACCCCTACGAGCGGTTCTCTTGTATCTAACCATGGTTTGAGCAAGTTGGGGCGAGAGAGGTATGAGGAGTTAATTAATAGAGGCGAGAGAGCTGGTTCTCGAGATAGCCACGTACGTAGTTTGGAGTTACGAGGTAGTGAGGAATTAATAAGGAGTTATAGGTACGCGGTATAAAATTCCATTATTTAATATTTTTGCAATTCATTTTATTTTAAGACCGACCTTTTATCATTAACCCGTACTTATAGGTGTGCGGTATAAAATTCTATTTTTTAATTTTTTAAGACCGATCTTTTATAGTAAGTCCGGTCCTAAAAGTCTTACCTTTAAGACCGACCTTTTATCATTTACCCGGTACTTACACATCGTTCAAATGAATGATGCAGAGTCTCTTCGGCTTCGGATAAACTTCCCAACTAGGCGTCTCCTCGTATTCCGATGAACAATGCGTCTCCTCGTTAAAGCTTAGGCGTTTCACATTGTTCAGACGGGTTCTCTATTTAAACCCGTTGTTACCGTACTTTCTTCACATTCTTCTCCCCCAGGTCCTCCGTTTCATCCTCCTCCTCTTCAACCTCAGCCCCCACTCTAATGGCTGCTCCCCCAAGTCCTCCGTTTCCTCCTCCTCCTCTTCAACCTCAGCCCACTCCGCCACCGCCTCCTCCAAATCCGACGTGAAGCGGTTGGTGCGATCATCGGTGGCCCGCGTCGATCAAATCGATCGACGTTTGGGCAATTGGTTCAGCTTGCTCATACCATGAACAACAAGCTGAACATGGTACTCCACGCCAATGACGTGAACTACGATCCGGCTGAAGACGACTCTGACAACTCCAACAACTCCGACGACTCCGACGCCCCCTCCCTTTCCGACTACGAGAGGGATTAGTTTTTTTTTGTTGCTTTTTTATTTTGCTTTTTTTTTTTTTGTGATCGCTGCCCCTATAGGGCAGCGTAAAAAAATTAGTAAATAAAATATTTTTAATTTTTGTTCTCGTGCGAGTTTAGCCCATTATCTGAACCTGGAAAGCAATAAACAAGGCAACTATGAAGGACGGATAATGGCAGACTAAAAAACCTAAAATAAAAGAACGAAGACTTTAGTTAGTAAATCGACGGTCCTAAAAACACCGCCATTTTTGTCGGCTTTGGTTTCCATATCCGATTGCCTCTTGTCCTTTTCATTATCGTCTTTCTTTTTCCGACAAAAAGGAAACAAACAAAACAATGTCCTCGTGTAAATCCAACAAATGAAATTCGCAGAATACAGTTAAGAACATACAAAAAAAAGGAGCTTTTACCTTATTCAGACAAGAACAAACAAAGTGACTATTCTTCTCAAGGTTGGACCTTCGTTGACGTCGGTTTTACCTCCCCATGTGAGAAACAAAGTGTCCTTTTCATTATCTTCCTTCTTTTTCCGACAAAAAGACAAAAGACAAAATAAAAGGGACAACGATAATCTTGCTCTACACATAGAAAGGTAAAAACGATGATAAAGAAGGACCTAGCTTGAGCGTAACGCGAGAACCTCGGTTGTCTTCAACCCTAACCATTTAATTTGTGCGAAAAGGAGTATTTAAAGGGGAATTACTTTTAAGATCGCACAAATAACAACATGCGGTCCTAAAAGTTAAGTGGGGGACTTTTAAGACCGACCTTTTATAATACGTCCGGACCTAAAAGTTCATTTATCTTTTAAGCTTTTAGGAGCGGACACTAAATAAATATACGGTCCTAAAAGTCGGGATACTTAGAAAATAAAATATTTTTAATTTTTGTTCTCGTGCGAGTTTAGCCCATTATCTGAACCTGGAAAGCAATAAACAAGGCAACTATGAAGGACGGATAATGGCAGACTAAAAAACCTAAAATAAAAGAACGAAGACTTTAGTTAGTAAATCGACGGTCCTAAAAACACGCCATTTTGTCGGCTTTGGTTTCCATATCCGATTGCCTCTTGTCCTTTTCATTATCGTCTTTCTTTTTCCGACAAAAAGGAAACAAACAAAACATTGTCCTCGTGTAAATCCAACAACAGAAATTCGCAGAATACGGTTAAGAACATACGTAAAAAAGGAGCTTTTACCTTATTCGGATAAGAACAAAAAAAGTGACTATTCGTCTCAAGGTTGGACCTTCGTTGTCGTCGGTTTTACCTCCCCATGTTAGAAACAAAGTGTCCTTTTCATTATCTTCCTTCTTTTTCCGACAAAAAGACAAAAGACAAAATAAAAGGGACACCGATAATGCCGCTCTACACATGGAGAGGTAACAACGATGATAATGAAGGACCTAGCTTGAGCAGATCGCGTAACCTCGGTTGTCTTCAAATTTATCCATTTAATTTGTCTCGAAAAGATGTATTTAAAATTGACTTTTAAGATCGCATAAATAAAAACGTACGGTCCTAAAAGTTAGGCGGCGACTTTTAAGACCGATCTTCTATAATACGTCCGGACCTAAAAGTTCATGAAGTTTTTTAAGTTTTTAGGAGCGGACACTAGAGAAATATACGGTCCTAAAAGTCTCATACTTTAAGACCGAAGATTTTGTGGACCTTTAAGACCGGACATGATGTTAATGAACGGTCCTAAAAGTCTCGATTTCAAACACTAAATTAAATAGCTATATCCACCATCCAATAATACATTAAGAAACCCAAAATGGACACAAGAAAATTGTTCGAAAAATTAACTACATTTATGTATTGAATTTTACATTGCCTATGTATATTTACAAATGAATTGTTCAAAAAAATAAACAAATTTATAGAAGATCGATTATTGTTGCTACAGATTATAGTTACAAATGAATTTAGGACATTAATTATTGTCCTTTTTGTGACTCTAAGATCGACCATACGATATTCACAAAACACATTGCGTATGTGCTCCAGTTCATCATCGTGAAAGGGAGTTTTGCATTGAAACATCGTAACATCAAAGACAAGAATGAATTAACTTGCGTGCATATTTCATTTGTAACAAGAAGCCGTAAACTGAATTAACTTGCATAATATGTAACATCAAATACATTTACCTTTGCAGTTAATTTAGTATCCCTCGCCTTGTAATATCATACATGTGTTTCATGACGTACTGGCCACATAAGTTGGACGCCGGTGGTTGCCGACGGGTCTAAAAAGAACAAGAAATATATATAAGAGCATATATATAGCTCAGTGACCAAGTTCACAAGGCAGTGTGCTACAAATTAAATATTGTACCAACCTCTGGTTTGTACCATATGGGGTCTTTGTCCTGAGTAGCACGCCTTTTCTTTTCTAGTCTTTGGAAGGTCCTCATGGCACTATCATCAAAATCACAAATTTATCAATGATTCACTTAAAATTCACAGCAGAGATGTCAGACAAGGGAATCAAAATGACATGCTTACTCGTTGACGGTCTGCACCAACGTAGCCAATGGCTCAGTGTGAGTGGAGCATAAGAAGATAACTTTATGCTCCTCCATGCACATGACGACCACCAACCGCTGGCGGCTGAAAATTCACATCAAGTAAACTATACTCGGTGATATATATATGTAGTAGAATTAAGTGAATTGCGGACAAGATTTTTGATATGTACCGTGGAAGAATGGCAAAAAGTACAACTTTCCGATCACCGAGCACAACCTCTTTGATATGTACTCTTGTCTCTCGCTCCATGGTTGTTTGACTTGAATAGACAGGGCACAAGAATCCAAAATCGTTGATCCCGCACCTTTGAACCAATTCATGATGCAAGAACCTACCATAATGACATCGATCGGGAAATATATATATGTATGTATGTCTAAACGATGCATTTAAATGATGTACTCATAGATTTAAGATACTTACTTCATAAAAAGTTGAACAATGCATCGTAAGCTCCCGTCGAGGAAGCAGCAGGACTCAACATCAACGGTGTCAACTTGAACGGGCATAGGATGAGGGACACCTACTACTTCATCGACAGGCCACGATTTATCCTTAAAATATCCACTTTTCATTAGATCGGATATTTTTTCCCTGGCAGCAGCCAACTTAGCAGTAGGGGATAGAGCTTGAGGAGGGGATGGAGCCTGACGAGGGGATGGAACTTGAGGAGGAGGGGTTGAAGCTTCAGGAGCAGTAGAGACATGTACAAGCTTCACTGGCCAAGGGATGAAGGTTCCCTTGACATCACTCACAAGCTTCACTCATCGGTTTGGAGAGGAGCTGTGCATCAATGATCACCTTTTCAACTGACACTCTAACTTCATCATCAGGCATTTGTTGGTGGTGCAGTTGATCCCAAGTTGTGAAGTCCTTTTGCAACCAATAATCGTCCATCATGATGATCGGGATCCTCCACATAAAGGTCACAAGGTTGCTCGACTCTCCATCAATGCAGCTCCTCTAGTGCTCACTTTGCACGTTGCAGTGAGTGTGTGAAGGGAACACTGGTCTCTGGACGATTGCTCAAAAGCAGCCTCAGCTGACTCAGTTCCTCCTTCATCTGGCTCATCTCGGATTGAAACATTGCAGTCATTGAAGCTTTTTAAACTCACTTTTAAAACGCCGGTCTTAATATTAATGAACTTTTTCGTACCGCAAGTATCATATGTCCGGTCTTGAAAGAAAACTTTTAAGACCGTCTTGTTGGTAAGTTCGGTCTTACAACTTTGGACTTTTTATATTTAAATTTTTCCTTATTATGTTTTACCGAAAATATAAGTACGGCTATATGAGATATATTTAGAAAGTAATTGAAATTTCAGTTCAATTTTTAAGACCGGTGGTATTTTAGTCGGTCTCAATAATGATTTTAAGAGCGGTGAAAAATTGGTCCGGTGCAAGAAGTTCTTTATATTTACGGAATCGCCACGGTCATTCCTTTAAGACCGGGGTGTCCGTTGTCCGCTCTAAATGAGGCGGTCTTAAAGCCTTTTTTTGCACTAGTGTCTTATTAGTCGAATATAATCGTCACTCATCATCATATCATCGTCTTCGCTTAAACAATAAAGGTTAAAATAAGCCATTAATGCAATTTGGACTGCTCAAGAATAGAATTAAATGTCAATAAAAAAAATCTTAAATTAATTGCATGTCTGCCAATACAACATAAGGATGCGGTAATTAAAGGAAGAGGATTCCCTCGTCATCAGTTTTCTCCTTATCTCTCACAGTCTCATCCTAGCCGTTGAAATCTTGAGTCAAGGGTCTAGAGAAAATTTGAAAAAAAAAAAAAAAAAACCGCATGCGGTTTTTTTTCAAATTTTCTCTGGACCCTTGGATCAAGATTTCAACGGTCAGGATGAGCTGATGATGAGAGATAGGCAGAAAAGTGATAATGAGAAGATCCGAACCCGTAATTAAAATGTATTGATGCACAGATTGCAAACAATCATCATGTACCATCATCACAGGGTTTTCTAGGTTTACAGATAAAAGTATAAGGAGCTGGAAAACTAAATATATGGTACTAATATATAGAATATTCCTTAATTGAATACATATATTCTAACACAACCTAACAAGATCCTTCTCTTCTTTGCATCTTGCACAAAAGTTTTGGAGGTATAATGTTTTCCATGATCATATCCCGAGATGTAAATGTAGATATGTGATCAAGTTTCCTCAAGGCTTTCGCTAAATTGGAATTTTCAATCTCTTTCGATCATAAGTGTCAGCTATATATAAATAAAGTTAGGCGAATTTCTGGACTAAATGGGTCAGCAATTAACTTCGGTCCATTTTTAGAGTTTTTAAAAAACTTAAAATAGAGCTTTGAATGACATCAATAAGAAAGAACGGTGATGATAATTATATCATAGATAATAATTAATAAGAGAGAATGATTTAACACCTGTTGTTTCATGTTTTGCTCATATTCTTTGTAACATCCTCATTTTTCATGCACATTAATGTGAAATTATTTGCATATACGAATTTTTATGAAGTTATGTGTAATAAATTTGGCCAAAAAGGAACAAGAAGAAGTTGCATAAGTATTTTTAGGAAATAAGAAAAGAAAAATTGAAGCAAGGTTAAAATTATAATTTCCATAAAATTGTGTCATATGTCTTATAATTATTTAGGATTTATGGGCACATGAGCATGGGTTATAAGTTAACAAAGTGGACTAAAATTATTCTAAAAGAGGCTTAAAATTTTGGCCCAAACTAAAGGGGGAAAAAAGGAATTGGCCAAACATATTCTAACTAAATAGTTGGATTTTAACATAATGGCAAACTAGTAAATATGGAGCTAGTTGGAGGTCATTTTTCCCCTTCATTAAATTAGCTGATTGGGACCCTTTAATTGGCATTAAATCACTTTTTCTTCCCACTTTGGTCAGCCAACACGCAGAAACAGCAAGGAGGAGGAAGAGTGGAAAATTCTAAGAGAAAAGGAGAAGGAAAAACTTAAGGATTCAATAGGTAAGCTTTAGATAACCTCTCCCATCTCTTCTAAGGTTCTTTTTGCAACTCTTCTTGACTCAAAAATATGTCTTCTCATGGTGTTCATGAAGGGGAGCTGAAAATTTTGGGTAAACAAGGAAGAAGAAATTACAAGAACATCAAAGGTTAGTGATTCTTGAACCTCCTTATGATGTATTTGAGTTAGTGAATTAATTTATGGTGGTATTCCCTTGCATTCTTGAAATTTTTGAAACCCTAAATTTATGGGGAGTTGCTGCCCAATTTCTTAAATATGATTAGAGTATGATTAAGGGTTCAAATAACAAATTAGAAATGATTATAGACTAGATTTCGGTGTTTGATTGGAATTTGACATTTTGTGGGTTAGACAATGATTTTTGTTCAGCTAGAAATACTAGTGTTTTGGGAATGAATTTTGGTGTTTTTAGTGGTTTTGAAGTGTTTAAAATGAGATTTTGTATAAGGTTAAATTTGGATCATAATTTTGGAAGCATAAATCGAAGTTTAAATTCATTAGAGTGTTGTTTCTGGAAATTTCTTGTGGAGTCAGTCACCTTCTTCATGAAATATGACCTAGTAAATGGACTTTAACAATTATGATATTTTACAGGGAGAAAATAGACATCTCAAGGATTAATTTGGTATATAATTTTTATTTTTCGTAATTTTGTGCTGAGAGAAATAAATGTTTCAAATAGCCCCTGAAAACAGGGCATTATTTCAGACAGCAGGGGTATTTTGGGCTATGGATGAACTTTCGACTTGGTCTGGCCTAAATGAGTATTTGTTATTGAAAATAGACATATTAAAGGTCATTTGGGCTTTGGAATCAATCCAAAAGGAGTTTTCTAGATTTAATTATGAATTTGTGAAGCTGGGCTTCTATTTCAGAAAAATTTCAGACTTAGGACGAAAATTAAGAATATATGGGCCCAAATTAAATTCCTTAATAAGAAAAGGAATTTAGTGAATATGGACACATTGATTGGGTTTATTTTAATTTACCAAAGAAAATATTTATTGAGGCGGATTTGATTTTATTTATATTTTGTAATTTTAGGGCTAATTGTGATATTGTGCTCCGGAAAAATTATTTATAGTAGTGGTCGACTGCCAGGTAGTAACCTTAATTCTCATATACTCTGTGTGACTTGTGTATGTATGTTTTACCTTGAAATTGCATGCATTTAGTTATAATTTATTTCCAAGCGCTATGGAACCAGAAATGCTGTGTGCATTAACGGCTTTTTCTTTGTGTCTTGTGCCGGTGGTCGTCTTTGTGTGCTATTATGACCACTACAATCTGTGCTGTATGCTATTAGGACTGCTAGTTCCGAATTTGGCTGTGTTCCTTGATACTACATGTCATGTGGTATTTGTTTATTTATGGTTTTTCTTACATGCATTGTTATACATTTTATATGAAATTAGCGGTTACTCTGGAATTCAATTTTGAATCCCAGCCCCATCTAAGCCCTCTGGCAGTTCATCGAGACCGGAGCAGGGAGGAGAGGTAAGGCTCCGGAGTAGTGTGGAGGTGGATGTTGGTGGTTGTTATTTTTGGGTATTTATTTTGATTACTTGGATGATCGTATTATGTTATTCGCCAGGTGGCTGCACTATTATCCGGATGATTTGTATATTTTGATCCCTTCGGGGAAGAATTTATCCTTCCGTATTGTTATCAGTATATTTTCGTCCAAAACGGTGTGTGCTCTGCTGCTTATACTCTGATGTGTGTCATAAATTAACAGAGGAAATATAAGCTAAAAATTAAATAAAAGTAAAGAACCACACTACCTGCCACCTGAAAGGGCGAGGCCAGTAGGTGTGTAACAATTGTGGTATCGAGCGTGGTTTGGGCTTATTAATCGATAAATAAAATTGAGACCGACATACTTGTGGTTAATTATAATCGAAAGAAGGTAAGTGTAAGATTTGGGAAGTACTATGGTAGAAGGAGCGCGGTTAGGAGAATATACGAATGGTGTTATGAACCAAGGGTCTAATTTGGAGTTTCAAGTCTTTTAAAATGATATGTATCAGTTGCTGCAGACTTATTTTGGTATCCTGATCTGACTATCGGTGTATGGAAGCATATTATGATAGCCTTATAAGAAGTAGCTTGATTGAATAATTATGTAGAACAGTTTATGAACTATTAATGTTTTGATATTTGAATCAATGATATGTTGGGAAATGACGTATTATGTAAGTTTTCAGATGGTTGCTTATCAATTTGTGGATTATAATTTAATATTATTTTTGTGGAAATAACATTTTCTCTTGCTTGTGTTAAGCTAAATTCTTAAAATGGCAAGGGGAAAAGGCAGAGGACAAGCCAGAGAAGTCAGGCCAGAACGTGAGCCAGAAATACCTAATCCTCGAGATAATAATCTGATGCGAGAAATGATGGGTCTAATAAGAGAACAAGGGAATAGGATGTAGCAAATGCAAGCTGAGATAAATGAAATAAGAGCTCATGATCACGAAGAAGAACGAACTGTTGATGGCACAAACAATACTAATGATAATAGTAATAATAATGATGAGCAACCACAACGGCCATTGAACAACAGAGAAGTTGAGACTCCTCAATAATGGGTTAAACAGTTCTGTAAACATCAACCTCCAGCATTTAGAGGCAAATTTGATAGTGCCGAGGATTGGCTACTGCGCCTTGATAAAATCTTTCAGGTTCTAGAATGCCTTGTTGACAGAAGGCCTTTATTGGCTATTTATAAATTAGAGGGTGATGCAGACAGATGGTGGAGAAACATTGAAACAACTCTTTATGCTCGTAATATCCCCATTACTTGGGAGGTTTTTAAAGAAAATTTCAATGAACAATATTTCCCTCACTCAATTCAACTTGCAAAAGAATCTAAATTCTTAACTATTCAGCAGGGAACTGATGAATCTTTTGAGGATTATTATGCGAGATTTACTCATTTATCTCGATATTCTGCTTATCACAAGAATCCAAATGCCGAGGGTAGCAATTTGGCCGACATATTGATTTGTGGATCTAAATTTGAAATCAGAGAAAAACTAATTGCTTGGCAATTCCGTGAGCTTAATCAAGCAGTTGATGAATGTCGTATTGTTGAAAGAAATCTTAATGAATTGCATGCTTCTAGAAATACTATGAACCGCAGTGAATCTACTTGCGGTAATTCTTCACAAAAAAGAAAAGGGCCATCGAACAGGAATCGTGGTAGTTCTAAAAAGCCTTTCCAATCTAGTCAGTCAAATTTCAAGAGGCCTGTAGTGTCTTAAGTGTGTAATAAATGTGGAAAATCGCACGCTGGATCTAATTGCGATGGGCAGATCGTTTGTTATGTTTTCCGCAAACCAGGGCATATCGATCGTATTGGTGTCCGCAGATCGCTGCTAAGAGGAGACCCTAGAGTCAGGGTTGGATATTTGCTTTGACTCGGGAGGATGCTCGTAAATCCCCTGAATTGTTGCAAGGTACGATTTCTCTTCATGATTGTTTATTACATGCATTATTTGATTCTGGTGCTAGTCACTCTTTCATAGCTTATGACTGTGTCAGACGTATGAATTTGAATGTTCACAAATTGCCTTATGATCTGATTGTGTCTTTACATCGTTATTATAAGTTTGTTTAAATTTGCGAGTTTGACAATTTATGCTACCATGTATATTTAGTGGCGGATCTTGGGATAAATGTTTGAAGGGCTAAATGTATACTCATCAATTAATTAAGAAAAAAAAATATTTGGCGCCAAATGTATAAATTTGTGGGACAAATGTATAAATTTTGGGCCAAATATATAAATTTTGTATAAAAAAATCAATTTTATATTAAATATTTAGGACATTTTTTTTTTGGGGGGAATTTCATTTAAATACCATTTGAATTTGCAAAACCCTCAAATTGAATTTGTTAAAAGACTTAAAGGTACTAAGGACCATATGAGGATTTAAAAATTTGGGTGAATTTACCATTTTACCCTTAGTTTTAAATAAATTTTTAAAAAATGACCCTAATTTGGAGGGCCAGAGTCGATCGCCGGACAACTTGGAACGGTCAGTAATTGGAAATCCGACGATGGTTTTTTTTTCTTTGGTAGTTTTTTTTTTTTCTTTAGTTTTTTTTTTTTTTTTTTTTTTTTCATTGAAAGTAAGTAAAGTGGGATTGAACCCCTTACCTTCTCATGAGGCCAAGTGGCCCAACCCTTGAGTCCTTGGTTTCTTTGATATATATATTTATCAACGTATATATATATATATATGTATTCTTCTTAACATTTTTTATTTACAAACACGCATAAATCCAATTCTTGAACTTGTAAATGCTTATTGAATAATTGATAATTGCCATTGATTATAATTACATTTTTTTTTTGGGTCTTTGAGGGAACAACAAATAAAAGTGGATTACCACAAATCTTTCAATGACATTTACACATTTTTTGATGGCGATTCACGAGTTGTTTTTTTGAGGTTTACCATTTTTGTCTCGAGGGAACAACAAATGAAAGTTGATTATTAGAAATCTTTTAATGGCATTTATAAATTTTTCAATAGCAGTTAGGAGTTATTTTTTGAGGTTTACCATTTTTATTTCTAATGAAACAAAATGAAAGTGAAATTACAACAAATCTTTCGGTGTGACAATTCGTCAATGACATTTACAAGTTCGGTAATGAGATTCACAAAAGTGTTTTTTGATTAAAAATGTTAAAAAGAATATATATATTTGTTAATTCGTATATAATATCAAAGGAATCAAGTGGTAGTTGAGGCCATTTGGCCCCCGTGGAGGTGGGGGTTCGAACCTCACCTCCCTCACTTTCAATAAAATTTTTTTCCTTTAAAAAAAAAAAAACCCCAATCCCCAAAAAAAAACCATCATCGCCGGATTTCTAGCCACTTATGCCAAGCGGTTGCCAGCCGTCCCGGTTGGTCCTACGGCTTAGCGACGGCGAGGCTCTCCGACAAAAGGGTCATTTTTTATTTTTTATTTTTTTAAATTTATTTAAAACTAAGGGTAAAAGGGTAAATTCACCTGAATTTATAAATCATCATATAGTCCTTGGTAACTTTAAATCATTTAACAAATTCAAGCAGACATTTAGAGGTTTTTATAAATTCAAATAGTATTTAGATATAATTTTTCTTTTTTGTTTTGGGAGGCCATGGCGCTTGAAGAAGCTCCGCCTCTATGTATATCAATCTATTCCAAACTTGAGGAAGCTTGGTTTTCATGACAAAATAATTAACTTATGGGAAGTCGCCTTTTTCAACATCTTTCTGCGGGTAAGTTCTCGCATTTATTTAAATTAATTCCTTGTACTTTTTAAAATACTAAAAATATTCTACTCTCTCTTTCTCTCTCACACACGCAAATACACAATGACACGCTATTATTAATGAAAATTAAATTACTTTATATACATTGAAAGAAAAATTATTGAATATCATTGAGTGAAGACTTAGATTATATATATTGCATTAACTATATGTATGATTTTTAAGGCATGGCCTTAATTATTGATGGATTTCTAATTTCAATTTGTTTGTGGTAATTCAAGTAAAGGCATGGCCAATCATTAATTTATGTCACTATAATCTTGATTAATTATCCTAACCTATGAGCCACATATCACCATTTTCCTTTTAAAGACTAACATCCAATAAGGTGGGGAAAAGTTAGTTTGATGATACATCATACATGTATTCCTCTCATTTACAATATAAGTCGTTTCAACTAATTCATTAGAATCAAGAAATGGTAATTAATTTATTAAATTTGTTTTAAATTGATTTTTTTTTTCCATTTTTTTTTTCATAAAATGAGGTTTTGAAGGAGGAAAAAAAAATACTAAAGGAGCTATATTTAAACATCGATTGTAGGGGCAAAATTGGTGAATAAAAATTAATTGCTCTTTAAGTGATATATATTGTGAATTAAGTCATTCTTCTTGAAGTGACTTATATTATAAAATAAGATGAAGTATATATGTGTAAATGAGCACTCTACATAAGTACTAAATATTCTATTCCATTCGGTGCTAAATGTCCATAGTAGCTTGATAATTAATTTTTATATACATGTTAAGAAAATTAGTTAAATCAGCTATTTATAATAAATATGTATTAGTTTCTCTAAAATACCCTCTTTAATATCATCACATAACCCCATTGATGAAACCTACTTAATATATACAATTAATAGGAATAACTTAAGTAAAAATATTATATATAGTTATGAGGTAAAGTGTATTAGAATTTTATATTTAATTAGTATCAAAACAAGCATTCTAACCAGCGTTTATAGTAGTTATACATTACCTACATTTAGTTGAGTGCATGATTTTCTACCCAATTATTATTAGTCGTATTTATAGTTGGACATGTTATATCAATAATTAATTTGAATAATCAACATCACGTACGTCAATTAAAGAAATGTCAATTTTTTTATAGGTAAAGATTGATTCTGTCCATATATATTCGGATACTATAAGTGTAGAATATGATACTTTCTTTATTTTGGAAAAGAAGTCAAAAGAAATTTAATTTTGCTTATGAATGAAGAGTTCGTTTCGTTCAAATTTGTACATCACGGGTGTAGCTAGGAATTAAAGTAGGAACCTTCCCATAATCCTATTAATTGTGGCATATAAACATCACAATTTAATCGTATAATTCTCCCAAAAAAAAAAACCATATGTAATGTAACCAATAATAAGTATATTTACTAAATTACAATATTTTATGTTTAGTTAAAAATTAAATTTTATCTTTTTTTTTCGTGTTGGGTTTCTATTCTAATCTTTTTTTCATTTTCATTTGTCATCTCTAAATTATATCCATATAATTAATCATAATACTACTTTACTAGCTCCTCTTCTTCCCAATCAGATGATGGGTGATAAAGGAAAAAGGAGAAAAAGAATGAGGAGAAGATGATCTTCCGCTTTTCCCTTGTCTCCTTATCCTCCGCTCCCTTCCTTTACTCTTAAACGCCACAATTTTTTGTGTAAAATACATACTGTTCCCCCTTCACCTAAAATATTTTTTTAGTATCGGTCAATACTTTCCGAAATATTTTTTTAACATTTTAAATTTTTTTAAGGTATTGAAAAGATACTTGAGGATATGAACCGATCTTGAAAATACCTCATGATCTTGAAAAGTTACTTTAGGATCCTAAAAAATATTTCAAGATATTGAATGGTACTAAAAAGATATTTTAGGTTCTTGATTGATATTAAAAAGATACTTCATGATCTTAAAAAATTATTTTAATATATTGAAAAATATTTTAGGGTAATGAATGATACCAAAAAGATACTTCAAATCTTGACTAGCATTGAGAAATAATACCTTGTGATCTTGAAAAATTATTTTAGGATCTGAAAAAATATTTCGGTGTCTAGTATTAAAAATATACTTTAAAATATTGACTGATACTAACAAATACTTCATGATCTTAAAAAATTATTTTAGGATTTTGAAAAAATATTTCAGGATACTAACTAGTATTAAAAAATATTTTATGATGATAAATGATATATATAATAAAAGAGAGGGAACAATGCATTTTGCAAAACGGTGCGCATTTTGCCAAAACGGTGCTGTTTGAGAGTAAAGGAGGGCAGCGTAGGGTAAATGCACAGGAAGAAAGCCGAATCCAGAAAAATGAGATCATATTTTATATATTTAATATTTATCTTGTATTCAACATCACGCATGATTTGATATTTAATAGTATATTTTTTATTATTATTATCATTATATAAAATAAAAATAAAAATCATTCTGATTACATATTTTGTTTTTTTAAATACATTTTGGCCATATTTTATTATGGATTATATTATTTTTTTTTTTCAATAATCCATACCTCATTATAAGGTTCAAACTCAACCATGTTTACAACATTTTAGACATTGTTTATAACAAACTTATTTTATTGGATGCCCTTTTATTTTTTTAAAAGAAATGGTAGAAGTGTGTTAGTGGGGCCCACTTAAAGCACAGTGGACCCAAGAGAGATATGCAAAATGCAAAATGTACAAGCACTAAAATAGACTGAAAGGGTTGTTTCCAGTTTAATTAGAAGTCTTGAACATTGAAAATATAGTAATATTTGGCGGTAGAGCTTTCCATCTTTGTATTTACCCAACTCGATTTGGATTAATCTAAATACTAATAAATCTTCCAACCTAAAAAAAAAGTAGGTTCACGATACCAAGTACCAAAAAAATGCAAATGGTGTGGGTGGCTGGCAGGGGGTATATAAAGCCAAAAGACTAATTAGTTAAGCCACCTAACATGGGCCCCACTCCACTCTCTCAGAGAATTTTTGCATTCACAATGCATGGTTGATCACATTTACATATCCACGTCATCTATTTACTTATTTTGGTCAAATTTTAAAGAATCTCTCTTAATTCAGAAATGAAGCCCCTCACAATACCCAGTGATTAAGTTTGTAAACTTGTTTTGTATAATTATTGCCAACAAAAAAAAGAAAAAGAAAAAGCACCTTTATCTCTCCAA
Source organism: Acacia acuminata (assembly GCA_019022655.1). Taxonomy (NCBI): domain Eukaryota; kingdom Viridiplantae; phylum Streptophyta; class Magnoliopsida; order Fabales; family Fabaceae; genus Acacia; species Acacia acuminata. Next base: position 107,044 of record JAFJYI010000023.1, read on the forward strand.
ACCATCCCACAAGTTGAAAACTCCAAAAAAACTTGTTATATCACTTTATTCTTTTTTATTAGTTACTTGTATTTAAAAAGTTTGCTTTAAAATATAAGTTATTTGTAAGGTAATAAATGGAATTTTAAGAACTTTACCCTTCATTAATAATCGGAGAGAGAGAGATGTAAATACAAAGAGATAAATGGATGTGTAATCTTTAAAAAAAAAAAAATTGTCCATTTAATGCTTTTCTTGTTTTCCTACAATGTGGTATAAGTGAGTTATAAAAGAGGTTAAAAAAGTTGTATCTATATAAGAACGTACATACTTCAAAAAGCTCTATACGGAAGTTGGAATCCCATCGCTTTCTTTTGTTTTCTTCTTCTCTGATCCTCTCAACTACCAACATTATTATTTCACAGATAAACTACTCTTCTAGCTAGCCCTCAGATTTCTGGCACATATATATACACACGTACACCCACAAGCTGTGTTATATATTGAGAAGTGTAGTTTTGAGAGAGAGAGAGAGAGATGAGGAGAGAGAGTCATCCATTGTTGAGAGGAGGAGAGGAGAGAGGAAATACAGGCATGGGTTCAGAGAAGGAGAGATGAAATCACTGGGAAGCATATGTGAGGTTGTGTTGCCCTCTTTGCCTTTGCAGGCTCTTCACTCCCACACTCACAATCCCTCTAAGCCTCTTTCTTCTTTCTGGACTTCTTCTGCTTCTCGCTATCCCATCCCTCATGAGGTACCCTTATTATTTATTTCTCTTCATTCATTTCTTCCTTCATCTCTCTCATTATTAAAGGAATCCAATCTAAAACCTTCATAATACAATACATATGTACGTACACACACATATATGTATTGTATAGTAGTTGTGTCTGTGTGTGTATCAGTCTTGTATGGAAAAGGAAGCTGTACGTACGTGTTTGGTTTCTGATGAGTTTTCTTTACCTCCTCCTTCTCTGGTTTTCTTCTTCTTTTTTTCTGAAACACAGGCCACATGCATGACATGTGATTCTCTTACACTGTCTTAGTTTTAACTTTTAGCATGACTTTGTGTTAGTTTCACTGATGATAAACAAGAAACAGAAACTAAATCTTATTAATTTATGGATCCCATTATCTAATATCGGTTAGTTCTACTGTTCTCGATCTCTTCTCTGTAGCAGTTTTCTTTGGTCTATTAATTGAAAATTCGAAGTCTTTTCAATACAGTTATATATGTCTGTTAATAGTATAATCGATTTTTTCATTAAAATAATAATAAAAATTAGGAGCCATATGTTGTACTTATACTCACACAGTTCATGGGCCAGATTCCCGAAAGTTATCATCCCGCACATAATTTTAAAATTCGCTTTGTTATTCAATCAAGAACTTTCGCAAGAATCTTATATGCATTTTGATTTTAGTATGCATGTTACGTACTTTTAGTGGCTAGCTGACAAATACGTGGAACGTTTGAACAGCATTTCAGTGTTCAAATCCTTCTAATATAATTTTTAAAAAAAAAAACTCTATTTTTTTGTTCTTAAAAAATCATAAAACTTTTAATGTTTCAATTTCATATCTCCCAATATTTTATGCCTTAATCAATTTAATTCGCCTATCTTTTTAAGTGATAAACCAGCATGTATGTGAGTGAGTTGTTGGCCTGGTCCTATTCAAAAAAACAGCTTTTACGTAATTAAGTGGTCATCATTCTCTGGCTCTAATAAAATTACTACTCGTACTAGTCAACAAGAAAAATTTTAGCCGTAAAATATTATTGCTATACACTAAGATTTGTAAGGAGGGCTTCAGCTTGCAGATATGTTGGCGAAAAGGGGTTTGATAGAAGCAGTGATGCTGGTTAGACTGATTCTGTGGCTGCTTTCTACAAGGCTAGGCACCTTGTTGCTTTGTGGATCTCTGTGTTTCAGTGAAAAATGGCCCTTCCTCAACAATTTCTCAAACATGCCTTTGCACAAAAAGAGAAGGTTGTTCAGAGTTGGCTCCAGCATCGCTTCCTCAGTCCCATCAGACTCGCTTTTGTTTACGTCAAAGTCTTGTGCCTCTTCGTTTACTTCTCCTGGGTATTCTTCAACCTCCTTCCAACTTTATATTTAGGGTGTGTAAATTTGTTTTCCAAGTTTTTGTTAAAGAGCAATTTGGTAGTTTCAAAACGTAAAGTAAAAAAATTAACGTTGGATGTTAATTTTTTGATAGCACGGGTAACATTGCTCCATCTTAACACTTACGGATATTGAACGAGGAACAAATTTTCAGGATAACAGATGCTACGTATACAAAAACTTCTAGAATAAATTTATACTTTAACCCTTTTATACTCTTCTGGTCTTATATATAGGGTAAGGAGAAAAAAATTGATATCAATTTATAAGTTTATCCTTCATTTATTATTGTATTAATTTTTCTCTCTTGTGGTATAGTGTATATAAAATAAGAATAAAATTAAAAAGTTATTGAATTTTATAAAAGAGTTAATGAAATTTAAGGATTTTTTTTGGTCAATGTGAAAAATACTGGAACTGCCTTATATATAAAATCAACGAGTATGTATATATCATCGTCATCACATACCACTCCGTTCATGAAGTACATGCATATCATACCTGACTGCATTAAAATCCTCGGAAACGGGAATCCATTAAATTCAAAGTTTTGATCTTGCAGGTTGATGAAAATGGTGAGAACCCAGCATGGAAAGCCATTGGATATGAGGTGCCTGGTGATCAAGAGAAACCAAGAATTGACACTAACGTGAGGCCTCTTCAGAAGGGAATCGTAGAGACCATTTATTATGAGTCTGATTCAACTCTGCAACAATCTCTAGTTGAGAAAGGCCTCCATGTCACAATGGACTCCAGAAGCAAAACCCTAAAAGTCAAATGTGATGTAGTGATTGTTGGGTCTGGTAGTGGTGGGGGAGTTGCTGCTGCTACTCTTGCAAGTGCAGGCCACAAGGTGGTTGTAATTGAGAAAGGAAACTACTTCACAGCAAAAGATTATTCTTCACTTGAAGGCCCTTCCATGGATCAAATGTATGAAACTGGAGGGATGCTTGCTTCTGTGGACTCTAGAATGTTGCTTCTTGCTGGATCAACTGTGGGAGGTGGCTCTGCTGTGAATTGGTCTGCTTCCATTAAGACTCCACATGAGGTGCTTGATGAATGGTCTGAAAGACATGGGATTTCCTTCTTTTCAAGCCCTGAGTATCTGTCTGCAATGGAAACTGTGTGTCAAAGGATTGAAGTCACCGAGAATTGTACAGAAGAGGGTTTCCAGAATCAAGTGCTCAGAAGAGGATGTCAAAATCTTGGCTTGAAGGTTGATTTTGTTCCTAGAAACTCGTGTGGTAATCATTACTGTGGTTCTTGTGGTTATGGCTGTCCAAAAGGAGAGAAACAAGGGACCCAAGTTACATGGCTTGTAGATGCTGTGGATCATGGTGCGGTAATTGTTACTGGATGCAAAGCTGAGAGGTTTATTTTGGAAGGTAAAAGGAGTGGAAGTGATAGGAAGAAAAGATGCTTAGGAGTGGTGGCAAAAGCTTTAAGCAGCAGAATCACAATGAAGCTGGAATTTGAGGCCAAAGTGACAGTTTCTGCAGGTGGGGCTCTTTTGACACCTCCTTTAATGATCTCTAGTGGGCTGAAGAACAAGAACATTGGGCGAAACCTTCACCTTCATCCTGTTCTAATGGCTTGGGGATACTTCCCAGACAACAACTCAGAATTCAAAGGAAAAGCCTACGAGGGAGGCATAATCACATCAGTCCACAAGGTGCAATCATCAATTGATCCCAAGTCTAACACAAGAGCCATCATTGAAACTCCTGCTTTGGGACCAGCAGCCTTTGCCTCATTATTCCCTTGGCAATCTGGACTTGACTTCAAACAAAGGATGCTGAATTACTCAAGAACTGCCCATTTGATCACAATAATCAGAGACAACGCTTCTGGGCAAGTGACATCAGAGGGAAGGATCAGCTATAAGTTGAATGCAACAGACAGAGAGAACATGAAAGCTGGGCTGAAGCAGGCACTGAGGATTCTGATAGCTGCAGGAGCTGTTGAAGTAGGAACTCACAGGAGTGACGGCCAGAGAATGAAGTGTAATGGGATTAGTGAAAATGAAGTGGAAGAGTTCTTAGACAATGTGTATCCAGCAGAGGGAGCTTTATCACCAGGTAAGTATTGGAATATATACTGTTCTGCTCATCAGATGGGAAGCTGCAGAATGGGAGTGAATGAGAAAGAAGGAGCACTTGATGAAAATGGGCAAACCTGGGAAGCAGAGGGCTTGTTTGTCTGTGATGGCAGTGTGCTTCCAACTGCAGTTGGTGTGAATCCCATGATCACTATACAGTCAACAGCTTACTGTATTTCAAAGAGAATATCTGAATATCTGAGAGCAGAGCAAATCGCTAAAGTTCATTGATGCTTTTTTCTACTTAGGAAGCTTGATTATCTAATATACCTAATTAGGATGAATATCTTTATGTTTAACAATGCTGTAGATAAAATGCAGAGCTCTTAATATCTCATAGTCATGCTTAATTGCTTGAAAGAGCAAAGTAATGCTTGAAGTTAATTTGCTATATATGTCTGCATAGTATGAGGATTGAAATCATATATTGAAGTTGTTTACTTGTCAATTTCTCATATGGCTATCATGTATTTTGTCAGTAACATCTCATGAACACAAGCAAAACCTATGAAATATACTTTTTTTTTCATTACCTACTCGCACCGTACTTAAGTAAGCGCATTAAAATATATAGGTGATCTCCCTTCAAATGCTTCTATTAAATGTGCAAAAAAAAATTGAAGTTAGTAAACAATGGATAGAAAAATTATGTAAATGAAATTGCTGCTCAGTTATCCACAATAAAATCTGGTTTCACATAATTACTCCACCTAACAATTTCAGAGGAAGCATGAGGAGCCTACTTAATAACTATTCGAACTTTGTCAGAGAATATGCTGAGGCGGTTTCCTATGCAGGTAAGTTATATGGCATCATTAGCCTGCATAGGGCATACCAAACTTTAAAGGAAGCTGAAACAGTTGAATGTTACAGTAAATCACATGGAGCTATTTATTTCTTGAGAGGCATTGAAAGTTCTTGAAGTATCTTTATAGTTTCTGACGCAACGAAGGGCAACCATTAGGAGAGTACAAATCATTAGGAGGCAGAAACCAAATTCTTCAGCAAACCACAATGACTGAACCTGTACTTCTACTTCATTAAGTTCCTCCTGATGTAGAATTTTATGAATATATATATATATATATATTTTAATTCATAGTTAATAAAATTTAACCATGTTCATAACTTTTTGGTTAAGATTAATTAAATTTATTCATAAAAATTGTCAACAAAATGAGCTGTGTAAGTTGATGTTGAGCAAATACATTGAGCCTACCATAAAAAGAACATTTCTGTACGATAGGCCTTGTCGTTGATGGTTAACTATTTCAAGCATTGGCTGAAGCTGAAGAGTCCTTTGGACTACTTGTGAAGAAAATGATGAAACATCTCAACTAGTTAAACCCAAGTTAAGATGTAAGATTATATGTTGCTAGAAAAGATGTAATGGGATCTTATAAGTGAAAATGAGAATGCATAGAAAGGAATTAGAATACTTTTCCATTTGAATGTGTGGCAGAATAGAAAAGGGTATAGGAAAGTAATTAAATAAAATGTGGGTAAATGACTAAAATACCATTTATCATAATTACATCAGCTTATTGAGCAATTCCTTTCTTTGGTTTGTTTGTAATAAGCTGTTTCATTTCTGCTGCATTATGGGCAGTCACTATGCATGAGTAAAGTACTTTTCATCTGAATTTGGACCACCCTCTCCCCAATAGCTATACACGTCTTATTATCTTTTTTGGTAGGGGATGATACACATGGATTGAAAAGGAGATTCACATGACCCTTAAGATTAGAGCCCATTTGGATGGCTTTTTTAAAAAAAATGCTTTTTTTTTTAACTCCAAATTGGAGCTTTTAGAAAAATGAGCATTCTAGTTTTTTTTTGTGACACTTACTTTTGAAAAAAATATCATCTAAATACATAAATTAATAAAAAAAATTTATATTAAAAAGTGATTTTTTAATCAAAAAGCCCATCCAAATGGGCCTTAAACAACCTTAAATAGTGATGCCTAGCAAGCTATTTAATGGAAAGAGAAGGTCGTTGTACTATAAAAGAGAGGAGACTAGGTACAGGGATATCACGTGAGACTTTGCACATGGTTAGGTTCAGGGTTTCACTTTAGTATATTGATAGAGAAGAAGTAATCAAGCTAAGCACGCCTTGTTTTATCCTATGTTTCATATTCAATGTCATACGGCAAAATGGTAATTGGTAACCATAATAATTCATTGCTATTATTGATTCCATTAGAGGAATTTGTGGGGCCCGCCATCATAAAGAGATGGGTCAGGGACAGTTAGTAGCAAGTTGTATATTTTTACCCAAAAAAAAAAAAAAAAAATTATAGTGAATTTGTGAAATGCCCTTAAGAGGACTGGTTAATATATTCTCATAAGAATCAAACTTGTTTCCTCTAACTGCAGTTTGTACAATTGTTTCTTCTTGCCTTTTTTTTCCAAGGCTACAATTGATAAGATAGACACAAACTTGTAATCTCATCAAACTCAGAGGAACACATGAGAAAGAAGAGGGGGGAAAAGTCACAGAAGATTCCAGAAAAAGCTTTCTTTGACTAATGAAGCTGATCAAGATGAGGCCAATGTACAAGTGATCATGTTATTTTGAGGTTCACTCTTGGCATTACAAATGGGGCACATTTGGTGCCTATTCACACTTGTCTTGCAGCTGAGCTGGCATATCAGAAGAATGAAGAGGGTTGCCTCCTTTCAGCTTATGCTTGTTGTTCCTTTTTATGTCCGAATGTCTGAGAGATATCTATACATGTGTACTAGAAAATCTCTTCAATTGTCATACTCTGTCTCCCTGAATGGCAATGGAACTGCCTTCACCGCCCGGAATTTACCGACATTATTTAGATGCTCATTCTCCAACCTGCTCCATAAAAAGTTGATTTTCTTCATTATTTTACCACTCCAAGGGGCAATATATATATATATATATATATATATATATATATTCTGATGCCATATTTTCATTTAAGTGTAGGGAAAAGTACCTGTAGAAATTCCAATGTCCTCTTCGGATAACCTCCAATGAAGCTAACCAAAATTCTAGCAATCTGGATTGAGCATGTCCTACTTTGAGATGCAGAACGCCCTCCACCCAAGCAACTCTTAAAACAACATTCAAGGCCTGCAATCCAGCATATCCTTATATGATCAGAAAGAAAGACAAAAACTTGATATGATTGTAACACAAAAGAAGCAGTTTTGCTAGCTGAAAATTCAAACAAGAGAGCACTCTACCATGGACAAGTAGTATATGCCTTTGTTCTTTAGGATTAGGTCATCTCTAAGCCAGGGATTTTTGGAGTTGGGATTTAAAAATCCCCAATCCTTAACAAAATCCCAGTACAATTGATAAACTGTGGCCCCCACCGATGTCACCAAGACTATGGCAAACCATAGATGATCCCCTTTATTGTTGTTATATGTGACTCTGGCCCCAGCAGCCACCATTGCTGATACATACTTTCCCATGTTAGTCAAATGGTCAACATTGTTGTCATCAAACCATCGTCTCGCGCACTGGAGGGTGACATTCAAATTACACAGTAGGGTGTTAGTTTGATGTGTACGATGAGTGGAATATAATTTTTGGCTTCAACATATAATAATCCAAGTCTTACTTGCATAGCACGCCAATAGTAAGGCAAGAATGAGATTATGTAAGTGATTTCCATGTATAGCTTTCCAGAAGAGCAGGTCTGAGGTGGGTATGTTTTGAAAACGCTGCCAATGAAGTTGCAGCCCGCGGTTTCCAAATTCCTTAGCAATGGAATCTGTACTCACAACACATAATTCAATGTCCTTCATGAGTTAGAGGATGAGAGGAAATTAAACAAAAGAATGTAATATGATTAACTTTCAGGCTGCAGTAAGATCACCTGACTAGTTAGTTGGTCAGCCATAAAAAAATCTACCAGCAGAACCTGTGAAAAAGATATTTTTTAAAAAATCAAATAATGAATGTTTTAGTTCTCTCTCCAGATATGGTTACAATCAATGAACCAGGTTGTTCAATCAAGTTAATGAAGGAATTTTACCTTGTAAAATGGTGAGAAGATAATGTTGCGAAGAACACGAATGAAGCAATACCGGGTTGAGCGATAGAAGATGTCAAAGGGGCAAATGAGCAAGCATAAAGGCAGCTGAAATGGACAAATTCACAAGTCAGGACCATCAGCTGACCAAAACTCAGGTTTTTTAACTACTTCCAAATGCTGTAATAATTTTTTCTTTCTTTCTAAGTACCAAAGAGAAGCCTAATTATATTGACAGTAGTAAAAGCAAAAGAGAGTATATAACTATATATGATACTGACCAGAAGGAGAATTCCGGGAATGTCATCAACTTGGCTGGGGGAAAATCCGGCAGCCTTAAGAAGGAGGTGTATGATCATTGCCCCAATCACAGCAGTCATGAAGGTGGCGGATATCAAAAATGCATCCCTGTGCCTGAGGGCTGTGTTTGGTGAGAATTCAAATATGAAGTTATAGTTGATTCTGGTGCTCTTCCACATGAACAAATTGCATCCATACATGAACATGTGCAGGCTTAACAATGCAAACACACTGCACAAAAAAACAATCATATATAACATTATAATTAGCACACTAATATCACATAGTTATTGTTTACTTTAATTCAGCAGCAAGTTAAGGATGTTATATGAAATTATTCAAAGATCAAGAATGTCATATTATGTGTGTCTCTCAAACCATGCTCTTCAAGTCAGTGAATGTAAATTTAAGTATGCTACCCGATTTTTTTCATACTGCAGATCAAAATATTCTTTGAGTATTAATTGACTTTATCATTTCCAGAGCAATTATAATTTTCTTAACAAAATTATTAGGAGAGACACAAAAAAAAAATCATGATGCTAATTCACCAAACACTTTATTAGTTGTAAATTTATAGCAGAATGTGATGCAGCACCTGAAAATAGGATAGATAGCATCCACATAAGCAGCCGCTGAAGTAGGAGAAAATACACCACTCAAATGGGCCAATATTACATACACGCAGAACAAAGATACAAAACAGCCGGTAAACAATCCTGTAACCACAGTAACAAAAAGATTAATTATTAGCGGAGAGGGAAAAAATACTGTCAATTATTTTATTTATTAAGGTGGGTCCACAACAGTGGTGCTCATTAAGCAGAAGGAAAAATATATTATGTGTGTGGATGTGTGTATTAGTAGAAAATGGGACAGTATGTTCCACTAGTGTTTGAGAGAGAGAGAGAGAGAGAGAAGCATTACCGACAAAGAAGGTGACCGTGTGAGAATCTTTGTGTTGCTGTTGAGGTCTTAAGAATTTCATGGCTTTTTTCCTGTCATTGTCGGCGAAGTGCTTTGTGAATATGGATTCCACTTCGTCCATTAATCTTACCACCTTTCATATATTAAAATATAATTATTCATTATTCTCTTATTGGAATGTACCATATAACCCACTAATCTCCTCATCATCATTAACTTAATTAAAGGCCCTTAATTATATATATATATATATATATATATACCTTATCAGAACTAATGAAATGGGATCTCTTCACTTCTGCTAGATAACTCTCTGAAGTCTTCTGGCAAGATACCTGCTTTTCATCACAGACACACACATTAGAAATTCAAGCTGTATTTGGAAATTCCATTGTCATGCCGTGAAGATTTATTTTAATAATAATAATAACTAAAAAAAGAGATGAAATTCGCACGGAAATAGCCCTCTAGTAATAATATTAATTTTGGGTCTAAAAATATCTCTTTAAGGCTATGGCCAAGTATGGTATTTAAAATACAAACTTTTCTTATGCATCTTTGCTTGCCAATCACCCACTAAACTATATTATATATATATTTAAGATATTGACTGGCATGAAATGTATGGATTCCATGCAATAACATATCACTGTCATATCGCTGAATAGAGATAAGAAATTGATTGGTGTTTGACGGGAAAAAATAATTATGTAAATAATATGATGGACAGAGGAAAAAAAAAAAAAAGCAAGGCAGATTCATAATAAGAAGATATATCGTTGTTACGAACATCACAATCTCTAGTAAGAAGCATGTGCATGCGTAGTAGTTTTCAAACGCAAATTAGAATTAAGGGACGATGAATAAGGCTGCAAGCAAGCTAAGAACTTTTTTCTTCCTTTATTTTAAACTTTATATCCCTTTTTATTTTACATCTTTTTTATTATTGAAAAACATATGATTGAATATGTACATACAATTAAGTTCATGTGGGCAATAATATACCTTGTCAAACTTTTTGAGTATCTTGGAGAATGCAACCATATTGAGTGAGCTGTCAAAAAAAAAAAAAAGAGTGGTTTCCATCAGAACTTTTCTTCTTTTTGGCATCAAAAGAAAAAGATACTCATAATAACAATGATATATAGGGAAAATATGCATGCATGATAATTAAGCACCATATATACATATATATCCAAAACAGTGTAAATAATTACGTGAAAGAATTGAAGAATGAATTGTGGAGTTTCGTGGCCAAATTAAAGCATATATGTAGATAGCTAGATTGATATATATCATATGTATAAGCAATTCAGTTTCAAGGTGTACCTTTAATTCCTTTCAGGTATAGTAAAGTGGTTCAACTACGACCTAACAAAGAGCAGTTTTGTGTTCCAATTATACAAAAAAGCTTTGCTTTTTTATTTTCCCCACCAACATTTTGTCAAAATTCTGTGCATTCAAGTAAAGACGATTGATCAGTCTGTCACTTACCCATCACTAATTATTAGATATATTCATATTCACCACTTCTTTTCTTTTCTTTTCTTTGTTTTTTTCCACTTGGATCTGGTTGAGTTAATTAAAGGGGAAATAATTAAACTCCTATTTTTTTTAAAGAGGGAAAAAAGGAGAAAAACAATTAAGGCACTGACGTAAAGTAAGTAATGAAGAAATCCAAATTGATTTTGTTCACTAATGTGTTTAAAGGTGGGTGCAGTTTCACACTGAAAGCTTGTAATAATAAAGAGTCTCAGAAGCTTGTGGAGACGTCTTGGTCCTTTTAACTAAACCATCACACGCCAACTCTCAATTATTAAAAAAAAACCAATTTTATGTCACACCATTTTTCTTTAAAAAAAAGTAAATGATAGTCCAAAAAACAGTAAAAAAAAAACAAGAGAGATAAGAATAATATAACTAAACCTGTATGTTTTGAGAAGGCCAAGTGCTCTGTAGAGTTCCACAAAAGCCCCTCGAATCATTTTTTCGGCGTATTGCATTTTTCTCTTCTGGTTGACATCCACGCACCCTTCCGTCATCGGATTGTTGACCAGGTCCTCCCATAGCTTGGCGGTCACCGACGCTATCGCCCGAGCCGGTCCGGTGGTGGCTGCCGGAATATCTATCCTCATGGACATCTTAAACTTGCCTTTCTTTGTCTTTGCCTTTGTGGCAGAATTAACAAAACTGACGCCATTTTTCTCTAATGTTGCCTTCACCTCATTTGGTTGCGAAGCTTCTAGTTTAGATTGATCATCTTCTGCATATTAATCACACATCAATCATGATCCGTATTTGTTAATTAGCCAGTTAAGTGGAGATTAATATGAACAAAAAAAGGTTTTTCATGACATAAAAATGATTTCAGCAGGCGTGCAATAAAAAAGTAATAAATTCATTATCTTCCACTTTTTCCTCCTCATATGTGGCTCCCAGTTGTCAATCACATTCTACATCTAATTAAATACCACGATTGAGACGTAAGTCCTTAATTATTCTATCTGATCTTACCTCAATTTTTTTTTTTTTTTTTTTTTTTCAATTTTATATAAGAACACTACTGTGGTGACCCAAACTGGTATACTCATCTGTTATCAGAATGAACCAAAGAAGGAAAAAAATTAATGCATTCACATAAATTTTAATTTTTTTATTATAGATAATGAAATTAATTATATTAAGCAAAGGAGTAATTAATTAGTTTTGAAAAAGGGACGAATTTTTATGATATACATAGACAGGTGGAAGCTTGACATTGTTCCAATATTAATGGCAGCTATACAAAATTGTTGGAAGCGTAAAGAATACAAATTCTTCCAAGGGGGTCCGATGCAGTCCAACAGAAGAAATTAGCTGTAGTCATGAGTTGACATCAACCTTTTTTAGATTTCTTCTATTCACATATATATATACATTGCCACACTCAACCAATTTTACTTTATTATATTACCCATGAATATTATTATATTAATCCGTTCCCACACAATTTTCTTCATCAACAATTTTTCACCATATAAAAATTCCATGATTTTCTCATACATGATCGGATAAGGACATTCCTAATAAGTTCGTTTGTATATTACTCGTTCAAGTTTAAAGATTCGGAAATTAAAGACCGCGTTTCTTCAATGCTAAATAATTCAACAACTGTATATATATAAACTAATCATATAAAAACAAAATATGTTATTAAAGAGACTCAATAATGGAATATATATAGATAGATATAAAGTGTGTTACCGGAGTAGTCGGGGTGGCGGGCCAGAAAATTGTGGAACGAGGCGGCGTCGGAGGGCTTTGACGGCGATCGGTAGTCGGAGAGAAGCACGCGCTTGAGATCAACGAGGATCTGAAGCTGCCTGTGGAGCATTTCACCTCTCTCCAGGAACTCTTTTTCTTGCTTCTTATAAAATTGGTTCACTTTATTGAGCTCTACATCCAATCTCTCAAAAAACTCACGCACCTGATGATGAAATATATTATTAACATTAAAGTATTAATATTCATTATTTTAACGTAATACGATGAGTATATAACTAATGGAATTATTACCTCGTCTTCTTCAGAAAACAACTGGGCAAGCTCAGTCTGGTAGATTTCGTCGTTGGTCTCGTCCATGATTTTTCTCCTGACCTGCGAGATATAGCCATGTTACATATTTATAACATATATTTGCAATTTAATTAGAGGGTGGTCTCAACAAGATCACGATGATATCGTGGCATGCACAACCACAAAAAGAAACGAAACCGTTTTAAGGGGTTTCGTCAAGGAATCAGAAACCCCTCAAAAAGCACATAACAAACGAACAAGCTAGCGTTTCTTAAATTCAGCATCACCCAACCACATTATTATTATGATGATTCCATTATTGTTCGTTCTTCCTCTCACATTTTCCTTCTTCTTTTTCCTCCTCAATCATTCATTCATTACTCTCTCTCTTCACATGTTTCTTTTCTCATTGAGTATATCCAAGAAACGTTTCAACTTTGACTGTGCTATTTTCACACCCAAATCATTCCCATTTCCCACCACCTGATGACCTAACTTCGTCATGTATGTATATCACTTTTGGCTGGTATTTAACGGTGTTACGGTTCGTTTTTGTACAAGAGAGAATAGGAACGTCTCACCAACAAGGTTATATATGAGATTGCTCAAAGGCCTATGGTTTATTTGAGTTGACATTTAAGAACCACCTTCATATAAATCGGAATAAATTTTTTTTCACATACTTACTTCATTATCGTAAATCACGATGAAAAAGTAGCTTTTACTACTAATTTAAAGAGGCACGTACAATATTGCACTTGGTGAAAAGGCTTTTGCTTCCAATATATAAAACTTAATTTGAATTAAGAAAATAATAATAATAATAATAGTAAAGCCCAAAGAGGATAATGGAGTGCTTTAATATCACCAGAGGGCGGAGGATTATAGGATAGAAGAGAGGAAGAAGGTTTAGAGGGTAATCTGAAACTGAAAGCTAAGTACATATAAAAGACTAAAGAGCGCGTACTGATGATGCAGACCCCCACATGATGACGTCACCCTCCCTCCATTGTCATTAATTTCTTTGCCACAAACCCACACACAGACACGCATCATCGCCATTAATCAATCTCAAACACACACCTAAAACCCACCTCTAGCTAAACTATTATGTTTATTCTTAATTATCAGAATGCACCAAAACCGAATTACTATTCAAGTGATGATCGAGAATAATAGATATATGTAAAACCAGAAGGAGTTTTAATAGAAAAAGAAATAATAAATATGGTACCCGAATGATGTCTGGTTGAGGAGGTTTGTGGGAGAAGAAGTCAAGTGAACGGAAAAAGGAAGCAGCTTGATGATGACGATGATCAGGAGATACCAAGGGAAGTCTTGAAAGTTTTATTCTCTTTATGTATTTCTTCAGCTGCCAGTAATTTACGAACGCTTCCTTCCATTCTGGTATCAGCTGAGCTTCTAGCTCCTTCGAGAACTTCACCATCTCTTCCCCTCTCTCTCTCTTTGTTATATATAGTTATATATATCTCTGCAATAAGGTGACGACGATTCTGAGTTGTTGATCAATTGGTTTAATTTCCAAGAGAAGCAGATCCTTGTATATGTGTGCGTGTATATATATATAGAGAGAGATATACAGCTACAAGCAGAGGTGAGATGGAGACAGATGAGAGAGATGTATATATATGTATATATACTGATATATGAGTTGAAGTGGTGAGGGGATAGATAGAGTAATGAAGAGAGGATTAGTTGAAGTGGTGAGAGGATTGAGTAATGAAGAAGAGAGGATTTAGGGAGGATATATATAAGAGAAGAGTGCCGTGTGGTTATTTAAGCCACGTGGATCATTTCATATTCAATTCATAAGCTCCGTTTTTCCCCCTCAGGTTTCCATTTCCATGCCTTCTATATATTCTTTTTCTTTTCTCTAAAAAATGCTCATGTTTTAAGTTTCATATTTATTTATATTATTTCTTTTCTAGTGTGTTAAACCGTGAAAAATCTTAATCATTTTCACTTACCACCCGAATTTCATCCCTCTATTTATAAATATAATATGGTATTAAATTTGGTTTGCAAAATAATAGATGTTTTATATTTTTTTCCTTTTTCCAATTTTGTACTATATGGTTGGAACTTGGAAGTTTCTTTGAAAAAAGTCGCATTTCCCATAAAACTTAATAAGAAATTATCAGGAAAAAAAAAAATTTTTTTTTTTATAAATCCATATACATATTCACACATATATATAGGGATTTGAAAAAATTCATATCTATGTATAGTTAGTTAATGGCGCAGACACTTCAAAATGAAAGTGACTGTTTATTAAAAATGTTAAAGTATATATACATAAATACATATATAAGGCAATTAAGAAAGTGATATATATTGTAGCTTGGAGTTACTTCTTTGGTGGTTAAAAAATTGTCTAAATCATGAGGCCTACTATAATTGGCATTAGCTGATTATCTCAGTATCTAGTCATGTTTAGTACTAAAACTCTTTCAAAAAGTTTACCGTGTCGGGATTAGTCACCGGAATATTTTTAACACATAGGCATATGAAAACAGTTAATATTTTTGTTTTTTTACTGAATACAGAATACGGCATAGTACAGTTATGTTACGCAGTAAAGAACAATATTATTCTTTTTTTGATATTGACCTGAGTTGGCAATCTATATATATATAAGCATTATATTTGATAATCTCAAAATTTAAAATTTAAATTTAGCACTTTTGATTAAGCTAAAAATATATTTTTGGTTTATATTTAAATAACGAAAGGTACCAAACTCAATTAATAGTTAGTAGAAAACTATAGAAAATGGAGAAAATTTTAATTATTTATAATCTGTGCCAATTAATTAATATCAAAAGTGGATTGTGTTTCAAGGATTTATAGGATTTTCTGCCACTTGATCACTTAGCTTCTCTAAGGTTTCCAACATTATCACTGATTCACTGTATCAATATATATATTATATGGTTCATCCAAGGCTTTTTTTCACAAAAAAATAAAATAAAAAATCATTTCATAACGAAGAAATATTGAATTTAAAATGTTCAATCGATCAGCAATTACTCATCACATTTCGAGTGTCATCATCATGGCAGATTTAGATGTCCAAGAGAATAATTGATGAATTGGGTAATTGCATTTTATATATTCTGTTAAAAACACTAATCAGGCCAAAATTGAACTCAGTTTTGATGAGAAAGAAAGAAAATGACCTAAACAGATGTGGAATCAGAATTTGATTATGAAAATACATATTCAGTATAATGTTTATATTAATTTTTTATGAGATTGAAACACATATAATACGTATATATAAATTAAGTATCAAGAAATTAAATAATTTAAAAACTTAGAAGACATCGTTCTAGTTCTCCCTCCTTCTGCCATTACCCAGACAGTTTTGAGAGATGACAACTTTGGTGTATTTATTTTTTTGAATTAGCATTAAATTCAAATTCTTCAAATTTGTGCTTATATTAAATTAATTTCGCAGCCCATTACAATTATAATTTTCTCTTATAGATTGCTTAAATTTTACAATTAACTAGTTAAGTTGCTTATCTTTTATAATTTTAAATAATTAAAGGAGATTTTGAATAAGTAAAGAATATATATTATATATTGACATTATATCTCTGGCTAGAATTTCTTGGGATGTCGAATGTGAACCTTAAATAGGATATGGCAGTAAGTTGATGTTGTGTTCCAATGGAGAAGAGAAGACATTTAAGCAAATTAAGATTTGTGTAAGCCCATTATATTACTTGTTATTTTAAAAATCTTGATTTTGAATTAAGAAATGGCCGTTCTAATAAGTCATACATATATATAACATTCTTAATTCACATAAATCTTCCTTCCTTGAAAGACGCGCGGTGCCATATATATATATATATCTTCATGTTTTGTATATATCCACCATTTTATATTTTTCTTAAATTCTTCTATTCCCTTCTCCCTTCTTAATAAATTCTGCAAATTAATTAGATAACGATATGTATGTATGCATCAATGACCTTAATTTTTCGTGATTATTTGACTGATAAAATTCATTTTTTCTATGAGCTGCATAGGAAAAATTCCAAAAATAAAAAATTGCTCGAAAATATCAAAATCACAAATTAGTTTTATTTCCTACAATTTATTAGGTATTAACTACTTGATTAGTAATTCACAAGTTTTATTAGAAATTAATGAATTGATAATTTATAACTATAAGACCTAGTTTAGGTATTAACTATATTTGATTAGTAATTCTAATAAACTAATATATATTTTTGTAAAAATTAATGAATTGAGTTTCTTTAATTTTTTCTTATAAAGGTATATTTCATTAGAATTTTCCCTCTATTAAACCATGTTGTTTGTTTCAATACCATAATAAATTAAATTAGTGATGTTATTGTTTTGATTAAGTAGAAATACAATATATAATTTCATCACTAATTTTTTTTTTTCATTTATAAACTTAATAATTTCAAAAGCTATACTATAGGGGCTTTATGGCTTTAGCGATTCAAATTATACCTTCCTAAAATTAGATTAATGGTACAGTATAGCTTTAACTAGAAAATTATAAAACATTCATATTAATAAAGCTAAAGTATATTGTCCCGTTCCAATATATAATCCCAACAACAGACAAACTAATAGAAATTCATCATAATTTTGCCATTTCATAATGTTTGAATTATACATACAACTTTTTTCCTATGATTAATCCTTTATGGCTTAAAAAGGGATTTCTGGTTTTTGGGATGAAGCATGTGCTCAGAATATTCCAAATTAAAGAAACATTATTATGGATTTCCATAATTATTCTCCCCCGATCACCCCCTTCCTAATAATTATTGCTTCCATATCTCCATGCTAGCTAGCTCATCTTCCACAAATCATAAGAGTCCCAACTTGTGAATTCTCTTGTTTATATTATACAATGAACTTGCTTTTGCCTTGGATAAACATTAGGGCAGGAAAAAACACTAGTTATTTTTAATTTTATCTTACTTTTTCATTTGCAAGTAAATGTTATATTCCATCTTTTTCTTTTTACATATGAAGTTTAAGGTTTTTAAAATTTACCAATAATATATATAAATAACGCGTTGAATTGATGTGGAATAACATATAAATAAAATAAAAAATTACAAGGGTATTATGTATAGATAAGTAGATTAATGATATAATGGGGTTAATCATGGCAACATCAATGTGGATGTTTAACTTTCTCCCACGATTGGCTATACATTATTAGAAAAACTATATTTATGGTTATTGTTTTCTGTTTAGTTATCCATTTAATTAATTTTTAAATTGTTGTTGGATGGTGACACAAACAAATATTCATGTGAACCATATCTTACCTACTAACTTCTTCATCACAATCTCGTAGCTACCTTGCATTCTTCCAATGTATATTCACGCGACCGTATGAGTATTGAGCACCTATACCTAGTTCCTTATTTATGTCTTAGACGCTATCATTTTCATTTTTTTTTAAAAAATCAGGAAAAAAGACTACATTCTTGTAGTTATCTAAAACAAAATGACAATTGTGATATAATTGTGATATATATATATATCACATGTTTATTAGTACGTATATCATATAACTATCAAAATCATAGAGATCGAGGAAACTTCTGAAAATTAATTTCGTTCAAGTTTGAAAAAGCATTGCATATAACTATATATTTCGGGAATATTATATATGATAATTAATCATATATTGTGCATTTGGTTCCATCGTCAAATGCTTAAACATATAGTTATATTAATAGGAAAGCAAGGCGCAAAGACTGGAGCTGGCAAATTGAAAACGAAGGAAAGGACTAAAATAAAATAATATAAATGAAAAGGTATAGAAACAAAATACGTAAGCGTGCTCCTATCTGTCAAATGTTTTTTGTCAAAGTGCTTTCCCTCGACGATGCCATTAGTCATTTGTATATTTCTATTTCACTTCTTTTTTAAATTTATTTTAAGAAATCCTAGAGAATGATTATTAACCGAACAAATCATGATTATGGGGATTAATATAAGAATTCGTAGACAATGACACAACCATGGAAGGAGGACCAAATATTGAAGAAGGCGGACAGTACGGATTTACAATTTTTTAATAAAAGCATCGAGTGAATAATTTTTAGGGAAAATTGCTATAAAAAAATTCCCCATTGCAATTAATGGATGGATTATTTTATTTTAAGTGCTTAATATGTGTAAAAAGTTTTGTTTCATAAAGTGCAAAAATACAATACTTTTTTTAAAAAAAAAAATAAAAATAAAGGGGCAACTCACCTATACATACCAAGGTTACAAGCGAATAGGAGTGAATGAATGTAAACTCCTATTTATAGGGGAATTCTTATGTATGCGACTAGACTATAAAGACATTGATAAATTAAAATTACTCTTTCGGTCCTTAATATAAAACATATTTACTTAATTTAATTGATTATAGATTAGTTAAATTAGTTAATATGGCAAATAATTTCTAAAACAACCTAGTAACCTTTCTCAATTTCCTTAGCTTATTCGCTCTCCAACTTGATTATCGGTGAGGGCATCAATATAAGTAAATTAGAAAAATATCGACAAATATAAAAACTATGCCTTATATTTAGGATTAAAATCAACACTCTAAATATATATTATATTAAGAAGAGGAAGAGTACTATTTTAAGTGTTCCCTTGGTCATGTATATAGTTGAAGCTAGATATGTATAATTTTTTCTTTTTTTGTAATTGGGAATTTTTCGGCAACTTTCCCTAATGATTAAATCTAAATAAACTGTTGGAAGCACATTGGAGAGTTACTTGGATTGAAAGAATGGACACGTGTATAGATTGGTGGCCAGAAGTTTAACTGATGGGTAGGATTGGAGATCAAGAGAGTAGAGATTTGAGGCTCTTATTTTATTAGCGGGGAGAGGGGATCTCAATTAGCCTCACTATTGGAGAGTTGTTTTCAATAGTAACCTCCATTTTTAATTTCCCAACACTCACAAATATTCATAATTAATTATAAGGTTGTTCCATTCTTGTGTTGGATGACGATTGGAAGGATCGAAAAGCCACCATTTTATGACGCCTCCACTAACCCAATACACAAGCAGGGATAAGTATCATTTTTGTCTTAAAGGTTTTGGCTCAAGAGTCACTGGGCACCCAGTAATTTTTTTTGGAACAAAGCAAAATTGCCCAAGAAGTTAAAAAACATAGCAATTTTATCCTTCCGTTAATCTTGACCGTTAAATTGTTGCTTCAATTTGTAAACTTTTAGGAGCAAAATTGTTCATTTTTTGTAACTTGTAGGGCAATTTTGCTCCAAAAAAAAAAAAATTCCGGTACCCAGTACTCTTGAGTCAAAATTTCCATAGTAAAATTGATACTTATCTCTTAATATAAAAAGTTAATTAAAAAAACCAATCTATATACATACATCTCTGAGTGTATATCTCCCCAAATGCATTTCTTTTTTCAAGTTAATGGGATCACATATGCGTGGTTTCTTTTGGTTAATCCCAATTTTAAAATATTATTTAGGGCATATGAAGGATTACTAATGCCTTAGTGGGTGGATATTGCTCTCTGGCTGTCTGGCTAATTAATATCCATTTCAGATTATATATATGTGTGTGTGTGTGTGGTTTAAATATTAATTCTGGCCGATCAGGAAAAACCCAAAAGAACATAAAAATTTCACTGTCCTTGTGAGAATAATGTGTTAGTGGCTGAAGATACCAATCAGACGTGATATATGAAGGAATCTCTAATATATGAAGGAATCTCTAAGTGGGTTGTAAATATTTTATGAGAGAAGAGTCTCTATAATTATTAAGGGCACTTTAATTTAATTCAGAAATTAAAGTGTCCTCAGTTGAGGAAGAAGAATGTGCATGTGCCCTCCAAGATAGGTACATGAACCTGCTAGGGTTAAAAGCACTACATTACGGGTATTAATTAAAAATTATGAGCACCTCATCTCATTCTAATTGGCAATTTGGCATGTTCGAACTATTACAATTAGAATTTAGTACATATTAGGTTTGTTTATCTATCAAAATAGTTTAAGTCAATTTAATTTATAGGACTCACCTAAAGATTATATATACCTTTAATTCTTTCGCTACCTAGTGGATGTGAGACTTTTTTTTCCTTAATATTCTAAATTAAATTAACAAGCCAAGAATGCCTATAGCAGCAACATTATTACAAGGTCAAATCTTGAAAGAACTTCTAGAAAATGATCCTTGTTTTGGTTTTTTAGACTGCCCTTCCATTGGGGTCAAGATAAGGATCATGCCTCCTCCTATCACCTTAGGATCAGAAAATTAAAGTTTTTTTTTTTCCCTTAATCCATAGTGAAGTGTCCTATTTGAATATCTGTTCACTAAAATACTTTTGAAGTGTTTGATACAGAGATCCTTGTCAGTTCCTATAGCAATAAACAGGAGTCCTATTAGTTTGTATTTGTCCTCCTCAT
Organism: Acacia acuminata; assembly: GCA_019022655.1. Lineage (NCBI taxonomy): Eukaryota > Viridiplantae > Streptophyta > Magnoliopsida > Fabales > Fabaceae > Acacia > Acacia acuminata. The sequence goes on from JAFJYI010000023.1 coordinate 128,528, forward strand.
ATTCCAGTACACGCATTTTATTATTGTATTCATCAAAACAAGATAATGCTACCTCCACTAAGACCCTCCTTATTCATCATCTTCTCCTTTTTCTCTTCTTATATATTAATTATGTGTGTGTGTGTTTATATAAGATTAGATCTAGATTTTGGAATGAAACCACAAGTTTTTCGTTTTCTTCCTTCTCATATTCTTTATTATATTACAATAAGTTATTTTAGCATTAAACTGAGTCTTGCTAACTAGCTCAAGTCCGCTATATATATATATAGGAAAACAAAGTCACATGTGTGTGTGTGTTGTCCATTATACATACATCTGCATGGGGATTTGACTAAAGAATGATATGTGTCGTGTTGAAAATGGAGGCGACCATATAAATAAATTAAATATAATCCTATATATCTATATATTCCCATATGAATGTCCTGCAGAAGAAGCTGCGCAGCAAATCATCAAGGTTAAATTTGGCAAGCAATAATAAGTGGATTAGATGAAAAGGCATTAGTTTGATATATATCACTATGCCTGTATATGCCTTTTCTCTTTTTTCGTTTTGTTAGATATGCAAAATTCAAATACGTATTCAGCTTTATGAATAAAACACTTAATTTGCTGAATGTCTAAAAACGGTAGCTATATAATGTGCGGTACACATAGGCTAGTTAAACTAGCTAGACAGATAAAAAATATAGGTAAGAACAGATGCATGCGTAAGAAATTAAATTTAAACATGCACTTCATTTGGACAATGTTACATTTATAAATAACAAAGTATACACGTTTTTAACGTTTAGTTTGTACATGAAATTGACTTTAAAAATGTCATCCTGGGTGGCCGCTTTGTGGCTTAAATTTTCTCTTCTGCAAAAGTCCTGTGTGCTAATTAATTATACATGACAGAAAACTACATATTTATGATATATATATATTTTTTCAATTAAGTGTATATCTGAGTATGACTTCCAGGTCAAAACATATCTGAATATGCCCCTTTTCTTACATGACAAGTAACTAACATTGACGCAAATGCTTTTTGTTAATCTTGCTTCCACGCCTGCTCAGAATTAGTTATCTCCATTAGTTTTTTTTTTTTTTTTTTTTTTAACTCTTAAAAGTATATATTTAACTGAAGAAAGCATCATGTATGTAATGCCAAACGTTACAAATAGACTCTTCACTTTGTGAATTTTCATTAAGTGAATTAAAGAGAAAGATGGGAATGACTAATAGGATTGAACGAAAGTGGGTCGTGAAATTAAATAACCCTACCATTTGCTGTATTGCATGTATATTAATGTGTAGAGTACTGTACATTGACAGATATGCTTTATTGATAATAATGTATCTATAATACTTTATCTAATCTCAGAATATTTTACCATAGACATAAATGCAATTTGGAAGCATTTGATAGGTTGTTCCTTTATTGCAGATGAAGGAGGCACTGAAGATTTTCTATCGTGTGACTTTGTTTACAGTTGCCAATGCTGCAGCTAAAATAAATATGAATATATATAGATAGATAAATGTCAGTTAGATTACTGGATGGGAGTTTATGCCCTTTAAGTGGGCAATCGAGTTGAGGCCTCATGATTTTTTTTTTTTTTTTTTTTTTTTTTTTTTTTCACACTGAGATTTGCTTTCTCCTATGTCATGCATGGTTCAAATTTGAATTGATCCATGTAATGTTCACTCTAGTTCTAATTATAAGACAAAGTTAACTTTTTTCGGAGGGATTAAGAAAACTAAATAAGTAATTTAATTATATTATATATTGTATATCCTTACTCGTAGTTTATTAGTTAAACTAATTAGTTTGGAAAAAAATAAAAATAAAAATATTCTAAAGTTTAATTAGATTCCTTAATTTCTCAAAAAAAAAAGTCAACTTTGTCTTATATTTAAGACCGAAGGGAGTACCAAATATCAGATGGTTCTCACAAATATGAAGACCAAATTTATGAGGACTTGTGACTTAGGGCTAAGGCTCAAACTAGGGAAAAATCCAAGTCCCTTGGGTCTTAAATATAGAAGCTAGTAAAACAGTTTGCTTTGATTCTAAATATAAAACCTCAATCAACTCTACCTCCCAAACTTATAATTTTCTCCCAAGCTATCCCTATCGATTGCATATATTAAAAGAGGTTTTCATTAATGGCATATACTCTTTGGCCAAAAACAAAAAAAGGAATATGCTCCATACCAATAAAAAGTCCATGAGCAAGTGCTTGAAAACTGTGTATATTAAATTATATCTTATGTTCCCCAGTCTTTAATATAGACCTATTTATCTAATTCAATTAGATTTATGAGGTCAGTTATGTTAGTTAATATGAAATCTTTTTTCTAAAAAACCTAATCATCTTCCTCTAATACTCTCAATCTCTCTCTTACTTGATTATTGCTGAGAAAGCATAAAAAATGGTAAATCAGGAAAAGATTGGAAAACATGGAAAATAGGCTTTACATTTAAGACCAAGATCAACTCCTTTTAGGTTGTATATAAAGGATCAGATGAGCAGTAAATGAGGGAAAATGCTTTTTCTGCAAACCCTATCTGATGATAAACACAGATTCAACTCCCGGGGCTACTCACATACTGATGATTATTTATTCAAGCACTCTGAAGTATTGGGAAAATATAACGACCAATATTATTATCCAAGCTAAAAGTCAAGTTGCAACTAAATAACCCTGTGTGAAAAGTTCTAAATTGCTGATCCATTTTATCCACACCCTCAAGAATAAGCATTTAGACCCTCTGATTTCAAATATCATGATAACAGCTCATACAGGGAAGCAACCAATCACTGATTCTTTCAGAAATTGTAAACCAAGAGAGACAAAAGTTACTAAGAGATACTATCATATGTAGACCTATTCCACCAAACCTTGGTAGACCAAACCAATGATAAAAATACATACATAAAGGTGTGAGACTAAGGAAAAATCTGTTTGATATGCTCTATGTCTCTTCATGATCCACTTGATCTGCTTCTTTCCATAACTAGTTTCTTGTAAATGTAATTTCCAGTTGGCCAGCTGCACTCGAGTCAGAAGAATCAAGTTGCTTTATTTCCTAAAGGTAATGGCCATTTCCAAATATGTCTGAAAAAGAGTAAGATGAACAGCTTTCAAAATGACTAAGAACTGTTCAAGTGCAACCAAAACCACATCTTATCATTTGGGTGCTTGTAGCCATTTTGACATGAGGATTTCTTCTTTTCTCAAGATAATGACTTTTGATATCCCCCCATTTACATTCCCCCCCACGGGCATTTCAAGTACTTGAACAAAATCAGATTCACTTTTTAGTCAACTTGTCCAAGCAACATGAACACAATCGAATTACATCAGAATCCATGTCGAGACAGAATACCATCCCATTTTTGCCTACTGCCTTTTCCTCTCTTTATTACTCCTTTAATTGCGCACTGTCATAGATATATCATATATGGTATGTCTTTTCCATTAAAAAAGTTGCTCTGTTTTCACATCACTCCTTGTATTTTTCCAAACATCTATTTAATCTCTTTTTGTTACAGAAAAATTTAGGAAGCAAATTGGTTAATCACTTAATCTGATTAACAGGGAATTAACTTTTTCTTAGCCTATAATAGATGATTTATAATGAATATTTGAGGATTATCTGGAGGGATTTCTATGAGCACCAACCAGTTTGCAGCTAATGATTTCTTTTCTGACAGTAATCACAATCCTTGAACATGGGAGTCAAACAACTCTTAAGACCGTGTTCTTGTGGCTTCATTATACTGCGGAGTGTACATCAAATCATAGCCAATGTGATTTTCTGAAAATTGTGGAGTAGATTAGCAAAGTTGGCTTCTTCACAGCTTCCAGAGTATAAGGACCATATATTATCAATCAATAGTTCTACCTAAAGGTTTCATCATTGAGAAAGTTCATTTCACAAGGTGGAGCCAATCCAGTAATAGAATTAAATTTTTATCGAATGGCTCTTCTGTGAGTGGGGAGCATTGAATTTTTATTTAATTTTTGAGACTAATAATCAATTGCCAAGGCCACTCAGCTTTCTTAGTGGGAGGTCTGGAGGGTGTATAAATAAAATAATGAGTGAGAGAGACATTACCACTTACACTAAGCCAAACCAAATAGGCCAAAGGAAGAAAAAGAAGCCAGTGTGCTGCATTAAAGTGATATTTGTTCCCTCAAGTTTTAAACCATACGTTTTAGTCCCTCAAATTTCATTTAGTATAAAATATTGATCCCTATAACTCAGTAAATATCTGGACCATTTTGCCCCTAAAGAGACTAAAATTGATATTTTGAAACTTGACGAACTAAAACCAAAATGAGGGTAAATGTAAGGGACTAGAGATGATATTAACCCTTTGGATTATCTTTATTTGCAGAATTATTATAAACTTGACATATCTAGACCTAACCCCAACTTCAATACATGCCTCCTCCAGGCATTACCAGAAAAATAAATATATAAATAAAAATCAGTGTAATAGATTATAATAAGTAATCTGAAACATCAATCCATGGTATGGAAAGTTCCACCAATAATTTGCAGTGAAACTGGCTGATGTCACGAGGAGATTATCAACTAGAAAATCATTGACAAGTAAGAGTGATGGAAAAGCATTTAAATACACAGAGAAACCCCATAATGGAGTTTCACAGTGAGAGCACCAAAAATCTGACATCAGATTGAGAAATTGCATGACAAATGATTTTGCTCCAACCAGTGATGGAAGCTCAACTTTATGGAAAATGTCAACGAGATGCATATTCTAATGGTATAATGGAGCATGCTTTAGTATTATAATGCCCAGTTTTGGAAGAATATAAACAGTGCTTTCTCCCTTTTTTTCCCCTCACAGGCCATCAAACGACAGCCTAGTATTAATTCTAATTGATATAATGGAACATTATTGTAGTTACCTCATGATCTTCTGAGCTCTATTGATCTGAGAGTTTCGCCATCCTGACGTGAGCCTTGGTCAGAGCCTGGAAGACTTCATACAGTTGTGCAATGAAATTTTCCACTCCATGATAATGGTGTTTAGCTTATTAAATATCTCTCAGACATTTATACAAACGGTTCTAATTCTATCATATAGATAAGTGCTGTTCGTAGTTGATACAAAGTTGGCCATGGTTCGATTTTGTCTGTTTACGAGCAAGTAGCTTGTAGAATGTTCAACATATTCCTATATAAAACAAAATATATTCCTTATCTAGTGAGATGGTTCGTAACCATTGACCCAAAGAGCCAATTGCTCTCAAAGAAGGGATGCTTCATAAGGCTTCTTCAACTTCATTTGCATAAAAAATAATATATGAAAATAATCCATCTATATGGAGTAGAATGAAGTTAAAAATTGCCAATGGCCTTGTCCCTAATAGCATAACTGCATAAGACCTGCTTTTCTTAAAGTGAAAGGTTGTAGTTTCAATTTTACCTGTAACTTTAGACTGAGTGTTTGGCCTTTAATTTTTTTTCCCAAAAAAGAAAAAAGAATGAAGTTAAAAATTCAATCATATAAAACAGTTCATTATCGGAATTTTTTTCTCTCCTGCTTTTTGGTACAAAAAGGGAATGTTTGATGGTGCTCAAGAGGGGTAAAGCACTTTTGGACCTGGTGAAAGAATCCCACTACACCAAGCCCAAACAATTGGGTCATAAATCAGATAATGACAATTGGGTTCTTTGTATCCACTATCACTGATAGAGTTTTTTTACCCAATCTGTATATGATATGGACCGTCCGATCTGTGAGCCTAATGATAAAAGATGCCGATTGGCTAGCTGATCCACTTTAATTTTCTCCTGATCTTTCTTCTCTTTTTATTGCTTCATGTTATTGTGCTTCCATGTCAGAATTGTATAATCTATGTGGTTGGGGTTGCTTTTTCATTTTTCAAAATCTTCTTATTCTAACGGCCACTAAAATCTTACTAGTACTACGGAAGGGGTATTAACAAAACCTTTCAGCACGAGCTAAAGTTCAACCCTCTATCCATAAAAGGAAAATCAATTAAGACATTTATGAAAGACACTCAACAAAGTGTGTTTTTTTCCCCATATCTTTGTGTAATTTAACTATCCAACATATTTGAGTCTCAACCTTGCCCTTCTTGTTTTTTCAGTTTATGTTGTTATTTGTTTTCTTTTGATCCTATTTAGTTGTTATTGGGTTTTTATGATTCGCTCTCTGGTTCTATCAAGTAAAAGGACCCAATCTTTAGCAAAAAAAAAAAAAAAAAAAAGTAAAAGGACCCAATAGATCATGTATCATTTTTTTTTTTTTTTTTTTTGAGTTGTATAAATGGGTTGAGTCTAGAAAAAGGGGTTAGTCTTTCACAATGTGGCGAATTAATATTGAATCTTTATTAGAGGATGTACCTATATTTAATGTATGACAGTGCCTCAAACAAGATTGCCTCTGTGAGAGATGCCCGCATTTAGTATATAACAGTGTCTCAAACATGATTGCTTCAAGTAAAAAAATACTTGTGCTTATCAATCAAAAATAAAATTGTTTTTATATAAAAAATTAACCAATAAATTTTGCTGCATGCAGAAAAAAGTTAAAAAAAAAAATAAAAATTGTTCATGCAACGTTGAATCATATAAACGAAATACTTTCTTTATGAACATAAGATATTAAAAACTAATAAGCCGCAATATTTATGATTAGCTTACGTTTGTATAGTAAATTAACAAGTCCCACAAATGGCAATTGTAAGAAAAAATGATATATTGAGAAAAATTAATGGGCCCAAATAAAAATAAAAAAAAAGAGAGAGAGAGAGAGTATGCTTATACTAAGTTTTTGTCCATTAGAAATTCATCAAAGAACAGAATAACCTTTTGTTAAAAACAAGAGAGACAAGGACAAAAGAAGAAGAAAATTATGAAAAGAACGGCAAAGAACGTGAACTAACAACAACGACGACGACAATGGAGTGATAGACTAAGTAATAATGGTTAGACGGCAAATGACGGCAGCGATTAGAGCCTGAACGCAGTCGGCAAATCGATGTTCAAGGCCGATATTATATTATTGCTGGTTTATAACTTTTATGTCACGCATCAATATCTATATAAGTCCTTCCTTAATTCAATTTTTTTTTCAAATAAAGGAAAAAAAGTGTTATCTTTTTGTGTAAAGACAAATAGGGTAAATCAACTTGAAACAGTAGAGTTTGAGGGTGACAGACCGTTTGAGTCTCTATATACAGTTATTGGGTAAACCGAAACCACACTATAAATGTACCCTTGTGCAAACACCAAAACAGTCACCACAGAAGTGCAGAAAAGCAGATCTATTTCTGTGACCTGTTATTTAGATTACTCAAAAACCAGTGGCAGTTATCATATATATAGGGAAAATTTGGGGGTTTGAGAGATGAAGATATTTTGTGGTCTGGCAAAACCTAAATGGTCGGTGGGACTTTGTGATTGTACAAAGGAGCCCAAAACATGTAAGATCTCGATCCATTTCCCATGCGTAAAAATGAATATTATATATATATAATCAATAAGTTATTGGCTAAAAGATGGTAAGTAGCCTGTTCCCACAAAGAGAACATAAATTCAAATCCCGAAAAATACAAAAGATGATTTAGTTTGTGTGTGACGATGATGCAGGTTGTATAACATGCTGTTTGCCATGCATAACGTTCAGCCAAATTGCAGAAGTAGCGGACGAAGGACGAAGCTGTAAGTATAAATGTGTGTGTGTGTGTGTGTGTTTGCTTAGTTAATGAAATGAGGGAAGACTAATGAATGAAGTGTTGGTTGTGTTGTGAAATATGAATGGGGGAAAAGCGTGCGTAGGGCAGGGGATAGTGTACGGATTGTTGATGACAGTGCAGTGCCATTGGCTGTATTCATGCATGTACAGAGAGAAAGTGAGATCCAAGTATGGGTTACCTGCTGAGCCCTGCTGTGATTGTTGCGTCCATTTTTGCTGTGAAAGCTGTGCGCTTTGCCAAGAACACGCTGAGCTCAAAGCAAGAGGTCGTGATCCTTCCCTCGGCTGGACTTCCACTTGTCCTCCTAAGATTTCTTCCATCTTCAGATGATCATTTCAACCATCACACCATTGTTTTGTGTTGTCTCATCTCAGTTCAGATCTGATCTTCCGTCTTTTGTTTCACTATAAAAGCTTTTCTAATTTGTTTCCATATCTTAACTCGAAAGGCACACATAGCCAAACTACGCAGCTAACGGATTAATTAATCTACTTATATATAACACTAGATTATTTAAACCTTAAACTTCAAACACAACTGCGCACAAAGGAATCATCATCCATATTAATTTGCTTCCAACTCAAACCTTGAATTATTATGTATGTATGTACGATCAATTAACGCCCGTCACACGCGTATAGCAATACATTTTCCATCAATATCTATATGGCAATTCATCAATCAAACAAAATATCATCGCAATGCGAGCCTGATCTACTTAATAATTCCTGTGCAAAAACCACTATTCCTGTTGAAAAACAGTAAACTACATACTGCTCAGTACAAAGTACAAACATAATCACATCAGATGCTCATGCTTTTTCCCACTCTCATTGCTCTTATCGTTTGGGTTGAACCCCAGACTTACTCATCACCTTTCTTTTAGCAGTCAACTGACCGTCTCCCAACCAGAAATCGCCACGTCATCTTTGCATCCATCTGGAGAGCTGACTTGGATTCACAATGCCCGGGATATGGGTCCCATCTGACTTCACTATGCTTGCCATCTCAGCGCGACTGTTATCTTCCTTCCTTATCATGGCCGGCGCAGCCGAAGCTGGGGAGCTGGAGGTAGCCGAGTGGACGGCTGCCGATCCACCAGAGTCCAACTTCTTACCGAACAGAGTGCCTCTTGTTAAGAACTCGTGAGCCATGTAGCCGGCTAGAAGCCGATTCCAAGACATCGGCTTCGCCTCCGCAGCTTCTCTTGCATTAGCCGAATAAGCCGGAGTAGTTGGTGTGGCTGCTGGTGGACCCGATGGGAGGGGGAGGCACGGAGCTTCTCTCTTTTTCCGCTTTCTCGTCCCGCCAGATGGCAAAATCTTACGAGGACGGTGACCCGTCATGGAGGATCTCAATTAAGCCACGTCAGCGAGCACAAAACAGTTAAGTCCCGAGGGCAAAACCGTCAGAACGAATGAATATTCGAGAGAATTGTTTAATGTTGAGACGTCATATTCGTCTTATCGTTAAAGGGAGAAAACAGAAAAAAGAATGAAGCAGGGTCCACAAATGGATCGAACAAGACGACACACAAGAATGGTTCTTGGATATTGAAGGGCTAAAACCTATGGATTTTGAATCAGACCAATAGAAAAACAGGAACTAAAATGAAAGATTGATAAGGCGAGTTCTGCTTCAGGTAAGAGTAAGGGATCTGGAAATCGGAGGACGGCGGAGAACACGACGGGGATCTAGGAGAGAGGAAGACGTTGATCAGAAGTCTCCGCCGTGGCAAGAAGCGCATAGAAAAAACCAATGTTTTCAAACCCGGACCGGACCGGCCGGTTTGGACCGGAAACCGGCGAACCGGCCGGAAAACCGGTCCGAGTTAAGGGTAGAACCGGGGTCACGAGTTGACCCGGAGTCAACTCGGTCAACCCGGCCTAAACCGGCCGAGTTGACCGAGCCACACAGTTCTTGATTTTTTTTTTCCAGAACGTCGCCTGAACTGAAGACGACAAGAAAAGAGAAAGAAGGAGAGAGATCTGATCATGGTGCCCATTGTGTAAACAAATCAAGTTCAATAGAGTCGGTTTCTCAACATTGAAGGCCTTGGTGGTGGTGGTGGTGGCCGCCGCCGCTGCCGCCATGAAATTTACAGAGAGAGAAGCAGTGAACTGAGAAAGACGGAAGCAAAAACCATAGACTCGAACGAAACCAAACCATCAATCAGACTTCTTCTATGGGAGAGACCTCATCTTCATCAACGGTGGTGCCTCAGATTTGCTGAAGGTGAAGATGGTGCCTCACCGATGAAAGAGGGAAGGAAGAATAAAAATGAAAGAGGGAAAAAGACTCTGAAAAAAAAAATGAAAGAAAGAGGGGAAGGACGCGTAAAAGATGAAAGAGGAAGGAAGATAAGGCTGCCATTCATAATTATACCTACCCTATTCTTTAATTTCTAGCACGTGAACTATCTATTTTTTCAAGAAAGGAAAGCAATCTAATACGGCCCAAGTTTACATTAGTCAGAAAGTAAGGAAGGTTTGAAAAAAAGAAGAAGGAAGTAATGGAAGGAAGGAACCTCGTAAACTGATCTATGTATTTTTTTTTTTATAAAAAAAACAATATAATATGGCATATGAATATATGAATATTTTTTATTGTTTAACAAAATATTTTTAATTAAATTACATTTTTTTAATTAATACCGGTCTGACCCCGGTTTGACTCCGGCCTGACCCACCGACCCTGACCCAAGACTCCCTACGGTTCAGTCACCGGTCCGGTTTTTTCGAACTCCCGATGATGAAAAAAAGAACTCCCGATGATGAGAGACTGGAGAGATGAGAGACTTTAGGCGTGAGCGTATTTCAATTTAAATATGGAAGAATATTTAGGATGCACCCTTCCTTTTCAAGTAAATAACAGAGATGCCACCGTCAAATGACGAAACTGCCCTCACTCTCCAATTCACCGCCTCCGTGAGACCGTGAGCGAAAATCTGAGAAAATTGTAAAGGACTCAGGGTCTATATGGGAAAATCTGTTTTAAATAAATAATGTCTCAAAATTTAACAAATTCCTAAATAAATTTGTAGGCAAAAGTAAAATTTAAAAATGTTGGGTATGTTATCATATTGCCTCTTCATTCCTTAAAGCCACCATTGTCATGCATCCCAAAAACTCCGGCACTCATATATGCATGATATATAACTTTATTATAAAAAATCTGTTGTAATTTGTTAAATTAAACATTATTAATTTCTACACGTATATTATATTGTAATTGAATAACAACAAATATTTATTGAATATTACAGATTAATTTTGAATAATTAATAAGGATTTATAAATTACTAAATTCAACTCGTTAAATTAGTCTTTTATTGTTAAATTTAGGTCCAACACTATAATTTGTAATTTTCTTATAATTTTCATCAATGAGGTGCAAAATTGACGTTATCAAATCTCAAGGCTTTCATTGATAGGCGGTGAAAACTACCAAGTTACAGGGCATAGGGAATTTCCGGTAGAGCGGTGAACCTCTTTGGGACTTTAGGATGACTTTTGTGTGAGTAATTTCTAAATCCAGAGATATGTCCATGGCTTGATGGTCCCCAGAACAGAACTCACCTAAAACAACTTTTTATTATTAGAAAAAGAAAGAAAATATAAAATCTCTTAAGATTGAAAATGAAGGGCATGCCTAAGTAACTTTAACTCAAATTTAAACAATTACCAGTGGTTTTTTTTTTTTTTTTTTTTTAAGGATCTAATATAAATAAATGAAAAGACGAACGTGTGTGTGTGTGTGTGGGGGTAAAGGAGGATTATTTGCATTCAGCAAAAGGCAAAAAAAGAAGCAATTCTTGGCTGTCTGTTGTTGGTGCTTTCATCGCTGCTTCCATCTGCGTGAAACACTTGGAAAAGCTCTTCTATGGCGGTAGTGGCGGAGTCACACTTGTGTCTATGGGGGCAAGTGCACCCACAAAATTTTAAAATATATATTATTTAGGTGTAATGTGTTAGCATTAGGTCTATAACTCAGTGGTAGAGTGTTTGATTATTGGTGAAGAAGTCATCGGTTCGAACGTGGTTGGGCCTTTTCCATTTCTTATTCTTTTCCCAAGTTTTTTTTTTTTTTTTTGGTGTAAATGGGGCCTCAGCCCTTTCACATTAATGCAAACGTGGGTATAAAAGCCCCATCCTATCCCTGTACAGCCAATCAATCAATTCCTGAGGAGGATCCACAAATCTTTTCCCAAGTTTTTACTCCTTATGAAAAACACCCCTTTTTCATTTCTTATTTTTTTCCCAAGTTTTTACTCCTTACAAAAAACACATGTAGCAAAGTAGTTTTATATGTGATTTCAAAACAAGAGAAAGACTTTTTTTTTTTATAACCAACCACTATTTACATTTTTTTAATATATTTTTAAAAATTATAAATTAAATACATTTATCATATATAATTTCACTCTTAATTATAAAAAAAATCCTAAAAGTAAAAATTAGGATATTACAAAAATCGTTTAGCTCATAGGAGTATCAGCCCTGTTGCAGTAATACATTTCATATTTCTTAAGAAGCTCTTGCAGGTATTTGGTTTGGGAAATAAATAAATATTACATTCTTCTTTTGCTTGATTCAAAGTCCTAACAAGAAATTTAATTTTCCTATTGTAGACATTTCAAACTCACCTTGCATGATTTTAGAGAACTCTTGACAAACTTATGTTGAACGTGATATGTTTGATAAGATTAATGATGAAAATATAATGTTATATTTTCAAGGAATGAAGAATCGGAGAATGCTTTTGTAATCGTTCTGTTGTAATAGCTTAGTTGACTATTGATTATTATTTTTCTATCTTAAGTTGAATTTGTCTTTTCTTTTCTTGTCTATATTCATTTGATTTTTAATGTATTTAAAACTTTCATTGAAAAAAGAAAAAAATCGGGGGCAGCCCCTAAATCCCTTACTAATTGTGCACCCACAAATATAAAATTATGGTTCCGCCATTGTATAGCGGCATCAGTTCTTATTCCTCCGGCATATATGCTTGTCACTGTTCCTCCGGCATCTTCACGAGATTTTTTTACGCATTCCTTTCAATCCTAAGTACAGCAGGAGTTAGCAAAAGAAATTTTATAAATCATACGTTTTAAACCGCGCAGAATAGTGATTAACTGTATCTCAGTCATTAAACTTTACATCAGTTGTATATGCAGAGAAACTGCTGAGGAAGTGAGTGCAGTGGCCACGTAGGAATGAGTCGCATTAGAAGCAAAAATGGAAACAGGTGAAAATGCATGTTGGGAACTTGAATCCAATGTGTGTTCATAAACTCATCGGGGTAAATTAATAGGGTTAAGGTGCATTTTTTGTTGTAAATATTGCATATAGGTGTGTTAAAGAAAGAGTCTTTTCAATATTATGGAATGTGTTCAAATGAAAAGATGCGTTTTGAGAAGTCATGTTGTTACAAATTAAGGGATTTGTGTTGGTTCATGAATCAGCATGGTTCATGAATTAAACGATTAGTTATGACTTTTTGAAGATGTGTGATGTTCAAGAGTCACCACTTCAAGGCACTGATTCATTATTTATGAATACCCTATGAATACCCCAATTGTGACACCATCAAACAGAGAAAATCAGAAAACATCGGTAATCTCTTGCTGAGTTATCTTATCTTCCGCCAGTTCGTTGTCTTGATTTAATCAAGAAGAATCGTTTAATCTCGGGAGTACCGCTTCTTCTTTACCGGTGGTTGCGGAATAACTCTATAGGACAAGTGTTTTCGGACACGACTCAGATTATCCTCGTCTTTCCAGATCGCTCCCATCGTCAACATTTTTATCCTTAAAGTATGCGTCCAGGAGCAATTTGCCCTCGAAGTTTCAAGCGTAGCAATATTGCCTCTGAAGTTTCAAAACAGAGCAATGTTGCCTTCTGTTAAAAACCCTAACGGTCAACGTTAGGATTTTTAACGAAGGGACAACATTGTTCCGTTTTGAAATTTCAAGGGCAAAATTGCTCCTTTTTCTTGGAGCAATGTTGCCCCTGAAGTTTCAAAACGGAAGCAATGTTGCCCCTCCGTTAAAAACCCTAATGGTCAACGTTAGAGTTTTTAATAGAGCAACATTGCTCCGCTAAAACTTTAGGAAAGCAACATTGCTACGCTTAAAAACTTTAAGGGCAAAATTGCTTTTAAATAAGATACTTTAAAGGCAAAAATGCACCTTAACCCTAAATTAATATGTTGAATTCCTCCATCTATTTTAAGAATTAAAGATGAGAAAAGTGGGAGAATCGTACCATCTCGTCACATAATTTCTCAGGGGGAAAAAATGTCATACGGCCGAACTTGGAGTAATTGTACCTACCTAGTGCTTGGGGGACCGTCCGTACCAAATATAGTACAGTAGTACTGTTCTTTTTGTGGTACCCTCTATTTATTTACTGCACCTACACTGCACTCTCAGCACAAAGCCACAAACCCATTTTCTTTATCATTTTTATATGTATAAATTACTAGTACTTTAGCTTCTCCTAACCGTAATGGATAGTTATACACTTATACTCAAGCAAAAGGTTATGAAATTAAAAACTACTCGTTAAATTTGAATGGCATTATAAGATAAAGTTAATTTTTTTAAAGAGATTAAAAAAGTTAATTAAATTATTTTAGAGTCTTATTATTTTTATTTTTTACTCCAAACTAATTAGTTTAACTAATAAATTAATATATAATCTAAGAATATACAATATAATATAATTAAGTAATTAATTTAGTTTTCTTAATATCTCTAAAAGAAGTAAAATATGTCTTATATATAACCAATAGAGATGCATTTAGTCGACCTAAAATGTAACTTGTGTTATTTATATTGTCTCAAGCAAGGATAGCAAGTTGCACCAAATATTTTCAAGTCATTACAGTCTTGTTGTTTGCCCAACAACCAAAAATGGTGAGTGTCACCATTCAAAACATCTATAGGTAGTTCGTTTATCAATGTAGTGGCAGTGCAGAAGGCTTCCCACCAGTACAAGAGAGGCATTGTAGCTTGAGTTAAGAGAGTGAAGCTTGTTTCAAAAATATGTTTGTGTTTTCGTCCAACTCTTCCATTTTTGTGAAGAGGTGTGAGGACAAGCATGTGAGAAACTTTTGTATTTACCTCCCAATCACTATGACACAGACTATCAAATTGCATTTCCCATCAATTTCTTGAAATTCAATAATGTAGATAGTAGAGGTGTAAATAGACTATCAAGCATTTCCCTATCAATTTCTTGAAATTCAATAATGTAGATAGTAGAGGTGGAAATACGTTTCTACGATTAGGGGTTAGTTACCGACCTATTTACGAAGATAATGATGTTGACGACATTATGAAAAAATATATAAATGACTCACTTCAAGTTCAAGCATTGCCTATATCATTATTTCATTAATAAAATTTAGAATTTTCTAATTTTTTTGGTACAATGTAAGGGTTTCTATTTTTTAGGCTTAGAAAGCAAATAATTTTTTCATCTCCCAATAAATGTGAATTTAACTCTAAATTCGTCGCTCATTGAATCCAATGATAAGGCCCATGGGCCTGCATCATACATTCTGATCCATATGAACCCAGAACGGTACACATAGACATCATATATTTATTTAGAAATAATGTTAATTATTTTTATAAAAAAAATGTTAAAAAAATTATAGGACATATTTAATCGATTTTGTAGAGATTAAGAAAAAAATTTAAATTAGTTAATTTTACTTATTTTCCTAAAATGCCCTTATATAAATTTAAAATGACATAAGTAAAATTGAATCAATAGCTTCTACTACATACCTCTCCAATCTATAATTTTCCTTTCCACACGTTATCTAATTGAAATAATGGTCTTACTATATATATATATGTGTGTGTGTAGATGTATACATATACATAAATGTGTGTGTGTGTAAATATATCTACACACACATATATGCTCACACACACACACATAAACACACACGGACAAAGATATATATGTGTATATATGTATGTTTGTGTTTATATATGTATATATAGATACACACGTATATATTGACAGACACATATAAATATACATGTATGTCTACACACACATATATATATGTGCGTGTGTGTGTCTATATATTTGTGTGTAGACACACACATATATACATACATATATGTGCACATACACATATATCTAAAAGTTTCACTGATTGAAAAAGTCTATGCACCAATATATACATACTCATCACAAACCAAACACACTTGATAAAAAAAAAAAGGGGTATTTTAGGAAGAAATTGACAAAAATTAGAATGTTGTCTTATAATTAGGATCAAAACTAACTTTTAAATATTATCCTATAATTAAAACCGAAGAGAGTATTACGTACCCAGAGATCCTGACATATGCTTTACTTGTGGGATAATAACATATTAATTAACATGCTCATTAATGTCATTATAATGATACACACGCACACACAAACGATTGAAAGATAATTAAAAATAGTTAAAATATTATTGTTTCAATTGTTTTCACCACCTTTTTATATACCTTTTTACTTAATATAAGATTTAGCTAAGTTTTTTTTTATAAAGAGATTGAAAGATAAATAAGTTAATTAATCATAGAATATTTAGCATATTATTTGAAACAAGAAAACCTTAATTAGTTGGGCATAAAAAATATTAATATGAATATTTTAAAGTAATTTATTAACCTCCTTAATTTTTTTTTAATTAAAAAAAGTCAAGTAGAAACCCAAGGGGCAGTACAAAGTTTGGATAAATGAACAATGGGGAACCGAGAAGAGAAGCTCGTCTAAAGGATGAGCATTTGGAGATCTGACGGTTCAGATTTCATTTTTTGAAACTGCTAATTTTTTATTTTAATGGATGGAAAATCTAAAATAAAGATAATTTTTGAATAGACATTTTTTTT
Organism: Acacia acuminata; assembly: GCA_019022655.1. NCBI lineage: Eukaryota > Viridiplantae > Streptophyta > Magnoliopsida > Fabales > Fabaceae > Acacia > Acacia acuminata. The sequence continues at coordinate 145,191 of JAFJYI010000023.1, forward strand.
AAAGATATTTTTTCATTTAAAAATTCGCAGTTAAAAAAATAAAATCGGACTATCCAGATCTCATCTAAACAGCCAAAATACTCGTCCTTTTGGACGAGCTCTCCTACTAATCCAAAGAAAACGGGTTTGAAGAATGGGCTGGTAATTGAGAGAATCAATCATCCTGTAACTTATTATTCATTCTTTGGCTTGAGAGAGAAAAGAATCTAGTTCAGATAAGAACTGAGTGTTGGCAAATATAATGAACTCAGCTATGGACATATTGATAGCCAGTAATGAAAATTAGGAGGGCGAAAATTATAAAATAAAACTTAGTGAAGCCAATATTTGAAATTAGGGGTGAAAATTATAGAATTGGACCCAAAGTTTTAGAAAATTATGCTTTGACCCATAAATATTTCAACATTTTCATTGTAATCCCTTTATGGCACTTTAAAATAGGGACTAAAATGACAAGATTGAAATTTTTATAAGGCTAAAGTATAATTTTCAGAAAATTTTGGTCCAATTATATAATTTTAAAAAGGTTAGTGTTGCGGATTCAATTATTGGTACCAGAAGGGAATTAATTAGAAATAAAAACATGCATGCATATAATTATCAGCCAGAATTAAAAAATAGTAATATATATAGCAGAAATGGATGCCAGCTACGTACAGATTTTGTTGACGAAAACGTAACGAAAATTTCAACAAAGCAATAAATTTATCATCTACCAAGCACATGCGAACTTGCTCCCCAATCGCCATTTTCGTGTGGAAGCTTTTTCGACGAATCCTTCTCTTCTCTAGCACTAGGTCCCTTCCTCTTTAATTCATTCTTCTCCCCGTGCCTATCCGGGTTCAATAATGCAACTATGAAGCTTAAAGAATCACCTCTGATCTCTAAAACTATGAAAAATATTTTTTTTTTGAATTATTCTAAACATGATCAATATTTTAAGAATAAATCACAATAATATTTTTATTGAGTAAAATCCTAATATATATTGTCATATCAAGAATTATTTCTCCGGGAAAGGGATTGGATGAATTAAAACACAAATATAAGACAGAAGCAATCTTGTAGCAAACAGGTATGAGACTGCATGCAAAGGAAGGCGAAAGTAACATGCAAGTTTGAGCAAAGCCATGTGATCGATGGGAGCTGATAGATGAGGAAGAAAGCAGAGCATTATTGTTCAGATTTACTTTGCAGAGTAAGGGTACAGTGAAAAGCAGGTGCACCAAACTGGTTGTGAATTATAAGTGCGCATTCAATGTGGTGATCAGTTGGTAGTTGAGATTGTTTAAGTCAAAAATGGTTATAAAAAGCAGTGACTTGATCTCATGCTTCTCAAAGCAACACTGGGAAGAACACAAAATGGGAAGGTTAGGTTTCCTGCTTCTGGCGCTGTTTGTGAATGCTTTAGCGATCAACGTGGTTATTGCGAGAAATGTGGCAAACGTCAGACGTGACCAAGATGATCAGAACCTCCAGACTGTTGGAAAGGAAGGTTTGTTCGGTGGTGGAGTCGGGGGAGGCGGCGGCTTTGGAGGAGGGTTTGGTAGTGGTGCCGGTGGTGGCTTTGGCGGCGGTGCCGGAGGTGGTTTTGGAAAGGGCGGAGGTATAGGTGGTGGGATAGGCAGGGGTGGGGGCTTAGGAGGTGGTGCAGGAGGTGGTTTTGGAAAAGGTGGTGGCCTTGGAGGTGGTGCTGGTGGTGGTTTTGGAAAAGGTGGAGGTCTAGGTGGCGGAATAGGCAAAGGAGGGGGTTTAGGAGGTGGTCATGGTGGCGGAATTGGTGGAGGGAGCGGTTTAGGAGGTGGTCATGGTGGCGGCATAGGTGGTGGAGGAGGACTAGGAGGTGGGCATGGTGGCGGAATAGGCAAAGGAGGAGGTTTAGGAGGTGGACATGGTGGCGGAATAGGTGGAGGAGGAGGACTAGGAGGTGGTCATGTTGGCGGCATAGGTGGCGGGGGAGGACTAGGAGGTGGTCATGGTGGCGGCATTGGGGGAGGTGGAGGACTAGGAGGTGGTCATGGTGGCGGAATAGGCAAAGGAGGAGGTTTAGGAGGTGGTCATGGTGGCGGCATAGGTGGAGGGGGAGGACTAGGAGGTGGTCATGGTGGCGGCATAGGTGGTGGAGGAGGACTAGGAGGTGGGCATGGTGGTGGAATAGGCAAAGGAGGAGGTTTAGGAGGTGGTCATGGTGGTGGCATAGGTGGAGGGGGAGGTTTAGGAGGTGGTCATGGTGGCGGCATAGGTGGAGGGGGAGGACTAGGAGGTGGTCATGGTGGCGGCATTGGGGGAGGGGGAGGACTAGGAGGTGGTCATGGTGGCGGAATAGGCGGAGGGGGAGGACTAGGAGGTGGGCATGGTGGTGGCATTGGGGGAGGAGGAGGACTAGGAGGTGGGCATGGTGGCGGCATTGGCGGAGGAGGAGGATTAGGAGGCGGGCATGGTGGTGGTCTTGGAGGAGGACACGGTGGAGGAGTGGGTGGTGGAGTAGGTGGAGGCGGCGGCTTGGGAGGTGGCATTGGAGGTGGAGCAGGTGGGGGCGGAGGCCTCGGAGGAGGTGGGGGTGGCTTTGGAAAAGGTGGTGGCATTGGAAAGGGAGGAGGATTTGGAGGTGGCTTTGGAGGGGGTAGCGGCGGGGGTGCTGGAGGGGGCTTTGGTAGCGGATTCGGGGGTGGAGCAGGAGGTGGGGGTGGGGGCGGCGGAGGAGGAGGTGGGGGCGGCATCGGACACCACTGAACTTCACGTTGCATGCAGCTAAATTAATGAACGGCAAAATCTGTGGTGTCATTGACATATTACAATACACTATCGCAGTATTACATTTACTTCTATTGCATTTGCTACTAGTGGGGTATGGTTTGTGGTTGTACGGTCCTACAAAGGAGAGATCATGGTTTTGATTTTTGTGTATCTGTTCATCCTTGTTGAAGTTAGACACACATAATTACTGTTCCGCGAACTTCTGGTTCTGGCTACACCCTTTCTTTTGTAACAAAAATTCGAATTGTTATTAATCCCTATTTATAAGTTTTATTTTAGATTTTCATTTTACCTACAAATAAATATAAGTCTTAATTTAAATTTTGAGCTTTAATTATCATTTATTTCTTGTGACATTAAAATGAAGGTATTTTATACCTATTATATCATTTTGCCTCATTCTTAATCTGAAAATATATCCCTATGGGTTAGAGAATAGTTCGAAAAACCTTAATCTGGACAAGTTAATTGGAAATTTAACGTAAGAAATGATGATGGAGGAGCCTTTAGGCCTTCACTTCACAAACGAGCAACAAGGCTGTAGAGACCAAGGCTGAGATTCAAGGATTTACTTAAGTTGTTACATTTTAAGCGCAAAACTCTCACTAGTCACCAGACAATCAATAAGCCAATAAACCACATCATGACTTACAAAATGTTAATCGGTAACAGTTGCCACATCCATAATTCCTCAGTTCGCCTTTTTTATTCCATCCAAAAACTGACTTCCCTAGCTTCATTCGTTGGCTTTGTTTTATCAGCCAAATGATGACAAATTATGTAACTAAATGGCCACCGGTATTCAATGAATTCAATTCATCTTAACCCCTTCTCATTCATAGAAAATAAACATAATCATAACATAACTTAGAATAATTCTCCCGAAATTTATTTTTCCATGTGCCAACCTTGAAGGTAGAGTACAAAAACAAAATAACTCAAATTTGCGAGACATTATTTTGTTCACAGAATGTTTCATGGGAAAAGGATAACAAAATGTGAGTAACAACATGAGCTTTCATTTTTGTCACAAACAATTTCATGCTAGGTATCCAAATGACGGTTACGATAGCACATTATTCCACCTCTTCTAGATCATCTATACCCATCTTCCAAATTACACATGGCTCCTTCAACGCTGATTTTCCCGACGCTGGACATACCTAGTTCCATCATTGTATCTTGAACTCACAAATAATTAAGCTGCATCAAATTAGTTCCGAAACTCAATTAATCAAGCTTGGAGTCTCAGCACAGATTAATAATCAGGGCATTGGGATTATAGAAAGCCATCATTAAGGGACCATCTTCACATGTAATATGAATTTATGCCTGCACACAAGGCTTAAAGAAAAGGAATTATGAGATTGTAGGAGTAATTGCAAGGGGATCTTGGTGTATCAACTCCAATGATACTGTAACTCCATGTACAGGCGAAGCAACAGAACAGGATGAGAGTGAAATTCTATGTGAGTCCATTAGCATTCAAAGCTAGACATTACCCGAAGAGAGTTATTAGCTTTGCCAAGATGGACTGCTGAAAACGAAAAGAACAGAACCTACATTGTCATTTGTTAACTAGGTTAATCAAGCAAAATTAGAGGTTGGTTAAGAAAGATCTGGTATAATCTTCTTAAAAAAAAAACATGGCAAACAATACATCTCAGGCATTCCTAAAAGTATGAATAAGAACAAAGTATATAAAGCACACTGCACAAAACATTGAAGAGAAGAAAAAAACCAAAATCATGAAATTGAGGGAGCAGTTGCAAGGAGATCTTAATGTTTCAACTCCAATGATACTGTAACTCCGTGTACTGGCGAAGCTACAGAACAGGACGAGAGAGAAATTCTATGTGAGTCCATTAGCATTCAAAACTAGACATTACTCAAAGAGAGTTATTAGCTTTGCCAAGATGGACTGCTGATATTAGGGAAAAAAAGGAAAAGAACAGAACCTACATTGTCACTTGTTGACTATGTTAATCAAGCAAAAGCGAGAGTTGGTTGATAATGATTTGGTATAATCTTCCTGAAAACAGTTGAGAACAGGCAACAAAGAATATGGCAACAATACTTCTCAGGCAGATGCGATTCGTGTATGTAAGAAAGTGTGAATATGAACAGAGTATACAAGGCACCAAAAACTGAAGATGAAGATTAACAAACCCAGCAAACATATACATGTTTCATCTCCACTGATCTGCATCTACACAACGTCTAAAGCACAGAGCAGTTAGGAGAGACATTTGATGCAAATCCATACATTAAACGCTAAATTGTACGCAAGACAATTTAACATTATCGTGATGGACTGCAATTATTTCAAAAGAGAACGAGGGTTAAGAGATCTGCAAGCAAGGATAGTGGTCGGGATTAGAGGGGAATGGGTGATAGACATGGAAGTGGCGGAAAGAAGGCGTCTGCGAAGGAAAATAGATAGGCGAGGAGGGGAATAGTAAGAAGCTCGAGCTAGGGTAGGAGCCATTTCCAGAGGAAGAAGATGATCTGGAGTTAGGGTTTTGCTGGTTTTTTATATTCAAGCCGAGGGCGAGATTTTAAAGATTGGGCTTTTTACTGGGCTGAGATGCAAAGACATGAAGACCGTGGCCCATGATCTCTCGGGCTTCAGTATTCTCCTGTGTCTTTCTCTTCTTCTTCCTCTTCCTTCCTTCATCCCTCTCCTTCCTTCTTTTTTTTTTTTTTTTTTAATTAAAATTTTGGGAAAGAGTTAGGTTCCCCCACGATCCTATGTTTGTTGTTATTGGCTTTGTTTGTTCGTTTTAGCCTTTTTGTAGAAAAAAAAATTAGTACTTTTATTTTAGGTGAGTTGTGTCTAACAAGCTTCCCAACAATCAGGATTTATCCTGAAAAGAAACTTGTGAAACCTTACTTATATCCGTTAAAAGTTTAAGAAAAATATTAAAATTACAATTATAAAAATTTTTAAAAAATATTTAATGTATTATTAAGAAAAATATTGAAAATACTAAATTACTTGAATTTTAGTAAAAATTGGATTTTTTTTTTTAAAAAAAAAATTGGTAAAAATAGTCTATTCGAGTAAAATGGAAAAAGAAGTTACCTAAAAAAAGTGAATACTATTATAAAATTAAAGATATAGAAAAAGTAAAAGATAAAGAATAAGAGCAAGAGAGAGAAATTCTCATTCAGTTTCTTTGGTATATATTTGTATGGGGGAGGAGAGTATTTATAATGGTTGGAGAGTATGGAAGTTTTATGTAGTTTCTGCCCACTCCCTACCATAAACGTAGTGGGTGACTTTAATGCCCATAATAAGTCATCCACATAATTTATTATTTATAACATTCCCCATTGGATGTCCATTATAAATGTGTCTCATTAAAAACTTTAACTAGGAAAAACCCGGTGAGATAAAAATCTAGCAAAAAAAAAGTACATAATTCATTGATACACTTTTCAATGCTGCCTCATTAAAAACCTTTACAGGAAAACCCAGTGAGACAAAACCTAGATAATGGAAAAAGAATACAACGTGTATCAACTCTCTCTTTTGACAACATTAGTTGAGATCTTTAAGTCTTCAAATACTGATTCCATTGACAAGCTTTTCAAAGGTTGTACCTAGAAGTGATTTGGTGAATAAATCTCCTAGATTTTCACTTGAATTGATTTGCTAGATATTTATTTCATCATCCTTTAGAAAGTCACGAGTGAAGAAGAATTTTGGTGAAATATGCTTCATTCTATCACCTTTGATATAACCTTCTTTAAGATCGGCAATACATGAAGTATTATCTTCATATAGAACTGTTTGGACCAATTTACCTGAAGATAAATGGCAAGTTGTTCGTATATGATATATCACTGACCTCAACCATACACATTCTTGACTTACTTCTTGCATTGCTAGAATTTCTCCATGGTTAGATGATGTGGCTGATATAGTCTGTGTCATAGATCGCCATGAAATAGTTGCATCTCCATAGGTAAATAGATAATATATTTGTGATTAACTATCGTGAGGATCAGACAAAAATCTAGTATCTACATAACCAACAAGTTCATGATTCGATACATTTGAGTAATATAACCCTATGTCCATAGTGCCTCTGAGGTAACGAAGAATGTGTTTTATTCCATTCTAATGCCTTTGTGTTGGTGAAAAACTATATCTTGCTAATAAACTAATAGCAAATGATATGACAGGCCGTGTGTGATTAGCAAGATACATTAGTGCTTCAATAACACTGAGGTATGTTACTTCTGAATCAAATAGTTATTCTTCACCTTCATCACTAATTACTCGAGGTTGAAATGGATCTTTATCCACTTGTAAAGACCTTAAATCATTGGAATACATTATGGATGTGACTTATCCATATAAAATCGCTTTAGGACCTTCTTTGTATTAGTTTCTTGATATACAAAGATCTCATCCTTTAGGTACTCAATCTGTAGTCCTAGACAGAATTTTGTTAAGCCCAAGTCTTTCATTTCAAATTCTTTCTTCAAATAATTAATTGTCTTTTGAAGCTCTTCAGAAGTTTCAATGATGTTGATATCATCAACATAAACAACAATTATAGCAAATTCATTTTTATATCTTTTCATAAAAATGCATGGGCATATTGGGTCATTTTTATACCATTCTTTCAACAAATATTCCTTAAAATAACTATACCACATTCACCCTGATTGCTTCAAGCCAATATAGAGACTTATTTAACTTAATCGAGTATTGTTCTCAAGAATTTGAATTAGATGCTTTTGGCACCTTAAGTCCTTAGGGACTTTCATATAAATATCATTGTCAAGTGAGCCATACAAATAAGCAGTCACAACATCCATTAAACGCAAATCAACTCCTTCATTTACTGCTAAGTTAATCAAATAACGAAAAATAGTTGCATCCACTACTGGTGAATACATTTCTTCAAAATCAATGTCAGGTATTTATGTAAAGCCTTGGGCTATAAGACGTACCTTATATCTTGTAATTTCACCCTTTTCATTTCTTTTTCTTACAAAGACTCATTTATATCCAACTGGCTTTACATCTTTAGGTGTATGGACTAAAGGTCCACATACTTTTCGTATTGTCAGTTATTTTAATTCTGCATTAATAGCATCTTTCCATCAAGGCTAATCCTTTTGTTGTTGGCACTCGCTAATAGATTTTGGCTCTTGATCTTCATTATCATTCATTACATCATATGCTATATTATAAGCAAAGATGTCGTCAACGTTGACTTCATTTCGATCTCATCGGATACCATTCATCACATAATTTATTGAGATTTCATTATTTTCACATATTTCAGGTACCTGGATGTCTTCTGGAACTACAACATTCTCTTGAGGAGATATCTTTACTAGAGATAATAACTTTTTAGGAGATGGCTCTTCTAGAGCTACTAACTTTTCTTAATTATCCTCGACTTGACCATCTATATTCTTAGCTCCTTTTCTCATTTGGGGATTTTTATCCTTGGAACCAATGGGCTTGCCACGCTTCAGCGTCCTTTAGATTCATTTATAATATGTTGTCTTTCAGGGACATTAATTCGAATAGGAGTATTAGTAGCAGGAACATGTGACTTTGTCACTTTCTTTAGGTCAATAAATGCTTCTGATATTTGATTAGCTAAATTCTGTAAATGAATTATCTTTTGAACTTCCAGTTCACATTGTTTTGTACGAGGATCACAATGAGCTAATGATAATTCATTCCAGCTAATCTATGTACCTAACTACTTATTTCTCCCATAATGTTGGGAAAACTAATTCATCAAAATAACAATCGGCAAATCGTGCCATAAATAAATCTCCTTTAGTGGTTCTAAATATTGTATGATTGAAGGAGATTCATACCCAAGATATATCCCCCTTCTTCTTTATGGACCCATTTTAGTACGTTGAGGTAGTGCTATAATTTATACTAAGAAATAGGAAAATATAATTTATACTAGGAAATCAACAACATCCAAATGAGTAAAATCAACATCTTAAAACTCCGAATTCTTAGCCTTATCAATATTCAAATGAGTAAAATCAACATCTTCAAACTTGGAATTCCCAGCCTTATCAATTCAAATGAGTAAAATCAACATCTTCAAACTTGGAATTCTCAACATGACTTACTTCAATCTTTGACCCTTTACCTTTACTTTTTAGTGATTCTTGGTAAAGTTCAACTAAGTGTCTTGGTGTACGACTAGTACGAGACAAATGACCTTTGCCACCACAACGATAGCATGCATTTTCAGCATGTTTGTTATGCCCACTAGTTCCACTTGTTTCCCTTTTGTGGTTCTTATGAATCTTTCCGTACTTTAGGATTTCGGGAATTTGATCCACCACGATTTGGACCACGGCCACGCCCACGGTTGTAGCCACCTTTATGTCCACGTCCTTGGCTATTAAAAGATTTATTAGTTACTGCATTCGCTTTTGGGAATGGAGTTGAGCCGGTTGGACGGGATTCATGATTTTTCAATAAAAGCTTATTGTTTTGTTCAGCCACAAGGAGACAAGAAATTAATTCAGCATATTTCTTGAAACCCTTTTCACGATATTGCTATTGCAGGAGCAAATTGGATGCCTGAAATGTGAAGAATGTTTTTTCTAATATATCTTCATCAGTAACATTCCCTCAACATAATTTTAACTAAGAAGTAATTCTGAACATGGCTGAGTTATACTCTCTCACAGTTTTAAAATCTTGCAAACGCAAATGTATCTAGTTATAACAAGATTTTGGGAGGATGACCATCTTCTAGTGGTCATATCTATCTTTTAAATTGTTCCAAAGAACAAGTGGGTCTTTCATTGTCAAATATTCAATTTGTTGACCTTTGTGCACATGGCGGCGTAGAAAAATCATGGATTTGGCTTTATCTTGATTAGATGCCTGATTCCCTAATTTAATTGTGTCTTTCAAACCATGGGCATTCGAGATGTATTTCCATATCCAACATCCAAGATAAATAGTTCTTTATGGTAATATCAAAAGCCACAAATTCAAATTTTGTAAGGTTTGACATGGTTCATACTAATTAAAGAAATAAACAGGAATTGTTAGAATATTTAATATAAAAACACTAATGATAATAACAGGAAATTCACAAAAATAATTCATAAATTATTGCAACAAAATTAAAATTTTATGGCTTTAGCCATTTATTTTCAGGATAAATAAAAGTTGAACATTATGGCTTCCAGCCATACAATAAGAAGATGAAAGCTATATGACTTCTGGCCATATAATGTCAAAATAAGAGTTAAAGAAATATGACTTCTGATCATATAATTTCTTAATAAGAAATCAAAGGCGTATGGCTTCTGGCCATACTAAAATAACAATATTAATAATATAAAAGAACTCGGATAAAATAAACATATATCCTTAAAGAAAGTAGATGAAATCGTTAAAGAAATCATACCTTCGTTAGAGATCTCATCTTGATAATGTGTTATAAAATTAAAGATATAGAAGAAGTAAAAGATAGAGAACAAGAGTAAGAGAGATTCAAGAGAGAGAAATTCTCATTCAGTTTCTTCGATGTACATTTGTGTGGGGGGGGGGAGTATTTATAATGATTGGAGGGTAGGGAAGTTTTATGTCTACCCACTCCCCACCATAAACGTAATGGGCAACCTACCCCCTCCCCACTATAAACGTAATGAGCAACCCACTGTTATGAAAATTGCAATTTAACTTGCAAGATGGCACAAAATCGCGATTTTCAGAAGCCAAATGATCCAGCTAACCACAAAAACACAGATTTAGTTGGAATGATAGGATTGATGGGAAATCGTAGAAAATGCGCTGTTGCGTTTTGTAAATTAGGAAAAAAAAGAGCTCAAATACAGAATACCCATGACTAGTCATGACCCAAAATTGAATCAAACCAATTTCAGAACCTTAAGATTTTTGGAATTTAGGAGCCTTAACCTCGGACACATGTTCTTTGCTTTCGAGAACCTTCGTCGGTTGTCGAGTTCTTTGCTTTCAACAGCTTTTCTACCTCACTCCAGAAGCATCGCCGCCGCCGGAGATGATTCCAGATCACGATCACTCCCTGCCACTCAAGGAAGACAAACTTCCACTGTAACATCCTAATTTTTAATCTTAAGATTTAATTATAATTATTAAATAATTATATATGTTAAACGTATTTATTTTGTAATTGTTGGGAAAGAAAAGAAAGAAAAGAAAGAAAGAAAAAAAGAAAAAGAAAAAAGGGATAGTGTGTGTCAGATGGGAGCAAGTCTGCCCCCATCTTGCTTAGCGTGAGGGAAGGGAAATGGGGGTGGTTAAACCACTCCCAATCATTCCCCTACAACCACACCCCTTCCCTCTTCTATTTAATCATCCACCTCCACACTTAACACACACACACTTGGTCAGGTCCAGAAGAGAGGGGAGGCGAGAGTGAGAGTGAGAGTGAGAGTGAGGAAGGAAAGGAAAAGAGAGGTTTGGAGGCTTTTCAGTCTATTTTAAGATATGTCTTTTATTTTATAAGATTATTTAGGTAGTTAAACTAGCTTCTTTTTAAGAAACTTTCTTCATGAAAGTTATTCTATATATTTTTATATTTTTAAGGGGGTATTATTATGTTAGTTAGTGAAAATTTTGGAGTTAAGATTTTGGGAAAGTTTTGAATTTTGATAATAGAAGACTATATATATGTAGCGGACGATTAATAGTAAATTTTAATCGGTTTAGATTTATTGTTTGGTTGTTATAGAAATTTAAAATAAATTTTTCTATTTAAGAAGTTTAGGATTTTATGTCTATAAAATATTTTTACCGATTAAATGTTATGAAAATAATTTATTTAAGTTAGGGAGATATTATTGGAATTTAATTAACATAGTTTTTATATATGGGGCAAAACTGTAATTTTGGAATGTTGGGGGGTAAAACTATAATTTCTGAAATTTTGGGACTAAAATGTCATTTTTGGAATTTGTGGGATCAAAATGTCATTTTTGTTGTGAATATATTAAATTATGTGGATGTCCATAGACTCTTACCTTTCATATTTGTCACAAATCCTGATTATCATTTGGGTGTAATATATATTATTATTATTATTATTATTATTATATATATATATATTAGGCATGTAGGGCATAGATTTAGCCGCCTATTAGCCCACATACAATACAACTGCATTCATTACATGTACGTGTAGGCTAGCCAATTTCAAATTGTATTGTAAGCATGTTGCCTCCTGATCATTAAATGAGGTGCTTGTATCTTTGGCTATAAATAGCCTCCACCAAAACGCACACACAAGGATGATGGTTTTTGAGAAGTGAATGAAGACTCTCATATTATTCTCTCCAATTTTGCCTCTTTCACGTTATTGTTATTGTTATCTTAATTTTATAATACGTTATCGCACGAGACTCTATCGAAGGTATAGTTTTCTTATCATGTTTTTAATAATTATATTATATGTTCATTTTACCTATCTGGGATGATCTTAGCCACCATATGGAATTAAAGAAATACTTTTATCAAAAGCTTTAAATATCAAATTCCATGGTTAAGATCGGAGATAATTCTTATTTCTTTTACTGGAGTGGATTACCCCCATTTAATTCTTATTTCTTTTATCGGGTGTGGATTACCCCCATATTTATTTCTTTACCGGTGTGGTGTGGATTACCCCATTTTATTTAATAGTACTTTTATTGCTGGGTGCGGATTACCCCCATTCTTATTTCTTTTACCGGTGTGGATTACCCCGGACTTAATTCATTTCTTTAAAAGTACTTTTATTGCTAACATTTTTATTTCTTTTTTGGTGCGGATTACCCCCATTCTTATTTCTTTTACGGTGTGGATTACCCCGGACTTAATTCATTTCTTGAAAAGTACTTTTATTGCTAACATTGATATTTTGTATAACCGAAGCTATATATTTTTGATTTCTTATTTTAAAACTATATGACTAGAAGTCATGATTTCTTATATATGGCTAGAAGTCATATAAATTCAATTTCCGATAATAAGAGCTAAATGGCCAGAAGCCGCAAAATTTTAATATCTTACTTGTTGTCATATGAATTTCTTGTTATTAATTCTTGTTTATTTCTTTTAATTAGCTCGAACCATGACAAACACAACAATCACATCCCTTGCAAACTGGAATTTGTGGCTCTTGATATTTCGGGAAAAATTACTTATCTTGGGTCTTGGATGCGGAAATTCATCTCAATGCCCTTGGTCTCGAAAACACAATTAAAGAAGGAAACCAAGCTTCTAATCGGAAAAAGCCAGATCCATGATTTTCTTACGCCACCATTTACATGAAAATTTAAAAATAGAATATTTGACGGTGAAAGACCCACTAGTTCTTTGGAACAATCTAAAAGAAAGGTATGATCACCAGAAGATGGTCATCCTCCCAAAAGCTCGTCATGACTGGATACAACTGCGTTTACAAGATTTTAAATCTGTGAGTGAATATAACTCAGCTATGTTCAGAATTACTTCTCAGTTGAAACTATGTGGAGATAAGATTACCGATGAAGACATGCTAGAAAAAACATTCTCCACATTTCATGCCACCAATTTGCTCCTGCAGCAGCAATACCGTGAAAAGGGATTCAAGAAATATGCTGAATTAATTTCTTGTCTCCTCGTGGCTGAGCAAAATAATGAGCTTTTACTGATGAACCATGAATCTCGTCCAACAGGCTCAACTCCATTCCCAGAAGTGAATGTAGTAATCAATGAAAATTTTAGAGGCCGAGGACGGGGACGTAAAAGATGCTACAACCGAGGACGTGGTCGTGGTGGAAATCGCAGTGAATTTAATTCCCACTCTAAGGGAGGAAGGATTGAAAAGAACCCCAGAAGGGAAACCAGTGGGCATAACAAGCATACTGAAAATGCATGTTATCGTTGTGGTGGCAAAGGTCATTGGTCTCGTACCTGTCGTACACCAAGACATTTGGTTGATCTATATCAAGAATCACTGAAAAGAAGTAGTAAAGGCCCAAGGACTAAAGCAAATCATGTTGATATGGCTGAAAATTCTAAGCAAAAAGACAATGATATTAATTATTTAGAAGCTGCTGATTTCTTAGCATAAGTTATCTTTGTTTTGACTATGTTTGTTTCGTATCACTATGTTTTGACTATGTTTTTGTATGATCAAACTTGTTACTATTATATGTCTTTCTTTTAACTATGCTTTTATTTATTTTTCATGTATCTTTTAATGAAGAATGAATTTCCGTTGCATTTTGAAGATTTATGTCTCGTTGATAGCGCAACAACCCACACGATACTAAGAAATGATAAATATTTCTCTTCCTTAGTAATGCAAGAAGCCAATATTCGACTATATCGGTAGTATAAATTTGATTGAAGGCTCTAGAAGAGCTAATATTTTGTTACCGAAGGAACAAAATTATGCATTGATAATGCATTTTATTCTACCAGATCTAAAAGAAATTTGTTGAGTTTCAAAGATATTCGCGAGAAATGGATATCATATAGAAACAACAAGTTAATAATAATCAGAATGTCGGCTATAACGAATATTGTTTCGGTAGAAAATGCATATTAGAATATCTTCCTGCTTTTTCTTCTGGGTTGTATTATACATTTATAAGCACAATTGAAACACATGCTATTGCAAACCAGAAGTTTGTCAATGAAAACCAGAAGTTTCCTAATACAAGCCAGAAGTTTGTCAATGAAAACCAGAAGTTTATTAATGAATTTAATATTTGGCATGACCGGTTAGGCCATCCCGGATCAACTATGATGCGACGAATAATTGAGAATTCATGTGGACATACCCTGAAGTGTAAACAAATCCAATAGTCCCATGATTTCTCATGTGCTGCTTGTTCCAAGGGAAAGTTAATCATTCGGCCATCACCAAGCAAAGTAGAAAGTGAGTCACTCACATTTCTAGAACGGATACAGGGAGATATTTGTGGGCCAATACACCCACCATGCGGACCATTCAGATATTTTATGGTTTTAATTGATGCATCAACCAAATGGTCGCATGTTTGCTTATTATCTTCTCGCAACCTGGCGTTTGCGAGATTACTTGCTCAATTGATTAGATTAAGAGCACATTACCACGATTATCCTATCAAGAAGATACGTCTTGATAATTTGGTGAATTTACTTCACATGCTTTTAATGAATATTGTATGTCCCTTGGAATTGATGTTGAACATCCTGTAGCTCATGTTCACACACAAAATGGTCTTGCAGAATCATTGATTAAACGATTGCAACTTATTGCAAGACCTTTACTTATGAGATCTAATCTCCCAGTTTCTACTTGGGGCCATGCCATTTTACATGCAGCAATGTTAATTCGCATCAGGCCAACAAGTTACCAGAAGGTTTCTCCCTTACAAATGGTTTTTGGTCAAGAACCTAATATTTCCCATATACGGATTTTTGGTTGTGCAGTATATGTGCCAATAGCACCACCACAACGCACCAAAATGGGTCCTCAAAGGAGAATGGGAATATATGTTGGGTATGAATCTCCTTCAATTATAAAATATTTAGAACCATCTACAGGAGATTTATTTCTTCGCAAGATTTGCCGATTGTCATTTTGATGAATCAGTTTTCCCAACATTAGGGGGATAAAATAAGCGGTTGGGTAAAGATATTTTTGGAATGAATTATCATTGGCTCATTTTGATCTTCGAACAAAACAATGTGAACTGGAAGTTCAAAAGATAATTCATTTGCAGAATTTAGCTAATCAAATGCTAGAAGCATTTACGGACCCAAAGAAAGTGACAAAGTCACACATACCAGCTGCTAATGCTTCTATTCGAATTAATGTCCCTGAAGGACAACCTATTTTGAGTGAATCTAAAATGCACCTGAAGCGTGGTAGACCCATCGGTTCCAAAGATAAAAATCCTCGAAAGAGAAAAGGAGCTAAGAATATAGATGGTCAAGTTGAGGATAATCATGGAAAGTTACAAACTCTAGAAGAGCCATCTCCTGAAGAGATATTATCTCCAGTAGAGATATCAAGAGAAGAGAATATTGTAGTCCCAGAAGAGACCCAAGTACCTGAAATGTGTGAAAATAACGAGATCTCAATAAATTATGTTATGAATGGTATCCGATGGGACCGAAATGAAGTCAACGTTGACGACATCTTTGCTTATCATATAGCATATGATGTAATGAATGATGATGAAGATCATGAGCCAAAATCTATTAGTGAGTGCCAACGAGAGAAAGGATTGGCCTCTATGGAAAGATGCTATAAATGCAAATTAAAATCACGGCAAAACGAAAAGTATTTGGGCTGTAGTCCCTACACTGAAGATGTAAAGCTAGTTGGATACAAATGGGTTTTTGTAAGAAAAAGAAATGAAAAGGGTGAAATTACAAGATATAAGGCACGTCTTGTAGCCCAAGGCTTTACACAAAGACCAGGCATTGATTTTGAAGAAACGTATTCACTAGGTAGTGGATGCAACTACTTTTCGCTATTTGATTAGCTTAGCAAGTAAATGAAGGACTTGATTTGCATTTAATGGATGTTGTGACGGCCTATTTGTATGGCCCACTTGATAATGACATTTATATGAAAGTCCCGAAGGACTCAAGGTGCCGAAGCACCAAATCCAAGTTCTCAAAAACAATACTCGATTAAATTAAATAAGTCCTGTATGGCCTGAAGCAATCGGGCGAATGTGGTATAATTGCCTCAAAGAATATTTGTTGAAAGAAGGGTACAAAAATGACCTAATATGCCCATGCATTTTCATGAAAAGATCTAGAAATGAATTCGCTATAATTGCGGTATATGTTGATGATATCAACATAGTTGGAACTCCTGAAGAACTCCAAAAGGCAATTAATTGTTTAAAGAAAGAATTTGAGATGAAAGATTTGGGCAAAATGAAATTCTGTCTAGGACTACAGATCAAGTATCTGAAGAATGAGATATTCTTATATCAAGACACTTATACAAAGAAGGTCCTAGAAAGATTTTATATGGAAAAGTCACATCCATTTTGTACTCCAATGATTGTAAGATCCTTGCATGTTGATAAAGATCCATTCCGACCTCGATAATCAACGAAGAAGGTGAAGAAGAACTACTTGGTCCGAAGTACCATATCTTAGTGCCATTGGAGCACCGATGTATCTTGCTAATCACACACGCCCGATATATCATTTGCAATGAATTTATTAGCAAGATATAGTTCTACACCAACACGGAGGCATTGGGATGGAGTAAAATGCATTTTTGTTATCTCGAGGCACTATGGACATGGGACTATACTACTCAAATGCATCCAAACATGAATTGATTGGTTATGCGAGATCTTTGGGTTTATGTCTCGATCCACACGATGGTAAATCACAAACCGATTATCTCGTTTACATGTGGAGGTGCGGCTATTTCATGGCGATCTATGAAGCGTAGACTATATCGCCCACATCATCTAACCATGCGAGAAATTCTAGCAATGCATGAAACAAGTCAAGAATGTATATGGTTGAGGTCGATAATACATCACATTCGAACAACTTGTCATTTATCTTAGGAAAAATGGATCCAACTGTTCTATATGAAGATAATCTTGCATGTGTTGCTCAACTTAAAGAAGGTTATATCAAGGGCGATAGAACAAAGCATATTTTACCAAAATTTTTCTTCACTCGCGATCTTCAAAAAGATGGTGAAATAGATATCCAACAAATCGGTTCAAGTGAAAATCGCGATTTGTTCACTAAGTCACTTCCGAAGCAATTTTTGAAAAGCTTGTTCATGGTATTGGCCTCCGAAGACTCGAGATCTCAGCGACGTTGTCAAGAGGGGGAGTCGATACACGCCGTACTCTTTTTCCCTTATCTAGGTTTTATCCCACCGGGTTTTCCTAGAAAGGTTTTTAATGAGGCAAAGATTTGGAAAGTGTATCAATGAATGGTGTACTCTTTTCTTTAGCTAGGTTTTTATCCCCTTTGGGTTTTTCCTAGTTAAAGTTTTTAATGAGGCACATTCATAATGGACATCCAAGGGGAGTGTTGTGAATATATTAAATTATGTGGATGTCCATGACTCTTACCTTTCATATTTGTCACAAATCCGATTATCATTTGGGTGTAATATATATTATTATTATTATATATATATATATATATATTAGGCATGTAGGCACATGTGATTTAGCCGCCCATTAGCCCACATACAATCTGCATTCATTACCTGTACGTGTAGGCTAGCCAATTTCAAATTGTATTGTAAGCATGTTGCCTCCGATCATTAAATGAGGTGCTTGTATCTTTGGCTATAAATAGCCTCCACCAAAACGCACAGATGATGGTTTTTTGGAGAAGTGAATAAAGACTCTCATTTTATTCTCTCCAATTTTTGCCTCTTTCACGTTATTGTTATTGTTATCTTAATTTTATAATAATTTTCAGTTTTTGTTATAATAATATATATTATTATTAGAATTTTTATTTTAAGTTATAGGAAATTATAAGTTATATTTGTGATAATGTAGAGCCTTTTTGTAGGGTAGAATCGTGTGGGTGGTACTCATCAAGCTAAGGTTAAGCTTTAAATTGAGGTAAACAGGGGTTTTTTTATATGCTTGTTTTGGGTCTGTAAGATATTTTTCTAAGTCTTACTTTTATATACACTACTTGTATGAGTTTTGAAAAATTATGTGTATGTTTAAATATGAAATTATTTCAGTGAAGCAGTGTATTTAAGTTAATATTGTTATTGGGGTTGTTATTGTGGTGATGATTATAATGTTTGTTGTGAGATGATGTATGTAAAATAATAATTTAATAAAATGTTGTTGAAAATTTTATTATTATATTATTTCTTCTCGTTGTGGGATATGTTGAGTTGTGTGGAAGAGATTAAGGGTGAAATTGTGCCCATCGGTTCTCTCATTCCTGGCCGGAATGGAATTTAGTATTTTGGGCGGACATCTCCTCGTTATGGTATATTGGTGATGACATGGGAGGAGACAAGTATTCTTAAAGTGACTAACTAACCTTGGTAGGGTATACTAGTACCGATAGGTTGTACCACGTCCAAAAGATATAAGGAGGAGCGGGGATGGATGAGTGAGGATGGTTTTAAATATTGTTAATTATTATGTATCATTTAATTATTATTGATATTTTAATTACGATAATAAACATGCTTCTCTGACTTGCAATCCTTTCCTACATATTTGATAAATTAATTTTGGTTACGGGGACTTTATGTCTCACCTCGTCATTATAAAATTTTTCAAGCGAGACCTCTAACCCTACTAGAGGACAAGGGAAAGCAACCGAGGCATAAACGTCGTGAAACTTGTAGGCCTCTTTTTGGTACTAGTGTTGTATTGATTTATATATTGCCATCATAGAGCTTCATATTTTTGAAATACTACATCAACTATTTTTGGATGACTGTTTATTTTCCGAAGGCCTTATCTATACACTAATATATTATAGTGGATCCACAATCTTATTTTGTGCGATAATTGTTTTGTGTAGACCCTTTGTTGTGAGGGTTAGTCTTAAGACTCGTGAGCTATGTAAAGACTAGAGTTTGGTGAGCTATGTAAACTTGTGCCCCCGAGGTGTGTGTATTTCGATATTTGTGTCTAGAGTCATGGATTTAGAAAGAAAGTGGGTTTGTGGGCGAAAATTGTGCCTTGGATTTTCCCGAGCATGTGTGTGTATTCCCCCCCCCCCCCCCCAAAAAAAAAAAAAAAATGGAACTTTTTTTTTTTTCCATAATCACCTATTAATTTGGTTTTAATTTCTCCTATTTATAAAATTATGGTTAATTATTGTTTAGGAAGAAAGGGTCTTTTCATCCACAGTTTCACTCTCTAGTAAGATCATGACCCAAAATTATTTTCGCTAGCCGCTGCATGTTAGCTGTTAGGACTTAGGAGTTAGGAGGACGACATGAGAGCTAGAGAATAGTTGATGGAATTTTTTGTTTTGTTTTGTTTTAACTTTTAACTTTTAAAAGTAATGATTGGTGGACCATTAGAAAATTTGTTGGTTCATAACTTATTTGCTGGTCTTAATTAATGGTTGAAGGATTGTCCAATTTAAGGGTTGACGTTGTATATTTTAAGAGAACATGACAAATGTCGATTACCAATGGAGGCTACTATTTTTTTTTTTAGGTCAAAACCAATAGAGGCTACTAAAGAAATAGTCATAATGTGAATGTCAGATATACTACTATGGCTACTAAAGAAATTGTAAGAATTCATCACAATATATTTTTTTTAACTTTTAGTATTAAAGGAATAGTCTTCGTTGCGCATGTTCTACTGTTCTCTCTAAAGAAATATATAGTCTAATATAATTTTATATCTTAGGTAATAGGATCTTATGATCCGTGTCGATTCTACGATTTATGATCTTTACACTCCCTCCCAATCTTATATAAGATATCGATTTTAACAACATTGGAATAACCTTAATGCTCATAATCGTCAGCCACATAATTTATTATTCATAACAAATGCCATATTATAGGGAATTAAGAGAGTCCTGCCCTCACACCCAAACTCACGAAAGGCTTTTCACCCGAGCTTCATACAGGGGCTGTACTATCGTCAGGTGATTCTCTTTTTTCAGGTTTTTATCCCAACAGTATAATATACTTGTGATATTCTAGATTTCTAGGTTAACAGTAATTTTCTGAAATAAGATTTCAATTTATTTTTTAATTTCAGCTTTAGCCTTTTGTATTATTATTGCCTCTTCCACAATCTGATGCACCGACAAAGCTAGAGGCCGTCTTTCTGACTTGTTCTCCTCCTTCAGCACGCGGGAGCGACGGGAGCTTTCTCTAATTTTCAGCTTCTGTTCTTCACCATGCGAGAGTAACACGTTTTTTTTCTGCCGCTAACCCAAACAAGAAAAACGTGATCCAACCAGCTTTTTGAGTCTAATCTTGCGGTTGGGCTTCACAACGTGTATTTTTGGCACAAACGGGCTCCACATTAGCAGGATTCTCGTACTCTTCACGCAGTCCTAAACACATCCGTCCTCTGAAACCCTCCCCTCTCACTAAATTTCTGGCCTTGTCCACTCCGCGAGAAAAATGGCAATGGAGAAGACTTCGAATAAGCAAGTCAACCTATTCTACTGCCTCGAGTGTGAAGAGGTTGCTCGTAAGGTCGCTGCACAATCTGATCATATCACTCTCCAGAGCATCAAATGGAGGTTTCTTACTTCTCTCTCTGCCTATTTTTCTTTCAATCTCCAGTACCTTCAATTCCTCGTGTTTATTTTGTTATCCCATCTCAATCTGGGTACCTCTAATTATTGCGCCAGTTGTGTTTCGTTTCCCTTTACATTTATGTTATGGGGTTATTATTTGTGTCTCCTAAAAATGTTTCCTAAATGAAGATTGTGGCAGCTTCACTTTAAACTGATACGTGTATTTTGGTGAATTGAAATTTAAGCTATTGAAGGTGATAGAGCAAAATCATAATTTCCTTTTCAGCCGTTTTTAATGCTTGACAATAATACCAGTAACCAATACCTCTGCCTTATGGTCTGATAGTGTCAGGAATTCCTGGACCAATGCTTCTTAAGGTGGGAGAGCCCCCACCTCATGCCTCAAGGCCTATTCCCGCATATATTTTACTTATTTGTTCATCTAGGTTTCAATGGCTACCAGCCTACTGTATCTCTTCACATAGGCTCTGGATTAACATGAGACATGGTGGTGTTTGATGAAAGCATTGTGACTATAATGTAATGTTTCTATTCTATATTGAATAGGAGGACTACGTTAGTTTTTCTGTGGAGAAAATATATTATTGTCATTTGGCTGTGCACTAATGTTTTAAGCTTTGTACTGGACTAATTTGCATTGAAATTTTAATTTGTGTTGATTTTTAGTTATATGAATTATTGAATTCATGCAATATGTGTCCTATTTTGTTGTATTGTATAAATATAATCTTTTTTCTTTTATCCAAAATGGGTCCTTGACATACTTGACTGCTTGTTAATCCTGTAAAGCCACTGTGCGGTTTCATCAAACTATAAGAAGAAATTGTTTTATGATTCTCTGTTGTTCAAAACTATAAATGGAATGATGATTTTGTTTCCTCATTTCTGCATGACCAGGTCTTTTGCTGATGGATTTCCAAATATTTACATACAAAATGCAGAAGAGCTCCGAGGTCAACATGTTGCTTTTCTTGCATCTTTCAGCTCTCCAGCACTTGTCTTTGAACAACTGTCTGTCATATACGCACTCCCACGTCTATTTGTTGCTTCCTTCACTTTAGTATTACCTTTCTTTCCAACTGGGTCCTTTGAG
The DNA here is from genome assembly GCA_019022655.1 of Acacia acuminata. Taxonomy (NCBI): domain Eukaryota; kingdom Viridiplantae; phylum Streptophyta; class Magnoliopsida; order Fabales; family Fabaceae; genus Acacia; species Acacia acuminata. The sequence continues at coordinate 167,279 of JAFJYI010000023.1, forward strand.
CGAATGGAAGAAGAAGGAGATGTAGCAACTGCGTTCACCCTTGCAAGAATGCTGTCAAATATTCCTGTATCAAGGGGTGGCCCGACTAGTTTAGTCATATATGATATACATGCTTTGCAGGTTTGTGTACTTAATGCATAAAATGGAAGTATTATGCATAAATTTTCAGTTTTATTTGAGATCATCATATATTGTGAATTTCTGGTGAATATCTATTTGCACGATTGCTTCACTTTTGTATGACAGATGTTATGCTTTAATTCCAGCTCTATTTTGTGTTTCCTAATAATATCGATTTATCTTCACACTTTTTCTTCCATTGCTTCACTAGTTAAAGAAAAAAGCTATATCAGCATTTTCCACTGTATCATTATGCTATAGTTTCACAAATTATGCAGGAAAGGTTTTATTTTGGAGATGAGGTTTTGCCTTTGTTTGAAACTGGTATTCCATTGTTAAAGCAACGCCTGCATCAGCTTCCTGATGCTGATAATGTGAGTACTATGCAAGACTTGACATAATCTTTTTCTTTAATTTTGGAATGTTGGAGATAATGATTACATTATGTTTATGGCACTTTGCAGTGTTAGCTGCCTCAATTTTTTATAGTTAATTCCTAATTAGAGTTTTTCTTCAGATAGTTATTGCATTTCCAGATGATGGTGCTTGGAAGAGATTTCACAAGCTGTTTGACAATTTTCCTGTGGTTAGTCTCCTATAAGTATCTCTTTTTACTCTGCAAGTATTTCTTGTATAGTCCTTCTAATACTTTGAAGTGGCAGTTGGTTTGTACAAAAGTTCGTGAAGGTGATAAGAGGATAGTTCGACTAAAGGAAGGGAACCCTGCTGGTCATCATGTGGTCATTGTTGATGATTTGGTCCAATCTGGAGGTACTCTCATTGAATGTCAGGTCAGTGATTCATGATATAAAGTTGATTTTTGAAGGAATATTGTGCTCATGCAACTTCTCATTCTTGCCCTAGCTGGGGATAATTGAACGTGGCTTCCATCTTTGCAAAAATCTCTCTATATATGTGTATGTATGTATTTTTTAAAGTGAACAAGAAATTTTATTTATACATTTCCTGCAGAAATTTTTTATGCCTTCCCCTTCCCTGTCCATGTTTATCCCCAAAACAGCCTCTAACTGAATTCCATTAGCCTTCCCTGTCTTTGCACCATATGCCTCCATCATCATTGTCAAGTTTAGTTTTACAATCTTCCAGACAGTGTACCTTGCTTATGTACTTACATTTTTTAAAGAAACCTTACCCGTGCCCACAACATTCCTAATGGGAATTAATTATAACTTGTAGTCCTCATCATTATATCTTATGGGGTTTGAACAGCTTCTCTAGAAAATTTTGACGCACATTTTTTGTATCCATATTGTTGAGGACATACAAAATCAGTAGGGATTTAAAGTACCTTGGTTTGATTATGGAATCTGCATTTTTATTGTAGTTCATGGTTATTTGCTTAAGCCACACAAAAATATCAAACAGAGCAATAACTCTAACCCACTTTAAGTAAGAAATCCTGGAGGTTGCTAAGGCTACAGAGGGTTATAGTTGAGGATTGCGTACAAAAAATTTTTTTAAAAGGTTTTCCTGATCAAATTAAATGTATTTTTGTGTCACATGTTGAGCTTTTAACTCTTTATCAGGGCTGGCATACCTAACAAATACCTACAAATTTTCTATAAGTACTAGGCACACGTTTTTGGGTCTAAGCTGAACTACATTAAGCAAACTTAACTACGCCTCCTCCTGCATCTTCTACCCTGAATATTGATTTTCTAGAATACTTTGTAATAGTTGGCTGTAACACAACGTTTCACCAGGGGAAAATTAGATCCATTGCTTGAGCAATGAGGCTGATTATCTCTCTAGCTCTCTTGTTCATTTTTACCTTGTGGCTACTGGCAAATTATTTTAGGTCAGAAGTTTTCATTCCCTTTCTATGTTCTATTTTTCATGTTGAGGTGATATTCAGTATTCACTAGGTGAATTATTTTGGTGAGAGTTTTTGGATGTTGCATTGGCAATTCAAATAAGCAGCAATTAAAATGTGTATGAGAATTGTATTATCAATGCATGCATTTGCATCTAGTTGCAGCTTAACATTTGTATCTTTCTCCTATTGGATTTCTCTAGAAAGTCTTGGCAGCTAATGGTGCAGCGAAGGTGAGCGCCTATGTCACCCATGGTGTATTTCCTAAACAATCATATGAGCGTTTCACTCATCAAAATGGTGAGTCTCTGCTTCATATTGCAAATAGTGGATTCCTATATTTTTACATATCTGATTGTATCTATTAAATTTAATTTACAGAAGGCACGAATGCGTTTGCATACTTCTGGATCACTGATTCTTGCCCTCTCACTGTGAAAGCTGTATCAAATAAAGCTCCATTTGAAGTGCTAAGTCTGGCAGGGTCCATTGCAAATGCCCTGCAAATTTGACGACCAAAAAAAGATTGAATAATAATTTTTAAGCTTTGTGGAGAAAGGGATTGTCAACAAATTTCATTTAGCCAGTCTCCCTCACAAAGCGACAACATCCATTTACTTCTGCTCTGCATTATCACCTAAACTTTGTATAAGGAAATGCATGAAGCTGATTCCATCTTATCTGGACTGTTTTCTGATTTCTGAGTAAACTCTAGGAAAGGACCAATTTTCAAATACAGTATTGTGCCTTGAGGATTGATGCAATCAATGGGCATGAAAACTCAGAAGGCATGGTCGGTGACTATGTTTCTCTAAATACTATGTCCAACAATGAATCGTCTTTTCACATGATATATTAATGGAGGGTGCGAAATCTTACTGGTTTCACACAATATATTTGCATCCAACTATCTATGCATGTTGGCTTCTTTAACCAAGGAAACGAGACAAACTCTTGTATATATTGCTTTATTGGTTAGGTGTGAGGAGAGTTTATAATGCTTATCTCTTTTTCTTGAATACGATTCAAATCATGTTAACTTTTTATTCTGCTGACAGTATTATGTTTGCAGTCAAGAGTATTAGAACTAAGAGAAAGGCATGAGTACCGAAACTTGGAAATTTAATGTGTGAGTAATTTAATTAGACTCTTTCACTTTGTCCTTCAGCAAAATATTATATGATCGGAAATTGAGATCCTACGGTAACCATGAACAGACAAAAGCAAAACAAACAAGTTTCTTATCATACTCTAATTTGTCTTCATAGTTTGCCTTTGCAACAATTTCTCAGGCTAAGGCTATTTGGTACAAGGGGAGGGACATTTATTAAGTTGAATTGCTGAATTGGTATTCCAACAAATGTCGTTAAGCAAGACATTCTCACCTTCTAGTTTTCACTATTTCATTTCCTTTTGTTCTTGCTCCATTCACTTTTCTGTTATTCAAAACTTTGTACCATTTTGCTTATCATACAGAAATATATGAGTCCGGTTTCTCTCATTTTCCTCTCTTTGTCCATCTCTCATCATCTGTAAATCGGTCGTTGAAATCTTGATCTAAGGATCTAGAACAATTTTTAAAAAGACCGCGCTTTTAAAATTGTTCTAGACCCTTGGATTAAGATTTCAACGGCCAGGATTAAACTGTGAAAAATGAACAGAAAATTGTTGATGAGAAAATCCTCCCCCCAAAATATATAGTTATGGGTGCATGGTACTATGAGTTTTACCATAGGTAATGTCTCTAGCAAGGAGAGAAGTTATATGTTCTTGTGAAGAACTCGAAGCTTGCTTGTCATAAAAACAGTGGCTGTATAATTTGTCTTTATGCATGAAAGAAATTGGAAGAAACTTTAGTGAGGTTTGACGCCAATAATTGGAATTAATACTAAAAAATAATGTTTTTTTTTTAAAAAAAAAAAATTTACAGATGGCAAGCTGCGCTAGAAAGAAATACATAGAGACAAACAAAAGGGATGAGCCTAAGCTCCCAAGAATAATGAATTAATTAATTTTCTTCGAGACCTTTAATTATTTACATTTTTGGATATTGTCTATATAAATATATAACACCATAAAATATATCTCGAAATGGCCTAAGATTGAAGGAGCTTTAAAATTATTAAGAATTCGAAAGATCAGTTGATAGTTTACAATAATAAGTTTGAGAGGTGATAGAGACTGATATAGGAATTAGCAGCAATACGGTCATAACTGCTGATTTGGTTTGATGTGATTATTTTCATTTTTTCTGTTTGGCTTATGTTCACCGTTTTGATTTCGATGCAAAGCTTATGTTGTCGTTTTCTCTTTCTTCTCTTTCTTACACTTCTCTTTTGTCATTTTAATATTAATAATATAATTGAAAGCACGTATTGATTTCTTATCTTGGAAACATCAAGATGACAAGCTTTCAGGTTTGTTTGGACTGGGTTATTGTTTGTAAAAATTACTTTTTTGTTTTGCCAACTTGTAAAAATAATTTTTATCTTGATTGATTTTGACAAATTAAAATAAGAATAAAAGCTAATGTGATTTATATTTCAATAAAGTTTTTTTTTTTCTTTTTTGGTTATAGAATTTTAGGTGCCACCTACAAAGTGCTTCATTTGGTTAATGCCTTCTCAAGTGTCAAGACATTATCAAGAATCAAACTCATTTTTTTTTTTTTTTTTTTTTTTTTTTAGTGAAAGTGTCTAACTCCAACCCTTATTGAATCTATGGAGAGATAGATTATATTTGAATAAATTTTTATTTAAAAAAATCATTTTAATATAAATTTTTTTGAATGATATATTAAGAAGTTTCAAATTTAATGAAAAGTTGAAAACCAAAAGTTAGAAAAAAAAAAAATAGATTTATTTAAGCTTTAAAGTCATTTTTCTCTCAAGTCTTTTGTTTTTTTAAAAAAATTCCAACCATGAACAAAAAATTATCAACCTAACTTCTACAAAAGATGATGTTTTGGCTCTGCGATCTACAATCCAAACAAGGTCTTCTAATAGGAGCTGTTCGATTCAATAAATTAATATTGGCGCTAGGCAACCAAACAAAAATAATACTGATGAGAAATGGTAACAAGTTTCTTAAGTCAAAAAAGATATGTTAATTAACTCTGAAAATGAGTGAAAGAAACTACATTTGACTTAAATAACGGAGGTGAGAATTGTTAAGTTAGATGGAAGACAGTTGATAATTTTATCCTTAATTATTAAATTTAAGTTATTTGTTTTTACTTTCATTTACTCCTTCGATTCTTAATATAAAATATATTTATCTAATTTGATTAGATTAAAAAGTTAATTAAATTAGTTAATATATGTATATTCTAAAACTCTCTAATCATCATCCTTAATTCCCTTCTTCCTTAATTATCTTAAGGATGCATCAATAAGGATAAATTAAGGAAAGATTGCGAACTTCATGTCTTATATTTATTATCAAGATCAACTTTCTAAATATGTGGCAAGGAGTATCATATAAGAATAGTTTTATATAAAAATTCCCTTGTATTTTAATTAGTAGGGGGCTATGGTAGTTTAATAATTACTGACTTGGATTCAAATCTTAAGCATGTCATTGCATTAAAATAATTATTCGGAGAACTTTTTTTTTGTATTGGTGATCCTGCCGACATGATGAGACTTGGACTAGTCGAAGTCTAATGGGCGGCTACCAATTGTATGATAAAAAAAGCCTCGTGTACGCCTTGTAGCCTCTAAAATTTGATTAAATCAAAGAAATTAGGTTAGGTTAGTTAATGTGACACTTATTTTTTAGAGTATCTTAATCATTTTTCTTAATTTTCTTATTCATCATCATCTTTAATTATTGTTGAGGGAGCATCTATAGGAATAAATTAGAAATTTTTTGACAAATATAAAAATTATGTCTTATATTTAAAACTACAATCAACTCTCTCAATCGGTCTTATATTAAGGACCGAGGTAGTTAATATGTGTGTGCTAAGAATATAAGTTCACGGGAAACTATACCCCAAAAGTCTTTGTTGGTAGTCCTTTTTGATTGGCCGTCTTTCAATGAAAATACTATTATACTCCCCAGAGGAACACTTAAAGTGTTCCTATAATTAAGACCGGAGGTAATAACAAGTATAAGTCTTTGGAAAACAAGTCCCCAAAATCTAGCCGATGAATTCGAAGTTGGGAAACTTTTAAAACATGGAATCTCCCTTTCAAGATGACCCTCTTCAATGTGGTACTCATTACAGTGCATATACATATATGCTAATTTCTCAACCTTGTACCCTCTCATAAGCAGATTCACTACAAGAAAACTGGTAAATGGAGGCGGTTTTAGGAGCATTTAGAGGCGGTTCAAACCGCCTCTAATTACACAAGCGGGCGGTTGAAAAAACGTCGAAGTTACCACCGTCGGGAGCAAACCGAGGCGGTTTGAAGGAACCGGTACAACCGCCTCAAAATATAATTCGAGGCGGTTTTGTCGAACCGCCTCGAAAATGAAAAAGGGATCTAAAAGGAAAAGGGAAGGTTCGAACCGGCACCTCTAGGTGTGTTGGGTGATAATGTAACCAACGACACTATCGAAACAAGTTGTAACAAGATTCGTTCTAAATATATATATTCTAAACTTTTTGTGAGTGTGGGTCCGCCACGCGCCTCCCCAACCGCCTCTAAATGTAAATTAGAGGCGGTTTATAACAAATTGACCTCGGAATGATTCAGATTTTTGGGCAAAAACGCCTCAAGAACCGCCTCTATATGTTCCATTTTAGGCGGATTAAGATAACCGCCTCTTTTTTTTAATAATATTGAGGCGGTTTGTAATTCCGCCCGAGTAAAACCGCCTCTAAATGTGTTTTAGAGGCGGTGTACGTAAAACCGCCTCTAATAATCGGTCGGTATTTACCTTTTTTCTTGTAGTGATTGCGCACGGCTCATCATTCATCAGCAGGCAAATCACATGACAACATAGGTGACAATAATGTAAAATATTCATACTAAATATAGAATAAAGTTTGTACACTAGTACAAAAAACGTTTTAAAGACCGGACGAAAGATGTATCTATCATAAGACTGGATCTGCGACCGGTCTTGTTCCAGGCGGTCTTAAAAGTCTGTAACTTTTAAGACCGGATGAACGACCGGTCTTAAAAATTTAGACCGAACTTTTGAAATATCTGGTATTAAAAGTGTTTCAAAATAATAATAAAAAAACCCAAATGAAACAACCGATCCCAAGTCACTAAATCTGGCAACATTTTGAATGTCTCTCCGTCATCAAATGACGAAGAACCAAGAGAAGATTAGAAGCAACACCAACAAGAAAAAAAAAAAAAGAAGAGAATATTGGAAGCAACACCAACAAGAAAAACAGAAAAGACGAATACAAAGTTTAGAAATAAGAAAACATAACAAGAAATAGAAATCATTCACCATGGAAATCAAATTTGAATCAATATAAAATCAGAGGTGAAATTGAAGTCCAGATCTACAAAAAAATCACAAGCTTAAAGCAACCAAATATGAGCAAGATCCTCTTGTTGATGCTGGCAAAGCTTCAAGCAACCAAAATCCAAGTCCATATTTGAGTAGGAGCAGTCAAGGTAGGAGCAAACAGACTTAAACAAGAAGAGATTGGGTTTGATTTTAAGCCGGATCTATGCGAAGGCGGCGTGGGAGGAGCCATAGATCGAAGAGGAAGGAGCGCCGTTGTCCGTAATCCTCAAAGCAGGACGCTTGCGCCATTGCTGAGGATTGGAGTTGATACCATTGCAAAACCCTCGAAGCATCTCACCGCCAATGTTGCCAAGGATTTGATTGTGTGGCTCTTAGGACAACTTACGAAGATTGCGAGTAGGTTAGAGGAAGATGATGTCATTCTTGCCGAGGATTTGACTCGTGAGCATTGTTCTCAAACTCGTGAGTTGACTCTCCAAGTTTACCGTTTTTACGTTTTTACCTTATAAAACGAGTCGAGTTAGTAGTAAACTCGTGTTATTTATAAACTCGGTTAAACTCACAAGTTTATACACCGAGTTTACCGTTTTTACGTTTGTATATTATAAAACCATATTAACTTAGTCTTAAATTCAGGTTATTTTTTTTTTATTTGATCATGCTCATCGGCTTTATATAGAAATTTTGTAGAAATTTCTTTATTAAATATGATAAACGATGAATGTTGATGGATTTAATTTCAATTATTTGGATTTAAAATATATTTAAATCAAATTATTTTCATTTTTATATTTTAATTATTTAATTATACACTAGTAATACATATTTAGTAATGATGGTAAACTCTTACGAATTTACGATTCGAGTTCACGATATGAGTTTATGTCACTGTCACGAGTTTGCTTAAACTCGCGAGTTTGACAACCTTGCCCGTGAGGCTCTTGGGACACTCAGTTGAATCTATAACTAAGCAAATGTTATATCACTAAGAAGACAAGCACACTCGTGGACTTAATGAGTTTAGTGAATTTAACTTCTTTTTTTTTAAAAACAATTTTAAGACTAGTTGTTTGAAAAAATGGTTTTAAAAATATATTTTTAAGATAGGATCCTTTATAATCCGGTCTTAAAAGTGTTCTATATATTTAGGAAATTGTCACTAGGTAATACTTTTAAGACCAGATCTTTTATAATCGGGTCTTAAAGTGTTTTATATATTTACAAAATTGCCACGGTCATACTCTTAAGACCGGATCTTTTATAATCCGGTTTTAAAAGTGTTTTATATATTTACGAAATTGCCACCACTCACACTTTTAAGACGGGATATTTTATAATCCGGTCTTAAAAATATTCTATATATTTACGAAATTGCCATTGGTCATACTTTTAAGACCGGATCTTTTATAATCCGGTCTTAAAAGTGTTCTATATATTTGTTGGAAGTTCAGATTTAATTAGTTAGCATATATGATTATATTATGCAATTATCTTATATTAAGTTGTTAGAGAGATTTTAGGAATTAAGTTAGCAGATTATGGTTTTTTAAATTTCGTAATTATATTCCTGATTGTAAGGCTTTTTTCCCTATTTGCCACTTTTTAAATAATTAATTACCATTTTACCACTATTTTCAAAATATTTCCCAATGTGCCACTATTTAGTCGACTAAACCAAGATTTAGTCGACTAAAACGCGGGCGCCGATTTTTTTGATCGCCCGCGATTTAGTCGACTAAACCAAGTGGCTTAGTCGACTAAATAGCGATAGAGGAGTTTTTTTAAAACCCCAATCGTGGCATTTGGAACCCTAATCCACCACAAAACCTCCCCAAACCTTTCCCCCTCTGTTTTTTTTCACTAAATCCTTACTGAATCCGTTCGTGGGTAGCGAAGGAAACTTCATTCTAGCATCATTTGCGTCGATTTCGATATGTTCTCATCTCCATTTCGAATTTCCGCCGTTGTTCTTTCGTTTATGCGGGGCTTTTACCTTTTCTTCATTCGATTATTTATTTATTAATATTATTAATATTTTAGTATAAATTATAGGGTTAAACGTGAAACTCTTTATCATGTTCATGCGTGTATAACACGCTCGATAATATTGTGGGACCCGTTAAATAATCAACTCCTTTGTCATGCGATTCGGATCCTATTGGCGCGTGGAGCTATAAAACAACCATAAAATTAATTTTTTTTATTAAGTTTTTATATTGAGGATTTTTTATTTACGATTTTTAGTTATGTCCACAATCCTCACGAACTTTGGAACCTTGTAAAACTCATTTTTATTTTTAATTATTTGTCTACCTTATATTTTGGGGTTTTTTTTTGTCTTCTTTTTTCATTTTATTCTCATAATCTCATATAGACCGTTAGATTAAAACAATATATTATTCAGATTCAATCTTTTATAAAATTATTTCTATAAACATAAATAAGTAAATTTAAACTCTTAAAATTTGATCTATACCCTTCATAATTGTAATCTGTAATAAATAAAGAAATTTTAAATTATAAAATATTATAATAATAATTTTATAAAATATTAAATCTAAAATATACATTTCATTATCTAAGGATAGAGATGACATGATGATATAAAAGAGGGTAATGAGGATATCATTTTCCTATATTTTGATATAGTAACTTTTTTATCCTCTATAATCTCATATAGGATATTATTTTCCTATATTTTGATATATTATGAGTAACGTATGAATGCTTTCTTCGGAGGTAGGTTGAGTACCTCAAGAAGTTGTTGTTGATGAGTTTGAAAATAAGGACATCATTAGGGATTTTCGTATCTATTTTAAATCAAGTATCTTAACTAATCTCAATTTGATATTTTGAATGTAATCAATATAAATTATAAATTTTGAAAAATATTTCTTCATATTCAGGTTTAAGAAATCATAAAATTAATTTTTTTTATTACGATTTTATATTGGGGATCTGTTAGGATTCTTAGTCATGTCCTCGATCCTCACTGATCTTGGGTGAACTTTGATTTTAAATATAAAACTCATTTTTACTTTTAATTAATTTGTCTACCTTCTAAGGAAATGGGGGTTCACATAAACGAAAGAACAACGGCGGAAATTCGAAATGGAGATGAGAACATATCGAAATCGACGCAAATGATGCTAGAATGAAGTTTCATTCGCTACCCACGAACGGATTTTGTAAGGATTTGGTGAAAAAAAGCGGGGGAAAGGTTTGGGGAGGTTTTGTGGTGGATTAGAGTTCCAAATGCCGCGATTGGGGTTTTAAAAAACTCCCCGTCGTTATTTAGTCGACTAAGCCACTTGGTTTAGTCGACTAAATCAGGGCAAAAAAAATCGCGCGCCGCGTTTTAGTCGACTAAATCTTGGTTTAGTCGACTAAATAGTGGCACATTGGGAAATATTTTGAAAACAGTGACAAAATGGTAATTAATTATTTAAAAAGTGGCAAATAGAGAAAAAAGCCCTGATTGTAATCTTTAGATTATAGGAATTGCCTAGGTCAGAAGATTATTTACTTATTAGCATCAATTAAGTTAGCAAATTATGGTTTTTTTGAATTTTGTAATTATTTTTGATACACATGGTAGGGGAGGGGGCAGGGTTCAAACCCTGGACATGGGGGAGGAGAGCTAAGCTCCTATGCCACTGCGCTACTAAGGCGCTGGCCGAATTTCGTAATTATATTCCTGATTGTAATCCATAGATTATAGGAACTGACTAGATCAGAAGATTATTTACTTATTAGCATCTGTTATAATTCCAATTAAGCGAAAGAATAAATCATCGCATTTTCGGACTCATCTCTGATTGGCGTCTTCTCACAATATTTAAGAAATTGCCATCGGTCATACTTTTAAGACCGGATCTTTTATAATCAGTCTTAAAAGTATTCTATATATTTACGAAAGTGCCACCGGTCATATTTTTAAGATCGGATCCTTTAAAGTTCTTTATATTTATGAAACTGCCACCGGTCATACTTTTAAGACATGATCCTCTATAATCCGGTTTAAATGAGGCGGTCTTAAAGTTCTTTTTTGTACTAGTAGTAGTGTAATTTGTATTACAAACATTATCTTATATTTAGAGCCGAAGGTAATAAAACAAATAAAGCTGATGTGAAAACTATTAATATACAAACTATAATGAGAAGGTTGCAAATAATTTTAAAAAGCAAAAGGCTTATCTTTTAAAATATGATGAAATTCAATTTAAGAAAACCATACATGCATGTGTCCAAATCAAGGAGATGACAATAACAATAATGATGATAATAATAATAATAAAAGACAGGAATAAAGGATATTGGGAGGTGATGATTAAATATAAAAAGGCGTGGAGTTTCATGTATATGTGCAATCAAACAACAAACTAAAACAAGGCAATCAGAATCAGCAAGAAGGACTGCGGATATGGAAGTGGAAGAAGGAAGGAAAGATGAGTACACGCAAGATGGAACTGTGGATCTTAAGGGCAGACCTGTTCTTAAATCCACCAGAGGTGGATGGAAGGCTTGCTCCTTCATCGTTGGTCAGTACACACAATTACATACACACACAAACATATATATAGTTTCTTCTTTACAGTTACGTACTGCTTCATTTTTGTGGTGTAAGAGTATATAAAAATGAATGTGTTGTGAATTAACCAACGCAGCGTATGAGGTGTTTGAAAGAATGGCGTATTACGGGATATCAACAAATCTCATAATATATTTGACCACAAAGCTCCGGCAAGGAACCGTCACCTCCGCCAACAACGTCACCAATTGGGTTGGCACCATCTGGATCACTCCCATCTTCGGTGCCTACGTCGCCGACGCCCACCTCGGTCGTTACTTCACTTTTGTTCTCGCCGCCCTCATCTACCTCTCTGTAACCATAGTTCCCCTTCACACTTGTTCATTTCTTATCCGACCCTTGGTGCTTGTTTGGGAAGTATAAAATTGATTTTTTAAGTATTTTCCCACGAGCCCTTATAAAACTTCTCCCAAGCACTTAATTTGAAATCACTCTTAATTAACATCCGTCCTTCTTTAATTGTGGCAGGGTATGTGCTTACTAACGTTATCAGTTTCACTTCGGAGCCTGAAGCCGCCGCCCTGCGCCGACACGGATGTGACAAAGTGTGAAAAAGCATCGCCGCTACATCTGGCGGTCTTCTACGGTGCACTCTACACTCTGGCCATCGGAACCGGAGGGACCAAACCCAACATCTCCACCATCGGAGCCGATCAGTTTGACGATTTTGAGCCAAAGGAGAAGGTTCAGAAGCTGTCCTTCTTCAACTGGTGGTTTTTCAGCATCTTCTTCGGCACGCTCTTCGCCAACTCTATTATCGTCTACATCCAAGACTCTTTGGGCTGGACTCTTGGCTATGCCCTCCCAACCCTAGGGCTCGCCGTCTCCATCTCCATCTTCTTGGCTGGCACTCCGTTCTACAGACACAAGTTGCCGTCGGGAAGTCCCTTCACCAGAATGGCCAGGGTCATCGTCGCTGCTTTCCGAAAATGGCGTGTCACTACACCCTCTGATTTTAACCAACTGCATGAACTTGATTCCCAAGAATATGCCAAGAAAGATAAGTATAAGATTGATTCCACCCCAACTTTGAGGTATCTCATCGAATTCTATCCCCTTACGTCTATGTATGCCTAATTTAGCATTTAGAAATTAAACAAGTTAGGTTAAAATATCTATAATTTTATTTTTCTCAAAACTAAATTATTTAACTTATAAGCGGATATAATCTAAAAATTAAATACACAATATATATATATATATATATATATATATATATTTAAGTAATTTATTTAACTATCTTAATCTTTTTTTTAAAAAATTTAATTGGTTCTTACATTAAGGATAGGAACTAGGAAGTGTACATTACTACTAAATATAGATTTTATGTTTTCAATTAATCTTTTTTAATGTTAAAAACTCTCTATTTTTGAAAAAAAAAAATGTTTATACAAAATACTCCGACCATCCTTATGTTTTGACTTAATTATACAAACCTCCCTCCTATTTTAAAAACCCATAAACTTCTTTTAAAATTAAAATGTATGACACAAACCCCCTTTATATTTTAAAATTCTATTTCCATCCACTCAAAATGTTAGTTGACTGTTTGACTTTCAAACCTTTTTTTATCAAAATGTTTCTCTTTAGTGTTAGAATTATTTAAACACACACATATATAACCAAATTTATACAACCAAAAATTTATACTAATATATATTCAAACTTTTTAATTTGTTAAAAAATTTATTAGTTTTAATATTATAAATTAATTTTGACTTAAATACATATCAAATATAATAAACCATATACGTTTGAGTGTATATGTGTCATTTAAATTTATGATTTAATACCTTTTCACAAATACTTATAAACACATTTGATGAAGCACATATTTATTTAAAAACTTACTTGAATATTCAACGTTTGTGATATTTATGTTAACCAATGCTAAAATCATCAAAAAAATAATTATTTATAAAGATAAAAATAGTAATTAAGGAACCGATAAAAAAAAACTCTTAAATCCTTTAAAACAATTTTAGTCAAAATGTGCAAGACAAAATAAATATATGCAAGATAAAAGTAAAACTAGGGATTTAGTATTAAGGGTAAAATAGTAAATAAATTTATTTTTATATAGAATTTAATTAAAAAAACATATTTTTGAAATTTTTTTTAGAATATTCTTGATAGAGTTAATTGTTTGGACTTAAATGTATGTTTCTAAAATAGCAGAGATGTCTGTATAATTAAAGTAGAATAGGAGGGTAGTAGAATTTCACTCTAAAAATTAGGTTGTGGCGTTTTTGAAAAAATTCCTTTCTAACGTCTGTTTTTTTTTTTTTTTTTTTTAACATACTTCAAAAACTATCCTTCAACGTCTGTCACTCGTAGTATCTTCTGTAGTAGCCGTGGTATCCTTTATAACAGTTTGCGCGTATATATGTGCATGCAGGTTCTTGAACAAGGCAAGCGTAGGAATGGGAACGAGTTCAAGTAGTACTAGTCCATGGAAGCTGTGCACTGTTACGGAAGTAGAAGAGACGAAACAAATGCTAATGATGATTCCCATCTTACTAATGACCATAATTCCGAGCACGATGATAGCTCAGACAAACACACTCTTCGTAAAGCAAGGAACCACTCTGGACCGACACATGGGAAACTTCGAAATCCCTCCGGCGAGTCTAAACGCTTTCGTGACCATCTCCATGCTCACCTGCATCGTCTTCTACGATTGCTTCTTCGTTCGAGTGATGCAGAAAATCACCAAAAACCCCAGAGGCATCACCCTCCTTCAAAGAATGGGGGTAGGCCTCTTCATCCACATAATCATAATGGTCATCGCTTCTCTAACAGAAAGACACAGACTCAAAGTCGCCAGACAACACGGCGTGGTGGATAAAGGCGGACAGGTTCCTCTGAGTATTTTCGTTTTGCTTCCTCAGTTTTTGTTGATGGGATGTGCTGACGCATTTCTTGAAGTTGCCAAGATTGAGTTTTTTTACGACCAGGCTCCAGAGAGCATGAAAAGTCTTGGAACTTCGTATTCTCAGACGTCCTTAGGAATCGGGAATTTCTTCAGCAGCTTTCTGCTTTCCACAGTGTCGCGCGTCACTCAGGAGGGTGGCCGCCGTGGCTGGGTTCTGGACAATCTGAATATTTCTCATCTGGATTACTACTATGCCTTCTTTGCGGTGCTCAATGTGGTCAACTTTGTCATCTTCCTTGTTGTTGCTAAGTTTCATGTGTACAAGGCTGAGGTTTCGGATTCCATCAAGGTGCTTGAACAAGAGTTGAAGGAGAAATCATCTGTGCATGGTAACAGATCAGAAACTAGCGAACCAGGAACTTGAGCCATGATAGAGAGGGCTATATTGTGTGAAATTCAAGTAATTAGTTTGAATGGATACTATTGTGTTAAGTGTTATAGCGAAAATTCTGGGACCAGTAATTAATATTTTTTATCCTATTCAGGATTTGGGCTCAGCTTCTCAGCACAAATGTATCTTCTAAAAGTTAAACTTGAGATTCAAAAGGTTCTCACGGAGCCTTACGCCACCAAACTACTAGTTAATACTCATGTAATTCTTAATATAAGATATATATATATGGAGTTGATCTTGCTCCTAAATATAAAACATAGTTTTCATATTTGTTAATATTTTCATAATTTATCCCAATTGATGCTCTCATAATAATAATTAAAGAGGAGGAGGAAGAATGAGGAATTAAGAAAGATGATTAGGGTGTTTTAAAAAATACATGTTATACAAAAAGGTTTAGGTGGGGATAGACACTAGTACCCCACTAAGACCTGGACATGCCTTCAGACTCAAAAAATGCTTACAGAAGTTTCTACAGATCGTCCACCAATGAGGCTCTCACATCAACCAGCAGGTATTGAATCTCTTCCTTTTTAGAGTGAATGCCGATATCTTAGCTAACTCTATCATTCATAGTAGATTGATGAAGGTTGATAGTTGATAGGGTATAATTGGTGTTTTGGGGTTGCACCGTGGTCCAGTCTACCCGAACACAACCCAACCCAATCCTTAAGGCTTTTCACAACCTTACACTTAGAAAAAACTTTATAAAGTCTTTGGTATCATTTGGGCTACAAAGTCAGTAATATATACTCTTTTGATTCTATTTATCAAGTGATCTGAAGAGAATGTTTTTTTATCTTATATATTTATAAATCATGTCATTAAATTTTTTTTATATAAATACATAATTTTACTCTTCATTTATTATTATACAGACTGTCTAGGATAAAGTGTCTATTAAATAAGGGTAAACTATGAAAGTTCTTAAAGTGAGATTTAATGTCTTGATTGATTTCAATAAAATGGAAGTGATTTATAAATATAACAATAGGAGTAGTTAATTTATATTTGTTAAATATTTGAAATAGTCATAGAATCTTTACATTACTCCTAAGTCATAACATTTAATGAGATGTTTCAACTGTTATAAAAAAATGAGATGTTTCACATAGTAATGGCATTTTATCAAAAATAAAAAAAAATAAAAAAATAAGTTAGGGTATTTTGATGAAAAAAGCTTTTAACGCGCATAGTAGACCTACAAAATAAATTAAGGAAAAAAGTTAGATATATTCACTTATGATTTATTAGGTCCAACTCAATTACTCATAATATGACGAACTAAAATTTTGAATTTCACTAAAAAAAAAAAAAGTGTCATATTTAATATTTGATCATTTCTCAAACATGATTGACTTAAATTAGAAGATGCGTGTGCTTGTTATATTCATTGAGATTTGATTGGAGAGTTAGACATAAGTTTTGTTCATAAATTAATTCGTATATTAAGAACTAAAATAAAATATTTAAAATTAATGGACGTGCATGAAAAATACTATTAATTTCTTCTCCTTTTTTCTCACTATAATTCTTTGCTTTTTTTTCTTATTACTTTGCTACTTTTTGTCTTTATTTGACTAGTTTATTTCGTGGCTCTAGAACAAACCGCAAAAGTGAAACGCCTCTCTAAAACTTCAATTTCTTACCGCATTTTTTCAAGCATTTTTTTTTCTTTTTTATATCCTTGATTCTTCTTGTAAAATCCACAATTCGCATTAAGGCGAGTAACTAACTATTTCTCTTTTCCCTGCTTTTTTCATGCATTTCATGTCCCTATGCTACAGGAAGTATGGTCGAATGGAAGTAACCATCTGATGAGCTTGTACGAAATGCATTCACCACTGGAATATTAATGTATATGTCATTTCTGTTGTGCTTGGACAGAAAGGTTAACAGTAATCATATTGACTCCATTTTCATCTTTTGAATTTTACTTTGAAATTTATAGGAGAAGTTGGAGTAGTTATAATCATTCTTGTTTTTTTCCCTCTAATTTTGACATTAATGCCAAGCTCTGTGAGCAATTGAATTAATGTTAATGTATTCTGTGGAAGAACATGTCCAGTTCATAAACTATTCTCGGTACTTTTTTACAACTTTTATTATGTATCTTAATTTAATTTCTCCCGTTTTTTTACTACTTTTTGTATTAGAGTTGTGCCACCTTCTAGTTTTCACTATTTCATTTCCTTTTGTTCTTGCTCCATTCACTTTTCTGTTATTCAAAACTTTGTATTCTTTTCTTATACTATCATTTTGCTTATTACAAAAAAAAAAAAAAAAGTTATGGGTGCATGGTCATAGGTAGGCATAGGTTAGAGAGAAGGGTGCAGGTGCCCACCCTTGAATTTTATTTTCTCGTGACATTAAAATGTCTTATATTAAAAAATGATGTATTTGATAACATTGATAATAAGGTAATTATGATGGAATTTAAAAAATAAGATCTAGAAGAATAATATTGTAATCATTATTATTGTAATATACTTTTGTTATTAAAATATATGTACTTAAATTTATTAAGTGCTCACCCTTCATTTTAATTTAATTTATAGCCGCATTTCTAACAACATTTAGCTTACTTGCTTTTGTAAAGTATTCACTTGGTTTCATGAATGAATATTTTTTTATATTCTTTTCTTTTCTTGTTTATATTCTTTTATTTTTAATGTATTTAAAACTTTTCTTGAAACAAAAAAATTTGGGGGCAGCTATCATGCAGACAAAAAAAAAAAAAAAAAAAAAAAAATCCTAGTCCGCCACTTTGGTGCCCATCATTCATTATTTTCCTGGATCCACTGTATATGGTACTATGAGTTTTACCTTAGGTAATGTCTCTAGCAAGGAGAGAAGTTTTATGTTTTTGTGAAGAACCCGAAGCTTGCTTGTCATATAAACATTGACTGTATGAAAGAAATGGAACAACCTTTAGTGAGGTTTGATGCCAATAATTGGAATTAATACTGAAAAATAATGTTTTTTTTTAATACAGACGGCAAGCTGCGCTAGAAAGAAGTACAAAGAGACAAACAAAAAGGGATGAGCTTAAGCTCCCAAGGATAATATGATTTAATTAATTTTCTTCTAGACCTTTAATTATTTATAATTTTTTGATATCATGTGTGTGTGTAAAACCATAAAATATATCTCGAAATGGCCCAAGATTGAAGGTGAGGGTTGTTAAGATAGAGGGAAGAAAGTTGATAATTTTATCCTGAATTATTAAGTTTAAGTTATTTGTTTTTACTTTGGTCATTTACTCCTTATGATTCTTAATATAAAATATATTTATCTAATTCGATTAAATTAAAAAAGTTAAATTAGTTAATTATTAATATATATATATGTATTTTCTAAAACACACTAATCATTTTACCTTAATTCTCTTATTCCTTCTTCTCCTTAATTATTTCAAAAGTACATCAATAGAGGTAAATGAATAAAAGATTGACAATATATTTTATATTTATAATCAAGATCAACTTATTAAATATAACTTATAGTAAAGACTGGAAGAAGTGTCATATAAGAAAAGTTATATATAAAAATTCCTTGTATTTTAATTAATTAGTGGGCTATGGTAGTTTAATAATTAGTGACTTGGATTCGAATCTTAGGCATGTCATTGCATTAAAATAATTTTTGGGAGAACTTTTTTCGTAATTGTGAGCGTGCCGACATTAGACTTGGATTAGTCGAAGTCTAATGTGCGGCTACCAATTGAATGATGAAAAAAGCCTCATATAGGAATGGAGAGAGTATTTAGTTCCTCCCTGATATATTTATTTAATTAGATTAGATTCAAGAAATTAGTTATGTTAGTTAATATAATATTTATTTTTAAAACATCTTAGTCATCTTCCTTAATTCTCTTATTCACTCTTCTCCTTAACTATTGTTGAAAGAGAGACAAAAATGATAAATTAAGAAAATATTGACAAATATGAAAACTATATATCTTATTTTTAAAAGGGTTAAAGGTGCAGATTGACTAACGACTATTACCCAAGAGCATCTGGCATAAATATTAATTGAGGATACCTTAACTATTAATCAACAATTAAAAATGAGCATAACTACCAAATAACAATTAAAAAATAGCAACTATCACAATTACATTAACCTGGCAGAGGACGGTGGTGAAGTCGCTGGAGAAAAAAGCGGTTATGTCTTTTGTTGGATAAGACAAACACCAATGAGATTGGGACCATGTGTGCGCAAGTTCCAACCGTGTTGCCTATGGCATCAGAGGGACGGAACTAGGGTGCAAGACGAGTGCTAGTCGAAGGTTGTGGACTGCTGGATTTGGTTTCGGTGTGTGATTCTCGCCCTGAAGCTACATACGGACCTTGATGAGTTCAAGAGGGTGTGAGTGGAAAACCCACCAACAATGGAAGCTTTAGAGACACCGACGTCGCCAACACATGGGATCCAATAGAAACAAAATGAGAGGGAGACACCAAAACGGTGACGGGGTAATTTAACGTTTATTGTGTGTGTGTTTTTTTCTTACTTTTTTGTATTTTTTTTTTCACTTTTTAATTGTTGATTGATAGTTAAGGTACCTTCAATTAATATTTATATCGCGAGAAATTGACCAAAATAAGGCCAAAAGAAAAGTAGCGGGGACATTGGAAAGTATTTTACAAAAATGAGAGGGTCACAGACACCAAGGCTAGTCGGGGCGTCTTTCAGACACCACTCCAATTCAATATATATTGAATTATGTAGTTTAAAAAATTTATAATTATATTTAAATAATAATAATTCTAATTAATTATAAATAATAATTTTAATTAATAATTAATGGAATTAAAATATTTTTTAAACCTTAGGATACAAGACTATGGGATATGATATTGTTACTACTAATTTTTGTTAGATTAGAATCCCATCTACCTTTATTTTCTCTCCTTTAAGATTATGATTAATTAATAGTTATTAGTAGTAACAAAAAATAGTAGTAATAATATCATATCCTATAGTCTTGTATCCTAAGGTTTATAGTAAATTAATATTTTAATTCCCTTAATTATTAATTAAAATTATTATTTATAATTAATTAGAATTATTATTATTTAAATATAATTATAATTTTTTTTGAGTAATGGAAAGACGCCACCGATCTAGTTGACCGACGCATACTGACAGTCGATTGACTCACGCCATCGACAAGTTTGACTACTTTAGTTTGCAAAATACTTTCAATGTGCTATAATCTTTTTTTTTGGGGGCCTTACAATTTCCCTTTTTTAATAGTTCGTTGGCTAATCTACACCTTAATCCTTTTTAAAACCAATGTCAACTCTCTCAATCTATCTTATAACAAGGACTAGGGGTAGTTAATATGGGTGAGTGCTAGGAACATAAGTTCATGGGAAAATCACACCCCAAAAGTCTCCATAGCTAACCCTTTCTGATTGACCGTCTCTCAATGAAATCACTATTGAACACCTTCCCCAAAATCTAGGTATGAAGTCTTTGACGTTAAGACCTTTCAAAATTCCCCAAAATCTAGCTAGCCGATGAAGTTGGATCTAAATTTAAAACTTTTTATTTTTTTAAAAAAAATTATTATTTTTTCAAGACGTTATAGAATCTCCCTTTCAAAATGACCCTCCTCAGTGTGTGGGACTCGTTACAGTGCATATACATATATGCTGATTTCTCTACCTTATACCCTCTCATCACAAGCAGCTTGCACGGCTCATCATTCATCAGCAGGCAAATCACATGACAACATAGGTGACAACAATGTAAAAGATCGTAGTAATAAATAAAGCTGATGTGAAAAGCATTCTACGATTAATATATAGGACAAACTATAATGACAAGGTCGCAAATAATTTTAAAAATTAAAACAAAATGAATATATTTTAAAATATGATGAAATTCAATTTAAGAAAACCATGTGTCGAAATCAAGTAGGCGACAATAACAATAATAATGATAATAATAGTAATGAAAGTTCAGGAATAAAGGATATTGGGAGGTGATGATGATTAAATATAAAAAGGCGTGGAGTTTCATGTATATGTGCAATCAAACACCAAACTAAGACAATGCAATCAGAATCAGCAAGAAGGACTGTGGATATGGAAGTGGAAGAAGGAAGGAAAGATGAGTACACGCAAGATGGAACTGTGGATCTTAAGGGCAGGCCTGTTCTTAAAGCCACCAAAGGTGGATGGAAGGCTTGCTCCTTCATCGTTGGTCAGTACACACAATTACATATACACACAAACATGTATATAGTTTCTTCTTTACAGCTACGTACTGCTGCTTTTTTAAGTGTAAGAGTATATAATAATGATTGTGTTGTGAATTAACCAACGCAGTGTATGAGGTGTTTGAAAGAATGGCGTATCACGGGATATCAACAAATCTCATAATATATTTGACCACTAAGCTCCGGCAAGGCACCGTCACCTCCGCCAACAACGTCACCAATTGGGTTGGCACCACCTGGATCACTCCCATCTTCGGTGCCTACGTCGCCGACGCCCACCTCGGCCGTTACTTCACTTTTGTTCTCGCCGCCCTCATCTACCTCTCTGTAACCATACTTCCCTTCACACTTGTTCATTTCTACTCCGACCTTTGGTGCTTGTTTGGGAAGTATATATATATATATATAAAAAGTGATTTCTCAAATACTTACCTCGAAAGTGGAAAAAATACTTTTAAAAAACTAAAACAAACAAAGCACTTGATTTGAAATCGCTCTTAATTATTTTTTGACCAAAAATAAAATAAAAAATCACTCTTAATTAACCTCCATCCTTCTTTAACTGTGGCAGGGTATGTGCTTACTGACGTTATCGGTTTCACTTCGGAGCCTGAAGCCGCCGCCCTGCGCCGAAACGGATGTGACAAAGTGCGAAAAGGCATCGCCGCTACATCTGGCGGTCTTCTACGGGGCACTCTACACTCTGGCCATCGGAACCGGAGGGACCAAACCCAACATCTCCACCATC
The DNA here is from genome assembly GCA_019022655.1 of Acacia acuminata. NCBI lineage: Eukaryota > Viridiplantae > Streptophyta > Magnoliopsida > Fabales > Fabaceae > Acacia > Acacia acuminata. The sequence continues at coordinate 189,575 of JAFJYI010000023.1, forward strand.
GGAGCCGATCAGTTTGACGAATTTGACCCAAAGGAGAAGGTTCAGAAGCTGTCCTTCTTCAACTGGTGGTTTTTCAGCATCTTCTTCGGCACGCTCTTCGCCAACACCATTATCGTCTACATCCAAACCTATGTGGGCTGGACTCTTGGCTATGCCCTCCCAACCCTAGGGCTCGCCGCCTCCATCTCCATCTTCTTGGCCGGCACTCCGTTCTACAGACACAGGTTGCCGTCGGGAAGTCCCTTCACCAGAATGGCGAGGGTCATCGTCGCTGCTTTCCGGAAATGGCGTGTCACTATACCCACTGATTTGAAGCAGCTACATGAACTTGATTCCCAAGAATATGCCAACAAAGCTAAGTATAAGATTGATTCCACCCCAACTTTGAGGTATCTGATCGAATTCTATTCCCTTACGTTGATATGTCTAATTTAGCATTTAGAAATTAAACAAGTTTGGTTAAAATATCTATATTTGTTATTTTTCTTAAAACTAAATTGTCTTACTTATAAACTAGGTTTATAAATTGATATATAATATAATAATACACAATATATATAATTAAGTAATTTATTAGTTTTGTTAATCTTTCAAAAAAAAAAAAAAAGTTAACGACTCTTATATTAAGGATAAGAGGTAAACTACTATAAAATATAGATTTAACATTTTCAATTAGTGTTTGTTTTTAATGTTAAAAACACTTTGTTTTATTTAAAAAAAAAATGTTAAAAACTAGGCTGTGGCATTTTTGAAATTTTTTTTCCGTCTTTCAAAGTCTGTTTTCTTAAAAAACTTACTTTTAAAAGCTCTCTTTTGATGTCAGTTACAAAAAAAAAAAATGGTACGTGGATTCAAAACTTACAATGTCATTTATAGAGATATTCCATGAAGACAGACATGAAAAGATAGTGGAGTGGTGTTGGTATCATTATTTATAACTGTTTGTACGTATATATGTGCATGCAGGTTCTTGAACAAGGCAAGCGTAGGAATGGGAACAAGTTCAAGTAGTACTAGTCCATGGAAGCTGTGCACTGTTACGGAAGTAGAAGAGACGAAACAAATGCTAATGATGATTCCGATCTTACTAATGACCATAATTCCGAGCACGATGATAGCTCAGACAAACACACTCTTCGTAAAGCAAGGAACCACTCTGGACCGACACATGGGAAACTTCGAAATCCCTCCGGCGAGTCTAAACGCTTTCGTGACCATCGCCATGCTCACCTGCATCGTCCTCTACGATTGCTTCTTCGTTCGAGCGATGCAGAAAATCACCAAAAACCCCAGAGGCATCACCCTCCTTCAAAGAATGGGGGTAGGCCTCTTCATCCACATAATCATAATGGTCATCGCCTCTCTAACAGAAAGACACAGACTCAAAGTCGCCAGACAACACGGCGTGGTGGATAAAGGCGGACAGGTTCCTCTGAGTATTTTCGTTTTGCTTCCTCAGTTTTTGTTGATTGGATGTGCTGACGCGTTTCTTGAAGTCGCCAAGATTGAATTTTTTTACGACCAGGCTCCAGAGAGCATGAAGAGTCTCGGCACTTCGTATGCTCAGACGTCCTTGGGGATCGGGAATTTTTTCAGCAGCTTTCTGCTTTCCACAGTGTCGCGCGTCACTCAGGCGGGTGGCCGCCGTGGCTGGGTTCTGGACAATCTGAATATTTCTCATCTGGATTACTACTACGCCTTCTTTGCGATGGTCAATGTGGTCAACTTTGTCATCTTCCTTGTTGTTGCTAAGTTTCATGTGTACAAGGCTGAGGTTTCGGATTCCATCAAGGTTCTTGAACAAGAGTTGAAGGAGAAATCATCCGTGCATGGGAACAGAGATAAGCAAACTGGCGAGCCTGTATGAACTTGAGCCTATAGAGAGAATATTGGATTTTTTTTTTTTTTTTTTTTTTTTTTTAAATATTGCATGCATATATGTAGACGTGTGTGTTGTGAATCTGAAGTAAGAATAAGGTTGAAATAGGCAAAGCCCCGAGAGACCTACGACCTAGCTAGTCTGTTTAAAAACCTTTAAGGTAAATCGTACATGTTAAGGTTTTTAATTTAAGGGTTAAGGTGCATTTTTGTCTTTAAAGTATGCTTTCGGGGCTTGAATTGCCCTAAAGTTTTCGGCGTAGTAATGTTGTCGCGCCTAAAGTTTAAAAACGGAGCAATGTTGCCCTTCCATTAAAAACCCTAACGGTCAACTAATAAGGTTTTTAACGGAGGGGCAATATTGCTCCGTTTTTAAACTTCGTGGGCAAAATTGCTACTTTTTTTGAGCAATGTTGCCCCTGAAGTTTAAAAATGGAGCAATGTTGCCCCTCCTTTAAAAACCCTAACATTGATCGTTAGTTGACCGTTGGGGACATTGCTTTATTTTTAAACTTCAGGGGCAACATTGCTACGCCGAAAACTTTAGGGGCAAAATTGCTCCTAGACGCATACTTTAAGGGCAAAAATACACCTTAACCCTTAATTTAAAGATTGACCTGATAGCCTGCAAGCCTAACTTGATTAATTTTTAAAACATTTTTTTTATTTAACATAATACATTTAAGTTACGAAATTACTTTAAAATAAGATACACACACATATATATTATTTTTATTATATAGAATATTTATGAAACTTCTACCTATCTAGACACACGCCATTAGGCCCTCAACTTTAATATACTACCTCTATTTCTAATTATAAGACCAAGTTGACTTTTTTGAAAAAATTAAGGAAGTTAATTAAATTACTTTAAAGTATTTGTATTTGTATTTTTTCTCCAAACTAATTAGTTTGACTAATAAACTAATATATAATTTAAAGATACACAACATATGATATGATTAAATAAATTATTTAGTTTCTTTAATCTCTAAAAAAAGTCAACCCGGTCATATAATTAGGACCAGAGGTAATATTGCTCTATATACCTCCCATTGTTTTTTTTCTTAGGCTTCGTTTTGTGGAAGCTGAAATTTTTTGATCCATTGTTGCTTTTTTTTTTTTTTTATTAACGGACATTTTAGGGTTAGAATCTCTATTTATGAAGTGAGAGATTGATATGCCCATATCAAATCTTTAATCATACACCCATCTTTAAAACAGATACACCTATCTTTTGAAGCCAACAAATTATTTACATCCTAGATATTTATGAGGAAAAAAAGTGAGGGAGAAATCGAAGAAATTGTTGTTTCTATTTGCGAGGACGAACAAAGGGTATAGATTGCTTAGCTTTAATCTAATACTATATGATCCTAAATATAAGATAAAGTTTAAAATGTAATTTATACTATAAATTTTATCTTATATTTAAGACGGAGGGATCAAGCATTAGTGGGCTTAGAACTTATTTGCAACATTAAAAGCATGAAACATAAAGCCTTTTTATCGGCCTACATATATTGTAAGTAACCTAACCTTTTAAAGGCTCGTGTTTAAGCCTAAGAAAAGCGTATATTTAGCTAAAGACTAGCTTAGCTTAGTGTGTTCTCATCCCTATCCAAGAGAATATTGATATATTTGTGTTCATTGGTGGTAGCAAAGATTATTGAATTAATTGATAATTAATCATAGTCTTAATTTTTGGGATTTATGATTATGTATGGCTTGGTTGATAGCGTAATTGGTGTTTTAATTTGGACAGTTATTTGGGTAGGTGGGTGTGTGTGTGTGTGTGATGACATCGATAACTAACCAAACCCGTCGAGGACGTGGCACAACTGGGAGAGGAGAAGTTCCCAGCGCACCACCCCACACCCACTATTAGAGTTGGAAGTTATGGGCTTTGAAGGGTCTGGCTTAAAAGGACTGGCTTTTTAAGTTTGAGGTAAGAAAAACGTCTATTTTTTAAGGCTTGGCCCTATAGTATGCAAGCCAAAGTCGACTTTACAGGACCCGATGATATTTTTTAAAAATTTTAACTATTTTTCCTGTGTTTGTTTGAAGAAATATAATTAATAACTTACAATAATTAAATTAAGTTGTAATTTATCAAATAAATGTTATCAACATTAAGGTCTAAACAACGTGCACCATGCAACAAACAAACACTTCATAATCAAAAGTAAACTATTGTCGGTCGAGACATCGAAACTGAGGCAAGAGGTTTGAAATGAATGACAGAAATGAGTGAGACTTTGAGAGTGACTAAGTACTGGGCAATAGGGCAGACAAAGTAGCTTCCTTTACAATCAGACTCGGTCAGTAGGGCAAGTGGCAACTGCCAACTGAGCAAGTTAAAAAGAATTAAAAAAATTAATGGGCCTAACAAGGCCGGCCCTTTTAGGCCCGACTTTATTTGGAGGCTTTATTTTATAAGTCTAGCCCTTGAAGGATCAAAGCTTAAACAGACCGGCTTGACAGCCTCAGCCCGATTTCCTAGCTTTACCCACAATCAACTTGTTTGCATAGCGATCACATTTCTATTTATTCCATTGGGTCATTTAAATAAAGCAATTTTAAGAAAAAAATATCATATTTATCAAGGGAAATTAGAGGTGGAAATAAATCAGGTCCTTAATAAGGGCTTATAGCCTAGCTTAAATAAAGCCTAAGTAAACATACGTGGTAAATAGGTTAGGCTCAGGCTCATGCATATTGTTGGGCCTACTTAGATAAATAGGTCAGGCCTGATTTATTTTTCCTTTTTAATTACACTATTATATAAGTATATTTAATATCATCTAAATAATAAATTATTTATAAATTACTAACTTAACCTTAATCCTAAGTTTAACATCCCACCATCATTACCCTCAACCACTGCTTTCGCATCAATCATGTACCCCTACCTCTGTTCTCTTTGATCGCTCGAGATGGCAACGATAACTCACTTCCTTTCCTCGAATTTGTGTTGTCCACTAAAACATAATCATTGCTATGAGTTTATTTTAGGAAAATATCAATCAGGTCCCAAGAAACATAAAAAAAATATCAAAAAAGTCCCAATCCAAAATCATATATAAGACTTTTTTTTTATATTAGTTGTATTGATAACGAGAAAGTGCTAGATTCACAACGGGAAATGTTATATTCGACAACAAGATTGCTAGATTTTTGTTTAATCTTCGACAACAAAATTTAAAAACTTGGTTAATATTCACAATTCACGAGAAAAAAAATTAAAAAGCTAGATTCACTATTTTGGTTGAAAATGTGCATAGAAATGCTATATTCACAACAAGATTTAAACATGGATTTTGTTTCAAACTCAAGTTTTGAAGTCTTTAAGTAAAGGGAAGGGCCGAAAAACACACTCTTGACCTAAGGAAACAAGTGGGCACACAATTAATCACTTGGGTGAGAAAAAGCTAGATTCATAATAGGAAAAACCTATATTCCCAACAAAATTTAAAAACATGGATTTTGTTTCAAACTCTTAATGCTTCTAAGTGATTGGTCCTTAAACGTACTGAAGGTTGTTCATATGGTTTGTTGGTAAAATAGAAAATATTATATTCATTTTGACTTGAGGAAGTGTTATGTTGACTTGAGTTTCAAAATGGCTCTAGGTTTTTATATTTTGTTGTCAATATAGTCTTAGAAAAAGTCTTTAAACATTCTCATTCCAATTCAAAACTTTGTTTTAGCTTTTGAAATTTTTTTTTTTTTGTTATGAATAACCTTTTACTTTTCACTTTACGTTTAGGGATGTTGACTTAAGTTCAAAACAAAATCAATATAGGTTTTTAAATTTTGTTATGAATATAGACTTTCAAAATGAATTTAGCTTTTATGTTGTGAATGGGCAAGTTTTTAAAGTTGTCAATATATCACTTCATGTGGCGAATATAGCACTTCCTGTTGTTAATACAACTAATATTAAAAGGACTTTTTTTATATGTGATTTTGGGTTGGGACTTTTTTGATATTTTTATATGTTCCTTGGGAGTTGAGTGATATTTTCCCTTTATTTTAGTGCCAAATTAAATATTGTTGTCCCAATTTACATGGAAAAGTAAAAGAGGTGAAATCTGGTTTTATATGTTGCTTTTTGTCCTTGGTTAATTTTAGAAAATAATCTTATTAGTCAACATACAATTATCTTTTTATCTTTTTATTATTTCTACTTGTTTGGATAATTATTGTCACTAAACATTCTTTTCTTTTCCTTATTAAGCCCTTGTATATTATGACGAGAATGAACGTTAGGTTTTTAAGACATATTATAGGATTGTAGTAAGCATGCATGAAGGAAAGTGAATTTAGAAGCATAAGCTTTAAAGGCTAATTGAAAGTCTACATTTTAAATATACTTTTAAACAGGCTTCATGCCTTTTGAAGGCCCCTAAAGGCCTAAACCCAGGCATAAAAAAAAAAAAAAAGCCTACATACATGCTCAAATTTAGATCTTTGTTGCAGGTCTAGGCCTATTTAGGTAAAGCATAGTCTAGCCTATTTTCACTACTAGGGAAAATGGCCGAAAAAGACCATTTGAATTAAAAAAAGCCCTAAAATGTACACTAAATTAGGAAAAAAATACAAATAGGTAATCTGATAAAAATATAAGATTTTGAAGATTGATTGTTGATAACTTGAGTATAAAAATTAGTAGCTTGAGTATAAAGATTGATACCTTAAACTCCTCAAATTGCTAATTACTATTCTCAAGTTGTCAATATTCAAACTTCAAAATCTCAAATTCTTACTAAATCACGTATTTGTATTTTTTCTGATTTAATAGATTTTTTTTTTTTTAATAGTTCAAATGGTGTTTCTATGCCCCCATTTATTATCATTTTTTTTTTTTTTTTAATACAAGCAAATTAGTCAAATAAGCCGTACCATCGTACATTAAGAATAGAATGAGTAAGTTGTAACATTTTTTTTGCCCCCTGTATTAATATAACTGTTGTTTATTTCATGATATACTTACTATAGTATCTCCGGTATTAAATATAAGATTAAATTGTCTTTTTAAAGATATTAGGAATAATAACTAAATTACATTAAAGTATTATTTTATTATTTTATTTTTTTCAAAGCTATTTTATCTAACCTATAAATTAATATATAATTTAAGTTGTTAAGCCACTGTCATTGCTCATCCACAAAATCTTAACACCTTTGTTAAAATTTAACAGGACTAATGGATCTGATCACATAAACTTATAGGAGCTAATATTACATGGGAAAAAATCTAGGGTTGTAATTAAAAATTGAAGGAAACTATAAGGACCGTTAGATTCATTTTTCCTATAATTTAATAATACAAAAAATATATAATATGATTAAGTAACTTATTTAGTTTTTTTAATCTTTCTAACAAATGTTAACTGAATTTTATATTTATTAGGACCCAGTGGAGTATAAGCTTTAGATTTTTATTGATTATTATTTATTTTTATTAGAATAATACTTCATATCATCTTAAATAGAGGCTTAAGAGAGTGTGACTTTTTTATAATTCGAAATCGTCTCAGCTAGTGATAATTTTTAATAAAAAATTCAAGCACTACTTGAGATTAGGCGTAAGTTATCCATAGATTGAATTTTAAGTTTTTTTTTTTTTTTTTATAGAAAGAATTTTACTTGGAACGACGAAGTGATCAAGTGATTTATTTTGAATCAAAAAATTGATTTTATTTTTATGAAAATAAATATAGGGGGAGAATTTGAGGGGCCTGTTTGGTTTGAGGGGAGGGAGAGAAGAGAAATAAATTTTTTCTCTCATCTCTACTAAGGTTGCGTTTGGATGGGCTTAAAAAAAGTGTTTTTTTTAAGCTCCAAATTGAAGCTTAAAAAAAAAGGTATAATTTTGGTTTTTTTTTTTTTTTTTTTTGTGTGTGACTTTTGCTTTTTCAAAAAGTTATCATCTACATACATAAATTAATAAAAACATTTTTCTATTGAAAAAAGTGTTTTTTATTAAAAAAAAATCCATCCAGATGGACTTTAAATAACTCATAAATTTTTTCCTAATATTCTAAAAATATACTCCCAATAAAAATAAATATTTCTCCCAATAAAAATAATAGGGATAGGATATTATCACTACCATTTTTTGTCATAAAAATAAATATTTCTCCCAATAAAAATAATGAACTCCCAATAAAAATAAATATTCTCTTATTAATGATAGTTTAATCAATATTCTCATTTTCAGTTCCTCCCGTTTAACCACATTCACGCGCAGCGGCTCCAGGACCGTTCTCTCTTGTTAAGTGGATCTGAAGCGTTCGATGCAGTCAACGGTCATGATTAGCGAAGAGGATGATAAGAGGATGAGAAAAAATAGTAGAGGTTTCGCGCCCGTGGATATTGCTATCCTTTTTACTCCGGCTTAGCAGCTCATCTTCATTCATTTTCCCGGCGAAATTATAACTTGGACTTCTGAAGCTATGGCAGCTTCCAGTACTTCGTGTGTAGTAATGGCCAATAAGTTTAGCTTGTGTTTCCCCAAAAACAAGACCTTAGGGTTACCGTTGTCGAGGTTCAGCGTGGCTTCAGAGATTGGGTTCGTCACTTCGCAATTTTGTGGCCTCCAAATCTCATATCCCAATTCATCTAAACTGGCCTCACCGGCAATTTCTGCTCCATTGCGACCTGCTTTACAACCCGTCGCCCGTAATTTCTTCTTCTTTTTTTTTTTTTCTCTCTCATTATAATCCTTGCCTTTTATTTTCATTACTTTTCTACTTTTTGTCTGTATTTGATTGCTTAATTTCGTGGCTCTGAACTTGATGCAAAGATAATATTTTGGTGACCACCTCATGCTTCGATTAAATGCTCTGTTGTTCGAGCTCTGTTATTGTTTTTATAAGTTGAATAATTGGAACTGCAGGATTAGACGTCCAGCTGGTTGTTGAACGAAATTGAATTTATGTTATCTTAGACTTTGCCAGAGGCTAAGCAATAGCTAATTGCTCCCTTCTTGCTCATTTAGCCCCCCTTTTTTTTCACAGTTATGTCTTGTAATCTGAGCAACGCATAGCGCAAATGAAACGCCTCTCTAAAACTTCAATTTCTTAGCACAGCTTTTCAAGCATTTTTCCTTTTTATTTGTTTGATTCTTGTAAAATCCACAATTGGCATTAAGATGTGTAACTAGTTAGTTCTCTTTCCCCTTGCTTTCTTTATACATTTCATGTGGCTATGCTAGGAAGTAGGAAGTATGGCTGAATTAAAATAACCATTTGAGCTTGTACATAATGCATTCACCATTGGCAGGTTAATATATATTTCATTTCTTTTGGTTTGGACAGAAAGGTTAATAGTGATATGTACTCCATTTTCATCTTTTGAATGGCACATATATGACCCAGGACTCAGACTCAATTTTACTTTGAAACTGATAGGAGCAGTTGGATTTATACTCATTCTTATTTTTCTCCTTTTTTGACAATGCCAAGCTTTGTTGTCAATAGTTTTTAAGTTGTCAGATTCTGAGCACGGTAATGGTCATGATGGTAGAACTTTTCAATATATTGACTGTTGGCTTATTCTTTGGGACTTTGAATTTATTTTCTTAGGAAGAGTGTGCCCCTTCACTGGAAAGAAAGCGAACAAGGCCAACAAAGTTTCATTCTCAAACCATAAGACAATAAAGAGGCAATTTGTGAACCTGCAGTACAAGAAAGTTTGGTGGGAAGCTGGCAAGCGCTATGTAAAGCTTCGTTTGTCAACTAAGGCGTTGAAGACTATAGAGAAGAATGGACTTGATGCTGTTGCAAAGAAGGCTGGGATTGATCTCCGTAAGAAATAACTGAATAAGTATATCCAATCTAATTATTTTGTATTCTGTGGAAGAACATGCCCAGTTCATAAAATATTCCCGGTACTTTTTTCCCACTTTTTTGATGTATCTTATTCCTCCCGCTATTCCTTCTTCCCTCAACTCCTTGTAATAATCTTTATTTTTGATAAACCAGAGTTGTTTTAAATATTTTTGACAAACTCATTGTATTGTTATTGTTCGTAAGTAATGAGAATGTGATTGTGCATGCTTGATTCAGAATGTAACACGAGATGAAAGGTTGCATGTTTGATCCTTCTTATAACTTCACGTCATTAGTGCCTATGCTTCTAATTAAAAAAATGTAACACAAAGTGTTGTAGATTGGAGTTTCAGTTATCTTTCTTCACTGTTGGGGAGTTTCAAGTGCACTCTTTCTGTTTTCTACCTAGATTCCAATTTTCCTGTGAACTAGGGCAGGGTTCATTAACGGCAAATATTTGAAATATATTCTTTCTTTGGATAATGGTGTTGTGTTTTCATCCACAAAGTTGAACTTCAGTATCTAGTTGGAGAAAAAGAGTTAAAAAGAAGGGATATAATACGAATGATGAACTCAAAGATAGTAAACCTGAGATGCCAGAATCATGTTCATCTATGCGACTGAAAATGCTGTGGCCTGCTTGGTGCTGCCTTTGCTTTAAACCTCTATCCTATTTATCTCACTTCTTCAGCAGCTCTTTAAAAAGTTACAGCCAGTGGCCTGGTGCTCCCTAGTTGGTGTGCGAGAGTGTCCTTTCCTATGAAAGCAGCTTGTAAATAAGCGTGTATATGTGTGTTTTAGAGAGAAATGTAGCAAATAAGGAACTTAATTAGTGGATCAGGTCGTGGGCAAATGAATGATTACTGCAAAAGGGGTAGGCAGCAGAAACGCTTTGTATCTGAAAACTTGTGGTGGATACATTAACAACAAGAAACTTGTGGTCAGAAAACTTTTTAAGATCCTCCTTTTTTGATTTTTGATTTTGTTGTTGTTGACATAAATTAAAAGTTTAGGTGGGGTAGACATCGATACCCTATTAGGGCCAAGGCACGCCTCCAGACTTAGAAAGCGCTTACAGAGGTACTTACAGATCGCCTACCAACAAGGCCCTCATATCGACCAGTGGGTATTGAACCTCCTCTCTTTTGGAGTGGAAGCCGACGCCTTAGCCAACTGTGTCAATCCCCATTGGCTTTTAAGATGCTCTTTTTTTTTTTTTAATAATAATGATGGCAGAAGCCAATATTACATTCAGTAAATTAACAAGTAAAGGGGAATAATCCCAAAGACTCTTGATCCACCCATAACCTCAAAGAGGAGGGGCAATCATTTAAAAAGCTAGATTTAGACAAACCCAACTTAGCTAAAGCGTCAGCCACACGATTACACTGACGAGGAACAAATCCCATAACAACCAGCTAGTCTCTAGCCAGTAGCATTCTGATATGAGAGAACAACAGACTCTCGACTTTTTTACCAATTTTCCCCTTATTAAATAACTATTTACCAAAATGCCCTTGTCTGGAAACTATTCACCCATATGCCCCTGTTTAATCGACTACACCCCTCATGTAGTCGACTAAAACGCGGGGCACTTTTTTTTTAAAAAAATATCCCGTCGACTAAGCTACGGTACTTAGTCGACTAAATCGTGACAGATGGGTTTTTTAAAAGCCCCAATCGCGGCATTTGGAACCCTAATCGACTAAGAAAGCTCCCCAAACCTCTCCCCCTCGTATTTTTCACCAAATCGTTCTTCGAATCCGTTGGTAGGTAGCGAAGGAAACTTCATTCTAGCGTCATTTGCGTTCGATTTCGGTATATTTCATCTCCATTTCAAATTTCCGCCGTTGTTCTTTCATTTATGCGGGGGCTTTTACATTTTCTTCGTCCGATTATTTATTTATTTATTAATATTATTAATATTTTAGTATAAATTATAGGGTTAAATGTGAAATTTTTATCATGTTCATGCGTGTATAACACACTCAATAATATTGTGGGACCCGTTAGATAATCAATTCCTTTGTCATGCAGTTTGGATCCTATTGGCGCATGGAGCTATAAAACAATCATAAAATTAAATTTTTTTTTTTTATTAAGTTTTTATAATGAAGATTTTTCTATTACGATTTTTAGTTATGTCCACAATCCACCGAACTTTGGAACCTTGTAAAACTCATTTTTATTTTTAATTATTTGTCTACCTTATATTTTGGGGTTATTTTTTTGTCTTCTTTTTTTATTTTATTCTCATAATGTCATATAGACCGTTAGATTAAAACAATATATTATTCAAATTCAATCTAAAATATACATTTCATTATCTAAGGAAGAAGATGAGATGATGATATAAAAGAAGGTAATGAGGATATCATTTTCCTATATTTTGATATAGTAACTTTTTTATCCTCTATAATCTCATATACTAATATAATATTATTGCTAGGTAGAAAGATCGTATATTTTGAGGGGCTTCCCTTCAAGGGGGGGAATCATATGTCATATTTTATAATATACTTTTTTTTTTAATATAAGACATATTTATTTAATTTAATTTAATTGAGAGAGTATTAATAGAGGTAAATTATGAAAAGATTGACAAAATATAAAAATTATATCTTATATTTAAGATTAAAATCAACTCCCTAAATATGTCTTATATGAAAAAACCGGAGAAAGTAAATAATATGTTTACCTTCCTTAATCTATCTAAATAAATAAGTCTTACAAGCGAGTAGAGATACTTAGGAAGGAGTTTATTCGATTTAATTATTTTGACCGATAAAAATAATAAAAAATAGGAAAATGACAAGAAAAAGAACTTGAAAAATGAAAATCCTAACCCAAGTTAGGTCACATAAAATGAGTTGTGATTTAGTCATTATCTTATCAAATCTAGGCGATAAACATGATTTGGGGCTTTCAATTTTAAAATTCTCTTAATGTCATTTTCTCTAAAAGATTATTATTATTTTCATATTAAAATTTAATTGAAGAATGAAGTACACCAAAAAAGAAATCCATAGTTGATTTGAAATCTTAAATGATAAAAAAATGTTTATAGTTTAAATATTATGATTCATAGGTTAATAAAGAAGACATTTTAGGTTTAAAACTTATATGATTGCCTAAAAATTTGTTTGACTAAAATATATTTAGGGACATAAAATTTGACCCTAGACCCTAAACCCCTCACGTGCTTCTAATTTTTTTCATTTTTAAAGTCAAATATATATATATATATATATAAACTATAAATAGACATTCGAACGTACAAGCATAAATCATTTTCTCTTTTTATGAAAATATAATTTTGTTCAAATATTACAAGTGATAGGTTAAATTTATTACAAGTGGCCCCCTAAATTATTAACCATTATTATTACTCCCTCGCATTCTTAATATAAGTAACGTATGAATGCTTGGGAGGTAGGTTGAGTACCTCAAGAAGTTGTTGTTGATGAGTTTGAAAATGAAGACATCATTAAGGATTTTCATATATATTTTAAATCAGTATTTTAACTAATCAATTTGATATTTTGAATGTAATCAATATAAATTATAAATTTTAAAAAATATTTCTTCATATTCGAGGTTTAAGAAACCATAAAATTAATTTTTTTAATTGAGATTTTATATTGGGGATTTTTCCGTTAGGATTCTTAATCATGTCCTCGATCCTCATTGATCTTGGATGAACTTTGATTTTAAATATAAAACTTATTTTTACTTTTAATTAATTTGTCTACCTTCTAGGGAAATGAGGGTTCGCATAAACGAAAGAACAATGGCAAAAATTCGAAATGGAGATTGGAACATTAGTGAACTGTCTCTATCTTGCACAACATATATCGAAATCGACTCAAATGACGTTAGAATGGAGTTTCATTTGCTATCCACTAACGGATTGCAAGGATTTGGTGAAAAAAACAGAGGGGAGAGGTTTGGGGAGGTTTTGTAGTCGATTAGGGTTCCAAATGCCGCGATTAAGGTTTTTAAAAAAACCCGATCGCGATTTAGTCTTAAAAAAAACCTAAATCATGGGGATATTAAAAAATATGACCCGCGTTTTAGTCGACTACATGAGGGGTTAGTCGACTAAACAAAAGCACATTGGGAAATAGTTTGAAAATACGGGCAAAATGGTAATTAGTTATTTAATAAAGGGAAAAATTGGAAAAAAAGCCTGAGGAAAGCCGCCATAGCTTTAGAAAAAATAACAAAATTGCCAAGGTCCTTTTCTGAAAGTCGGAGTCGGAGTTTGAGAGGCCCCGGATCCTCTCCCCATCCCATTTTCTCCTTATCCCTCTCCATCCCTCCAAAATCAATCCCCATCATTCATTTTACTTCATCTTCATCTTGGCCATTCATTTTTTTTTTTAATATTTCAAATCTTTGGCGGGTACTAAAAAAATCGACGATCCTAAAAAAATATTTCATGATCTTCAAAAATTATTTTAGGATTTTGAAAAAATATTTCGAGTTGACTAGTACTAAAAATATTTCATGAAGTATTTTTTAATATTTCAAAATCTTGCGGTACTAAAAAAATATTTTGATCCTAAAAAATACTTCATGATCTTCAAAAATTATTTTAGGATTTTGAAAAAATATTTTAGGATCTTACTAAAAATATTTGAGTCTTATTGGTACTAAAAATATTTCGTGAAGTATTTTTTAGGATCAGTCGATCACAATCGATCTTGAAATATTAAAAAAAATGAATGGCCAAGATGAAAATGAATGGTGGGGATTAATTTTGGAGGGATGGGGAATGATGAGGAGAAATTGTGATGGGGAGAAGATCCCGTTCCGTTGGGGACTCGGAGCTGTCTGTGAAACGGTGAAGACTGAAGATTAGGGCGCGAAAAGTACAAAACGACACTGCATGGTGAGGTAAGAGTCATTGATCTAGCATCTTGGAGGGCAAAAAAAGTCAATTGGTGTTCATTAACTGTACATGATAGCAGTGAGAAATTTATGGTAACTGAGGTGTAAATTCTGCAAATTTAAATTTATATATATATATATATATATAAAAGATTTATTTGGATTTTACTATTGGTAATTTCACTATTTTTTTAGCAAAATTTAAATTTAAAATTTTTTTTATCTTCAATTATCACATAATATACAACACACATATATATAATATTCAATAATATTAATGCATTTTTCAATCATTTTTTTATTATAACTGACTTTTTAAACACCATGCCAAATAAGAGCCTATCTAAAAAAAAGTTACTTTTGCCATCGCAAACACAAATCACATCTACAATATACAGTAATATTTAGGAAAAGGACCTTCTGAAAAAAGCCACTTCTACCAATGTTATCTCCAACAGACACGAAAATTACAAACCATTAACCACATTCATCATATGCAAAGAAATGACGAGTACACTTAAAAAAAAACATTTATCAATATAAGCAAAAGACAAGAAAATACCATTGAATTTTAAAATCTTACATCAATGATTTCCTATTAAAATGAATTGTTAACTGATATACTTTTATATTCAATACCTATACTTTTATAGGCAATATGACTAATTTAATATTTTGAAGTTCAAGTGGTATTTTGATATATTTTTTTCCCTTTCATATTCCCGCTGAAAAATTAATGGATGCCGATGAAGATGTATGAAGTGCGAAACACGACATTGGGGATTCTTGAACGAGGTTTCTGTAGTTAATTTGATGGTATTTTGCTAGTCGTAGGAAGTCAAAGAGAGACAGGTTTTCCTGTAAAAGCTCGGCATTGTTAGAGGTTTATATGGTATGAAATGTGTAGATATTCCGAGCGAGAGGGACGAATCTAGTGATTTTATCTGTTAGCCAGTCATTAAAAGAGTAAATTTTTTCACTGGTATTGGCTAGATAAACTCTAATTTGAACAAAACATAATAATCCTGTTTAAAATATTAAAAATGGAAAATACAGAGTGCTTTCACTCATGAATCATGGAATTGGTTTTTTCATCCACCTTTAGTGGCCTTATTAAATATACTAATGCTCATAACCCCAACTCATCCCCCACAGTCCCATGCATCAGCATCAGGTGATTGTTTCATTCTCCACTCCATCTTCCAAGAGCACTTGAATTCAAAGTTCTGGAAATAGAAAAGAAAAGGCTATGGATTTCTGGAAACTCTTTATTGTTGCACGAATGCTAGTGCTCAAGTTCCTCTTGGTTACTGCCATTGGAGCTTTCATTTCACTTGATCGCTGTGATATACTTAAGGACTCTGCCAGGAAGCCCTTGAATTCTGTAAGTTCCATTGCTCTCCCTTTCTCTCCATGCTTAAATTCACTTTAAACACCAAACCCAACTTGGTACATCTATTACTTGCCACTTAAGCTAACCCTTACAATTTCTATCTGGTTATCAATTTGCATTATGGAAATTGAAAGAAGGATGTGAAAGACATGTTACACATATTGTTTCTCTCTTCTTCATTGCTTTGTTTTGCTTTTTAGCAAGAGTCCGGGGGAGAAAACCCATGAAAGTGTGGAAGATCACGAGTGATAACGTGTCCCCATAAGATACTAATACTAAGTACTACCTCCAGTTCTAATTATAAGACTTAGTTGACTTTTTTTGGAGAGATTAAGGAAGTTAAATAAATTACTTAATCATTTCATATGTTGTGTATCCTTAGATTATATATTAGTTTATTAGTTAAACTAATTAGTTTGAAGAAAAAAATAAAAATAAAAATACTTAAAGTAATTTAATTAGTTTCCTTAATCTCTCCAAAAATGTTAATTAGGTCTTATAATTAGGACGGGAGGGAGTATCGATAATCAAAGTTTCGGCTACATTTTGCTGATACGAAGATACAACGCATGTCTTGTATTCTGCTATCTATGAAAATAGAAGTGATTGCTATGATCTATTTTATAGCCTGGGAATAGTTAGACAGATTATTGCTTGCGACTTTACATGTTATGAATTGCTAACGACTCCTAGCTTTGCTATCATAATTCTTGCCCCTTGATTCTTGAAGTTACTACTAATCCAAAGACTTGTTCTGTGCAGATGGTATATTATGTATTCATTCCGGCTCTTCTTTCCAGCAGCCTGGCAAAAACGTTAACATCAAAGAGCCTGGTTACACTATGATTGTCTATCACTACTCTGCATTTTCTTTTCTAGCTACTACCTATAGTACTTAATATATGATCTCATTCGTAGTGAAAATTGCACTATGAATGAGATTTTATATTAAGGACCGGAGGTAGTATAACATTCGTTTTATCCTCTTAACATTCAAGATTTGGTTTAACAGACATGGATTCATGAATTATATAGGTTCCTGCCCATAAATGTTCTTCTCTCTTTTACCAATGGGACAGCATTTGGGTGGTTAGTTGTTAAAATAACTAGAACTCCTCGTTATCTGCAAGGCCTTGTGTTGGGGAGCTGTAGTGCTGGAAGGTTCACTTATTGATTTGCCATTGTGACTTTAACCATTCCATCAACTTCACATGGATCAAGTCAATGCTGAACTTGGGATGAAAATAAGTTTTCTTTGGCTCTTTTGATCTGATCTGATCAGGAAATGTGGGAACTTTGCCTCTTAACATAGTTCCAGCTATCTGTAAAGAAAGCAATGGTGCTTTTGGAGATGTTGAAGTTTGTGGCAGAAATGGGCTGGCTTATTCTTCTCTTTCATTGGCACTATGATACTTAATCTTGAGAGAGTTTGGAAATTTTTAAAAATGCTGATTCTTTTCCTTTCAAGTCTCTCTGTTTTTGTTTTTGTTTTTTTGTTTCCCTGATAGGAGCAATTTATGTTTGGTGCTACGTGTACGACGTTATGAGAGCATACATATGAGAGAGTTCCAATATAAATAGGGTTGATGCTTCCAAAAAAGCTTCAATATCTGCAACATAAAGAGATCTAGAAAACCTTTCAAATTGTTCCACAGGACAATTGGTCACCTTAGAGAAGAAGTCACAGGAAAAGGATCAGATGGGTCAACTTGAAATTGAATGTACAAACAGAGAAGCAAAGGCTACTATCTGGTCTGATAAAATTAATTGAATGTGTTTGTTTTCCCTTGTTGTCTGTTTGCTAAAATCTTATATTCTGTTGTTATAATGAAATCAAACAAAGATAATGATCTATAATTTTTCAAGACACATAATGTGTTTCAGGTACAAGAAAAAGTAAAAATAATGAAACAGTTGAAAATAATAGGAAAAAAAAATCAACCTCAAGGCATTACTTCAACCTTCAACAACTGTATCAGTACGCCATAAATTGTCTTATCTTCTTTCATAATCTTTTTTCCCTCTACCACTTCATTCAAATACATGGAAACCTCGTTAGTTTTCTCAACAAGTTAACTTTATCTTCTCTTTTTGGTTTTTATAGATGGTTGGTATGGTAATTGGTATAGTTGCTCCTTTTCTGAAGTTATTAATAGGTGATAATGCTCCCCTCCATGTAATTGAAGACTCTGCATCCATGATCGGGTAAAGCATGCTTATAGTTTGATCATTATTGTGGATAAGTAAGGTTTCTTCTTCACCAAGATTAATATTATTGTTGGTCCTTACAGTTTGATTGAATGTTGGTTTTGGTCTAAATATAGGAACCAAAATTAAAAACTTCATAAAAGTATAGGGGTCAATCGTTAAACTCAAACTAAATTCTTATAAAATTACAATGACCAAAACCAACGATTTGAAACTATAAGAACCAAAACTGATCAAACTATAAGGATTGACAATGGTACTAACCCTTCTTCTTCATGTAGTTCAAGATTCTGTGATGTTGCTCATGCATTTATTTTGTTTCATATACTGGTTTCGTAGTGATGCAGCAATTCCTGCCGTAAACTTGTTAATTGGGGCGAATCTTCTCAAGGGTAACCAATCATTTAGATTAACTATTTCATTTGGAGTTAAGTTCAGTTAAACAAGTAATTTTATCAATGAGTAAGAACTCAAAGACAAGACGTGGATTTTTTTCTTTTCAGGATTAAAAGGGTCAGGCATGAGGATTTTCAGTGATTGCTGGTATCATAATTGTTAGTTTATTGCACTGCCAGCAGTAAGGTGTAGGACCAGCAGTAAGGTGTAGGCATTGTTAAAGGTGCTGTCCTTTTTCGGTGGCTCCATCCTGATCCTTTATATCAGTTTGTTTTACTGCTTCAATTCGCTCTTCCACCTGCAACTACCATGAGTAAATACTCCCCCGTCCTAAATTTAAGATCCACTTTGCATTCTTATGAGAATATATCTGATAAACTTTCCATTTCAATCCTAATTGAACCATTTGTTGTTTAGGTTTTTTTTGGAGAAAGTAATAAAAATAGGAGTTTTGCAGGTACAATAACACAATTATTTGGTGTTGGTGAAGGAGAATGCTCTGTTATTATGCGAGCAACTTATTCCTGTGCTGCACTTCCGATCAGTCTGTGGGGCACATTCTTCATGTGGCTACTTCTCTGATAACTCTCTGAAGCTTCAAACAACACACATGAATATATTTATGTATATTAAATAAAAATCTAGCTAGCTATTGAGTAGTTTGCTATAACTGTTGTTACTATATTGACTCAATGTTTGTAGTCTAGAATTTTGCATAAACAGTTATTGAGATTGGTATTTCAAGTTTTTTATGTTATGATACTAGCAATTTGAGTTTTGGACACCTGGATGATGTAATCTTCATATGAACATTTCAAATTTCATTGTTGCCATTTAAAAAAAAAATAAAAATATCATAATTATAAAAGAAACTAGGACTCTCGGATTTGGTTTGAGCGTGTCCCACTTTGCACTCAAGACTTGTTTGGTTTGAAGGAGAGGAAGGGGAAAAGAGAAATTTTTTCCCTCCTCTTTACTGAATAGCCCATGAAAAATTTTCAATATTCTAAAAATATACTTTCAATAAAAAAGAATATTCTTCTCATTAATAACAATTTGATCAATATCTTCTTTTCCACTTCTTTCCCTCCCACTCCCTCCCCTCAAACCGAAGAGGCCCTGGGTCTCCATTGGTGTTTCATTTGAAGTTCACTTATGAAGAGTAAGAACAAAAACTATGAATAAAATAATAAAAGCAAGCAGAAACCCATTTAACATGAAGCCAATAATAGTCTTCATTTTGAAAAGAAAGCAAACAAGGCCGAGTTTCGTTCTCAAACCATAAGACAACAAAGCTGCAATTTGAGAAGCTGCAGTACAAGAAAGTTTGAAGACTAACAGAAAAGAAGGACTTGATGATATTGCAATCTTAGTAAGAAATAACTTAATAAGTGTATCTAATCTAATTCTGAAAACAACATCTTTTTTTGTGAGGCAAGACTACATATATCTGACTTTTTCAAAGCGCTCTTGATGAGTCTCATGCATTAGGTTGCCCCTTGGAGTATATCCATCTAATTATTATTGTTTTCTGTTGAAGAACATGTCCTGTTATTTCTTCTGACTCCCAAATCCTTGTAATAACCTTTACTTTTGATAAACTTTAGGTTGTTTTAAATGATTTTGGCAAAATTAAAGTATTGTTATTAATGATAAGGATCGAGAAAGTGATAGTGTATGCTTGATTCAAAATATAACACAAGGTGTGAGCTTCGAGTTTCAGTTTTCTTTCTTGACTAATTGAGTTAGTGTCAAGAAGTTTCTAATGATCTCCTTTTTTAGGGCCCGTTTAATTGAGTTAGTGTCAAGAAGTTTCTAGCGATCTCCTTTTTTAGGGCCCGTTTAGGTTAGCTGTAGGAACGGTGACTTATTTTCAATCGACTTTTACAGAAGTTCAAAAAAGTCACGTTGTAAATATGTTTTGTCTTTCGATTGACGTTGGTAGGAGTTTTTTTTTTTTTTTTCCAAACAGAGACAAGTTTGGGTCAACGGTTAAAAAATGAGTTGAGATTGAAATGACTAAAAAGGGCATAAATTTTATTGAATACTAAAATACTTAATTATAATAAATATGAAATAATTAATATATTGTAAATGTAGGCACAAAAATATATGTTACAAAAGCATAAAAATATAATTTTTAACTAAATAATATTCCTATATAAATTGAAATTAAAAAAAATATATATATATTTTAAATTTTAGAAATCAAATACTTTATGAGTGAGATAGGACAATTTTAGGGATGTTTGAGAAACCATGGAATTTTTTTTCCCACTACTGGACACTTGGTATAGAGCCGCTGGACGCTTGGACTTATCAAAAGCCACTTTTTGGCATAAATCAGATGAAAAAGAAGCTAACCAAACAGAAAAATATAACCTAGCTTCTGAATTGAACTTTTTTTTTTTTTTTTTCAAAACTACTGTTGAAATGTGTCCAAATGGGGACTCCAAACAGGCACTTAGATTCCAGTCTTTCTTGTGAACTAGGATAGGTTCATCAACTGCAAACATTTGAAGTTTAGTATCTTTATTTTTCATCCACAAAGATGAACTTAAGCATCTAGTTGACTTAAAAAGAAGGGATAGAATATGAATGATGACCTGAGAGATATTAACCTCATGCCAGAATCATGCTACATCTGAGTAACTGAATATGCTTTTAACATACATCATGTAAAGTAAGATTCGGATATAAATAAAGCAAAGGTGAAACCTAATTAGTGGCAGTGGGTGAATGGTACACGTAAATCCCTTAATTAGTGGTAGTGGGTGCATGGTTGACGTAAATCGATTTACATACATCCTTATGACCTTCTCTGTTCAATATTCACTTTTTTATTGGGGATATACTGAAAAAATAACATTTGAATTTCTAAATTCTATTTTAATTATTCAAAAGTTAATAATCCCAAGTTGCTCATAAATATTAAAAAGGGATTTTGATAGGTCAATCATTTTACAAAATTATCCTTCTCGCATATTTTTTTTTCCAAAAAAAAAAATCCTAGGTCCCCTCATTGGCCGGTATCGGATCTTCGCCCACTAGCACTAGACCTCTAGCGATCGGCTGCCGCTTTAGCTTGAGTCTTAGAGCACAAATGTTTTTCACTTCCCTCAACACTTGTATTTTATGGGATTCGAACTTTTGTTCTCTTGTTTACATAATAATGCTACTTATCATTTCAATCAATAATTTGTTGATCAAAGATAAGTGCATGGCGAAGAATAGTGCCTTCTGACACTCAATTAATCATGCAAAGTTTAAATTTTATGTTGATTTCACAATAAGACAATGATATCTACTTGTTTGAAGCTGTTTATTGTAAGTACGTTCATGTTTCTTGTGGACGACAGAGATTTAAGTCCAAGACCAAGTAGAAGATGAAAACCAGCGGAGATCTGGATTAGATTTCAGGCATCTTTTATCGAGGGCTCAAAATATTTGTTTGCCATCAGGTTCATGAAACATCGGATCCCACTTTCTCTGTGGCATTCCACGTTTAGATAGTTTGGGAGGCAGATGAGTAGTTTAATATGTGTATGTCTATACTACTACTAATAGTAAGGAAAAATTAATGTTTTGACTTAGTACCTTAATTATGACATGTTACTAACACATTTAATAAATTAATATAACTCACCTTGAGTCATTGCTCAATCATCCTATGTGGCAAAAGAGAATGATGACATGCTTTCCAAATTAATAAGCTCCACCTCCACGTTTTTGGTCGATCACCTAGAGTCACTCGGAAGATGAGTGTCTCTATTAACCCTCCTCTCTACTTAATGCATGTTACAAGTATTGGATCATGTTTTAATGGGTAAAATTTAATTATATATTTTTATTCTATGTAATATAACAATAATATTTTTTACATAACATTAAATCCTACCCATTAAAACATGATTCAATGGTTAAGATATTAAGTGGAGAGAGAAGTTAATGGAGACACCTCTTTCCCCACTCGGTTCCCTTAGGATGGAATTACCCTGTGTCCTAAGATGACATAGCGGAGAACAAAGAACAGTATCAGGGGAAAAAATATTGAAGAAAAACTATATTGTTTATAGATGCCGTATGATAAAAAAGAAAGCTGATTTGATATTCTAGTTCTTGGTGCCTTCCAAGTGATACCTCATTATTATAGTGCATGAAGCTTTTGTTGTCCCTTGGTGTATCTTTCGCAACTTTTTCGTTTCAACATTCTTATATAGTATCTACTAAAGACAAAAAAAGAGAATGAGATCCATTGCATGCGCAATAAATTATATCAGCTCACTGCGCTACTATCATCTTACTCGGTTCTTGCTTGTTATTTGATGCCATTTCCACTTTTGTCAGGTAATATAGCTCCTTCCTTCTTCCCCTTCTCTTCTTTCTCTTCTCTGCAAGTAAATTTTTAGTCAAACCATAATTCTCCAATTTTTTATTGTTTGAGTTTTCTTCTTGTCAGTTTGTTTAGTTTTCTAGTATCCCACTGCTTCTTGTCTCAGGCCAAAAAGATGTTCACTTCTATAAATTTGTGTTTCACAGGAATTGATAGGTGAATAATTCGAAGCACACACAACATGGAGTTCTGGGGACTCCTCGTTACTGCCTTAATGCCAATCCTGAAGGTGCTCATTATCACTGCTCTCGGTACACTTCTAGCACTGAATCGATTTAATATACTCAATAAGGACGCTAGGATGCACCTCAATAATGTACGTTTCATCCTTTCCACCTTTTCGTTCTTTCCTTGTTTTCTGTTTTCTTTTTGTCTTGTATATAAGGGCTATATAGCTATAAAGTATATCTGTAATTGCTAGCTATATCTGCTAAAAGTTACAAGAAAATGACAACTTAAATTTAATGGTTTGTTAATATTATCATCTCTCCTCCAAATTTAAAAATAGAGAAGAAAGATGCATAATTTGCTTTTCCTTTTTTCTATTTTTTTTTTCCTTTTTCTTTTGGCAGATTGTTGAATTGTCAGTTTTTGAGTATATCTTCATAACAAGTAGTATGTGTGCAGTAACAATTCCCTTCTCTGTTTTTTTTCCCAGATGGTATATTATGTCTTCGGTCCTGCTATGTCTGTTAGCATCCTGGCTGAAGCTATTACATTTAAGAGCCTAGTTATGCTGTATGTGTCTTTCTTTCTTTATCCGCTCATTCATTTCTTTTCTAAATGGCAAGTTTAATCTACTTTCAATTCGTGTTTTTTATTAGTTTTTATACTTTCGTTGACTAAGCGGGTGGTTCATGCCAAGTAAATATTCTTTTGACTTTTATTATTGGTTCTGTTCTCGGATGGTTACTTATTAAAATAACAAGAGCTCCTCCTCATTTGCATGGCCTTGTGTTGGGATGCTGTGCAGCAGGCAAGTTTTCTTATGTGTTAGATGTTGTTTTTTTTCGCCATCTTATTATGCATAATTAATTAATTTGAGACTATAATTAAAATCTTAATGATAATTCTTACACATCTCACATAGAGATAAGTGCAAAATCATTTTAAATAAGCTAATCCAAACTTACGACTATTTTGGGGTGGATGTGAATAGGAAATTTGGGAAATATGCCTCTTATCATACTTCCAGCTGTATGTAAACAAAGAAGCAGACTTTTTGGAGATGAAGATTTATGTAACAGAAATGGACTAGCATATTCTTCGGTATCCATGGCTGTAAGTGTCATTTGCTCGAAAAATTTGGGAAAATAAACATTTTCATCAAATAGAAATCTTCAGAACCCCTAAACTATTATTATTATTTTTTTCCTATCTTACTGATTTTGGGTTTTTCAGATAGGAAGCATTTACATGTGGACTTATGTGTACAACCTTATCCGTGTATCTTCATGCAAGAATTCCAAAACAAATGAAGTTGATGATTCCCTAATGAATCCTGAATCTTTGCTTACGACCAGTCCTGAGAACACTTCAACATGTCCAGCTGGAACATTAGTGTCTACAGAGAATATCTCACAGACAAGAGACTGTGCCAATGGCCTTGACATTGAGATTGCAAGAACCGAGGGAATAGCGAAGGTTTTTTTACAGTCACTTATAAGTTAAAGCAACATGTTCATTCTACCATAGTGGGTTTGTACATATTTTTCACATACAGTAAGGCATGGAAGTTTTGACCTTGCATTTTTTTCGGAGTTCGCAGGTAACAAAACAGGAAAAGGTAATGAAGCAGCTAAAAAAATTAGAAAAAAAGATCAATCTGAAGACCCTATTAGCACCTGCAACAATTGGATCGGTAAGACACAAAGATTTTGCTTACCATACCTTATTATCTGTTATTTGTTAGCAAGGATACCTCCTTGACCCTTTTTCCATGTGTAGATCATTGGCTTAATAATTGGTGTAATCCCTCTATTTAAAAAGGCATTAGTTGGTGAAAATGCTCCTCTTCATGTAATTGAAGACTCTATATCCATGCTGGGGTATGTAGGATTTTCTATTATAGCTTGATAATGCTCAAGAAAACTGGACAACTCAACAATTTTTCTTCTCTTTCCGATGTGCAGAAATGCAACTATTCCTGCTATGACCTTATTAGTCGGGGCAAATCTTGCAAGTGGTAATGAAGAACATGAACTTTTTAGTGTGTAATTTCCATTTTGTTAAGTATTGATTTCAATTTAAGTAATTTCTTTTAGAATATGAACAAGACTTTAATGACAGATGCTTGATTTTCTCCAGGTTTGAAAGCATCAAGTATTCGATTTTCAGTTATTATAGGGATTATTATTGTTAGATATATTGCCTTACCAGCCTTGGGCGTAGGCATTCTTAAAGGTGCAATCCATATAGGCTTGATCCCCAACGATCCATTGTACAGGTTTCTGTTACTGCTTCAATATGCTGTTCCACCTGCAGTAACCATAAGTAAGTTGACATTTTCTCTAATGAATTCAATTTTGAAGTGTAGATTATATTTACCTTTATGTTTACTTGTATGGTCAGGTACAATAACTCAGTTATTTGGGGCTGGTGTGGTTGAATGCTCAGTTGTGATGCTTGCAACTTATGCCTGTGCCTCTGCTTCACTTACTCTGTGGTCCACATTTTTCATATGGCTTGTACTATAACATAGCATATTTCAGCCTCAAAAGATCTCAAAATAGGAACTTAGGAATATAGAATATGTACTATTGTAGCAAACAAGTGCAATATATTACTCTACAGTGGGATTAATGCGTGATTACAGTAAAAATGATTTTCATCATCATGATATTTCGTATGTTGGGAATTGCGTGGCCATCACTAATTTACTATTGGCTTTGTCATGGATAGTGCAGTCCACTAAAAGAGTATGTTTGGAATTTGGATTGCTCTTTGAGAGAGCTCAAAAGCAACATCTTTTCTAATTCAAACAACAAACACCAACATTTGGAGGTGTATTGCAAACATCTTTTCTAATTCACAGCCTCCTACTTACAAGAAGTTATCATTCTTTCAAGCCAAACTATAATTGGCAGCTCAAATGAACTTTTTTTCTTTTTTAAGTGGAGGTGCATGTACTATCAACATAAAATTACCAGCGGAATATAACACATTACCTCCTACTTTCAAGAAAATTTTCACATAATTAGGCTATAATAGCATTTTGTCACGGTCTTAGACAAAAGTCACCCAAAACCGTGCCGGCCTTAGTTTGATCACTCCGTTGATCTTGGCTAAGTCAGCCGAACCCTCACAAGTAGGCAATGAGCACAAAGGCAAAGAGAACTTTTTAGAAAGAGAAAAGTAAACTTAGAGAGAGAAGCTCTGGAATGGCAAAGAACTTGTATTGCTTTCGAATGGTTTACAAATGATGTGAGCATCTTTATTTATAGCCTACCACCTCCTCAATGAACGGCTAAGATTGATTACATCCGACGGTGGAGATTGGTTCTCCAGAACCTTCTCCCAAAATATCTAGATATTTATATTTACAAAGGAGTCTCTAGAATTTTCCACATAGTTCTAGTTCTATGTACAAAGTTCTACAACAATGTGGAATTCTCTAGAAACCTCTTTTGAAATGTCTTATGCACAAAATATCTGGCGTTCCATGTGATCCGTGACAATTTGCTTCTCTTATCAATCAACTTAAGTGTGTCTTTTAATTAGCTTTTTGGAAGTAATTTTTCAATGTACTACTCCCTTCAATCCTAATTATAAGATATAGTTGACTTTTTTGAAAAAAATTAAGGAAGCTAATTAAATTACTTTAGAGTATTTGTATCTTTATTTTTCCTTTCAAACTAATTAGTTTGACTAATAAACTAATATATAATCTAAGAATACACAACATATGAAATGATTAAGTAACTTATTTAACTTCCTTAATCTTTCCGAAAAAAGTCAACTATGTCTTATAATTAGGACAAGAGGTAGTAATAAATATGTAAAAAGAGTTCTATCTCACCTTATGTGAAATCATTTTTTTAAGCTAAAAAGGCTTGGTATAAGAAAAAGCATGCATTGTACTTGATGTTGTTTAGTTTACACTGACTTCTAATAGAAGTCAGTTTCAAAATACTCATTTCGGTCTTAAATATAAGATAAAGTTTATAGTACACATTGTACTACAAACTTTGTCTATATTTAGGACTGGAGATAATATTTCTTTTTCAATCTTCTAGGCTTCTAGCTATTGAAACATGTTATTTTGGAATTAATTCAATACCCAATAAAAAAGAGTTCATTTTTTGAAAAAAAGGGGGACAAAAGATTACGTGACAAACATTACCAACTTTTATAGTGCAACAAAAGAAACATAACTAAAATATATTCCCTCTTGACAAACTTTATCCTATAACTAGGACAGGTAGTAACAAATTAAGTCTTTTATAAGAAATTAAGAGGAGTATTGCAAATAATAAATAAAGGAAATCGTTGGGTAGCTGTTGAATATCTTACATCACCACGTTGATGTGATATGACTGTAGGGTGGCAAGAGGGAGATGAGCATGTCCTGTTTATACACCAAAATTTTTTTTTTTTTTAATCTGACCGTTGGCATGTCCCTGCGCCCGGGAGGGTTCAAGGACATGTGTGGAACATGTTGTCAAGGACATGTGTGGAACTTGTCAAAAGTAGGAGTAAAAGATGTTACAAGAATGGTAACGTTACACATCTACCGGTCTTGTTTTTTGGGTAATGGGTAATATAGTCCTTTATTTTTATTTAATTTTAGCTTATATTTCTTTAGTTAATTTACGACACACATAAGAGTATAAGCAGCAGAGCACACACCAGTTTGGACAACAATAAACTGATAAAAATACGGAAGGATAAATTTTCTTCTCGGAGGGATCAAAACATACAATCATCCGGATAATGGTGCCTTACTGGCCCAAATAACATAATACAGTCATCCGGTAATCAAAATAAATACCCAAAAATAACAATCACCTCCACACTACTCCAGCTCCGGAGCCTTACCCCTGTCTCTCTACTCCGGTCTCGAAGAACTGCCAGATCGCTTAAAAGGAGCTGGGAGTCAAAGTTGAATCCCAGAGTAACCGTTAATTTCATATAAAATGTATAGCAAAGCATGTAAGCAAACCACAAATAAAAATAATTCAAACCACATCTCATTCAGTATCATGCACACAGTAAGGCACACAGCCAAATTCGGAACTAACAGTCCTATAGCACACAGCATAGACTGCCGGGCACAGCACACAGCAAGGCCCGTTTATGCACACAGCATGTTCCGGTTCCATAGCGCTTGGAAAATGAATGATAACCGAATGTATGCAATAAACATGGAAAAGCATACATACACAATCACACAAAGTATATGAAGATTAAGATTACTACCTGGCAGTCGACCACTACTATAAATAATTTGCCCGGCGCACAATATCACAATTAGCCCTAAAATTACAAAATATAAATAAAATCAAATCCTCCTCAATAAATATTTTCTTTGGTAAATTAAAATCAATGTGTCCATATTCACTAAATTCTTTTCTTATTAAGGAATTTAATTTGGGCCCATATATTCTTAATTTTAGTCCTAAGTCTGAAATTTTTCTGAAATAGAAGTCCAACTTCAAAAATTCATAATTAAATCTAGAAAACTAATTTTGGATTGATTCCAAAGCTCAAATGACCTTTAATATGTCTATTTTCAACTAAAAATACTCATTTAGGCCAGACCAAGTCTAAAGTCCATCCATAGCCCAAAATACCCCTGCTGTCCGAAATAATGCCCTGTTCTCAGGGTCTATTTTGAAATATTTATTTCTCTTAGCAAAAAATTCAGAAAAATACAAATTATATACCAAATTAATCCTTGAGATTTCTATTTTCTCCCTGTAAAATATCATAATTTTTCGAGTCCATTTAGTAGGTAAAATTTCATGAAGAAGGTGACTGACTCCACAGGAAATTTCCAGAAATAGCACTCTAATGAATTTCAACTTCCAAAATTATGATCCAAGTTTAACCTCATACAAAATCTCATTTTAAACACTTTAAAACCACTAAAAACACCAAAATCCATTACCAAAACACTAGTATTTCTAGCTAAACGAAAATCATCATCTAACCCACAAAATGTCAAATTCCAATCTAACACCGAAATCTAGTCTATAATCATTTCTAATTTGTTATTTGAACCATTAATCATACTCTAATCATATTTAAGAAATTGGGCAGCAACTCCCCATAAATTTAGGGTTTCCAAAATTTCAAGAATGCAAGAGAATACCACCATAAATTAATTCACCAACTCAAATACATCATAAGGAGGTTCAAGAATCACTAACCTTTGATGTTCTTATAATTTCTTCTTCCTTGTTTACCCAAAAATTTCAGCCCCCTTTCATGAACACCATGAGAAGACAGATTTTTGGGTCAAGAAGAGTTGCAAAAGGAAGCTTAAAGGAGATGTAAGAGATTACATGAGATTTATCTATTGATTTCTTTAATTCTTCCTTCTCCTTTTTCCTAGAAATTTTCCACTCTTCCTTGTCTCTGCGTGGTGGCTGACTCAAAAGTGGGAAGATGAATTGATTTAATGGCAATTAAAAGGGCCATTTCAGATGGATAAATGAAGGGAAGAAAAAGACCTCCAACTAGCCTATAATTTACTAGTTTGCCATTATGCTAAAATCCAACTATTTAGTTGAAAGATGTTTGGCCAATTTCCTTCTTCTTTTTTCCCCTTAGTTTGGGCCAAAAATTTGAGCCACTCTTAGGATGATTTTAGCCCACTTTGTTAACTTATAACCCATGTTCATGTGCCAATAAATTCTAAATAATTATAAGATATACGACACAATTTCATGGAAATTATAATTTTAACCTTGCTTCAATTTTTTTCTCTTATTTCTTAAAAATACTCATGCAACTTCTTCTAATTCCTTTTTGACCAAATTTATTACACATAACTTCATAAAAATTCCTATACGCAAATAATTTCATATTAATGCACATGAAAAAAGAGCATGTTACAGGTAAACTCCTTAGTGTTGTCGTCGACATTAAAAGCGAAGTAATAAATTATTTAAAATATTATCCTAATACTTGTATTTTACTAACATTGTTATAAAATGGAAAATTTAGTTAGGGTGTTGCATTTAGATTTGAAGGAGTAATCATTTTGCATTAAAATAAGTTGAAAAACAGAGAGCCACCAAACTTTAAAAAACATCCTTCTCTTCCTCCTTGCCTCTGGCGAAGGATATCATGGTTGAATTATATAATATCTTGGGGTTTGTTGAACTAGTTCTGGCTTTATCATAATGGAAATGTAATTTTGTCTGTTGTTGCAGTCACAGGTTGAGTTTTGGGTGCAATGATAAGCTATGGCTAGGATCGGTTATTGCTTCTTTCGGTGCTAGATTATCTTCACTGGTTGCTTCTTCGAAGTGGTATTGATCTTACGTTCTTGGATAGTGGCAAGGGGGAAGAGAAGGATGTTTTCTTAAAGTTTGGTGGCTCTCTGTTCTTTTTAACTTATTTTAATGCAAAATGATTACTCCTTCAAATCTAAATGCAAAACCCAGTTTGACAGAATAATTTACACTATAAACTAAGCCTTTCATTTTATGTGTACATAGTAAAATACTAGTATTAAGATAATGTTTTAAATAATTTATTACTTCGTTTGTAACGTGGATGACAACACTTTTGAAGGAGTTTACCATTCGAGTAACGTCTTTTACTTCTACTTTTGACAAGTTCCACAAATGTCCTTGAACAGGGACATGCTGCACATTTGCTGTATAAACAGCACGCTCATCTCTCTTGCCACCCTACAGTCAGATCACATCAACGTGGTAATATAAGATATTCAACATCTACCCAACGATTTTCTGTGTTTATTATTTGCAATACTCCTCTTAATTTCTTATAAAAGACTTAATTTGTTATATTTTAGTTATGTTTCTTTTGTTGCACTATAAGACTTGGTATGTTTGTTACATAATCATTTTGTCTCCCTTTTATTCAAAAAATGAACTCTTTTTTAGTGGGTATTGAATTAATTCCAAAATAACATATGTTTCAACAGCTAGAAGATTTGATCAACCTAGACACCGTCTCAAATGATGCTCTCTGATACTTACTGCTATTTTTGTTGCTGACTACTTTTTCAAGTTTGCGATTTGCATTAAGGATTATTCTTGTGGTAACAACCATACAAATAATACCCTTGAATATAATTAGAGTTCCTTGAATAGTCCTCAGAAAATGATAAAGCTACTGAGTTCACTTACATAATATTGTACCCTTCTATTCATGTCAATGTTTTGATCAAGGAGAGATGCGCCTTGGGTTTTATAACATAAAGGTTATGAATTTCTGTAGGATCATAGAACCACTTGCTTCAAGGTGTGCAAAATTCAGGTTTAAGCCGCTGTCAGAAGAAATCATGAGCAGTCGGATACTGTACATTTGCAGAGAAGAAGGACTTAATCTTGATTCTGAGGTCAGAAGCCAAGAGATTGGGTGAAGCAGATAAGGTGCTTTATAATCCCATTATTTTGTCAGAGGTTTCGACCATCATGTTTTGTACTTCAAAACTGTAGTTTAGCTTGCTCCTTGACTGTTGCCTCGACATCTTTTAATTGGCTTTTAAAAGCTTTACAAATCTGCTCAAGGCCTGTGGGGCACTTGTCTTATTTATTGCTTGTGTATTTGCAGAGCCTTGTCGACGGTGCTGATGAATATCTGCAGCTTCTTGATGTGGCCAGCAATACAATTCGAGCTTGTTGCAACATGCCAGAGGGATTCTCTTTCGAGGGATAGATATGAATGTAAAAGAAACCGAATGCAGCTCGTTAAAAAAGACCAGAGCCTACTATAATTCGTACTATGTAATGGTGGATTGATCAGAGTCTTGGGTTTGCGGAAAGTTACCATGTGTCATAACCAGGAATTTCCCGGGCCGCGTCGCCCCTGCTCCGCATGACATGCCTAGCCCGAGCTCGTTCTCCTCTCCTTCCTTGCCCTGAATTGCCTCACTCTTTCCAGCCGCTCCCTCCGGCGACTCTCTTCGTGCTGTCCGCTGACCGAAGATCACCCAGAAGCCCAATTCCTGAGGTAAGTATTTTCTTTCGTAAATTTATGGACACAACTTTTTTAATGGTAATTTGGGTCTGATTAAGATTTGCAATCGAATCCTAAGCACAGAATCTCTTCCATTCTAGCACATCCTAGTCTTTGTTAAAATTTATTTCTCATATATGCACAGAATCTTAATATTTGCTGTTGGCTAACGGTAAAACGTAGTATTTTGAGGCTAGTGTTCTTTTGGGTTTTCTTTGAAAATTTATTTCTCAAGTCTTGCTTTAAGTTAGTCAACTGAGGTTTGCTTCTTTTTATTTTGTTCCTTTTATTTTATGGTCTGCCCTTTAGAAATAGCATATAGGTGAAATTTTTCTTAGTTGAAACTTGAAATACAGCTCTTCCCTTTCTTGAAAACAGTTCTGCCACCAATGTAACTTAGTCACATGAGGTTTGCATAATAATCGTGAAGCATTTTTTTTTTTTTTTTTTTTTTTTAAAAAAAAAAAAAAAAGTATTGATGGTCAGTATTTGGTTTTTTTATTGATGCTCTGCCCTGGCTTGAAAATAACTCTGCCACCAATATTAGTTAGTCACATATGGTATGGTAGTCTTTTTAATTTCAAGACTCAAATTGTAGATTTATTTTGAAATAATGTAAAATTATGGATTACATTTGAAGTTTGCAATATTGTTTATTAGTAGTATTGAAGCTGTTTTTTTCCACATAGGTAGGGTATAACCAGCAATTTCCCAGGCCGCGTCACCACTGCTCTGCATGGCAAGACTGGAATTATCTTTAAGAAAATTAATAAGGAAGCATGTTTAAATTAATAAAATTATCTTTAAGAAGGCTGGCAAAGTTTTTATAGTTCTAAGGATGCTAATCGTTTGGGTAAAACACTGGTGGCATTAGTTTCTCTCTTTTGGATGTTGAAGATCGTGGAGTTGCCAATTGCCATCACTCGTTTACAAGTAGCTTATGTTATCACAGTACTACAGTCTTCTTAATTTTGTCATGTAAAGTTGACAATGTGAGACTAACCATATAAACATTTCAATTGTTATTTTGATTTTGATTGCATAGTTTGTGATCTGGTTCTTCTTGCTTTTAAAGTTGACATTTTCTCTCCCATACAGGCTACATATTACATGGTATCGGTCTCTGCATGATAATGGATTTTATGATACCAACCAAGCCCGTGCACCAGTATTGAAAACACCTTGTGAACCAGGTACTTGCCGCTGTGATTCAAAACTGTGCTTTTGATGCCCACTTAGCTGCTGCATCAGCTTCTGCCAATCCTAATGCTGCTTCTTTATGGACGGTTGATGTGGTTTCGGAAGTGCTGAGGTCTATTCCCAGATGTTTTTTCCAATCCTCTCGCTCTATTGGCCATCAGGGAGGTTTCCGGCATCGTGCTCCTCTGAAACAACGCAAAGTCAAGGAGGAGGAAGATAAGCTTCGCAAGAATGTGCTTGTTCTTGGCCGCTGCTTACAGAGACCCGCAGAGGGTCAAGCTTGGATTGGGCAAAGCAATTGAGTTCTACTATTGGGTTCAAACCCATTTTGGATTCATCCATAACGAGACCACTTGCAGGGAGATGGCTTGTGTATTTGCTAAAGGTAATAAACTGAATACTTTTTTGGGATTTTCTGAAGGACATGTCAAGGAGGACAGGTGGGTTGGTCTCCACAGCGACTGTTACGTGTTTGATAAAAGTACTAGGAGAAGAGGGATTAGTTAATGAAGCATTAGTTACATTTTAAAGGATGAAGCAATACCACTGTAAACCAGATGTCTATGCTTACAACACCATGATATATGCTCTTTGCAGGGTGAGATATTTCCAAAAGGCAAGGTCTTTGTTGGAGCAGATGGAGCTTCCTGGCTTCAGATGCCTACCTGACACATTTACTTATACTATATTAATAAGTTCCTACTGCAAATTTAGCACGCAAACTGGAAGTAAGAAGGCAGCTGGGAGGATATTGTGGGAAGCTAATCACGTGTTTCGCCTAATGCTCTTCAAGGTGTTCCTGATGTTGTGACCTACAATGCTTTGATTGATGATTGCCGCAAAACATACAGGATTGGTAGAGCGTTGGAATTATTTGAAGATATGAAGAAAAGGGGTTGTGTCCCCAATCGAGTTAGATAAAGCTATCGAGATGTTATGTTGCATGCGGAATTTGAATCACGGAATACCCACTTCAAGTTCATATACCCCTATTATTCATGCTTTGTGTGAAGCTGGAAGGCTCGGAATTTCCTTGATGAGTTGATCGATGGAGGCTTGACACCTAGAGAATATACATGCAGATTGGTCTGTGATGCCCTGCACTCAGTGGGGGAGGCCAGCCTGTTAAGTGAGGAAGTGCACAAGAGAATAAGAAATGGTATATGGAGTAGATACGTACAGACCATGAAAATCAAACCAATTATGGCTCGCAAAGGATGTCCTGAAATGGAAGTGGTTTGATTTCTTTTCTTAATGGAATCAGTGATGTTCAACAAATCAGTCAGTTCCAATGCTGAATATTATTTAGGTTGTGGTTTGTTGCTATTATAAATTCAGGATATGATCATCTTTGTCCTTATGTGAGTAGCTGTTATTTCAATGACTATGCTCAGGCAAGCCAGGAATTTAAGGACCCTATTGCTTCTTTGTCGTATTACCTTCCCCACTGACTATTTATTGATTCAATTGAAGTTGGTGAATTTGTCTGTCACTTATGTTTATGTAAGGGTAATACCCAAGAAATATTTGTCCTTCTTTTTGTTGCTGATGATTAGCCAAGGGACTTGGATTGTCAAACCTTGCTTGGTTGAGGGAGAGAACTACGGCTAAAGTTCAAAAGCTAAAGTGGTTATCTCCAGCAGGCTCTTCAGAGAAACACATGCTGTTTGATGTGTTTTAACATGTCACGATACAAGCCAGAAGGAAATCAGAAACGGGGCTCTCCAAGTGAGTTTTCTGTTTGTGATAAATCGTGGACACTAGTGCTAGGGGAACTATGAATGCATGTATAATGAGTTTAACTACCCATGGTCCCAAGTTTGCGATGTTGGTGGCTAAACCACAAGTACAAAAGGGAAGTCAGGGACAACTCTTGTACCCTTGTCCAAGTTACTCTCTGTCAAGCCTTTATGGTGGTTGAACCGCTCAGTTTTGAGAATGAACTTTTGATGTCATTTTTGACTTCATGGTAGTGCCAGTTTATTTGGCGCTAGCCAAGCCTTGCAACCACAACCAATGCACAAAGAAGCCAAAAGCTGACGTCTCATTTCTGGACTGTTATTATATGATTATGTCAAATTAAGATGATACATCAGCCAGATGAGGCAGCGTTGCTATAGTGCTAGAGCGTTGCTGTAGTGCTAAGTTATCTAGCTTATAAAATGTGTTGTAAGATTTTTAAATGTGTTATGTATAACTATGATGCTTTGTACAAGGCCTCCATTTATAGGCCTTCAAGAGTCACCACCGAGGGTTACTACTAAGACACAATAAATAATATAATTAATACGGAGGAATGTACAATAAATGATCCTTTGTATCATTCATGTATCTAAATGTACATTAAATAGCCTTTTAGTTTCTCAACTACTATTTATGAACAATGACTTAAATATGAGAGGTCAAGAGTTAATGAACATCCACATAATTAATATATTCATAACACTCATTTTTGTATGTCTATTATGAATGTGTCTCATTAAAAACTTTAATTAGAAAAAAAACTTAGTAGAACAAAACATAATCAGAGAAAAGAGTACATCATTCATTAATATACTATCAAGTGTTGCCTCGTTAAAGTATATGTATTTATCGTTATTTCTCCAAACTAATTTGTCTGACTAAAATATTAAGAATATAATTTAATCATATACAACATATGATATAATTCGATAACTTATTTAACTTCCTTAATCTCTTCAAAAAAAGTCAACTAAGCCTTATATTTATGACTTGAGGAAGTATTTTAATTGACAAATGATAGTAAAATCTTAATAAATTTATTAAAATGATAAACAAAATAATGGCATGTGATTTAATATGATAAATCAAAATTTTAAGGAGCTCACTAACAATTTGTTTGTTGAAGTGATAAGTAACCTTATCTCTAAAAGAAGGAGGACAAGTGTTCCAATCCTAGAAAGTGTATTTGTTAGAAGAGGTGAAAACCCTTTTTACCCTAAGATTTGTAAAGGCAAACCCTTGATTGTATTAAAAAAAAAAAATTAAGGGAGTTAAATTTAAATTTTAAAATGTTTGGGGTTACTTGTAATTGATCAAGGTTTAAGTGATTCTTTGCAACTGTTCAATTCAAGGGTTTTATGAAATTAGTAATTTACACGAGGATGTCACCTATTATCTTATAATTTGTCGTGATATTTTCCGTTAGAAAGATCACGATCACTTAACGGTAAGGGGTTAGTAATTAAAAAAATGAAAGGTCATGTGAGTTAAATTTAAACTTTGAAATGTTAGAGATCATATGCAACTAACCAAAGTTCATGAGATTTTATATAATTTAGCCTTATTAATTAAGGAATGAGAAAGTTTTAGAGTATGCTTGATTCAAAATGTTACAAAAGGTTTGAGCCTGGAGTTTCAGTTTTCTTTCTTGAGTAATTTTGTTTAGTGTCAAAGGGTTTCTATTGATCTCCTTTCTTTCTTTCTATTTTCTACTTAGATTCCAGTGCTTCTTGTGAACTAGGATAGCTTCATAAGCAGCAGCAAATATTTAAAGTTTATTATGTCTATGGATAATGTTGTTGCGTTTTCATCCGCATAGTTGAACTACTTAAAAATCTATTTCGAGAAAAATAGTAACCTGAGATGCCAGAATCATGTTCATCTGAGTGACTGAAAATGCTGTGGCCTTCTTGCTGCTACCTTTTTTGCTTTCAACATATATATCCTTTTTATCTCACTTCTTCAGCAACTCTTTATAAAGTAAGTTTCAGAGATAAACAAAGCAAATGTGATACTTAATTAGCGCCCGTGGATGAATGGTTATCTCAGAAAGGGTGGGCAGAGCACGGGTGACTCAGAATCCGTTTCTGCTTTAAAACTTGCGGTAGATAATTAACAAGGACAATTTGAGCAACAAAAAAAATAATGATAATAATAACAACGGCAAGGTTGTTTAGGTAAATCGATTTACTTTTTTTTTTAATTTCTCTGTTGAGATTTAGAGGGTAAAGAGTTCTTATATTTCTCAACCTTTTTCAACAAGTACACTTCCTAGAATTTGAATTTATGTTCTCTTCTTAGGAGACTGAGACCCCTTACTACATTAACTAATAGTTTGTTAGTGTGAATCCATTTATTTAAATCCTTCTTTGTTCATTTTTCACTTTTATATTTGGAAGATCTTAAATAAATACCATTTGAGATCATAAATTCCATTTTGGTTACTCAAAAGTTAATAATTTCAAGTGGGTCATAATTACCAAAACGGAATTTTGAAATGTTTTTCATTTTAAGAAGTTACCCTCATGTATTTTTCTTAAAAAAATTCTCAAGTACCTTCACCACCGACCCACCGACGACTAGCTGCTTCCTTAGCTTTTGAGAATTCGATCGTTAAGAGTTTTTGTCTCTTTTAATAAATGTGTTTACCAGAATTCAAACTTAAATTGTGTTATCTTCGTAAGGATGATGACATTTATCACTTTAACCACCAAATTATTAGTTAAAATATAAATATAAAATTAGTCAAAGCTTCATGTATGTTTTAATATGATGCTCATTTTGATCCTAAATATAAAACATAATTGAATTTTTTTGGAGAGATTAAGAAAGCTAAATGTGTTACTTAATTATATCACATGTTGTATATCATTAAATTATATATTAGTTTGCAAGTTAGGCAAAATAATTTGGAAGACAAATGACAAATATATATACTTTAAAATAATTTAATTACCTTCCTTAGTCTCTTGAAAAAAATTAACTTTATCTTATATTTAGGACAGGAGGAGGGAGTAGTAATGTTTTTTATTTGATGACTTGCCTCATCAACTTGAAATGATGAGAAACTGATGGTTGTAGCTAGTGGTGGAGTTAGAATTTTTTGTTTGTATCCGAACAATTAATAGGAGAATTTAGGGTTTCATGAATTTTTTTAAGGAAAATTTTAAATGTATTAAAAACAAAAGAATATAAATACTGTGTTAATGAAATAGCCAGATGGATTGACACTCTAGACGAATAAATGTTAAGACAAGAGATATATTTGATTGATTGATTTAGAAAAATATATCTGTTTGGGACTCTATTAAAATCTCAAGGATAAAAATAGGCATAGTCAGTATTTCTGTCCTGTTGTGCGAGAAGACTGCTTCCCCAACTTACTGCAATAGCAACGAGGAGGTAGATGAAAACTCTATCTTTGGATACGACTTGGACTCGTTCTCATGCATCTTCTGGTCCTTTCTCTTTCATTTTCTGCTTTCCAGAGCAGAGAAAAGGCATAACATATTCCAATTTCATTCTTGATCTTGCCCTCGCCACCATGTCACAGAAACCCATTAACACCATCACCGTTACATTAACACCAGAACGCTGTCTTTTGTGTCTGCACCTATGGTCATTGGTGGTAGTGTGTCTCCGCCACTGGCTGTAACAACTGCTGCAAGATTTGGTTTGAGCGTAATCCTCACCGATGAATGAGCTCCATTAAATTAAGTTCCCAATAATTCACTTTCGAGGAGCAAGAACAATTAATTAAATTAAAAAAAATTACAAAAGTATCACTAGAAAAGTGTATTTAACGAGGAAAATTAAAGCCCATCATTCCCTTTTGAATTTTATAATTCAATTGGGTGTTGCTGCCTGATGCAGTAAAATCCAATTTCCATTCTACCTCTCTCACCTCACTGCTGGTTATGGTGCTTCTCTATTCTATTTGCGCCACTATTCTGATTGCGATGTTCTCCATAATTTTATAACCCTTTAAATATATATATTTATATCTTTTTTAAAATAAAATCATGATTTTATTAATTAACAAGTGCGGCTGCCATGGAAAGCACAAGTTTGAATAGTATTTTTAGGAAAAATTATAATAAAGGACCTAAAAAAATAATATTTATTAAGAAGGACCATAAAAATATTAATTATTTTGAAGGACCAGAAATTAAAACATTAAAATAGAAATACTAAATTACCCTTAGTTAGATTTTTTATATCCTCTAATTAAATCAGACTCAACGATTCATTATGGATAATGACAAATGGAAACAAATCAAAAATCTACTAAGTTAGCATCTCTAATGCACCGAAATCACCTCCCAGTTACAAAACTCTAGATGATATAATCACCAAAAAAAGAAAAGAATTTAAATCAATAATAGTGGATGATATAATCACCAAAATCGCTTCTCAGTTAATAACATAACACTTGGTTTTTGATAGACTCATATTGGACATGCTAGGATCATAAATTTCTGCTTGATAGGAATAGTGGACGATTAATAGTCACCTTGTCATTCATGATTTAGGAACTTGGACCATTAAATTCTTTTCTTTTTTTGATGATTATATCTAGAGTTTTGTTGCTAGGAGGCGATTTCGTGTAATAGAGATGCTAAGTTAGCAGATTTGATTTGTCTCTATTTGCCATTATCTATCAATCACTCTAGATTCTGATTTAATTAGAGAGAATATAGAAAATCTGGCTAAGGGCAATTTAGTTTTTCTATTTTAATATTTTAATTTCTAGTCCTTCAAAATGATTACCATTTTTATAGTCCTTCTCAATAAATATGATTTTTCTTAGGTCCTTTATTATAATTTTTCCTATTTTTTATATATGCATATTTTAATAAAGAATAATTTTCTACATGTGACTATAAAAAAGCAAATTTCTTATTTAAAAAAGTTGGCTAAAGAATAGCCTCTGATATTATTTTTATTAAAAAAGCAAATTTTTTATTTGAAAAATTTGGCTAAAGTATATGCACTTTGTCGACTTGAGAGACCAGCTGTTCGTTCTCGAAGGAGAGATCAATGACCGGGATTTCACCGGCGATAGCGTCGGTGTCTTCGTTTTGGGCTTGGGACGAGGGTCTGGGGATTGAGATGCTGATGAGCGAGCGATTGGAGAACTAGGGACCAGGATTCTCTCCAATACGTGGCCCATCCGCTGCCCTCCTCTACCCATGAAATGCACCTTTTCTTTTTTTCTTTTTTGGAATTGGAATGGTGGACTTTAATTTGTGGAGGAGAGATAGTGTGTGATGTGTTGCGGCTGTGAAAGCGATAAATGAAGAGTGAAGACATTTTCATCCTAAATATTTTTTTTTGGTACCAGTTAACATTCTAAAGTTTTTTTTAAAAGATCTTTAAGTTTTTTTCAAGATCATGGGATATTTTTTTCAAAAGTATCGTGAAGTATCTTTTTAGTATCCTAAAGTATTGTTTTAATACCGGTCAAGATCTTGAAATATTTTTCAAGACCTCAAAATAATTTTTCAATAACATAAAGTATTTTTTTTATTAGTAGTAAGTATCTTGAAGTATTTTTTTACTATCAGTAAGTACCTGAAATAGTTTTGCGAGATCCTAAAATAATTTTTCAAGACCATGAATTATTTTTACAAGTATCAATATTCATTCTAAATTTTTTTTTTTAAGATCTTCAAATTTTTTTCAAGATCATGGGGTATTTTTTGCACCATTCAAGATCGTGAAGTATCTTTTTAGTATCCTAAAGCATTTTTTAATACGGTAAGTACCCTAAAATATTTTTCAAGACCCTAAAATAATTTTTCAATAACATAAAGTATTTTTTTATTAGTAGTAAATATCTTGAAGTATTTTTGTAGTATCGGTAAGTATCCCGAAATAGTTTTTGCGAGATCCTAAAATAATTTTTCAAGACCATGAATTATTTTTTCGAGTATCAATATCTGAAGTATTTTTTTTAGTAAAAAAAAAAGTAGTTCAGGATATTGATTGACACTAAGATCTCAAAAAATTAGTTTATTGGTATTAAAACATACTTGAGGATACTTTTGATATTGAAAAAATATTTTATGATCTTGAAAAATTATTTTAGGGTCTTAAAAAATATTTGAGGAATCTTGGACGGTATTAAAAACATACTTTGGATCTAACTGGTACAAAAAGATCTTGAGAATATTAAATGATACTAAAAAAAAATAACTCATGATCTTAAAAAAATATTAAGGATGGAAATGTCTTCACTCTTCACTTATAGCTTTCACAGTCACAACATATCACACTCCCTCCTTCACATATTAAAGTCCACCATTCCATTTGCAAAAAAAACGGTCCCTTTCATGGGTAGAGAAGGGCAGCGGATTGGAGTGGTGTTGGAGAGAATCTTGGTCCAAGAACTAGATTATATTGAATCAGCTTTCTTTTTCATCATGAGGCATCTACTTTTTTTGGCTCAGAAAAGATACTTGACAGAAGTGTCCAAGAATGACAAATGGAACGAACAAAGGATACAACCAAAGTCAACGGGAAATGTAACAAGCCATAATTAACAAGAAACAACAAGGCAAAATTACACATAAATATAATCCGAATTTATAAAACCCCAGAACCCAATGAATTTGTAAAAAGATTAAGAAGTAATATAGATATATGAGAGATATGCAAATTAGAGAGAAACGACCACAATACCCTTAAGCAACAAAATAAATGACTTTCGCTGTTAATAGTAGAAATCATAGTCTTCCTTCCAGTTCTTCTTTTAATCGGAGACGCATCCTTGCGAGCCCTCCAAAATCAGCATCCATAGATGGGTTTTCTATCTAGGAGAATCCAGAAGCTTCAAGTGAAGGAAAAAAACAAGAAAAAGAGTTTCTGAAGAGGCTTAGGAGATGGTTCAGTTTTCTTCCTTCGATTTTTGCCTGGTGGAAGCTGGTGGAGCTTCTCCGAGTCGAAATTCAAGATTCAGCTAAACCCGTTACTGTGTGGTGCACGCTTGCCAAAATGTGGCAACTTGTTGCTCAAGACCGATGGATTATTTTCGCTGCATTCAGTGCTCTAATTCTTGCAGCTGTGCGTGGGGTCAAATTTTATTCTTTTGTTGACTGATTTCTACAACTTAGTTTGAGGATGAGGTCAAAATTAATTATTCCTTCGCTGTGTTTTAGGTTTCGGAGATTTCCATACCGCATTTCTTAACAGCATCTATCTTCTCCGCACAGGGTGCGGATGTTCCGGTTTTCCGTCGGAATGTGCTCCTCTTGGTTCTGTTCTGTATGACTTCTGGAATTTTCAGGTCAAAATCTCGTATGTCAAATCTCCCTTCTACCTGCTAACAGTGATATGATTCTTTTCTATGCCACTAGATGCTCTAACTAAAATCCATAAATAACGGGATATAATTGTTCTCATTCTACTCTACTTTAGCTTACTTGTATCATTCTTTATACCTCTTTCTCATCTCCTTGGTTAATCGTTCTCCCTGTAAATTCCTAATTAACCGCTGATTAAGCGGATGTTTTAAAGATTCTGAAGGCAGCTGAAGTAAAACACCTTCAAACCGCAGTATATGAGAAATTGAACAACTTTTTTCGGTTGTTGTCACTAGCTATTCATTTGAAACTTTTCATTTTTCATGTTATATGCTTCAGTGGGATATGAGGCTGCTGTTTCGGAATTGTAAATATGATACTGGTGAGTGTTTCCTCCATGGCTCCCAATGCACCGACAAATAGGACGCGGTTACATTCTTTAATCTTTATTGATAAGTTTCCTTTACGAGACTTGAGACAATGCAGATATATATTTTCAAAATCAAGAATACAGTACTTAAAACAATTTCCCAAGTAGCTCTCAGTTTTCATCAAGTCTTCTGATTAAACTTCTTATTCTAGGTTCTTAGGTGCATGTATGTTTACTGTTGAATGGAGTTAATGGTTAATTATATCTGCAGGTAGAGAGAATGAGAGAGGCATTATACTCCGCCCTTGTCTTCAGGTTTTTATGTTATACACTTATACTTGCTGTCAACAACAGTTATGGTGTTTTGTAAATGTCATTGAAGAATTTGTAATTACCATTGAAGAATTTGTAAATATTGGGGTTCTTTAGTATTGTAAATGGAAATGTTTGGTGGGTTTGATTAGGTGTAAGCCATTAAAAGATTTGTGATAATTCAATTTTATTTGTTATTCACTTAGAGATAAAAATGGTAAACCTCAAGAAAAAACTCGTAAATGCCATTGAAAAACTTGTAAATGCCATTAAAGAATTTGTAAGTGTCATTGAAAAATTTGTGATAATTCACTTTTATTTGTTGTTTACTCAATGAAAAAATAGTAAATCCCAAGAAAAAAATTTGCAAATGTCATTGAAGAATTTGTAAATGTCATTAAAAGATTTGTGATAATTCACTTTTATTTGTTGTTCACTCAAAGACAAAATAGTAAACCTCAAGAAAAAAATTTGTAAATATCATTGAAGAATTTGTAAATGTCATTGAAAGATTTTTGATAATTCACTTTTATTTGTTGTTCACTCAGAGACAAAAATAATAAACCCCACGAAAAAACTCGTAAATGCTATTGAAAAACTTGTAAATGCCATTGAAAGATTTATGATAATTCACTTTTATTTGTTGTTCACTCAGAGACAAAATAATAAACCTCAAGAAAAAATTCGTAAATGCCATTGAAAAACTTGTAAATGTCATTGAAGAATTTATAAATACCACTAAAAGATTTGTGATAATTCACTTTTATTTGTTGTTCTCCAAAGAAAAAAATGGTAAACCTCGAGCACAAACTCATAAATGGCACCGAAAAACTTGTAAATGCCATTACAAAATTTGTTATAAATAATGAATTTTTTTAATCCCATATCTTTCATTCAACATTACATTCTTGATTTACAAACATCATGCACAACAAAATTGATTACTATCCATCCATTTATGGAGAGCATTAGATATGTACACAGATTGACTACAATGCGTATGAAGGAGTTCCAATGCAACATCTGTGACCTTATTCAATTCATGGTTGACAAGCCACCACATGAGGTTGCACCTATACTCGTTCACCTTACCATCCCTGTACTGCATACTTTCACTAGGACTCCAATTGTGCAACCAAATCAAGACATGGATGCCACAATCTTGCCTACAGAACGTAGAAAAACACAAATTAACAAATATATGACAACCGAGCATTAATGATGTTGCCACAGAATGACACTCACAAATTGAGTTGTTGTGGAATGGCTGGCCAAATAACATCTGCTTTTGGCATCTTGCCCAAATGATTTGTTTTGACAAGTTCGATGATGGCTTCATACCGATCTCTCTGCAAACAACACACATGCATTAATACATGGAGAAGCCATTTTAGGTTACCTCCTCAATCAACGTCAATGGAAGAATGAAAGACACTTACTCTTTAATCTTTCTTTGGCTTCCCTTTCTTTGCGCATGATGCATGGAAAGATCACCTTTCACTTCCTTCTCAACCCACTACGTTTTTTTTTTTGGGGTCGAAGCTCTCCTCTGTTTTTTTTGGGACTGTAACCTT
The DNA here is from genome assembly GCA_019022655.1 of Acacia acuminata. Lineage (NCBI taxonomy): Eukaryota > Viridiplantae > Streptophyta > Magnoliopsida > Fabales > Fabaceae > Acacia > Acacia acuminata. The sequence continues at coordinate 234,236 of JAFJYI010000023.1, forward strand.
ACACTTACTTTGCCTTATAATGAGCTTTTTTTTTTTTTTTCGGTAAAAGAGCGAGATATTATTTTCTTACAAGAAGCAAAGGGAATGATTAAACATTACCCAAGCTAATTTTACACTAGAAGTGATCTTAAGGGTGCATTCCAGTATGTGAATTTATGCCTTTACTTACCAAAGTGCTTAACGGAAGAATCAAACCCAATTAGTTAAACACAGCAACTGTCTCTCTTTCTAACCACCATTTGTACCTGGAGAGAGAGATTGATAATATGCCAATCAAAATTAATGGAACACATAAATCAATGTTTGCTTTAATACATTATAACTCAAGTACGCTCACCTTCCAAGTTGTTCTTCTTCTGTTCCATAAACACGGACAGTTCTAATCAGAGAAAATGTCTCTTGTGCAACCTATGATTCAACAGTGAAAAATGGTTATATGCCGCTGAAGAAACGGAAAAAAAAAAAAAAAGTCTAATCAACTTATATACTTCATTGGCAGAAGCAGTGACATCTTGGATCAACTTTGCAGCCTTTTTCTGGTACCTATGCAGATATACACAGCGAAATAACACAAATGATATACAGGAGACAACAAATAAGGAAACTCCAGGAAGAGGCAGAGGAAGCTAAGAAGGGAATGCTGAGATTCTGAAATTAAATCTGACGAAACTGAACAAAACATTCACCTTCCATAAAGTAGCAAAACTGCTGATAATATAGGGCATATCATCAATGTAAATAAACCAAGTGGCCAAGACAAAAATAGCAAGTAGGTTAATGCACCTGTTCCCTGTACAGATGAAAAACCAAATTGAAGGCCCAACAAGGGGGTAAATTTTTAAAAGCATCAAAACTTCATAAGCAAAGCAACCTGAAGAACATTGCGCAATATCAAGTTAAGATCATTTCCAATAACATGTGAAACTTGTTGCCAATCAGGACCAACCCTACTTGTAAGATCACCAACTGTTGCATTGTCAAAAAATGATATATCCTGGGGGAAAAAGCACTTCCAAATGAATAACAAATACAGTAATGGGACAAAGAAAATGCAACAGAGAAAGATAAAGATATCAAGTATTGAGGGCAGAAGAACCTGAAGAAGAAGGGAGGAGTATAATGTTTCTCTCATTCTCTTTACCTGCAGATATAATTAATCATTAAACTCCATTCAACAGTAAACATACATGCACCTAAGAACCTAGAATAAGAAGTTTAATCAGAAGACTTATTGAAAACTGAGAGCTACTTGGGAAATTGTTTTAAGTACTGTATTCTTGATTTTGAAAATATATATCTGCATTGTCTCAAGTCTCGTAAAGGAAACTTATCAATAAAGATTAAAGAATGTAACCGCGTCCTATTTGTCGGTGCATTGGGAGCCATGGAGGAAACACTCACCAGTATCATATTTACAATTCCGAAACAGCAGCCTCGTATCCCACTGAAGCATATAACATGAAAAATGAAAAGTTTCAAATGAATAGCTAGTGCCTAGTGACAACAACCGAAAAAATTTGTTCAATTTCTCAATACTGCGATTTGAAGGTGTTTTACTTCAGCTGCCTTCAGAATCTTTAAAACATCCGCTTAATCAGCGGTTAATTAGGAATTTACAGGGAGAACGATTAACCAAGGAGATGAGAAAGAGGTATAAAGAATGATACAAGTAAGCTAAAGTAGAGTAGAATGAGAACAATTATATCCCGTTATTTATTGATTTTAGTTAGAGCATCAAGTGGCATAGAAAAGAATCATATCACTGTTAGCAGGTAGAAGGGAGATTTGACCATACGAGATTTGACCTGAAAATTCCAGAAGTTATACAGAACAGAACCAAGAGGAGCACATTCCGACGGAAAACCGGAACATCCGCACCCTGTGCGGAGAAGATAGATGCTGTTAAGAAATGCGGTATGGAAATCTCCGAAACCTAAAACGCAGCGAAGGAATAATTAATTTTGACCTCATCCTCAAACTAAGTTGTAGAAATCAGTCAACATAAGAATAAAATTTGACCGCACGCACCGCTGCAAGAATCAGAGCACCGAATGCAGCGAAAATAATCCATCGGCCTTGAGCAACAAGTTGCCACATTTTGGCATGCGTGCGCCACACAGTAACGGGTGTAGCTGAATCTTGAATTTCGACTCGGAGAAGTTCCACCAGCTTCCTCCAGGCAAAATCGAAGGAAGAAAACTGAACCATCTCCTAAGCCTCTTCAGAAACTCTTTTTCTTCACTTAAAGCTTCTGGATTCTCCTGGATAGAAAACCCATCTATGGATGCTGATTTTGGAGGGCTCGCAAGTATGCGTCTCCGATTAAAAGAAGAACTGGAAGGAACGCAATGATTTCTGGTATTAACAGAGAAAGTCATATATTTTGTTGCTTAAGGGCATTGTGGTATTTTCCCTCCAATTTGCATATCCATCGTATGCACACGTCATTTCTCAGTCTTTTTACAAATTCAGTGGGTTTCTGGGTTTTATAAATTCAAATGGTATTTATGTGTGATTTTTCCTTATTATTTATTGTTTCTCTTGTAATTTCCCTTGGTATTTATCTGTAATTTTCCCTTGTTATGTCTTGTTTCGTTTCCCGTTGACTTGGGTTGTATCCTTTGTTCGTTGTATTTGTCATTCGGTTGGACACTTCTGTCAAGTATCATTTCTGAGCCAAAACAAGTAGATGCCGCATGATGAAAAAGAAAGTTGATTCTATATATTCTAGTTCTCCAATCGCTCGCTCATCACCATCTCAATCCCCAGACCCCCGTCCCAAGCCCAAAACGGAGACGCCGACGGTCATCGATCTCTCCCTCGGGAACGAACAGCTGGTCCTTGCCTTTAATTGAGTGGATATTTATCCTCCACAACGTCCCCATTTATGTCCTTTCCTACACCTTCCTTGTCTGTCACATTCTAATTATACACACACATAAGCATATCACACACTACAACCTCAGATTCTGCAGCCTAAAAATGAAGAGAGTGGGAGTGGTCGGAGGAGGCATTAGTGGTCTGGTTTGTGCATATGAATTGGCAAAAGCAGGTCTCCAAGTTGTTGTGCATGAGAAAGAAGACTACTTAGGAGGCCATTCCAAGACTGTCCACGTCGAAGGCTTTGATCTTGACCTCGCCTTCATGGTCTTCAATCGGGTAATTCATTTCCTTCTTCTTCTTCTCTTGCTTCTGCATTAACCAAAACTCCACCATTTTCATTTGTTCACACACACACACACACACACACACACACACACTCTATATATATATATATATATATATGCTTCTTCTTCTTCTTCTCTTTGCTTCTCGACTCAACTGAATCTGAAATGTTCATTTTGAGAGGTTTTACTCTGAACATTATCTATAACTCACTCACCTTATCCTGTATTGGTCCCTGTTTGCTTTGCTGTTCCAATCTGTTTTTACTTTGCAACTTCACATGTACAGTTCAAACATCAATATGTTTCTTTTTGTTGTTTTGGTGGTGTCGGCTCGTATTCTAACTAACTTATGCTGCTCCGGTGGATTTTGATATTGATATGCTTGATTCATATATTTACCTCTGTAAAAATGGTTTGAATTATTGGTTTGCGCGACTCTGACATTTGTCAGAAACTGTAAGGGGGAAGAAGGAAAACAACGTGTTTCACGGTTTCAAAGAATTAAAGGCACAATAATATGGAGATATATAGAGAAAATGAAATAAAACCTGGATAAATTTTTGATGATATTCGAGAGTACATTTATAAATATAAAGTATTTCAATAAAAGATTTTCATGAATATGCTAAAATATTTCTAATGAAATTATAATATTCTGAGTGAAAGTGAAGTTTTTTAAAATAGAGGTGGAATCTGCTTGATAGAGAGAAAATCAGTGTATTTTATTGTTATAATAAGTAATTCAAACTTAAATTCTTATAATAAAAAAAGGAATTTAATTACCCAGACGCCACCAAATTGTACTTAATATTACAATGATAATAAACAAAGATTAAGACTTAATATGCACTATAAATTAGTTTTTTAAGTAACACTTAATATTTTAAAATACTTTTTAATGCATCTAGTGCCTTCAAATATTTTTCAGTAGTGTTCATTGCCTTGTAATAATTTTTAATATATTCAAGACTCTTAAACTATTTTCTAGTAGTGGGTAAAATTGCACAAAAAATTATTTTAAAAAATATATATTTTTTCAGTATTTTGTTCGTGGTTCGTGAATTTTTTTTTCCCAACACAAAGCATCTCTTCTAGGCAAGGTAGTTAAAATCGAGATTTTACGTAAAATCGGAAAAGAGATAAAAAATCGTAAAACATAAAATCGTAACGTAAAAAAATCGTACAAACATAAAAGCGTTTGAAAAATTAGTAAAATCGTTTTAATGAAAAAAAAATCGTAAAAACGTAAAATTACAATGATAATTCGAGATTTTAACTACCATGCTTTTAGGGGCTCGAATTTGAAATCTGAAGGAATCTAGCGGGGCCTTACTGAATGAAATTACTTTAAAGTATTGAGTACCACTGAAAAATAGTTAAAGACACTGAATGCACAAAAAATTTATCTTATGCTGCTGAGAGTCACTAAAAAAATTTGGGGTGTTGGATTCAATATAACTCATGAACAAAAGTTAACGGACAATTATTACATAATGTAGATTATATATTTGAAAAGTAAGTTTACATATGGACGGTTATTTTTTAGTCAGTGAAAAGTGTGAATCAGCTGAAGCAATCCAAATTTATAAGAGTATAACAACGACCCAAAATCAAGCAATCTGATATTTGTAAAGTACTATGAGAACCACTATCATGAATGAATAATATAATAAAGGAATTCATAGATGATTCAATTTTAAATGGTTCGTACGCGATTCATGTGCATGGGTTTTTTAGAAGAGAATAGGAGAGTATTGCAATGAGAATTATGATTATGATGAATGCAAGGTAACGTGTACTGTGGGTGGTTAATAATGGAACAGGTGACATATCCCAATATGATGGGGTTATTCGAGAGTCTGGGAGTTGACATGGAACTATCGGACATGTCGTTTGCAGTGAGCCTCGACAAAGGCCGAGGTTGCGAATGGGGCAGTCGAAACGGTTTCTCCAGCTTATTTGCCCAGAAACGAAACATCCTCAACCCTTACTTCTGGCAAATGGTTCGTGAAATTGTCACCTTCAAACATGATGTTCTCAGGCTAGTACACTTAAGCTTAATTACACATGGCAACAATAACAACAACATTAATAATAATATTGACCTGGTTTGTAATTTAATGCAGCTATCTCGATAGGCTTGAGAATAACCCAGACATTGATCGCAATGAGACTTTGGGCCAGTTCGTCATCTCACGGGCTTACTCAGAATTGTTCCTAAAGGCGTACCTTGTATGACAAGCCACTCCTTAATTTATAACTACTCTTACGTATATCTGTCTGTTCTATAATTTTCTTTTGAGTTAAACAAGTGAGAATGTGCGCCTGCTCCAGATTCCCATTTGTGGTTCAATCTGGTCATGCCCTTCTAAAGGGGTTATGAGCTTTCCTGCTTTCTCAGTTCTCTCATTCTGTCGCAACCATCATCTACTTCAGGTACCACTGCTAATTACTCCTTCCGGTTTCTTAATATAACACATATTTACTTAATTTGATTATACTAAAGAAATTGGTTAAATTAGTTAATAGGGTTAAGGAGCGATTTGACCAATAAACTATTAGCTCAGGAGCGTCCAACATAATTAACTATTAAGTGAACTAAAAATACCAACAAACTTTTAAAAAGGAGCGTCCAACACAATAAACTTTTAAAAAGGAGGCGCCGTACAACGTTGTAAGCAAAAAGTTAACGTCAGTTATCTAAAATGCAGATTGGTAATGAACTTTTTACTCCATGAGCGCCCTTGACACAAAATTATAAATTTTACTAAATTAAATAATTTTTTCCTCAATTGTCATCATTCAAAACTACTTGTATAGATATCTATGGACAAAAATTACTCATTCTTCAATTTTGTCAAAATTATAATTTGCTAAAATAAACAAAAAATTTAATTAAAAATATAATTATACGATTTAAATAAAAATCAAGCTGTTTTATAGTTTATTATATATGTTAAACAAAAAAAAATTATATGATTTATTTTTATTTTAGAAGAAATTTATGTGAATTAAAAAATTCATTTAATGTTAATGAAATTTAAAAAATCTAAAAAATTTGTTATATCCTAAAAGAAATGAAATGAGTTTACTTTTTATTTTAATAAAAAGAGCTTAATGGATATCAACGTTGATCTTAATAATATAAATCCGCAACTTGATGATATATTTGTTAATTAAATGATCTATTGCTTATATGGATATGAGACTTTCGTAGGCCCAATTGCTCCTTAACCTATTATTAAATTGTCCTTCTTCAAGCCTCTTAAGTTATCTTTTTTTTTTTTTTTTTAACAAGTCCCATATTCGTATAATCAAGAAATCATTTAATTAACAAATATATCATCAAGTTGCCGGATTTATATTATTAAGTATCAACGTTGATATCCATTAAGCTCTTTTTATAAAAATAAAACTCATTTAACTTCTTTCAGGATATAATAGATTTTTTAGATTTTTAAATTTTATTAACATTAAATGAATTTTTTAACTCGCATAAATTTCTTCTAAAATAAAAATAAATCATATAATTTTTTTTTTTGTTTAACATATATAATAAACTATAAAACACCTTGAGTTTTATTTAAATCGTATAATTATATTTTTAATTAAAAATTTTGTTTATTTTAGCAAATTATAATTTTGACAAAATTGAAGAATGAGTAATTTTTGTCCATAGATATCTATACAAGTAGTTTTGAATGATGACAATTGAGGAAAAAAATTATTTAATTTAGTAAAATTTAGAATTTTTGTCTTTGGGCGCTCATGGAGTAAAAGTTCGTTGGCCAATCTGCATTTTAGATAACGGACGTTAACTTTTTGCTTACAACGTTGTCCTGGGCGCTCCTTTTTAAAAGTTTATTGTGTTGGACGCTTCTTTTTAAAAGTTTGTTGGTATTTTTAGTCCACTTAATAGTTAATTATGTTGGACGCTCCTGAGCTAATAGTTTATTGGTCAAATCGCTCCTTAACCCTAGTTAATATGACATGTATTCTCCAAAACATCTTAGTCATCTTCCTTGATTTCCTCATTTTCTCTCTTCCTTGATTATTGTTAAAGGAGCACGGGTAAATTAGGAGTAGATTAACAAATATAAAAATATTTTTAAGTTTGGACCAATATTAACTCCCCAATTATGTCCTATATTAAGGATTTTCCTACGTTTATATCATTAATTCTTGCTCTAGTAGTTTTAAGGTCAACATTGTCAAAAGTCACTTCCTTATTCACTTGCTTGCTGCTCCCTTCAGCTCTTTGGCCGCCCCCAATGGCTTACTGTCAAAAGGCGCTCACAAACCTATGTTAGAAAGGTGCAATGTCTATTCATTACGATATCAAGCCTTTGTTCCCCCAAAAAAATCTAGTATTGATTCTTGATTTTGGAAAAATCAGGTCAGAGAAGAGCTTCTTAATAAAGGTTGCCATATAGTAACTAACTCTGAAGTGATATCAGTTTCAACATCTGAAAAAGGTCAGAAATATCAAACCTTTTTTCACTGTTTTGGTCCCCCCTCCTCCCCTCTCCATGACAAATTCAAGAACTTCCATGCAAATTATTATGAGTAAGGGTATTTTGAAAAGTTCTGGAGGCATTATTGCAGGGTGCGTTGTACTATGCAATGATGGTTCTCAAGAAATCTATGATGGATGCGTAATGGCCGTACATGCCCCTGATGCTTTGAGAATATTAGGAGACGAAGCAACATTTGATGAGAGAAGAATCCTTGGAGCTTTTCAATATGAGTACAGGTTGATAGTCTTTCAATTTATCTTATGACCTTAATAATACAGATCAGATCCTGTATTTGCATGTATCACAATTCACAACATAGTATTCTTTCAACTATACATGCTTGTGAAGATGGTTATGTTTCACAAACACCACGTTTGCAATTGAACTCTCAAAATTCGTTTTTAGGAGCTACAGCACAATATTAAGAAGATAACACGTGAGTTATTCAGGTCAAGAAGTATATGCTTGGATGTTTATGTCCACGCACGCTCGTATGTTGTGTATGTTAGTGTTCAAAATAAGAGGTGCTAAAATTGAGATGTTGCATATATCCATATAATTTCAATCGCCCCATTATATTTTTGCTCTGTATTGGCAGTGATATTTTTCTCCATCGTGATAAAAATCTAATGCCCCAAAACCCAGCAGCATGGAGTGCATGGAATTTCTTGGGAAATACTGACAATAGAGTGTGTGTGACATACTGGCTCAATATTCTTCAGGTTAGTGAATTTTGTGCTCTTGGGGGAAAAAACAGTTTCTTAAGCAACCATTTATTCTTCCTAGTAAATGATCATGGTGTACTGTGAAATGTGTGGACTTGTAGAACCTAGGAGAAACAAGTCTACCTTTCCTTCTAACTTTGAATCCAGATCATACGCCACAAAACACATTGCTCAAGTGGTCAACTGGCCATCCAGTCCCTTCTGTCGCCGCATCGAAAGCTTCATCCGAATTTGATCTTATTCAAGGGAAAAGAAGAATTTGGTTCTGCGGGGCCTACCAAGGTATGTTCCTGCTTATTGTGTTGAAAGATTCTTCATTTTTAGTTCAATATCAGTGTTTATGAACTTGCTGTTGAGCACGGGCTGTAATCATATTTCATTCTGGAATTTTGATCCAGTTCAAATGACCATTGATCGATAAATGCTTTGTGCTTCTGTTTCAGGTTATGGATTTCATGAGGATGGATTAAAGGTAGCAAGAGCTAACTTTGAAAAGGAAAAGGCCATGTGATATGTTTTTGATTGTTGGCTGACACTGTTAAGCTAGGATTTAAGACAACCAAACTCTTTGGATTCTGAATTGGATATATATATTACCATGGGAAAATGCAAGGCCTTTTTTACAGAAAAAAATCCTAAAAAAGGCTCCAAAATTCTGAAAATCCCAAAAAAGGCCCAAGGGCCTTTTCTGATATAAATTCATTAAACTTTAACAACTAAATCAGCCACATTAATAACAAAATCAATACCCGTTAACAACTAAATCAATCGCATTAATAACAATATTTTAACAACTAAATCAGTCACATTAACGACAATATCAGCCCCAGTTAACAACTATATCAGCCCCGTTAACAACTCACGTAGATTCTGAAAATCCCAGAAAAGACGCTTAGGCATTTTTTTGGATTTTCCGAATCTTGGGGTCTTTTTTGGGATTTTTTCTGTAAAAAAGGCCCTTAAATGCATTTTCCCTATTACCATTTACTGCAACCATATATTCTACCCAGCAACATGTCAGCGTTTTTGTTAAGTGGGAATAAAAATGACTGAACAGTAAAGTTTAACTTCTAGGCTGGCATGACTGCAGCACATGGGGTTCTTGGAAGATGCTGTGCCCTTTTAAGCAACCCAAAACACATGGTACCTTCTTGGACAGAACTGGGCGCGTGACTTTTTGTGACTAGATTCCTGAAATCATACATCTCTACTGGATGTTTAATGTTTGTTCTCTTCCAAGACTCTATAATTTTTTGAGCGAATTCTCAAGATAAAAATATCCCCAATGTATATGCGTGCTTTTAATGTTTAATAATCTACGAGTATAGAGGAGGTCTTCAATACCTTGTGCCTTGACATGTTACAGTTTATTAGAGGAAGGAGGGACAATGTTCACCTTTGAGGGACATGAGAAAGGGAGCTTATTGAAAAGTGTTATCAGGATCCACAATCCTCAATTCTATTGGAAGGTATGTAATATATACTTTGAATTTACGAAAGAACTATCAATGATTGGTCTTCTTATAGGTTTAGAATTGATGATGTATGCTTTTTCTTCTCAGTGAAAATGAAATCACTTGTATATGTATTTCAGGTTATGACACAAGCTGATTTAGGCCTTGCCGATGCATATATCAATGGGAACTTTTCATTCGTTGATGGTGAAGGCCTTTTCAACTTATTTTTGGTACGTAAACTGATTTCATGATTAAACACAAATGTCCTTTTTCGTTTTTAATTAAACACACCCTGATTCTTAATGTAGATTCTTATAGCCAATAGAGATTCTCACAACTCAAAACTAAAGAACAGGTATGTTGCATATATATGGAAGATATTGAAGCATATAATCAAGTATTGCTCACATTTTGTATCAAACTATCTGCTGATGGCTTTAGGGGTTGGTGGACACCAGTTTTTTTCACATCTTGCATAGCATCTGCAAAGTTCTTCATGGAGCATGTTTCAAGGAAAAATACTCTTACACAGGCTCGCAGGAACATCTCTAGGCATTATGATCTGGTATAAGATTTTTTTAACTTTTTTGCCAAAGATCTGGTCTAAGATTGTAACCTGCAATGTTGCCTGCATTCAGTGTTGCAAAGCAGAGATTTATGTTATTGAATTCATTCACATAAAAGTGACAACATCTATTAAGTTTCGCATGACCTAAAATATATAAATGAAAATGTTTTTAAAGTGATATTAAATATACTCTTAAAAAACCCCTTCTCTATTGATCTCAGTTTTCTTTCCCATCTGTCATATATTGTCCTGATTATGTCTGAAAGCTTACGTTTCTTTTTTGGTCTGTTTCTAGGGCAATGAACTCTTTGCTCTTTTCTTGGATGAAACAATGACTTACTCGTGTGCTGTGTTTAAGGTTAGGATCTTGACTCTTCGATTCTTGTGTTCAATCTCATAGTAGTGTAACTTTTGAAGCAGAATTGATATATTTTTTCCCCATTTCTTAAATTCTCTCATAGAATGAAAATGAAGACCTAAAAGATGCACAGATGAGAAAAATCTCGCTTCTGATTGAAAAAGTGAGTGTCTAGAAGTTATTTCAGTATTTCAGTTGTTATCCTGGAGAAGATCTCCATTAATGTTTTCCTCTTCAAATAAATGAAAGGCAAGAATAGAGAAGAAGCATGAAATTCTTGAGATTGGATGTGGATGGGGCAGCTTAGCCATTGAAGTTGTCAAAAGAACTGGTTGCAAATACACTGGCATAACATTGTCCAAGGAGCAACTGAAATTTGCAGAACAGAGAGTTAGAGATGCTGGCTTTCAGGTGTGAAACCACTTCTTAACTGAAATCCTCATTATAGTTTTGGATGTTACAGAATAAGCTTCAATATTTTATCTCTTTACCACACTGCTCTTATGAATTGAAGTTTCTGCTCATTGTGGTAGAGAGAAATCAGCTGTATCCAATGTGCTTATGAAATTAAAAAAATCTTTAGTTGCTTCATGTTTAATAGTAGTTATTCATGCTTCCAGGACCATATCAAATTTCTTTTGTGTGATTATCGCCAATTACCCAAGACATACAAATATGATAGGATTATATCTTGGTAAGTTATTTTCTTTGAATTTCAATAGAATCATATCCAATATGGCAATACTTTCAACATTTTTCATGACCTGTGTGGACACTTTGGGAGAGAAATATAATTCTTAATCTCTGAATCAGAAAGAGTACATAAAGGCCTTTATATAAGCAAACCTAGACCTAACCCTAAAATCTCATAAAATCTAATCAAATCAGAATCAATCAAACTGATTGAGACATAATAGGAAATATCCTAAGATATAAATACCTATATCTAATCATAATAATAAGATAACAATCATAATAAATGCATAATATTTTCACACTCCCCCTCAAGTTGGACATGATTATTTGAATCATGTCCAACTTGCTTATACAACTCTCAACTCCCTTAGCACACCCAATCGTCGTCCACATCAGCAGGTTCTGTTTTGACAACCGTGGCCGCCACAGCCCGGCTGGCAGTTGGTTGGTTCGTATTCTGAAGTGCGGCTAGTATTTCCATGATTTTGTTTAGCTGGTCACTTTGGGATGATTCTTTGGTGACTTCAGCTTCATCATCTCTTTCTTTTTCTTTTCGTGACTTCCAGTCTGCAGGTTTACCATGAAGGTCCTAGCATTTATTCTTCGTGTGTCCCGGTTTCTTACAATGATCACACAGTGGTCGACCTTTAGAACCTTTGAATTGAATAGCAAGTGTTGAGGCCTCAGAAGGTACATAAGTAGCAGCGGAATTGTTCTGACTCTAAAGCATTGATTTGCGCTTATCTTCATTACGCAAAGTGGTATAGACTTCTCGCATAGAAGGCAAGGGCTCTTGACTGAGTATCCATGCTCGAACATAATCATAAATTACATTAAGACTAGCCAGCAACTCGTAAACTCTTTCCTCTTCTTTCTCTTTGCGGTCCTCTTTAGCATTAGCCCCACAATGATGAGTTTTATTTGTTAGGGCATCAAACTCTTGCCACAGAGCTGATTTTTCCCGATAATAATCATCAAGTGACATGTGGTCTGTTTTTACCGCCATAATTTTTCTTAACATCAAAGATGCGGGAGCGACTCCCTATAGTACTATATGTCTCACGGAGAGCCTCCCAAATCTCGCGGGCTAATGGAAGATACATGAAACTCTTCTTAAGTGGGGAGGACATCGCGTTAATCAACCAAGAGGATACCAATGCATTTTCGGACTTCCATTTTCAAAATGCCTGGGTTTCTAATTTTGAGGGCTTTTCTGCTTCACCATTAATATATTCAAGTTTGTCCCTTCCATCAAGAGAAAGAATCATGGATTGAGACCATTCCTGATAATTGTTGCCGGTAAGTTTCTCAGAAACAATAAGAACGGTGGAAATGTCACTAGACCCAAATCGTGGCACAGAGGATGAGGCATCTGACTGTGTAGACATACTGACCGTTGTAAAGACAAATGAAGCTCAATGATAAACCGAATAATACCCGATAGGATGACGGGACCAATCGTCAGACGAGTTGAGGACAACGGGATCAGTCGTCGGACAGGTTGAGAGGCACAATGACAAAGGAACTACCACCAATGACTATGAAAGGCTCGACGACGATGACAGCATCGAAGAGGAGAAGGGTTGTTGATGAAGAACTGTGCTCACGTGTTGAGGACGACGGGACCAGTCGTCAGACGAGATGAGAGGCACAATGACAGAGGAACTACTACCAACGATGATGTTGATGAAGAACTGTGTCGGAAACGTTACTAGGGTTGAATAGGATGATGGGACCAGTCGTCGGATGAGATGAGAGGCACGATGACAGAGGAACTACCACCAACGATGATGTTGATGAAGAATTGTGCTCTCCATTACTAGGGTTGAATATTTTTAACCTAACGATGCTTCATAATTAGAAAACGATGATGTCACCGGAATCTGGAAATTCTCACTGGAGATCTCGCCAGAAAAATTCAAGCAGTTACCAAAAGCTGCAAAACTCACGGATCAGGTCGGAAATGAGAAGAGAAGGCCGAAACAGGAAGTCGCTGACAAAACGGAGATCACATGCGTCGCCACAAGACCACTACCCGTCAAGCGCGTGTACACCACGCGCCGCCGTGGAGATGTCGAATGGTCACCAAATTTAGGGCGTTCGCTGATCGGGGGTGGCCGGGTGGGGATTCTGGTGGGGTGGCGCGTGTTGTAATCAGACGTCGGGAACCGAATTCGAACTCTCCTCCCTCTCTCTCTGCTTGTTTTAGATGGACTTGACCAGAGAATGGAAACCAGACGCGAACTTAGGGAAGACACCCTAGCTCTGATACCATGTGGACACATTTTGAGAGAGAAATATAATTCTTAATCTCTGAATCAGAAAGAGTACATAAAGGCCTTTATATAGGTAAACCTAGACCTAACCCTAGAATCTCATAAAATCTAATCAAATCAAAATCAATCAAACTGATTGAGATATAATAGGAAATATCCTAAGATATAATATACCTATATCTAATTATAATAATAAGATAATAATCATAATAAATGCATGGGATATGATATTGTCTCTACCAATTTTATGTCACTACCACTTTTTCACCGTTAGATCAGAATCTCTGAGATTCTGATCTAACGGTGAAAAAGTGGTAGTGACATAAAATTAGTAGTGACAATATCTTATCCCTAAATGCATAATATTCTCACAACCTGTATTGGCATATTTCAGTGAGATGATAGAAGCTGTTGGTCATGAATATATGGAAGAGTTCTTTGGTTGTTGTGAATCAGTATTGGCCAATGATGGACTTTTTGTTCTGCAGGTAATAACACCGAGTATGAAATATCTTTGGGTCCCTTCAATATTTTACTTTTGATTATGCGATCCTAGAGCCAAAATATACTGATAGCTAACTGTCAAAACTAGATTCATTGTATTACTTAAATTGCTGCTGACTGTCTAGGATGTTTATCTTTTTCTCTAGTTCACATCAATACCGGATGAGCGTTATGATGAGTATAGACGCAGTTCAGATTTTATAAAGGAGTATATTTTTCCAGGTTGTTGCATACCCTCTCTGAGTCGAATAACATCAGCTATGGCAACTACGTCTAGATTCTGGTATAAGTTACATGTTTCGTTGCTAAAGTCTACAATAAAGCATTGCTTTTATTCTTGTTTTACTAAAACAAATGTTCTCAAATGTAGTGTGGAGCACGTAGAAAATATGGGAATTCATTTCTACCAAACACTAAGGTGGTGGAGGAAGAACTTCATGGAAAGGCAGGAGTATGTTCTTAATTCATAAAGTACTTTTCTAAACGAAACTATGGATTTTACTTACCCTAACTCTGGAATATCCACCCTTTTATGATGATAGTGAAACTCTGGCTCTTGGCTTTGATGAGAAGTTCATTCGGGCATGGGAATACTATTTTGATTACTGTGCAGCAGGTTTCAAGTCTCATACACTTGGGAATTATCAGGTATGCCGAAGGAGTTATGCTATATATGTTTGAAGTAACTAGTTTGATGGTCACATGGCACGATCTAACATAGTCTTGTGTGTTAATTTGATGTAGGTGGTTTTTTCACGCCCTGGGAACACAAGTGCGTTCAGAGATCCATACCAAAGTTGGCCCTCATGTTGATTTAATTCTCAAACCAGTACAGGCTTGGCGTTCAAGCAAAATTGAAAATGGTTGATTCTTTCACCATCATATATTTTCCATGCCTCTCATATCTGATAAAATTTCCCTTTATTAAAATCAGGGAGTGAATTGTATCTACTCTTGCTATGAACCGGTCAAATCCACCGCTAAGCTTGAATTTTATGCTGTAAACCCATTCAACATTCTTTACTTTCTTCATCGTGGCACTTGTATGTGCTAATACTAACATATAACAAGAGACATGAAAGTCATTTTGTGGTAAGCAGGTTACTATTTGTCTTTTCCTTCTTTTGTTTGCTATTGCATGCCATTTTTGCAAGTGCGAGAGTATACGTTACGATTGACAACGAGTGCTCTGCATCTTTCTCTATTACTCTCTTCTTCTCTCTAGCCCTCCTTTCACAATTGCTCGGAGAAGGACCAACAGCTCCCTCATTTGTATCCTATATATATTCTACACAGTATGACATATCATTGTAATAAAATTAAAGGAAGAGTTGGTTTATGCATGTCATAGCATGGGTTTGTTTAGGTTGTAATTAGTTAGGTCATGAGAACTATAACGAGTTGAATTCAATTGAATTTCTCCCCAAATTTTCTCATCTCCCTCTCTGTCCTATCTTTTCCTAATCTCTCTCATTCCCAACATCTATCCTACAAGATAGTAAGAGCTAACTCTGAAAGGGAAAAGGCCATGATATTTTTTTAATTCTTGGCTGACTATTATGCTAGGATTCAAGACAACCAATTTTTAGCAACATGTCATCATTTTTGTGAAGTGGAAATAAAAATGACCGAATGACATTAGTTCAACATTTAGGTTAGAGTTGGGAATCAGGGTCGGCCCGGCCTGACAGGGCCTGACCCTAAAGGGCTAGGGCCTAACAGGGCCTGGGGTAAGGAAAATATCTGTTTTTCAAAGCCCGACCAGATAGTATCAGGGCCTGGGCCGCCCTAAGGGCTTGAAAATTACTATTACAAATTTTAATATTTTTCCTTCGATTTTTTTTCCGAAGAAATATAATTAATAAATTGTAATCATCAAAGTTCTAATCTATTAAATAAATGTTATCAACATTAATATCTAAACAATATAAATCATTCAACAAATAAACACATTCATTAATTCGTAATAAAAAACAAATAAACACAAAGAATATGTTTTTTCCTTTTTTTTTCAAAAAATATTAAACAAAGGAATTGCCTTATGTATGCCCATGACAAAATACCTTTTCGTCTTGTAATTTTGCGTGTGTCTGTAGATTTCTTCGGTTCATGCATGATTTTTTGACGGTAAAAATAATTATACTTATTTTACACAAAATATATTTATAATTTATTACTTATAAAATATTGTAATACCAAAGTATATGTTTATTTAATATGAAAACATCCCTTCTTTAAAATTTATAATAACTAATTATGTGTTTTAATACAGAATAATAATAAACATAAAAAAGGGGTTATAGTTTAAACTAAAAAAAATAAGTAATTACAAATAAACACATTTATTAAGTGAAAGTCTAAGTAATAATTATTATTTTTTTAAAAAAAGTTACGGTTAAACGGACTTAATGGGCGGTCTGCAGGACCAATTTCAAATTTCTGGCCTATTTTTAAGCCCGAGCCCTGCAAGTGCCCCCTATATGAAAAAAAAAAAAAAAAGCAGTTTCAATCATAGTGATAAACAATATTACAAACTTTAAACGTAATCCATAATCTATACTTTATTCCAAAATAAATCTACAACTTAAGTCTTGAAAATAAAAAGACTACCATATGTGACTAACTAATATGGTGGCAGAGCTATTTTGGACCTGGCTTCTCTCCTTTTCTTTTCCGGTCCACTCCCATCCTTTACTCCTTTTATGACCTTTGAATCAATATCTAATGGTCCAATTTAATACTATTAATATTTCTTTTCCTCTTATAAAAGGAAGAGAGAGAAAAATGAGAAGGAAATGGAGAGAATGATGGGAATGAAATATTAAATGTAGATCATTAGATCTTGATCCAATGATTATAAATAAGATAAAGGATGAGAGCGGACAGGAAGAGAAAATGAGAGAAGCTAAGTCCAGCTATTTTCAAGCAAGGGCAGAGCATCAATAAAAAGTGCGCTGCTATCATTTTAACATTCTTATACGGTATATAAGACAGAGAATGAGATCCATTACCAATAACTAATATCAGCTTAGTGCGCTGCTATCATCTTATTCGGTTCTTGCTTGTTATTTGATGCCACTCCCACTTTTCTTAGGTAATAGCTCCTTCCTTCTTCCCCTTTTCTTCTCTCTCTTCTCTGCAAGTAAATTTTTTGTCAAACCATAATTCTCTAATTTTTTACCGTTTGAGTTTTCTTTTTGTCAGTTTGTTTAGTTTTCTAGTATCTGTCTCAGGCCAAAAAGACGTCAATAAATTTGTGTGTTTGGTTTTTTTTTTTGGCTCAATTATAAATTTTTGTTTCACAGGAAGAATAATTCAGAGCACACACAACATGGAGTTGATCTGGGGACTCTTCATTACTGCTTTAATGCCAGTCCTGAAGGTGCTCATCATTATCACTGCTCTCGGTAGTCGGTACACTTCTGGCACTCAATCGATTTGACATACTCAACAAGGACGTTAGAATGCACCTTAATAATGTACGTTTCATCTTTTCCACTTTTTCTTTCTTTCCTTCTTTTCTGTGTTTTTTTTTTGGTCTTGTTTGCATAAATGAGTGGAGGATGAAAGCTACATATATCAGGGCCATATGGCTATGATTGCTAATAGTTACAAGATGACGGATTTAATGGTTTATTAATATTATCATTTCTCCTCCAAATTTAAGAATAGAGAAGAAATATGCAAAATTTGCTTTCCTTTTTTGGGCAGATTGTTGAATTATCAGTTTCTGAATATATGTTCATTACAATTAGTATATGTGTACAGTTCCCTCCTCTCTGTTTTTTTCCCTAGATGATATATTATGTCTTCATTCCTGCTCTCTCTGTTAGCATCTTGGCTGAAAGCATTACATTTAAGAGCCTAGTTATGTTGTATGTTTCTTTCTTTCTGCTCCATTAATTTCATTTCTAGCTGCTAGTTTATTTTATTTTTAATTCATGTCTTTTATTAGTGTTTTATGCTTCCGTTGACCACATAAGTGGTTCATGCCATTAAACATTATGTTGATGATCGACTTTCATTATTGGTTCTGTTCTTGGGTGGTTAATCATTAAAATAACATGGGCTCCTCCTTATTTGCATGGCCTTGTCTTGGGATGCTGCGCTGTAGGCAAGTTTCCTTATATGTTAGATGTTGCTTTTCCAACCATCTTATTACGCATAATTAGTTAATTTGAGGCTATAATCAGAGTCTTAATTATAATTTCATACATAATTAATCACAAACTTTATCATTAGAAGGGGAAGGGCAAGGATAAGACTTTAGATACTTTGACCATGGAGGTCTTGATGGATTGTATCAAGAGCCAGTTTAACTCAAAATCAACAAGCAAAAGAAAAAATTTGTAGAAGACTAAGAGGTGTTTGTTTACCCCATAATCAACTAAAAACAAAAGATCTTTTTCCGTTTATAAGATAAGTGCAAAATCTCACTTAAAATAAGCTAATCCCAACTATAACTATTGTGGGTTGGATGTCAACAGGAAATGTGGGAAACATGCCTCTTATCATAGTCCCATCTATATGTAAAGAAAGAAGCAGACCATTTGGAGATGAGGATGTCTGTAACAGAAATGGACCGGCATATTCTTCACTATCCATTTTTTTAAAAAATAAAACTCTTGGAAAATCAATAAATTGGCCACTGAACCTTTAGCTCGATATAAAAAATGTAACACTCCAATTTCAACATCGAAAACTTGGC
Organism: Acacia acuminata; assembly: GCA_019022655.1. NCBI lineage: Eukaryota > Viridiplantae > Streptophyta > Magnoliopsida > Fabales > Fabaceae > Acacia > Acacia acuminata. The sequence continues at coordinate 253,212 of JAFJYI010000023.1, forward strand.
CAAAATATTTAGAATACCTTTAATGTGGATGTTTAACATCCAAATCATCAAATTTCATAGCCATTTCAAATGAAATTAATAATAAATTCCCAAAATATTTCAGAGTCAAATTTAATATGGAAGTCCTAGGGTCATGGCAATTAAAAATAACATAGCATGAACTTTCCATATGTGCCTTCCCGGTTTTCCTACTAAATTATTCATCTAAAAAAATAATAATATAATAACCGTAAAATCCAAAGATCCCCGCATACCATTAGTTATTCAAAAATATACATGCAAACTAAGATCGAGAACATACGGTTAAAATTCTCAACAATTAAGTTATATCACTTCATATAAAACCTTTCACAAAATAGTTCTTGATTTGGTTACTAAAAACTCCTTCCCAAAAAGGGTTCCAAAACATCATAATTTATTTTCCAAAATTTCACAAGAGATCTCCAATATAATTATGCCAAACAATATTAATGCATAGATCATCCTTATTACCCTAATTATCTCTTATGACCGTTGACCGAGCCATCTAACGCATAACACATCTTCTAACAAAAACATATTCATTACACATATCTTCAACATGACTCCCCTCCTTGTAAAAACACAACCAAGGAGGTGTCAGACTTAACCCGGTTAAAAGAAAAGTGATATCAAGGGCTTCAAGAATATCCAATCTCATCAAAACAACATTGTTAAGTTCCAAATCAAGCCTTTGATAGGCAAAACGAATCCCAAACAGTTGATATATATAAAGACATACATATATATATTTGATAAGTATATAAAAGAATAACAGGTTACCTTAATTTTAAGCTTATTTTTACCCATACTTCAATGCTCCCAATTTACTAACAACAAATAATTTAACCTCAATTTACACCATCATTCTCCACGCCTCCTCTTCCTTTCCCTCTCTTTCCTTCTCTCCTCTCACTCCTCCCTGACGCTGAAACGGATGTATGTTCGTGGTTGTGTGTATATAATTGTGGAAAATGGGTCCTTAAGTGTAATTTTTACCTCTGGCTACTTTCATGTAATTTTCCCTTGCCAAATTTTCAAAACATCCGTGAGTTTCACGGTGGTCGGGTTGAAAATATAAAAGGTATGAGTCCCACTTGATATATTATATTATATAAATATATAATAATAATAGTAAGAAAAATCAAACATACGGTGTGGTGGGAGAAAAATAAAAGTGTGGACCCCACGTTTATATTATATAAATATATATGTTTTTTAAAATTCATTTATCTTCTAATATAGACAAAAACTATTAAATTTATATCTTTAGATCTCCTCTAAACCTTAGAATACTTAATAAATCACATCCTAACAATACTTAATTACTACTAGAAAAATCGGGATGTTAACATTAAGGATAGAGGTTAAATTAATTAAATTTATTCATTTTTCTAAAATGCCCTTATATAAATTTTGCACCTTAATTACCTTATTAATTTCACATAATCCCTCATTCATATCAAATGAACAAAAGGCCAGAATATCCAAGAACCACTTGTTTTTGCAAACTCAGATTTGTTTTTGCTAATAATTGCAGAACCACTTCTTTTACGGAAGGATTTACTATTATTATTTTTCAAAATCCAGTTATTTGAGGCCATTGTTGAAGCAGACGATATATCAGATGAACAAAAGGCTAGAATATCCAAGAAATTGGGTGAAGCAGATAAGGTGCTTTTATGATCCCTTTATCTTATAAGAGATTTCGACCATCACGTTTTGTTCTTCAAAACGGTAGTTTAGCTTGCTCCTTGACTGGGGCCTCGACATCTTTTAATTGGACTTTAAAAGATTTACAAATTTGCTCGAGGCCTGTGGGGCACTTGTCTTACTGATTGCTTGTGTATTTGCAGAGCCTTGTCCATGGTGCCGATGAATATCTGCAGCTTCTTGATGTGGCCAGCAATACGTACAATTCGAGCTTGTTGCGACATGCCAGAGGGATTTTCTTTCGAGGGATAGATAGGAATGTAAAATTAACCGAATGCAGCTTGTTAAAAAAGACCAGAGCCTACTATAATTCATAGGAATATACTATATAATGGTGGCTGGATCAGAGTCTTGGGGTTGCGGAAACTTACCATGTGTGACTATAATCTGTATCTATTATTACTACCTCCGGTCTTAATTATAAGATATAGTTGATTTTTTTTTTTTGAGAGATTAAGAAAGCTAATAAGTTACTTAATCATTTCATATGTTTTTAATCATTGGATTATATATTATTTTATTAGTCAAACTAAATAATTTGAAGAAAAAAATAAAAATAAAAATATTCTAAAGTAATTAAATTAGCTTCTTTAATCTCTCCAAAAAAGTCAACTATGTTTTATGATTAAGATTGGAGGGAGTACTTGCTACCAGATAACTTCAACGTCTTTTTTTTTTTTTTTTTTTTCCTTCTTTTCTACAAATAGATTCAGGGTCTTGTTACATGCGTTCTCTGTGAACATTTAAGAAAAAGAAAAAAGAAAAAAAGATTCATGTAATCATGCCGCAGAAAGACCAGCACCATAATAAAACGTCATAACCAGCAATTTCCCGAGCCGCGTCGCCACTGCTCCGCATGGCATATCCCTAGAATTATCTTTAAGAAAATTAACGAGGAAGCATGTTTAAGAACGCTGGGCAAAAATAAAAAAAACTTTAAGAAACTTCACACGACACCTCATTTTTCCGTGTCTCCCTCTTTGTTTCCAAAACAGTACAGTGCGTCTTTTTTATCATACCTCTTCTTGACCTTTCACCTATGTTATTGAACAATTCATATACATACTAGATGTTTATGTTTCTGATGCGTGTTTACTGTCACATCTATATTTCAATTACCCTACTTAATAAACGTTTATTTTTAAAAAATACCCTTGTTTATTCAAGGGCAGATTTAACCATGACAGAAAAAATATTTTTGCAGTAAAAGAAGAAACATTAAATCCATATATAATTTATATAAATATTTTTTATACAATAATTTATATTATATTATTTGTTTACAAATTCTCCTATAACAAAAAAAAAAAAAAAGTTCTCAAACCGAAATCTCCCGCGAAATCTCTGTCTCTTTCCTCCCTCCTTTTCTTTCTCTCGCTCGTTCTCCCCTCGTTCCTTTTGCCTCGAGTTGCCTCACCCCTTCCAGCCGCTCACTCCGGCGACTCTCTTTGTGCTTTGTCCGCGGCCGAAGATCACCCGAAGCCCAATTCGAGGTAATTATTTTCTTTCGTAAAGTTATGGACACAACTTTTTTAATGTTAATTTGGGTCTCGATTAAGATTTGAAATCGAATCCTAAGCACATAATCTCTTCCATTCTAGCATATCCTAGTCTTCGTTAAAGTTTATTTCTCATATATGCACACGAGAATCTTAAGATTTTCTGTTCGCTAACGGTAAAACGTAGTGTTTTGAGGCTAGTCTTCTTTTGGGTTTTCATTGAAAATTTATTTCTCAAGTCGTGCTTTAAGTTAGTCACCTGAGGTTTGCTTCTTTTTTATTTTACGGTTTTCCCTTTAGAAATAGTATAACGGTGAAATTTTTCTTTGTTGAAACTTCAAAATCTTTCCGCCCTTGCACGGAAACAGTTCGCCACCAATGTAAGTTAGTCACATGAGGTTTGTATGATGATCGTGAAGCATTGGGGCCTTTTTTCTTTTTTTCTTTTTTTTTTAATTGATGATCAGTATTTGTTTTTTTATTGATGCTCTGCCCTTGCTTGAAAATAGCTTGACTTAGCTTCTCTCATTTTTTTTTTCCTGTCTGCTCCCATCCTTTACCTCATTTATAACCATTGGATCAAGATCTAATGATCTACATTTAATATTTCATTCCCATAATTCTCTCTATTTCCTTCTCATCTTTCTCTCTCTTCCTTTTATAAGAGGAAAAGAAATATTAATAGCATTAAATTTGACCATTAGATATTGATTCAAAGGTCATAAAAGGAGTAAAGGATGAGAGCGGACCGGGAAAAAAAAAAGGAGAGAAACCAGGTCCAAAATAGCTCTACCACCAATATTAGTTAGTCGCATATGGTAGTCTATTTATTTTCAAGACTTAAGTTGTAGATTTATTTTGGAATAAAGTATAGATTATGGATTACATTTAAAGTTTGTAATATTGTTTATCACTATGATTGAAACTTTCTTTTCCTCATATAGGGTGTGACAGTATAACCAAACAAATTCGGGCCGTCGCCCTTGCTCCGCATGGCATGACCGGAATTATCTTTCGAGAAAATTAACGAGGAAGCTTGTTTAAATTAATAAAATTATCTCTAAGAACCACTACAAAAAAATTGACTTTCTGGCGGCGACAAAAGTCATCGCTGAAAGTCCAAAAGTCGCCACCAAAAGTGTTTAAAAGCGACAAAAAGTCACCGCCAAGTCATTCTTCGAAACAATTGTCGCGGATACTTTTGGCGGCGACATTTTAATGTCGCCGCTGAAAGTTGACAATCAGTGGCGACAAAAGTCGCCGTGAAAGTCACAGCTTTTTTTTAAAAAAATGTTTTGTGGTGACTTTTTGTCGCCACCGAAAGTCTCATTTTTTTTTTTAAAAAAATCTTTCGGCGACAAAAGTAGCCACTAAAAGTCTCAATTTTTTTTTTTAAAAAAAAAACTTTCAACAGCACCAAAACATCCCTAAGCACGAATCTTAGCACGAAGTCCCGAAATTTTGGGAGCAAAAAAATGCAAAGCAAAGCAACAAAAAGAAAGCGCCGACTGCAGAGTGAGCGAGAACGATCGATAATTATATAGGTCACGCATTCAAAGAGATAAAGTCGTAACTTCTTTGAGAAATTGCAAGCAAAACCCTATCTCAATGTGTGGTCCGAAAATCCTCTGCTAATCAAAATCGAAGAAGAGAGTGGCCGATTTGCTCTTGTGTGTAGATGACGAGGTCGTGTGTGTAGGTTCCATGGTAGATATACCGAAATCAACAAAACAGGTGACCAAGAATAGATCTGTCAAAAACGAATCGAGAAAGGAACAAACAAAGGGAAATGCTCGGTTGAAATGAGAAAAAACTCTCGAAGAAACGGGGAAGAAGGTGATCGATCGGAAAAGGCGGAAGAACCGGGTGAAGCACGGCTAGGGCACGGCGAGAAAAAAAATTGGAGGGCTCGCGAATGGAAGAAACACGGAAGCGTGAAAAAAATATGTCTATAAAGAAAGGAAAGGGTATCGGGAATTGAATCGGGCGCGAGACCGAAAAAGAGGCGCTGGAATTGGTTTTAGTGATTTAGATTTTAGGTGACATTTTCGGTGGCGACAAAAAATCGTTGCTACTGAAAATAGAACCTTCAGTGGCGACACATTTTTGTCGCCACCGAAATTAAAATTTTGAAAAAAAAATTATTTTTGAAATAACTTAAATTAGTTTTTTGTCAATAAAAAAAAAAATCAATTTTCATTAATCAAAGAATTTTACTTATATGATAATAGGTTTTTTTTTTCACGTTAATAAATATCTTTTCTTTTAAAAAATCATTAATGAAAATATTTGAAATGCGTTTGCTATATCAAACAATTTATTTTTTATATTAACTTTTTTGTTCTCATAGAACAAAAAATCAAGTAAAAAATAATTTTTGCCAACAACCTTTATGTGACAATACAAGATTAGTAAATATATCTCTATTTTACGAACAAACATACATGATTAAAAAAAAGAAATTCTTTGACTTTTTACTTGATACTTTGACATGCACATTTTCTACTATAAACTTCTTTTTATGTACATTTTGATTTCAAAAATAGTTAAAAAGAAAATAAAATGTATTGGAATATTATCAATTTCTAAAAATTAGCAATACTATATCACTTTCTTCCCACTTCTTTTTATTTTAGGAAAGGTAAAAGAATAAGAGGATAAAAATTAAAAGGATAAATCTTTATCAAATTATGAAATAAGAATCTAATATCATAATATGATAAAGAATAGAATAAATCTTTAATAGAAAGATGAGCCAAAATCAGTAACCCATTCGACTACTAAAGCCCAAGGAGAATCTCCCATAATTAGAGAAGTAATTCTCTAATAATTTTCTATATCTATTCCATACTTTTACATGAATTGATACTCCATATTTATAGATAAAAATATAACAATCACTCCCTAAAAATATTCCTAAATTTATCCCATTAATCCACGATGTAGATAATGAAAGTAAATACCTAAATAAATATTATTTTAATTTGCAACTAATCAACCCACCAATCCTAAACTTAAGGACCACTAAAAAAATAAGAAAATATCCTAAATAAAATAAGCAATATCTAAAATTATATTAATAAATATTGATTCCTAAAATCTCTAACTAATCTGTTACTCTATCACAAACTCTCTTTGTCTCACAATAATCCAAAAACTTAATTTATTTTTTCACAAGAAATTACACCAATAAACATATTTATTATATAAATATCATAAGTAAAATTAAAAAAAAAAACTAAAATTAAAAAATTAAAAAAAAAAAAGACTTTTGGCGGCGACACTAAGTCACCGCGAAACACTCTTTTGGCGGCGACATATGAGAGACGCCGCGAAAACTATCACTTTTAGCGGCGACAAAAATTGTCGCCACCGAAAGTCATACTTTCAGCGGCGACAACATAATGTCACCGCTGAAAGTATGACTTTCAGTGGCGACAATTTTTGTTGCCGCCGAAAGTGAAAGTTTTCAGCGGCGACTCTATTGTCGCCACCGAAAGTCATACTTTCAGTGGCAACATTTAAAGTCACCGCCAAAAGTCACCACAGAAAGTCCGATTTTTTGTAGTGAACGCCGGCAAAGTTTTTATAGTTAAGGATGCTAATCGATTGAGTAAAACATTGATATCATTAGTTTCTCTCTTTTAGATGTTGAAGATCGTGGAGTTGCCATCACTTATTCACAAGTAGCTTATGGTATCACAATACTACGGCCTTCTTAATTTTGTCATGTAAAGTTGACAATGTGAGACTAACTATGTAAACATTTCAATTGTTATTTTGGTTTTGATTGCATAGTTTGTAATCTTGTTCTTCTTGCTTTTAAAGTTGACATTTTCTCTCCCATATAGGCTACACATTACATGGTATCGGTCACTGCATGATAATGAATTTTATGATACCAACCAAGCCCGTGCACCAGTATCAAAAACACCTTGTGAACCAGGCACTTGCTTTTGATGCCCACTTAGCTACTGCATCAGCTTCTGCCAATCCTAATGCTGCTTCTTTATGGACGGTTGATGTGGTTTCGGAAGTGCTAAGGTCTATTCCCAGATATTTTTTCCAATCCTCTCGTTCTATTGGCCGTCAGGGAGGTTTCCGGCATCGTGCTCCTCTGAAACAACGCAAAGTCAAGGAAGAGGAAGATAAGCTTCGCAAGAATGTGCTTGTTCTTGGCCCTACTGCTTACAGAGACCCACAGAGGGTCAAGCTTGGATTGGGCAAAGCAATTGAGTTCTACTATTGGTGACAGGTGTTACATAAGTTGATTAGATTATTATTCAGTTAGTTGTTGATATATAGTTTGTTATATAATTGTATAGTTTGTTACACATTCATCTTGTATATAAAGCACATTGCTTATCAATAATATTCAAGAAATTATTCTCTCAAATGATCTGGTCACATGGTATCTAGAGCCACCCAAAATATTTTTTCCTTTTCTCTCTCCCATTTCATTTCTTTAAGGGAAAATTACACTCAGGTCCCAAGGAACAAAGATATTTACACTTAGGTCCCTTGAATTCATGAAATTACTCAGAAGTCCCTAGGGACTTGTGTGTAATTATTTGTGGAAGCAAAATTACTTTTTTGCCCAAAGGAGAAAACGCCTCTAGACCTCATAATTGAAAAAATCTAGGTTTACAACAAAAAATTTTATATTTACAACAAACAAATTCTTATTTTAACAACAAGTTTTGAAAGCCTGGATTTTTTCAATTTCGAGGTTCAGAGACCATTTGCAACAAGAAATTCTATATTTACAATGCCAATTCCTATTTTAACAACAACTTTTGAAAACCTGGATTTTTTCAATTCGAGGTCCGAGGCCATTTGCAACAAGAAATTCTATATTTACAATGTAAAACCCAATTCTTATTTTAACAACAACTTTTGAAAACGTGGATTTTTTCAATTCTAAGGTCCATAGGCCATTTGCAACAAGAAATTCTATATTTACAACAACTAATTCATATTTTAACAACAACTTTTGAAAACCCGGATTTTTTCAATTCGAGGTCCAGAGGCCATTTGCAACAAAAAATTCTATATTTATAATGACCAATTCCTATTTTAACAACAACTTTTGAAAACCTGGATTTTTTCAATTCCGAGGTCCGAGGCCATTTGCAACAAAAAAATTCTATATTTACAAATGCACAATTCTTATTTTAACAACAACTTTTGAAAACTTGGATTTTTTAATTCGAGGTCCCGAGGCTATTTCTCCTTTGGGCAAAAAAGTAATTTTGCTTCCACAAATAATTACACGAAGTCCCTAGGGACTTCGAGTAATTTCATGAATTCAAGGGACCTAATTGTAAATATCTCCGTTCCTTGGGACCTGAGTGTAATTTTCCCTTTCTTTTTTCTCGTGACCGTACTTCACCTTTTCCATTCAACTTTTTCTTCGATTGTACTTCACCTTTTTCCATTCAACTTTTTCTTCTCGATTGTACTTCACTTTTTCCATTCAACTTTTTCTTCTCCGTCGTAACTTCTCGTTCACTCGCCATTACCATACGACCTCCACCAAATCGACCTCCATCCTCGCCGATTCTCATGGCGTCGGCCACCACTTCTGATCAACCATCCTCCCACACATCTCTTGCTGTCGTCTCCGCCATTCCTCTTCTGGTGATGGATCCGTCATCACCATTCTACATTCACCCAAACGAGAATCCAGCTCTCGTCCTTGTCAATCCTCCTCTTGATATCGTCAACTACCATAGCTGGTCCAAGTCCATGCGATCTGCCCTTCTCTCGAAGAACAAGCTTCGATTCATTTATAGTTCGGTCGCTCCTCCACCTTCAACTGCTCCTAAATTTCAGGCATGGGAACGCTGCAACAATCTCGTTCAAGGTTGGATTACTCGTTCTCTTTCTCCTACAATCGCTAAGAGTATTTTGTGGTTTGATTCTGCAGCTGCCATCTGGAGTGACCTTCAGTCACGATTTTCACAATATGATCTCTTCCGAATCGCTGATCTCCAAGAGGAGATTTGCAATCTTCGACAAGGTAGTTCAACTGTCAGTGAGTATTTTACTCGTATGAAGATTCTTTAGGATGAAATGGCAAATATCCGTTCGTTGAAGCCCTGTACGTGTGGTTCCATCAGTCAGACTTTGCTTCATCGGGATGAGTATCGTAATTCGCTTCTTGAAAGGCCTGAATGAGTCTTTTGCCCCGCGAAATCTCAGATTATGCTACTTGATCCTTTTCCCCAATTACTCATGTGTTTTCACCGATTGTTCAACAAGAACATGAGATGCATTGCCTCTGGTTCCTCCTGAGTCATCTGTTTTAATGGCTAAGGGCTCTCGGTTTCCTAATAATTTTGGTTCAAAGCCGGAACTCTGCTCATATTGTGGCAAACCACATCACACTGAGGAAACTTGCTACAGGAAGCATGGATTTCCTCTTGGATTCAAGTTTAGGTCTTCTAGTTCTTCGTCTACGGTGAATCATCTGTCTACTAAGGATTCTGGTTCTGGTTTTGTTCAAACCCCTTCTCCTGCCATGGTTGCATCTCCAAGAAACTCTCCTTCACAAGCTGCTGTTCTTCCTCAGTTATCTGCTGCTCAATACACTCGCCTCCTCAGTCTCCTTGAATCTCCATCTCCTTCAACACCTTCAATAAACCACTTGTCTGCTTCCCTGTCTGTCCCTACTGAAGGTAATTCTATGTCCAACTCAACTGTATCTTGGATCATTGATTCTGGTGCAACTGATCATGTGTGTTGTTCATTAGCTTTGTTTTCATCCTACGTGTCTGTACCTCCAATTAATGTTTGTCTGCCAACTATGGCACAGTTTGTATTTTTGATTCCTTAACCTTACATAATGTTCTTTTGCTTCCTCATTTTTCCTTTAATATTCTATCCGTATCTCGGTTAATTAACAGCTTCTCATGATTTTTTTTTAACATTTTCTTCTCAATCATGTTAGATTCACTCAACCCATCCTTCGCTGATGATTGGCACAACTAGACTTTTTGAGGGCTTATACTTCCTTACTGCAAATGTGAATTCCCCAAAGGCTTCACCTCAGGTTTTCATGACCAATACTGTCTCCTCTTCAACTGCTCATATGTGGCATTTGCGATTGGGTCATCCCTCTGCTAATACACTTTCTATTTTACATAAACAAGTTTCTGATATTATTGTATCTCCTTTATTTCCTTGTGATGCTTGTCATTTTGCCAAACAAAAACGTTTACCTTTTCCTGTAAGCACAAGTTCATGCAATTAAACTTTTGATTTGATTCATGTTGATATTTGGGGTCCATTTTCAATTCCTTCTATTCAAGGTTATCGTTATTTTCTTACCATTTTCGATGATTTTTCTAGATATACTTGGCTATTTTTAATGAAAACCAAATCTGAAACTCAAATACATATCAAGCAATTTTTCACTCTTGTTCAAACTCAATTTTCCATTTTGCTATAAAGATTGTTCGTTTCGATAATGGTACTGAATTTCATATGCCTGAATTTTTTGCTTCTCATGGTGTTATTCATCAAAAGTCTTGTGTTGCTACTCCATAACAAAACGGTTTAGTTGAACGAAAGCACCAACATATTTTAAATGTTGCACGTGCTCTTCTTTTTCAATATCATATTCCCATTTCTTATTGGTCTTTTTTAGTCCTTCATGCTACACATATCATCAATTGTTTACCCTCTTTTCTTCTTCAAAACTCTACACCATTTGAACGTTTATATGGTTTTTCTCCTACTTACTCTATATTCAAAGTTTTTGGCTCACTCTATTTTGCTTCCACATTAAGTCATAATCGCTCCAAATTTGCTCCACGTGCACGTAAATGCATTTTTTTGGGTATTCCACATGGTTCCAAGGCTTTCACCTTCCTTGATATATCTACGAATCAAATTTTTATCTCTAGAGATGTTATTTTTCATGAACTTGTGTTTCCATTTAAAACCGACATCACTATACCCACCTTGCCTTGGCTTGAACCACAACCTTGTTCCCCTTTATTTGATGACATTCCTACCGTTTCGCAGCCTCCTATTTCTGTTTCACTGCCATCACCCATTTCCTCTCAAAAATCCTTGCCTTCTCATTACATTCCCTCTTCTCCTAACCCTCCTCTTCGTAAGTCTACTAGACTTCACCACCCACCTTCATATTTGCAAGATTATCATTGTGCTGTCATATCGTCTACTCACCAATCATCATGCAAAAGTAATCCTCGTTATCCCTTGTATTCGGTTCTTTCATATTCCTCAGTCTCTCCCTCTTATAATTCCTTTGTTAATGTTGTTACTGTTCATTCTGACCCTTCCACTTTCAAACAAGCTGTGAAACTTTCCGTTTGGAGAGATGCCATGAATGCAGAAATCAATGCCCTTGAACAGAATCGACCTGGACCCTTACTCGTTTACCACCTGGTAAAAGAACAATTGGATGCAAATGGGTTTTCAAAACCAAATTCAAGGCCAATGGTGATACAGAAAGGTACAAAGCTAGACTTGTAGCAAAGGGATATACCCAAACTGAAGGTGTGGATTATTTTGACACTTTTTCCCCTGTTGCTAAGATGACTTCTCTCCGTTTGTTATTGTCTATTGCTGCTGCTAAAAATTGGCATTTACACCAATTAAATGTTAATAATGCTTTCTTACATGGGGATTTACATGAAGAAGTGTATATGGACCTCCCTCAAGGTTATGTTTCCTCCGATTCTACTCTAGTCTCGTAAACCGCAAAAGTCCCTTTATGGTTTAAAAAAGCTAGTCGTCAATGGTACTCTAAACTCTCTTCGGCCTTTTTGTCCTATGGTTATTTTCAATCTCTTTCGGATCATTCCTTGTTTTTTAAAGCATCTTCCACTTCATTTACTGTAATTCTTGTATATGTTGATGATGTGGTGCTTGGTGGAAATGATTTGGCTGAAATTAACTTGATTAAGCAACAATTGCATGATGTATTTACCATCAAAGATCTTGGTGAGCTTCGTTATTTCCTTGGACTTGAACTTGCTAGATCCAAAAGTGGCATTTTTTTGTCTCAACGTAAATTTGCTCTTGAATTACTTGATGATGTTGGATTTTTGGCATGTAAACTCGCTTCTTGTCCTATGGATCCTCACTTAAAGCTTTCAAACCGATTCTCGGTACTCTTTTGGTTGATCCTCTTCCTTATCGGAGACTCATTGGTCGGTTGCAATACCTCACCACCACTCGGCCAGACTTAAGTTTTGTTACTCAACAACTTAGTCAATTCATGTCTCACCCTCGAGACACTCATTTGGCCACCGCTCATCGTGCTCTTTGGTACATTAAATCTTCACCTGGTGCTGATATTTTCTTTTCCGCTGATTTTGGTTTGCAATTACAGAGTTTTAGTGATTCTGATTGGGCTGGTTGTTTAGACACACGTCGTTCGGTCACTGGTTTTGTTGTTTTCTTTGGATCTTCTTTAATTTCTTGGAAAGCCAAGAAGCAAGCAACTGTTTCTAAGTCCTCTTTGGAAGCTGAATATCGTGCCTTATCTTCTACTACATGTGAATTACGTTGGCTTATCTATCTCTTGAATGATTTTCACATTTCTCATGTTACTCCCGCTTTACTCTACTATGATAATCAGTCTGCCATTAAAATAGCTGCCAATCCTACTTTTCATGAGAGAACCAAGCACATAGAGCTTGATTGTCATGTGGTTAGAGAAAAGCTTCAAGCTACAGTCATCCGTCTTCTCCCGGTTCAGTCTGCTGATCAGCTTGCCGACATTTTTACAAAACCCCTTCATCCTACACGGTTCCATGAGCTTAAATCCAAGCTAGGCATTCAAGACATTCATGCTCCAGCTTGGGGGGGTTGACAGGTGTTATATAGTGAAATTGTAATTAGTTGATTAGATTATTATTCAGTTAGTTGTTGATATATAGTTTGTTACACATTCATCTTGTATATAAAGCACATTGCTTATCAATTATATTCAAGGAATTATTCTCCCAAATGATCTGGTCACAATTGGGTTGAAACCCATTTTGGATTTATCCACAACGAGACTACTTGCAGGGAGATGGCTTGTGTATTTGCTAAAGGTAATAAACTGAATGCTTTTTGGGATTTTCTGAAGGACATGTCAAGGAGGACCGGTGGGTTGGTTTCCACGGCGACTGTTACGTGTTTGATAAAAGTACTAGGAGAAGAGGGATTAGTTAATGAAGCATTAGTTACATTTTATAGGATGAAGCAATACCACTGTAAACCAGATGTATATGCTTACAACACCATGATATATGCTCTTTGCAGGGTGAGATATTTCAAAAAGGCAAGGTTTTTGTTGGAGCAGATGGAGCTGCCTGGCTTTAGATGCCCACCTGACACATTTACTTATACTATATTAGTAAGTTCCTACTGCAAATTTAGCCTGCAAACTAGAAGTAAGAAGGCAACTAGGAGGAGATTGTGGTAAGCTAATCACGTGTTTCGCCTAATGCTCTTCAAGGGCTTTGTTCCTGATGTTGTGACCTATAATGCTTTGATTGATGGTTGCTGCAAAACATACAGGATTAGTAGAGCGTTGGAATTATTTGAAGATATGAAGAAAAGGGGTTGTGTGACTTGTGTCCCCAATCGAGTTACTTATGATTCTTTCATTAGATATTATAGTGCTGTAAATGAGAAAGATAAAGCTATCGAGATGTTATGTTGCATGCGGAATTTGAATCACGGAATACCCACTTCAAGTTCATATACCCCTATTATTCATGCTTCGTGTGAAGCTGGAAGGGTTGTTGATGCTCGGAATTTCCTTGTTGAGTTGGTTGGTGGAGGCTTGACACCTAGAGAATATACATACAGATTGTTCTGTGATGCCCTGCACTCTGTGGAGGAGGCCAACTTGTTGAGTGAAGAAGTGCACAAGAGAATAAGAAATGGTATACGGAGTAGATACGTACAGACCATGAAAATCAAACCAATTATGGCTCGCAAAGGATGTCCTGAAATGGAAGTCGTTTGATTTCTTTTCCCAATGGAATTGGTCATGTTCAACAAACCAGTCAGTTCCAATGCTGAATATTATCTAGATTGTGGTTTGTTGCTATTATAAATTTAGGATATGATATATCATCTTTGTCCTTATGTGAGTAGCCGTTATTTCAATGATTATGCTCAACCAAGCCAGGAATTTAATTATGCTCAACCAAGCCAGGAATTTAAGGACCCTGCTGGTAAGATGCATTACTTCTTTGCCGTATTACCTTCCCCACTGACTATTTATTGATTCAGTTGAAGTTGGTGAATTTGTCTATCACTTATGCTTATGTAAGGGTAATACCCAAGAAATATTTGTGCTTCTTTTTGTTGCTGATTATTAGCCAAGGGACTTGGATTGTCAAGTCTTGTTTGGTTGAGGGAGAGAACTACGGCTAAAGTTCAAACGCTAAAGTGGTTATCTCCAGCAGGCTTTTCAGAGAAACACATGCTCTTTGATGTGTTTTAACATGTCACGACTCACGATACAAGCCAGAAGGAAATCAGAAATGGAGCTCTCTAAGTGAGTTTTCTGTTTGTGATAAATCGTGGACACTACATGTATAATGAGTTTAACTACCCATGGTACCAAGTTTGCGACATTGTTGGCTAAACCACGAGTATGAAAGGGGAGTCAGGGTCTCAGGGACAACTCTTGTACCCTTGTCCAAGTTACTATCTGTCAAGCCTTTATGGTGGTTGAACCGCTCAGTTTTGTCTTTGGAGAATGAACTTTTGATGTCATTTTTGACTTCATGGTAGTGCCAGTTTATTTGGCGCTAGCCAATTGCCTTACAACCACAACCAATGCACAAAGAAGCCAAAGGCTGACGTGGCATTTCTGTGTATAAGATGGTATAATTATGTCAAATTATGTCTGGACTGTTACATAATTATGCATAAAGAAGCCAAAGGCTGACGTCTCATTTCTGGAATGTTATAATTATGTCAAATTAAGAGGATGCAACAGCCAGATGAAGCAGCGTTGCTGTAGTGCTAAGTTATGTAACTTTTAAACATTATTTTTCTAGTTTTTGCCATACAAAAGAACTACTACTTTTTCTAATTATAACACCCAAATGACTTTTTGAGAAAATAAATGAAGCTAATTAAATTATTTTAAAGTATTTGTATTTATTGTTTTTTCTCTAAACTAATTTATCTAACTTAAATACTAAGACTATAATTTAATCATATATAACATATAATATGATTAAATAATCTCTCCAAAAAAGTCAATGAGTTTTTATATTTATGACTTGAGGTAGTATTTTAATTGACAAATGATAGTAAAATCTTAATAAATTTATTAAAATGATAAAAAAAAAAAAAATGTCATGTGGTTTAGTATTATAAATCAAAATTTTAAGGAGTTTACTAACAAGTAGTTGGTTTAGGTTACCACCGAAAGGAGGAGAACAAGTGTTCAAATCCAGGAAGCGCATTTGTTGGAAGAAAAGAAAAACCTTTGCACTTTAAGCTTCAAAAGGGGAAACCTGTGACTATAACAAAAAAAATTTTAAGGAAATTTAAGGGAGTTAACTTTAAATTTTATAATGTCAAGGGTTTGTTTTTAAATTATCAAAGTTTAGGGGGTTCTCTGCAACTGTTCAATTACGGGGTTTTATGAAATTAGTAATTTACACAAGATGCCACTTGTCATTTTATAATCTGACGTGACATTTTGTGTTAAAAAGATCACGGTCACTTAACAACAGGGGTTAGCAATTAAAAAATGAAAGGTCATAAGAGTTAAATTTAAACTTTGAAATGTCAGGTGTTATATGCAACTGAAGGGTTGTGTATAATTTAACCTTATTAATAATAAAGAATGAGGAAGTATTAGGGCATGCGTTGATTCAAAATATAACAAAAGGTGTGAGACTGGAGTTTCAGTTTTCTTTCTTGAGTAATTGTGTTTAGTGTCAAAGGGTTTCTATTGATCTCCTTTATTTCTTTCTTTCTATTTTCTACTTGGTTTCCAGTGCTTCCTGTGAACTAGGATAGCTTCGTCAACAGCAAATATTTAAAGTTTACTATGTCTATGGATAGTGTTGTTGCGTTTTCATCCACAAAGTTGAACTACTTAAGCATCTAGTTCGAGAAAAATAGGAATTAACCTAAGATGCCAGAATCATGTTCATCTGAGTGACTGAAATGCTGTGGCCTGCTTGCTGCTACCATTTTTGCTTTTAACATATACTCGTTTGTCCTATTTATCTCACTTCTTCAGCAACTCTTTATAAAGTAAGTTTCAGAGATAAACAAAGCAAATGTGTTATTCCCTCCGGTCCTAATTATAAGAATAAATTGATACTTATAATTAAGACCGAAGGTAGTACTTAATTAGTGCACGTGGGTGAATCATGAATGGTTACCTTAGAAAGGGAGGGCAGAGCATGGGTGAGTTAGAATCCGTTCTTGCTTTAAAACTTGCGGTAGATAATTAACAAGAACAAGGTTGTTCACGTAAATCCATTGATTTGTTTTTTATTTCTCCATCTAGACTTAGAAAGGGTTCTCATCTCTCTCAATAAGTGGACTTCCTGAAATTCGAACTTGTGCTCTCCTCTTACAAGACTAGGGCCCCTTATCACATCAACCAGTTTGTTTTGTTGGTGTAAATCCATTTATTTAAATCCTTCTTTTTTCAATTTTCATTATTTTATTTGAAAGATCTCAAATAAATACCATTTGGAATCATAAATTCCATTTTGGTTACTCAAAAATTAATAATCTCAAGTTGGTCATAAATTTTCAAATGTTTGTCATTTTAAGAAATCACCTCTCGTGTATTTTTCTTAGGAAAATTCCCAAGTACCCTCACCGGCCGGCTACCAGCAACCACCAGCTTCTTCTTTATCTTTTGAGAATTAGATGGTTAAGAGTTTTTATCTCTTATAACCAATGTGCTTACCGAGATTTGAACTTATATTGTCTCATCTTCACAAGGTTGATGATATTTATCACTTTAACCAACAACTTGTTAGTTAAAATATAAATATGAAAATTAGTCAAAACTTCCTGTATGTTTTAATATGATAGTAATGCTTTTTATTTGATGAATTGCCTCATCAACTTGAAATGATGAGAAACTGGTGGCTGTAGCTATTGCTGCGAGATTTGGTTTGAGCGTAATCCTCACCGGTGAATGAGCTCCATTAATTAAATTAAGTTCCTAATAATTCACTTTTGAGAAGCAACAATAATTAATTAAATTCAGAACTTACAAAAGTATCACTGGAAAAGTGTATTTAACTAGGAAAATTAAAGCCCATCATTCCCTTTTGAATTTTATAATTCAATTGGGTGGGTGTTGCTGCGTGCCTGATGCAGTAAAATCCAATTTCCATTCTACCTCTCTCCCTCACAGCTGGTTATGGTGCTTCTCTATTCTATTTCCACCACTGATTCTGATTGTCATGTTCTCCATAATTTTATAACCCTTTAAAATATATATTTATATCTTCTTTTAAACAAAATCATGAATTTATTAATTAACAAGTGCAGCTGCCATGTAAAGCACTAGTTTGAATAGTATTTTTATATATATGCAGATTTTAATTAAATATAATTTTCTAAATGTGACTATAAAAAAGCAAATTTCTTATTTAAAAAACTTTATAGTTAGTCCAAGTTGACTGGAACTTGTTTGATGTACACAGCATTAGTGGGGGAACTCTGCGTGGTTTGTCGTTTTAAGAGATGGATTTGATGGAAAGTGAAAGAAATTAGGCCAAGCCAATGCGTGAGCCACAACACAGACATCAATGAGTTGCAAAATCATGGAGTATTAAAGTTTTGTAATTAGGTAACTTTAATTAAAAAAAAAAATCCGAATTCAGCTAACCAAAGTTGGATCAAGGGTAAAAAATGCAACTTGATTATACCTCATAAGGACATAAGTTTGAATTGTTGTTAATATGAGAATTTTGTTAAATAGGTGATTTATAACTATCTTTCAAACTCTAAGGGCCCGTTTGGTCTGCTACAAATCATTAGAGGGAAGAGGAAAATCAGATGTTCAATCCAAAGAAGCGGCCGTTTGGTTCACCAATTTCCTAGAAAAATATTTTCCGGTGGCGGCCAACTTTCCTTCATCCATGTGAATATCTTTTCCTTTCATTATTTGTGGGAATTCATTTTCAAATGGTGGTAAATTCCCAAATAACCCCTATTTTTCTTCTACAATGGTTGTCATCGCCTCCTTATGTGCAAATTTGTCAATGACAGCGAAGGAAAAAGAACCCAAGAGTGGCCTCTTTGTCGAAGTAATCGCCTCCTACTTCGTTGCTGCAAATCTGTCAATGGATCGAGGAGGAGGAGGAGGAGGAATTCGTGGTGGTGATGATATGAGAGAGAAGATGACGATGAAGAAGGAAAAAGGCTCAGTCTGTCGATGAGGATGAGAGGAGGAGACACGGACGCCTTTATTCAACCAATGATCCCTTTCGTGTCAGAAATGCAATCGGAAGTCAAAGCTAGTTGGAGGAAAAAACACCACACCGAAGAGTTATATGTACCTGTGTTTCTTACGATGGTTGAGAGAACAAGGGAGAGGACGCATATTTTACTCTTTGATATGGGGATTTTTGGATTGTGGTTTGATTTACATTTATAACGTATTTTAATACAGGGGCAAAATGGTATTTTTAACTTATTTTCCTATCTCATTTTCTTCCAACCACCCAAAAAATTTCTTATCTACTCTTTTTTTTTTTTTTTCCTAATGCAAACCAAACGGATCAGTGACAAAATAATTTCTCCTCATTCCCTTTCATTTCTTTTCCACTCCTAGATCTAAACGGATCCTAAGACATGTAATTAGCACTCGGGTCCTGTGCCAAGCACTTCAGAAAAAACATATATTACAATTTTAAAAAAAATATGAGTAGCTAATATATCACAATAAGTATCTTTTAAAAGTATATTGAAAAATGAAGCACATTGCCTTCCATCATTTTCTACTCCATTCCATCGTCCTCAGTGGTTGTGACTCACCATCTGTATGCCTCGAGTTAGTTTTTATATATATATATATATATATATATATATATATATATTACAAAAAAATTCTGTGGTCTACAAAGCCATTAAAATATTTTAGACGTTTTCTCCCTTAAATCGAAATAATTCAAAACAATATCAGCTACTTGAACTCTTGCAAATTAATTAACGGTTACTCATCTTTTTTTTTCCTTTCATTTTTTCCAACTGTATTTTTTTCTTTCACCACTTTGATCCTATTTATAAGTTTTTTTTTTTTTTTTTTGTCTTTATTATAAATCCATTTTCAGAATAATAAATGCAATTTTTACAATTCTGCCTCAATTACTTGCAATAAACAAAAAGAATTTATTCATAATAACTTTTGGAACAATTTATAAATGAAGACAAAATTAAAAATTTAGCTCATAATTAATGAGTTAACAAACTCTCCATTGATATATAAGAGTTAGTTAATTGAGACTTATAAATGGATCAAAGTGGTATTCAGAACCTCACTTAATATGGATAAAGTAAAAAGAAATTGAATTTAAAACATATTTAATGAGTGAGCTCAAAAAATTGCACCAACTTACTCTTAAGCTCATGCTAACTTTTTTCTCAAAGTTTAGAAGGCAGGCATATTTCCTGAAGTGGGGATTGAACCATAGACCTAGAGCCATAAAGGAAACATATTGTACCACTAGACCTAAGGGTCTTTGATTCATGATAACTTTTTAAATTTGACATGTTCAGTGGCTTCATCAAATTTAATGGGTTAGACACTACTTCTTTATTTCAATGAGGTGATTGAAAGCTACTTACATATTAAATAAAAAGAAACATTGTGGTTTGGAAATGTCAAACTAATTTAAAAGATTTGACACCAGGGGCAAGCGGTGGCCCAACCCTCCTAAAATTATAGAATAGTACCCAAATATTCAGAAAATTATATTTCAACTTCATAAAAATTTCAATATTTCACTTTAGTTCCAATTAAAATTTTCATGGAGGGACTAAAATGAACATTTTGAAATGTTTATAGGACTTAAATGTAATTTCATAAATACCTAGGGTTCTATTATGTAATTTTCGCCCCCTCAAATTTGAATTCTTGGTTCTACCCTTATCTGACATGAAAAAATATATAGTCATGAATGTGAAGTAATTAGGGGTGATGATGGTTTAAAACCTTGATTCTGATTTTGGAGCCCCTTGTGGATTATTAGTACGCATTGTGTGTCCTTTTTAGAGAGCTTGATGGAAAGTGATCAACAAGCTCTTGCAATGGGATTAATGGATGAATGAGCCCCAACATTCCCTAATTATAAATATCTTTATTGTGAGATTTGGATTAACGTGTTGAATTACGAAGTTTCAACGCAAGTTAAGTGCATGGTAAAACAGTATGTCTAGTACACACTCAATTAATCACCCAGGTCCCAGAGTTTGAATTTTATGTTGATATCGCATTGAGACAATTATGTTTGTTTGTTTGGAGTTACTTATCATAAAGGTGTTTATGTAAGGAGAGACAAAATTTCTCTCATATATTTAGTTCTTACACCGTAAATCATGATTAAAAACTACAATTGCTATTAAAACAAGCTCATTGAGGATGTGATTCCTTCAAGTTAAATTATGATAAACTAATTTACTATATATGTCAGCAAAACGAGTAACTTACTAAATTATGTCTTTCATTGTTTCTTGTGGATGACAAAGATGAAGAGCAAGACCAAGTAGAAGATGAAAACCAGCAGAGATCTGGATTAGATTTTGAGGCAATCAGAATATTTTTGATTGCCCCCACGTTAATGAAACATGGGTTCCCACTTTGTTTATGGCATTCCATGTTAGATGATACTCTTCGGTTCGTAATATAAAATATATTTTGAGAGTGGATCTTTGTCCTAAATATAAGACATATTTTTCATATTTGTTAATCATTCTATAATTTACCTTTATTGATGTTCTCGTAACCGTAATCAAAGATGAGAAAGAATGAGTGAATCAAAAAAGATTGTTGAGATGTTTTAAAAAAATACATGTTATATTAACTAACTCAACTGATTTCTTTAATACAATCAAATTAGATAAATATATTTTATATTAAGGACCAAGAGTAGATAATTTGGGGGTAGATGAGTAGTTCATATATATATATATATATATATATATATATATATATATATATATAACATGTCATGATAACTAACTTAATTAATTTTCTTCATTTAATCAAATTAATTAAATAAGTTTTATATGGGAGTAATAAAATTGACCTCGAGTCATCATCCAATCATCCTACATGGCAAAAGAGAATGTTGACATGGCTTCCAAATAAGCTCCACGTTTCTGGTGGATCATCCACAGTCCCAGCCATTTTACAATAATTCTTCCTCCCAGCATTTTTATAAAAAATGAATGAATCTTTTAAATCTAAGTATAATGAATAACTACTTTTTTTTACATACAATAAATAACTACTTATTACTTTGCACATATTTATTTAAAAAAAATCCTCATCAAATAAGTATAATTAAGAGCATCATGTAAATACACTGTTATCATGTTAAATAATCAATATAGATATTTTCTAAAAATATATATATATATATATAGATATATATATTTCTAAAATATTTATTGTAGTTCGTAATCTCTATAACATAAGTAGTTACTTTTAAAAAAAGAGATAGATGGACAAAAACTACATTTTTAATAATAGATGCCGCATGATGAAAAAGCAAGCTGATTTAATATTCTAGTTCTCGGTGCCTTCCAAGTGATCACATTATTAGAGTGCATGAAACTTTTGTTGTCCCCTTGGTGCATCTTTCGCAACTTTCGTTTTGACATTCTTATATAGTATATACTATAAAGACAAAAAAAAAAGATCCATTGCCAATAACTTATATCAGATTAGTGGCTACTATCATTTTAGTACATTTGCGTAAATCGAGATAAAACACCCCTCATACTGTAAATGCCAATACAAAGGAAGAGGATTCTCTCCTAGTCCTCTTTCTCATTTTCCCTCATTAGCATCATCTGGGCCATTGATTGGAAATGTGAGAAAAAAAATTTTTACCGTGAATACAAATACACTTATTTGGATTGAGGGATAATGAGAAAGTGATTATGAGATTTTGCTTGTTATTACCCTTTTCTTGCTAATATCCTCTTTCCTTCATTCTTACCCTTTTCTTCTTTCTCTTCTCTGTTTTCTCTGCAAGTAAATTTTTAGTCAAACCATAATTATATTCTCTAATTTTCTAACGTTTGAGTTTTCTTTTTGTCAATTTGTTTAGTTTTCTAGTATCCCACTGCTTCTTGTCTCTAGGCCAAAAACACGTTCACTTCTATAAATTTGTGTTTCACAGGAATTAGAAGGTGAATAATTCGGAGCACACACAACATGGTGTTCTGGGGACTCTTCGTTACTGCCTTAATGCCAATCCTGAAGGTGCTTATTATCAGTGCTCTCGGTACACTTCTAGCATTGAATCGATTTGATATACTCAACAAGGATGCTAGGATGCACCTCAATAATGTACGTTTCATCCTTTCCATTTTTTCTTTCTTTCCTTGTTTTCTATTTTCTTTTTGTCTTGTTTGCTGAAATGAATGGAGGATGAAAGCTATATGGCCCTTATATATGTATAAGGGCATTTAGCTGTAAAGTAGATCAGTTTTTGCTAATTTTGATTGCTAATATGCTACAAGAAGATGGCAATTTGCATAATTTTCTTTTCTTTCTTGGTAGATTATTAAATTGTCAGTTTCTGAGTATATCTTCTTAACAACTAGTATATGTGCAGTAAAAGTTCCCTTACTTTTTTTTTCTCAGATGGTATATTATGTCTTCGTTCCTACTATCTCTCGTTAGCACCCTGGCTGAAGCCATTACATTTAAGGGCCTAGTTATGCTGTATGTTTCTTTTTTTCTTTATCTGCACCATTCGTTTCTTTTCTAAATTGCAAGTTTAATCTATTTTTAATTCATGTCTTTTATTAGTTTTTATGCTTTCATTGACTAAGGAGGTGGTTCATGCCAGTAAATATTCTTTTGACTTTTATTATTGGTTCTGTTCTCGGATGGTTACTTATTAAAATAACAAGAGCTCCTCCTCATTTGCATGGCCTTGTGTTGGGATCTGTGCAGCAGGCAAGTTTCCTTATATGTTAGATGTTGCTTTTTTCACCATTTTATTACGCATAATTAATTAATTTGAGACTATAAGTAAAGTCTTAATGATAATTTATTACACATCTCACGTAGAGATAAGTGCAAAATCACTTTACATAAGCTAATCCAAACTTACGACTATATTGGGCTGGATGTCAACAGGAAATTTGGGAAACATGCCTCTTATCATACTTCCAGCTATATGTAAACAGAGAAGCGGACCTTTTGGAGATGAAGATGTCTGTACCAGAAATGGAATGGCATATTCTTCACTATCCATGGCTGTAAGTGTCATTTGTTTAAAAATTTGGGAAAATAAACATGTTCGTCAAGTGGAAGTCTTCAGAACCCCTGAACCAATATGGTTTTTTTTTTTTTTTTTTTTTTTTGTCTTACTGATTTTGAGTTTTTCAGCTAGGAAACATTTACATATGGACTTATGTGTACAACCTTGTCCGTGGATCTTCATGCAAGAATTCCAAAGCAAATGAAGTTGATGATTCCCCAATGAATCCTAAATCGTTGCTTACGACCAGTCTTGAGAACACTCCAACATGTCCAGCTGGACCATTAGTGTCTGCAGAGAATATCTCACAGACAATAGACTGTGCCAATGGACTTGACATTGAGACTGCAAGAACCGAGGGAGTAGCAAAGGTTATTTTACAGTCACTTATAAGTTGAAGCATTATGTTGACTCTACCATAATATGTGTGTGTGTATTTTTTTCATATAGTAAGGCATGGAAGTTTTGACCTTTTTTTTTTTTTTTTTTTGGGAGTTCGCAGGTAACAAAACAGGAAAAGGTAATGAAGATGTTTAAAAAACTAGAAAAAAAAATCAATCTAAAGGCCCTATTAGCACCTGCAACAATTGGATCGATAAGACCCAAAGATTTTGTTTACCATACCTTATTATCTGTTGCTCCCTCCGGTTCTAATTATAGGAACACTTTTGTATTGCAAATTGCACTATAAACGTGTTCCTATAATTAGGACCGGAGGTAGTATTTGTTAGCAAGGAAACCTCCTCTGACGCTTTTTCCATGTGTAGATCATTGGCTTAATAATTGGTGTAATCCCTCTATTTAAAAAGGCATTAGTTGGTGAAAATGCTCCTCTTCATATAATTGAAGACTCTATATCCATGCTGGGGTACGTAAGATTTTCTATGATAGCTTGATCATGCTCAAGAAAACAGGGCAACTCAACAATTTTTCTTCTCTTTCCGATGTGCAGAGATGCAGCTATTCCTGCTGTGACCTTATTAGTCGGGGCAAATCTTGCAAGTGGTAATGAAGAACATGAACTTTTTAGTGTATATTTTCCATTTTGTTAGGCATTGATTTCAATTTAAGTAATTTCTTTTAGAATATGAACAAGACTTTAATGAAAGATGCTGGATTTTCTCCAGGTTTGAAAGCATCAAGTATTCAATTTTCAGTTATTATAGGGATTATTGTTGTTAGATATATTGCCTTGCCAGCCTTTGGCGTAGGCATTCTTAAAGGTGCAATCCATATAGGCTTGATCCCCAACGATCCATTGTACAAGTTTCTGTTACTGCTTCAATATGCTCTTCCACCTGCAGTAACCATAAGTAAGTTGACATTCTCTCTAATGAATTCAATTTTGAAGTGTGAATTATATTTACCTTTGTGTTTAATTATATGATCAGGTACAATAACTCAGTTATTTGGGGCTGGTGTGGTTGAATGCTCAGTTGTGATGCTCACAACTTATACCTGTGCCTCTGCTTCGCTTACTCTGTGGTCCACATTTTTTATATGGCTTGTATTATAGCCGAGCATATTTGAGTCTCAAAAGATCTCAAAATAGGAACTTAGGAATATGTACTATTATACCAAACTAGTGCAATATTACTCTATAGTGGGATTAATGCGTGATTACAGTAAAATGAATTTCTTCATTATGATATTTCATATGTTGTGAATTGCGTGGCCATCACTGATTTGCTACTGGCTTTGTCAGGGATAGGGCAGTCTACTAAAAGTACTGTTTGGAATTTGTTTTGCTCTTTGAAAGCTCAAATGCACCCATCTTTTTTTATTCAAAGAACAAACACAAAGACTCGATGTTAAAGAGAGATTGAACTCATAATCTCTCACCTGCAAAAAGTTATCATTCTTTCATGCTGCCAAACTATAATTGGAAGCTCAAATGAACTTGTTTTCTTTTTTAATTAGGGTGCCATGTACTAATGACATAAAATTACCAGCGGAATATAATATGTGACCTCCCACTTTCAGGATTTATATATATATATATATATATATATATATAATTAGGCTATAACGCCATTCACTTCTCTTATTAATCAACTGTGTGTGTTTGGATGAGCTTTTTGAAAGTAATTTTTCAATATATGAGTTAAATATATAAAAAGAGTTCTGTCTTACCATATGTAAAATCAATTTTTATGCTAAAAAACATCATGCTTGGTATAAGAAAAAACAAGCACCTGTTGTTTGGTTTATATTGACTTCTAAATAAGTCAGTTTCAAAATATTTCTTTTTCAATCTTCTAGTTGAAACATGTTATTTTGGAATTAATTCAATACCCGCTAAAAAAGAGTTCATTTTTTGAAAAAAAGGGTGGGGGACAAAATGATTATGTAACAAACATTACCAAGTCTTATAGTGCAACAAAACAAAATAACTAAAATATAAAAATTAAATCTTTTATAAGTAATTAAGAGAAGTATTGCAAATAATAAATAGAGAAAATCCTCGATCGGGTGGATGTTGAATATCTTATATCACCACGTTGATGTGATATGACTGTAGGGTGGCAAGAGAGATGAGCGTCCTGTTTATACACCAAATCTGCAGCATGTCCCTGTTCAAGGACATGTGTGGAACTTGTCAAAAGTAGAAGTGAAAGACGTTACTCGAATGATAAACTCCTTCAAAAGTTTTGTCATCCACATTACAAACGAAGTAATAAATTATTTAAAACATTATCCTATACTTGTATTTTACCACGTACACTCTGTTATAAAATGTAAGACCTAGTTTATAGGATGGTTATTGCTTCTTTCGCAAGTGCTAGAGGCAAGGAGGAAGAGAAGGATGTTATTTTAAAGTTTGGTGGCTCTCTGTTTTTTTAACTTATTTTAATGCAAAATGATTACTCCTTCAAATATAAATGCAACACCAAATTTGCAGTGCAATTTATGCTATAAACTAGGAGTAATCATTTTGTCAAGGAAACATGTAAAAACTGATACATAAATACTATCGATGGAGTATACTGTATACTTCCCAAATTTATAATATAGGGCATTTTAATTAATTTACGGAAAATAAGAAGTGACAATTAATTTATTAAACATGATCTAAATCGAAACATTTTCCCACTTTTGACTTTATTGAAAAAATGTGTTTGAAAATTTAATAAGAGGATAAATTAAAATTGAGCATTAATTAAAGGGGCAAAATTGAAAAATGATTACTAATCATCTTACAAATGTGGGCGAGATACATTCTTTGATATCATATTTTTGCACTTCAAAGTTGTAGGTGATAGTACTTCTGATTTTGTGAATTCACACGATGGTTGTGTTTCCCGTAATTTTAGTGGATCAGTAACTTTGTGAACTGTGCTGGAACAAATTATAAATGATAGTGTGCGTGTGTTAATGGGTATGATTCCAACCTGTTCTGCTCAATACAACCAAACGACCTTGTGAATTTTAATGGGGAATATTACCAAATTAAAGTGTTTTTGGCAGTTTTCCAAGTTTGTTTGATAGTTGGTCTGCTAGACTTGCTTTCACTTTATGCTAGTCCAAGGGGAAAAATTCTTATTCTCTTGTGCACTATAGTTGGTTAAACTTAGTGATCCTGCCAAGAGGTGTTGCTTTATTAATTGTTTTATGTTCCCTTCATTGAGAACACTTTATGATATCGTATTGTTTTTTTTTTTTTTTCTTTATTGAAGCAGACTTTCAAAATGGAAATGGATGAAGTTTCTTTTTTAATTATTTATGCTATAGATTTCAACTTCATCTTTTCAGCTGTTGGAAGCTTAATCTCTTCTCTGACAGCAGCAATGACCATGCTTTAGTGCATAGTATCAAGCATCTATGCATATTTACTTTTCCTGTTTGTCATTTGAACTAACATATTGACATTAGGGTCAGCTGCCCGCTTATTTGGATCTTCAATTTCTTCAAAGGACCTGATTTCTGTCTCTGGGTAGGTCTTGGTACTAAGTTTCCTTTGTCTTGTCAACTTTTGAGAAAAGTTAAAATGTGGGAGTCATGAATGGAATAATGTAATTAGTAAAAACTGGTTATGTTTTAGTCAAAAGGCTTGAAAGGTTTGAAATGCAACTCTCTCTCTCTCTGTGTCACACACGCACACAATAATTGCCCCCTCACTCACTCTCAAACCTGTTTAAAGAAGTTTGTTGTGCGTCTTCTTGATATAGAAGTTCACTTCTCCGTAAATAACAATATGCAATTTTAGTTTAAGGATGACAATTATTATTCGAAGTGGCTTCCTATATGAATTCTTCTATTCTTGCCATGCAACTGATTTATTGGCAATTTTTAGAAAGAGAAACAGATTGGTAATTCAGTTATATATTTATGTCAGACGCCATTTATGATTAAGTTGTTCTCATTGGGGACACATTTTTATTTAAATTCTTTATACTCTATTCATTTTCACCCTGTCATTCATTTCCTGACTTCCTAAAATCTGTCACTCTATTAGGTCATTCCAACTGAGGTTGTGCAAGCATTTCTTGCAATGTGCGAAAGTGGTAATTTTGATTTAGCAAACAAGGAAGTCAATGATTTCATTGCAGAAGGATATCCGGTGTCTCAATTCCTAACTCAGGTTTGTTTTTGCTAATAATTGCAGAACAACTTCTTTTACGGAAAGATCTATTATTATTATTTTAAAATCCAGTCATTTGAGGCCATTGTTGAAGCAGACGATATATCAGATGAACAAAAGACTAGAATATCCAAGAAATTGGGTGAAGCAGATAAGGTGCTTTTATCATCCCTTTATCTTGTCAGAGCTTCGACCATCATTTTTTTGGAATTGGATCCTCTCCTTATCTCCCTTTCTCCTTATCCCTCTTCATCCAATCTGTCTTTAATTTCTCTCCTTAACCAATCTAAACCGTTGAGCTTGTCCCATCCCGAAGATCTTTTTAATATCATCAAGATTCTCGAAATATTTTTTCAAGATTTTAAAATTTAGGATCTTGAAAAAATATTTCACCGCACCGACGGTACTAAAACAATATTTCAAGATACCTTTGGTAAGAAAAAGTACTTCAAGATACTGATTGGTACTAAAAAAAATACTTCAGGATCTTAAGAAATTATTTTAGGATCTTAAAAAATATTTTAAGATACTGTCTGGTACCAAAAAATATATTTTAAGATACTAATTGGTACCGAAAAATGAGAGATAAGGAGGGATGAGGAGAAAGCCGCAAGGAGAGAAACCGGACCCCATATTTTTACTTCAAAACTATAGAGACGAAAACCCTTTGCACTCCAAGCTTTCAAAAGAGGAAACCTTCGACTATATCCAAAAAAAAAAAAAAAATTAAGGGAATTAAATTTAAATTTTAAAATGTTAGGGGTTTGCTTGTAATTGATCAAAGTAAGGGGTTCTCTAACTGTTCAGTTAAAGGATTTTATGAAATTGGTATTTTACACATGATGTCATGTGTCATCTCATAATCTAATATGACATTTTCAATTAAAAAGATCACACAGTCACTTAATATTAATAGTTTAAAAATGAAAAATCATGTGAATTAAATTTAAACTTTAAAATGTCAAGAGTTATATGCTACTAACCCAAAATTCATGGAGGTTTTATATAATCTAGCGTTATTAATGATAAGAAATGAGAAAGTGTTAGTGTATGCTTGAAATGTAACAAAAGGTGTGAGCCTGGAGTTTCAGTTTTATTTCTTGGGTAATCGAGTTTAGTTTCAAGGGGTTTCTAGTGATCTCCTTTCTTTCTTTCTATTTTCTACTTAGATTCCAGTGCTTCTTGTGAAGTAGGATAGGTTCATCGACAGCAAATATTTAAAGTTGACTATGTCTATGGATAATGTTGTTGCGTTTTCATCCACAAAATTGAACTACTTATAAGCATCTAGTTCGAGAAAAATAGTAATTAACCTAAAATGCCAGAATCATGTTCATCTGAGTGACTGAAAATGCTGTGGCCTGCTTGCTGCTACCTTTTTTGCTTTTAACATATATATCCTGTTTATCTCACTTCTTCAGCAACTCCTTATAAAGTATTATCGGTTTTAATTATAAGACCGGATTAGCCTTTTTTAGAAAGATTAAGGAAACTTAATAAGTTACTTAATTATATCATATATTATGTATCTTTAGATTATATATTAGTTTATTAGTCAGACTAATTAGTTTGAAAAAAAAAAATACTCTAAAGTAATTTAATTAATAATTTTTTCAGAAAAGTCAACTTAGTTTTATAATTAGGACCAGATGGAGTAAGTTTCAGAGATAAACAAAGCAAATGTGATACTTAATTAGTGCACGTGGTGAATGGTTACCTCAGAAAGGGTGGGCAGAGCATGGGTGAGTCAGAATCCGTTTCTGCTTTAAAACTTGCGGTAGATAACCAACAAGAACAAGGTTGTTCATGTAAATCCATTTTCCCCGTTTTATCAAATAAAAGGTTCTCATATCTCTCAATAAGTACACTTCTTAAAATTTAAATTTGTGTTTTTCTTAGGCTATGTTTGCGGGAGTTTATTTTGGAGGGAAATGAAAGGGAATGGAGGGTTTTGGTAGTCTCTTCCTTTTTTACGAGTTTTAAAAATATGAGGGGAGGAAATCGGGATTTTTACAAATCCTCCAAAATCCTCCTCCTTCTAAAAAAATAAAGTTCCCCAAATATGGGGGGTTTTAAGAGGAGAAATATGTTTATTACTTCTTTACCCTCATTCACCACCACCCCATCACGGCCGCCACCACCGCGCCGCACCACGCCGCCGCCGCCACCACCACCACCACCACCACCACCGCCACCGCCACCGTCACCGCTTGCCGCCACCGTTATGACCACATAAATAATTTTTTGAATATAAAAATTACATAAATAATGTTTTTAGAAGATTTAAATTTAAATTTATTTGTAAAGTATAATAATTAAATTAATTATTAAAGAAATGGACAAAATGGTAAAAATAACTCATTAATCCTCCATCTTCCTCCCTTGCTATTTTTTTAACTCCAAAACAAGGGGAGGAAATATCCTCCATTTCCCTTCCTTCCCTTCCCCTCCTTTCTCCTTGCATCCCCTTCCTTCCCTTCCCCTCCAAACTCGCAAACATAGCCTTATGAGATTGAGGCCCCTTGCCACATCAACCAATAATTTGTTGGTGTGAATCCATTTATTTAAATCCTTCTTTGTTCATTTTTCAGTTTTTTATTTGTTACATCTCAAATAAATACCATTTGGAATCATAAATACCATTTTGGTTACTCAAAAGTTAATAATATCAAGTTGGTCATAATTACCAAAAAGGAATTTTCAAATGTTTGTCATTTTAAGAAAGGGGTTTATACTTCTCATGTTACATGAGAAGAATAAGTTTCCTACACACACATGAAATGGTGGGACCCACATATATATATAATTAATTGTATATATATGTTTGTCAAATACGAGAAGTATTTTCCCTTTAAGAAATTGCCCCTTGTGTATTTTTCTTACAAAAATTCCCAAGTACCCTCACCAGTCGGCTACCG
Source organism: Acacia acuminata (assembly GCA_019022655.1). NCBI lineage: Eukaryota > Viridiplantae > Streptophyta > Magnoliopsida > Fabales > Fabaceae > Acacia > Acacia acuminata. The sequence goes on from JAFJYI010000023.1 coordinate 284,419, forward strand.
GCGAGCAGCTGCTTTTATGCCTTTTGAGAATTAGATCATTAAGAGTTTTTGTCTCTCTTATGCTTACTGGGATTCGAACTTATGTTGTCTCATCTTCACAAAATTGATTATTTTTATCACTTTAACTCTTGTTAAAATATAAATATGAAAATTAGTCAAAACTTCCTGTATGTTTTAATATGATAGTAATGCTTTTTAGGGAAAATCCTTTTCAAGGCCCATATTACCAAAAAAATATCGAAAAAGCCCCCAAAATTCCGAAGATACCCAAAAAGGCCCTAAGATTCGAAAATATGAAAGGCCCAAGATTCTAAAAATTCCCAAAAAGGCCCAACGTGACTTGTTAATGGGGCTGATATAGTTGTTAGTAACAACTAAATCAGCCCATTTAACAACTATATCAGCCTCCGCTAACAACTATATCAGCCCCATTAACAACTCCATAATTTTGAAGGGCATTTTCTGAAATTTTCAGAATCTTGGGGCCTTTTTAGGAATTTTCGAATCTTAACCTTTTTAGGTATTTTTTTTGGTAAAAGGCCCTGAAAAGTATTTTCCCATACTTTTTATGTGATGAATTGCCTCATCAACTTGAAATGATGAGAAACTGATGGCTGTAGCTATTGCTGCGAGATTCGGTTTGAGCGTAATCCTCACCGGTGAATGAGCTCCATCCATTAAATTAAGTTCCTGATAATTCACTTTTGAGAAGCAACAATAATCAATTAAATTCAGAATTTACAAAAGTATCACTGGAAAAGTGTATTTAACTTAGAAAATTAAAGCCCATCATTCCCTTTTGAATTTTATAATTCAATTGGGTGGATGTTGCTGCGTGCCTGACGCAGTAAAATCCAATTTCCATTCTACCTCTCTCACCTCTGGGCGGATCTTAGTATAGACAATAAAAAGCTATGGGCCCCAAAAAAAAAAAAATAGATTTTTTTTAAAAATTTAATGTACTGTAAAAATATATGTTATTTTATATATTAGACTTGTTAAAATACTTTTATTATATATTTAGCTATCCAAATATTTTTTAAAAAAATTAATTAATGAGCAGACATTTGACCTCCAAATATTTATCCCAAAATCCAAAGCACGGCTCACCTCACAGCTGGTTATAGCGCTTCTCTATTCTACTTGCCCCACTGCTTGTGATGTTCTCCATAGTTTTATAACCCTTTAAATATATATTTATATCTTCTTTTAAATAAAATCATGAATCTATTAATTAACAAGTGCCGCTGCCTTGTAAAGCACTAGTTTGAATAGTATTTTATATATATGAAAATTTTAATAAAATATAATTTTCTAAATGTGACTCTATAGAAAAAGAAAATTTCTTATTTAAAAAACTTGGCTAAAATATAGGTTTGATCATTCATATTTGTCTTTGGTATCATTTTAATCCCTTAAATTTGCAAAGTACATATTTGATCTCTTATTATTAACACCGTTAGTATGACTTAATGGAAAATATTGACTCAAAAATTTTAAATAATGATTATGCAATTAAATGATGATCAAACATGCTTATATGTTAGTATTTTAATAAATTAATATTTTAAATCCTATTAATTGAAAAATATTCAATCTTCTTCGACAAAAAAAATATTTAATCTTTACAAACTGTGGAAAACCATAAAACAATTTGTGAAGATTAAATATTTTTTAATTAATGGGATTTAAAAATATTAATTTATTAAATAGTGACATGTAAGTATGTTTGGCCAGTATTTAATTGCACAATCATTACTTAAAATTGTTGAGTCAGTATTTTCTATTAAGTTAGATTAACGATATTAATATTAATAGGTCAAATGTGTATTTTACAAATTTAAAGAACTAAAATGATAGTATTCTTGAGGGGCAAAAAAAAACTTTATAATTAGTTGAAGTTGTGTGGAACTTGTTTGATGTACACAGCACTAGTGGGGGAACTGTGTGGGTTGTCGTTTTAAGAGATTGATTTGATGGAAAGTGAATGAAATTAAGCGAAGCCAATGCATGCATGAGCCACAAAATTCCATTAGTCACAGCACTTTAATGAGTTGCAAAATCATGGAGGATTCAAGTTTTGTAATTAAGTAACTTTAATGAAAATCCAAATTCAGTTAACGTGTCATGTGCCCAGCACTTCAGGAAAAACATATATTAAAATTAAAACATAAAAAACTAAAATATTATAATGTAAGTACTTTTTGAAAGTATAGTGAAAAATGAAGCACTTTGCTTTCCATCATTTTCTACTCCATCCCATCGTCCACAGTGGTTGTGACTCACCATCTATATTCCTCGTGTTAATTATGTTATACATTTAAAAAAAAAAAAAATCAGTGGTCTACAGAGCCATTAAATAGTTTAGACCTTTTCTCCCTTAAATCGAAATAATTCAAAATAATATCAGCTACTTGAACTCTTGAAAAATAATTAACGTTTACTTGTGAGTTTTGCAGCTATAATTAATGCTTAAACATAGCTTATCGTTTTTGTTTTTTTTTTTTAAAATTTTTCCCCAACTATATTTTTCTCTTTTACTACTCTGATATAAGTTCTTTTTTTAGAAAAAATTTTGGTCCTTACTATAAATCCATAGTAATAAATGCAATTTTTACAATTTTGCTTCAATTAGTTGCACCAAACAAAAAGAATTTATTCATGTTGATTCTTGGAACTATTTATAAATAAAAGCAAAATTAAAAATTTAGGTCATAATTAATAAGTTAACTAACTCTCCATTGATATGTTAGAGTTAGTTAATTGAAACTTATAAATAGGATAAAATGGTATTCAAAACCTCATATAACATGGATAAAGTAAAAAAGAAATTCATTTAAAACATATTTAATGGGCGAACTCAAAAAATTGTATTAACTTACTCTTAAGATCATGAGAACTTTTTTTCTCAGAGTTTCTGGGTAGGCATATTGCTGGAAGTGGTATTGAACCATATACCTAATGTCAGAAAGGGCATATATCTTGTCCCACTAAACCTAAGGGTCTTTGGTTCATGCTGACTTTTTAAATTTGACATATTCAGTGGTTTCATTGATGAACTTAGTAAAAATTTCTTTATTGAGAATTAAAAATATTTAATGAGTTAGCCACTACTTCTTTTTTTATTTCAGTGAGATGATTGAAAGTGACTTATATTTTAATAAAAAGAAATATTATGGTGTGAAAATGTCAAACTAGTTTAAAACATCTGACATGAAAGTGAAGTAATTAGGGGTGGATGGTTTAAAACCTTGATTCTGATTTTGAAGCCCCTTGTGGTTTTTTTTTTCCCCCTCATACGCACCGCGTATTCTGGTTTACCTTTTTTTTAGCTCTAAGGATTTATTGGGGCTAGACTAATCCATATTTGCCCCAAGCCGGTCTTCTTAGTGGGAGGGAAGAGTTATCATTGTCATATGCTCTATTCATAACCTCGAATTGAGGACCTGTTTAAAGAAAAATGGGTACTTTACCACTTGATCTTAGTGAGTGTTGGTTCTTGTGGATTATTAGTACATGTTGTGTTTCGTTTTTAGAGAGTTTGATGGAAAGTGATCGACAAGCTATCACAATAGGATTAATTGATGAATGAGCCCCGATGTTCCCTAATTACAAATACTTTATTGTTAGATTTGGATTAATGTTTTGAATTTCGAAGCTTTGACGCAAGTGCATGGTAAAACAGTATGTTTAGTCACCCTCAATTAATCACCCAGAGTTTGAATTTTATGTTGATACGCAATGAGACAACAGATGCTTGCTTGTTTTTGGAGTTGCTTATCATAGGTAAAGGCGTTTATACAAGATGGAGCAAAACTTATCTCATATATTTACCTTTTACACCGTAAATCACGGTTAAAAATTCCAATTGCTATTCAAAACAAGCTCATTGAGGATGTAATTCCTTCAAGTTAGTTAGGCCACCTAATTATGACAAAACTAATTTACTATATATTTCAGCAAAATGAGTAATTTACTAAATTATGTATTTCATTGTTTCTTGTGGATGACAAAGATGAAGAGCAAGACCAAGCTGAAGATGAAAAGCACCAGAGATCTGGATTAGATCTGAGGCATCAGGATATTTGATTGCCCCCACGTTAATGAAACATGGGTTCCCACTTTCTTTATGGCATTTCATGTTAGACAGCACCCCTCTATTTCATAATATAAGATATATTTTGGTAGTTGATCTTTGTTTTAAATAGAAGATATAGTTTTCATATTTATTAATCCTTTCATGATTTACCTTTATTGATGTTCCTTTAAAAATAATCAAAGAGGAAAAAGAACGAGATTGCTAAGATATTTTAAAATTTTCACTTCATATCAATTAACTTAACTAACTTTTTTAATATGATCAAATTAAGTAAATATGTCTTATATTAAAGACCAAAGAATAGTTAGTTTGGGGGTAGATGAGTAGTTTATATATATAAAAAACTAGCTTAACTATTTTTTTTTCCTAATTAAATTAAGTAAATAAATTTTACGTTGGAGTAATAAAATTGACCCCGAGTCATCACCCAATCATCCTATATGGCAAAAGAGACTGTGGACATGACTTTCAAATAGGCTCCACGTCTCTGGTGGATCACCCACAGTCCTAGCCATTTTACAACAATTCTTCCCCCAGCCTATTTAAAAAAATGAATGAATCTTTTAAATCTAAGTATAATGAATAGCTACTTTTTTTTTTTTTTTTTTTTATACAATGAATAACTACTTATTACTTTTCTCATATTTATTAAAAAATCCTCCTCAAATAAGTACAACTAAGAGCATCATTAAATACACTGTTATCATATTAAATAATCAATATTGATATTTTTGTAAAGAAAATATAAATTTCTAACATATTTATTGTAGTTCGCAATCTCTATAAAATAAGTAGTTATTTTTAGAGAGATAGAGAGAGATGGACAAAAACTACATTGTTTATAGATGCCGCATGATGAAAAAGAAAGCTGATTTGATATTCTAGTTCTCGGTGCCTTCCAAGTGACCTCATTATTACAGTGCATGAAGCTTTTGTTGTCCCCTTGGTGCATCTTTGGCAAGTTTCATTTTAACATTCTTATAGAGTATATACTAAAGACAGATCCATTACCAATAACTAATATCAGCTTAGTCCGCTGCTATCATCTTATTCGGTTCTTTCTTGTTATTTGATGCCATTCCCACTTTTCTTAGGTAATAGCTCCTTCCTTCTTCCCCTTTTCTTCTCTCTCTTCTCTGTTTTCTCTACAAGTAAATTTAGTCAAACCATAATTCTCTAATTTTTTACGGTTTGAGTTTTCTTTTTGTCAGTTTGTTTAGTTTTCTAGTATCCCACTGCTTCTTGTCTCAGGCCAAAAAGATGTTCTCTTCTATAAATTTGTGCTTCACAGGAATTTAGATGGTGAATAATTCGGAGCACACACAACATGGAGTTCTGGGGACTCTTTGTTACTGCCTTAATGCCAGTCCTGAAGGTGCTCATTATCACTGCTCTCGGTACACTTCTAGCACTGAATCGATTTGATATACTGAACAAGGACGCTAGGATGTACCTTAATAATGTACGTTTCATCCTTTCCACTTTTTTCTTTCTTTCCTTGTTTTCTGTTTTCTTTTTGTCTTGTTTGCATAAATGAGTGGAGGATGAAAGCTACATATATCAAGCCATATGGCTATGATTGCTAAAACTTACAAGATGACAGTTTTAATGGTTTATTAATATTATCATTTCTCCTCCAAATTTAAGAATAAAGAAGAAATATGCATAATTTGTTTTCCTTTTTTGGTAGATTGTTAAATTGTCAGTTTCTGAATATATGTTCATCACAACTAATATATGTGCAATAACAGTTCCCTCCTTTCTGTTTTTTTCCCCAGACGGTATATTATGTCTTCATTCCTGCTCTCTCCGTTAGCATCCTGGCTGAAGCCATTACATTTAAGAGCCTAGTTATGTTGTATGTTTCTTTCTGCTCCATTCATTTCATTTCTAAGTGGCAAGTTTATTTTATTTTTAATTCATGTCTTTTATTAGTGTTTTATGCTTGCATTGGCCATGTAGGTGGTTCATGCCAGTAAATATTCTGTTGACTTTCATCATTGGTTCTGTTTTTGGATGGTTACTTATTAAAATAACAAGAGCTCCTCCTCATTTGCATGGCCTTGTATTGGGATGCTGTGCTGCAGGCAAGTTTCCTTATATGTTAAAAGTTGCTTTTCTAATCATCTTAGTAGTATGACGCATAATGAGTTAATTTGAGACTATAATCAAGAGTCTTAATTATAATTTCATACAAACTTAATCACAAAATCCATCATTAGAAGGGCAAGGATCAGACTTTGGATACTTTGGCCATGCAGGTCTTGATGGATCATATCAAGAGCCAGTTTAACTCAAAATCAACAAGCAAAAGAAAAAATTTGTTAGAAGACTAAAGGGTGTTTGTTTACCCCAGAATCGACTAAAAAAAGAAAAGCTCTTTTTCCCTTTACAAGACAGGTGCAAAAATCACTTAAAATAACCTAATCCTAACTTATGACTATTTTGGGTTGGATTTCAACAGGAAATGTGGGAAACATGCCTCTTATCATACTTCCGTCTGTATGTAAAGAAAGAAGCAGACCATTTGGAGATGAGGATGTCTGTAACAGAAATGGACTGGCGTATTCTTCACTATCCATGGCTGTAAGTGTCATTTTTTTGAAAAATTTGGGGAAATAAACATGTTCATCAAATGGAAATCTTTAGAACCCCCGAACCAATAATTATCTATATATATATATATATATCGTCTTACTGATTTTGAGTTTTTCAGCTAGGAAACATTTACGCATGGACTTATGTCTACAACCTTGTCCGTGTATCTTCGTGCAAGAGTTCCAAAGCAAATGAAGTTGATGATTCCCCAATCAATCTTGGATCTTTACCGACGACCAGCCAAAAACCTTCAACATGTTCTGTAATGGTCCCTGCAGAGAATAACTCAAAGACAAAAGACTGTGCCAATGGACTTGAGATTGAGACTGCAAGACCTGAAGGAGTAGTAAAGGTTATTTTACAATCTACTAGTACTATAGTGTGCATATTTACATTTTTTCAAGCATGGAAGTTTTGACCATTTTTTTTTTTTGGAGTTTGCAGGTAACCAAAGAGGAAAAGGTAATGAAGCTGTTAAAAAAATTAGGCAAAAAGATGAATCTGAAGGCTCTATTAGCACCTGCAACAATTGGATCAGTATGACACAAAGATTTGATTTAGCAGGCGTTGTTTTTATTTGTTAGGAAGGATACCTCCCCTAACCCTTTTTCCATGTGTAGATCATTGGCTTAATAATCGGTGTAATCCCTCCATTTCAAAAGGCTTTAGTCGGTGAAAATGATCCTCTTCATGTAATTGAAGACTCTATATCCATGCTGGGGTATTTAGGATTTTCCATTATAGCTTGATCATGCTCAAGAAAACAGGGCAACTCAACAATTTTCCTTCTCTTTCCGATGTGCAGAGATGCAGCTATTCCTGCTATGACCTTATTAGTTGGGGCAAATCTTGCAAGCGGTAATGAAGAACATGAACTTTTTAGTGTTTAATTTACATTTTGTTAGGTATCGATTTCAATTTAAGTAATTTCTTTTAGAATATGATGAACAAGACTTTAATGATAGATGCTGGATTTTCTACAGGTTTGAAAGCATCAAGTATTCGATTTTCAGTCATTATAGGGATCACTATTGTTAGATATATTGCCTTACCAGCCTTTGGCGTAGGCATTCTTAAAGGTGCAATCCATATAGGCTTGATCCCCAATGATCCATTGTACAGGTTTCTGTTACTGCTTCAATATGCTGTTCCACCAGCAGTAACCATAAGTAAGTTGACATTTTCTCTAATGAATTCAATTTTGAAGTGTGGATTATATTTACCTTTGTGTTTATTTGTATGGTCAGGTACAATAACTCAATTATTTGGGGCTGGTGTGGTTGAATGCTCAGTTGTGATGCTGACAACTTATGCTTGTGCCTATGCTTCGCTTACTCTGTGGTCCACATTTTTCATATGGCTTGTAATATAACAGAGCATATTTAAGTCTCAAAAGATCTCAAAATGGATTTGATTCGAAAAAAAAAATCTCAAAATAGGACCCTAGGAATATGGAATATGTACTACTGTACCAAACAAGTGCAATATTACTCCAGAGCCGGATTAATACGCGATTAAGTAGAATGATTTTCATCATTATGATATTTCATATGTTGTGAATTGTGTGGCCAATTACTACTGGCTTTGTCATGGATATTGCAGTCCAATAAAAAGAGTATGTTTGGAATTTGGATTGCACTTTGAGGGAGTTTAAATGCAACGTCTTTTTTAATTCAAAGAACAAACACCAATGACTCGATGTTAGAAGAGAGATTGAACTCGTAGTCTCCCACTTACAAGAAATTATCATTCTTTCATGCTGTCAAACCATAATTGGCAGCTCAAATGAACTTGTTTTCTTTTTTAATTAGAGGTACATATACTAACGACATAAAATTATTAGAAGAATGTAACACACTAACACGTGACCTCTCACTTACAGGAAAACTTTTATATAATTAGGCAATAATGCTATTTGCTTCTCTTATCAACCAACTTATATGTGTGTTTGGCTTAATTTTTTGGAAATAATTTTTTAATATAGGAGTTAAATATATAAAACGGGTTCTGTCTTACCTTATGTAAAATCATTTTTTAAGCTAAAAATCGGTATAAGAAAAAACAAGCATTATACTCAACGTTATTTGGTTTAAACTGACTTCTAATAGACGCTAGTTTCAAAATATTTCTTAGGAGTACCATGCTGGAAGCTACATTTTTTAGAAGCTTATAATTCCTTTTTCGTGACTTAGAGCGCAAAGAATTTTCACAGTTCCCAATAAATATATTTCCCATGATTCAACACAGCACAAAACCACTTAGGACACCAACCAATAGTTTGTTATTTTGAAAGTTACTTACTAGAACGATTGGCACAATATTACCCTAGCCTCTGTAGTTTACTAGCTTTGTTATGTTTTATTATTAGTTAGGGCTCACATTTTTTTATTATTAGATAATTAAAAAAATTATATAATTGAAGGACAATTAATTAGAGATAAAACCACACTAGGAAAATTAGTTATATTTTTTATTTTTAAATTTTTAATTTATTAGATGCCTATATCTTTTTGCTAGAATGATTATTTTTTATTTACTAAAGAGATCAAATCATATATCTTAATTTTTATGTAATATTATATACATGATCACTCATGTCCTTTTTAGTAATTACATATTTAAAAGTACTTTTTATTATAGATTATCCAGATACTCCCTCCGGTCCTAATTATAGGAATACATTTGGGAGTTGGTCTTTGTCCTAATTACATGACCAAATTTTAGTTTTTGTCAATTTCTTCCTAAAATACTCATATTGATACTTTCACATTAATAATTACACATAATAATAATTTAATAATGCACCTATTTATTCTATAAAGTAAGTAATGTTTGTAACTCATTAATATCATATACACTTTAATTCTACTTTTTTTGGTTTTATAATAAAATAATTGTAAACAATTTTTACCATATTTTTCTCATATCACCCCTACTAATACTTCATCTACAACAATTGATTTAACAACATGTTTATATTCTATCAAGTGAGATATTCTATTTTCTTTTTTATTTTTAAATAAAATTATTTTAATATTTCTTTAAAAATATTTTCCTGTAATTAGCCATCCAAAGTGATTGATTTGTTCTCTAAAATAATTTAATAAAATATTAATTTCATTACTTTTTTCCATGGCTAAAAAAATTAACTTTGCATTTGTATTATGACCAATTAAATAGATGATCTCCTGATAAGGAAAAAAATTTCTTCCAAAAAAATCCATGGAAAATATACAAAAAAAGATTTATATGTATTGATGTCGAGTATAATGTATACAAAGATGACACACACACATTAAAATAATAACCGCACTCTATTCAAATCTTGTGTGAGGATGACATGTGTAATGTCCGACAAGCAACATATGAATGGTTGAGTGCCATTTTTACAATATACATTTTGCTGAAGTCATTTTAAGTTTTACCTAAGGGTATTTTAGGAAAAATGAATATAATTAACTAATTTAACTAATATCCTTAATTTCTCTAAAATCTAGTAAATTTCTTCTATAATTAGGACCAGAGGGAGTAAATTTTAGTGTAATATATTAAATTTGAAATATGTTAGTCAAAACTAACATAAAAAAAGGTTAGTCCCTTACAATAGGATGCGGCCACATTTATTACCCGACAATACTTAATACTTCAAAATAATTGCCTTTCTAACAAGATAATACATGTGCGTGTCTAAAAAAAATGTAGCCAAATCTATATTTCATTACAATACATAGTTGATAGTTGATATTTATTAGATAAATTTGCATCAAACTAAAAATCAAATGCACGATAACCTGATCTACAGAATACAACGTGGTAAACCTAATACTGATCATGGTTCGAACCCTACTTGCATTACAACTTCTTTGAGGTAGACAATAACCCTAATACTGATCATGGTTCGAACCCTACTTTCATTACAGCTTCTTTGAGGTAGACAATAACCAATTTGTATCCAGTGCCAATAATAAATCAATGCTTATAACAGAGCCTTCATTAATATTCTGATTTTTAAAAAAAAAGTTTTTCAGCTAGGAAACTATTTCATGTGGATTTCTGTCTACAGCCTCGTCCGGATATATGTCTATACCAGAAACTGATCCTAAAAATGGTTCAGCATCTAAAATGGAGCCATTGGCCATTTCACAGAACATGTTGCAAACAAATGACTGTGCCATTGGACCTGAAATTTTAAAGTGCAATGCTTGAAGGACATGCTAAGGTTGTTTAACATTCTAATACTACCCTGAGTCCTTAATATAAGACCCAGTAAGTGACGGGGGTAGTTTAATTTAAAGCAATATGTTCACTCTGTATTGTATACATTGTTATTTCTTTTGAATCTCTTCCCTATTGAAGTCTTGATTTCAGTACATTTGGTCTGATTTTTGAAATCATGATTTTGGTCCAAACTATGTTTTAAAAGTGAGGTTTCCAAACACCACATCAAAACTTAAAATAGCTTTTAACTCTTAAAACGATGGTTTGGTATAAACTACCCAAACATTGAAGATTTGTTTGGGTACTTTACTTTTAAAACCATCGCTTGGGCAAAAGCTATAGTTTTAAAAATGAAATCAAACAACACTTAATTGAACGTGAATAGAGTATTTGAGACTAATTTTGATTTGTCCAAATAACTATTTAAGAAGAAAGCTTGAATAGTGAAATTAGACTTAGTATAACATGCCTACGTGTAATGACATTTCTCATTCTGTACAAGATAAGTAATTTTTGAGCTTGCTTTTTCTTTTTTTCAGAGTGTGCAGGTAACAAAACAGGAAAAGATAAGCAAGCTCTTTAAAACATCAGTAGAAAAAATCCCTTTTTTTTTGGGTACAATAGAATATATCAATTTGAAGGCCCGGTTAGCACCAGTAACAATTGGATCGGTATGACAGTAGTTTCCTTTGACCCACTTTTTTGTTGTTTATGTTGATTAGTTAAAAGAGAGTATATTTATAAACTTCGGCATGAAGGAGGCATGTTATGTGAAGAAAATGCATCTTTTTGTTGCATAAGTTTTTTAGACATTACAAAAACGAAAGGAGAAAATAAAGGGGGTTCCTTTTCTAAAAGTCCCTCCAATTAAGCTATTGATTACTTCCTCTTACCCTTTTCCACATGTACATTATTGGTTGATATTGGTGTAGTACCTTTTTTTTATTTTGCTCAAAATATTGGTGTAGTACCTGAGTTTCATAACAGGTAGACCAAAAACACAGAAGATACTCTAAGTGATATTTCTTTCTTTATTTGCAGTGATGCTGCTATTCCAACTATGACCTTGTTAGCTGGGCCAAATTTACTTGATGGTAATCAGGGACATGAATATTCGGTTTTCAATTTCAATTTAAGCTATTTGAAGTCACCAGTTCTGAGAATGAACAATTTAATGAGAGTTAGTGGATTTTGTTCAGGTTTAAAAGGATCAGGAATGAGGCCTTCAATTATTTTGGGAATCCTTCTTATTAGATACACTGCCTAACCAATGTGTGGCGTAGGCATTCTTAAAGGCGCAATGCATGTCGGCATGATTCATCTTCCTGATCTATTATATCTTTTTCTTTTACTGCTTCAATATTATTTTCCACCTACAATGAGCATTAGTAAGTTGATTGTTCTATTTAAAAAAATTCAATCTATTGTTTGTTACATTATTCTGATACTATGTTTGGTATTCTGGGCACTTGTGCTTTATACCATGCCCAAGTTTTTTTTTTTGTCCCATTTAAATACTAGAGATGATTAAACCATTTCTAGCTTATAATAATTTATTCACACTTTCTTGTTGACTGTTGCAAGTACAGTTACTCAGATGTTTGGGGCTGGTAAGAGTGAATGCTCACTTGTCATGCTAGTCTCTTATGCATGTGCTGCTGTTTCACTTACTCTGTGTGGTCCACATTTTTCATGTTGCTTGTATTATAGCGCTCTATATATTCTATTGTATTTGTCTCTCCTAAGGTCTTCATTTGTTTGGAAAATTGTTAAATCATAGTTTTAGAAACTATTTCTCGTAAGTCGAGACAAAATTTCTCTTATATACTAATCTCGTAAAATGTAGAAGCACTTCTAAAAAACTAAAACAAACAAGAGTTACGTTATATATGTAGTATAAAGTTGGCAAAAAAAGGTGATTACGTTGGTAGTCACAGAACTCCTTGTAAGGATCTCTCGGGTAATGAGTTTAGGTGTGTGTTAGTGTGAGATTGAATTACATGCTCGGCTCATCCATGAGTTTAGGAGCTCATCCCTCCAAAACGACATCATCTTGGAGATGAGCTGAACATGTAATTTGGACTGGTGTTGGTGTCATGTTTAGACTCCTACCAATCACTAAGGCCCGTTTGGTTCACAAAACTTGGGAGAGGAATGAGAATTTAACAGAGTTCCCTGCCGAAAATGTGTTTAGTGTGTCAAGTGTCAAGGAACCTAAGTTCCCGAGCCCATCACTCTTCCCTCATATGTGGGAACTTGAGATCCCACCAACCCACGTCACTATTCACTTTTTTGGACAGATTTACCCCCTGAAATTAAAACTTGGCGGGAAAGTTCAAATTTGGCAAATTTTTTTTTTTTTTTTCCACGAGCTCAAACTTAACAAGGATATTTTAAAAAAATATATATATTTTAGCAAAAAAAACATTTTTCTTTTTTATTTTGAATTAATTTCTTTTGAGGGTAAAATAGACATTTCCTAATTCTTTACCAACTACCACCCCTTCATTTTCTTCCTACCAAAAACTCAAGCCATCTTCTCTCATCTTTCAAATCTTCTTTACCCTTCATTTAAGTTTCTTTCCCTCCTCAAAGTTCATTTTCCTCCCTCCAAATTCTTTGAATCAAATGGGCCCTAACAACCCATACGCATATGGAGCTCTTTATGTATGTCAGCAGTTATTTGGGCAAAAAAAAAAATGTATGTCAGCAGTTATTTGTCCCTAATAAATGTAGGGAGAGAAGAAATAGTTGAAACACAATGTATAAAATATTTTTTATATTCATTCATAAATGAGGGTAAAATATGAAAAAGGTATCAATTCATGATCTATTTAATGGATTAACTAACTTCTATTAATTAATATGTGAGAATTATGTATATTGAATTTATAAAAAGAAGTAAGTTGGTACTCTCTTTGGTTGTTAATATATATCACCTCCGGTCCTAATTCTAGGAATACTTTGGTAGTGTAATTTCCATTATAAAAGTGTTCTTATAATTATGACCGAAAGGAGTAACATATTTGGAGAATTGATCTTGCTCTTAAATATAAAATGTATTTTTTATATTTAACAATCTTTTTCTTATCAATCTTATCGATGCTCCCTTAACAATAATCAAAAAAAGAAAGTGAATGATGAAATTAAGAAATATAATTAGGATATTTTAAAAAATATATATTATATTAATTAACTTAACTAATTAGATGACCCTATCTTATATTAAAGACATGGGAGTATCAGAATTTGCGTGGTCAGTTAGTGTGGGGCTAAAACGTAGTACGTACCTCGCTCACTCTGTAGTTGAAACGAAGACCATGTGCTATTTATCATTCTTGGAAGAAAAACTACACATACATGTCAGCATTCTTTAAAGTCTTAAAACTGCTTTCTCTTTCTCTACATCCCATTTAATTTATCTCAGGCTTCTATTTTCACTTTTCACATTCCATGTGATTGGTTTTGGTCCCATCTGTTTTCACATTCCACGCAATTTTGGATTGCTCATCCTTATATTGTGGACTGGAGGTTTAATTTTAGCCAACGTGTGAAACTTGTTTTTCCCCTTAACTTGTACTCAATCTCAACGTAATCACATTAGTGGATTTGCTTGGGATGGGAAAAATCAAAACAGCGATGGCGACTCAGGAGAGTGATGAGTGAAGTAGTGGAGGTAAGGGAGATATATATAAATGTTCAGACACCTTTTTTTTGCTCAGAAGACAGACTCTTCGTAGAAGGCCTGATGGAAGAAGAAAGTTGTTGAGGATAAGTAACTTGTAATAAAGACAAGAGGGTACGATACAGAAAAATCAAAATAGCGATGGTGACTGAAAGGTATATACAACTGATAGAAAAGTATGGGTCGCTCACTCTGTAGTAGTGTAGTTGAAACGAAGAACATGTGCGATAGAAAAGTATGTGTCGCTCATTCTATAGTAGTAGTGTAGTTGAAACAAAGACCATGTGCTATTTGTCATTTTTGGAATAAAAACTACACAGACATATCTGCATCTTATAAAGTCTTAAAACTGCTCTCTCTTTCTGCACACTCCAATTAATTTAGCTGACGCTTCTGTTTTCACATTCCACGTAATTTAGCTCATCTTTAATTAATGCATATGCAGAGAAAGTTTAGGAATTGAAACAACTAACAAACGTGGATTAATTTCATAAAATATTTTATAATCATGTGCATTGTAACTATTCTGGATGAAAACATTTTAATATGCACAATTAATAGGAGTATTTTGAGAAAAAAAATTATAAATTTAAGAGTAAAAGTAGATTGTAGTATTATATTTAGGATCAAAATAAACCGCTTCTCAATCCTTTTTTATATATATTTATATGTATACACTATTTGTTTATTGATTATAATGTATAATGGCCAGGACAGTTCGGAACAGTACTGTACTCTTTGGTCCACAGGCTCCACACCCATGCAATCTCAGAGTCATATCTCAGCCCCGTCATGGTCATTACGTAATGAGGTATATAGTATAAACCCCACAAATGCACAAAATTACCATATACTCCCTCCAGTCCACGATTTGATTTAATATACGTGATTTTGGTTTTTAATCGGGAAAATGGCAAAAAGAATTTTGAAATTACAAAATTTTAAGTCAGAAGATTTGTTATAAAAAATTAATAAAATAATGACGAGACTTGATAAGGAATTCAAAACTCATGTTATAGGAAATATTTGATTTGAGATTTTGTAATTTTAAAGTTCTTTTTTTTTCCTCTCTCTTTCAGCCATTTTTATATCTTACATATAATAAAACTAGAGATTTTGAATATGTTGTTTTTTTTAGAGAAAATCCTTAAAAAAATAGAACATTAAGAATACTAAATGATAAAGAAGTGTTCTGAATATTCATAATGCTAGAGAGGTGTGAGGGCCTGATATGTCTTTTTCAAAATTAAATGGAAATGACAGAAATGTCCCTATGTGTTTTAAAATGTATGTGCTTCCTTTTTTAAACAAGGGTTTAACAAGTTTAAATAAGATTTTAACAAGTTTTAATAAGATTTTCTCAAATTCCAATTCAAAAATCACCCTTTGCTATAATGGCAAGGTATTGATTTTCAATTATGATAAAATCTATTCAAAATTTGTTAAAACCTTATCAAAATTGAGAATCAAGACCTTGACATTTTAGGTAGTGGTTATTTTTGAATTCGAATTTATGAAAATTCTATTAGAACTTGTTAAAACTTAATATGAACATGTTAAACCTTTAATATAAAAAAATTGGGAGCAAGTTTTTTAAAATTAGCGGGTTATCTTTGTCATTTCCATTTAATTTTGAGAAGGACAAATTATGTCCTCACATCTCTCTAATATTATAAATATCTAAAACACATTTTTGTCCTTTAACATTTTTGAAGTTCCTTTTTAAGGATTTTTGGCTGTATGAGGATGGGGTTGGATGTAATCATTGTCATACCCAATTAAAATAGCTCCCCTTAAGCCACTTAATATATTTTATGGTTCGAAGCAAAACCCTTTCCCAAGACCCTTCCCACCAGCAACAATACCTATGGGCTATTGGCAAAGATGCATTTAATGTTTTTAGACGAGTTGGGTATGGGGTTGTAAATTCTCACATCCCCGCGAGATCAGAACTCTCTTTGTTGTTAGAGAATGGAATAGTATGGACCATGGAGCACATGGTGGTCCAAGTCATACTTTGCGTACAAAACTCTTCTTATTAATGGCGTTCACTGATCGTTGTAAGTGCATGCGAGTGAATCTGTTTAAATATCCCTTTCAATCTCCACAGCTTCCTCATATTCTCTCGCATTTTCTTCTCCACTCCATCCTTCTGCTGCTCTGTCTTTGATCTCCTTCTTGCTAGGTGTACATTACAAAGCCTGGTTTTCTATCTCCATCCTGTCTTTTTCTTCCTCTAATTAACACCACACAATCCTTCTTATTCTTTTTCATAGACGAATTCAGGACACGCTTTTGATCCTATCTTGCTAAACAACTAGTGAGAATAAATAATCAGTTTTGGTACACTTGGCTTCTTTCGTCTTTTATACCCAATGATGATCAAAATGAGTTGCATTTTTTACCTAGTTATTGTCTCTAGCCAATTTTAACTAATTTCTTGAACTACATTGGTATCTTATAAAAGGAATAGAGGGAGTACTAATATTCCAGTCTCATATGAAGAGCATTTTTTATAATGTTTTTTGATATAGTTTTAAGAAGTGACTAACAAGGCAGAGAAAGAGAGGCGTTATTCATTTTCCTTCTTTTAAGGAAAGAGCACACCATGGAGTTCTGGGGATTCTTCCTTACTACCTTAATGCCAGTCCTGAAGGTGCTCATTATCACTCTATTACCCTTCTAACCTTTGAATCGATTTGATATATTCAAGAATGACACTAGGATGCACCTCAATAATGTACCTTTCATCCTTTCCTCCTTTTCTTTCTTTTCTTGTTTTCTTTTTTAATTTAATGGTTTGTTAATATTATCATCTCTCCTCCAAATTTAAAAATAGAGAAGAAAGATGCATAATTTGCTTCTTCTTTTTTGGCAGATTGTTGAATTGTTAGTTTCTGAGTATATCTTCATAACAACTAGTATATGTGCAGTAATAGTTTCCTTCTATATTTTTTTTCCCAGATGGTATATTATGTCTTCGTTCCTGCTATCTTTGTTAGCATCCTGGCTGAAGCCATTACATTTAAGAGCCTAGTTATGCTGAATGTTTCTTTCTTTCTTTATCTGCTCCATTCACTTCTTTTCAAAGTGGCAAGTTTCATCTATTTTTGATTCATGTCTCTTGTTAGTTTTTATGCTTTCATTGACTATGCAGGTAGTTCATGTCAGTAAATATTCTTTTAACTTTTATTATTGGTTCTGTTATTAGAGTTATTAAAATAACAAGTTCCTTTTCATTTGCATGGCCTTGTGTTGGAATGCTGTGCAGCAGGCAAGTTTCATTATATGTTAGATGTTGCTTTTTCACCATCTTTTTACGCATAATTAGTTAATTTGAGACTATAATTAAAGTCTTAATAATAATTTCTTACACGTCTCACAAAGATGAGTGCAAAATCACTTTAAATAAGCTGATCTAATCTTACGACTATTTTGGGGTGGATGCCAACAGGAAATTTGGGAACATGCCTCTTATCATAGTTCCAGCTCTATGTAAACAAACAAGCAAGCCTTTTGGAGATGAAGATGTCCATTCCAGAAATGGACTGGCATATTCTTCACTATCCATGGTTGTAAGTGTCGATGGACATGTTGAAGTGTTCTCAGGACTGGTCGTAAGCAAAGATTTAGGATTCATTGGAGAATCATCAACTTCATTTGCTTTGGAATTCTTGCATGAAGATACAGGGACAAGGTTGTACAAATAAGTCCATGTGTAAATGTTTCCTAGCTGAAAAACTCAAAATCAGTAAAATAAGGGGAAAAAATCATATTGGTTCGGGGGCTTTGAAGATTTCCATTTGATGAACATGTTTATTGAGGTATTGATATAGCTAGTTAAAAAATTATCAATACCTCAATTCCTGAACCAAGATGATTTTTTTTTTCTTGTCCTACTGATTTTGAGTTTTTCAGCTCGGAAACATTTACACATGGACTTATCTGTACAACCTTGTCCATGTATCTTCATGCAAGAATTCTAAAGCAAATGAAGTTGATGATTCTCCAATGAATCATGAATCTTTGCTTACAACTAGTCCTGAGAACACTTCAACATGTCCAGCGACACCTACAACCATGGATAGTGAAGAATATACTAGTCTATTTCTGAAACAGACATCTTCATCTCCAAAAGGCTTGCTTGTTTGTTTACATAGAGCTGGAACTATAATAAGAGGCATGTTTCCCAAATTTCTTGTTGGCATCCACCCCAAAATAGTCATAAGATTAGATTAGCTTAAGTGATTTTCCACTTATCTCTATCAGACATGTAAGAAATTATCATTAAGACTTTAATTATAGTATAAAATTAACTAATTATGCGTAATAAGATGGTGAAAAAAAACATCTAACATATAAGGATTTGCCTGCTGCACACCATCCCAACACAAGGCCATGCAAATGAGAAGGAGCTTATTATTTTAATAAGTAACCATCTGAGAACAAAACCAATAATAAAAGTCAAAAGAATATTTACTGACATGAACTACCTGCATAGTCAATGAAAGCATAAAAACTAAGAAGAGACATGAATCAAAAATAGATGAAACTTGCCACTTTGAAAAGAATTGAATGGAGCAGATAAAGAAAGAAAGAAACATTCAGCATAACTAGGCTCTTAAATGTAATGGCTTCAGCCAGGATGCTAACAGAGATAGCAGGAACGAAGACATAATATACCGTCTGGGAAAAAAATATAGAAGGAAACTATTACTACACATATACTAGTTGTTATGAAGATATACTCAGAAACTAACAATTCAACAATCTGCCAAAAAAAGAAGAAGCAAATTATGCATCTTTCTTCTCTATTTTTAAATTTGGAGGAGAGATGATAATATTAACAAACCATTAAATTAAAAAAGAAAACAAGAAAAGAAAGAAAAGGAGGAAAGGATGAAAGGTACATTATTGAGGTGCATCCTAGTGTCATTCTTGAATATATCAAATCGATTCAGTGCTAGAAGGGTACTGATAGCAGTGATAATGAGCACCTTCAGGACTGGCATTAAGGTAGTAAGGAAGAATCCCCAGAACTCCATGGTGTGCTCTTTCCTTAAAAGAAGGAAAATGAATAACGCCTCTCTTTCTCTGCCTTGTTAGTCACTTCTTAAAACTATATCAAAAAACATTATAAAAAATGCTCTTCATATGAGACTGGAATATTAGTACTCCCTCTATTCCTTTTATAAGATACCAATGTAGTTCAAGAAATTAGTTAAAATTGGCTAGAGACAATAACTAGGTAAAAAAATGCAACTCATTTTGATCATCATTGGGTATAAAAGACGAAAGAAGCCAAGTGTACCAAAACTGATTATTTATTCTCACTAGTTGTTTAGCAAGATAGGATCAAAAGCGTGTCCTGAATTCGTCTATGAAAAAGAATAAGAAGGATTGTGTGGTGTTAATTAGAGGAAGAAAAAGACAGGATGGAGATAGAAAACCAGGCTTTGTAATGTACACCTAGCAAGAAGGAGATCAAAGACAGAGCAGCAGAAGGATGGAGTGGAGAAGAAAATGCGAGAGAATATGAGGAAGCTGTGGAGATTGAAAGGGATATTTAAACAGATTCACTCGCATGCACTTACAACGATCAGTGAACGCCATTAATAAGAAGAGTTTTGTACGCAAAGTATGACTTGGACCACAATGTGCTCCATGGTCCATACTATTCCATTCTCTAACAACAAAGAGAGTTCTGATCTCGCGGGGATGTGAGAATTTGCAACCCCATACCCAACTTGTCTAAAAACATTAAATGCATCTTTGCCAATAGCCCATAGGTATTGTTGCTGGTGGGAAGGGTCTTGGAAAGGATTTTGCTTCGAACCATAAAATATAGTAAGCGGCTTAGGGGGAGCTATTTTAATTGGGTATGACAATGATTACATCCAACCCCATCCTCATACAGCCAAAAATCCTTAAAAAGGAACTTCAAAAATGTGTCCTAGATATTTATAATATTAGAGAGGTGTGAGGGCCCAATTTATCCTTCTCAAAATTGAATGGAAATGATAAAAATATCCCGCTGATTTCAAAAAACGTGCTCCCATTTTTTTTAATGGGATATGATATTGTTACTACCTAAAAAGGAACTTCAAAAATGTGTCCTAGACATTTATAATATTAGAGAGGTGTGAGGGCCCAATTTGTCCTTCTCAAAATTGAATGGAAATGATAAAAATATCCCGCTGATTTCAAAAAACGTGCTCCCATTTGTTTTAATGGGATATGATATTGTTACTACCAATTAATGTTATTATCATTTTATTTCACCGTTACATCATAATCTCAATAGGAGAGAGAAATAATAGAGGTGGATAGGATTTTGATCTAACGGTGAAACAAACTAGTAGTATCGTTGGTAGTAATACTAATTAGTAGTAACAATATCCTATCTTTTTTTAAGAAAGGTTTAACAAGTTCATATTAAGTTTTAACAAGTTTTGATAAGATTTTTATAAAATATTTGGATTCAAAAATCATCGCTTGCTACAATGACAAGGTGTTGATTTTAATTTTGATAAGGGGTTCACAAGTTCGAGATAAGGTTTTAACAGAATATGATAAGATTTACCAAATTCCAATTCAAAATTCCCCACTTGCTATAATGAGAGAGCAGTTTTAAAACTTTATAGAATGTTGACATGCATGTGTATTTTTTCTTTCAAGAATGACAAAACCTGGCCTTTATTCCAAAGGGAATAATCAAAATATTAAATTAAATATTTACTTAATATTTTGTATCTACCTCCCCCATTATTAACTTACAAAATATTATATAACTATCTTTTCCCTTATCTATCTTTCATAACCGCCTCTCATTATTATATATATTTTTTATTTTATTGTTTTAAGCCTGTTATTTTATTGGCGTCTCAGCCAGGCAGATGCTTACCGCTCTACTTTTATATAGTTAAGATAAAATTTTGTAATTAATTTATTGGAATCCCTATTTTTGCTATTGATTAGTTCCCCTAAATTTGAACATTTGCACATATTTATATTTATAATTGTTCTGGTATAGAACACAGATAGATCGGACTTGACTAGGAGCCAAGCCTAGAGCCTACGTACCCTTTGAAGGGATCAAAGTCCACGTAGTTCGAACACACACAAAAGGGGGTGGGGTGTGTGCTCTGTGTGACTGAATGTAAATAGTCTAGGGTTAGAACCTATGTACCTTAGGGTTTTACCTCGTATTTATAGAGTGTACCTTAGGTTGATGAGGTTTGGGCCCCGTGATCCGTGGCCCCGTATCCCGATTAGATAGTCATTAAGATATAGATTAGATATACCGGATCGTTGATAAGATTGGATCCTCCTTTATTATGGGTAGATCCCGATCGTGATATGTTCCTTTGGGCCATATATTGAATATGGGCCTTATCCAGTCCGTAACAATAATTATAGTATTATATTTGTTTCTTTTAAAGATCTTAAACGGAATAATCAAAATATTAAATTAAATATTTACTTAATATTCTGTATCTACCAACCTCATTATTAATTTACAAAATATTGTGTCACTGCCTCCCCCCATTATCTATCTTTCATAACCATCTCTCATTATTATTATTTTTATAGTAGTATTTTGATCCTACAGTTTTACTGACTTGTCAACATGTACATAAAATACTCAACATTGCTCTATATAAAAGGACACTCATGTACATAAAATACTTAACTGCTCTATATAAAAGGACGCTAGGATGCACCTCTATAATGTGCGTTTCATCCTTTCCTCCTTTTCTTTCTTTCCTTATTTTCTGTTTTCTTTTTGTCTTGTTTGTTGAAATGAATGGAGGATGAAAGCCAGGCCCTTATATATGTATAAGGGCATTTAGCTGTAAAGTATATCAGTAATTGCTAGTTTTTATTGCTAAAATGTTACAAGAAGATGGCTTTGCATAGTTTGCTTTCCTTTTTTGGTAGATTGTTGAATTGTCAGTTTTTGAGTAAATCTTCATAACAACTAATATATGTGCAGTAACAGTTTCCTTCTATGTTTTTTTCCCATATGGAATATATATTATGTCTTCATTCCTGCTATCTGTGTTAGCATCCTGGCTGAAGCCATAACATTTCAGAGCCTAGTTATGGCTGTATGTGTCTTTCTTACTTTACCTGCTCCATTCATTTCTTTAATTTTCTAAGTGGTAGTTTTAATCTATTTTTAATTCATGTCTTTTATTCATTTTTTATGCTTCCGTTGACCATGTAGGTGGTTCATGTCAGTAAATATTCTGTTGACTTTTATCATTGCTTCTATTCTTAGTTGGTTACTTATTAAAATAACAAGAGCTCCTCCTCATTTGCATGCCCTTTTGTTAGGATGTTACACTGCAAGCAAGTTTCCTTATATGTTGATTTTCTAACCATCTTATTACACATAATCAGTTAATTTGATGCTATAATCAGAGTGTTAATTATAATTTCATACATAATCACAAAATCCATCATTAAAAGGGCAAGGATCAGACTTTGATACTTTGGCCATAAATGTCTTGATGGATCATATCAAGAGCCAGTGTAAGCCAAAAAAAAAAAAAAAAAAAAAAAAAAAAAAAAAAAAATGTTAGAGACTAAGGGGGCCTTTGCTTACCACAGAATCATTTAAAGGAAAAAAAAAACTCTTTTGTGTTTTATAAGACAAGTGCAAAATAACTTAAAATGAGTTAATTCTAACTTACGACTATTTTGGGTTGGATGTCAACAGGAAATGTGGGAAAGATTGCTCTAATCATAGTTCCAGATGTATGTAAAGAAAGAAGCGGACCATTTGGAGATGAGGATGTCTGTGACAGAAATGGACTAGCATATTCTTCACTATCCATGGCTGTAAGTGTCATTTCTTTGAAAAATTTGGGGAAATAAACATGTTCATGAAATGGAAATCTTCAGAACCCCTGAACCAATATGATATATTTTCTTATTGCTCTTACTGATTTTGGGTATTTCAGGTAGGAAACATTTACTCATGGACTTATGTCTACAACCTTGTCCGTGTTTCTTCATGCACGAATTCCAAAGTAAATGGAGTTGATGATTCCCTAACAAATCCTAAATCTTTAACTACGACCAATCCCCAGAAACTTCAGGACAATTGGTCTATGCAGAGAATATGCCACAGACAAAAGACTATGCCAAGACTGCAAGACCTGAAGGAGTAGCAAAGTTTGTTTTACATTCAACTATTGTGTGTATATTTACATTTTTTCAGGCATGGAAGTTTTGACCTTATATTTTTTGCGGAGTTTGCAGCTAGCCAAACAGGAAAAGGTAATGAAGCTGTTAAAAAAATTAACGAAAAAGATCAATCTGAAGGCCCTATTAGCACCTGTAACAATTGGATCGGTAAGACACACAGATTTTACTTACCATACTTTGTTATTTGTTAGCAAGGAAACCTCCTTGGACCCTTTTTCCATGTGTAGATCATTGGCTTAATAATCGGTGTAATCCCTCCATTTCGAAAGGCATTAGTCGGTGAAAATGCTCCTCTTCATGTAATTGAAGACTCTATATCCATGCTGGGGTATGTAGGATTTTCTATTATAGCTTGATCATGCTCAAGAAAACAGGGCAACTCAACAGTTCGTCTTCTCTTTCCTATGTGCAGAGATGCAGCTATTCCTACTATGACCTTATTAGTCGGGGCAAATATTGCGAATGGTAATGAAGAACATGAGCTTTTTAGTGTGTAATTTCCATTTTGTTAGATATCGATTTCAGTTTAAGTAATTTCTTTTAGAATATGAAGATGACTTTAATGACAGATGCTGGATTTTCTCCAGATTTGAAAGCATCAAGTATTCGATTTCTAGTTATAGGGATTACTATTGTTAGATATACTGCCTTACCAGCCTTTGGAGTAGGCATTCTTAAAGGTGCAATCCATATAGGCTTGATTCCCAACAATCCATTGTACAAGTTTCTGTTACTGCTTCAATATGCCGTTCCACCTACAGTAGCCATAAGTAAGTTGACAATTTTCTCTAATGAATTCAATTTTAAAGTGTGGATTATATTTAATATTTACCTTTTTGTTTACTTGTATGAAATTATTTTTCAGGTACAGTAACTCAGTTATTTGGGGCTGGTGTGGTTGAATGCTCAATTGTGATGCTGGCAACTTATACTTGTGCCTCTGATTTGCTTACTCTGTGGTCAACATTTTTCATATGGCTTGTACTATAGGCATAGCCCTTCTCATCTCTTGAAGTCGGAAAGTAGAGCATATTGGAGTTTCACTCAATAAAATCTCAAAATAGGAACTACTTGGAAGATGGAATGTGTACTATTGTACCAAATAAGTGTAATATTACTCTATTGTAGGATCAATGTAAGCATGATTACACAGAACTGATTTTCATGACTATGATATTTCATATGTTGTTGTGAATTACTGGCCATTACTATTGGCTTTGTAATGGATGGTTCAGTCCACTACAAATGAGTTTGTTTGGAATTTGGATTACACTTTGAGAAAAGCTCAAATGGAACATTTTTTTATTTGATAAACAAACACACCAACGATTTGATGTTTAGAGAAATCGAACAAATGACTTCCTACTTACAGGAAGGTTTCACATGCCGTCAGACTGTAATTGGTAGCTCAAATGGACTTTGTTTAGTTAGAGGGGCATACATTAACAATTTAAGATTACAAGTAGAATACAACGTTTGGGACAACTCTTGATCAATCAATTTATCATCATTGTTGTTTGGTTTATATGGACTTCTAGTAGAAGTCAGTTTCAAAAACTCATTTGTACCATGCTGGAAGCTAAAAGCTTATGGAAGTTACTTTTATGAAATAGCCCTGGCAGAGAGCTAGTAATAAATACAAGCTGGCAAAATGCCAACCCTAACCTGCAATGGTAGGTTAGCGGGCAAAGGCAAAAATGTAAGTGAAAGAAGGAATTCTAGTATAATATTCACATGAGTGATATTGATTTAACAGGAAGAGAAAATTCTGATGGTATATATAGGAAACTAAAATATACAAACATTTTCGCAATGTGATCTAGATCGTTTAGATCTGTTGAGATTTGGGTGCGATGTCACATCAATGCATGTCTGTTTTCAGCAGGTAAGTATTCCGTTTTGGCCAAAGTTTTGCATCCTCAAGACCTTAACTTAATATGGATCTCAGGTTTCAGCAGGTAGACTAAAAACACAGAACATACTAAGTGACTCTCAAATATAATTTCTTTTTGTTTTTTGAAGAGATGCTGCCATTCCAATCATGCCCCTGTTAGCTGGGGCAAATTACTTGATGGTAATCAAGGACATGAGTACGTGGTGTTTAATTTAATTGGAAGTCACTTTCTTCTTCTTCTGAAAATGAACAATTTAATTGACAGTTAATGGATTTTGTTCAGGTTTAAAAGGATCAGACATGAGGAATTTCAATTATTTATGGAATCCTTGCTGCTAGATACATTGCCTTACCAATATGTCGTGTAGGCATTCTTAAAGGCGCAATGCGCCATTATATCTGTTTCTTTTACTTCTTCGATATTCTTTCACACCTGCAATGAGAAGATTTCAATCTATCGTTTCTTAGATTATTCTAATAGGTCCAATTCTATTAGCAAACATTGTGAGTGAGTACCTAAGTGGGATGAGAACTCTATTCTAAAAGCAAGTTATTGAGGTAGGAAAACCAATCCACTTAAATACCTCATTGACCATCACATTCAAGCCATATACTACCAATTCTCCATTTAAATTTCCAGAAATGATTAAACCATTTGTAGCTTGTAGAAGTAATAATTTATTCTTACTTCCTTGACTAATGCAGGTAATTTAAATTCAACTCATAAATATTTTCCCTCCCCTCATACCAAACAGCCTCTTAAAGTAAACCCTATTACAGTTTTTAGAGTTCTCCAATAATTAAGAATAGGCGAAAGTGAAGGAAGATTTGGGCAAATGGGAATATGTAGTGCAAACACTATCGTTAATTTCTAGAAAAGAACTTCATTAATTCACGAAGGTGATCATATGTATTTACACTAAAATGGTTTTTTCCAGCGCTCCATAACATATATCCTGAATAGATTGTTCCAAGTCTGCTTAAATTATGAAGTGATAATTGCTGGGTTTTTTTTTTTTTTTTTTGAGTAAAATTAAAGTCAAATGTATTCCAAAGACTTGCATGCTGATTACAGATTGTCTGATTATTTATGGCTATTTCTTTCAATGTAGTGTAGGCAGGGCAGATTAGTTGATATTAGACATGCTATATGACCAACTTTTCTTCATGATTGAAAGCTAAGATCTCTTGAAATCCGTAAACATTAATTTTACTTAGTCTAGGCCATGAGGTGAGATTTTTCTTAATAGTATACAAATGGCCAAAGTTACTGATATTTCTATTGTAAATAATATGATGAAATGACAGTTAGGGTAGGTAGGGGAAACTTAGTTAATCTACCCCTTGCCCAAGTCAAGTAAGGGTATCTACTATCAATCACTTTAGGTTGAATCTGAAAATCCAGTAAATATTCAGATCACTTTATGCCATTATTAATCATTGTACACAAGACCTGCATTCTTTTTGGTTAAATTCAAAGCTTTGTAATGATATGATGGCATAGATTAACTACAACTTCCATTGCCAGGAGCAGGCAATCTTGATGAACTTTTCTTTTGTTCTATGTGGGATCACCTTATGAAGGTGGCATATTTTTCCTTGACATAATATTTCCAATTGAATATCCCTTTAAGCATCCGTAGATACATTGAGAAACATTATTCTTCATCAAGTAGTTCTGTGTGGTTATAAATTTTTTTCATAAATCTAGAGTAAACTTATCATTTGGTCAATTGAAGTTAGAGATAAAAGAAGGGTACTTGATGAGTCATCACTAGAGAAGGGGAAGATTTTTTTTATAATTCTTGCAGCGAGACATTAATCTATTTCTCTTTTATGTAATTTATTTTTTTGAGAATTTCTTAGCGATGAATTTTTCTACAAAGGCAATTATTACAAATTCAACTTACTAAATTCTTTACTTCTTGTAGTCTTTCTAAAATCTTAACTTACCAAAGAATGGAGGAGATTGAAAGTCAAGGATAGAGAAGGAAAATTTATTTTAGACACGGTCATTAGTTTAGTTACTTCTTTCAAGAATATGCTTGGATTGATGACAGCGTAAAGTACCATTCTATTGCTTCACTGGTGGGAGTTGGGAAGGCCTTTGTGCCTTTATTGAAATATTGACTCCCCCTATTCAGTTCTCATAAGAGGCACAAAGTGTGGTGCCCCCTCTCTTATATCCCTTTCATATAGAGAGGCACTTAGCCTAGAGTTCCAACCTTTTCAGAAAATGGAGTTTGGTATTTTGGGTATCAATTGGGGAATTTGTACTTATTTTTCCTATAATAATTTCTTTACTCTAGAATGTCTTGAAATTCTTTTGGGTAAAAAAAAAATACACATGTCTTTTATCCTCGGAAGATCCACAAAGACCATGTCTTTTTTTGAAGAAAAATACACATGGACTTTCAAAAACATAGCAAAAATGCCATCACCGTTAAAAGAGGCTAACGTCTGTTTACTCCCATGTAAAAGTACCAAAATGCCCCAACTCAAAAAGAAAATAGCCACCCATCTCTCGGAATTGCTATTGGGTCCTTTCACTTCTTCCCCTGTGATCCAGAGAAACCATGCGACAGTCTGAAAACCTCACCAAGTAGACAAAATAACAGGAAACCCATACTAGAATAAACATCTGGGAGATCAAGATCGATGAGAATAAACATCTTAAAATCCATCAAAATCCCTCCTAAAATTACAAAACTTTGGGAGATCAAGAAAATCTTTCAGCAACAAGGCTCAAGCCGATGGGATCCAATAGCAATTCCGAGGAAAATCCAACAGCAACAAGGCTCATCACCAACAATAAATCTCTCCAAAATTTTTAAATTTATCATCAATTTCAAAAATCAACCAAAACTTAAACCAAAAATTGAAAAACCCATATCGAAGAAAACCTTGTCGACGGGATCGATCGAATCGTTGAAGTCGGAACTAAGGCTCAGGCCGATAGGGAGGAGGTCTGGGGATGGCCGACTCGTCTGGTGGTGGTGACCAAGTTGAGAATGAAAGAGGGAGCCGCGAACTAAAGGTCCGATATAAATCACTCCAGTTCACCAGAAGCTAGCTGCTCTTGCTCCGATTGGAAGGTGCTCCCAGTCATGAGGTTGTCAAGGGTACGGTCGACCCGGTTGATCCTCTCCTTCACATCTCGCATCTTCGCTTGAAATGGAAGAATTAGATCTGGGCGCCATGGGTGACTGAGAAGGAAATGGGCACTGGGTTACTGATGGAAGTGAAGGGGGTAGTAACGGAAATTCATAAAACCTGGGCTTTAAAAAAAAAAAAAAAATTGGGTAGGGCCCACTAAAAAACTAACGGCAGTTAACTCTCTTAATAGTGATGGCATTTTTGCTCTTTTTTTGAAAGTCACGTGTGTATTTTAAGCCCTAAAAAAAAAAAGCACGCGGTCTTTGGTATTTCGAGAAAGAAAAGAGCGTGTGTATTTTTCTTTCCTTTACCCAATTCTTTTTGTAAGAAAATATGTCTTGTACTTTCCTGCTCTTGCATACTAGGGTGGAAGTGAAGATGATGAAGAGCCTATATATGCTGCCATCCTGGAACTGAGTCAAGAAACTAGAATAGTCGTACCTGTTGAAATAATTACTGAGATTTTTGCAAATATCTATCATGAGTTTGTATTGGTGGATTTGAAAACCAATTCTCTTCTTGTATGTCTGTTTGCGTTCTATCTAATTTTTTAATGATTTGGATAAGTGGATGGTAATGATGTGCTTTCATGTTATCAAATTACTACACCCGCACATCGCACAGGGAGATTTTTTGCTTGTTAGTACATAACAACTCATCGGATCACATGTCTGCCAAGACAGTGCTCCAAGAGTTTAAGAAAGCAATAAAATGAACATTAAATTTTCAACTAAAGTAACCTGCCTAAAGAAAAAAAAAATAGAAAGGAAGGAACTTATGTCCTGATACATGACATTAAAGGAGGTTACTTTTGAGCCCTTTGGAGGTAGAAATAGCTTCCTCAAGCATATCTCTTGCATCTGTTGTTTCGGTCTGTCTGAACAAAAAGGTGAGCTCGAAAACAAAGTATAGCAAACAAATGTGATCTTGAGGATTTCTTCCGGTTTACTCAAATGATTGATTGGAAAGAAGAGGTCTATCATGGATGTAATCATAATAAGACATTATACACCGGTAATAGGGTTGAGATCACAAGAACAATGGGATGTACTGATAGTAGCCATAAGTTCATGCACTATTGAAAAGAACGTGGTTCACGTACATGCTCAGCTTCTTCGTCCGAACTTTCAAAATCATCATCGATCGCTGGCTACATATATATTAGTTCTTGATTTTAAAATAGATTCGATCAAAATGGATGAATAATTATATCTTACCTGAGGTGGGACCTTCTACTTATTCTTGAATTAAGGTTGTTGGAGGACTGTGACACCCCCACATACGAAGTCCAAGTGGAACCACGCTTATATGTACTTATGATATCTCCTTCCCTAGTTCGTCTGGAAGGAGTTAAATGTCATGTTGATGTTGGGTCTTCATGAGTGTGCGGTGATATACAGACTTTTATTATCGTTTTGTGATGAGCATATATTTATATATAGTCTGAAAGCTGCTTTGGATAGGTAATGATTCCAATTTTTTTATGTTTGTTTGCTTGACTACTGAGATGGGAGGAGTTAGTCATGTGAAACTAAAAAGGCGTAATACAATAATAGTTTTTTTACCAAAGTGGTGTTTGTTTTTTTGAAAGATTTTTGTCTTCAGGGAAAGTAGCATAGATAATACTAATATTGTTCAAAGTATTGAGTTTTTCTAGATTGGCCTCGTTTTTTTAATAAAGGCAGAAAATATTGTTAAACTGTGGAGATTTTTTGGTAAATGAGGATAAGGATGAAAAAAAAATATAGAAAAACAAAAAACTAATTAAAATTGCTTATAAAAGTATGTTTAAAAAGACATAAAATGTAACGGTAAAAAATTACTATGAAATGTGCAGTATCTTTTATATATATATATATATATATATATAATTTGGCAACCATACAGAAAAATTAAGACTTATCCAAATGAAGCAAGCGTCCCAGCTGCATATCAGCGGAAGAGAGAGTATGCAGACCAGACATCGCTGATAAGTGGCTTTCGCTAGATAGTCGCTGAAATGTGCAGTATCTAATAAAGTGTGTTTTTTTGTAAAATTAAGGAATACTTAAATTTTGAATCTCTTGAGATAACTCCTAGATCTGTGGAACACACTCCCACAATTCACGAGCATAAGAGGTATTTAATGATAAAATCAATAAAGGAAAAAAAAAAATTACTTTATCTTTACCAAATCAATAATCGTAATTATTTTCATATTAATATTAATGTCAATAATAAGTTTATTTTTAGGTAGCAATTATTGGGTCCATGAAATATACATAACATATACATGGAGCCATATATTGCGTGGTGTATATTATTAACCTCTTAAGAATGAATATAATTAATTAAGCGGAATATTTATTTATGCATTCCAAGTTTAAGAAGAGAAATATTGGCAGTGATTTGATGGCCAAATTGGGGGATCGGGTTGAAATCACCTTCTTGAATTTTTTATTCGCCTACAATGACCTTCTTGAACTTGAATTTATTATTATAAATAAAAAGATACCCCATTGTTTCATATCGATATAAATAATGGGGTTTAAACTTCTCATGTTGCATGAGAGGAAGAAGATTCCTACACACACATGAAATAGTGGGACTCACATATATATATAATGCTAATTATATGTATATGTGAGTCCCACCATTTTATGTGTGTGTGACATGAGAAAATACTTCTCCTACAACATGAGAAGTGTTTTTCCCATAAATAATACCAAATGTTGACAGTATGCTGTTGGTTTTGCAGAAGCAAACTTAAAACAGAAACAAACCAACTACTTGGACTACCATATGTTCTTGGGTTCAGGCTACGAAGAACACTCAAAAAGGAGAGCTTTGAGCATGCATTTTTCTTATACAAATTCATTCTTAGTGATTGTTTTTTTACTACTGAGAAGTTGACACCTCCAACTATGGAGACTTAGAATGAGATGCATGGCCCTGCTACATCCAACCCACAACACACAGCCAATATATATACAGGGCACACCAAAAATTGGAAAAACCAAACATCAACACACAAACCAAGAGATAAACACATAAAATGAAGGGGCAAATTAAACAAACTCCAAATACTAGGTACAAAGGCAACCAAATGCGAGAGTGCACAAAAAAATGGAAAATATGTAGAGGGATAAACTCCCCCCTTGATTATTGCTAAGAGAACATCAATAGAGAAAAATTAGAAAAATAATATAAAATATGAAAAATAAATATTATATTTAGGACTAAAATTAACCCCCTAAATAAGTCTTATATTAGAGACATGAGGGAATATTATACGGTCGGTAACTCCTTGCAAGGATGTATAGGGGTAATGAGTTTATAAGGTGTGTGTTGGTATAATATAATGTTTTGACTGACTCCTACCAAACACTAACCTACACACATGGTGAGCTCTTTATGCATGTCATATTGAGTGAATTTCTTAATTTATACAGTTTTCTTTAGAATTAATCCCCAATTACTCAAACTCCCAATACCATATAATTTAATTTGTATATGCATTCAACTTTAAATATGGTTCGTGTGTGTGTGTGTGTGTGTATGCCTTCATATCCTATCCTATGTACCTCCTAATTTTTCACACATACACACACCGTACATCGTAGGAAGGAATGAGGTCGATCAAATCCTGGTCTCACCAAAATAAATGGAGTATTAATTATGTATTCCAAGCAGACAAAAAAATATTAAGCTATGCCCTTCATTAAAAAAAGGAGGCTTTTTCAGTTCTCCTAGCAACTTTTTCGAGCTATGTCCATTTTGCTTTTGAATAGGAATAAAAGGATTGTGTTTATCCACACACACATATATCAGTTAGTGTTTGCTAAAACGTATAATACCCCGCTCACTCTGTAGCAGTGTAATTGAAAAAAGGCCAAGTCATGTGCTATTTGTCATTCTTGGAAGAAAAAATACACACACATGTCTGCATTCTATAAAGTCTTAAAACTGTTCTCTCTTTCTTTACATCCCAATTAATTTATCTCACGCTTCTGTTTCCACTTTTCACATTCCACGCAACTGTGCTCATCATTAATTAATGCGTATGTTATGTTGAGAAAATTTAGGTACTTGTAACAACTAACAAACGTGGGTCAATTTCATAAAATTTTTTATAATCATGTGCGTTATAATTATCCTTGATGAAAACATTTTTAATATGCCCAATTAATAGGAGTATTTTAAGGGGGGAAAATTATAAATTTATATATTTAGGATCAAAATAAATGCCTTCTCAGTCTTTTTTTTTTTTAATATATATACACTATTTAGGATTATGTTGGCTGCTGTCTTTGTTGTTAGAGGGTGGAAGAGTTTGCCGATCGGAAGATGCTGCATGGAGCACATGGCGGGTACAAGTCATACTTTACATACAAAACTCTTCCAACAGGCGTTGGCGTTCACTGAGTTGTAAGTGCATGCGAGTGAATCTGTTTAAATATGCCTTCCAATCTCGCATTTTCTTCTTCACTCCATCCTTCTTGATAGGTATACATTACAAAAAGCCTGGTTTTCTATCTCCATTCTGTCTTTTTCTTCCACTGATTCCTTCTTATTCTTTTTCATGGACGATTTCAGGACACGCTTTTGATCATATCCGGCTAAACAGCTAGTGAGAATAATCAATTAGTTTTGCTAAGAGTACGTTTGGTTCTTTCGTCTTTTATTCCCAACGATCATCAAAATGAACCCACTTTCTAGTCACCTTCCACTCATTCCACATTAATGCATGCATGTCTCAAGAATTGGCACCAATCGTTCAATTTTAATCACGTACAAACTTTCTGTCAATTAGTCTCATGAATGTTTAATCACGTACAGACTCGACCTTTTTTTTCCCCCTTCTGTAATTAGGGGAAAAGACAGACACCATGCGCTTCTGGAGTCTCTTCCTTACTGCACTAATGCCAGTCCTCAAGGTACTCTCCATCACTGCTGTTGGGACAGTTTTGGCTCTGGATCGATTTAGTTTACTGAAGTATGATGCCAGGAAGCACGTGAATTCTGTAAGTTTCATCTTTTTCATTTCTTTCTTTCATGTTCCTAAACCTTATATTATGTTCTTGTTCCTTGATATAAAATTTTCTTACAATATATATTAGCTCTGTCTCTTTTGTTCAGAATCAAATGAAGAATAAAGACCACTCATGAACCTTATATTACTTTTTGTGGTTTTGAACTCCAACAAACCAAAAAGAAATGGTAAAAGAGAATAGTTCATATATTCATACTTGATGACTGCAATGTAATGTATTGAAACGATGTATCCTAAACCACTTGCTAAGATTGCTAAAAATCATATGAAGCTGAACTTCTATTATCTAACTTGAGGATAATAGAGAAACATACACCCTTTTCCTTTGGAAGATTGTTGAAGCCTTTGCCCCCCCTTTTGTCCTCAAGTTACATTGGCTGAATTGTAAGTTTTATATATGAACATGTTTCTTTCCCCTTAAAGAACAAAAGGATAAAGAAGAAAAAATTTCTCGTACAACTGTTGTCAACAACTGACATGAGAAAGCTCCTTTCTTTTTCGTTTTTATGTCAGTTGGTATTTTTCGTCTTCATTCCTTCTCTTGCTCTCAGCAACCTGGCTAAAGCCATGACAATTAAGAGCCTTGTCATGCTGTATGTTCTTTTCTCACCAACTTGATTTATCTTTTTTCCTTTTCTAAGTTGGGAAAATTTAGTTTCTATTAATTTCTTTAAATGTGCAGGTGGTTCATGCCATTAAATATTCTTCTCACGTTTATCATTGGGTCTTCACTCGGATGGTTACTGATTAAAATAACAAGAGTTCCTCATCACTTGCAAGGGCTTATTTTGGCATGCTGTGCAGCAGGTAGGTTCACTTATATAGATTAAAAGTTGATTTTCTGATCATTCCATTGTACAAATCAGGTCTATTTAAGCTTATAATAGAGCCTTCATTAATATATTTGACTATTTTGGATGATGTGAACAGGAAATATGGGAAGCATGTCTCTGATCATGATTCCTGAAGTATGTAATGAACCAAGCAGTCCTTTTGGAGATAAGGATGTCTGTAACAGAAATGGATTTGCATATGCTTCTCTGACCCAAGCTGTAAGACACTAACTTCCAAAAATTGGGGGGAAATAGAACCAGAAAACTCTGTAAAATCTTCTGATTTTTAAGGTTTTTCAGATAGCAAACATTTTAATGTGGACTTATGCCTACAACCTCGTCCGGATATATGCATGCAAGACTTCCAAAGAAAATACCTTCGTAAAGTCGTCGTCTACACCAGAAACTGATCCTGAAAATGGTTCAGCATGTGAAATGGAGCCATCGGTCACTTCACAGAACATCTCAAAAGCAAATGACTGTGCCATTGGACCTGAAGTTGAAAGTGCAAAGCCAAAGGGAGATGCTAAGGTGGTTGGTCAAAATTCTAATATGATTTTGTGTATATTGTCATTTCCTCTGAACCCTTTCACTATTGAAGTTTTGATTTCTGGTACATTTAGTTTAACGTGAACAGAATATTTGAGACTATTTGTGATTTGCCCGAATAACTATTTAGGAGAAAAACTTGAATAGTAAAATTTCACTGCAGAATAGCATGCCTACTTATAATAACATTTCCCATTCTCTATAGTCCTTGATTTATGAACAATGAGTATCATGGCATTTGTATGTTTACGTGTGCGACATTATAAGAGTTTTGATCTTGCATTTTTTTTTTCCTGAGTTTGCAGGTAACAAAACGGGAAAAGATAAGGAAGCCATTTAGAACATTAGTAGAAAAGATCAATCTGAAGGCCCTGATAGCACCGTCAACAATTGGAGCGGTATGACATTAGTTTATCTTGATTAGTTAAAAGAAATAATATTAATAAACTTATCTGGATTAGTTAAAAGAGAGAATATTTATAAACTTCAGCATGAAGGAGACATGTTATGTGAAGAAAATGCATCACTCACAAGAAGTTCCAACTCTAAAATACTAAAATGAGGCTAAATGTATATCCAACTAATGATGAACCAAGTGAAATGTTTCCTAACAAGATCATGGGAATCATAATTGATACCGGTAAGGGAGGCATCTTTTTGTTGAAGTAAATATTTAGACATTACAAAAAGGAAAGGAGAAAAGAAAGGGGTTTCTTTCTAAAGTCCCTCCAATTAAGCTATGGATTACTTAAAACTCTGACCCTTTTCCACATGTAGATGGTTGGCTTGATAATTGGTATAGTCCCTGTGTTTCATAACCTTTTAGTCAGTGATAAAGCGCCTCTTCGTTTTATTCAAAGCTCCATATCCATGCTAGGGTAAGTATTGCATCTATTTTCTTCTTTTTGCCCAGAGTTTTGCATCTTGAAGACCATAGCTTAATATGAATCTCAGGTTTCAGCAGTAGACTAAAAACACACAACATACTCTAAGTGACTCTCAAATATAATTTCTTTTTTATTTGTAGTGATGCTGCCGTTCCATCTATGACTTTGTTAGCTGGGGCAAGTTTACTTGATGGTAATCAAGGACATACATGAATATTTGGTGTTCAATTTCAATTGAAACTATTTGAAGTCACTTGTTTTGAGAATGAACAATTTAATGAGAGCTAGTGGATTTTGTTCAGGTTTAAAAGGATCAGGAATGAGACCTTCAATTATTTTGGGAATCCTTCTTGTTAGATACATTGCCTTACCAATGTGTGGCGTAGGCATTCTTAAAGGAGCAATGCATGTCGGCATGATTCACCGTCCTGATCCATTATATCTCTTTCTTTTGCTGCTTCAATATTCTTTTCCACCTGCAATAAGCATTAGTAAGTTGACTGTCCTGTTTAAAAAAATTGAATCTATCGTTTCTTACATTATTCTAATACTATGTTTGGTATTCCTGGCACTTGTGCTTTTTACCATGCCCAACATTTTTTTCCATTTAAATTTCCAGAGATGATCGAACCATTTCTAGCTTATAATAATTTACTCATACGTTCTTGTTGACTATTGCAGGTACAATGACTCAGATGTTTGAGGCTGGTGAGAGTGAATGCTCACTTATCATGCTAGTCACTTATGCCTGTGCCGCTGTTTCACTTACTCTGTGGTCCACATTGTTCATGTGGCTTGTATTATAGCCTTATATATTCTGTTGTATTTGTCTCTCCTAATGTCTTCCTTTCAAAGTAAACCATATTACAGTCTGTATAGTTCTTCCAATTGAGAATAGGAGAAAGTGGTGGAAGATTTGGGCAAATAGGAATATATAGTGCAAACACTATTGTATTTTTCTAGCAAAGAACTTCATTAATTCAAGAAGTAAAGGTTATATGTGTGTGTGTTTCTATTCAACTACTAAATAGCAAGTTTATTGAAGCCAAATTTCCAGGAAGCTCTTTAGTTTCACAATAAATTTACAAAATTTGTTCAGGTTGGTTCCTTTTCCAAATTTGACATACAACAATTATGGTGAAGACAAATATTGTTTCCTGCACATTGCACACTAATTGTGGGAAAACTATAGGTAGCATCCTGGCTTCGAGCTACTGTTAGATGAATAATTAAATTTACGGGATAATATGCCTATTCTTTTCCTTCTCCCTTTCCGTTCCGCAAAAAATAAAATAAAAATAATAAAAAATACAACAGTAAATTGTTTTTGATTCAGTCCTTAGTTTTGCAGTAAAGGTACAGTGCTTTCGGAGCCCCAAAAGTTATCAATTCCAATTTCCACAACCAAAATTTTTTGGATATGTATAATTTACATAAAGAATAAGCTGATCAAGCACATGTATCTCCCTATAGATTAGCTTAAATTGCTTATCATTTGTAAACCGGGGCCACTTAAATACCTTCTGTTCCAGAAAGTTTATAACAATCTACTCCCTCCCCCACAATTGCTTCAAGCTCTTCTTTTGTGTTGCAATACAAGAATTCTGTGGCAACAGAGTAATGCATTGCAACATTGGATTTCTGTGCTTGAACATGTCACACTTTGATCTCATCACCTTCTCTTTGCCAATTGGAATGTCCTCTTCAAGAATTGATTTGCAGCTATTTCATTTCTGTGGCACAATACCCTCAGTATAGTGTTTGGGTCTGATCTATTCCACCTTCCTGTTGTTGGAGGCATTGGCAACTTCTGGCCAATACCCATCGCTCCAATTCCACTTGACTCACAGGTTATAATGCTGAAATCTTCAATCAATTGCTCCGTACTTTGACCCATTAAGTCTATGACTCCCTCCACCACATCTGCCTCTCTCTGCACCACTTCCTCTGCTATTAGTCCTTCCTCACAAGTGCAAAACACCTTCTTCAAGCTCTCAAAATCCTCTTGGATCATCTGGTAATCCGACCGGTTGAACGCCCGGGAGCTCCCACCAGCAAGCAGAACCATAAGGAATGACTCAAATGAGGTCTTCATGACTTCCTTCATTGCCAAGGCTTGAGCTCTATCTGTGAGTATTGCAGACATTACTGTGAGATTCTGCTTGAGGGTCCTCAATGCAGGCCGAATCCGAGAGTTGGCAACATCTCCAACGTAGAGACCATCATAGAACACAGAGCTCGAGTCAAGGAAGATCAAACGATAGGCTGCAACTTCTGAGACATATTGGAAGGCTGTTTGGATAGAATTGGTCACTACATCAAAGTATGCTGAGCCACTAGTATTGCCCTTGCTTCCTAAGCGATGGCGGCTTGAAGGAACTACCCCTGACTTGAGTGACACTGATCTGTCAAGGACTTGGATGCTTGAAAGCAGATAGTGCAAGGTATTGACCCGAATATAGAGACGTTGCGTGCCACGGCTCGTTGATGGCCTCGGATGATGACCTTCATTTGTTTCATGAATCTGATGCTCAACTGATGTCATGCTACAAGGTGCAGCTTTCTTCCACAGCTTCAGAAACTTGGAGTCTCTGTTGCATCTAGTTAGTGGAGGAAGTGATGGAATATAGCTCTGCTTTGAACCTGAATCACACAAGTTTTGAACCAAAAAAAAAAAGAAATCTTTATCTACTTTTACAAGTTTTAAAAGCTTGGAAATGACTAGTCGTCAGTTCTTAGCTTTAGTTCTCACCACATGCTGCAACAAATGAGGTGTACTTTTGGACAATATTTTCCACTCCCTCTGCAAGATCAATAACCAAATCTTCTGTGATTCCTATTGGGATCTTAAAGAAATCGTCCACTGTTGCCTTTGCCAAGCCTATCAATTCCACAGCTGATAGTGCATGTTGCTCGGATTTGGACTTGGGATTCCATGTCTACATCAGAAGAAACCATGAAATTACTCAAAAACTTAAGGGTTAAGATGTAAATTTGTTTTGAAAGTTTTCACTGAGGAGCATTGTCACCCTAAAAGTTTCAAAACGTAGCAGTATTATCTATACCGTTAAAAAATAGACGTTGATTGTTAACATTTTAACTCTAAAGGTAACATTGCTCCATTTTAATACTTTACTTTAAGGACAACATTGAACCCAAAAAACCTTTCGAGTTACTTCTCAGTAAAAACTTACTAAGCAAATTTACATCTTAACGGAAAACTTAATGACAAGTGCACTGGTTATTGGTCATAATCCCAGCACTTACTTCGATTTCTTTTGCTCTAAGGAAACACTCTTTCCCACCTCCCAGTGATTCATCGATCCATCTTCT
Organism: Acacia acuminata; assembly: GCA_019022655.1. Classification (NCBI taxonomy): domain Eukaryota; kingdom Viridiplantae; phylum Streptophyta; class Magnoliopsida; order Fabales; family Fabaceae; genus Acacia; species Acacia acuminata. The sequence goes on from JAFJYI010000023.1 coordinate 323,919, forward strand.
CAAGAAGTTGAGAACGACCGAATCAACTTCATACGGAACCATCTCTCTCACAACGGCTCTGCCACCATCGTCACATTCACTAGATTCCTCAACCAACATTTGGACCAGAAGCTTCTCAAGCCTTCCTGCTCTCTGCAACACCTCAACCATTTCAGTGGTGAGTGAGTTGACTCCACCCAGGTACTGCCTCAGCACATGCCCGTAGCAGTTGTGCAGCGTCAGCGCCGCCACAGCTCCCGCCGTGGGCTGCCATTTACTCACCACCGGGCTGAAACTTTCCCTCTCCTTCATTGCCAGTTCTTCAGTCTTCTCCGCTAGTCGAAGCAGAACTTGACCCATCTCCTCCTTTATCTCTGATTCCGTAGCTTTTTGGTTCTCCGCATCTATTATCTGCATTAATTAATTCATATATAAACCAAACAAAGGATGAAGATGATACAGAACGAAGATATATATACACAGATATACATACATACATATATAGATGATGAGTTATACTCTTTTTTATCCTATTTACAAGTAACAACCACCAAATTCATAAAATAATTTAGTGTAGAGTGATAACGAGTGACATATATTTAATAGTAAAAAAATGAAAGATTAGTTTACAGTTATAGAAAAAGGGATTTGTTCCTAGTAAAGAGCAGGGAGTACGAGAGGGAATGATGGCTATAAAAATAACAAGAGGGAATACATCGTTGAAAAATAAGTAAGCGACAAACCTTGTCAAAAGCATTTTTGAGGGAAGAACGAATGTAATATTCAATCCGATCGCCGGAGGAATCGACGATGGTAATGTTAGGGCCTTCACCTTCAGAGACGGTGACGTCTTCACCGAGAATCTTGGAAGCCAACAAAACCAGAGGAAGAAGGTTCTCGATCTGCCCAACCGTCCCTCTCACGTAATAGTCATGGTAACTCACCAGCTTCTTCTCCGCCCACATCAGCATCGATCCCAATACCGACGTCAATACCTTCACAAACATCGCCTCCTTCTCCTGCTTCGCGTCCGCCGCCACCTCAACCAGCATTGCGTAAGCCGCACTCAGAAGATCCGACTCCACCTGACCCGTTTCCACGTACTGCAGAAACAGGGCCCACGTGAAACACACGTTGTGAATGGGCCTGGAAATCCCAAGCGTGGACCACATTTTCTTCATGAGCTCGAGAAGCTCGTCCACTTCGTCAAGGACTTGGGTTTCGTCGCGGATGTCGAAGATGGCTTGGAGGAGGGAGGTGTAGAGGTACATGTTGACGGGGTAGCCGTCGACCCAGTGGCAGACGTCGGTGGGGGTGCCGTTGGCGCTGCGCCATGACAAGGAGACGACGGAGTTGCAGAGGGTTCGCATGGTGTCGGAGTTTTTCCCGATGTCGAGGGGCTTTTGATTGCCGGATTTTATGATGTCCCTGAGGCGCACGGCGAATGTGTTGTTCTTCTCGAGAGGAATGGAAGGGTGAAGAAGAAGACCAGCTTCTAAGACCTTGAGTTGTCTCGTCTGCCACATGTGGTACTCGTTCGAGTCGTTGAACTCTGATGGCTTCAGCTGCCTCAACAGTTCCAGTGGTAGGATTATCGTCTCTGCTCTCCTTCCCATCTGCCATATATCACATGCAAGTTGCAACGTTAAACAACGACGTCGTTTAGGAGCGTCCTTTTTTAATTTGGGGAGTTTCAGTCAGCCCCAGGCAATTTTATTTCAGTTTACCATCAAAGAATGCTGGAATTACACTACACCCCGAAAACCAAAATAAAATTAAGTTTTGTTGCTGAAAAAACACAAATATCCTTGTTTTATTTTTGAGTTAAGAAGTAATTTAGCCAACGAACTATTACTTCAGGAGTGTCCAATACAAATAACTCTTAAGTAGATCAAAAATACCAAACAACTTTTTAAAATATGCAATCAACACAAAAAATGAAATAAAACTTTTTTGTGCTGGACGCTCCTGGAATAAAATTAAGTTTTTTGTACTGACTGTACATTTTTAAAAGTTATTTGTGCTGAGCCTTTTTGAGGTAATGGTTCGTAAGTTAAATTGCTCCTTATTTTTTAATAGGGCTTTGAGAAGAACCAAGGGAGTTAACAAAAACATTTTATTCATTCATAAGATAAATAAGGGAATTCATAATACAAATAAGGGAATTAAAAAAATAAACAATTTGGAATGACAATTGAAACTTTTAAAAACATTTTTTCAATTGATACCAAACAAGCATATTATTTTTATGGGTAAAGGATTTCTTCAGTCACTCAAGATAAGTTATCTCGAGTCAATGGAGATAAATTATCTCCACCGACCCCCAAAACTACATCGTTTTAGATTAATTAAAGGTATTTCCATAATTTTGCACCGTTTCATTAATTCACCAAAAATTACAAACACACCTTTCATTAGTTTAAAACGACGTAGTTTGGGATCATTGGAGATAACTTATCTTCAATGACCGGAGAAATACTTTTACCTATATTTATACCCACGAAACGTACTTTCATTTTAGTGCAATAGGTGTAATGAAATTTTAGAATTCTGTCATGGCCGATTGGAATAAAATTGCCACAGGGAGGGTTAACTGATATGCTATGCACGTTATGTTTTATTATGTTATAGGGAGATGTGTTTCTTGATTCGTACGTTATAATTTCATGGTTTATATACATACTTGGCCGACTAGGGTCCTCATGAGGGTCTTCCTTAGGCGGTTATCGCTTTGCTCTGTGACCCGCATCTGCTGTCTCATGATCTCCGCCGAAGTCATTGGCCGCCTCGGTCTCAATAATGAAGGCGCCGAGTACGACAAAGGGCTACCTCCGCCCTGCCCCGACGGTGAAGACGGCGTCGACGATATTCCACTGCTCCCTCCCGCCACCATCCTCCTCGACGGCGACCTCTTCAACATCTTCAAGCCGAGGGCCCTCTTCACCCGGCTGGTCGGATGACTCACCACCTGGTTCGGCTTGCCACTGTCCCCATTCTCGTGGTTAGAATGAAAGGTGAGAGCGTTCCGTCCTCCTCCGAAGCCCGGCGACGATCGACACGTGGTGAAAAAGATCTCATAGGCGGTTTCCCTGACGTCATCTTGGTCGAGGCCTTCGAGGTTGCCAAAGGGGCAGACGATGTCGTTGTCCTTGTCGGGGAACTCGAGCCGGCGAGGGTGAGGACGCACGTGATCTAAACGGGAAGAGACGATGGAGGAAGGATAAGATTCGCGTCGGGCATGCTGACCCATGGGAGCAGAGAAGGGACGGGTCAGAAACCCACGACGAGAGTGCGGCGGCAAAACAGATGGGCGTTAAAGTTCCGGCAGGATAGGGAAGAAGAGCATTTGACCTTAATAAAGAAAATGGCAAGAGGAAAATAATGGAGAAAAGGGAGGGAGCGTAATGATCGTTATGTTCGTTAGATGACAGCAATTTCGTGAGATAGAGATGCGTGATTATGGATTTTCCAGCGTTGTATTAGCGAAGCAAACGATGCCAGCGATCCAAATTTCATTCACAAATTGTCAAAAAAGATTTACATTATTTTAATAATATCTATTCATTTTCTAATTAATTAATTTTAATATTTACATTATAGTGATGATTTTCTTTTTGTTTCGCCAGAACATTATTATGATGATTTCAAGTTTATCTAAAAATATATTAGAGAAAACTTTGACTGAACACGTTGATGTCGGATGACCAAGTTTCTTATTTTTAGTATGTGGTTTAAATATCTGCCTGGAATGCAGGTGACATGGATCAACCAAAATTTTGTTGTTGCATGCTGTTCCCGTTTTCAATTTTCAATTAACATACCAAAACTTCCACATGTTTACCATACTACAAAATAAAATAAAATTTAACGATACTAATTAACATCCTATTTTTAACAAACAAAAGTTTAAAAGAAAGCAGTGGCATTTTGAAATTTTGACTTGATTCTCAACGAACATTTTCAAATAAACCGTCATTAAAAGTTACTTTGAATGACTATTACAAAAAAGTCAGTTAAAGTTATGTTGGAATTTCAAAATATATAAATATTTGTGAGTTTCAACTACTGTTTTTCTAAAACATTCGTTGAAAGAAAATTTTCATCCACTATTTTAAAAAACAGTCGTTGAAAGTTAAGCCAAAAAATAAAAAAAAATGAATATTTGTTACTTTCAACAACGGTTATGTTTTTTTTTTAAAAAAAAAAAAAAACAATCGTTGAAAATGTATTAAAAAAAGGTTTTTAACATTAAGAATGTATAATCAGTACACCCATCTTCTCCTACACTCATGCAAACCCACTTCCTATCGGGAGAGGATTTTCTCATAATCATTTTTCTCCTTTTCTTCTCCTTAGCCCATCTTGATCATTGATTGGGAAGAGGAATAAAATATTTAAAGTAATATTTTGATTGATTGGATGGATATGATTTAAAGATGATGAAGGATAATGAGAAAAAGAAAATGAGAAACCCAACCCCTTCCCATCACACCTTCTAAGGCACCTGTCACACCCATTAGCCATTACCCTCTCACCCACGTGATGCTTTTCCCATTTCTCATTTTTATTTTTTTTGAGTTCGCCTTCAACCTCTGCCTTCTTTCCATGTTTCCATGTTTCATGCTGTTGTGATGTTACATATATCAACGTTTTGCACTTTGGGATCATTCTATAAATAACATCACCCCCAGTTTTGGATTTTGTAGTCTTTTTCTTCTTCTTCCTTATTCCTCTTCCTACTTGTCCATGGTTTCGCTTAGCTTCTCTCTAAGCCATTCTACCTGCTCTAGCTCTGACACCGTCTCCAAGCTCTGACACGTGGTTCGTGCTCGTCTTCCTCCTCGCCTTTTTCCATCAACCATCGTGCATCTTTCTCGTCATCTTTTTCCGCGATGCGAGCCTCTCGTCTTCTTTTACTCAAATCAAACTCAGATTCGAGCTAATGAAGGAGGACGATGGCGAAGGTGAGCAAAAACACGGATCTGTAGATTTTTTTTTATTTTGAATTAATCTCGTTATTTTTCAAAAACATGAACTCAGATTTGTGTTCCTAAAGCTTTGAATGTGCTATAGATTATAGGTGCGGTGACTTTTGTTTATTGCGTTCGGTTTTTTTTTTAGATCTCGAAATTTCTCAGATCTATTTTTTGTGTTTTGGATTTTTTTGAGATCTGAAATTTCTCAAATTTGTTTATTGCGTTCTAGATTTTTTTTCAGATCTTAAATTTCTCAGATATATTTATTGCATTCTGGATTTTTTCATTCTGGATTTTTTTCAGATCTTAAACTTCTCAGATTTTTGTTTAACGTCATCCCCGTCGCCGTCCCCACCTGTTTTGGTCTTTTTAAAAAAAGAAAATACTTATGGCGTCTAAGAAATATTTAAACGCCGTAAGTCTCCACCTTTTGCACCTTCCAAATAATCATAGATTGACATGTAAAGTGAAGGAAATTAATCAGTGATTAAATTTCTTAAGGCGGGAGAGTTGCATATAATCATATGAATACTGTAGATCATTGCAATGGGAAAATAATAACGGGCTCTAAGACAAACAAATCCAGCTTGAGTGGAATGGGTTCATGTAACATCCCAAATTTTGGGATTTAAAAGTTTGAATAAGATAGGGAAATTAATTATGAGATTTTGGCTTAAATAATTATGAGAATAATTATTTGAAATTTAGGCTTATTTGTCCTTAATTTATTTTGGGAAAAGAATAATTCAAATAAGGAATAAATTATGCCTAAAATTATAAAAATAATATATGAGAATTTAATGGTGGAAATTGGCCAAATGGTCAAACTAATTATTTGGGAAAATTATTTTTCCATATAATATTTAAAAGTTAAAAAAAAATTGCAAAAGATAAAATGTTGATAAAAGCTCAACATGTGACATTTATATATACATATACGTGGGGTATATTTATGTGGGATATGTATTTACATATCCATGTTCCTTTGTAGACCAATTTTCCCCAGCCCAAGAATAACATCACTAAGTCCTCCAGTGCAACTTTTCCCTCGTGAATGAAGATTAGACTATTGGGCTTGAATTGGTTTTTAACTAAACTAGGTTCATTTTCATATCTTCGGCCCAACTCACTAAAATTTGCAGCAACCCATTACCTCTTATTAAACCAATCAGTTTTCTCTTTTATTCCTCACTGCATGTGATAGTTGAATATAACAGCTAGATATATACACTCCTACTTCTCTAATAACCACTCAACTAGTGAAACACGTAACAGCAACAGGAACACGCAAGAAAAAAATCACAGCATGGTTTATGGAAACAGCAGAAGGAAATTAGATCACGCCGTTTCCTCCAGCCTTCTGCCAACACGAAAGCACAGAGAAAAAAAAAGAGTCAACACCATACTTCTCGAGCCCCATGCAAAATACCCACTATGCATTTCCTTTTCAAATCGTTAGCTTTTCTCTCGGACCAAGCCCTTCATATATTATATATTCAATGCTCCTTGTGTCTCCAAAACTAGCAACCAAGTCTAAGAGTCCGAGAAGCGAGAGAGAAAAAGGAGAGCTGATAGGAGAAGGAGAAAGAGAGAAGGTCGAGATAGAGAAGTTGAGAAACAGAGTGAGAAAGAGTGGAACCGAGGTAGGAGAGTGAGAGTTGAGTGCTATAGCTCTGTTTTAAATCAGCAAAACAGAGGTAAGTTAACCTTTCCTTTTCTTCTTGTTTCCATGTACATACATCATTGATCACACACAAACAAACACATAGCTGTTAATATATATATATATATATATATATAGTTTTCTGGTTTGAAGAAGAATAGGCCTAGAATGGTGGTGAATAGTAATAGCTTCTGCCATTTTAAAATATATATATACACACACTTATACATCAGAAAAACCAAGACTTGTTATCTTCTATATATACAATATATACCCGTCATTACTTTTGGAAGAAAAGAGATAATAGAAAGCTGGTAGTCTCACACCTAGTCAAACTTTAAATTCCATAAGCCATTAGCTCTCATGTTGGCGTAAAGAACGTTTTGGTCTTCAAAGAAAATATAAATGTTGTATAGTATATATGTCAGGAGCTAAGTTATATATATATATATATATATATATATAGCGTGCTTTTGGAAATGATAGGTATTTATATATATAGTTTCACTGCTACTCTATATCTATATATAAATATACACACACTCATATATATATCGTTTTCCTGGGAGGAAAAAAAAATTATAATAATAAAAATAAAAATAATAACTAACTTATATATATATATATATATATATATATATATGTATATATATATATATATTTTTTTTTTTTTTATAAGATTGTTATCATGTTTTTCGTTACTGCACAGTGGGAAAACGAAAGGAATCTTAACTATTTTATATAGATAATCACATGTATAAATATCTAGAAGATATCATGGCAATGCCTTGTGCGTATGAAATATAATATATGCCAATACTTTATATATGCTTTGAAACCAAAACGTGGCTAAACTCTTTATAGAGACATGTATAAATATATGCATTATTTTCCTATCAGTGTGAGCGTGTATATATATATTAAGGTTGTACGTTGATATTCTTAAAAACTGATCTATATATATATATATATAATAAAAAGTAATTTTTTTTATGTGGTTAGTATTTATAAACTCCTATATAATAGGAACTAACCTAACTAATTCTTTTATTATCTCACTTATAATATCATTTACAAAATAAAATAGATAAATAAATAGATAGTTATTATTAAGAAAAGGGGAAATAAATAATAAAGGAAATAATTAATTAATAATAAATAGAAAAAGGATATTATTAATAAATAGATAGAGAATTTATAGTTTCAATGGTCTCATTGATTTTTTCCGGTCCGTCATAATATGCCAACTTTAAGCATTCTAAATATATTATTATTATTAAAATTTGTATATATTCAATTATAAGTTATAATTTTGCTTTTGTAGAATTTTAGAAGAATTATTAATAGTTAGTGAATTGGTTGTAGATTGATTTTTGGCATGTGTTTGAGCTCTTGGATTAGGAGCGGTGTAATAATAATTAGCTTCTAGCGAGAGGTAACCACTTTCCACTTGTTATGTGTATTGATATGTTGTTTGTGAGTATTTGTGAAATCACTATGAATATTTTTAATATAAATTGCCTTGCGGAACCTTATGATTTAAATTATGAATTTATACATATTTATTTATTTATGTATAAGAATTTAGAGTTTTGATATTATGATATTTATTATGATAATTATGGGAAGGGTTGAATTGGGAGGAAATGAAGTAATATATTCCACCACGTGGTGAGGCCTCCATCGTGCACGATGGTTGGCTTTCTATTGTCCCTTTTGTTCAATGAGGGGCCCGCATGTTCAATGAGGGCATACGACACCCCACATGTTCAATGAGGGAAAAGGCCCATGGTCCGGGACATGTGCTACGAGGATTTTGGCGGTTCTCATCACATGACCGGTGAGCTTTTGAGTAACAAGTAACATGGATGTAACTTAGCCCATGGGTCTAGTTGGAGGAAATAAGGCGGTTCGGTTGGATTGGTGGGAGGCATCTTGGGAATTGTGTTAATGAAAACTGTGATACATAATTTATGATATGAAGTTTTGTGATATGGATATTGGTGAATTTTATTTTTAATATTTTCTTATATAAATTGTTCCACTTGGCACCTCACTAGGCACCTCACTAGCACATATTAGTATTCGTAATAAGTTGGATTGATGGTTACCACATTTTTCCAGTGATAGTTCCGTCCGGTCCTTCGGGGAAAACTTCGGAAGCTTAGGCTACTTCTTCCGACGTAGTGCTTCCATTTTACGGTGTACGTTGGATGATTGTATATTGCCACATTAGGGCTCATTTTGCATACTCTGATTTATTTTATATATATTTTGGCAAGCAATGAAGCATTACTTAGTCGTGGATCAACCCCTAATTTGAAATTTCGCTAAGTAAAATAGAGGACGTTTCGGTTCAAGTGTAAGAAGGGGCTACTCCTGTGTCCGAATCCGCAAGGCTTAAAACTATAGGGTTAGCTTGATAGGATGATATGGTAATTGAAATAATTACCTTTTAAAAAATTACATGCTTGACAGGGGAGGAGCCATGAATTATAATTAGGGGGCAAAAGTTATAGAATAGAACTTAGAGGTTTATGAAACTACATTTAAACCCCATAAAAATTTTAACATTTTAGTCCCTATACGAAAATTTTGGTGGGGACTAAAGTGAAAGTATTGAAATTTTGATTAGGTTTAAATGTAATTTCCTAAAAATTTGGGCTTCATTATGTAATTTTAGAGGGCGGGGGCCATCCCTAGCCCCCCCCTAGTTCCACCCCTGATGCCTGATCAATGACCTTGTCAGCCGGCATGGAAATTTTTCTGTAAATGGAAGGTTGCGAATTTGATCTTACCTATAACCTCATCGTTATTAGTGCGTATTCGTTTTAACTTATTTAAAATGATTTTGTGGTATATAAATTAAACATGGTAAATTTGCAAGGGGGTGAAGTGGAGTCATGGAGTGTGAGTATATCAATGACTTTGTTACTTAATTGATGTGAGTTCTTCTATAAATGAGGAATCGCGAGTTTGATTTTGTTTGTAGCTTCATATCATCAGGAGAAGCTTCTTTAAGTAAGAAACAAGAAAAAGAGAAGGGTGGGAGGGAGGGAGGGAGACGTATTGGGCTATTGTTGGGTAAAGGGAACCCCACAGCATGTGTCAAGTCCCTCTTCCAGTAAAGCTTATTTCCTTCTCTCTGTTTTTTAAGAATAATTAGCCCATACATTAAAGTTGATCTTATATTAAACACCATATGGAGTATCATACTGTCATTAATATGTGGATTTTGAATCAGGCTTTGTCAATTTATCATTCAATCTTTAATTCATCTAACTTCCTTTACAATTAATCCCTCATAATTCAAACTTCCCCACTACTTACTTGCATGAACAATACGATTAGAATTGTATATGCATTCTGCTCTCCTATTCGACTCATCTATATACTTTCTGCTAGATTTGTATTTGCATCATGCATTCAACATTAAAATTTGGTTCATGCAACTGCTCATTTTTGCCTCCCTCTAATATATGTATTGGGAACTGTTAATGGGTTGTTTTCTTTATCCTTCTCATCCTTTGCTTCAAAATCACGTAGTTTTGGAGTAAAAACATGGGTTGGGTTTCTCTCATAATCTCTTTCTCATTATCTCTCATCATCTCTAAATTATATCCATCCAATCAATCACAATACCACTTTAATCTTTCTCTCATCTTCCCAATCAATGGCTCAGATAATGCTAATGAGAGAAAATGAAAAAAAAATGATTAGGAGATAATCTTCTTCCGTAAAAACATGTCAATGTCATCAATCACTGTGTAATATTTTTTTTAGTAGCATTCGGTATCCCAAATTATTTTTTAGTACACGCAACAACCTAAAATATGTTTTTTCCGTACTGAATGCTAAAAAAAAAAAACAATATTTTAAAATAGTGAGTTTAACTAAGAAAATATTTCTGAGTAATGGGTGCCAAATAGTGAGTGCCACCAAAAGAACTAATTGTTCACTCACATTTCCACCAAGCCACATGTACCGTACAGCATAAAAAGGTCAATCAAGTTTTGGTCCCCCCAAAATAAATAGTGTATCAATTATGTATTCAAAGCGGGCAAAAAGTAAGCTCTGCCCATACCATTCGTGGTTAACAAAGAGGCAAGCTTCCAGTGAATGGGAACCTTTTTCAGTTTTTTTCATCAAACTGAGGCCACTTTTCTAGCTATATTCATTTTCCTTCAATATGTTATATACTACCTCCTTCCGGCCTTAAATATAAGACATATTTTATAATATATTTTGCATTATAAACTATATCTTATATTATAGTCGAAAGAATACTTTTTTTCTTTACATCCGCATTCATTGGAAAATAGATATTTGACAATGACGAGTTTTCCATCATATCTTAGTCAAAATTAAAAGGGTGAGTTTTTTTTTTATATATGTATTTGTAATTATATCAATCAGTCTCTAACTAAAACGTAATACCCTGCTCACTCTTTTGTGAATATAGTTGGAACCACGTCAGCTTTTCTATTTATTTGTTTATTTACTACTGGTGGTAATGTTTAGGGTTAACCAGCAAATTTGTTCTGGAAGTTTTCACTAAAGAGTAATTTTATCCTAAAAGTTTTTTTTGTCTCAATGTTGCCCCGGAAGTTTCAAAATGTAGCTATGTCGTCCATTTCTATCAAAAAGTTCACGGTTAATGTCGATTTTTTGATGATCAACGTTAGTTTTTAATGGATCAGAATAGGGTAACATTACTACATTTTGAAACTTCCGGAGTAACATTAAAACAAGAAAAACTTTCGAGGTAATATTGTTTTCAGACCTATACATCCAGAGCAGATTTATTGCTTAACCCTCATGTTTAAACCAAATGTTACTGCCATGAGTCTCTCACCAGTGGCGTAAGCCCAACATCTCATGTTTAAAGAGTAATTGTGCAGCGGTCATACTTATTTGGAGATAGTAAAGTCTCCCATTATGAGCCCACATTTTCCGTATATCAAACTAACTGATTGCTAGTGGCATCGGATGCTGATAGATTAATTAAAAAAGTATATGTGATTTACGATATGTAAGGTAAGTATGTGAGAAAAGTTTTATTCTGACTTATATAAATGTACTTCTTAAACATCAACTCAAACATGGTTTTCAGAAGAAAAACTATGTAGTACATGTGTGCATGATATGAAGTTTTAAAACTAGTCTCTCTTTCTTTGCCCCCCAAATAATTTAGCTCACGCTTCTGTTTGCACATTTCACGTGATTAGCCCCTCTTTATTAGTGAAGAAGGAATTGTTTATATATAACGGTTAATTCATGTCCTTTCTTTCTCAAGATAAATAATACCTTGTGTCTTAATTATACGATATACTTTATAGTGAAATTTACACTAAAAACTATGTCCTATATTTAAAACTGAAGGAGTATCTAGCTTCATAATTACCGAAGAAGGAATTTTTTATATATATATAATGGTTAATTCATGTTTAATGATCCTTTCCTCCTCAAGATAAAAAAATATCTAATTTCATAACGGTTAATTCATATATTATTTGTTATTTTCATTTGTGTGTGTATAAAAGATTTAAAGCTGGTTTGATTTCGTTAAAAAAAAAAAAAAAAAAAAAAATCGTTTGGAAAACAGTTTTAAAAAAACAAAAATTTGTTTTTAAAATAGGTGTTTTCTTATTTTTTTTTTTTTTGAAATCATCACATAATCACTATTGATACCACACTATCGACCACCCCTGGTAATAATTGCTGCCACATCACTTCAAAAGCAGTTTTTTTTTAAATAATTATCCAAAACAGATTTATTTATTTTTTAATTTTCAAAACTCTTTTTTAGGAACAATTTGATAGGGAAAAAAAAAACAGAAAACAAAATCATACGGGCCCTTCCCTTATTTACGCTTATGAAGTGAGATATTGTTTCTTTTTCTTTTTTCGAGTGAAGCTCAACCCTAGAGTTGGTCATTTTGGATGTCACGTGGACTCTGGTGAAGAGCATCTTGAGCATACGGGCCCTTCCCTTGTTTCTTTTGCTTTTTTGAGTGAATATCAAACCTAGTTTTTGTTGACCAAAAAAAAAACCCTAGTTTTGGTGCTTTTGGATGTCATGTGGTGAAGAGCATCTTCAGACTTCAGCCCTGTGGATCCCGCCTTGGTTGAGGCTTGCCCTTTAATTAAATATAACACTAATATATATAATAAAAGTGTCAGACACTCTCATCTAAAAAAAGAAATAGGTTGATCTTGGAGTTGATTAAGGTCGGCGAGGAGACATCCTAACTCCATGTTAACGCCCGAGGTAATAGACGGTTCGCTCTTTCGCCCAAAGATCGGTATCACTTAGGAGGAATGGAGATTTCGTTTCGCCATCGGATTATTGGTGAACCCAACCCTTTCCTAAAATTTATTATTTTATATATATATATATATATATATATGACCACTTGAAGTCTTGGAGCCGTGGGTCCACAAGCCCCACACTGTTAAAGTCTCGGAGTCACATGTCAAGCCCTTCGTGGTCGCGTAATGGGGATATGCCCCACAAATGCACAAAATTACCATAAAAGGAGTAATTATTAGATGCTCCCAAAACATCATATCATATCATTTGTGATATCAATAATAAAATCAATAACTTGAGTTTTTTTTTTTCATATATTCGGTTTATTGCAAAATATTTTTTCACATTTTTATGGGAATAAAATTTTGATTGGAGATATATGGTTTTGTGTGGGAGTATCCGAAAATGGGCTTTGAATGAGAAGAAAACTACTCCCTCCTATGCACCTTTCATAATTTTCTGCTCCTTTTGATCAAGGTACTCTAAAATATATATATAAAAATTAATATGATATTAAAATTTAATGTAATTTATAAGAATAATGTTATGAATTATTTAAATTTTATGACAAGTTTGATACTTTTAACTATTTTCATATATTTATATATATGAATTAATTAAAACTGACCTATTAAAAAGGAGAATTGACTTTGGGGTGGCGGCAGCTGGCAGGATAGTGTGTGTGTGGGCAGCTTTTTTTGGCTTTTCCCCCTCCTTTGGAGCATACTATTGAATTCAAAGCACGTTATGGGGGGAGTGAGGACCCTCCTAACAAATGGCTTTTTTTTTTAATTTATCCCTTTTTAAATAACTATTTAAGTATATGCCCTGTTTGGAAATTATTTAAGATCTACCATACGTTTAGTCGATTAACGCCCTCATTTAGTCGACTAAAACGCGGGGCTCAATTTTTTTTTGAAAAATCCCGCGGTTTAGTCGACTAAATACATGATTTAGTCGTGGATTTAGTCGACTAAATCGCGGGGGACATATTTTTTTTTAAAATCGCGATTTAGTCGACTAAATCACATGGTTTAGTCGACTAAATCGCGGGATTTTTAAAAAAATTGAGCCCCCACATTTTCAATGGGCTGACAACCTTTTTACATTAAATTTGTTGAAAATAAATTTGTTTTTTAATTATTGTTATTTAAAAGTTTGAATTATTGTTTCCAGATTTTTAGGAGTTTCAAATAAGTAACAATTTTGTTAGGATTGTTTCCTACTTTCTTGCTAAAAGTTGTTTCCTACTTTCTTGCTAAAAGTTGTTTCCTACTTTATCGCCTATAATGTAGGATATATATACATATATTTTGGTAGAAATATTTATTGTATTTTTGCTAGACATCGAAAAAATTTAGTTTGTTAAGAAATAAATGGTTCGTTATTAATATGTGTTGACAACACAAAATGCAATCCAAAAAAAAAGAAAAAAAAGAACCCCCATTAAGCAAGTACATCGGGTTATTAATTATGGAGAAAATTTAAGTAATATTTTGTCAGTTTAAAGCTGAATATTTTGTTCGTTATTCTGACTAAGTTTTAATTTTAATTTTTTTTTGCATGCCTCACATTTTTATTAATTCGTTTAATATAATTACAAAGAAATAAAAAGTGCAATTCAAGGTACGCGGGGTAGTTAAAAACGAATTTCTTTTCAACAAATTTAATGTGAAAAAATTGTCACCCATTAAAAAATTTAAGCTTCTGGGTCCCACCTCATATATTTAATTAAACCATGCCGGATGAAAATGAGTAATTTTATCAACTATTTAACTTAAGATTTTGGTTTTTGATGATATTAACTTGGAAAATATATATTGATTTGTGTAAATAGAATATATATATGATATAATCTAAATAAATAGAATATGTATAAAAAAAAAGTGTAGTCCCTCTGATGAGAGGAAAAATAGAAGATGTTTCACTATAAAAAAACGCAACATGAACTATAACTATATCTCATATATTTTGTTAATCACTTCCACTTATGTATAAAATATAAAGTAATATAATAATATATTATTATAATAAAATAACATTTTGTTTTTCCGTACCTCCAACTTCCCCTACTATTCGGATGCATCTTAACAATCCTAACAAAACTGCTACATATTTGAAACTCCTAAAAAACGGAAACAATAATTCAAACTTTAAAATAAAAATAATTAAAAAACAAATTTCTTTTCAACAAATTTAATGTGAAAAGGTTGTCACCCATTGAAAATGTGGGGCTCAATATTTTTGAAAAATCCCGCGATTTAGTCGACTAAACCGATTTAGTCGACTAAACCATGTGATTTAGTCGACTAAATCGCGGGGATTTTAAAAAAAAATATGTCCCCCGCGATTTAGTCGACTAAATCACATGGTTTAGTCGACTAAATCGCGGGATTTTTCAAAAAAAATTGAGCCCCGCGTTTTAGTCGACTAAATGAGGGCATTAGTCGACTAAACAAGGGTAGATCTTAAATAGTTTCCAAACAAGGCATACGCTTAAATAGTTATTTAAAAAGGGGGCAAATTGAAAAAAGCCCCTAACAAATAGTACTTCAATTTGATCTTTTTTATAAGATATTTATTTATTTTTAAAAAGTATTAAATATTTTTTTTTTTACGTGTGTTGATAATTAATAAGAATAGTGGATGAGAGTATTCTCCAAAAATATTTGTATTATTAGAACTAGAGGGAGCATGATATTAGAGTTTATTGTGATTAGTAAAGGTAATATTAAAAATTACTTAAATTTTTTTAAAATAATTAATAATTTTAACTGTTTTTATTAGTTTGTAAGAATAATAAAGATAAGGGGAAGTAGAAGAAAGCCTCGTATATATTCCAAAATACTAAACATTTTCCGCCAACTTGAATTGACATCAACATTTGAACAAATCAATAAATGAGTTGCACTTGCCAATAGAAACATCACAAAAAACAAAAACAAATAGAGAGAGGATAGCAAACTATAACAGAAAAGTTTTATTTGGACTGACGGGATTCGAAGGCCTTATTTTGCTTATCTTCTTATTTGAAACCGTAAACACAATTTAGTACCGGACTGAGTGCGAAAATGTTCAATCAAATCAGAACCTCATAAAACTTCTCTTAAATATTTATCTCGTAAATCACTTTCCGACTTTTACTGCTAATCAAATGGGCAGTTAGTTATAAGTACGGTCAAGTAGCTTAGCTTGTTGTTGTTGATTTGGCTTCCTCCAATATCTGCATTACATGTATATATATTCTCTAGGCTTTCCAGAAGCCACTTGACATTTAAGCCTCAGCCTGTTCAGGTAAAAACCCCTGCCTTTAATTGAGTGGATATTTATCTTCCACGTCTCCATTTATGTCCTTTCCAACACCTTCCTTGTCTGCCATATTCTAATTATATACGCACATAAGCATATAACGTAACTCACTGCAACCTCAGATTCTGCAGCCTCAAAATGAAGAGAGTGGGAGTGGTCGGAGGAGGCATTAGCGGTCTGGTTTGTGCATATGAATTGGCAAAAGCGGGTCTCCAAGTTGTTGTGCATGAGAAAGAAGACTACTTAGGAGGCCATTCCAAGACTGTCCAAGTCGAAGGCTTTGATCTTGACCTCGCCTTCATGGTCTTCAATCGGGTAATCCATTTCCTTCTTCTTCTTCTCTTGCTTCTGCATTAACCAAAACTCCACCATTTTCATTTGTTCACACTCACACACACTATATGTATATATATGCTCCTCTTTGCTTCTCAACTCAACTGAATCTGAAATGGTTCATTTTGAGAGGTTTTCCTGTGAACATTATCTATAACTCACTCACCTTATCCTGTATTGGTCCCTGTTTGCTTTGCTGTTCCAATCAGTTTTTACTTTGCAACTTCACAGTTCAAACCTCAACATCGTGTCTTTTTGTTGTTTTAGTGGTGTCGGCTCGTATTATAATTAATTTATGCTGCTCTTGTGGATTTTGAAATCAATATTGGGATTATTATTTTTTTCATGGGATTTTTACCATCCCGTACAAACTTGGATGATATGCTTGATTGATATATTTACCTCTGTAAAAATAGTTTGAATTATTTGTTTGCCCGTCTCTGACATTTGTCAGAAACTGTAAAGGGGAAGAACGAAAAGTCGAAAACAATGTGTTTCGTAACCAGTTTAGGGACGAGCGCCTAGGAAATCTGGTCGGTCCAGATCTCCAGAGCAGATCTGGACCGTCCCTTTTTCTGTTTTTTTTTATAGTTTTTTTTTTTTTTTTAAATTTTTGAAGTTATTTTTTAAATATTAACTAATATCATAAAATATATTTTTAGTATCGATAAGTACCCGAAATATTTTTGTAAGACCCTAAAATAATTTTTTAAGATGATAGAAGTATTTGTGAGTAGCAGTCAATACCCTGAAGTATCTTTTTAGTACCCCGACCACTGAATGCTACTCAAAAATACTTCATAATCTTAAAAAATTATTTTAGAATCTTACAAAAATATTTCACAATATTGACTGGTGTTAAAAGAATACTTCAAGATATTCAATATACTGACAGGTACTAAAAAAAGCATTAAATATGCTGAAGTATCTTTTTATACTAGTAGGTATCCTAAATTTTTTTTTTATCTTAAAAAAATATTTCAAATACTGACTGACTGGTTCTTAAAAAATAATTTCAAAAATTATTAATAAAAAAAAAAAAAGCAGAAATATGGAGATCTGGATCGCCCAGATCTCCTAGGCACTCGTCCCTCTTGGGAGGAGCACCCCCTGCTCGGCTGTTGGAAACTGATTCCAATGTGTTTCACGGTTTCAATTAAAGAATTAAAGGTACAATAATATAGAGATATATAGAGAAAATGAAATAAAACCTGGATAAATTTTTGATGATTTGGCACTTATTCGAGAGTAAATTTATAAATATAAAGTATTTTAATATAAAATTTCAATGAATATGCAATGCATTTAAAATATTTCTAATGAAATTATAATATTCTGAGTGAAAGTGAAGTTTTTTAAAATAGAGTTGGAATCTGCTTGATTGAGAGAAAATCAGTATTGTTATAATTAATTCAAACTTAAATTCTTATTAAAAAAAAAAGAATTTAAAAATAGTGAAGAAACTGGTAGTTACACCATATTAGCAAGTATATAGTGGCTTGGAATTTTTGATAAGGGAATGTCTGACGTGGCCGGATCTGGATCACACAGCTAATGCATCCCCCTCCCATCTTTGATTATTCAGCCGTCACCAAATTGTACTTAATATTACCATGATCATAAACAAAGGTTAAGACTTAATATGCACTGTACAATAGGATGTTTTAGTAACACTTGATATTTTAAAATATTTTTTAATCCATCTAGTGCCTTCAAATATTTCTCAGTAGTGTCACTGCCTTATAATAATTTTTAATTTATTCAACACCCTAAAATATGTTCTAGTAGTTGGAAAAATTGTACCAAAAATTACTTTAAAATATATATTTTTTGATATTATTATCAATATCTAGTTCGGGATTTGTAACTGCTCCTCCTAATACAAGTGTCTCCTCTTAGGTTTGAACTCGAAGCCTAAAGGGATCTAACAGAGTCTTACAATGTTAGACCAACTCTATGTTGGTAATTACTATAAAATATTGAGTACCACTGAAAAATAAGGGCACTGATTGCCCCAAAAAAAAAAAAAAATCTTTACTGCTGAGAGCCACTAAAAAAATTTGGGGAGTTGGATACAATATAACTCATGAACAAAAGTTAAAGGACAATTATTACATAATGTAGATTATATCTTTCAAAAGTAAGTTTACATATGGGCGGCTGTTTTTTAGTCAGTGAAAAGTGTGAATCAGCTGAAGCAATCTTAATTTATGAGAGTATAATAACAACCCAAAATCAAGCAGAAGCAATCCGATACTTGTAAAGTACTAATAGAACCACTATCATGAATGAATAATATAATAAGGGAATTAATAGATGATTCAAATTTAAATGGTTCGTGCGTGCATGGGTTTTTGAGAACAGAGCAAGAAAGAGTTGTAATGAGTATTATGATTATGATGAATGCAAGGTAACGTGTACTGTGGGTGGTTAATAATGGAACAGGTGACATATCCAAATATGATGGAGTTATTCGAGAGTTTGGGAGTTGACATGGAACTATCCGACATGTCGTTTGCAGTGAGCCTGGACAAAGGCCGAGGTTGCGAATGGGGCAGTCGAAACGGTTTCTCCAGCTTATTTGCCCAGAAACGAAACCTCCTCAACCCTTACTTCTGGCAAATGGTTCGTGAAATTGTCACCTTCAAACATGATGTTCTCAGGCTAGTACACTTCAGCTTAATAGCACATGGCAACAATAACAACAACATTAATAATAATATTGACCTGGTTTGTAATTTAATGCAGCTATCTTGATAGGCTTGAGAATAATCCAGACATTGATCGCAATGAGACTTTGGGCCAGTTCGTCATCTCACGGGGTTACTCAGAATTGTTCCAAAAGGCTTACCTTGTATGACAAGCCACTCCTTAATTTATAACTACTCTTATATATATCTGTCTGCTCTGTAATTTTCTCGAGTTAAACAAGTGAGAATGTGCCTGCTCTAGATTCCCATTTGTGGTTCAATCTGGTCCTGCCCTTCTGAAGGGGTTATGAGCTTTTCTGCTTTCTATGTTCTCTCATTCTGTCGCAACCATCATCTGCTTCAGGTACTACTGCTAATTACTCCTTCCGGTTCTCAATATAACACATATTTATCTAATTTGATTGTATTAAATAATTTGGTTAAATTAGTTAATATGACATGTATTATATTATTTAAAGCACCCTAGTCATCTTCCTTGATCCTCTTATTTTCTTTCCTCCTTAATTATTGTTGAAGGAACGGGGTTAAATTAGGAGAAGATTAACAAATATAACAAATATGCACTAAATTTGGACCAATATTAACTCTCCTATTATTATGTTCTATAATAAGTATTTTCCTATGTTTATAGAATTGATTCTTGCTCTAGTAGTTTTAAGGTCCAAATTGTCAAAAGTTACTTCCTTGTTCACTTGCTTGCTTCTCCCTTCAGCTCTTTGGCCGCCCACAATGGCTTACTGTCAAACGGCGCTCACAAACCTATGTTAGAAAGGTGCAATGTCTATTCATTACGATATTAAGCCTTTCTTCCCCCACAAAAATCTAGTATTGATTCTTGATTTTGGAAAAATCAGGTCAGAGAAGAGCTTCTTAATAAAGGTTGCCATATAGTAACTAACTCTGAAGTGATATCAGTTTCAACATCTGAAAAAGGTCAGAAATATCAAACCTTTTTTCACTGTTCCCCTCCCCCCCCCCCCCCCCCCCCCCAAAAAAAAAAAAAAAAAAAAGAACACACACACACACACACAAAATTCCATGACAAATTCAAGAACTGTCATGCAAATTATTATGATTAAGGGTACTTTAACAAGTTCTAGAAGCATTATTGCAGGGTGCGTTGTGCTATGCAATGATGGTTCTCAAGAAATCTATGATGGATGCGTAATGGCCGTACATGCCCCTGATGCTTTGAGAATATTAGGAGACGAAGCAACATTTGATGAAAGAAGGATCCTTGGAGCTTTTCAATATGAGTACAGGTTAATTCATCCTCACAGTCTTTCAATTTATCTTATGACCTTAATAATACAGATCAGGTCCTGTATTTGCATGTATCACCATAGAGTATTCTTTGAACTATACATGTTTGTGAAGATGCTTAGGTTTCCCAAACACCATGTTTGCAATTGAACTCTCAAAATTCGTTTTTAGGAGCTACAGCACAACTTTAAGAAGATAACACGTGAGTTATTCAGGTCAAGAAGTATATGTTTGGATGTTTATGTTGACGCACGTGTATGTTAGTGTTCAAAATAAGAGATGCTAAAATTGGGATGTTGCATATATCCAAATAAGTTCAATCGCACCATTATATTTTTGCTCTGTATTGGCAGTGATATTTTTCTCCATCGTGATAAAAATTTAATGCCCAAAAACCCAGCAGCATGGAGTGCATGGAATTTCTTGGGAAATACAGACAATAGAGTGTGTGTGACATACTGGCTCAATCTTCTTCAGGTTAGTGAATTTTGTGCTCTTAGGGGAAAAAACAGCTTCTTAAGCAATCATTTATTCTTCCTAGTAAATGATCATGGTGTACTGTGAAATGCGTGGACTTGTAGAACTTAGGAGAAACAAGTCTACCTTTCCTTCTAACTTTGAATCCAGATCATACGCCACAAAACACATTGCTCAAGTGGTCAACTGGCCATCCAGTCCCTTCTGTCGCCGCATCGAAAGCTTCATCTGAATTAGATCTTATTCAAGGGAAAAGAAGAATCTGGTTCTGTGGGGCCTACCAAGGTATGTTCCTGCTTATTGTGTTGAAAGATTCTTCATTTTTAGTTCAGTATCAGTGTTTATGAACTTGCTGTTGAGCACGTGCTGTAATCATATTTCATTCTGGAATTTTGATCCAGTTCAAATGACCATTGATTGATAAATGCTTTGTGCTTCTGTTTCAGGTTATGGATTTCATGAGGATGGATTAAAGGTAGTAAGAGCTAACTTTGAAAGGAAAAGGCCATGATATGTTTTTGATTGTTGACTGACACTAAGCTAGGATTTAAGACAACCAAACTCTTTGGATTCTGAATTGGATATATATATATATAACATTATAACCATTTACTGCAACACATATATTCTACCTAGCAACATGTCAGCATTTTTGTTAAGTGGAAATAAAAATGACTGAACTGTAAAGTTTAACTTCTAGGCTGGAATGACTGCAGCACATGGGGTTCTTGGAAGATGCTGTGCCCTTATAAGCAACCCAAAACACATGGTACCTTCTTGGACAGAACTGGGTGCTCGACTTTTTGTGACTAGATTCCTGAAATCATACATATCTACTGGATGTTTAATGTTAGTTCTATTCCAAGACTCTATAATTTTTTGAGTGAATTCTCAAGATAAACATATCCCCAATATATATGCATGCTTTTAAATTTTAATAATCTACGAGTATAGAGAAGGTCTTCAATACCTTGTGCCTTGACATGTTACAGTTTATTAGAGGAAGGAGGGACAATGTTCACCTTTGAGGGACATGAGAAAGGGAGCCTATTGAAAAGTGTTATCAGGGTCCACAATCCTCAATTCTATTGGAAGGTATGTAGTATACACTTTGAACTTACGTAAGAACTATCAATGATTGGTCTTCTTATATGTTTAGAATTGATGATGTATACTTTTTCTTGTCAGTGAAAATGAAATCACTTTTATATGTATTTCAGGTTATGACACAAGCTGATTTAGGCCTTGCAGACGCATATATCAATGGGGACTTTTCATTCGTTGATCATGATGAAGGCCTTTTCAACTTATTTTTGGTACGTAAACTGATTTCATGATTAAACACAAATGTCCTTTTTGGTCTTCAATTAAACACACCCTGATTCTTAATGCAGATTCTCATAGCCAACAGAGATTCTCACAACTCAAAACTTAAGAACAGGTATGTTGCATATATATGGAAGATATTGAAGCATATAATCAAGTATTGCTCACATTTTGTATCAAACCATCTGCTCTTGATGGCTTTAGGGGTTGGTGGACACCAGTTTTATTCACATCTTGCATAGCATCTGCAAAGTTCTTCATGGAGCATGTTTCAAGGAAAAATACTCTTACACAGGCTCGTAGGAACATCTCTAGGCATTATGATCTGGTATAGGATTTTTTTTTTTATTTATTTTTGCCAAAGATCTGGTATAAGATTGTAACCTGCAATGTTGCCTGCATTCAGTGATGCAAAGCACAAATTTATGTTATTGAATTCATTCACACGAAAGTAACATGTATTAAGTTTTGGATGACCTAAAATATATAAATGAAGATGTTTTTAAAGTAAATTACGATAATGAGATATTAAATATACTCTTAAAAACCCCTTCTCTATTGATCTCAATCTTCTTTCCCATATGTCATATGTTGTCCTGATTATGCCTGAAAGCTTACGTTTCTTTTTTGGTCTGTTTCTAGAGCAATGAACTCTTTGCTCTTTTCTTGGATGAAACAATGACTTACTCATGTGCTGTGTTTAAGGTTAGGATCTTGACTCTCCGATTCTTGTGTTCAATCTCATAGTAGTGTAATTTTTGAAGCAGCATTGATAAATTTTGTTTTTTCCATTTCTTAAATTCTCTCATAGAATGAAAATGAAGACCTAAAAGATGCACAGATGAGAAAAATCTCGCTGCTCATTGAAAAAGTGAGTGCCTAGAAGTTATTTCAGTATTTTAGTCGTTATCCTGGAGAAGATCTCCATTAATGTTTTCCTCTTAAAATAAATGAAAGGCAAGAATAGAGGAGAAGCATGAAATTCTTGAGATGGGATGTGGATGGGGCAGCTTAGCCATTGAAGTTGTCAAAAGAACTGGTTGCAAATACACTGGCATAACATTGTCCAAGGAGCAACTGAAATTTGCAGAACAGAGAGTTAGAGATGCTGGCCTTCAGGTATTAAACCATTTCTTAACTGAAATCCTCATTATAGTTTTGGATGTTACAGAATGAGCTTCAATATTTTATCTCTTTACCACACTGCTCTTATGAATTGAAGTTTCTCCTCATTGTGGTAGAGAGAAATCAGCTGTATCCAATGTGCTTATGAAATTAAAAAAATCTTTAGTTGCTTCATGTTTAATAGTAGTTATTCATGATTCCAGGACCATATCAAATTTCTTCTGTGTGATTATCGCCAATTACCCAAGACATACAAATATGATAGGATTATATCTTGGTGAGTTATTTTCTTTGAATTTCAATAGAATCATATCTAATATGGCAGTACTTTCAACATTTTTCATGACCTGTATTGGCATATTTCAGTGAGATGATAGAAGCTGTTGGTCATGAATATATGGAAGAGTTCTTTGGTTGTTGTGAATCAGTATTGGCCAATGATGGACTTTTTGTTCTGCAGGTAATAACATAGAGTATGAAATATTTTTGGGTCCCTTCAATATTTTACTTTTGATTGTGCGATCCTAGAGTCAAAATATACTGATAGCTAACTGTCAAAACTAGATTCATTGTATTACTTAAATTGCTGCTGACTGTCTAGGATGTTTATCTTTTCCTCTAGTTCATATCAATACCGGATGAGCGTTATGATGAGTATAGACGCAGTTCAGATTTTATAAAGGAGTATATTTTTCCAGGTGGTTGCTTACCCTCCCTGAGTCGAATAACATCAGCTATGGCAACTACATCTAGATTCTGGTACAAGTTACATGTTTTGTTGCTAAATTCTACAGTAAAGCATTGCTTTTATTCTTGTTTTACTAAAACAAATGTTCTCAAATGTAGCGTGGAGCACGTAGAAAATATGGGGATTCATTACTACCAGACACTAAGGTGTTGGAGGAAGAACTTTATGGAAAGGCAGGAGTATGTTCTTAACTCATAAACTACTTTTCTAAACCAAACTATAGATTTTACTTACCCTAACTCTGGAATATCCACCCTTTTATGATGATAGTGAAACCCTGGCTCTTGACTTTGATGAGAAGTTCATTCGGACATGGGAATACTATTTTGATTACTGTGCAGCAGGTTTCAAGTCTCATACACTTGGGAATTATCAGGTATGCCTAAGGAGTTATGCTATATATGTTTGAAGTGACTAGTTTGATGCTTTAAAGTCACATGGCACGATCTAACATAGTCTTGTGTGTTAATTTGATGTAGGTGGTTTTTTCACGCCCTGGGAACACAAGTGCGTTCAGAGATCCATACCAGAGTTGGCCCTCAAGTTGATTTAGTTCTCAAAGCAGCAAAGGCTTGGCGTTCAAGCAAAATTGAAAATGGCTGATTCTTTCACCATCATATATTTTCCATGCCTCTCATATCTGATAAAATTTTCCTTTATTAAAAACAGGGAGTGAATTGTATCTACTCTTGCTATGAACCGGTCAAATCCACCGCTAAGCTTGAATTTTATGCTGTAAACCCATTCAACATTCTTTCATTTCTTCATCGTGGCACTTGTATGTGCTAATACTAGCATATAATAAGAGACATGAAAGTCATTTTGTGTTAAGCAGGTTCCTATTTGTCGCTTCCTACTTTTGTTTGCTATTGCATGCCATTTTTGCATGTGCGAGAGTATACGTTACGATTGATAATGAGTGCTCTGCGTCTTTCTCTATTACTCTATTCTTCTCTCTAGCCCTCCTTCTTTCACAATTGCTCGGAGAAGGGACCAACCTCCCTCATTTGTATCCTATATATACTCTACACAGTATGACATATCATTGTAATAAAATTAAAGGAAGAGTTGGTTAATACATGTACATAGCATGGGATTGTGTAGGTTGTAATTAGTTAGGTCATGAGAATGATAACGAGTTGAATGCAATTGAATTTCTCTCCAAGTTCTCTCATCTCCCTCTCTATTCTATCTTTCTCTATCTCGGAATGAGATCCTCTATCTCTCTCATTGCCAACATCTATTCTACAAGATAGTAAGAGCTAACTTTGAAAGGGAAAAGGCCATGATATTTTTTTGATTCTTGGCTGACTATTAAGCTTGGATTTAAGACAACTAACTCTTTGGATTCTGAATTCGAAATATGAATTACCATTTACTTCGATATATATATATATATATATATGTGTGTGTGTGTATATATTACCCCTTAACAACATGTCATCATTTTTGTCAAGTGAAAATAAAAATGACTGAACAGATTAGTTCAACATTTAGGCTGCCCTGACTGCACTACACGAGGTTCTTGAGAAACACATAGCACCTTCTTGGATAGAACAAGGCGCTCAACTTCTTGTCACTACATTCCTCAAATCATGTCTCTCTATTGGATGTTTAACGTGAGTTTTCTTCCATGTCTACATCTTTTTTTCCCTTTATTTTGGTGTGAATTCTCAAGATATAAATTATTCCCAATGCATATGCATGCTTTTAATGTTTAAAACTCTACAAGAATAGACAAGGTTTTCAATGCCTTGAGGTTGTTACAGTTTACTAGAGGAAGGGGGAACAATGTTCACCTTTAAAGGACATGGGATAGGGAGCCTCTTGAAAAGTGTTATCAGGGTCCACAATCCTCAATTTTATTGGAAGGTATATACTTTGAGTTTATGTTTCAACTATCAATTATTGGTCTTATATTAGGTTTTGGAACTTTTGATTTATGCTTTTTCCTGGCAGTGGAAATGAAATCACTTCTTGTTGGTTTAAGAAAGAAGAAATTGATATTATTCATGCGTATTCCAAGTTATGACAAAAGCTGATTTAGGCCATGCAGATGCATATATCAATGGGGACTTTTCATTCGTTGATCAAGATAAAGGCCCTTTTAACTTCTTTTTGGTAAGTAAACTGATTTCAGGATTAAATGTCCTTTTTGGTTTTCAGTTAAACACATCTTGATTCTTCATGCAGATTCTCATAGTCAACAGAGATTCTCACAACTCAAGATTAAACAACAGGTATGCTGCATATATATGGAAGATATTAAATCCTACTCACATTTTGTTTCAAACTTGCTGCTTTTGATGGCTTTAGGGGTTGGTGGGCACCAACTTTATTCACATCTTGCAGAGCATCTGCAAAGTTCTTCATTGAGCATGGTTTAAGGAACAATTCTCTTAGACAAGCTCGTAGGAACATCTCAAGGCATTATGATCTGGTCTAAGATTGTCACCTGAAAATTTTTCCTGTATTCAGCGATGCCGAGCACAAATTTATATTATTTAATTCATTCGAACAAAAGTGAGAACATATACTAAGTTTTGCATGACCTAAAATATATAAATGAAAATAACGATGATGATATATTAATTATACTCTTTAAAAAACCCTTCTCTATTGTGCTCAGTCTTCTTTGTCATCTATCTTGAATTATCTACTGATTATGCCTGAAAGCTTACATTTATTTCTTCATCTGTTTATAGAGCAATGAACTCTTTGCTCTTTTCTTGGATGAGACAGTGACTCACTCGTGTTGTGTTCAAGGTTAGGATCTTGACTCTCTGATTCTTGTGTTCATTCTTCTATAACTTTTGCAGCAGCATTGATCGATTTTTTGTTCTGCTTTCTTAAATTATCTCATAGAATAAAAATGAAGACCTAAAAGATGCACAGAAGATAAAAATATCGCTTCTGACTGAAAAAGTGAGTGTCTTAAGAAGTTATTTCAGTTGTTATCCTGGAGAAGATATCCATTAATGTTTTCCTCTTCAAATAAATAGAAAAGAAGCATGAAATTCTTGAGATAGGATGCGGATGGGGCAGCTTAGCCATTGAAATTGTCAAACGAACTGGTTGCATATACAGTGGCATAACATTGTCCAAGGAGCAGCTGAAATTTGCTGATGAACAGAGAGTTAGAGATGCTGGGCTTCAGGCATTAAAACACTCCTTAATTCTTAATTTCTCTTCGTTGTACAAGATAGAAATTAACTTGTGAAATTAAAAAATCTTTAGTTACTTCATATATGCAACATAGCAGTACACCATATTTTCCACAAGGTTGTATTGGAATATGCCTTGCATACCTAGCTCAGATGAGATGAACTCTTCTATATCGTCAATATGTTGAATCTAAGCTGCACCGGAGTCCACAATCATCAGTCTTGTCAATCCCTGTGAATTAACTTTCTGTGAAAGTATTTTCTTCTTATTTACAACGCACATGGTTTCACCTTTGTAACGGTCATCTACCATTATATTTTTGTTTCTAAAACCCTTCTTTGAAAAATGATGGATGAAGTTGGTTTAGGTTTTTTGGCACAATGAACCTATTGTGTGTTTGAACTTTGAAGTAATGCGTATGATTTGATGTAGGTGGTTTTATCACGTCCTGGGAACAAAATGCGTTCAGAGATCCATACGGAAGTTGGCGCTCAAGCAGAAATTTCTTTTATTGCAAGCAGAGATACTTGTTTTGGAATCTTCATAAAAAATTTACCTTCACTAAAGAGTTCTTAATCATCTTTTGTCTGGGGTCTTCATTTCTCGATTGGAGTGCTCGTTTGGTTGTTATAAAGATAAGAACATGTATTCCATGAAAAGAAGAAGAAACTGACCGCAAAAATCTCTCTTGCTCTCCAAGATGTAATACTTCTCCGGTCCTTGATATAAAAGTATATTTATTGAGTTAGTTTTGATCTTAAATATAAGATAAAGTTTATATATTTGTCATTTTCCTAATTTATCTGTACTGATGTTTTATCAATAATAATCAAACAAAAGAGAAAACAAGGGAAATTGAGGAAGATAATTAGCACATGTTAAAAAATATATATCTTATTAATTAACTCACCTAACTTTTTTAATATAATTAAATCAGATAAATATATCTTATATTAAGGATCAGGGGAGTATCATCTCATGCAAACTTATTACCATAAAAAACAAACACTTCAAATAGCTCGTTCATGCATCACTAAATCAGAAAATGCCAAACGGGTAATGAAAGGGTTAATTGGATGTATAATTGCTAATCATAGACAGTGTACCCATTACTCATTCCTCAAATAACATAAAAGGTACGGTAAAGGTAGACTGTCAAGTTCCAGAAACATATTAGGAAGTGCAATCATGACTTCCCCAAACAACCCGTACCAAGGATGAAACAATTCCCCTCATGAGAAGTGGAGCAGAACCAAGGATGAATATGGTGCCTACATCGGGTTCTTCAATAAAAATAACGTGCAACAAATTTTTGAAAGACCCTTTCATGGGATGTCAAGCTACAAATTTATCACTCTTTCATTAGTGAACCTGATAGCAAAACTCTCACGGGAAAATCCATGGAAGGCAAATCAAAGCAATGAGGTAATCCTACTCGCGAAATCTTCTGTCTCTATCACGAGTCATTTTCACAGTCAAACATCAAAACAGAACTTACATCAGAACACATTAGCTTTTTAGTAATCCACTTCCATTAGAAACTTGGCTGACGCTATTATGAATAACAAGCCTCTAAACTCCTCTAGACCAAGCCCATTAGTCAACGTACCGCAGACCATCCACCTCACTTTCTGTCAACCAACACAAACCAGACTGTAGGTTAAGAATTTTATCATACTTGAACAAGCCTGGAATCTCCAAGTGTAAAGCTGCTTTGTCCCAGAAAAACACAATTTGACTGAACAACGTTCATAGCATGCTGATCAACCCCTGACCAAGCCCATTATGAAGTTGGTGTTCAGCCATAAGTGGACACTTGGCTCCACTTCAGTACTCCTGCACCTCTCCTCCTGTACAACACAAGTGCAAATACAGGGGGAAATGATTATGCCATCCTCAAAGTTTCAACTACCACTACCATTAACGCTACCCAATACGAAGTGATCCACCCAGGTGTCCACTGCTATCAGTAAATATCTTGACTAATCTCCTTATTTCTACTTGTCAAAACAATTGAGGCATGAGTCTACACAAGAATTTCCTGCCTCCTGACTAGTCAGTAAAGGGTAACCTAAGTAGAATAAAACCAAACATGGAAACATGATGGCAACAGAGATAATTAAGTGCATCAAATCAATTAATAAAGTGATACTGTTGTCAAAGTAAGACACCAGTCATTATCACTACCCAATACATACCTTGAGCACATCTTTCTACTTCTGTTTATGATCATAATTAGTCAAAAGGGGAGACAAAAAGATCATGGGCAGAATGAAAGCACAAGATTAAAAAAAACATAGATAAGTAACCGCATAGGACCAAAATATAAAGCGCAATAAGCTGCTACAGTAACTGAATTCCCAATCAACAAAGAAAATCATAGGCACGCAATATTTAAAGCTACACGCATTAGCAAATATTATATAGAGAAGAGCATCTAGTATCTCTTGAAAAATACTACTTATTATAGACTATGGAAACTGAACTGCAAACTACTGGGATTCAAGCAACCCAACCAGTCCCAAAGTGTATTGACATTGAGCTTGGGCTACTCAATTGCTGCTGGGCAGAAGAATTCATAATGTCCTCATAACTTGAGATTTGAAAGAGGGCTCCAAGAAACTAAATTAAACGATCCAATTGAAAATCTGTCAAAATTACTGCTGTTGGGCCTGCCGTGACTGTGCACCACCATAGCTGCTGCCATAACCAACTTGCCCGCCATGAGGACCATTTACTTGAGGAGTCCCATAATTTCCAGATGGTTGTGCAGGTTCTGATCTCCAGGCAGCATTTCCATATCCTGAATTGCCATTAGCATCACCATAGCCACTTCCATTGTAGCTGCCACCACTTCCTTGTGGTTCATTTCCTCCTGGACCACTGGCATAGCTGTTTGGGGCACTTCCAGAACGACCGCCAACAGCACCATATGTGCCAGGGTTCCCATAAGAACTATCACTTCCACCATAACCA
Organism: Acacia acuminata; assembly: GCA_019022655.1. Lineage (NCBI taxonomy): Eukaryota > Viridiplantae > Streptophyta > Magnoliopsida > Fabales > Fabaceae > Acacia > Acacia acuminata. The sequence continues at coordinate 354,283 of JAFJYI010000023.1, forward strand.
CCATAACCATACCCTTGATTCCCATAACCACCAGCTCCACTGGGTGACTGACCTGCAGGGGCAGTACCAGGGCCGCTGCTGACACCAGATCCAGCACCGCCACCTGTAGCACCCCAAGCAGTAGTATTCCCATAGCCCATAGAACCATAACCAGAGGGAGCTTGAGCAGGCCACGAACTCCTTGGGCCACCAGGCGGACCACCAGCATATGCGGCATTAGGGATGTTGGGATTCCCATAGGTTGCACCAGCAGGTCCACCATACCCAGTGCTTGCGCCACCATAACTTCCATATCCGGCATAACTCATGCCATTATTAGCAGGACCATAACCATACCCAGGAGCACTATATCCAGAAGAACCATAAGGTGGAAATCCACCCCCGGCACTTTGAGGCTGCACATACCTACCAGAATCCATCCGGCCATCATATGCATTCTGGTTGCCACCAGATGCCCCATACCCCTGATAACCACTGCCACCTCCCCCTGCACCACCCATACGGCCACTTGCACCTGGATTAGCATCCTTTGGAAGTGCACGCTTCACTTCTACTTGCTTACCATTTAAATCGTGAAATGGCTTGTGCAAAACCCTGTCAACTGCATCTTCAGTGTCAAATGAAATAAATCCAAATCCACGTGGCCGTCCAGTATTCTGGTCATACATTACTACTACATCAGTAACATGACCATAGGCCTCAAAATACTGACGAAACTTCTCTTCAGTCAACGTAGGAGGCAACCCTCCAACAAATATCTTTTTCGTCCTCATATTTCCACCATTTCCAGAATTTCTATAAGAGTTGGGATTTCCAGTCCTGGAATTGCCTGAAATCTGTTGATCCTCTCTGGAGAGGGCCTTCTTGGCATCCACCTGGAAATTAAAGTAGTCAGTAATAAAATCTATAAATGACGCTAAGAGTCCAATAAGGGGAAGAAAAAAAAGACAATCCTATTAGAGTTAAGAATCTGGAATGTTACTCCAAACCAATAAATAAAGATATTGATTTGATCACCAAACATGAAAAAGAACTACTACTTTGGAGGTCCAACATTTAGGACTAGAGGGTAGTATTTCCCATCCAATGAATTAACCAAATAACCATAGTTTACTTATCAAATAACTAAACACACTTCCATCTAGGGGAACATACTGACGTACTTCATGATTCAAGTATTGTTTAATCCAGAAGAAGTGGTTGATTAACCACTTTCTACTAGCTAAACTATGTAGCCTAAAAAATGTGTCTGCAATAGTATTCTGCGCAGCACACACCCCAACCTCCAAAGTATTCTCTCAGGCCCGTTTCATTATAGATATTCAGCCATTAATGAGACCAGTGATTCTTACCAGTACAGAGGTGACCCGTTTTAAATAGCGTCAAAATTTACAAATTAAACACATGGATTAAAATGTACACATTAAAATAAACTATGAAAATCATTAAATTTAAGAACGAAAATATCACTAAACAGACAAAACTAAAGAAAAGATGCAGCCATCAACAAACAACAGAAGTTTGGTACCAGCAGCAGCAATTAACATGGTAAAAGTTCACGACAGTCACAAAACAAACAAATCCGCAACACAAGCCCCAATTTAGAGAAAAATGATAAATTGATTTCAGCCACCCAAAGGGTTAGAGTAGCCTGAGGTGAAACGAGTTCATATATTGCACAGAGAGAAAAGGGAGGGATAATCCTTCCTCTCACCGTTCTTCCATCGATTACGTGCTTCTCTTCGAGAACCCTATCGAGAATCGAAGGATCTGCGAACACAACGAATCCAAAGCCTCTGGGCTTCCCGGTGCTCTTCTCTCTCATAACGGAGGCGTGCAAAACATCGCCGAAGTTGCTGAAATGATCTTTGAGCTTGTCCTCGTTCGTGTCCCACGATATCCCACCAATAAAAAGCTTCCCTTGATCCGAATCCATCTCGCTCTCGCTCACCCTCTGAGTGCTCTCCACCCTCCTCCTCTCTATGCAAGCTAATTGCTGAAGAAATTAATTGCAGGAATTGTGAGAAGATTTTGGTTTTGGAATCGAGAGGGTTTGTGCGGCCGACTCGGCAAGAGAGTGAGAGTGAGAGAGCGGGGAAGCGAAGTGCGAGATTCGATGGTCAGGTGCGAGAGGGGTGAATGTATGCTTTGAGAATAAGAAGCATTCGATTTTGACGGATGAGATTCGTTAGCCTGTCCGAGAGATTGAGGAAAATAAACGGATCTGCTTTCATTTGGCCTTCTTCCACGTCTTTGCTCCTTATTGGTCAAATGAATTGATCACATAAACAAAACAAAAAAAACTTAGTAGAAATTATTATCACCCAAAATTTATGGGAAAATTTATATGGGGCCAAAGATTCTAACAATCTCAAAAAGGTCTTTGGGCCCTTTCTGGGATAAATTCATTAAAATTTAACAACTAAATCACCCAAATTTACAACAAAATCAATACCCGTTTACAACTAAATCGATCACATTTACAATAATTTTTTTACAACTAAATGCATCTCATTTACAACAATATCATTTTTGAGTTAATAACTATATCATTTTTCATTTACAACTCACCAAGATTCTTTTAGGATTTTTCTCTAAAAAGACTCTTAAATGGATTTTCCCAAAATTTACTCCTGTCGTAACGCCGCTAATTTACTAGTCGCTCTGCAACCATTTCGTTCGTAACCAACATGTCATACGGCATAAAAATTACAATCTTCTAATGAAAGTATTAATCTTTTAAATCCTAACGAAGACTAATCGCTAGACTTTTATTCAAATTATGGGTGAAGGTTGAAAACTAAACCTATTACCATTTACGCCAATTCAATCAAAGATCAAATGAATTTTTTTTTTTTTTTTTTTTTTTTTTTTGCCAAAAAAAAAAAAAAAAAGCATAAGAGTTTTGTTTGTGGAGCCTAGAAAGATCATAGAGTTAGCCCTTATAAATGATTGTAATTCACTCCCATGGCCAAACATATTATGAAGAAAGTGCATATGAATGAACCTAGATCTTGAGGGAATAGTAGGTGATGAGTGAACAGATAATTAAAAATTTCCCCATCATCTATTCTTTTTCCATAAAATTTATCGAACATTAGTAACTACCTACTATCGGCTTTTTTAATAAAAAGAAAATGTTCAACAAATGTTTGAAAGACCCCCAAACATCATCATGGGATGTCAAGCAACACTCATCACACTTAGTGAACCTGATGGCAAAATTATAAACCATGAGTAAGTTTTCTAATTGAGCAAAAAAAGAGTAAGTTTTCTAGGTATCCCCAAATCAAAGGAATGAGGTAATCCTACTCAAGAAATATGCTCTGTCTCTATCACGAGTCATTATCATAGTCAAACGTCAAAACAGAATTTACATCAGAACAAATTAGCCTTTTAGCAATCCACTTCAATTAGAAACTCGGCAAACGCTAATATGAATAAGAAGCCTCTAAAGTACTCAACCACGAGAAACCACAAGTTAACATCTGAACTATCAATTGGCTGGCCAACTAATATTCTGGATAATGAAACAAGCCATCGCAAACTGCTTTAGTCAACGTACCACGGACCATCCACCTCACTTTTTGTCAATCACCACAAACCAGACTGTAGGTTAAGAATTTTATCATACTTGAACAAGCCTCGAGTTTCCGAGTCTGAAGCTGCTTTGTCCCCGAAAAACACAATTTGACTGAACAACGTTCATAGCATGCTGATCAATCCCCTGACCAAGCCCATTATGAAATTTGTGTTCAGCCATAAGTGGACACTTGGCTCCACTTCAGTACTCCTGCACCTCTCCTCCTGTACAACACAAGTGCAAATACAGGGGGAAATGATTATGCCATCCTCAAAGTTTCAACTACCACTACCATTATCGCTACCCATTATGAAGTGATCAACCCGAGTGTCCACTGCAATCAGTAAATACCTTGACTAGTCTCCTTATTTCTACTTGTCAAAACAATTGAGGCATGAGTCTACACAAGAATTTCCTGCCTCCTGACTGTAGTCAGTAAGGGGTACCCTAGGTAGAATAAAACCAAACATGGGAAACATGACTGCCACAGAGATAATTAAGTGCATCAAATCAACTAATAAAGTGATCGTATTGTCATATTAAGACACCAATCATTATCACTACCCACCCAATATATACCTTGAGTACATCTTCCTTCCGCTTCTACTTATGATTTATTATCATAATTAATCAAAAGGGGAGACCTAAAAAGATTATGAACAGAATGAAAGCACAAGAAGATAAAAAACACATAGATAAGCAACCGCATAGAACCAAAATATAAGGTGCACTAAGCTGCCACAGGCGAAATGCTACAGTAACTGAATCCCCAATCAACAAAAAGAAAATCATAGGCACGAAATATTTAAAGCTACACGCATTAGCAAATATTAAATAGAAAAGAGAACCTAGCATCTCTTGAAAAATACTACTTATTATAGACTATGGAAACTGAACTGCAAACTACTGGGATTCAAGCAACCCAACCAGTCCCAAAGCGTATTGACATCGAGCTTGGACTACTCAATTGCTGCCGGGCAGAAGAATTCGTGATGAACTCATAGTTTAAGATTTGAAGAGGGGTCCAAGAAATGAAATTGAATGATTCAGTTGAAAATCTGTCTGTCAAAATTACTGCTGTTGGGCTTGCCGTGTTTGTGCACCACCATAACTGCTGCCATAACCAACTTGCCCACCATGAGGTACCGGAGGAGTCCCATAATTTCCAGATGGTTGTGAAGGTTCGGATCTCCATGCAGTATTACCATATTCTGAATTTTCATTTGCATCACCATAGCCACTTCCATTGTAGTTGCCACCACTCCCTTGTGGTTCATTTCCTCCCGGACCACTAGCATAGCTATTTAGAGCACTTCCAGAACGCCCACCAACAGCACCATATACACCAGGGTTCCCATAAGAACTATCACTTCCACCATACCCACCATAACCATACCCTTGATTCCCATAACCACCAGCTCCACTGGGTGATTGACCTGTAGGTGCTGAACCAGGGCCACTGCCACCACCAGGAGCACCCCAAGCAGCAGTATTCCCATAGCTCATAGAACCATAAACGGAGGGAGCTTGAGCAGGCCATGAACTCCTTGGGCCACCAGGCAGACCACCAGCAAAAGCAGCATTAGGGATGTTAGGATTCCCATAGGTTGCACCAGCAGGTCCACCATACCCAGTGCTTGCGCCACCATAACTTCCATATCCGGCATAACCCATGCCATTATTAGCAGGACCATAGCCATACCCAGGAGCACTATATCCAGAAGAACCATAAGGTGGAAATCCGCCCCCGGCGCTTTGATGCTGCACATACCTACCAGAATCCATCTGGCCATCATATGCATTTTGGTTGCCACCAGATGCCCCATACCCCTGATAACCACTGCCACCTCCCCCTGCACCACCCATACGGCCACTTGCACCTGGATTAGCATCCTTTGGAAGAGCACGCTTCACTTCAACTTGCTTACCATTTAAATCGTGAAATGGCTTGTGCAAAACCCTGTCAACTGCATCTTCAGTGTCAAATGAAATGAATCCAAATCCACGTGGCCGTCCAGTATTCTGGTCATACATTACTACTACATCAGTAACATGACCATAGGCCTCAAAATACTGACAAAACTTCTCTTCAGTCAACGTAGGAGGCAACCCACCAACAAATATCTTTTTCGTCCTCATATTTCCACCATTTCCAGAATTTCTATAGGAGTTGGGATTTCCAGCCCGGGAAGGGCCTGAAATTTGTAGATCCTCTCTGGAGAAGGCCTTCTTGGCGTCTACCTGGATATTAAAGAAGTTAGTAATAGGACATATCAGATATAAATAATTACAAGAAAATCAAATACAAGAAAAAAAATTTAACGTCCAAGAGTCCAATAGAAAAACGAACAATCTTATTAGAGTTAGGAAATGGAATATTGCTCCAAACAAATAAAAAGAAAATATTGATTGATCACCTAACATGAAAAATAACTATTTAACAACTAATGAATTAACCAAATAAACTATCGTTTACTAAACACACTTCCACATAGGGGAACATACAGAGGTACTTGTTAAGTCAAGTAATCTACGACCCAGCAGCAGTATTGATTGACTACTGTCTCCTAGTTAAACTATGTTGTCTCAAAAATGTGTCCGCGCCTATTATCTGTATTCTGCGCAGCACTCTCCCCAACCTCCCGAGTCTTCTCTCAGGCCCGTTTCATCGTGAATAATCAGCCATCAACAACCAAGTTTAGCCCAATGATTATTATCAGTGTCGAGGTTACCTGTTTGAAATAACATCCAAAAAATAGAACTGTCGAGCAGAGAGAGCATATAAACACGTGAATTAAAATTTCCACATCAGAATAAACCGTGAAAATCATCAAATTTGAAAACGAAATTATCACTAAACAGGAAAAAGTAATGATAGAATGCCATCAACAAACAGCAGAAATTCGGTGGTAGCAGCAGCAAATAACAAGACAAAAGTTCCGATGATGACAATCGCAAAACAAACATATCCGCAATAAGGGCTCAATTTAGGGAAATTTGATACAGTGATTTCAGCCAACAAATGGGTTAGAGGAATATGAGGTGAAACGTAATCTCATATGGTGCACATAGAAAAGGAAAAGGGAGGGTTAACCCATCCTCTCACCGTTCTTCCATCGATTACGTGCTTCTCCTCGAGAACCCTATCGAGAATCGAAGGATCTGCGAACACAACAAATCCAAAGCCTCTGGGCTTACCAGTGTTCTTCTCTCTCATAACGGAGGCGTGCAAAATATCACCGTAGTTGCTGAAATGATCTTTGAGCGTGTCCTCCGTCGTTTCCCACGATATCCCGCCAATAAAAAGCTTCCCTTGATCTGAATCCATTTCGGCCTCGCTCACCCTCTTAGTACTCTATACCCTCTTTCTCTATATGCAAGCTAATTTCTGAAGAACTTAATCTCAGGAATTCTGAGAAGATTTTCGTTCTGGGGTTGGGAGCTAGATGGCGAAGAAGCAGCGAGGCTTTGCCCTGCCGACTCGGCAAGTAAGAGATTCGACGGTCAGCGCAATGGGTGAATAAGCGCGTGCTTTGACTAGGGCTACATATACCAGACCAGACCGGCTGGACATGAACCCGTGGTCTGGTCCGATAAGGTGGTCGGGCTAGACATGCCAACCTGAAGCCCGGTTCTATTCGGTCTTTCCCAGACTGGGTAGACTGGACCGGGTTAGTGGTCCAGCCAGCACAGTCCATGTTGCCTTTTTTTTTTTTTCTCAAAACCTAAAATAATAATAATTCAATAACCTGAACCTGACACTATTAAGAGGACCAGAGGTAGAGTATTCAATTCCAATAACCTGAACCTAAAATAATAATAATTCCATAACCTTAACCTGAATCTATTCAAAATTTCAAATCACAGATTGAGAGGCTTCAATTCCAAACCTAACATCAACATGATAAAATAAAAATCAGTCATCTGTCCATTATTTTTACAAAAGCTGAAATAAAAATCAATAACCTGAACCTGACGCTATTATCATTCAACAAAAATAACCTACACAATGCACATCATTACATCTGCCCATAGATGAATTGAAACATTCATCAACTAAAAATAACATCAACAGCAGGATAACAAAAATAATTTGAATACATCAATAACCTGCACATCAATTCATCAATAACCTGCCCATTAATAATTTAAGTCAATTCATGTGCATAATTAGAGCTGGGAATCAGGGCCGGCCCGGTCCTACAGGGCTTGAGATAAGGAAAACATCTGTTTTTCAAAGTCCGGCCCGATAGTACCAGGGCCAGGGCCGGCCCTATAGGGCTGAAAATTATTATTCCAAATTTTAACTATTTTTCTTCTGGGTTTTTTCCAAGAAATATAATTAGTAAATTGCAACCATTAAAGTTCTAATCTATCAAATAAATATTATCAACATTAATATTTAAACAATACAAATCATCCAACAAATAAACACATTCATTAATTCATAATAAAAAACAAACCATTGTCCACAATTGCCTCAAATAAAACGCACTCATGACAGGACTCGAGGAAGAAGCCCGCCGGAATCACATAAAAACGGTGAATCGGGTGTAAGCAACATTAAATAACTCACATAAAATATAAAAGCATACCACTATCATTGTCAATTGTCATATTCTTCATCACTATCATCAATTTCATAGATATTTTATTGTGCTTCACTTTGAGCAGAAGGTTGTGCTTCACTCTTTGACTAATTTAAAAAAAAAATGAAAATACTATAGTAACAGGGCCTAACGGGCCGTCCCGATTAAGCCCGAGGCCCTACAATGCCAATTTCAAATTTCAAGCGTATTTTTTAAGCCCGAGCCCTACAGGGCCAGGGCTTAAACGGGTCCGGCCCGATTTCCCGGCTCTATGCACAATGCACATCAAAACTAACATCCAATGCGCATCATCATCAACATTCAATCATTCATGCATTAAATACCTAATCCATCAGTAACATGCCCTTTGATAACAAGCATCATCAAAATAATCCAAGGGCAGGAATCAAAATATTAAATAGAGTTAAAATACTCATATTACAACTAAAATTTGAAGTCATAAAGACCAAGTAAAGTCCATAACTAGAAGTCCAGAAGGCAAAAGTGCATAATTCTAAAGGTGAAATAATTGAAGTCCATAATTTCTACAGACAGCAGCTCCAACAGAAGTCCATTTATGCTTTTAATCAAGCTCCTCCATGGACAAAACAGCAGCTCCAACTTCAGTCATACATGAGGCATCTGAACAAATTAAAGAAAAATACATAAAAATTATAATTTTTTTACAAAGATATGAAATAACAAACGAGTTATACTAAACATTACCAGATTCTTCAAAAGTGTCAAATTCATGAAGTGTTTCAGCAAGTTCTGCTAGTGATTGCCCAAGAATAAGCCAATTTTGGGAAAAAAATAAGAGCCTCATCATTTTTGGAGACAATGAGCTTCGATATTGGTCAACCACACGGCCTCCAGTGCTAAAAGCAGATTCAGAGGCCACTGTGGAAACTGGGATGGCCAAAAGATCACGTGCCATAGAAGATAGGACTTTGTATTTCATTGAATTTGCTCTCCACCAAGCCAATATGTTGAAATCAGTAGAGATAGGAACATCATCAGATGCAGCAAGATACTTTTCCAACTCAGTTTGACAATTATTGGAGCTTCTTTGTTTAACTGCTGCTAACCATTGAACACCTGGATCATGATCCTCCACATTTCCTTCAATAATTAGTGAAGATGAAGGTGTAGTAGAAGAGGAGGCAACATTTGATTCAGCAGATACACCAACAAAGGTAGAGTATTCATCAAACAAACGATATAAACAGTCATGGACCTTATCCTTCATAGCCAAGCAAACTTCAGTGTCATGAAACAAACTCTCAAATATGTGATGAACATATGCCAGCTTGTAACGAGGATCCAATATAACAGCAACTATCAATAGAGGATTCATAATTTCTACCTTACCCCAATATTTTTCATACTTCACCTTCATGTTGAGAGACATATCAGCAAAGAGAGAATAAGAATTCAAAGCGTTTCTTTCTACCAACTGTTGAACACGTGCAATTTGATGGAAGCAGGTGTTTGAAGTCACATTAATAGAAGATGAGAACATTAATGTGATATCGTAGAAGACTTTCAAGAACCTCAAGAAGGCACTTGCACGGTTCCAATCTTCAGCTTTTGGGGGGCCATCACGCTTTTTTTGTTTTCTTTCACGCTCCCTCTTGAAGAAATCACTTGATTCACGCCTATTATTGCTGACCTCACTTGAATCAATCATAAAAAAATCATGTGCTTCGAATTCATGCCTAGGGGGTAAATTGTGCACAATAGTCATCATCCTCATCATTCATTCTGTCAAAGACCTTTTGGAATTTCAATGCTGCCTCCAATATTAAGAATGTCGAATTCCAGCGGGTTGTCACATCCAAACACACAAGGCTTTTAGTTTCAATCCTTTCAGCTTCAGCATAGGCTTTAAATTTTGCAAAATGTGTTGGGGATGAGCGAACATATTTGACAACCTTTCTAATACTTTCAAAGTTATCTTTCAACCCTTCACAAACTATTAGGTTGAGGATATGTGCACAGCACCTAAGGTGAAGATAATCTCCATTACATACGAACCCCCTCCAACTCTTCAAACGCTTCTTCAAATATGATAATGTTGTGGCATTGGATAAGGCATTGTCCAAGGCATTGTCCTTTTGATCCTCAATCATAGAAAAATTGATGATCCTCTTATGCAAATTCCATTCGGGATCAATGAAGTGGGTAGTCAAGCATAGGTAGTTAAAATTTCGATTAGAAGTCCAAGAGTCCGTAGTAAGACAAACCCGAGTTGCACAAGTCCTCAAAATCTTCTTCAAAACCTTGATCTCTCCAAGGTATAACTGCCAACAATCCCTACCAATTGTAATTCTGGATGGGATATGAAATCGAGGCTCAAGTTCCTTCACAAATTTATTAAATCCAGGCTTCTCAACAATCCTAAAGGGCAGCTCATCCATAATTATGAACTCAGCCAAAGCTCTTCGTATTCGCTACTCATTGTACACATGTGGAACTAAGGCCCTTCCTTGTGTACTATTTGACAAGTAATTCAGTAGGGGCTGCTTCTTATCTACCTTGTTCGGGTTTTTGGACACTTCACCAAATGCCTTTTCAAAGAAGTTGTCCCATGCTTGTTAGGGTCACAAGCATAGTCATTGTTGCAATGCTTACAATATGCTCTTATCTCTCCATTTGTTTCTTCCAGAGACATCTTCACAAAATGATCCCAAACTGTAGATGTTTTAGGTTTACTTCGTTCTGGTTCTTTCCTCTTCCTAGGATTTCCCTCCCCATTTACTTGAGCCTCTTGAGAGGGTCCAGCTGCAGAAGTAGGAGGAATAGATGTTGCAGCTGGTGGTAGCAGAGGAGAAATAGGACTAGGAGAAGGAGAAGGAGATGTAGAAGGTGCAGACCCAGTGAATTGGTTATCATCAGATAGGGAGTGATAGAGACCCCTTTATTAAAGGCTGCTGACAAAGAATCTTGCTCATCCATTTCAATTTCAGAATATACCTGCAAGACATGAAAAAATGCTCATCATATCAGTATATATAGACTAAAAACAAGGGGCAGTTTGTAGCAAATCATTTGGCTTTATAAACAAATGCAAATCACTCCAACAATAGAATTTCTAATTCAAATTCAACCCCCATTTATCTTCATATATTTTCCCAAGAAAAAAATGACAACTTCAGTACAAAGGAAAAGAAATAACTTTGCATAGAAGAAATAACAAGCACTTTGCATTTCAAACAAAATAAACAAATCAGCCATTTAGTTCATTAAAAATAAATTCAATCAGCCATTTAGTTCATAAAAACTTCAGTACAAATTCATTCAACCATTTAGTTCATTAAAAACTTTGCATAGAAGAAAACAAGCACTTTGCATTTCAAACAAAATAAATAAATCAGCCATTTAGTTATTCATACTCAGAAAGAAAGATGATTCATAAATTATAGGATGTAGTGCCCTCACAGTGTCTCAAGTTACAAATAGTTATGCAGCTTACGAATAAGTAATATGAAATTACTCTAGAGACTTAGTAGTCACTGAACAAAAATTGATCTCAGTATTTTGGCTCTGTTCAAATACCAAAAGTGTTAAAGATCCAAATCTAAATCCAAGGCGGCACTTCTCTTTTTTCTCTGATTCCAGTAAGATATGTTTAAATGAAAGGAGGAACATTAAGAAAGAGCCATTGGTGAAGAAAAGTCCCAGTCCAATGTACTAAACAGAAAGAAGATCCAAACTGCCATTTACTCAACAGAAAAACTGTGATATACCAAGCAGAAAAGAACCTCATGTGTTACACTCAAAAGAAAAACTGTAATCCATTAAAAATGACTCACTCCTATCGGTTTAGTGAAAAGTAACATCAACAAGTTCAGTAAAAGGAAAGCAACTGCTAGCACTCTAACATACACCAAAAATGTGAGGAATAAAATAAAACAGAACGACAAACTCAAGGGAAGATTAATGAACGACTTACCAGGTGCTGTGACGGAAAAGGGAATGTAGGAGTCGGAGACGGAGATGGAGTCGATCAGGCGAGTTGGGACACGATCTTGAGTTGAGACACGACAGCGAAGATCCACCAATTGAATCTCGGAGTCGAAGACGGAGATGGAGTCGGAGACGGAGATGGAGACGGAGACGGAGATGGAGTCGGAGACGGAGTTGGAGACAGAGTCGGAGATGGAGATGGAGAGGAGTCGGAGATGGAGACGGGAGTCGGCGAGGTAGGGTTTCTTCCTAAGTGAAAAATTGAGAGCAGAATCGGGGAAATGGGAATGGAAATCGAGGGTTAGGGCTGGTGAGTACTAAGTGGTGAGACTGAGAACGAACCTAAACCATGTCGTTTAGGTATTTTTTTTTTTTAATTGATATATAATATATATAATAATAAATAATTAAATATATGTAATTTTCACCGGTAGGACCGGGCTAACTGGTTGCTTACCTTTACCCGAAACCCGGTCCTACCTGACCTTTGGGTCTTGACCCGATCATGCTCAAAACCCGGACCCCTACCGGTTGCTTACCTTTACCCGAAACCCGGGTCCGACCCGATCATGCTCAAAGGGTTTTGGGTTTTTATGCCCCCTTTCAGGTTGGACCGGGTGGAGACCGGGTCGATCGGGTTTCCGGGTTTTCGGGTATCTTGTACAGCCCTAGCTTTGACAATGGGAAGTATTCGATTTTGACGGATGAGATTTATTAAATGGTGGAAAATAAATGGATCTGATTTGATTGATGCCTTTTTTCAGGTCTTTGTTATTTATTGGTCAGATTTTAAAATTCTTAATGACACTTAGTCGAGCGTGTTTAGATGGTATTTTCTTCTCTCCTCGACGGGTCAAATTTAAGAGGTCTTAGGCCCATTGGATTAAAGAAAAAGGTGAGAATAGAAAAGAATGAAAATAAAAAGAATGGAAGAAAAAATATTTTACTTCGATGTGTTTGATTCACACTGACAAAGAAAATGGATTGATAAAAAAAAAAATTATTTGGTTGAAAAAAAATAAAGTAGAAAATGGAGATAAAATACTATTTTACCCATAAAATATTATTTAAAACCACTCATTCACAGTGCACACTCGAGTTGTGCACGCTCAATTGAGTTTGCACATTTGAGTGTGCATCCTCCTCTATCCCTTCTTCTCTGTTTTTCATTTCACCATTTTTCAGACAATCAACGATGTAAGAAAAAGACTAAAGTTGGAGTCACAAGACAGAGGAGATCAGATTGCAAGGAAAGTGAGAACAAGAGTTGGAGAGCCCCATCGACCTTCTTCTTCTTCCTTCGACGAGTTTAAGAGCTAGAGATTAGCAAGATGTGTCGCGGATTGAAGACGCACTAGAAGAAAAATACAAACTATTTTCTTGCTGGGGGTAAGTTCGTCTTCTTTTATTTTCCTGCTCCGCCAAAAAATGGTTCCCACCAAAATTGGTGGGAACCCATTTTTCCATATATAAGGAAAAATTGCCCCGTCACTGGAAAACATTTTGTCGGGAAAATACAAACTAAACAATCACACGCGATGAAAAATACTCATTTTTCTTTTTCTTCCCCCAATTTTCTTCGATTCAAACGAGGCCTTAGTGTTCAAATAGGTTCTTACAAAAACTCTTATAATAAAAAAGTTTTTTTTATAATTAAAAAAAAAGTCAAAAACTAAAAATTCTTGAAATGAGCTTTTCTTAAGCTCTTATCATTTTATTACATAAATTAATTTTCTCCTATCGTTCCCTTCTTCTTCTTTTTTGATTCTAATCAAATCCCTCAATTGCGATCACTATCTTGATCACCATCTTCGTCATCCCCTAATAATGGCCGACGAAGCCAAGGCCAAAGGTAATGCAGCTTTCTCATCCGGCAATTTCTCTACCGTCGTCCATCACTTCTCCAAAGCCATCACTCTTTCCCCCAATAACCATATCCTCTATTCGAATCGATTCGCTACTTATGCCTCTCTTCACATGTACTATGAAGCTTTAACCGACGCCAAGAAGATCATCGAGCTCAAGCCCGATTGGTCTAAGGGCTATAGTCGTCTCGGGGTTGCTCATTTTGGTCTTCGCCAATATGATGAGGCTATTGCTGCTTACAACAGGGGTCTTGAGATCGACCATAATAATGAACCTCTTAAATTCGGCTTGGCTAATGCTAGTGTGGCGGTGGTGGCTGTTGTTTCTTCGAGGTCTCGTTCGATGCCAAATTCAAACAATCCTTTCGGAGAGGCTTTCGGTGGACCTACCACTAGAGCCTATCTTCAAAAACCTGATTTCGTGAAGATGATGCAGGATATTCAGAAAAATCCCAATAATTTGAACTTGTATATGAAGGATCAAAGAATTATGCAAGCTCTTGGGGTTTTGCTCAATCTCAAGATTCGCAACCCAACGGACGACGTTGATATGCCTGAATCTTCACCTTCTTATCCGCCACAAGTGAGGAAGAGAGCGGCGGAAGCATAACCTACGAAAGAAGAGAAGCAGCCAAAGCCTGTTGTCACGCCCGGAAAGGAACGCTGGATATTTTGCGGGCAAAACACTCTGCATCAAAGGGAGGTTTAGATTTGTCAAATGGCAAAGTCTAGAATCTTCTTGAATATGGTAGACTTGTGTATATATTTGTAGAAATGTGTGGAGAATTCTAGAGAACACTTGTAATTGTGTAAATATCTTGATATTTGTAGGGAAGGTTCCCGGAGAACCGATTGTAGCCGTAGGATGTTTTCGATCTAGGCCGTTCATGAGGAGGTGGTAGGCTATATAAAGGGGAGCCCTCCTCACTTGTAAACCATCTTCGGAATTCAAGCGTTTGTTACATTCAAGAGCTTCTCTCTCTAAGTTTTCTTTCTCTCTCTAGAAGTTCTCTTGTTCTTTGCCTTTCCTTGCCTACTCGAGGGGTTTCTACGACTTAGCAAAGATTCGAGAGCGGTGATCAAGCTAAGGCCTAAGACGGTGTTTGGGTGATCAACTCCAAGGCCGTGACACCGTGGAAGTGATGGAAGCAAATAAGAAATTGTTGGAATATTCTCAAAATGGAGAGGTTATTTTTTATAAATTAAAGTATTTTATATGAAGTTACAATACTAAAAATGTCTATAATTCTTAAAGGCACCTATGAAAGGCTCTAATTAAAGATATGGTAGTCATCAATTAACAAAACGTCGTGTTGTTTTAAAAAAATCTGAAAACTAAGAAAATGTTACTCTTCACGATTTTTTTTTTTCTTTTTTAAACAATCAGTATCAAAACTCTTTAAACGGCACCGCTCTATTTTTATTTATAAGTCTCTTTTGACTAAAAAATTTAGTCTTATTTATAAGTGTCTTTTAACCAAATGAATAATATTATGACAATTTTGTCCATATTATTACACGAATGAAATTAGAGAGAAAATAAAAAGTTGAAAGATATCTATTCATCAATGAGGGGGTAAAGTTGAAAATTTACCCCATAATCATTGAGTTACCTACCTCTCATTGGTATATGTAATTTGATTAAAAGGGACTTATAAATAAGACCAATAATAACTAGTATTAGCATTGGCATCGCTTCATTATTTATGAATATCAATTGCCATCATTTCATTCTAATTTTTTTTTGGTCAAACATCATTTCATTCTAATGACCAAAACTTATTACACTGGTCTTAAATACACAATAAATGAATTCAAATTGTCACTTGATAAAAGATATTTTGTGGTTTTTATTTGTGTTATGAGAGTGCAAAATACAAATCACACTCAACAGTTTTCCTTGTGTTGGGAAGAAGATCCGTTATCAACACGCAAATATTGGAATATATGGTAGCAAAAAAATAAACTTAAAAATCCAAATCATCAAAGTAAAAAAGAAGCCATCGTGACGTCAAAAATAAGCGTGTCGGTGATTGCCCAAAATGTTGAATACTTGAGACATTTGCCCCACGGAGGAAACTATATTTTAATTAAGTCTAGATTGAGTTTCTACTATCACCATTTTTTTATTATCTTTTACAAGTTTTAAATCACGTCCATTCAATTAATTTGAAATGTTACTGTTAGGAAATATTCGTATTTACTAGGAAATATTATGTATTGATTATGTATTAATTAGGTATTATTCGTAATTATGTTTAGGGATTCACGCGTCTAATTGTCTCGTCATTAAGTTTACGCGTCTCGCCTCTCTTGTATAAATACACCTCTCTTATACATGAATATAAACAACTTTTCGATTCTTTTCATTACATGGTATCAAAGCTAAGGTAGAGTTCTTGGCAAATTTGAGTTTTCCGGTGGCGTGTTTTACGTAGCGTTAACGTAAATAGTGGCCGGCCGGCGTGAGTGCATTTCGATTTTCTTTTCCTCGCCGACTTTCCGGTTTCGTGTTTAGAAGATTGCATTTGGCAATTGGGTTTTGTTGGTCCGCTCCTCTTCGCTTCCGTCAATTTTTCCGGGTTGAACGGGTACTCTTCGTTTGTTGTTTTGTGAACAAGGACCGTTAGTCACGCTCACGGGGAGAGTGACGTAACCCGAGGGAGGCCGACGGTGGAAGCTACGATGGAAGAGGCGAGAGTGACGGAGAAGTGATGATGAAGGTGATGAAGTGTGGGTTTATCATCTTCTCCAGATCATTTGCTCGTTCTTGCATTTGGCGACTAGATCAATTTGTGGGTGTGAGGATGAAGCGGCGACGCTCTCCGGAAAAAAGGGAGGTTGGAGATGGTCATGTGTGTTGCTACGGTGTTGTAACTGTCTCGTTTTCCTTGTTCTTCCATGGTTCGGTTCGTGATGCTCTTCAATCTCGTGATTGTTTCGGTTTTGGAGGTGATATCATTGCCTTGTTGTTAGCAACAAACGGTGGCGGTGGTGAACGGAGGAGATCACCGAACTCTTTTGGTCCGTGTTGCTTGTCGTGATCTAGGGTAGGAAACGGATGTCGCCGGTTGAAGAGTAGTGGTCATATTTGACAAAAATGAGGCGCCTGACTCATCAGCATTATTGGGTACTTGTTTAAAGTCTTTGTTTCATCAATCGCTTTTGGTTTGTGGTTATTTGCTTCCGGTTGTGGAAATGTTATTTGGTCACTGGCGTGACGGCTGCTTCTGTTTGGTCACTAATGTGACGTTTGCTATTAAGAATTGTGAAGCCTCAATTTGGTGTTGTAATCTCGGATGAGATTGTTCTGTGATGACCAAAGAGGTTTCTGTTGAGGTTATTGATACCTCGTTTGCTGGTTGTGATCTACTGGTCATTTGGGTTCCATTTGGACGTTTGTGCTTCGGCTTTGTCATTGGCGGGTGATTTTCCTTGGAGAGTCGAGTTATGGTTGCACCTTGATCATTTGTGGTTTAATTCGAAATGCTTTGTCCCCGTGAGATAAAGTTTGGTTTCGATTTGAGATCTCTCAGTGCGTTTGGTCCGTTTCTCTCATGCCTTATGTATTTGTTCGCAACCGGGATTGCGTTTGAATCATCTAGGCGCGTTTGGTTGCTGCATTTTCTCGGTGGTGCTTTGTTCTCCGACGTAGAGCCTTTATTCCGGTGTGTGACTACGGTTCTTTGCTTCAAAGGTTGCGTTGTGAGACTCGGTTCGATGTTTCCACTATTACAACGCATCGGCATTTCGTTTTGTGCACGTTCACCGGCTTCTAGTGGCCGGATGTTTGGTTGTTTTGTCTTCCAAAGACGTTCGTGGAGTGCTCCTTTGTCTTGAGTGCCAATCTGCTGAATTTTGCGTCCCCTGGGAGAGGTGTTTGACAATATTTGTGGTTTTGTTCAAGCCGTTTACAACTTGAGGGGAGTGTGTGCGAATTGTGTAATTTGTGTGTGTTGGGATTATCTTTGTAACAAGTTGGATCTATGACCCAACTTGAGAGGGAGTGTTAGGAAATATTCTGTATTTACTAGGAAATATTATGTATTGATTATGTATTAATTAGGTATTATTCTGTAATTATGTTTAGGGATTCACGTGTCTAATTGTCTCGTCATTAAGTTTACGCGTCTCGCCTCTCTTGTATAAATACACCTCTCTTATACATGAATATAAACAACTTTCTCGATTCTTTTCATTACAAGTTACAATACTATTTTATTTTTTATCTCATTTTCTCAATCAACGGTCAGGATGAGCTCATAAGAGATAATGAAAAAAAAAATTAATCATGGGACGATCCCTCATCAAAGTACATGCATGGCATAGAACATTATGGTATACTTGGTTGTTTCTTATCAGACTTGTATTAAAAAAATTATGATATTAAACTTTGAATAAAAGAGGAAAAATTCAAAGAAAATACCATTTCAACCTCAAAATCTTAAGAACGGATTGCTCAACAAAATAAGTTGTTAATTCCTTTATTGTTCTTGTTAATCACATTACTGATGTTGTCAACAGGATTTTGAAGTTGAAGTTTTTTTTTTTGTCATTTTTCCGTTGAAAAACATGGTACTAGACAAACTAGCATAGGATGTTCGAGGGGGGGGGAATTCAGTATCATTGCTATTCCTTACAATTTAATCGAATTTTAATTTTGGTATTTATAACTTCAAATCGTTGGATTTAAACCTTATAATTTTATAAAGATTTGGTTTGAGTTTATGTACATAGACAAAAGTCAAAACCCATTGAAAGTATAAGAATCAGTCATTAAAGTTAGATCAAATCTTTAGGAAACTAGACGGTCAAAACAAACAATTTGAGATGACCAAAACTAAAATTTAATGAAATTATAAAGACTAACAATAGCATTAACCCAAAAACAGACCAACTAACTTCCTCGCTCTCTCTTTTAAAGTCATTTTTTAAATACACCACACCTTTTAAAATCATAGTCTTCATTTCATAATACAGAACTGGTCAACAAACATAAATTTATATATACTTTTTCTATAACAATTTACATATGCTTTTTGATGCAACGGAAATAAGAATTCACATATAGTACCATCTTCAAATAAAAAAAGATATTTCATAATTATTAATAACGACCCATTTTTCAAACTCAAGTAATATGCCTATAGAACACACGTGATGGTTTTGAAACATTTGGTTTTGTACAAGACAAAATGTGTGGAGCCGCCGCGGTTAGCCTCTGCAGATCTGAGACGAAGGCAAGTTTGTCTCTACTTAGGGTGTTTGGGAAGAAGCAGATATACAAAGAGAAAAAATACGGTGGAAGTAAAATAAATAATATGTTTGAGTTGATTTTTTTTAATTGGACTTTTAAATCAAAAATTATTTTTATAAAGTAGTCATTAAGACCTTTTTTTTTTTTTTCACAACATAGATAGGCTTAAATGTCAATCTAAATATTTAGAATTTGACTTTTATTTTGTAAATTTCAGATTAAAAAAAAAGTTACCCTTTTTTTTTTGTCCCAACTGTGGTTTCTTTCTTGGGCTTCCTCTTTCTTTCTTACTATTTTATTTTATTTTATTATTAAAATAGAATCTCATGCGCCCCACCGCAATACACCAAAAATCATTAATGGCCTAACGTTAACATTTTCGAACCTCTTTGGAGCCAAACGGTTTTCAAGTTTTCACCTTTCCTCACGCCTCTCTCTCGCTCTTTCTCTTTCTATCTGTCCATCGTGATGCTTTGTCTCTTCTTATAAAACAACCCACAACATCCTTCGCCTTCCTCCTTCATTTCCATTACAGAGATGGGTTGTTTTCTCGCTTGCTTTGGCCTCTCCAAGAAGAGAAAGCGTCGAAAGACTCTCTACAAGGTTCTCGCTGCTCCTGGTCACCAAGTAAAACCCTTCATTCTTCATCTTGCTCCTTTCTTGGATTATCTTTGTTTCCGATTTAAAACCTTGTTCTCTTTTTCAGTTGATTCATCTTTATTGGATTTTCTATTTTTCTTCATTTTGCAGAACTATGTCGCTCTGGACTCCTCCGTCACTGTAAATCTTGCCACCCCAGACAAGTCTATTGTCCCATATTCTAACTTCAGGTCAGGATTCACTTTTCTCTCTCTTTCCCTTCATTTCTCTCTGTGCTTGATGGTTTTTGTTTATTGTGTTTTTGTTTGGTTAGAGATGAAAGTAAGGAGCAGACCCGACCCAAAAACAGGAAGAAAGTCAGTTTTAATTTGAATGTACAGATATATGAACCAAACCCTACTGCTTATCAGATTTTGGAGAGTGATGATGATGAGGAAGAAAATAATAAGGACAATGAGAAAAAGGAGAAATGTAGCTCTTCTTCTTCCATCTTGGGAGAAAACTCAGCAGCCTTGAACTACCCATCAAATCACAGATATTACAACTGCTTAGACAGCTACAATGAGGAGGATGAAATACAAGATGAGGCATCTGACATTGATGCATATGATGATGAGGATGATGAGTTTGATGACGAAGATGATTGGGATTATGGCAGCAGAGACGGTGGCGAAGACCAAGATCGGTCTAAAGATTACAATAAAAACGCAGCAGAGAACCAATGCTCTGAGGTAATCAATTCTTCATTGGAGGAAGATAAGGTAAAGACTCACATGCATTCTTCTGTACTGAGACCTGTAGAGAATCTCACTCAGTGGAAAGCAATTAAAGCACAAGTGGGATCAAGTAAGCACAGGAGGAAGGAGAATGTTGCACTTGAACAGAAGGCAAGCATGAAGCTAGTTTCAGAACCAGGTTTCAATCTATTAGAATCAAATGTTTCCAAGCCTCTATTGACAGAACTTGCAGTTGATGCTAGTCTTTCAAACTGGTTAATTCCACCTTATGTGTCTAAGACCACAATTCATTGTCAATAAGGGCCGTGACATTGAAGATGAAAGATTTAGGAGATTTTATTACTTCCATGGATTTGACAGAACAATTCTTTATCCAGTGACCTAGAGGGATCTCACAGCACAGGGCAATAAAATTACTCAACCTTCTTGTGAAGACCATTGCTAAAGGAAGGACACAACGAATTTTGATTCTTGTGCTGGTTAATATATTTGGCTTGTCAGTCCGAGCTAGTTGGGGTGATTTTCGTTTTATTTGTGTGTCTGATTCACTTGCTCTTACTTGTTTTGGGAATGATAATGTTGTGATCATTAGATGGTGGTTATCTGTGTCTATTCATGTCTTTGTGTTTGTATGAGACATCTACCAAATGCAGCAATTCGATTACAAAAGTTCTCAAATTTTACATTCTGGCCTTGAAGAGATTAGATATGTGAATTTATCTTCTGCACAATTGCTTGCAGATGTGCTGTGTCAAAAAGAACTAAGTGCTACACAAAGTACATGTCAATTTGATTCTAAATATAGCAATACCAAGCGGAACAGTGCTTCCCCTGGTATTTTCTATTTTGTTTCCTGACGTATCAAGTGTCAATTTCCTTTGTCGCGAATTAGTTGATCATATGGGACCTAATATAAATTATATGTTCAAAAGTGGTCAAGTAAGACACCCATCAAGATTTATTTCACTTGTTGACAAAAAATGAGAAAAGAGCAAGATAAGAGGAATAACAAGGTGTTGCTCTTTAATTAAATATATAATAATTTACACAATGAAGTGCAAAACTCTTGCAGAATCTGTAGATATAACTAAGCGTGAAAGAGCTCATTTATTTTCACATACATTTAAGCCGCACCACTTTCATCATTCCAAAATCATCTCGCTGCAAATTTGAGTCTGTACTTTGATCAGCACAAGAGAACTCACGCAATCTTCAACCTTCGAAATCATCAGAAATGCAAGTGAGGTGAACAGTAGCCAAATATTGATAACGAGAAGCCTCCAATCTTGGTTATTGAACTGATGGTTGTAATCTGTGTTTCACCAACAGAGGTGGCAAGCATGACTTCTTGATTAACCAGCAGAATGTTCGAGACGGTTTATCTAAAGGATCTCTACATTATTGTACAAATGCAAGAATCTGAATCCTCATCCTCTGAGTCACTATCATCACTGCAGACACAATCAGGAGACCAGATATGAGATAGATTTGAATATACCACAAACTCAGGTCTATGTATAGCACTTAATTTTGTTAGTACGGAGTACACAAATACTTTTGCATCCCAGGTAAGCAAGAGGACTTCATATACCACAATTCCTTCATCCTTTTATTTTTCTGTTTTATATGGTTTTTCTTGGGAAAGTTATTTAAGCAGAGATTACAGCATATATGAAATAGAACTGTACAACATCTAGTTACATGAGTTATGTGATTCAATGAAAAGACAATATAGAGGGGGCCCAAGGTTTATACCAAAACTTCTCTCTACAATTACACACATTTCCCCCTCTAGTTTCTACAGAATGCAAGTTGCTCGATGTTGACAACTGCAACTTGTAAACACTTTTCATAAATAAGCACTAATGAATGACCAGAACATGGGCACTCAAGTGCTTTTTATCCAAATGTCATCTTCCACGTCTCATTAGGCAGATAAGTCAACCCTAAATCCTTTCCCATTTAGGTTTTTGTTATACTTCAAAACCCAATCGGGACATAAAGCTTTTCTACCCTATCATCTCCCTCATAAGTGGGCAGCTAGGATATAAACATTAAACCAATTAACTCTCCGAAACCCATAGTTATCTCCTTATTCCAGTGTACTCGAGCAATTATGCACATTTCCATGCACTCTTCCATAACAAGACATGAAACCCCCAGTTTTGTTTTCTTTTAACATAATTTATTTTCTTTGCTTCTTTCATACTAGGGACTAAGTGAGAGGATATTTCCCTTAAAAATCTCCTGTGACCACATCCTTGGTTCAAGGCGTGAGAATAGAGAAAATAGTGTTGGGAGCTTTTCCCCTACAATCGTGTGCTCAACTCAAGGCGAATCTGGATTAGTCGAGATCGAAGGTTCTAATGAACAGGGCGGGCAACCAAAAAAGAAATTGATCTCCAGCAAATCCTGAAGACCTTGGGCTTAAAGCCCAGGTATCGTCTGACAGGAATTTTACAAGTCCGCATAAAATCTGAACCAACTCAACTTCTTCTATCTTTTTTAACTTGTCTCAAGTTCTCAGAAGCAAACGAGAAGCGTTTTAGGTTTTCTTTTGGCACACTCAAATTCAATCACATAAACCCCCAAAAGAGAGTCGCATTTAACGATTGACGAGATATCCTCCATTTATGAAAAAGAAAAAGAAAAGGAGAAAAATATAGAAACACAAGTTATGAAGCACCGACACTATTCTGAAGTCTTTTTGGACACTGATAAAAGATAAACCACCAAAAAGTACAAATTATTTTCACCTGATTCAAACATAGCACAACGATGCTATACATATTATATAAACTATCCTAACCAAAGGAAAGTTGGCTGTAAAAAGTGGGAGGACTTTAAGTTTGCTTGATCAGAATCATTCCTTTTTTCAAGTTAAGTTATGGCATGATATAAACGGCAGCTGGTAAGGGGAAAGCTACAAGTTCTCAAGAGATCTAAACAAAAGGCCAGCCATCAATTAGGTTGAGAGTTGAGATAGATGTTAGAAAAATGGAAAACAAACAGTAGTCTGTGCATAACCAAGTAAGCTAAAGAAAAAAGGAGTGAGGGAAAAAAAGCAAGTTCAAAGTAAAATTTATCACGGAAGTTGGCAGCGGTGACAGAAAAAGCCAAAAGCCAGAAGAAGCAAAAAAAGCAGGAAACAGAAGATAAGATGGGGAAACTTTTCCATAAATTCAGTAGAGACAGAACAAAAGCCACCGTCACTCGTCATGTACAAAATAGATAGCACAAAATCAGGCAATCCATTTCCTATTTCTAGTTCAACTTGCCGTTACAGACACCAACACGGACTAAAAAGTGGTAGTAATGCCTTGTACTCTTTTTCCTTTTAGTGGATAGTGCTTGTACCCTCAAAAATAGAACATGTGAATCCAAATAACTAATGATCATGAAGAACACACGTTATATTCTAACCATAACCCACTCCATTGGCAGAGTTTGATTAAGAGGCAATGAACATGGAAATGATAAAGAATAAAGTTTCCAGACTTAATCAACTTTTTGCAGAACATGCTTAAGCTATCAAAATCATACTACCATCATAAATAACCGATAAACATAAGCAGATTAACAGTTATGGTTTAGGTCCTGGACTAATAAAATCGGAGATATCAAAATTGGAGGGACTGAAAAAATGGCCAAAGAACAATTATTTCGCTACAACCTAATTTATGGGTATACTAATGAGGAAATTTACCTCGGTACAAATTCCAACACCTCAACAAGTTTGTTTCCATTCCTGTCGTTCCACTGGACTTTCCGTCGGGTTTTATTCGACTTCCTCGAAAGCCCTCCTCTACGTGGCGGCAACAATGAATGCGAATCGCTATCATCTTCTCCATTAGTTCGATCCTCAATCTTTTCAGCATCTACAGAAGCCACAGGCTTATTATCCACACAGCCGTTAGATTCCTTAGCAGCCGTATCCATCAACAGCCACACTCTTCCAGATAGGTCCACCGATATAGAGGCGGACCGAATCAGAAAATCTTGGAATTCGAAAAATCCTAAATGATTCTAAATCACTAGAAAATCAGAGTTTGGGAGGGTTAAGATATCATTTGGCAGGGGTCAACGCTTTCTCCATAATTTAGCTCTATGCTGAAGCAGAGAATTAGAGCTTGGGGAAAAAATCAGAGGGAAGAGGGGAAAAGGGGAAAAGGAAAATCCCAGACTGGCTTCAGCTCAAAGAGAGAATCTGAGTGTCAAAAGGAAGTTGAAGTTGATATTTGTGGGGAGAAAAAGACGGGCAAATATTTTCGTCGCAAAGTAACAGCCTACCAGAACCGAAATTGAACCATAAACAGCTAATAAAAAAGTAACGGGAACAGAAACGATCGCCCAGCTGGTATTCAGGTAAAAAGAAAAACACTGATGGAGAGAGACAGCGACAATGATGAGAGGATGAAAGGGCTTTATAGGATTAAGAATTTATTTATTTAATTAATTAATCGGCCGCACTTATTCGGATCGGACGGTGCTCATCGGAAGAGAAGATAAGGTGTTCGTAGAAATCGTTCGTTATTCTCATCAAGCCGGAACAGGTTGTCCTGTGGGTTTAGAAACGTCACAGACGAGACCCTATCCTTTCTCTCTATTTCCTCTCCATTTAATGTATTCATCATCGAATCAATTTGATTTTTAATTTTTCAAATTTTTAATTATTGAAATTTAATATCCTAAATTTTGGGTTTGATTTCTCTACACCGCGCTTTTTTCCTCATCTCTCCTTATCTCTCATTTAAGTATCTGTTAGTATCTTAAAATATATTTTTAGTATCAGTCAGTATCCTAAAATATTTTTCAAGATCCTAAAAATAAATTTTTAAGATCATTAAATATTTTTTTAGTATCAGTCAATATATTGAAGTATTTTTTAGTACCAGTCAGGATTTTGAAATATTTTTTTTAGTATCGGTCGATACGGTGAAATATTTTTTCAAGATCCTAAATTTTAAGATCTTGAAAAAATATTTCAAAATCCGACCGATGTTAAAAAACACTTCGAGGATGAGACGATCAAGATTAATTTAAATCAACGGTCTAAATTGGTTGATGAGAGAAATCAAAAGGTGTGATTCGATAAGGAGGGACGAGGAGAATGTTTGATGAGGAGAGGATCCAATTCCATCATGTCTCTCTATTTCCTCTCCATTTAATGCATTCATCATCGAATCAATTTGATTTTTAATTATTGAAATTTAAGATCCTAAATTTTGGGTTCGATTTCTCTACACGGCGCTTTTTCTCCTCATCTCTCCTTATCTCTCAAATTGATTAGAAAAAGTCCAACAAGAAAAGCATATCGAAAAAAAAAAAAAAAAAAAAAAACCACTTCTATGGCTGCTATCCCAAACGGGCCCTAAAAGTTAGCTTCTCAATCGTGATTTACAGAATATGAGGTAAATGAGGTGAGGGGAGGGTAGTTTCAACTAATCGTACATAAACACTTATAAGCTTCTCAATTGATCAACCAAACATGTTAAAATTAATACAATAGCCCGTTGATTTTTTAAAAAAGATTAAGAAAGTTAAATACGGAATAAATTATTATTTAATTATAATAAATTAAGCAAATTAGCATAAAGAAGAACAAATAAATATAAGTATTTTAATATAAGAGCCATTTGACTTGTTTTGAAGATGTTAAGAAATTTAAATAAACTACTTAGTCAAAGTATTCTATATGATTGGATTATATATAGTTTACAAGTCAAGCAAATTAGTTTGAAGAACGATAAATATAAAAAATTTAATTAATTTAATTTAATTAGCTTCTTTAATCTCTTAAAAAAACCCACAGCTCTTGTATTAAGAAGGGAATAGCACCATTAAATTGACAACTTTGACCATGGTGGAGTTTTCAAGAAAAAAGATTTAATTACTAAAGCTCTCAATGACAAATCAATAAGTAAACATATTAACATTTCTTATACTGAAACTTATTATTACATATTCCTTCGTTGTGCTTGGTAATTAAACCCTTTATTGAGACTTTATAATAATTCTCCATGTTTTTCTAACTCATAAATCTATTATAATTATAAATACTTCAAATTCACAACCATCATTTAAGAAATGCTTAATAAAACTTAGCATTATTAGGTCATAAGACCTGGACATTGGACAACTTTGTCAGTTTGGATCATCACAAGTAAGCCTTCGAGAACCTTAAATATTTTCCAAAAGTGTTGAAAACAATAAAAACATATGATTCATTTGCATAGCATGCCAAGAGATGAATATTATATGTAGACGTATATCCAAAAATATAGAGTACTAATGTAGTAGTAAGTTACTAAAAGAGTAGTGTGATTTAATAAAAGTGGTTGGTAGTTCATATAATAATTAATTAATAGTTTCATGATTTTGTGTAGGGTCAAGTAGTTCTTGGAGCATTCTAAAAGCAACATTTCCAGAATTTTGCACATGGCGATTCGTTACAGTTTGGCTATTGGAAGGCAAAAGCATGGAGGAAGAGAAAATGATACTTGCCACCACATCCAGAAATTTCAAAATTCTAATTGATGATTTTGGTCTTTTATAATTAAAAAGTAGCCTACTGAGAAAAAATTGAAAATTTTGGATGTCTCCATTAGAGCTGTTTTTAATGAAGTTTTTTTTCAACATTTTCAACATTTTACATTATTTTTCTCACTCTGTTGCTTCTAATATTTTTAAATTTGAAAAAAATTTAAAAATTTAAAAAATAAGTATAAACCATTTTTTATGCTTCCAACCATGATAGTTAAAAATGCGCTTTAACTCATAAAAACGCCATTTTTACGTTTTAATTTCAGCAAAACGTGTTTCGTTGCAGCAAAAAACTCAATCAGAGTGAAAACGTAAAAAAATATTTGCGATAAAATGTAAAAACGTAAAAACGGTGCGTTTTAAGGATTAAAGGAATTGATACTATTATTTTATTGAAATTTATATTTTAAATTGAAATCCCCCAAATAATGCATTCAAATTGATATCTCTTAAAATCTCAATAAAATCTCTTTAATTTATTATTGATGACTTCCAAAAATATCTCAAAATATATTTCAAATCTATTAAAAATGAGAAGTTATCAATATTGTATTGATCAATATATGTATGGATGAGTTACCTTACTTTTCTTGAATTTTATATATATATATATATGCAGGTAAAATTTACGTTTTGTATTAAGATTTTAGGTTTTACAATTTTTCATTCTCATTTCGTTTTCGGGTAAAATCTACATTTTCACGCTATGCTTCAAACATTTCAACTTGCATGGAATTGCGATTGTACTTGGATCTAGTCTTGATCCCAAAATTTTGAAGCGTCAATCAGTATATTAAAAGACTATAAAATGATTTAACTTTAAGTATCATATATTAATATGTTTGATTTATAAATTAAAAATTTTTAAATATACTTCGTTGAACACATGTTTTTATTTTTAAAAAAATTATGAATATTTTCAATCGATTTTTTCTTTTTAAAAAAGTAGAAGTTACTTAAATTTTGTCTAAATTTATTAAACAAATATCAGTGAATACTAAATAAGCTATCAAAAGGGATAAACAAGATTTATTCTGTTATACTTTTAAAATATTATTTATTGGCGATCAATGTTTAAATCACTGTGTACATACATATATATATATATATATATATATTCTTAAATAAAAAATTTATAATTAACAGAAAATAAAGGTATAATTAAAATATGAATTAAGTAGCAAATCCACCCCGAAAGTTTTTGCTAAGAAGCAATCGTGCCCTAAAAGTTTTTCTTGTCTCATTGTCTCCTCAAAAGTTTCAAAACGTAGCAATGTTGACTATCTCGTTAAAAAGTTAACGGTCGGCGTCAATTCATTTACAATCAACATTAGTTTTTAACGGAATAGTGCAACACCGCCATGTTTGGAAATTTCCGAGCAACATTGAGATAAGAAAAATTTTCAGAAAGCAACATTGCTTTTGGGCTTATATTTCTCAGACGGACCACTTAACGCTTAAAATATTTAGCGGCTGAGGTCCTCTGCCCTTCCCCACCACCTTGCCATCCACTTGTTTGATCCTGCGTCATTTTGACGCAAAAAATGGGAGTTGCTCCTCTTTTTTAAAAAAAAAAAAATAAATAAATAAATTGGGTACTAAAAAAATTGTAATATCCCAGATTTTTATTAATAGTAATAACTCATTTATTTTATTTTATATAGCCTTGGTGGGTTAAATATTCCTAGTCCTAATTGCCTTAAGAATTTCCACTTATTCACACCATGATTAATTGAGTGATTGAATTTAATATACCCTATTAATGACATTAAATTCACATAATGATTGATTGATTGAATTTAATATACCCTATTAATGACATTAAATTCATGACTGATTGATTGATTGAATTTAATATACCCTATTAATGACATTAAATTCACACAATGATTGATTGATTGAATTTAATATACCCTATTAATGACATTAAATTCATATAATGATTAATTGATTGAATTTAATATACCCTATTAATGATATTAAATTCACATAATGATTGATTGATTGAATTTAATATACCCTATTAATGACATTAAATTCACATCATGACTGATTGATTGATTGAATTTAATATACCCTATTAATGACATTAAATTCACACAATGATTGATTGATTGAATTTAATATACCCTATTAATGACATTAAATTCATATAATGATTGATTAATTGAATTTAATATACCCTATTAATGACATTAAATTCACATAATGATTGATTGATTGAATTTAATATACCCTATTAATGACATTAAATTCACATCATGACTGATTGATTGATTGAATTTAATATACCTATTAATGACATTAAATTCACACAATGATTGATTGATTGAATTTAATATACCCTATTAATGACATTAAATTCACATAATGATTGATTGATTGAATTTAATATACCATGTTAATGAGTCGGTAATAGTAAAGAGCCCAACTCATAGCTAACCCTAATTTTAAGTTATAAATAAAGGTCTAGCCTAACTCTGAACTCTCCTATTCTTAGGTTAATTTTATTTGAATTTTGATAGGTAATTATGATCCTAAATATATCATATGTGATTGTTATATGTAGAATATATTTTATATAATCCTAATTAACTTTTTACAAAACCATTCAACCTTTGAATATTATTCTGTACGTATACGTAGGTGCATGAGTGATTGAATTATATGTATGCACCCTTTCATTCTTGAATTGTGTGAAGAAGCTTTTTACAAAATCCATTTATGATTTGCATATACCCACCTGTACGTGGTAGCTTTGAGGTTTTGGTTCTTTTTTTTTTTTTTGAAAATTGAAACATATATATTGATTGATGAATTACCATTGAATATACATACCTCACGTGGTTGCTCTAGTTGCTTCGGCTTTTGTGATCGAAACTTATAAATGCTTTCATATATATATATATATATATATATATATATTTATTTATTTATTTATTGAGAAATCAATTTATTATGTAAGTGTATTTAAAATAATTTAAATCGTGGGAAAATAGCTTTGGGATGGTACCTTCAAAGTGACGAACACAACCCTTAGGCGTTATGCCTCGATATGTTATTTGATGTGAACTGATTATATCCGTTCTTCCCAGAGTGGTGTCGTCGGGTTCCGACACTAGTAGCAATTTTGGAAAGAGGTGTGTACATTAGGACGAAATGTTTTATTGATATATGGCCAATTTGATTATTTGTGTGAGCGGGGTTTAGGGTCATTGGGGTAGACATGGTTCTTTTCCCACTAAATTAAATGGGTGGCGGGTTTAGGGTCCAAATGAAATTAATAAAGATAATGAATAATATTTGATTCGACGTTAATGTATAGATATGATGAGTATTGAAATTGATAATTTAGATTATATATATATGTAAATGATATTTTTATCATCATGTAAATATTTTATTTATTTATTTATTTATTATTATTATTATTCCATAATATTGGAATTGATAGTTGGTTCAATCACTATGTGGTTATATATTTGATTTAATTAATATGTATGAGTTGTATAAATTGTGTTTTGATTAGAATTACCAGCTTTTGCTGATGTTTGTGTTCATGGGCTGCAACGATCCTTCGGGGGTTCAGTGAAACAGGTTTCAAAGTTTAGTTGCATTGCAAGTAGCGGTGAGAAGTGAGGAAGAACAATGAGCAATTCTAGCTAGTTTTTTTTTTTTTTTATTTATTTATTTATTTATTTCATTTTACGCTTTGAATAAGACACTTTATTTTTTATTTATTTAAGTGTGGATTTATGTTATTGTAATAAGGTAGCCTTGCACTTGTTCCAAGACAAGTGCGGCGGTAACACTTCCCAAATTTGGTTATTTTGAATTTTAGTATTTATTTATAAAAAAAAATTTACAATTTTATGTTATTATAATTGTTAGAAAATTTGGGGTGTTACAAAAATACTTTAGGATCTTGGCGATAAAGAAAAATACTTCATGATCTTGAAAAAATATTTTTGGATGTTGAAAAAATATTTTAGGCTAGTGACCAGTATTAAAAAGATATCTTTACTAAAAAAATATATTTTGATCTTGAAAAATTATTTTAGGATAAATATATATGATAAAATAATTTTTCACCTAAAATAATTTTTCAAGATCATGAAATATTTTTTTAGTACCGCCAATATCTCTCAAATCAATATCAAGTATCTTTTTAGTACAATTAGTCTAAAATATTTTTTCAACATCCTAAAATAATATTTCATGATCTTTTTTAGTACCCAGATTTTTTTTTTTTTTTTTAAAAAAATATTTTAGGATCAAAGATTATTTTATTTTGCTATATATTTTATCAATTCAAACAACAGCAAATATTGAAGTGATTGAAAATCAATTAAATATGAAAATAATTGGTAGGAAAAATAAGAAAAAAAGAAAAATCCTTAAATTGTTTAATTCATGTTAAATTAGACTTCCCCTAAATGTGGACTTGCCCTTTTTCCAACTATGTTAGCGATATTAACTAATTGCAACAAAAATAAGCAAGAATCTACAAGGTTATTGATTATCTTAGTATCATTTTTCTCTTTTTAGGTGAAAGTATTATCATTTTTCTAAAATATGAGGGACTTTTCATCAGATAAAATTCTAATGAGGGACTTTTCCCCAATTATCTTACAAAAATAAATGAATATTGATTTTTTTTTCCCAAGTGTACAAGAGTCATTTTTGTCTTTATTTGAGAGAATCCATATCGAGTTCACACCCAATCCACTGAACGTGGACGCAAAATGTCTTACTGCAGAAATATTCGGTGCTCTGTATATTTATTCTTTGTTTCAATCTCATAATTATTCCATATCTATAAAGTTACATGAGTAAATTTTTTATACTGTAAAAAGTCACAATTTTTTTTTTTTTTTTTTGGTTATGTTGTATGTATAGAAAACAACAAAACCATGGTTTTAGAAATTTTTTCTGTAAATCGAGACAAAATATAATTACCTCATGAGTCACACTTTTAAAAAGTTAAAATAAACGTAAAACTAAAGTGCGTCACATAAGATAAGAAAATAGTAATTTATGCACCTCTTAAAATGTATTTTTGGAGAGTTTAATTATTTTGTTATCAGAAATTTTGATGGCAGATAGACAGGTTGCTCTATTTTTTTAAATTTTTTGTTGTTGTTGGAAAATACGTTAGTGATAAATAGTTTTGATGATTGCAGAGCAAAAGATCACCTGACAGGTGGGTGAGACACTAAATAAGTAAATAGAAATATTTTTAGTCAAATGAAGAAGTCTACCTGTAACCAGCAATGTAGACAAATGATAACAAGTTTACCTGCAACTAACATATTTTTAATTTATGCAATTTTTAAGTCATCTTTTAGTCGTTACTATATGAGTAATACTTTCAAAAATAAAATAAAGGTATTTATATTTTTAATATACACAGAAGTGAAAAATTATAAAAACTAAAAATATTAGAATAACTTATTTAAAAGAGTAATGAAGAAATTAGCTGGGTATGGATACACCTAGTATCCACAATTTGAAGTTTATGTTGTGATTTTCCTTGTACCCACCTTCTTTCCCATGGATTATTAAAAAGCCTGAACTTGTTTTGTGTATCAAGGACTGATGCAATTTGCTCTGATCAATGATATTTCCCACTCAACTTGCTTTGAGGCTCAACTTCCTTATCAGATTCTGCCGCTAATCACGAACATTTAGACCATAGCCTGACAAACGACAGTACTTGAATATGATTCAATGGGAAAGCCATATAAAAAGACATGTACACATTATAATTTATGACACAGCAAAGGGGAAGTTAATAATCAGTAGTGTTGGCTGCAAAATAATGGCCAGTTTTCTAACTTCCATTCCATCTTCCAATGATTAAAAAAAAAAAAAAAACTATTGACGAGAATCATATACTCAACCTAATTCAAATGATTTGGCAAGTAATCCCCACCACTTCCATCATTTAACAAAGGGTTAAAGGACAATTTTGTCCCAGAAGTGTAAAAAAGAGGAGCAATTTTGTCTTAGCCATTATCCCGATTAATTTTGATCGTTAGTTGACCAAATATGCTGAGCTAGCAGTCCACATATCATCTACGTCATTTTTATTAAGATGCAAATTTGCCCTGAATGTCTATGTGTATGTACTTCATTTTTTTCAAAGTTAAATTTAAAACTTTCAGCCTTCCAGGGCAAATTTCTATCTTTACAAAAATGATATAGATGACATGTGGATTGCTAACCCAACATATTTGGTCAACTACCTGTTAAAATTAATTAAAATAACAGCCAAGTA
Source organism: Acacia acuminata (assembly GCA_019022655.1). Lineage (NCBI taxonomy): Eukaryota > Viridiplantae > Streptophyta > Magnoliopsida > Fabales > Fabaceae > Acacia > Acacia acuminata. The sequence goes on from JAFJYI010000023.1 coordinate 387,706, forward strand.
AAATTGCTCCCCTTTTGACACTCTCAGGGCAAAATTGCCCCTTTGTAACAACTTCTAAGGCAAAATTGCCCCATAACCGGTTAACCTGATCCAGTCCTGAAAGAGCATTGCCTGAGTCATAAACTGTTCAATCCATTGATAGGCATATCCTATGTTAATTCTGTCATAATGAAGTTTTAAACAGAATCTGTTCCACCAGACAATGAAGGATAAAAAACCCAAAGATGAACGGATTTTCATATAAACAAATGTACGTGAAATTCATTTGACTTGATGAGAGTAATGAAGCGGAACAACAGGTCTCTTCAATTTATCCACCGTCAATGAATCTACATAAATTACTCAGCATAACTTCGCTAGGAGAAAAGACAAACCAGCATAATAGCTCCAGATAATATCCCACTTCAAATGCATAAATTTTCTATGTCAGTTATAGAAAATAGCTTCCTCTGCCAACCAGCTCAAATCTTTTAAGAGAAATATCACAATTGCATGTCAACAATAATCATACTACAGCTCATTCTAACTCGTATATTTTGTTTGTCTGTGAACAAGTATAAGACAGCTATTGATCCATGTGTTTCAAACCAAACAAACAACGGATTCACACTTGGATACTTGTAAAACTATTAGAAGTTTAAGGTACAAGAAGAGAACAACCACGTCATTGGCAGTATAATCAAATTACCCAGTGCTCATATGTTTAAGAACAGAGAATTAGGCAGAAACAATCTAGATCAACAAAAGCAGAAGGCATTATATGGTCATTCTATGTTCAGATAAATATTGAATTCTTATCTTTAGATTTCTCGAATGGAACTTCCTCAACTGTAAACCATAGCCATAAACTACTCAGTGTGCAAGATACAGTAAAAGATTACCCTCACTATTTACATTACAAATTCTATGACATTCATGAATTTTAAATATCTATCAAACTGTAGTGCTCTGAAAACCTGCCATTAGCCAACATCAAACTTTTAACCAATTGCCTACCTGTCAAGGAAAGGAAATAGAGTCAAACTGCACAGTTTTTTTTTTTCCTCCTTACATAAAAATGATACAGTTTATTCGATCTCCTGCCCAGGAAGAGCATGCACAAGCATTTGAGGCGATTCAAGCTCAGCTAGCAATGGTCCCCTTGTCTCTCCACATCTCAACTTTCTGTTACTTGCTAGCAACCCAAATAGTCCGAGACTCAAAACCAGCACCCCAATGGCATGCACAGTGAAGATGAAATGCATCAATGTGATACCCCTCAGACTATCCTCGACAAGATCACATTTTACATCGACATTCTCGAGAGATGGCGAAGAAAGTGAAATCTTTTTACACCCCTTCAACATAAAAGCATCGGTGTACAAAGAAAATCCAGCTTGCAGCAGCCATGTACCCTTAAAAATCAATCCCGAAGAGAGCAAAAAATCGGCGAAAAAGGCAGTTGGCTTAATTGATAAGTATAGGCAAGCCGCGACACAAGCAAGAGTTAATTCACCCAAGAATCCGTAGACGACTCCACCAAGACCCGCAATTCCTTTACCGATCGCTGAATACTCCACGAGAAAGCAAATAGATCCGAAAATGAAAACAAAACTCTCGTTAACCATAGATGAGCCAAAATATTCCTGAGCTAAAATGAAAAGGATCAGGACCCAGAAGATCAAAAGTGCGATTGATTGCAGGAAAAACGAGAATCGGTAGGTTTGGTGGCCGGAAAAAGATAAGAAGATGACAAACTCAGAGAAGGAAGCGATAGGAAGGGCTACGAGGAGAAAATAGAGATCAATGTTCTTCCATGAGGGGTGAGAGAAATACCAAAGTTTGGATCGGAAACTAGAGGGGTCTTTCAGGTAAAGGGAGGAAGAAAAGAGCAAGCGGCGGAGGCCGAAGGGGACTAAGAAGAGGAAACCTGAGAAATGAGTCGCCATCGATGCCATCAGTGAAGCTCGCGAGCCTTCGTCTCTGTTCTGCTTCACGTTGACATTTTCTCGGGGCCGTTTGGAACCAGGGGAAAATGAAAACCCTGCATCGGCCTGACAGAATACGGTGGCAGACTGACACGTCGGCGTCTGAATGAGGTTTGGGACTTTTAGAATCAAAATGCAGGTTTTTTTTTTTTTTTTTTTTTTTTTTTCTTTGTGAAAAAATGATATCAATGTTTAAATATAAATCATAAATGCAAATTCTACGAATAAAACTATAAAAAATTGGAATAAAAATTATCGGAATTATTGCCAGAGTACCAACTATCAGGTGACAAGATATTTTATTTTCAGTGGATGTAATTCTTTTCTAATGATTCACACTCTATTAACACTTCTAGTACTAAATATAAAATTGGATGAGTAATCAATTAAAAAGATACTACATCTTAACTATATAAAAGCGCGATAAGCGAACTCTTCTCGTCACTTTTTGTGTTTTTTATTCTACCAACTGCCAAAATAACTTCCTTTACTTATTATTTTAAATTTATGATTTATAATTCATACCTACACTTTCTTTACACTGACATCTATCATATTTGTTTTATTATTTATCAAAGTATTACTATTTACTTATTATTTTTAATTCTTAATTTTTAATTATGCATATAATTTCTTAGAATAAATATCTCTATTAACTCCCTTAATTATCCTCTTTGTTAGATTATCCGATAAGGTAACTCCATTTATTTGATTTTCACATTTTCACTTTAATATTTTAAAATACTTTGTAACAACTTTCCTTTTATCTCTCCTTATATTTGGTATCTTTTTTTGTCAATATTTTAATTATGTCTTTGTTTTATCCCCTACCTTATGAATTACATATTTTAAAACTTTTTTGAACTAACCATCATTCTCCTTCTTTATAACTATATAAAAAGCGGAAAGCGATGTGCGGCTCTCTCTGTCGACACACCTTTGTGTTTTTTATTCTACCAACTGCCAAAATAACTTCCTTTACTTATTATTTTAAATTTATGATTTATAATTAAATGCCTACACTTTTCTTTGACTTGACATCCGTCATATTTGTTTTATTATTTATCAAAGTAACACTATTTACTTATTATTTTTAATTTTTAATTCTTAATTTATGCATATAATTTCTTAGAATAATTATCTCTATTAACTCCCTTAATTATCCTCTTTGTTAGATTATCCGATAAGGTAACTTCATTTATTTGATTTTCACATTTTCACTTTAATATTTTAAAATACTTTGTAACAACTTTCCTTTTATCTCTCCTTATATTTGGTATCTTTTTTTGTCAATATTTTAATTATGTCTTTGTTTTATCCCCTACCTTATGAATTACATAGTTTAAAACTTTTTTGAACTAACCATCATTCTCCTTCTTTATATATGAACTAATTTGTGAATAATTAAATTTTAGCGTCTCCCCTAATTGATTTCAAATATTAAATGCATTCTCTTAATATTTGAAATACTTTGTCAATAAATACATTAGTAAAAGTAGAGCGATAAGCATCTTTTAGGCCGACATATGAGCAAAATAATAACCTCAAAAGACTAAAATAAAAGAATAAAAAATAAAAAAAAGCAAAGTGGTTATGAAGGAGGGGTAATAGAAAAGGTTGTTACACACTATTTTACCAATCTTATTTTTTAGTCAATAATAACTAAATATTTTTTTTATCAATAACAAAGCATAAACAAGGTGGTTATGAAATAGGGATAATGGGAAAGGTAGTTACACACTATTTTACCAATGTTTTTTTTCGTCAATAGTAACTAAATATTTTTTTATTATCAATAACCGCATTTAAATTATAAATTTTTTTCATGCTTTTATCTTCAAAACGCATTTGAATTTACATTTTTTCATGTTTTAATCTTAATTAGACTTACACTGTGCATTACACGGGGCCTATGCTAGTTGGTTTAAATATAGGATAAAATTTATCGTACAATTTTACGACAAATTTTGTCGTATATATAAGAGCAGAGAAAGTAGCATGTCTATTGTCTAACTACCCCTAACACATGAAACTTTACAAATTAATTCTAAATTTTGAAAATAAAAGTATAGTTATTGTTCAAAGTTTTGAAATAATTATTATAACTTTTTAAAATTGTTATTAAGATTTTAAAAGATATCACTTCTCCATCCTAAACATAAAAGCTAGCTTGTAGTGTAATGGGAGGTAGTAGTAATTTTTGTGAAAGTTATGTTTCTAAAGCATATAATTACAAACTACAAAGCTTTTAATTAAAATCATATATATGTGGTGAGTAGCTATCTAAAAAAGAGAGTAGTACAAGACTTCATCAATAAGAATTTAAAAGTGACATATATAGTTGTTACCCCAAAATTGCTGTATTTAGCAATTCTTCACAACCTTTACAGCTAAATCAATAGTAACCTATTGCAAGATCATCCTCACAAGAGCCACGTAAGACAAATTTGTTGGTTCTGATGCATGATTGAATTGTTATTTTTGATTTCATGTCAAATAAAAGTTAATTGGGTGTCAATTCTTTAACTCGTCAAGGTCATCAAATGGATATTGACGTTGTTGTTATGAACTTTCCTTAGGCGGGTATAGAGTCATTGTCTTAGAAGATATTAGTCAAAAGTTTCCCTATAAGTATCTTGTCCCTGCACATTTTTCTCGCACCCTTTTTCATTTCCAAAAACAAAAATGTGACATGTATATATAGTCTCTGTTTTTCAAAGAATGCCTGAACCCTAAACTGTTTTGTTGGGCGTGGGGACATACACACGGCACCATTTACAGGAATGAGAATGAATACACACACATGGGATAGAAAGAGATACACGCGCATGGAATGTTAGCAATCTTCCACCCTGTATACATGTTTCTGGTTCTGGTCTCCAAGAAAAAAGAACGAAATAAATAAATAAATAAGGTAGGTGAGGTTGAGAATACACTGCCGACATGTTGAAACTGTTGGTGGCTGGAAGAAAGAAAAAAGCATCGTGTTCACACCAAATTTAAGGTTGGTATCCCACTTGTTTGTGTGCTCCAATGTATTAGGACTAGAAATAAATCCACATGTTTAACACAAAATTCAAAGGAATTGAATTTGGTGGTATTTTTCTTGTGTAATTTTCTTCCTTCAAAGCGACGGTGGGAGTGATGCCAGGTGGATTCATCCGACCGTGGTTGTGATGATGAAGACGGGCCCACGATATACAAGCTAGCCATTAGAACTCGAGATCAAGATATTCCCTCCAAGCCAAAAGGGACCACACTAGCAAAATTGTGTCGAGTGCCATTCATATACGTGAGGTGCTCTAGAATCTTGGACTAACAAAAAAACCATAACTAAAAATTAAAGCCACCAGATTGTGTGGCTGCTAACGCTTCCTTCTTCCTCATTACACTATATTCCAAGTTATGAACCTCTGGCACAAAAATTTACACCCAAAGCTCCCTTCTTTCACACAAACAAACCTAATAAAACCCATCACCAAACACCCATCTATCTATCTCGACCTCTGAAATCAACAATCACCACCACCACCATCATCGCCGAGAAAGGTTGAGTTTTGAATGGCTTCTGCAATTCCTGTAATTGGGTCTTCTTTCTTTGGAAGTTGGGGAGTTTCTTCAATGGCAGGTGAAGATTACAGCGAGTTGGTGAAATCGGTGCCTTCTCAAGTTCCATTTGGGGACAGGAAAGTAGTGAGGTGCAAGCCCATGATGAAGAACATCAATGAAGGGAAGGGTCTGTTTGCCCCTATTGTGGTCGTCACCCGCAATATCGTTGGCAAGAAGCGATTCAATCAGCTTCGAGGCAAAGCCATTGCTTTACACTCTCAGGTACGCCCTGTACAAGTTGATGCTTGGTTGCTCTGTTTCCAATTTTTAAGGATATGTTTTGAAATTTTTGGGAGAATAGAAGCTGGTGGAACATGTTTTGAACTGATTCATACCCATATCATATGCATGTTGGGAGTTTGTTTGGTTTGGTTTGGATTGGATTGAATGGAAACAACTTCGATTTACAAGTTTTAAGCATGCTCTGAATTCTGAGGCGAATGCTCTGTTTACAATTAGGCCTCGAGAAGTGAAGTAATTAAAATTGCATGCAAGCTGACTCAAGTATCAGTGCATAAAAAGAAAACTAGAAGCCCTCCCAAGTTTGAAGAGTCCTTTTATGGCTGCACTAAAGTATATTATTTTTGGCACCTAACATTGTGGTTTTCCAAGAATTGAGTTTATTTGAAGCAACTAGAGAAGGTAGCATGAATTGTGAGAGTCAGAATTTGCTAATTTGGTTTGAATTCTGGGTCAGGTAATTACGGAGTTCTGCAAATCAATAGGAGCAGATGCAAAACAGAGACAAGGACTGATTAGGCTGGCCAAGAAGAATGGAGAAAGGCTTGGATTCCTTGCATAATAAAGGAATTAGCAAATTGAAATCAGATCTTCATGGGGTGAAAGTTGAAGTTTGAACTTTATAAATGTCACCTTTTTACAAGACAATGTAAAACTAGGAACTCATCTCCACTCATGCGACCTTCATTCTTCAATTATACTCGTCTTATTCTGTTCTTCCTATACTAAAGATCAAATTAATAGGGCCCTTTGTCAATTGCAATCCCATGAATGGCGTCCACTTAATTTGACCTGCTTTGACGTTTTCTTTCACTTATAGTAACCTTTTTCATCACTGAATTTGCAATCAAGTTCGGATACCTCTGATATTTGTTCAGTGTCTCATTGAATCGATATATGATTGCAAGTAATAAAACGTGGATATCATTTATAATATACATATATATGTAACACTTTTTCTTCCCCTATCTACTCATTTCATTTGTATCAGTTCAAATAAAAGGAAAACGAGTAAACTCAGTTGTGAAGTCTCAGATAATAAATGATTCTTCAAACTTTTAGAATGAAAAGAAATGAACAAGTAAAACTGCACAAGATCAGTATAAATCGCAGTACATGTTTATGGAAAACATTCTATAGGGTTACAAAAATCAATATTCTTTTGGTAATACATCAAAACATAGAGGAAACTAACGTTTGAACCAAAAATCTATGCTCTAATAAACATGGCACAAATAGGTGAACCCTCTAGCATAAAATCAAGGAACAATCCAGTAAGCCATTACACACTGTATCGACTCTTTGCTGATCTATCCCTCTTCGAATCATCCTACACCAAGTAGAGAAAAGAAAATTACCAATATATTTTTTGATAGCCAATCAGAAAAGAAAAACAGAGTCGAGCAGAGAAATATACATGAGCACTGTAATGGATCTTATCATTGGCGTCAATGATCTCCTTCCATTTCCTCCCAATACTCATCTGCACAAATTTCATAATCGTAACAAGCTCAAATCAAACGTCATGTGGAGTGTTTTGGTTCACTAAAATCACAATCGAATGAACAAAACGTATCACTGACTTCAGGCAAGAAACGATGAAATGGTCAGAACAGAATCAATACAATTATGGAACTCACTGAATCCTAAGGGACACTAAGTTACCATTTAATGATCCTGATCCTGAACGAAATGGATCTTATGTAGCTGCTTGATAAAATATGTTCATTTATCTCATATTCAATCTAAACAAGGACACTACATTCATAACCTTTAACTCGTCTCATAGTAAAAGAAGGATAATGAAACATGAGAAATTCACTAATCTAATCAAGGTAGAACGATTCTAGCCATGAATCTCATATATCCAATTCAGTTGCATGTCTTTCCCAGAGTTAAAGATTGCTGGCAATAAAACTAATGTATCATTAACCAAATAAAATTCCGGTTATAACAAAAGCATCATTGGCATATAATTCCACAATGACAACAACATAATACAAGCAACCCACAGATCACAATCATTTACATACATTGCACAACTTTATGGCATAGCTGTTGCAACAAACACGTAACCATCATAAAACTTGAGCCACAACCAAAAAATATTTTCATCACATAAGCAGATATATTACCAGCAAAGAAAAATCTTAATTTTAAAAGGTTTATTTAATGAAAAAAACACAAACTGGAATTTGTTGATAGGAATGGCACAGCACAATCTTCTCTCTCTCGCTGGTTTTTTTTGCCAACAAATTCAAAGAAAATTGAGGAGACACAGAGTCTTGGTCGAGTCTATTTCAGTTAACTGACACTACAACACACTTCGTGGGAATGAAAATTGAGATTGCCATGATTTCATTTTCCCTTTCCATCATAGAACTTCAATTTTTAATTTTTTTTTTTTTTTTTTTTTTTTTTTGGGGGGGGGGGGGGGGGGTTGAGGGGACAACCAGTCAACCACCCACCCATTACGCCCACCTAGGGATTAAATCAACAACCTTCCCTTTCTCACTCTTTGGGAGGTGCCGAGGTGCTTGATGCCACTGTGGCACAAGAACTTCAATTTTACCAACACTTGACAAGTAAAATTAGAATGAAAAGCTGTAAAGTTCCAAAGCACGAAAAGATATCTGGAAAACTAATACACTGAATAGTATCAGAACAAAACAAATTTTTAATGAAGAAATGCCAGATCACAGAAATAAACTTCCGCATACAGATGCACATGAGACCATTATATAGTAGTTGCAAAATGATGCTTCCCAACAGAAACAGTAAAACCATCAATAAAATGCATAAAAAAAAAAAAAAAAGTTTCTCCTCACTAAAATGTACCTTGTAATCAAGCAAACAATAATTGAAGATAGTAATGAGATGTCAGCATGTGAGAAGTGTATATTAAGATTGACCAATGACCAACAAAGAGAAGAGTATATAAAGCATTTGATACTTTTCAATGAAGAATCTTCCATTCTCATTAACAGAGATCCCAAAAGATTTTGATATAAAACCAGTTCCATATTTAAAGGTTTAGACTTTCTCTCAAATTATAGTTACATTAGAGCATGAGGGCAACATGGTTAAGTCCAAATCATAAATAATTATAATTCAACTACATGAAGACAAGAGGGTTTTTGCATGCCAGCATATAGCCATAGACAAGATGAATAAATATGACATGGGAACTTGCCGCGAAAGGATGCCATACTTTCCACAAATTACCAAGATAATTTTTCATATTTTCTAGACAAAGATTTTAATATATATTTATATCCATACGTGAGAATGATATCCACCCGCCCAAAAAAAAAAAAGTGGATCCGTCCAGGCATGTAGTAAAGCAGGAGAAACGCCATTAAGTGACGTTGCAAGTATAAGTTGGAAAGAAATCAGACCTGGGCAGCCTCGTTTGCTGCTGTCTTGGTCCATAATGAAATTTTGTCCTGCCTCTGGCGCACACTTGCAACCACACCACATATGTCGTCACCCTCATCAAATTGCTCCCCAATCAAAGCCATCAACTATTGAATGGGAATGATATGATTAAAAAAATTGTATAAAAGATTTTCATGTATTTTGCTAAGAGGATAAAATGGACAGCACTATCATTACAGTTTCAAGCCACATGGAATCCAAGTTGGCCTTTCTACTGGAGGTCGCAGTCCACTTTCCTCCAGTAGCGCACTCAGGATCTTCCCATTTTGGTTCAATTCCAGATTTGAACAGGTGGAAATCCGCATTTCCTGGCAACTTGCTGGGCTTAAATATCTGATCATGCAAACTACAGGAGGATATCAGGTTACAAATGTTTTGCTATTAGCAAATCTGAAGCAAAAGAGTAACAACAAAGATTTCTTAAAACCCATGCTTTGTAAATAACAAACTTTTCTAAACAAAAACTAGAGAAACTTTTATAACGGTGGATCAACAGAGCATCTCCCAACAAAACAACCTCAGGAGATCTATGATCTCATCAAACTCTCCTCTATTTCCCCTTAAAATTCCCCGAATCCATAACCACCAGCTAAATCTCCCAAATATGAATAAGAGAAATACCATCCTATAGCAAAGCTTACCACCAGAACTCCTCGACGGTGTCGAAGGTGTAGACCTTGCGAAGCGAGGTTCCCCAAGCAGCACCTTGCTTAGGCTTTGTTTGATTATCGAACCAGAAAGTCCACTTTCTATCAAGATTATGCTTGGAAACTGTCTCTGCCGTCACCGCCTCCGTCGATGCGGCCACAACTTCCGCTCCTTCCACTACTGCTTCGCTCGCCATACCTATCACAGAGAGAGAACAAAGGCTGGCTCGCCAATCTCAGGTTTACCGAAATACGAGGAGATATTATTGTTCTTCCCTCGGCTTTGGGCCTTTTATGGGTCTAAACTCTTTTATTGGTCATGTGGCTATATAGCCCAAAGAAAGTAAGCAAAACCACAAGGAAAGATTCCCGCCCCCTATATAAATAAAAAAAAAAAGATTCCCACCCCTGTACTAATTGTAATGGTTTTGTTATGAGAGTTGGCGTAGATGATAGAGATGGGTCAAGTCCTAAAAGGACGAGAGTTCGATTCCCACTACCGTTGTTGAGGGTTTCTTTGGTAAGTAATCACGTAGCGTAACCCCCTATAAGTCTTCAAAGAGCCCGGCCGCGGCGATCTTCTGGCCTTGTGGGGGCCGTGCCAAATCACCTAAACTTTTTTATATAAAAAAAATTGTAATTTTTTTTTTTTTTTGTGGAATCTGGATTCAAAAATTAATTCTCCCTTCGGTCCTAATTATAAGACATAGTTAATTTTTTTAAAAGAAATTAAGGAAACTAATTAAATTACTTTAGAGTATTTTTGTTTTTAATTTTTTCTTCAAAGTATTTAGCCTGACTAACTAATATATAATTTAAAGATACATAACATATAAAATGATTAAATAATTTATTTAGCTTCTTTAATCTATCAAAACAAAGTCAACTATGTCTTATAATTAGGACCAGAGGTGTTACTGATTATAGATTATTTTGATTTTATATAGTATAATGATAATGATATATTATTTTCCATGATGACTTGAGTCTTGATCCTAGAGAAATATTATCAAAGGATGCTTTTAACTAAGTTAGAAAGAACAAATTATTCTAAGTTGAGCTTAAAGATCCTTTTTAAATTGAATTTCAATGGTTTTAAAGGTATAATTAAATTTAATGAACAAATGAAATTGATCACTATATGCTAAAAAATAGTATTGTTTATTATTTTCTAAAATTATGTGCTTCTTGACTCTTGTCCATTATAATTCTAACACACCTCATAAATCACGTATAAAAAGACAAACTGATAATATAGTTAATGTTAATTTTAAATTCACTATTAAAAAACCCATCATTTTTTGGGTTAATACCCATCACATTTTTTTTGGGATAAACTGATTGATGATATAAAAAGAGGAAAATTATACAACTAAAGTTAATATACTGCCTACATTCCTAAATATAGGACATAATTTATATTGTAATTTACACTATAAACTATAGGATAGGATATTGTTACTACCAATGTTACTTTCACTTTTTCATCGTTAGATCAGAATCTCATCTACCTTTATCATTTCTCCCTCTTATTGGATAAAGGTAGATGGGATTCTGATCTAACGGTGGAAAAGTGAAAGTGACATTGGTAGTGACCAAAATTAGTAGTGACAATATCCTATCCCATAAACTATATCTCATATTTAAAATCTGAGGAGTAATAGGGTCCACGGAGTGAGGTTTTAGTAGCAAATCAATTTTATATCAAGAGTGACACGAATAAGGTTAAATAGTAGCTAATGATTTCCTAAAATGTGCTGTTTGTTTAAAACGTGAAAACATAATTGACAGTCTTTTATTCAAAATACAAAATTAATCAATCTAACAATTTCTTCCATAGAAAAAAATCTTCCCCCTTATTTAGGCCTAACAAGGCTGAAATATGAATCAGTGACCAAACATCAGTGTGTGTCACTGTACTCCAAAACTGTCTAAATCATGCTAGGTATGTGAAAAGGATGGGAATGCAGAATTCAGAAGACAAACAACAAAGAAAGCATATACATGTACCAACACCGTACCAGAGAATCAACAAACATTCAACCTTGAAATTATGCATGCCAGCCACGTAAATCTGTGAAGCTTCGCTGTCTCTTGCTTTTAGTGTACATCTAGATGCACTCTTCTCCATTACTCTGCTTCTCAATCCCTTATCTATACAACTAAAATGGCGGTTCATATTCTCCAAAAACTATGGCATATATACTATCACTGAGTATTGTAGAGCCAAAGAAAGCTTGAGAAGAAGATTCTTAAAGCAAAAATGGAAGGAGATATGGAGAGGGAGTCACTCATAACTGAGGCTTACAATGCACCCGTTACTTCTCAGAGAAGGGTCAGGGATGACTTGGAAACTTCTCTTCCCAAGCCATGTAGTCTTCAAACCTTTTTATTTTTTATTTTTTATTTAGATGTAATGGAAGATGAAATAGAGGACCTTCATTAAACTTGGTTTTTCATGGATTCATGTCTTCATGGCAGACATGCCCAGAGCACTTACAGCTCCCGACACTAGACACCCTCATGGTACTCCACAACATAGGCACCACAACTTGACTGTTCTTCAGCAGCACTGCGCCTTTTTTGATCGAGATGACAATGGAATTGTTTACCCTTGGGAAACTTACATGGGTAAGAGTTTTTTGTTGTTTGCTGATAACCATTCTAATGTTTCAAGTTTTTTATTCAATAGCTTTAAAATTTATGTGCTGTATATGTATTAGGTAACACCGGCATATTACTTTTGTTTGGGTTGAAGTTTAATTGTGTTCCTAATCACACTGGATGACTTAAAGCTAAAAGCAGCACAATGTTGTCCTTATGTATTAAAAATGAAGCAATTTTCACCCTTTCCCCTGATATTTATTAGGCTCAACTTGTTAAAAATAAATTCTCACATTGAACCTAACCATTGTTTTTGAAATGTTCAGGGATGCGAGCTGTTGGATTTAACATCTTTGTTTCTCTTCTTCTATCAGTTTGCGTCAATTTGGTTATGAGCTATCCCACTCAACCAGTGAGTCATTCATCCAACTCATCTTAGTGCATGTTTGTTTGAGATTTTTAGAGTGATTTTATGAGAATTGAGGTAAATATATGAGAAAATTTGTCTCAACTTACGAAAAAATGCCTTGAAAACACTTTTTTTGGCACTTCTTAAACAAGCACTTAAGAAAGTAGGAGAGAGGGAAAAAAGTGGAGAAATTTGATCCATCTTCTATAAGTTTCTTTGGTGATTTAGCTTCTCACGCCTACATTCTTCATTCAGTTGTAATCATCTTAGAGTCCTATGCGTTTAATGCACAATTTGGGTTTCAACTCTGAAGCGCACAAGTAGTTAAGCCTACAGAATATATTCAAACACTAAGAAAATTGAATTTTGCAGAGTTGGATACCCTCTCTTTTGTTTCCGATATATATACACAACATTCACAGAGTAAAGCATGGGAGTGACGCTGGGGTTTATGATACGGAAGGACGGTAAGCAATCATGAGCAACTCTGTTTGCCACAATATGGCCTGCATGCAATTTGATTACATAGTGTTTGCAATATGTCTCAATGAAACTGCAGCTATGTACCAGCAAATCTAGAGCACATGTTTAGCAAGTATGCTCGCACAGTGTCTGAGAAGCTCACACTTGGAGAGCTCTGGGAAATGACTGAGGGAAATCGAAATGCATTTGACCCCTTTGGCTGGTAAATATCTAGACTTTGTCATTTGATCCTAGATATAAGACCTTAATCTCTTTTATCTCCTAAATTTATAATTTTTGTCCCAAAGTATCTCTTATTGATTGTACATATTAAGGGGGTTTTTTTATCAAAGGGTAGTTACAAGGCACATGATTAAATAGGTATTTTAGTTAAACCAACACATATTTATTACAAATAACTAAGTAAACCAGTTACGTTAATATTTGCAAACTAGTTAAGTAGCTCTTATATTCAATATAGGAGGTAATAATATGGAACTAAAATGGAAGCATCCCTTCAAAATGAAAGCATCTTGGACCTTGAAGGTTTTTAAGTCTGAAACATATACGTGGAATGTGTTTTTTAGGGTTGTATCTAAAGTGGAATGGGGGTATCTGTACCTTCTTGCAAGAGACAGTGAAGGTTTCCTTTCTAAAGAAGTAGTGAGGCGCTGCTATGATGGGAGTTTATTTGAATATTGTGCTAAAGTGCGGGCAGGTAAGGTGGGTTGAAGCAATTAGGAGTATGAAAGGTGAACTCATGTTATCTGTTATGAAAATCTTGGAACATTTGCTTTGAAATTGACTCATCCATGTGCTCTAATAGTACAATACCATCACTTCACTGTCCTGCATTACCACTTCCTGTAATTTGTGACTGTTTGATGTAATGTACTATGTTTAGCTTATCTACTTTAATTAGTTTCTGCAAATTTGAGACGACCAAGTCTACAATGAAGAGGCATAAAGAAAACTCAGATGGCTTGCTTCTGTTTCCTTTAAATGGGAACTTATTTCTCAAACCAAATGCCGCATTCGAGAGATTCAGAAAGAAAACAATATTATAACGTTACAAAACGTATTAGGCAACATAGTACATTGGATTTGGTAATTTAAATGTCCTTCCAGCGCTTGGAAGCCCTTCAATACTGCTGTATTGGTCTCCAACAATGCCCCAAATGCGATAACCCTGACTAATTAGTTTCCTCCTCACATCAGACTTGTATGTCCGTACTGACACCAATTCATCAGCATAATCTCTGTGCAAAAATTCAAAGAAAATAAAGGGAAAAGGGGGTTAGAACATATATAGCAATGAGATATACTAAATGAAGGATACGGGATGTATGTACTGACCTCAATACAAGGCCAGCCCAGCCATGAAAACCAACATTGACAAGGTTGTCAATGGTGGCTGCTCTGAGATGCTCCCTCCTTGCAGAAACCAAAATGATCTGAACGCCTCTGGACTTGAGTTCATTGAAAAGCTTCAAGGAGTGATCAAGAGCTAGAGCCTTGCCTTTGCCCATCCATTCCTCTAAAGATGTCAAGTTCAATTTATTTCCCCTGTTTTCAATCAAGAAACCCAATGTGTAAAAAATCAAAACTTTAAAACTCATCAGCAGTTAATGTGCTCACAAAAGAACTAGTAGATGAGACTGAATCATAGTTACCCATATAAGTTTTCTTTGTAGTAAGGAACTGTGGAAAGCAGAGTGTCATCAATGTCAAAAATCCAAGCATCCCTGGAATCTTTCTTCAGATCGCAACTGGTGCTGAGATAAACCAAGCATTCCTCAGTGGCTCTTTCTGAGTCAACTGTGTACTGAGTGGATCTGACATATTTGCCAATGTAAGATGTGCATTCTTCAGGCACAACTTCGAAGTCTCTAATGTTGTGCAGCTCAACATTCATCCGCCAGCTCTCACAATAGTTCTTCAAGCTGATCTTTAATCCATTACGGGTCCTCTGGTGCAGTATATTCCAATCTGCAACAGCAAAAGGGATGATCAAAAGGCAAAAGAAACCCCAACGATACCCAAAAGTTTTACCCATTTTTAGAAAATAACAACACAAATTTGAGGAATCAAATGGAGACTGATAGCCTTATTTATGTCTCATTTGGATTCAGAATAAAACGTGATCACATGGGTTTGATAGTGGGGTTTGCACTGTCTTCACATGCTGCCATAGCTGGCAAAGACCATAATGAAATTAGATTGATTAAGTTCAGGCAATCATGTCTTAAAAAAAAAAGTTTCTTTTTTCTTTTTTGTAATTTTACGAATGTAAAAAGGATCTAAATCATTTGTCTCACCCTCACAAATGCTGCGATTTGGAAACTGGAATCACGTTATGATTTTGTTTGTGGTTTCAAGTACATAACAAGGGAGGACAGCAAAAAGATGGCATGCTTTTTTTTTTTTTTTTCCTCAATGATCACCACTAAGAAGATGTCTTATCATTGAAAGCACAAGAACATGTTGGCTTGATTCACGGAGGCTGGGGCATAACTGTCGATATGGCTAAGATCATGATTCCACTTCATTGCTGCCAATTAGCATCCAGGTGTTGTCTACTGAATTCATAGGATGGTGTCCAGATATTAGGTTCGCTATTCATTTGATGTTGTTCACTAAATATAGCTCATAATTTTTAATTTAATATCGCTACATGTGTTCTAGACTCATAAATAATAGTTTGTTGAAATTTTTAATTACGACTTCACATGTCACATGTTAGATAAATACAAATTATTTTGCGATGTATAACTCTTAGATTAGATTTTAGAAAGTAGATCTTGAAAAACAAAAAAAAAAAAAAGATTTTGAGAAAATATTTTACAAAAAGTTTGACTGGGAAGCCTATATGAAAGCGTGGTTTTATACTTATGGAATGGATTTAGGTTTTAACAAGTGTTTGGCAATTTTAAGGGTGAACATGAAGACTAGCATGCCCCATAGCCATAGACTGAACAAGTTCGAATATGTTTAAGTTAGAAAATTTTGACCAAGGAATCAATTTTAAGTCTAGTTCTATGTGTATATCATAGAATGATGATCAAAGAACCAATTCAAGACTTTTAGGTTTAGCGATACATGAATCAACAATTAGAGCGCTTTACATCATTCAATCCCAAATTCTGTAGTCTGAATCAAAATCCAAAAGTCGAAGACAGCTGTCTTGCCTTCCATGACATGGAAAATTATGATATTAAAACCAAAAAAAATAGTTGAAAGGTCAACAAGATCCGTTTGATAAATGACAATCATTCTAGCAACTAAGCTCTAACATTATGATTACGTTGGCCGCAACTGGCCAGGTAATGGCTGTACCTGTCTGCCTGAAGAAAATGAAAATCAGTTTGAATCAAATTAAGAGCAGGGGAATCACTTTTCATGTGTTGTATTTCATGAGACAATTGAAATTAGGTAGGCAAGCTGACAAGTATTATAATCCTCTTTTGTAAAGATTTTAACTAGTCCCAACATATAATTGGATTTGTCAAAATATTCCTCAATAATTTGAGTTTTAGATAAAACCAAAACGATGATCTGACAGAAGCATGGCAAGTAATGACAATTTTAGATATAATCAAGAACAAACGTTGAATCGCGTCCTATAAATATTGTAGAGCCCAAATGGAGCAGATGTCAGCACTAAAAAGGCCAGCACATCTGTAACGATGGACTCTGTTAATTTTCCAGACTTGTAACTGTACCAGCCTTTGGGCATTGAAGGAGATACATGACTTAAGTCTGGGGAAAAGCAATGTTTTTTTTCCAGAGTACCAACTACTATTAACAAAATTCACAACAAAAAAAAAAAAAAAAAAAAAAAAAGTTAGGGAAAAAACATATTTCAGTCTTGACATATACAGTAGATGATAGGAAGTAAGGATGGAATCATGGGAATAATGAATTTAAGGTATATCAACAATAGAAAATAAAAACAGGACAAGAAGCAATCAGAACATGTATGATGTGTCGAACAGCGAAAAGTTGGATGCGATTTGAGAGACATCCAACTTGATATGTCCGATAACACTTGTGTCGCTGGCTCTAAAAGCATCAATCATTATATGCACATTCATATGCACACATCAGGACACTGCTTAGAGTTGAACCAGCAACCTTTATACATTCTGTATGCCCTCTTACTCACAAAGAAAAGCATAGCTTCAAAAAGATGCCTAATTGCCTCAATAGAAGCACTACAAGTCTATCACAGATTCAACCAAACCAAACAGAAGATCAGGTCACCACAAGTTCAAGCATCCATTGAAATATGAGCTTTTGGGGGAAAACAGCCACAATACGCTTCTAAAATGACATATTATCAAATTTCAGGTTCTCATCTCACTCCTCAATCGATGTCTCACCATACCTGTTAAAAACAACCCAATCAAAGAGGGCAAAATCCACTTCCTGAGATCAGGGGTCCCCTTTCTTAATGGTAGCCCTAATCATGTCACCTTCAGCAATATAATGTAGATATTATATGCTGGTGATTCGACACGGATCAGGGCCATCCTGGTCCTGTTCCCAGAAGCATCTCCAGATCCTAAAATACAGAGATTACAAAAGGTGATATTGCTTTCTTGGAGGCATAATTCACAGAGCTAGAGATCTAACCCTTAACTGTGGAACTGTGAAGTTATGCAAGAACCTAGATGTATGCATGCCATCTTCAGCTACAATTCATTCAAAAAGAAAATCTATCTACCTCGTCTTAAAGTTTTGTGATCCACTGATCCACAAGCTCTGAAAAGTACGGCTTAGGACAGTACAGTAACAAAAATATACCTCAATAACCATATAGGTTTAACCAAATAATACTTTCAAACTGAGCATGAAACCATTTCATTAGATATCAAATATTCAGGTTTGCAAGAAAACACATTTTTTTACCAGTGCAAGAAAGCATATTTAGGATTGCCAAGAAATACATTTTCTATAAAACAAGAGACCGTAGGCAACACCACATTATTTACACACACATACAAGCTCAATTTGCAATAGCAAAAACTAAGCAAAGGCTCGCCAACTGACATCGCTTCGCCATCTTCTTCGCAACTGAGTAGAACAAAGGGCTCACTGAATAACATTTATAAAGAGCCTTATATTTGGGAAGTCCGGATGAGGGTTCTGGGAGGTTTCATCAATTAGGGTTTAAGGATTCAAATGAAGCATCGTCTTGCCTCGTGGGTTGAATTTGTCCAATTCAATGGGCCAGGCCCTCACACGAGCCCTCATTCATTGTCCATATTTTGGGCCTTGTTGATGCCCATAACTACATTTACAGCCTGATGTCACGTCCGGAAAGGAACGCTGGATAATTCGCGTGCACGGACACTCTGCATTGAACTAGGAGGTTTAGACTCCAAGAATGGACAAGTCTAGAAGCTCCTAGAATGTGGTAGACATGTGTAGATATTGGTAGAGTTTTGTAGAGAATTCTAGAGACTTGTGAAATTGTGTAAATATCTAGATATTTCTAGGGAAGGTTCTGGAGAACCGATTGTAGCCGTAGGATGTTTTAGATCCTAGCCGTTCATTGAGGAGGTGGTAGGCTATAAATAGAGGAGCCCTCCTCACTTGTAAACCATCTTCGGGAATTCAAGCATTTGTTACATTCAAGAGCTTCTCTCTCTAAGTTTTCTTTCTCTCTCTAGAAGTTCTCTTGTTCTTTGCCTTTCCTTGCCTACTCGAGGGGTTTCGGCTGACTTAGCAAAGATCCGAGCGGGGTGATCAAGCTAAGGCCGGCACGGTGTTTGGGTGATCAACTCCAAGGCCGTGACACTGAGCTTCTCTGTGGTATCTTTATAGAACTCAGTGGATTGGAGAAATATAAAAGATATTCTTCTCCCTCCGGCAAACAATTTAATTGAGTTGTCAACTTTTGTCAAAATATATTTTTTTAAAACTAAAATACCTTCCAAACCTTTTGCTCCCAAGAATCTAGGGGTGTGCATCGGTTATTTCGGTTCGGTTCTACAGTAAAACCGAAAAAACCGAAATATGAATATTATAAACACCGAAAAAAACCGAAACCGAACTAACGAAATATTTCGGTTCGGTTTTCGGTTTTTTTTTCGATTTTGGGCTTTGATTGGGCCTTCTTAATATGGGCCTTCGTGTCTTTTTTTTTTTTTCCTGGATCAATCTACAATATTAACTTGGTTGTAGTACACTATTTTTTAAAACCGAATTTTTTTTGTTGGGATGGGCTGGGCCTCCATTCAACACACATACATAACCTCCTGTGTAAAAAAAAAAAAAAAAAAAAAAATCTATATTTCGGTTTATTCGGTTAAAACCGAATTTATTTTATAAACACCGAACCGAAAAAACCGAAATATAACTATTTTAGAAACCGAAAACCGAATAGATTAAAAACCGAAAAACCGAATAGCCTTCGGTTCGGTTCGGTTCTTTTATTTTTTCGGTTTTCCGGACCCCATCAATCGTGCCCCCCCTTTATAAATTTTGCTCACCCCTACAAGTATCCAAAACCACAAATCATCTTCCTCCTGTATCTTCCTCCCTTCTTCCATAGGCAGCAAAAGTCTTCTCCCTGCCCCTTATATGCTCCCAAAGTCATCTCTTCCAACCATAGCTTGTTAATATCTCGTTGATCACTCCTCTTTTGTAGAACTATGCATTTGTGGAATAAATGTAACTCCCACAAAACCCTCCCTTCCATAAATCATTGAACTGTATATTCGCCCACACTATTTTTTTTTTCTTTTTACCTATTCGAACGATTCCTCCTTTTAATTGTCGAAAATTTGATGATCTCTGTAAGAAGATATTATGGTTTTTTTCATTATAAAATACGATCTCCTCTCCTCAGACAAACATATACGGCTTTAAAAATTAAAAGAGGCCGAGGAAGAAGGGCAGAAAATGGTTAGAGAGAGAAAGAGGATTAATTGAAGATAACAAAAAAGGTTAGGGCTCTTCTTCCTTCTGAAATTTTTCATGCAGGAATGTCATTTCTGATCTCCAGCCTACATCTTTGAAAACAAGGATGCCTTTTGTTAACTCTTACCACCGACATTTTTCCCTCTCAGGAGAAAACCTTTAAAGACAAAAACAAAGGCTTTTTCAGGGCTAATTTGTAAAACAATTTCCATCCTTGCTGTATGTAAAAATGGTGAAAATGGCATCGAGGAAGATGGTGGCGCCAGTTTGGGAAGGCGGCTTTGAGTTTTTGTGCCAATGCTAGATATTTTTGGGGCAATTTGGTATTTTTAAATTTATGTTTTAACATTTTCCTTAATAATTATACTTTTATGGTCTTTCTTAATATTATTTTTTCTAGGTACTTGTTTTAATTTCCCCAAAAAAAAAAAAAAAAAAAAAAAAAAAAAAATGGATAAACACCAAGCCACTAACTCCCCTTAATTTTTTTTTTCCTATAAACAAATTTAAAAATGACTTTAAATAAACAACCAAAAACTATATGATATATTGATTTTTCAAAATCACAAGCAAGATTTGGCACTGCGGAGCAATGCCATTAAGTAACTAGGTTAAGGGTGAATATAATACAGAGGCTCCGATCAGAAAAGTAGAAACCCCTGTTTTGTGCCAAGTAGTCCAAAAATAATGCAGAAACTCCAATATGCCACAAATCTGAGCTTGAAGACCAGGAATTCACATTACATGCTTCTTAGGTATTTATCCCTCTAATTAGAGGGTTGAAACATTTTTTATATATTATATTTATTTAGATTAAACTATATGTTGCATTCTAGAATATTTTTTGCACCCAATATCTCAAATTAATTAATTTTCATGATAATGGTGTTATAGGGAAAATATTTCTGAATACAGGATTAAAAATTAATTAATTTGAAATATTGGGTACAAAAAAAATTTCAGGATACAACATATAGTTTAATCTAAATAAATAGAATTTATAAAAAAAAATTTAAAAAAAATGTTTCAACCCTTTAATTAGAAGGACAAACACCTAAGAAGCATGTAAGGGAGAAGCATAGAATGTATAAGTATCTTCATGCAACCTCTCATATAGAGCATAACTCTAGCTTTACCTTAGGATAACAACCTTGTTGAAACTCAAAACTCAATGCCAACAATTTCCAAATATTCTTCATCAAAAGATTTTACATTCTTTCCCTTCAAAAAAAGGACGGGGAAAAAGGATGCTTACAAAATATTCTAGCCTAGGAACTGAAAATGGGAAAACAAGCATAGCTACTTCTCCTAAATTAGTTAACCTCTACCAGTATGAATAAATAAGAACCATGAACAAAGGAATAAAAGCCTGATTCTTGTATAAACTCCTAAATCTCCTCAGCATTTTCTATTATAATACAATTAAAAAAGAATTATGACACAACAAATCACTTCAATTCCTGACTTTTGCCATCACAGATCCTGTCGACCGGCTGGTCGAAGAGCAGGACTCTGTGAATGAAATATTGCCACGGCGATGGACAAAGACTGCAGTGATGACAGGAGTGGCTGAGAATGAATATAATACATATCATTATGAACTTTCACCATCCTCAAAGTGGGGCTGACATCGCTTGAACCCTGAAAAATTCGAAGAGCGATCACAACAAACTCAGAGATATAGAACCACTACAAATTAGACCATGGTGGCCATTGGATCAAGCAATAAACATTGGTCATTTTCCTATCTATTCATAATTGCAAAAGATCAGAAAAATCAAACCACTATATCATGTACCCTAATTCTATCTATTTATATTGATTTACCAGGCATAATGTCGGTACGAACATGTGATTACAGCAAAAGAACTCAAATATAAACTGTGCTGAAATGAGAAGATTAACAGACCTGTGTAACTAAGTCCACTGACTTGCACTCTCCTTGCATATCTACTTGGGAGAGAAAATCTATTTCAAAAGATCTTCTCTGGAGTACTGTCAGAGGACAACCCTCATCCCAACCACCACAGTCACAACAACCGCCAGATCTCCATCGATCTATGAGACTTGACGGTCCACCATTTCTTGTTCTTGGGCCACCATGTTGGCCTGCTGGTATTAGAATGCTCATGCCAGGTGAGCAATCACTGGTTTTTTGACTACTTTCAGAAGGCAATGCAGTTGGCTCGACTACAGATTTGTTGAGAAAATTTAAGCCCCAACCTCCTACCTTGCCAGGCCTACCACAAGGAATAAGATCTTTCACAACAATAGCAGCCAACTCAAAATTTGGTGGAGCATTAGTTTCCATTATATCATTCTCACGTAGTGCATATGACTTCAATGGATGACTTTCCACTATGGCGCCTGATCCACCGAAGTTTGAGAGAGTCCTGCGTTTTGATGATGGACTCGTTCTGAATACTTGTGACACCTTTGACAACCCCTTGTTCTTCCTCTGAGTATGACTTGAAGCATATATCTCTTTGTCACAATTTTCATGGTTATCAAATGCTACAAATGAAGTCTCCAAAACTTTATAATTGTTTGGGCCAAGTGTAGAAGTTGTTGAGACATTCATCTTGCCAACGAGTTGCAAATCATTGCCAGGGATTTGACGGCCCTTTTGGCCACCCCTTTTCAAATAGAACAAGTATACATAGTCCAAAGCCTTAACATCTGTTGGATCTACCTTCCTCAATATGGCTATATAGACCTCCTTATGATCATCTGTAGAAAAAACAAAATGAGGAATTCCTTTCCTCCATTTGCATCGAAGAATTGCAAGAGAAGGAATGGGACAAGTAGATGATAGCTGGTCAGCACAAGTAAAGCCTGAGCTGGAACTAGAGGCTACACTTCCATTAACAGAAGAAGAGCGAAACTTGTGACTTTTCATCGTTGGTGCTTCCTTTTCTAGTTTATATGATGAGAAACTTAGACCACTAGGAAGGTCCATGAAATCATAGCATATAAACCCTTTATCATCGGTCACATTCATCCTGCTTAACCGGTTATTGATATCTGAAAGCCCAAACTGGTGAAACAAAGGATTGCTCAATATATTTATCATACTCTTACTCCCCATCACTGTACCTAAAGTCCAGTTTTGAGAAGCTTTATCATTTATACCTCCATTCCCAGTCCCAGCTGCTTCAGGACATTCAAAGAATAACTCACCGGAATCACTAGCACCTCTACAAATCGAATCAGCATAGCTTTCTGTCAAAATTCCCATGGTTGTGTATCCTAAGTTCACAGGTGTATTGCAGTGACCTGCTTTCAATGCACTCATGTGTATATATTCCAGGCAGCGGCGAAGATATTTCTCATCTGCACTCACCATATGCTTTGGTATCCTGTGGTTGAATCCATGAACATGCTGGAAAAATATATCCTTCAAGAAAGATTTATTAGCCTGTGACTGGATAATGTTTATAACTATGGTCCCTTGTGAGTTCGCTCTTTTGATCAACTTCTTCAGTCGTGATCCAGAAAATTTTGAAGAGTTATCATCTGATAATTTCCTATCTTTGCACAAGCTATGCACTAAACCCTTTTTCCCCTGAAGGCATATGATTTTATTTTCCATTTCTCACCAGCAACTAACTATGATGCATTAATGGCGGGCCTCTTCTGCTTTCAACTGGATATTCGAAGATTCCTGAAAAACAACAAAAATTGTTAAGCACCTGGTAAAAAATAACTTATAGTATCAACAAATCAGAACTTCAAAAGTAGCATTCTGCTTTAAAAGGTTGCCCTTTACAACTTTATGATTCAATGAGAGGCATCTAAATTGTGAAAGTCTTACAAATACCAGGACATGCAACTTTGGAATGTAATTATAGCACTACAAAGAAATCTGGAAATCATATACATTCTTCTCATTAGAAAATGGAGAATTAATTAACTAAAATGCTCATAAGTTTAGCAATATTTATGGATGATTCCAGGATTTATGGAAGCTCAATAAGATACAGTTCCACGAATTAACCAATACTAGACCCAGTCACACAAAATCACCACTTTATTCACCACTGTTTGGGTGAGGGAGGGCCGGGGGGATCTCTTGAAGAAGTGAGGAAGAAGAAAAGAGCAAGGAAGTTCAGTCAACCAGCAATTCGCAACCTTAAACCTCCCGAAGGAGGGTGAGTCAATCAATAAAGATCAGTCATTCAACAAACAAATTAAGGTGGTTATATCCAAATCTACAGAAACAAAAGCGCAGAAAGTACTCCATTAACAAAAAAAATTGCTATAAAAAGGAAGCAGAAAGCTTGAGCCGGAGTATTAATTACTACTGTTACTAAGAACTTTACATTACCAGATAAACTCGATCCAAGAAGAGCCGATTCCACCTCAGTCAAATGGACACAGATAGCTGAGGAGAAAAGGCTGGTTCTTCGAACACCAAGACTCATTTATCCTCAAAATTTGAGCTTTACGTCCCCGAAACCAAGATTAGTAGAGGAAACACCAAGGGGGAAAAAGAACCAATTACCCCCAAATGGACAGAGTGAAATGAACAGTAAAAGGTGGAAAAAAACCAACTTAGCAGCACATGGGAAGCAAAGATCAGCAGAGACTCAGCGACAGCCACCACACGTAATTATAATACAAAGTTCCAAAACTCGTTTTTAATAATAATCTTCGAAAAAAGCGAGAAATTGTAAAATATTTAACCCCGTCGAGAGAGAAGAGATAACCAAACTACCTAAAGCCAAAGGGAAGAGTAAAGCGAAGTGGTGTCATGAAAATGGGGATCGTGAGCCATAATTGTAGGATGAAAAATTCGTCCACTAACCCCAAATACCCAAAAATCAGGGTTCGTTTGTAGGACCCAAGTTCTTGATCTCACATCTGGCGAACTATGAGCTGAGTGCCACAATGTACAGTGTACCAAAAGCTCTTGTTGAACATGGATAAAGGAAATGGGGGGTGGTAAGCGACAAAGAAAGATGTCAGATTTCGATGAGCTGGTGCGCATGATAGGAAAGTGAGTCCACTAAAACCCGAGGAATTTTTGCCTCACTTGCAACGCTGAGAGGAAAATAGAGTAGTATAGGGAGGAGGAGATCTCAAAAAAATAATCAAATCAATTTCCTTGAACTCGGAATTTGTGGGGGCCAGTGAAAAAGAAATTGTTGTTGTTCTTGATGCAGACACTGAGACACATGCATTGATTGAACTTTACATTTGCTTGGGCCATGTGATGGAGAGAGAATGTTGATATTACCTGGTCATAGGGGTGGTCAAGTACATATATTCCTCTCTCATTGACCAACAATTTAATAGTGGCAGCTTGCACAGGACACCTTCCCCACATTCTCTTACACTGTCATTAGTCATTACTAAGGCATCTTTATCATTATATTTTTATATAAAGAGATAAAAATTTTAAAAATAATTTTTTATCAGAAAATTTTGAAGATGTCCGTCTCTGAAAATTATGTAAAGATTAAATTCTTTATGACTGGCCTCAGCTTTCAATTAATTATGCCCATATTCTTAAACCGTATGTTACCCACAGAGCAAGTGGGCCAGTGATATGATGATCTCGGGGCTTGTTAGGCTTATCTTTAAATTATAAGGCGAGAGACACTAATGGTCTGAATTACAACGAGCGGGATCGAACTTGTGACCTCCCACTAGTTGGAGAGTACTCATATTACTAGGCTACAAGGCCTTTTGGGCTTGTTAGGCTTACCTAACTTTAGTAAAAGTGATGCTTTTAAAACATGTTTGGAATTATTTTAGATTCTCTTAAAAGTGCTTATTTATGTAAATTATGATAAAAAAATTCTATCATATTTACCTCATACCATAAATCACAATTAGAAATATAATTTTGAAGGTTTCAATTACTATTTTAAAAGAATACTAAATATCTATTTGGATTGGTGTTAGAAAGTATGATTTGAGACATACTCTCTCTGATCATTTTTATAAGCAAGATCATGTCAAAAATGTCATATCTTTTCCAAATATGTCATTATTTATGAAAAGAGTGTATGAGAGAGAATAAACAAAAATATGAAAGAGAATGAGTAGAAAATATGAGAGGAAATGAATAATAAATGATTGAATAAAATAGAATTAGTAGTGAGTGAGGAATAATTAATATAAAGTTATGTATTTAATAGTGGTAGAAAAGGAAAAACTAGTTTAAATTTTAAGACACGAAAAGAAAGTTGATCATATTAAAGACTAGTCCCATGATAAACTTGTTTATAAAAAGAATCAGAATAAGTATGAAATAAGTACTCCCTATAGTTCTTATCATAAGACACTAATTAATAAATCCTGATCATTTTTTATAAGACACTAGCTTCTTTTCAAAAAGCATTAAATATTCTTTTCAAAGTATGCCCATAATTAATAAGAGTAGTCGGTGAGAGTAATAATTAATATTACCTCCGTCCCTAATTATAGGAATACTTTTGTAATGTAATTTCCACTATAAAAGTGTTCCTATAATTAGGACTGGAGGGAGTATGATATTGGAATTTAGTGCAATTAGTAAAGCTAATGTTGAAAATTACTTAAATTTTAAGACAAATTTAATGACTTTAATCAAGTTTTATTAGTATGTGAAAAATGTTGATTGGTGCTTTATAATAAGGATAAAAAAAAATATATGAAAAGAATTTTATCTCAACTTACATAAATATGCTCAAGGTTAACTCGGCAAACTATTTCTTAAGGAAAAAAGATAGAAGCCAAGAAAGTTGGTTCAGGCTTCCAACTTTAAAGTGGCTTGCAGGCACATTATCAACAGTCCTCAAAGTCATATAAAGTATTGTTCTCAACCTAAATTAAAAGTAAGTTTTTTCATCACAACAGTCTCAGCCTTGCCTTGAGTGCTCATGTTAGGGCTAGATTGTCAAATTATTTTTAAATTAAATATTGAGTTGGTATCAGGTTTGAATATGTTTAATTTTATCCATACAGTATTAGGAATTAAAGACGAATGATAATGGCAAGATAAAAAAGCTTTTGTTTGTTCCAAAACGTCTAAGTCATGATTTATGAAGGAGGAATTGGATGCAAATGCCAAAGCTTCCTCCACTCGTACCAGACCTTGATATTGATTGTTTCCTTTTATGGTTGAGAATCTTCCACACGATAATGATTATTCTTGGACTCCATTTTCTTGCAAACATAGATAAAATGACAAGGACAAAGAAACCATTCACCCACCAATATATAGAACCGTACAGGTATTGATCCTAATAAAAAGGATCATTATCGCTTAAGCATCATGTCTTGAATTTCAGTTCAACGTCTGGTTTTGGAAAGTTATTCTTGTTTGGATTTGACAGCCTCGAAACTAATCCAACAGTACATGTTTTATTACTTCTTAAATTCAATAATCTTCTTTGTTAGAGGGTAATCGTAACGACTCACTATATGGCCTTTTCTTTTTTGGTCAGACTTTATTTAGAAACTCATGCTCCTTTTCAGTCAAGATTAAAGAGCATTTGGGTCCTTTAAGACACATCATTATATTAATTAAAGCCACTTGAAAATACTTGTCTTGAAAAGAAAAAGAAAAGGACCTTGCCTTCCCAAAGAATTACATTATATTTTTTGCTTTCTTATAATTTTCTGCAGTCTGATAACGCGAGCATCGAATTTTGAATAATATATATATAAAGACTGCATAACTTTTTGATGAAGCAAACCGCATAAATTTAATGGAGTTTCTGCATCAAGCTTATTATTTATATATGACATATATGCTTGAAGATGTAGAAATTCCTCTATTACAAGGCATCCTAACACTGCAAAACCATCTAAACCAGAAAATCTCTGAAGCAACTTAAGCTTCACTTTTCATACGCCTTGCAATATATATAGTTCAAAAAAACATATTTGAAGCCTGTGATGGAGAAATCACTTTAAGGCTGCCAGCTAGTTCCGAAACATCATATATAAAACACTGCCACGTCAATGAGCTCCAAGATTTTTGTCATATCTGTTAATAAAAAACTTGGGACACTTCTGTAGCTAGGTGCAAGTAATTTATGATGACTTCAAAGTAAATGTGTGCAAGAATGTATACATGCATTTCCTTCTTTTTCTATATAGAGATATATCTGTGGCTGTGAGTGTAGATATTATATATATTCTCCTGAGTCCTGACTCTTATTGGGATAGCATGAGGACCCCAATCATTCACTGTCCTTAAACCATCAAACCGCCGGGATGGAACAGGGCCCCTGCAAATTTTCTAAACTAAATCTATATTAACTGTTTGTAATGGGACTGTTCAAAGTCAATTAAATCCAGGACTGGATGGCATAGTTGCATTTGAAGGAGTTCACTCCACTGATATGAGCAAAAATATCTGAGGAATCAACCATATCATCATCTTCTTCCTTCACAACTATCTGCATGCACCATCAAAAGAAGGACTACAATTGGATGAGGGAATTTTGCCCAAACACACATCTATAATTGATGAAAAGTGATGGGGATTTTTCTTTTACACATTTGTCCAAGGGAATCTTACGTCGTCTTCATCATCCTCTTCATGATTGCTACTAGCAGGTCTATGAGTATCTCCAAAATCATCATTCTTTGCAAACCTTCCCCTAACCCGAGGCCGGCTATCTGCTAGAGTTTTGCGACACGCATACTGCACATATGAAATATTTGATGTGACCTAAACAAATTTTTTTCAAATAACATGTAAAGAACTTTGTTTCTAAATAATTTCCATATCATAAGGTACGGAACTAATAAAAAATTACATTTTTTTCTTGGTTGGGGGAGGAGTGTAAGATGAGAGTACCTTGATTTTCTTGCTGAAGTTTCTCTCTCGCCTTTTCTTCATGTATCTAACAATCTTTTCTTTCCTCTGTTCAACAGAAAGTTTCCGAACCTTGTAGCTATTATCATCCAAGTTTGATATTTCTGGTGTCAAAGTGGAGGAACTTGCAGCCCCAGATATTAGATGCTGATTCTCAGCACTAAGTGTCTGATCAAAATCACAAATAATAGTTAGTTAATTTATTGATCAACCTACAGTTAATACCATGTTCAACTTTAAATAGATGCTGCAGAAAGTGATAGACAATTAATAGAGGTGGCCATAAAGTGGGTCTTTTCTACCAATAATATAACCACTAGTGTATATAAAATTTTAAATTTTTGTTGAAAGTTGTGATTTAATTTCTTCCTGCTAGCCCAACTTTATGCCACTTTTTAATGCAGGTGACATTCTAAAGGGACTGAGACAATGAATGTAGCCCCAACTTGATAATTTTGAGCATCTATGGGGCTCCTTGAGCTTCTTGGAGATAGTTGGACCACAATCTTCCCCTAAATGTCCACCTCTGATGAATTAAACCAACTAGTTGTGATGAACTTTACAGCCTACATCCTTTCATTCTTGCAAATAGAGAGCTTTGGAGTTGGACTTCGTTTTTTTCCCTTGCTTTTGAAAGTATTTTATTGAACTGATGAACCTTCTTAATTTGGGTTTTTCACTGAGAAGAGAAATCAATCAACCAGAACTTGATAAATAAATACTAAACTCAAGATTATTGTTTTAAGAAAAAAATTGCCAATACCTGGAGGTCTGGAGTGTTGAAAACCCTTTGAATTGAATCTGGACCAAAAAGTCCACCATTTTCTCCTTGGTAATCCAGTTCTTGTGGCTGCAGATCAGAACCCAGAATAATGGTGCTGCCATATATCCCAGAACCATCAGCAGACATGGCAGTATTAAGGGGACCAAGAGGCATGTAAGGTCCCATGCCCGGGCTAAGATAAGAGCAAGAAGGAGATGAAGGGTTCAGAGGCACATAAGAAGGGACAGAGGTTAAGCAATCATCTTCAAAAACAGAAGCTAATGGAGCCCCCATGAGAGGTGCAACAGTAGAGTCTGGTGGGTATTGTGCAAGGCCGTCCACAACTGAACTTGCAGCAAGTGTGACCTGAGGCTGCAGTGAAGAGAAATCGAATTGCTGATCCTGTTGAGTTGTGACTGGCAGATATTGAGGGACAGAAAAAGCAGGAGATGATGAGAAATCTATGGAGGCAGAAATGTCATTGTCGATTTCATCTGGTGGGTCAAAGACAATGGACAGATTGCTACTGTTGGTTGTGTTATTGTTGATGGTGGTAATGGTGGCAGTAGGATCAGCCGGGGCGGTGGTCCTGGTGGCCGGATTTGTGCTAGTTTGGGTGGTGATTGTATTGCAAGTGTTGAATTTATTGTCTACATCTAAAGCAAGAGGTATAATTTGGCCATAGGAGGAGTTATCTTCATAGCAACAGTTAGAGCTGGAGGTAACCTCAGAATTCTGCAGGTTCTCTGGGAACAAATCGGGGTCACAAAGCTCGAAAATTCGAGCACTAATGGGGCTTGAGATTTCATCCTGCACCAGGTGATATAAAAGCATTGTGAACAACATGGTTTCCAAAAATCTACCAAACACATATAACTCAGAATAGTTTTCAGGATATAGACCCCTATTTAAAACAAGCCTGAGTTGAAGAAGCGTGATTCTCTATAATTTTTTTCATTGTGGGTCTGAATCCAATTCCTCTACTTGTTGATAGACACGAGCCTGATTTGGTCATTTATAACAGAAAAGAAGGTCTCATTGGTTTGAACACTTGAAAAGCTAAAGATATTCTCTAATATCAATTTTTGCTTTGTTTTGCAGTTGTCTTCATCAAATAGTGGGGCATTCTTGAGTGAGTTATTTAAAAACTGTCAATTAATAACAGTATCTGCCACAATACAAGTCCCCAGTCGCTGTCTAAGAAGAAAATGAAATAATTCAAAGTACAAAACCCCTACAACACAATATAGATGTAACTCTCATTTGGTTGCATAGCCCAGTCACTTTTGTCCATATTTAGTCTTAAACAGATACAAAATTCTCCAAATGGGTTGGCTTTCTTTTGGGTTATAGAAGAAAAGGACGTGCATCTATCCCTCCATGTGACCTCTAGGAGCCAGGGCATTTTGATGTAATTTGTATATGAAAATAACAATTTGTATATACGAACAAGGAACCTCATATGGCATTTTAATTTTTGTTCAATATATGGAAATATATCCCTACAATGGGAAATACGAAACACTCTTAAGGAACTGTCCATCATGTCAAACTGTTTTCATCGTGGTGTAAGTCCTCTCTTCTATATCTAACTGAATAAATTAAAAGAATCAATTTTTTTTGTTTTTTGTAAAGCGTGCACAGAAAGCGCAAAACAAAAGATATATATTCCAAAGTGAAATGAAAGCTAAGTTCAAAAGACACATCTTGTAGTTATAAAAAAAATCGTTTAACAGATTATCACGGAAATGCAAGGTAGAGAGAAATATACTTTAAGATATGGTCTCACAGTATGTAGTTTCCGATGTTGCCCTTAAGAAAATGACAGTTCGGTGGCATAACATCTTTTGATTGGACAATATCAGAAAAAGGGAAAAGCCTCATTCTTACGGAGCTTTGATTCGGTCTCATTCGCCAGTCAAGAATATTAATAAACACATTGCTTTCCAACCATATATAAGTATACAGGAAAGAAAACTACTTGATTGTCCTGCAATTTGTAAGGTGGCTTCTGATTTTCTCTGAAATATACACCCACACATACACATACGTGCGTGCCCGTATATATGTACAATATGTATCTATCTAGCTCTCCATTTTGGCTATGGAATGTCACTAACAAGAGGAATATTTCAATGAACAATAATTACACATCGATGAGGACAAATATCAAACGGGACATAAACATAACTTTTTTTCGTGCATGGAATGGAATGGAATGTAACAGCGAAGAGCATCTAACAGATAATAACAAATTGAACACAAATAAGCGTATGAGAAAAGATTACCTTCTACTCATTAGATTCTTTATAATATAATCATGCACATGCACATACTCATACCAAAAAAGCCAATCATCATCATATAACGTATATATATGCATTAAATAAAATATATGTAGTATACTATTATGATTGAGAGATCAGACTTGAGATCATTACATGAATGGTAAGTTCCTCCGCCTCCTGGGGTGGCGCGTGAATCACATCCTGCAACATCTTGTAAATTGTACACCCCCTCTTCACGCCGAGAAAAAAGAAAACAACCACGTAACCAAAAATCACCTGTAAATTGTACACCCCCTCTTCACGCCGAGAAAAAGAAAACAACCACATAACCAAAAATCCTGTATATATGAGTATTCTGTGTAACGGAGCGAGACGGGATACGAGCTTGTTCAAGAAATGTCTTCATGGCTATGAGTTGCGAGAGAACAATGCAACTGTGATGCAAAAAAGAAGAAGCAGAGAATGAAACAGAAAACGGCGATCAGAGAGAATGGTATAATGATCGAGAGTAGTTAGCTAAGAAGAAGGAGAGTATGAGGGTGTCAAAAGGATTAAGAATTATATATATAGAGGTGTGAGGGTATACGTATATAGGCGTACGTCAGCCTCTTCGGGAGGCGACAAAGCGAGGCTCACGGCAAACCAGCAAACCACAAATAGTGTATTTCGGTTCGATCCGGTCAGGCCTTTCACCCGCACCGAGACAACGGAGACGCATCAGAAATGGGGTTGACCAGGCCTTATTATAGGGAAGTCTATCAATCTACGTGCAAACTTAGTTACATTTTTTTCATTTAATTAATATATTAAATTCCTATTTTTAGGATTTTTTTTATTCAATCAAGTGTTTTTTTTTTTTTTTGGCATTGGAGTGTAGTGGGATCTTATTTCGTTATTGCCTTGTTTACTCCCTAGCTCCATGAGCTGTGTTATGGCTGACAACTGGATTTTGTACATGCTAATTATAAATATATACCCCTAACTGTGACATAAACTCTTAATTTTAGCTTCAACTGGATTAGAATAACTAAGAATGATTCTGGTGCATTCCTAAACTGGTTTAGAAAATTAGTTAATTAAATTCAGTTTTTCGGTCTTGCCACTTTTTACTCCTATATACTCGTATATGAATTTTAATTAGTAAAGAAATATGAAAATTATGTTTATATATACATAGCACTTAGAGTTTCAAATTATTTTTTTTAAAAAAAAAAAAATTGGACATATAGTTAATAACACTTAAATAAATTAACCTAAATTAATCGCCTTATTTAATTTGAACATGAAAGATCCATATGTCTCCTCAATCCTCATCACTTAGTGTATGCCTTTCTTATATTGGAGGGGAATGAATATAGGGAGGGTTTTATAGCCCCCTTATGATCGTGTATGCCTTTCTTATATTACGAATGAATATATGATAATAACAAATATCAAATAATCTTCAATAACTTTTGATGAAATGAAATGGCTCAAATTAAACGTATACTTCCATATCCCCGGAAAGAATCCTAAAGATAAAATCCCATAATTTTTATGCTTGTGCTAAGTGCTAACTGCCAATTGTCTCGTAATGATAAGTCCCAGGTGAATAATGCAAACAATTTTTCCAACCCCATTAAATTTAAGGAAAATGATACAAATCTTTTTTTTTTAAAAGAAATATAGTTAACATTATATGGGCCCATTTGGATAGGCTTTAAAAAAATGACTTTTTTTCCTTTGATTTTTCTTTTAAAATGATTTAATTAGAAGTTAAGCTATTTTACGTTTAGATGCACCATTTAAAAAACACTTTTAAATAAAAATATTGTTCGGATGTCAAAATAGAGAAGAACTTTTTTATTAGTAAAATTACTGAAATGGGTAGAAAACGTAAGATAACTTAAAACTTCATTATCACTAATGAATAGTAATTTCCATTCAAAATAGTCAACTACTATATTATAACCAATGCATTAATTAAAAATAAACCCTTAAATAAAAAAAAGTGCAATGAAAAGAATAAAAACCAACCAAATTAAATAAATCCAACCCTGTTTATTGTAACTTTGTTTACATAATGGATCATTTATGAATGCTTGTAACAATATTAATTCTTCACTTGGTGAAAAGTTAGTCGCTCCACTTGTCTTATGGAGGCCACACTATTATATCCACCATTATTTTCTACTTACTATACTTATTTAGTGGTGGTTCTCTTTATTTATATTATTAAGGGTAAATTTGAGTTCAAACAAAATGTATCAAAACAAAAAATCATCTTTTATTTTAGTTTTCTACTTAATTTTATAGTACTAAATAATATATTCTAAAAACCCAATATAATCCATATACACACACCATTAATTTTTCAAGCTATACATACAATTGTATATTCAAATGTAATAAATAAATATTCTAATATTCTAAAGTGGAGTGCATAATATATAAGCATCCGAGTCAAACAGAAA
Source organism: Acacia acuminata (assembly GCA_019022655.1). Lineage (NCBI taxonomy): Eukaryota > Viridiplantae > Streptophyta > Magnoliopsida > Fabales > Fabaceae > Acacia > Acacia acuminata. The sequence continues at coordinate 422,331 of JAFJYI010000023.1, forward strand.
ATTAATGGAAACCCCTTGTTCATAAAGATGATGATATGATCCCACCATAGAAGAATAACATATTATTCATCACATCAAAAGAATCATTTTGATTTGTTTTCCGTACAAAGTTCGAGAGAGAAAGTTGGTCAGAGATGACAATATACCTCTCTCTCTCCCCAATAATATGAACTCTATGTTCTGGTAAAAAAGAAACAAAACGACCATATATGATTATGTATTAACCACCATCGTTCGATTTATCTCAAACCGAAAGGAAAAAGAAAAACCCAAGATAGATGGACATAGATAGATAGGTAGGCACAGCTTACTTTGCATCATATATTATATCTCTGTCCTCTCTATCATTCCATCTTCATCAACCTATTGATCTTCATATTTACGTGAGAGTGCAGCTGAGTTTAGTGTTTAGGAGTATCTTTATATCTCTGTAAACTCTCATGCAGAGATCGACACGTCAAGTTGGCTTTATTATTATTCAACATGCGTCGAGCATAAACATGTATGTGACTTGTGACAGTAATGCTGAATAATATATATAGATATCAGTCAACTGGATTCTAGGGAGATCGATACAGTAGTTTCAGGGTTATTATAGCTCCTTTATGGGAAAAAGTTAGGCGAGCGAGGCAGCTAGTGGTTCCATTGCACAAGGCAAATTCCTAAGATCAGTGAACATATAATAATATGCTTTGGTTTTGGATTCTCACTCGGTTTCGTTTCACTCTCTTTTTTATGAGTATATGAGAATATATTGATAATAATAACATAGATTCCAGGCACTCTTAAACACTACGACCACTGTTTCGCTCGTGCATTTGTGCCTAGGTTCTTGACTAGAAAGCTGTGGCGTCCAATAATAATATATACACATCATGGGATCCAACTTTAGCTCTTTTGTTTTTATCTCTCTTTATCACCTAGCTTGACCATCAAGAGACATTGGTATATATTTCTCTTGTTATGTATCATATGCGTGCGTGCCTTTCACTCTAAGTCTGTTAGATTTGGCTCCCTCTTTTTTCCCTTGAGTTGACTTCTCTCTCTCTCTGATAATATATGTTGATTAATTACTGTTAATTAGGATTTGGAAAACTGTTTAGCATTTGGTGTCTTATGCAGAAAGAAGCATTGAATGTCTTGTAGCCTCATCATGCATGCTCATCCCTTTGAATACCAGTTTGATGTAAGTATATATTTTTATACCCATATGGGTGTGTATATATATATATAGATGTTGGTGTAACTTTATTAAAGTGAATGTTTTTCAGTACAGCATTATACTGTCAAGTCATTGGTCCAACTAATAACGGGTTGGGTTTCTCTCATTATCACTTTCTCATTATCCTTCATCATCTCTAAATCATATCCATCCAATCAATCACAATACCAATTTAACCTTTCTCTCACATTCTCAATCAATGGTCCAGATGATGCTAATGAGGGAAGATGAGAAAGAGGATTATGAGAGAATCCTCTTCCACTAATAACATGTTCCCACATTACTTTTCCTCTAATTAAGACACGTAACTTCATTAAAAGGACAACCTTTTTATCTAATAAATTAAAGAACCCTGCTATCAGACCAAAAATCAAATTGGGAGAATACTGAAGGAGAGGATGCAATCACAGAAAACTTCTTAATAATAGTATACACCTGTTTTCATTTTTAATATCAAAATTTTGTTATTGTGTGCTGCTCATTTGTTACGAGGAATCTTTATATGATGGCTTTCATTCCCTGTCCTGGTATTTCACAGTAATTTTCCGCTAAATGGGAGAATTTATTTCAAAGTTTGATACATAAAACAGTTCAAGTCATTTAATTCTAATATATGTGTGTGTACGGTTTCTTTTATATAAGAGAGACCCTTTTTTTTTATTACTTTTCCCATCTACAAAAATAAAATATACAAAACTTTAATGCATAGAATGATGGTTTATGCACTCTCCGATATGATTAATCTGAGGTTATATTTATCTAAGTTGATTCTATTAAGAAATTTAGATAATATAACGTTTTTTTCTAAAACTCCTTAATTATTATCCTTAATTTCCTCCATCTATCCCTCTTATTATGTTGTTGAGGGGGCATTAAGAACAAATTATGAAAAAATTGATAAATATGAGAAATAAATCTTATATTTAGGATCAATATCAACCTCGATTAAATACTACTTTTAGAAGTGCTTTTACGATTTATCAAGTAAATATATAAAAAAAGTTTTGTCTTAAGAAATGCACTTTTCTCCCTTTCTCAAACAAGCACTTAGTTCATTTGGATTTTAATTTTTTTCTTCAAGATCTTGTATGGCTGTATTATTAAGTTCAAGTTCTGGACGAAAGTGCTAGTCTGGCTCTGACTTTAATTTGCCTGTTGCACCATGTTTATAATTGCTTGTGCTTGTTACTTAGTAAAAGTATCATTTTATATGAAGCATATAACTTTAATTAATACGCATGGCGGATGAGAGAAGAATGAACTTGGCTTTTAAACTAAATGGTAAAGCTTTCTAAATAAAGTTACCAACATGCATGTCTGTGTGTTAACATGCCCACACGTTGATACGTGTCACACGATGACACAACACACATAAGTAATTTCCTTATTTCTCCCTTGTTTTTGGGACGTATAACAACGTACTATCATATCACCATATTGCTTTCTTTCTTTTTTTTCTTTCTTTTTTTTTTGTAAAATTAAACTTAAATCGATTCTTTTTTATTACAAGAAAACATAGCATAAGCCATGAAGTGAGAAAAATAGTAAAAACTGCATGCTTAGAGAAAGACCATAATATAAGTCCTGTTAGACGCGTCTAGATCTTGAGTTTGAATTCTAGAAGAAACAATTATATTAAAAGGGAAAACCATAAATCTCTAGGTCGGATATTGGTTGAGAGTGGGGATTGAATTCTACACATTACCATGGAATGAAATAAAACTGAATAGTCGGTTTTAATGAATTGAAAGGAAGCAGGATTCTTATTTAGATCTAAATCTAACCACTATTACTCGGTCTTTAATATAAAATACATTTAGAAAGTTTGTCTTAATTTTAAATATAAGATAAGTGTCCATGTTTGTCATATTTTTTCTTAATTTACCCCTATTAAAGCTCCCTCAACAATAATCATAGAGGAGAGGAAATAAGGAATTAAAGAATATGACTAAAATGTTTTAATTAGAAAATAAATGTTATATTAACTAACTTCTTTAATTTAATCAAATTAGATAAATATGTTTTATATTAACAATCGGAAGAGTATGTTTCAACTGGCTGGATGCTTGTTATATTTATATGTCAAGTGATCATGCTCATACCTATGAAAGTATGAATTTGCTACTAGAATGTATGTATCCCAAATGTAACCACATGTGTATTTTTACTCTAAAAAAAAAAAAAAAAAAAAAACATATGGTGTTGGACGCTTCCAAAGATAAAACACATGTATATTTTTACTACTTTATCCTTGAAATTATTTGGGAACTTTAATTTTTCCACATGGTTCATTGTAATATAAAATACATCATTTATACTTTTTCAAATATCGACGTATGCTGTGTGGCCAAAAAAGAAAAGGTGTGCTTCCGACAAAAAAAAAAATATTTGTATGAATGGAATGTCTATTTATTTCATTCTTAATTGTTCCACGAAAACTATACATGTTCTTGGGTCTGTCGGTGACGACGTGAGGTATTATTCGTATAATAACATAATACGAAAATCGTACAAAGCAATTCATGAATCAAAACCACACGACCAAAAGATTTTTTGTTTGAGCTTGAAAAGGGAGCTATATATTTATATAGTTTTGACAACATGTACAGGCATAAAATATATGCCTGTTCTGCTCAAATCTGAGAGGTATCTGATACAACTTTCCTAATTTTTTTTGTGTGACCAAAATACAACTTTTCTAAAATAAAGTATTCAGCATGCAGAATAAAGAGTATTCATAATTTCTGCTTTCTTTTCCACATTCAAAGTTTTTATTTGGAGCTGCTTTTTATGGGGAATTTAAACACAATTGGCTAAACATTATGTTTCATCCAAACAGGGATAATGGGTATCTCTATTAATTCTTTCCAATTAACTTGTCTTTCTATCCTCTTATATATATATACACACACAAATATACACACATACATATATATAAATTCGTCAAAACTAAAGAAATAATAAAATTCTAATAATACCTATTGCATACGCCATATATGTGTTTTTTTCGCCTGAATCATATATGTTGCATAGACAATATATGTTGTCCAATCAAAATGAAATTGATACAAAATAATACAATTCTAATAATACCTATGGCCCCGCTACTTTTTCATTTAATTTTTAAAATATTTTAAAATTATCTACTTTAAATCATGGGGAAATTGGGGGAAATCCTCTATTAAAAATTTTACAATGAAAAGAACTCAAATTACAACGCCAGTACTGTGTGTATAAAATTTGCAGACTATCAATATTTCATTTATAGAAATTTATCAAGTCATTCTCATTAATAAAATTTTTAATAGGAAACTTGTTCCCAATTTTTTTCCTTAAACCATTTTTGTTAGATTATTGTTTATATTTTATTTATCTATAGGCTAACTATGGCATTAAAAGACATGGCCAATTACCTTCAAACCCATAGTTCAACAATAAAAAGGAAAATTGGTTAAAAAAACCCATATAGAAATTTTATTAATTAAAAGAACCTGAATTTGTACGGGTACAACTCTTTTTTCAGCTTTTTTATAATATATCATCATCTAAGTGCAAATGTGCAAATGACTTACATTTTGAACACTTACCCATTGAAAATGAACTGCATCAACTCCCTTTGGCCAGTAAACTTCTCAAATAGGTACTTTTAACCAAATTTGCAACAGATCCATGTATATCATCAATACATAAATATAGAATTTGTGAAAAACTGCAACACTTTTTAACAACACTCACATCAAATCTAGCTTCCATCAACATCATCGCTAATTGGTGCTGCCGCAAGCTTTATAACCCAGTAGACCCAATAAAACCGGGCCAGTCCAACAATTAGCAGGCTGATAATAACCGAACCAATCCGGATCACGGACCGGGTCAACACTCATACTTCTTTAATGAACAGAACCTCCTACCGCATACCTGAGCAAAATGGAACTCCAAACACAGAATCTATTTGACTAAAACTTGCACGTGATGAAAAACATCTGATTAAGAGTTGGAATAGAATATCAGCAAGCTTCTTATAGCTGATATCCACACACGAATCAGCCTTGCGTGAGGTAAGGGGAAGCATGCGTGAAGCCCCAAAACTGCACAAGAAAATCATAGCTCAATTATAATGCAAAGAATCTACTCCCTCCGTCTTATATCAAGGTAAAGTTGACTTTTTTTTAAGAGATTAAGAAGACTAAATAATTTAATTAATCATATCATATGTTGTATATCATTAAATTATATATTAGTTTATAAGCTAGCCAAAATAATTTGGAGGAAAAATAACAAATATAAATACTTTAAAGTAATTTAATTAGCTTCCTTAATCTCTCAAAAAAAGTCAATTATTTCTTATATTTAGGACCGGAGGGAGTACAACATAATACTCCTCCAGTCTTTAATATAAGAGATAGATAATAGGTTTACCTTGGTTTTAAATATAAAACTTCAATTCACTTTGTCTCCCAAATTTATAAATTTTATCATAAAGTATCTATATTTCATTGCATATTATAAGAGGGTTTCCATCCAATGCACACATGATTAAAGGTGTTTCAGGGAAACCAACACTCATTTCTTAAAGTAACTAAAATAACTTCCTTAATATTCGCCAATTACTCATTTAGCTTTTATATTAAGGAGCGTAGGTAGTAGGAATCATACACAACAACATTCACCAATAATGAGCTATAGAAAAGCATGATCTTAAGGTTTAACAAGCTTGCAGCAACATAAAACATTTTTGGACTCCCTAGTACAATGTCTTGTTTTCCCCCTTAGTTCGAATAGTTATTGTTTCCATCAATCGTCATGTTGCTCACATTTCATGCCTAAAATGCTACTGATTGGTCACATCTCAAACATTTAATGGATGTGACGGGAAAAAAGCATCAACCTTTCCGCTTCACAAACTAAACAAGTCACACACAAATTCATAATTCATAAATAATGTACTAACTGAAGTAAAATTTAAGAACGTTACCTCAACATTCTTTAACTCAAACTCTGGACTATGAGCCAGGCATGAGTTTCCAAATGTGTCGCAAGGTCCACTAGATCCAGTCAACCTTTCCATTACATTGAAGGGAAGAGATTCCATGAGGAGGGTGTACAAAAACCAAAAAAATTTAGAGAAACAGAGAGGCAATAACAAAAAAACTTACAGATCTTCATCTACGCGTAAAGCAAAATTGCCACCTCCACCAAGTGCAAGCAAGTCAGTCATGCAAGTGTAGTAGTACCGATTGGCACCTACATATATAAACACATGAAAACAGAATATTCAAGCTTGAAAAAAATATATCATAACAGGAAAGAGGACCAAAAAGTAGTTGACATGTAGTGCTAGTTGTCACCTATATTTGGCTTTACCAAAATCACAAGTAAATGTCACATATATATAAATCTAGGATCTCAAGAAACTAACATTGAAAAAATGATATGCAAGTATAACTATATTTAGTCAAACAGAGCAACAAACTGCTGACATTTGCCTACATAACAACATCTACCTACAAAGAACAGGAATCTGCAGATGAATAACTGAGAACACTTACCAGTTGGCCGAAACAACCTTGGTTCACCATATATTGTAGTAAAAACAAAAGATTGGCTTGTTCCCTATCATGAATAACCAGAGAAAACAAAACCATATTTCAAAATGAAGAAGAGCACCCAAAAACATATTACCAGCAAGCATCATTGAGAAAACAGGTTCACATACCTGATACTTCCGCTTTGCTGTAGGTTTCAAAGGACACTCTAGCAACCCGCCAAAAACAGCACCTTGCTTATCTCCCACGATCTAAAGTTGGGCCAAATAGTTAATAAATTTCATAGCTTGATTTACTACTAGTAAATTCCAGATAAACACCATATTCAGAGACATGTATTGAGCTCAGGAAAACTGACATACTAGTAATCCAGGACCAGGAAGTTCAGCACTCTTGCGAATTAGTGTACGAAGTGATATTCCATGTTTCAAGGTACTGCCCTTCATTTGAATGAACCATTACTTAATATTTCAACGCAACAGAAAAATAATGTTTGGTGCACATACTAAGAACTAGAAGGAAAAGTTACCTATAAAGTAAGACCCATTGACATCCTTTAACTATATTAGGGAGGCAGGACTCAAAAAATTCATACAACTCAGATGAAATAAAAATAGATTCATCAGTCAGATTGACCAGGGGCTTCTTTGAAGAATTTGGAATTTGTGGCCCACTGGCTTCTTCAAAAACTTCCGAACTGCAACTACTCCTTCTGGAAGCCTGATCTTCATCTTTATGTTTATCTTTCAACAAATGCCCTGGGCTAAAGTCAACAAATTCATCCAATGGATCATCTTGAGACTCAAGATTATTATATTTAGCTTGAATTGGTTTAAGATCATGCTGCTGGTTGCTTGTCCTGGATCCACTGAAGCTGACAGAAGGAATAGCATAGGAAAAATAAGACGACCAAGATCTACCCTCTTTAGAGTTGGAGCTGCCCTACATAAATGAAAAGTCAAATTTAATAGAAAAAAATAATTTTTACCACACATAGCAAAAAATGAAAGTACAGTGCATGATTCAGATGACGATGCAGAATTGGTAAGTGCCAAGAACATACGGTACAGAACCCATATATGTTTTTTCAAATGTATTCTTATACAGTTTGGTGGAAAATGAGCTCTAATTAGATAACCCTTCCACATCAGTAACAGAGATAAAGATGGGAGAGCTACAGGAAGTAAAGATATGAAAGAGGAAAAAGACAAGAACTTGGTAATACACCTACTATTCAAGCTAAATTCAACCTAGGGAGAGGAAAATCCAAGTAAGCCTTAATGACCACCAAAATATATATCCAGATAAGGCTTAAGCCATGCCTATATAACCTAAGACCCCCAAAATTTCATGTCCTTCAGGTTGTGAGGGTTTCAAAGAGAAGACCGGGGCCAAAATTTCACCCTGATCTCTGCGCAATCAAAGTAAATGTTGAGACCTTGTAAAATAGGAGCCCTACTTCAATGCAACGAAGACGTGTGACTTTAATCTATTTAGATTGTGCGGGCATAGTGAAGGAGAATTAAAGGCCAACTCAGGCAATCCCAAATGGCAATAGACAGTAGATCAAATCTATTTTGAATGAGTCTTCAGTTTATTATATGAGGAGTATCTTTCATCAGGTCAACTTCTAATGACATTATATTTGAATTAAAGAGTAAAAGGCCAATTAATCCAACTTCTTTAGGGTCCTGAATCAAGATGAAGGTGCGTTTCCTCTTGCCATAAGAGCCTGTCACCTCAACAATCAAGATGAAAACAAGAAGTCGAGAACAAGAAATGAAAATGATGGGTGAACAAAAAGTATCCAGGGGTCAGCTGATATAACAAATTTGTACTTGTGATCCTCATTCTAACCTAATTTCTATCCATCACAGTAAAATAAATATGTTCAGCACAGAGAAAATTAGGTTATGCTCTCTTCCATATTATCCAGAAGCCAATAAAATGCCTATATAATATTTGACAGAACACCTGGAAGATCGATACCGAGAAATATGTCATAGCAAAGAAACTCGATGCAAAATGCAAGACATAAAAACAACTGAGAGGAATATGTAGATAATGACTAGGATTGACATCCTCAGCTTAAAGAAAAAAAGCTTCATCTCAAAAATGGAAAACAACCATTCAAACACACGTTCCCTACTAAGTGCGAATTACACCTGACATTGACATGTGCCTCCAAATTATTGAATCAAATCACACAATATCCATCACAGTAAAATAAATATGTTCAGCACAGAGAAAATTAGGTTATGCTCTCTTCCATATTATCCAGAAGCCAATAAAATGCCTATATAATATTTGACAGAACACCTGGAAGATCGATACCGAGAAATATGTCATAGCAAAGAAACTCGATGCAAAATGCAAGACATAAAAACAACTGAGAGGAATATGTAGATAATGACTAGGATTGACATCCTCAGCTTAAAGAAAAAAAGCTTCATCTCAAAAATGGAAAACAACCATTCAAACACACGTTCCCTACTAAGTGCGAATTACACCTGACATTGACATGTGCCTCCAAATTATTGAAATCAAATCACACAATTTATCTCTTTTACTTCGTTCTCTTTTATACATAATAAATGAATTCAATCCACACATACAACCCCGATTCAGATTTTGAAGAGACCCGATCAAACTTCCGAACAAAGGCATATAAGCTAGAATTTAATTGTTTAAAACAGAAATAAACAAGAAAACAACGCAGATCAGAGTGACAAGATGAAACCTTTTCATGTCATTCGAATTTTAATTTAACAAAAGAAAGAAGCAAAACCTTATGTTGCGCAGTCTGCGGAGAATCTGCGAAGAGGCGAGATATCTTATCTGTGACCTTCTCCTTCAAAGTTTGCATCTTGAAAGAGCAGAACTTAGCTATCCCATTAATGATTATGGGTTCAAAGTAGGAAAAATTAGAAGGATCAAGAGATCGGATATTTTTTTTAGGACAAAAAAAGAGATCGGAATTTGACGGAAAACGAGTCGGTGATAAAAGGGAAAGAAAGCGGAGGGGAAACCTTGGAGACAGCTGTCAACGTAAATGGGGAAAAGGTCCAGTTTTGTTTGGACTTTGGTCATCGGTTTGATTGGTCGGTGGGACGCAGATTTCCTGATATCATTCCTTTGCAAACCGTGGAATAAAGTTTGCGCAATCATCTCATTATTCGCATCTTTTAAAAATTATTATCATGTTTTTTTTTTATATAAGAAAATACAATGTTTTTAAACATGAACAAACCAACTTTGAGTCAAATTAACAAGTATGAGTATGCGGCTATACGAGGAATTAGGTCAAGAAAAAATAAACAAATATGAAAAAGAACTATCACATCTAAGAAGAATATTATAGTCTTCTTAAAAAAAGGATGATGCGATACTTACAAAATAAAATAAACAACAAAGAATCTTATGAAGACAATTCAGCTATGAAAAAAATAAATAGTTTATATTATTACCTTTGTTCGGCTAGTTGACTTTCTTTAAAAAGATTAAGGAAACTAAATAAATTATTTGATCATTTTATATGTTGTGTATCATTAGATTATATATTAGTTTATTAATTAAACTAATAGTTTAAAGAAAAAATAAATAAAAATACTCTAAAGTAATCCACTTAACTTTTTTAATCTTTTTAAAAAAGTTAACTAGATTTTATAATTGTAGGATTGGAGGGAGTAATAATTAACATGATAATACATATTTATTTATTGATTATATAGAAAGAGTGATCTGAGAGTCCCTCCTCCTCCTGTTATGTGTACGGCAACAACTAAAATAAAGAGATAATATAATTGTTTTTAAAAAATAAAGAGATATATTATGATATAGTTACAAATTAGAAAAATAATAATAATAATGATATCGTATAGAAACGTATGGGCTGCAAAATTGAATAACATGAAGAAGCAAGTTTTAGGCCTGAAAAAAGCATATGCCTTCGTTGCATTAAGCTCCTTGCAAAAGGAACCGCTTATTAAGATGTTCTTTGTTTCTGCAACATCCCCCTCAATCCAATACTCCATTCCTCCGCTATATAGGGTTCTTTTAGAAAGAATGTATATATGGTTCATAATATAGATCACATTTAGTTTAATTAATACTTACTTGTTAACTTTACTCACTCATTATATTATATCGACTCCCTACCTCCCTAAAATAACACTTCAATACAATTAAACACTTTCTTAAAAAGAATAAAAGTGGGAAAAAAATTACATTTTAGAACATATTAAATGACTTAACTATCATTTTTTGTTTCTCGTAATATAATTGAAATGCTATATATTGTGGACCAAAGAGAGCATGCGATTTAAGGACCCAACCCTTCAAAGATATATACATGGGATTAATTGGGTTAAAAGTAGCAGGGCTGAGCAAGATGCCCGCAGCCCAATAAGCCCACCCGTCACACCTACAAGAAATTTGCTCGTTTGGAGCCTGGCCAACAAGGGCCCACAATGGGGCGGGCTACGAGCTCACTTTCGGGTTGCTCGTGTCCGTCCATTTAGTTATATTATCAAATTTTTATATTAATTTTTTCCACTCTCTCTCAATCACTCACTCCATATTTCTTAATGTGCTTGAAGAATTTAATTAACATTCTTTTTTATTATTTTAATTTTTATTCCTTCTCACTTATTTTATTCTTCACCTAATTGAGTGGTTCATTATTTTTTATTAAGATATTTTCTTTCTCTGTTTGCCTACAAGCCATTAATGTTTACTGCTGAAGTCCACATCCTCCCCATGCCACCAACTTCTCTTTTTGCATTTATTTTATATTCAAATCTTCTTTCTTTTTTTGTCAAAATTTTATATTCCAATCTCAACATTCTGTTTATATATCTAAAATCAAAATTCAAATTTAGTTTATTTTCTTTTGAGGAATCTATGCCATGATCGCATCAATATTTTCATTGGATCGGCAATGAAGGAAAAAAGCGAGAGTTTAGTCTTTTTTTCCCATGGATATTAGTAAAATTCACTTTGATATTAAGATGATTATTGAGTTTGATACGTTGTGGTCACATTTGTTATAGAGAGACCATGATTATTACCAATCAATTATTCGGATATTCTCATAGCATAGATGGACATTTTTGTTTATTTCTTCAACCTCCTCCATTTTTATTCAAGAAGCGGGCGCTGATGAAGATTATGAGTCTTTACTGTAGTTGATATAATATATCTATTGACATGTTGATTACAATTTTATTCAAAATAAAATAAAGAAATACTTCTCTTTTCTCAAAATATCTTCCCTTTTCAGCTTTCTACTCCAGTTTAGCATTTCCTTCTCATACTTTAAAAATCAAAACCCACCTATAGCCATCTATTCATTCCTTTTTACAGGAGTTCAGGTTTGATTATATCATTTTCATCCTCATATTGTTAGGTTGGTTTTTGCATTTATGTTCTTTTTTTATAAAAAACAAGTTAAGATCTAGATGAGTTCCTCATAACCTGTTTTTAACTTGCTCATTTATGTCTTAGCCCATTTAATACAAGCTAAATGAGTTGAGGCACCCATACCTACGTACAGTGGCGGAGCCAGGATTTGGAGTTTATGGGGGCACAATTAGTGTAAGGGTTTGAGCCCGAATTTTTTTTTTTAATGAAAGTTTTAAATTAATGCATTTTCTAGAAGGAAAAAAGTTTGACAAGATTAAATAATATGTTGCAACCTATAAGAAAGTAGAAAAGGAAGCAAACCAAAATGCTAGCTTCGGCTTCAATTCATCATAAACTAAAATCACAAGGTGAGGTATTACCTTCGAGATATTCATTTACATCGGCCTTCATCTTCTTAGCCTTGAGTCTTTGCATCAACCTCCAAAAAGATTCGAGGGGATAAAGTTATTTCTTGAAGTAAATCAATCGCAAAAGAAAGCGAAAAGGAAGCTGTGTCATGCCAATGAGAACAATGAGAACACAAATGCATTAACATAGAAAAATAATAATGAAGAATTAACTAACCTTTACATCAAAAGGATTACAAAACCATTCTTCGATTCTTCATTCCTTGAAAATATTTCATTATATCCTCATCATCAATCGTATGAAATATATCACGTTCAACAAAAGTTAACATACACAAGTTAAACCAATCATCACTTATCCGATTGCGTAACTTATTCTTAACAAAAGTCATTGCGAGAAAAAACCCGCTCAACACTAGCGGTTGCTACTGGTAGAATGAGTGCCAACTTTATCAACAAATAGACTAGTGGATAAACAATATCCTTTCTCTTCTCAACCATATTCAAAGCAAGGTCAGAAATTGTTTGCAAATTGACAAAATCAGAATCAGCCCTCACATCAACAATAAAATTATCGAGACTTGAAGATAGAAAAGGAATATCGCAAGTTCATCAAACTCCGAAGGATAGAATCTAGCAAACTCAATCAACTTTTCATTGTTAAAATTAGCAAATGAATCACGAGGATCAAGACAACTCAAACACTCAAGCAACTTCATATTGACGTTATCAAATCGATCATTCAACTCTTGAACCTGAGTATCTATCACTGTATTAAATAACTCCACCTTAAAGTAGTGGAGGAATGTGAATGATTCCAATCTCCGTCTCGATCTCCCTTTAGGACAATAATCATCATTCATATTTGAATGTCAATATCATGTTTATTGGCAAAAATGGTTGTTTCTTGAAGCAATTTATCAAAACCATTATCCCTCACCTCTTGTAAACGAGACTTGACTACCTTCACTAAACCAATTGCATTTAGAAGGTCTTGATCTTTTCTTTGCGTGCTTGTGACAACTCATAAGAAATCCCCAAGATCAATTTCATAAGATGTAACAAGAATGGAAATTCAAAATCCTCCATGGCATACAAAATGGAACCTGCATCGGTTCTTGCACCATCATTTTTCGGATCGTCTTCAATAACTTTCATCAAGGAAATGATTGAAGGAAATAATGAGATAACACTTGTAACCGTGCCAAAATGGGAACTCCAACGAGTGGCTCCAGGTCGCTTTAAGGTTGTCTCTTGATTTAAACCTTTTCCAGTTGGTATTTCACCACTAGCAATTCTTTCAACTATTAGCTCATCGATGCAAATTCAGAATTTCCTTCCACTTGCATGAACCCCCACAACAAAGTAGTCATCTTTTGAAGCATGTCAAAAAATTCTTGAATCTTCTTGTGATGTTTTGCAACCTTCACAAGTGCCAATTTGTAATCGAAGAGCAAAACAATGAATGTAGAATGCGGATGTGTTGTCTACCAAAATCAAACTCTTAAGCCCTTTGAATTCACCCCGCATATTACTAGCACCATCATAGCCTTGCCCGCGACATTTAGACAAACTTAAACCTAGTTTAGAAAATAGGCCATCAATCGCGCTTTTAGTGATTGTGCGTCGATATCGAAACATGAATTATGCCAACAAAACGTTCAACAATGGACCCTTTTTTGTTAACATACCGAAGTACCACCACCATTTGTTCTTTAATTGCAACATTACGAGCTTCATCAACTAGCAAGGAAAAGTAATCATCATCGAGATCACTAATTATTGCTTTAACAAGTCAAATCAAGACAAACTTAGGAAAGATCTTTCGAATCATTGGTGAAGTCAATTTGTTATTATCGGGGCATTTTCCAAGACTACGTCACTCATCTCTTTATTTGGCTCGAGAATAAAACTTTAAAAGTTCAAGGAATAAACCTTGATGATTTGAACTTGTAGATTCATCATGTCCCCGAAAAGGCTCACCATTGCGTAGTAGGAATCTAACACAAGCTAAAGAAGTTTTCAACCGAATATGGTAATCAATTTTTTGTTGGTCGAAATATTTGATAAGGCAACATCAATATGTTGCTTTTGCTTCATCAAATCTTGACCAGCTTGATAACATCTATTATGAACACTCTTATGATCTCCAACATGAACTTTGATTCTATCCTTCTTCTGCCAACTTTTGAACCCCACACCAACAAATGCTTCCTACGCCGAACCACTACCTCCAACCTCCATATCAAATAGATAATAGTACAAGCAAAAACATGCATCTTTTGCTACACTATACTCCAACCAAGGACCAAATTCGTCAAACCACTTAGGATTGAATCTACGCATTTTTCCATACACATCCGTTTGAGGGAATGGTTTAAGAATTGGTTGAGTTGGCCCCTTGAGCAAATAAGCTCTCCGAATATCCTTTCTTTCTATAGGATTTGATGTCATTGAATAAATTGAAGGACGTTTTTCTCGGATTTGCTTCAAGATTTTCTATATTAACTTTTGCTTGAGGTGGTAATTGAAACTGAGATTCTGGTGGTGGTTGGGAGGATTTTTGGACTGTTGGAATTGAAATACTATTTGAAAGTTCCTCACTTTGAGGTTGAGGTTCTGTATTTGTGGGTTTTAGACGTTTAAAATAAGATTGTATCATTGACATTTTCTGGAAGAAAAAAAGTTTGACAAGATTTGGGAACTTAATCTAGATCCTAAAATCAAGGAATATGATCTAGATCTTAGAATCAAGGGATTTTCTAACAGAAAGTATAGCTATCTTATCAAAACTTAGAATTATATTATTCCAACATCCGCAACTTTATTTCAATAACTAGCATGAACTCCCATGTGCAATGAATGGGAGAATTCAATAATTACATTTAAAGTTTGCCAATATGCATTTGTAAACAACAATTGTGCACTTTCAGCAATGTCAATCAAACTAACATTCATGCAGATGGTAGATTGCTAGATTGCTCATAGCCTCATACAATAGCAATAATTCAGACATTTTACAATAAATTCAGATTTCAGCACCTGTTGGTACAGCAGCTAGAAGTGGTGCATATGCAACTTTGATATGTAACTTTTTTTTTTATATTAAAGAAGGCAACAGCCAATTAAATTCAGATTTCAGACATTTTTTTTAATATTGTCACGACTTGATGGATCTAGGTTTTAATCCCTCAAGTTTCATTTGGTTTAAAACATTTGTTATTATTACTTAACAAAAATTTAGTTCATTTTGCCCCTTACGAGACCAAAATTTAGTTTGAAACTGGATAGATATCAAAACTAAAATCAAGGTAAATATAAGGGAATAAAGGTTGTATTAACCCAAAAATAAAATGTACATTGTTATATGAATGATCAAATTATGATTTATAAGAATCTAATTCTCTATTCAAGCAAGTTTCTCAAATTTAGAAACTCACCCCCAAAATTACGTGAATGTATATGATGATGCACAATGTCCTCAATTTTTTTTCAAAACAAACCAATTGCATGAACTAGCCGAAGCCAGCCAGCCAGCAACATCAATCTATCTCAAGTTCATTGTTTGTAATATCCAAATACACGACAATGGTAAAGGCCTAAGATATAGTGCAAAAAAAAAAAGGTGAAGACCTAAGATAGAACGCATGCTCAGGACGTACAAATAAGAATTAAACCAAGCTGATCATCGATCATCATAAATAAACATCTCCTACATTCAAATGCAAGTAAGTTTTTGCAAGAGATCCTGATTCCTAAGTTCTCTGATTGAGGGGGAAAAAGCAAACAGCACCCCAGAATAAATTTGTTTTCCTCTTCACTTCTTCATAATCGTAAAAAAATACATATAGCATGACAGAACTGTGACTGTCATAGATTCAAGCAATACGAATATTTCCCAAGCTGAAAAATCAGAAAAGAAAGAAGCAAGAAGACTCCAGAAGGATGAAGATATCCCATCAATTATAGTCCGAGTCTATGCGAGTCCTTAGCAATGAGAAATATTAGTCATAAAAGTCCGCATTTTTACTAGTTCGGATTAGGCGTCGAGATAAAACCAGCGAATTGGAAAATAGCTATTCAAGCCAGGATTATCACCTTACCTGAGCTAGGTGAAGTGTGTTGGGATTCGTACAACGTAGCGGATTAAAAAAACTTATGAATCACGTCCCGAGGATCACTCAGGTGCGTTTAAACCTAGGCTAGTGAATCCGAAATTACCTTAGGAGAATTCGTTTGCGCCTTGTTCTTCGTTGAACAGGTGCGTTTAAACCATGTCACGTCCCTTTTGTCACGCGATAATTTGGTCAAGGATGAGGCATGGATAATGTCAACTTCCTTTTCTTGACCATTACTTTCTCGATTCTCGAGTAGTCTAATAAGTGAAATGGAAACTCCTTTCCATCACGGTATGGCCATACATTTCTTAGACTCACTCATCGAAGGGCCCGATATTATCTCTCTACAAATGTGAGGGACAAATTCCATCTTGACCATTCACATCCCTCCGCATGAAAACCACCGATCCCGATCCAGTCTTTATCATCACCCAGTCAAAGGTGACTTTTGACTAGGTCAAAGACCAGTGATTCATCATGTAGGAATCCATGATGATCTCAGATCATCGGGCGTCGTGACGCGGTTATACATGAGATAAGCTTATGACTATATCCATGCAGCTTTCTCATAGTGGTCGGTCCAACACCTTGTACTCTTACAAGTGCCCATGACTTTGATTCGTATCTCCATACCTCATCAAAGTCATACTAGTCTTATCTCATCTTCGCTCCCGCGTAGATGACTGACCATGGACATTTAGGATAATCTATAAGATGTATCCAGGGATGCAGTTATCAATACGAACATGCAAACGAAAATGATAACTAAAGAGAATACTTTAAATAACTTAAATATCTAAAGTACAATGAATTGCCCCTAGGGCATAATTTCCAACAAAGTGTCTGAGGATTTGTATTCAATAGCTATACCCGCAAGATTATGTTCATATATTGAGGAAGATGAATGGAACGAGATCTTGATTCTAAATCCCGCAAGCCAAAGAAACCTAGCTGCTCCTCACTTTTTTCGTCAAAATCATCGCGCGATTCTGGATTCAAAACACAAGAGAAGCCATTAGTATTCAATGGTAGAAACCCAATCTCCATGTTAGGGGTTGTTGATATTAGGGCCGGAAGACTCAGCCACGAAACAATAGTCACAAAGATACTCACCGAATTTGGGGGCGGATCGATTGTGGGCGGAGCGCGGATCGATTTGGGGGAAAATGAAATTGGCGAGATCGATTTGGGGGAAAATGAAATTGGCGGATCGATTATTTTGGGGGAAATGAAAGTTGAGGGCGGATTGAGGAGGAGCCGGCGTTGAGAAGGCATGAGAAAATGAAAGAGAGTTGAGGGCCGAGGCGGATCGATCGATTTGAAGCCGCGATTGAGAAAATGAAAGAAGAAGGCGTGAGAGTTTAGCTGTTGAGGGTGGAGGCGGATCGATCGAGTTGGAGGGTTGAGAAAATGAAAGTGACAAAAAAAAAGGACAAGCCCGCGTTCGAACCCCTGATTTGACACAGATAGCCAACGCTATAACCAATAAATCCAACCAGATCAAGTGAAATAATATTCCTTCACAAAATATTTATTTTTAAAATTTTTTATGGGTTCATTTGCCTCCATAGGCTCTAGTGTGGCTCGCCCCTGCCTACGTAACATAAAAGTTGTGTTTGGTTTAAGAGAAGGAGATGAGAGGGAAAGGGAGACTAATCTTAGAGGCTAAGGGTTAGGGCATGGTCAGCCCAAAGCCCCATTGCTCTACTCAGTACCTTTTTTTTTTTTTTAAATATATATAATGCTCAGTACATAAATTAAAGAAACAAGTTCAAGTCCATTAAATATTAGGTTAGGGAGCAAATTGACTAACAAATTTTTACCTCAGGAGCGCCCCACACAAAAAAACTTTTAAGTAGACCAAAAATACCAACAAACTTTTAAAAATTTGCAGTCAGCACAAAAAACTTTTTAAAATGTGCAGTTAGCATAACATTGTTAGAAAAAGTTAACATCCGTTATCTAAGGTGCGAGATTGGCTAACAAATTTTTACTCCATGAGGGCCAAACACAAAAAAGTTTTATCCAGGAGCGTCTAGCACAAAATTTTAAATTTCACTAAATTAAATAAAAAAATTCAATTGTCATTATTCAAAACTACTTGTATAGATATCTAAAGACAAAAATTACTCATTAAGTTTTGTCAATATTATAATTTGCTAAAATAAACAAAATTTTTAATTAAAAATATAATTATATGATTTAAATAAAACTCAAGGTGTTTTATAATTTATTATATATGTTAAAAAAGAATTATATGATTTATTTTATTTTAGAAGAAATTTATGTGAGTTAAAAAATTCATTTAATGTTAATAAAATTTAAAAAATCTATTATATCCAGAATAAAATGAAATGAGTTTAATTTTTATTTTTATAAAAAGAGCTTAATAGATATCAACATTGAGACTTAATAACAAAAACCACTCTCGGCCTTTAAACCCTAAATCCAATAGAGCCTAATCCCTTAATAGCCTGCCCTGTATGAAAGCACTATATATCAAGACACGTTCTTCAAATTCTCTGAACCAAGCATTAAGGGATTAGACGCTATTGGATTTAGGTTTAAAGGCGAGAGTGATTTTTGTTATTAAGTATCAACGTTGATATTTTTTAAGTTCTTTTTATAAAAATAAAAATTAAACTCATTTCATTTTTTTCTGGATGTAATAGATTTTTTAAATTTTATTAACATTAAATGAATTTTTTAACTCACATAAATTTCTTCTAAAATAAAATAAATCATATAATTTTTTTTTGTTTAACATATACAATAAATTATAAAACACCTTGAGTTTTATTTAAATCATATAATTATATTTTTAACTAAAAATTTTGTTTATTTTAGCAAATTATAATATTGACAAAATTGAAGAATGAGTAATTTTTTCCATAGATATCTATAAAAATAGTTTTGAAAAATAACAATTGAGAAAAAATTTATTTAATTTAATGAAATTTATAATTTTGTGCTTGGCACTCCGGGATAAAAAAAAATTTTTGTGCTTGGCTCTCCTTGAAGTAAAAGTTCATTGACTAATTTACACCTTAGATAATAGACGTTAACTTTTTCTAACGGCGTTGTGCTGACAACACATTTTTAATAGTTTTTTGTGCTGATTGCAAATTTTTAAAATTTTGTTGGTATTTTTGATCCATTTAAAAGTTATTTATCTTGAAAGATTCCCGAGATAAAAGTTTGTTGGCCAATTTACTTCTTAACCCTTAAATATTTGAACATAACACTGTTATTACTTGTTCTTAATATTTTCTGAGGCAACAATTTCTTGGTCCAGCCCATCTCAAGAGACCAAAGCCAGCTTGCAGATGCTGTGGCGGAATATGGGTTATCTGGTTCGACATTATCTGATGCATCTGTGGCTCATTTACGGACCTTAGTTGCTGATGAGTTTTTTGGGACCCAATTCCCGTTTTTGTTAAATTGATTTGGTGTAATTATAATAATAGAAAAAAAAAATCTTAGTGCTCCGAATAAGGAAACTGTAACGTTATTATTATTTATATGAACAGTTGTTGACCCAGAGATTCCCACTCGACCAGGGACGAAAATGACTAAATATAAAGCTGCTGCTGCTGCCGTCTGTCGAGATATGGTAATAATCAGTTGGAAGAGAACGACACATGAACAATAAAAATATATGGAAATAATTGGAAGAAAGCGTAAAACGGAGCAGATCGCCAGTGGAGCATTCAAAGGAAGAAGACACATGCCATGCTGGATCTTGTCTCTCTCTCCCTCTCAAGTCATTATCTGCGGCGCACACAAAAGCAAACTCGCACTCCTTCTCTTCCTAACACCACCTTATTGAATAATTTTTTCACTTAATCAGTTTCATAATGCCACTAGAAAAACGTATCAAATTCACAGTCCAAATTGTGAATCCTACTTTACACATCGCACCTTGTGTTAAATTTGATTTTTTTTAAAGAGCTTGCAGATGTTCTAACGTTTCTCATCAATAAAAATTAGTCATACATTGAAACAATATCTTTCATTAAAATTGTGTATTATATTCAGGTAAAATACAGTTTGAAAGTGTCACATAGCTAAAACTGGTAATGCAAGTTAACCCGCTGAGTTATGGGTAAACCCGAAACTGGCATTCAACCTACTTAAACAAATAAAGATGAATTGATGGGCTATCTTATAAGTTATAAATGTGCAAGTTGAAAAAACTCGCCTCTAGATGAGTCAACGTATCACCAACTTTAACTCATGTTAGGGTATCTCATTTACTAGCTCTACAGATAGCCATACAATTTTTAATAAGGTGAGTTGATATTTCATGCAAGGTAGCAGCAATTAATAATATTCTTATGGTAGGGAAGATATGAGGGTCCATGATGTTAAAAAGCAGAATGTCTTTCTTATTTGCCATAATCCCTTCATGAAATGTTTTAAAAAGTACACACGAGAGATTCTGACCAATTAAATACAACAAGAGTACAAGTGCCGTTCATAGTTAGAAGATGAAATTCAAATTCTGGGACTAAGCATTTTTATAATTTACAGTTTACAGTCAAACTTCTTGTTGTTCTTTCCAACACACTCAGATTCCTTCCCATTTCCCTCCAAATACACCACGGAATATTTTCCCCAACACTGGCCCTATTTAATTCAACCCCGCTTTGTTCTCATTCTCTTCCACTATTAAAAATCTACTTCACCACTCCCAAAAATTGCCCCTTTTGTTTTTTGTTTTTAAATTTCCCCTCCTCTCTATCCACGTCAAAAACTCGGATCCACACCAGAACTTTACAAGGTAGAGAGTCCTTGTGTGTGGACTCTCTCTCTCGGCTACAGAAGGCAGCAATTAGGCCATCCAAAAAGAGGAACATCGATTCTTTCTTCTCCTTTTATCAGGGATTCAGAAATCACAGGACTCCTCCGAATTTTGCCATGATTTGATCCCCCTCCATTCCCTTTTTTAACCCAAATGGGTTTTCCTAGAAAAAGACTCTTCCCCCTTATCTTCTTCCTGGTTTTCTTCCAATCCCATCTCCGACTATCATCTTCTGCTTCCGATTACACAACCTTGGTCTACAAAGGTTGTTCCAAGGAAACATTCACAGATCTAAATGGGGTTTACTCTCAAGCCCTTTCTTCCCTTTTCGGCTCTCTGGTCTCTCAATCGACTAAAACCAAGTTCAACAAGGCCACCTCCGGTTCCGGCCAAACCGCATTAACCGGCCTCTTTCAATGCCGGGGAGATCTCACCAACTCAGAATGCTACAACTGCGTCAGCAGACTTCCCGTTTTGGCCGACAAACTTTGTGGCAAGACCGTCGCCTCCAGGGTTCAACTTACAGGTTGCTACTTGCTCTATGAGGTTGCCGGGTTCGCTCAAACCTCCGGTATGCAAATGCTGTTCAAGACTTGTGGGGCGGCGAATGTCGCCGGAACTGGGTTCGAAGAGCGGAGGGACGCGGCTTTCTCGGTGCTGGCAAATGGGGTTGTGAGCAACCATGGGTTTTACACGACGAGCTATCAATCTATGTATGTGCTGGGACAATGTGAAGGAGATGTTGGGGATTCAGATTGTGGAGAGTGTGTGAAACAAGCTGTTCAGAGAGCTGGAGCTGAATGTGGGAGATCTATTTCAGGCCAAATCTTTTTGCAGAAGTGCTTCATTAGTTTTAACTATTATCCAAATGGGGTTCCTAGAAGATCTTCTCCTACTGGTGAATCTTCATCTTCTTCATCGTACTCATCTTCCTCAGGTAGGTTAACACATACACACCAGAACAACCAGCATAGAGAAGTGGGGATTTTTTTTTTTTTTTAAAATAAATAAACAGTAGAACAAATCTAAAACCTCATTTGGAAACTTTAGAAATGATTAATTTTGTTTGAATCCCATAAAACTTCTGTTTCTCGAGAAAGATTGTGATGGTGTTGTAACTGTTGCTAGGAGGATGAAATCGGAACTATATCTAATATTTGATTAGGACAGTGATAGGGGGAATCTTTGGAGGAATATAGTAACATTAGTCTTGTTTTTAATTTGTTAGATTGGAATAATCTGCCTCTGTCCTGGTCCCTTTCAATCACAGGGCTGCCTAATTTTTTTTTTTTTTTTTTCAATGTCTTAATCAGATTTGCTATAAAGATGTGAAAGTGAAACATGGCTTTTTGGTGCAATGACAGGGCAAAATACAGGAGAGACAGTGGCAATAATATTAGGAGGGGCCGCTGGTGTGGCATTTTTGGTCATTTTGTTGCTATTTGCAAGAAATCTGATTAAAAAACATGATGGTATGTGTTCCATGAGAATGAAGGGCCATTTCTCTAATCTCTACTATTTGCTAATTTAACAAATCATAATGCTTTCCTTCTGGAAAACCACTATCTGTTTGTGTGCAGATTATTAACACAATTGAAGATGATGATGGATGTCTCTGAGGAGGCCAAATTCTTTTTTGCTGTGGATTCTTTCTGCATATTCAGTTTTTGCGGGGGGTGAAGAAAGGATCATTTATCTTGAAGGGTGCTAAATTCATTATTCAAAGTGGGGAGTGGGGACTACTTGTAAGGGATGGTTAGGTAAGATTCTGTTGGGAAGGGCAGTATTATTACTCAGTAGAGCATGAAAGTGAGAACTTTTCTTTCTGTTTTCTTTTCACAAAGGGTGAAAAATACCTCAAAGGAACGAATGTTTGTCATCCAAGAAATGGATTAATAGAAAATTTTTAGCTGATCGTCCTACTTTAGCCATGTGCATGATTCTGTGTTTTGTCCTTCCCTCCAGACTCTCTCTGAGGTTTCATTTTCTTCACTAACTTCATGCTTCTGAGAAAGTTGCTTGCATGTTGCTACTTGCTTGCCACCTAATACCCTTCACTCTCACTCACACAAACATAGATTTTTGTGTGCCTTGATTGGAGCAGAGGGACGAATCAAGTTTTTTACAGTTTGAAATAGGTCAAAATCAATTTTAATTATAAGCCAATGAGATATTATCGAGGAAGTGGAAAAAGTGGCACAGTAATTAGAGCTTCCTTGTGATGCGAACCACTCTGAAAAGTCTCTTGCAAACAAAGAGACATGGAGGAGGAGGCTCCTTTTCTGGGAATCTGGATTCTTTTCATGCGATCCAATTGGACTGAGTTAGAGATGTGGGTCCATTCAAATGGAGTTTGCTGTTTACTGGTACTGTTTAGTATATGGTGCTTTCTTTCTTGGTGTGCGTTTAAAAAAAAAAAAAAAACAGTAATCTGTTTAGAACAACACTTGTGTGTTGTTGTTGAAAATTAGTTGGTTGAAGTGGTAATGTTTTAAAGTGAACATTTATTATTATGCATTAGTAATTTTTGGTCAAGTGATTTTAAAATGGTAATTAAAAAGACAGCTGATAAATAATACTCTATGCAGAAAATTAGTTTGACTTTTATAGGAAAAGCAGTTTGATGTTATTTTCTTAAAAATAAAAATTGAATGTTCGGCTCGCAGGCGCACACAGCACACTTACGCCCGGAATGACCGAATGATGGCGCAGAAAAGTTGTTCAACGTAAAATGTAATGTGTAAAAGTCAACAAATGTCTTTAAAAAAAAAAAAAACAAAACAAAACATTTGTTTGATCCAGAATTGCCTTTTTATTGGGAAAATTAAGAAAAAGTCTCAAATTTTATTCTCATTTATATATATAATCACGATTTGAATCATCTGCATGCTCATTTTACACAATATTGAATCCACGTATTTAATAATTAATGGAGTCAAGTTAAAGATTCCAGGGTAAGATCATGATGAGAAACTTTTTCTCTTGTACATGAAATATCAACTAGGGTTGTACAAAAATTTCGAGGTTTAGTTGGTTCGATCTGACTCGGTCCGAGGTGAAAAAAATTGGTCCAAGATAATTTGACCGGACCGGAGTGGACCAAACTGCTCGGGTTGGACTAGACTTCGGTCCAGGGGCTTAGACCTCCTGGACTAGTCCAATCTAACCTGAGGTCCTTTTTTTAAAAAATAAAAATAAATCACCACTACATTGAATTGCTCATTGGAGTTTGGACATCCTAATGTGTTTTTTAATTTATAGGAATCACTTTTCACTAAGTCACTTTTTATTACTTTCGAAAGTCAGGTGAAACCAGAGTTAAAATATTGCCTCCCAAGAAGACAAAATAAAATAGAAAGAAAAAAACTAAAAAAAAAACTGGACCGCCTGGATGGTCCAGCGATCGCCGGTAGTGTCCGATCCAACCCGAGCTCGGGCTAATACTAAACCGGACTGCACCTTGGGCTGACTTTTTCAATCCGAGGTCATATTGGGCCAGACCTCGGGTTGACCTCCAACCCGATCTCCGGTCCATGGACATCCCTAATATCAACCAGCTCAATGGGTCAACTTTATCATCATTATGAGAGGAAAAGAAAACCTCTTTCGCTTTTCTCTGTTTTGAGAGGATGCATGTTCAAATTTTGTCTTAATTGTACATACAAGAGCAGTGGAGGGATTTGTTTTAGGATAAAATCTCAATCTATTTTATCTTTTAAATTATCTATATATATCAAAAGGGTTTTATAAAATAACTAAATTTAATTTAATTTTTTAATATTTATAAATTAGTTATCCGATCCCTACATTTTGGAAAACAGATAATAGCATTTAGCGGTTAATCCTATGAGAGGGTGGAAAATTCATATAAATTTTGAAATGACCAGGTTGATTTGAATAAAGACCATCTATATGGAATGAAGAGAAAAGATATGTGGGCGTGATCACATGGTGTTGTGGGGTGTAGCATAAGGAATGTGATTCATAATTGGGAATCACAACCATGTGCCTTGGAATTCTTCTTTTTTTATTGTTTCTAATTCTATGTTACCAATGCTAATACTCATGTGTGTGTGTCATAAGCACAAACAGATTATCTCAATAATCAGTATTAGGCTGATGCTATAGGTACATTATGGGTGAAGTCAATTGTTTCGCCACGAGGCTTGTGGGGGCAAAGTTGTAAATGTGGTACATGAATGAAAGCGGTTAACGACAAAGACAATAATGTCCCCAACCAAGGCACTCCCCCTACTCGCCACTCTGGCACACCTATATGCTATATAGGCCTGGCCTCGTCGGGTCTATAAAGAGAAATAATAATAAGGAACGCGCCGCTTCTCTGCCTGACAAGCCACGCTCACTCCATTTGGGCTGTTCTCCTATCTCAACAATTTATATTCAATCTTTTATATTTGCTGATTTTTGAATAAGAAAATTATTTTTTTAAAGAAAAAAATTGTTAGAGGATTATCTTTATTTTAAATTTCTATCCATTAAAATAACTTTTTAAACAAGAACAAAAATTTAAATATTAAATCTGAATCATTCAAATGAGTTGAGCGTCCAACATTGATTCCATGAAAATAGTACTCCTTTTGGGGAATCACTTTCCCTGCCTATCCAAAGGATAGGTGGGAGAGCTCTTTCTTTTCCGAACCGATCTAGATCTGATTTTTTTTACTTTATATTTTTTTCAAAAATAATATTTTAATAGGTAGAGAATCTAAAATAAAGATAATCTTTCAACTAACGTTTTTTTCAAAAAATAATTTTTTTATTTAAAAAAATAATTAAAAAAATCAAATCTGAATGAGGATCAGATAAGAGATGGTGCCTATCCTTGGGATAGGCACCGAAAGTGGTTCCCTCCTTCTGGTTTATATTATAAGGCATATACTAGTAATTTCATAAATCGATAAAAACAATTAAAATCAATAAAGTTATCCAACAATTTAAGTAACTTCTAATACTACACATATTAATTGTACTTAAATTCTAATATTATTTTAATTATTACTCTCATCCACTACAATCATTAATTTGGATATACATAAAATAAATAATTAATGCACTTTAAAAAACAAATAAGTGCCTTGTTAGGTTTATAAAGAGAAATAATAATAGGGAACGCGCCGCTTCTCTTTATATCCGTTAGATGGACAAGCCACGCTCAGTCAATTTGTGCGGTCCTCATCCTATTTAAACAATTTATATTTATTTTTTTATATTTGGTGATTTTTATATAAAAAATTATTTTTTTAAAAAAATAGTTAACAGATTATCTTTATTTTAAATTCTCTACCCATTAAAATAATTTTTTAAATAAAAATAAAAGTTTAAAAATTAAATCTAAACAGCCCAATGAACTAAACGCCCCCAACCTATCCAAAAAATAGACAATAGACAGGAAGTGGGTTAATGAAAATAGTAGTATTATAAATTCAAGACTATCTCCATTCCTTAAAAACACAAATTATTACATTAAGAAGTTCAGTGGGTAGGCCTTGGAAATGGAAGAAATACAAAGACTTTGTTGTGAAGCGATGGCCACACCGTGTGACGAACCCAAAGACATGAGAAATAACCCAACAAAGCCCATTGACCCAAATCATTTTTTTATATACACATAGTAGAAGAGGGAGCGGGGTTCGAACCCCGAACATGGAGAGGGAGCCAAACTTTCACATCAAGGCTTACTAAAGCGTCATTTGGCTGACTCAAACCATTTTTACCTGACCGTAAAAAGATTTTTCATATCTACTTACTTTGGTAAGGGTAAATAGATCTATTCCTAGTCAGCAAACACAACCCCCCCCCCCCCCCCCCCCCCCCAAAAAAGGAAAAAAAAAGAAAAAAAAAAGAAAAGCGGTCTCAGGGTCTCAGGCTCACGTAATAACTTCTGAAACCGTTGTTTCATAATTTTTTTTTTTTAAATGAGACAAAATTCCTTTAATATATTTATCTTATAAATTATAAAAATTATCTTTCAAAAACTAATACAAACACATTTTACGTTGAAAAGTATGGATTAGATGGCCAGAATATACCGAACATAATAAATTGGGTGAGAATGCTTGATTTCCATCAAATAATTTAGATACTTGTCACTAGAGTCTTAGTAAGAATGATGGCGTGGGAGCTTGTTTCCCCTCCCCCCATGTCTAGGGTTCGAACCCTGTCCTCTCCCCCTACTATGTGTATTAAAAAAAAAATTAGATACTTGTCTCATTCTAGTCTAAATGTATGGATTAGATGGCTATACACATACTAAAAAATTATTTAAGTTAGTTAATACATAATAATTATGTATTATTTTTTAAAAACGCCTCTTTGATCACATGTATTGAAAAATAACTTCTGTGAGATTGTGAGAGGAATGGGAAGAGACGAAAGGGAGACAGAAGTAGAAAGCAAATAGGAAATTAGAAATTATTTATTCAAACAATTATTAAAGAGTGCATATAAATGAAAGCTTAGAAAATAAATTAAAAAATTTAAATGTAAAATCTAAATCTAAAAGATAATGGGAGGAATATCTAGTAAAGCTAGATATCCTACTTTATTTAAAATAAATAAATCTAAAATAATCATCTTAGCTATTGTTGTCAAATTTAAGAGTTGACTCTCCGAGTTATTGTTTTTGTGTTTCTAGTATACCAAATCGAGTAGAATCATTGGTAAACTCGGTTAAACTTACGAGTTTATACACTAAGTTTACCGTTTTTATGTTTCAAACTTAGAAAATTATGTTAACTCACCCTTAAAAACTCATGTTAAATTTTTTAATTTAATCATACTCAACGTCTTTATATGTGAGTTTTGTAGAAATTTCTTTGTCGATATGGTAAATTTTGAGTATTGATGTTCAATTATTTGGATTTAAAATATATTAATACCTATTTAATAGTTAAAGTAAACTCTTACGAGTTTACGATTCGAATTCACGATACGAGTTTACGTCATTTTCATGAGTTTACTTAAATTTGTGAATTTGACAACCTTGATCCTAACTCATTTGATGGGTATTTAAAACATCCTTATTTCCTTTTTAAAAAAAAATCCTTATTTAAATAGCCTAATAAAATAAACCCAGGTATCTACATTAAAACCTAATTATCCTTAATCTCATATTCCATAAATATCTTATAATAAAAATTCTCTTTATAATCACAATCAATACGAATAATTTAAAAAATCAATTATGAATTTAGATGGCAGCGTGGATTATGGTTTTTTATTTAAGATAAAATAAATTTTCTCATCAGCTCTTTTATTTTTTTTGGCTAAGCATGTGTATTATTTTTATTAGAGACAATCATGTTCAAGACATTGTCGGGTAGCAAAATTTTGACACCTCTTAGCGCCGGATTAAAACCATGATTCCCCATGTTGTGGGGGATTAGCCTCTTCCTCTACACCCAAATTGGATTGGCATTGGCTCTTATATTTAAAAGGAGAGAAATATTAGCCAATTACATAAAAACTTTGTACGAAAAAAGGGTTAATACGGTATTCGATTTTTTAAGTTTATCTTTATTTTAGCTTTCGATTCCTTGGTTTTAAACTAAAAGTTTTGGTCGCTCAAGCTTTATTCTGTTTAAAATATCAATCTCTATTAATTAATAAAAAAATGGATCATTTTATCTCTTGAGGGATCAAAATATAAAGGAGAGCAAATTTGTGGACCAAAGATTATATTTTAAAAAAAAATTGAGGATAGCAAAATTGAAAAGGAGTGTATAATAATAAATCACGGGTTAGTAAGTCATGGGAACCAAAAATGGAAGAAATCGGACGGTAGTAAACTTGTTGAGTTGACCAGATTAAACAAAAAGGGAAAAATTAGTGATTAGGAAATACTATTCTTTTTTGCATCGTTTCTAATCTATAATCATTACCTGTTTGATTTTAAGTAGTTGTGTTTCTTTGCTTTAAATGTTGTAATCATGATTCTGACTTCTTCATACCGCCACGGCATAGTTTGTAAGTATCACTTTTTTTAAAAAATTATTAGAAACTTCACTAAACCCAAAAAAAAAAAAAAAATTTATTTTATTTATAAGTCTATTTTGATAAAAATTTAGTCCTATTTATAAGTTCAGCTTTATGAAATAAATGAGATTGTGATAATTTTACCCATATTAATTAGAGATAGGATATTCTTACTACCATTTTTTTTACTGAAACCACTTTTAAATGTTAGATCAGAATCTTAATAGGAGAGAGAAATTATAAAGGTAAATGAGATTGTGATCTATTGGAAAATTAACATTGAGGTAACAATATCTTATCCTATTAATTATGGGGTTTAAACTTCTCATGTTGCATGAGAAGAAAAAGATTCCTACACACATGAAATGGTGGGACCCACATATAGCTAATTATATATGTGGGTTTCACTATTTCATGTGTGTGACATGAGAATACAACATGAGAAATGTTTTTCTTATTAATTATACTTATAAAGATAGAGAGAGAAGAAACAGTTAAAAAATATCCGATCATAAATGAGAGCAAAGTTAAAAATCTATCTTATAATTATTGAGTCTACTACCCCTCTTTAATATATGAGATTTAGTTAAAGTAGAGTTATAAATAGAAATAGAGTAACAAACTTAATTAATTATCCTTGAGTTGCCTTGCTAATTGCTATCATTTCAAATAATGTGGGTCTCCATCAATTAGATCACCTTTTTTTTTGTTTGTTAATCCCAAAGTGAGCCAATCATGTGAAGTTTTTTCTTCTTTAAAGAAAAAGTCTTGGATGACATATTTTATTTACTATGAGCACGCTTAAATTCTAAGCCAATTTTGTGAAAACATAAATAAATTTACTTGTCGAATTCCGTTAAAATATAAAAAATTAAATTCTTTCGCTGGCCTTCTGGGCCCCACAACATCTCCAGTCATCATTAGACCCAGTGGTGCCTAACGACAATGGTAAAAATTAAGAAAAAGCAAAAAAAGAAAAAGAAAAAAAAGAAAGTGAAATAGACTGTGCGAGGGGAGAGAATGGATTGGGGAATAATAGAGAGAGAGAGTCATCTCTCTTGTTTTTCTCCTTTCCCCTTTTTTGTTTCCCAGCCGGGATTGAAAATCTGATTGCGAAAGGGGAAAAAAAAATTAATAGGAGATTAACAGCCATTGTAAACCTGAAATGGATTTTATCAGAATTTAGGGTTTTATAGCCATAGAAATTGGGGCTTTCACAGCCACTGCATAACCATCTCCACCAATTAACAGTTTAGAGCTTTCATGGCAACTAGAGGCAGCAGATCAGAGAAGGTCAGGCGAATTTTTCAGCAGTTCGACGCCAACCATGATGGCGGTCTCAACAGAGAAGAGATGGCCGCACTCGTCGTGGCCGTGAACCCGAGGGTCAAATTCAGCGACGAACAGATTAATGCCATTCTTGACGAAGTCTTCCGCACTTATGGCGAGTTCATCGATGGAGAAAAGGGTCTCACTTACGAGGGTTTGTTGCGAACCTACGATGATGGTGCGGGCGATGTTGACCGGGACTTTGATGCGCTTGGCCTGGAGCTCAATTTGGATGATGGACAAGGGATTCCCATGGCGTCTGAGGCTTCTTCGTCGTCCATTGCGGACGAGAGGGTGGCGGTGGAGACACAGAAGAAGCAGAGGACTGCTGCGTGGGCTGTGTCACCCAATCACGGAATTGTCTTTGATGACACCTGGAAGATTGTGGACGATTTGGAAATTCTGATAAAGAGATTGAAAACGAAGCAAGCCAAAGATGGGAAATTAAAAGCAGATAACTTCGATGCGTATTCGGATGCTGGTTGGTCGAGGGAATTGGGGCCCTCAACGGAGATTTCGGAGAAGAGGGTTTTATGGGAAGAGTCTGGGCATGATTATGCAGTATTTCTAAAAGAGTTGGGTGGGCTGAGGGGTCGTGCGGACGGTGCCCGGTCCAGAGAAGAGGCTTTTGATGGCCATATGGCAATTGGTAGGGTTCTATATGAACATCAACTGTTTAAAGAGGCCCTGGTGAGCTTTAAAAGGGCTTGTGAATTGCAACCTGTTGATGTCAGACCACACTTTAGAGCTGGGAACTGCTTGTATGTTCTTGGGAAGTACAAGGAGGCCAAGGAAGAGTTTTTGCTCGCATTAGAAGCAGCTGAGGCTGGAGGAAACCAATGGTCCTATTTGCTTCCACAGATATATGTCAATCTGGGGATTGCTCTTGAAGGTGAAGGCATGGTTTTAAGTGCTTGTGAGTATTACAGGGAAGCTGCAATTCTTTGTCCTACTCATTTTAGAGCTTTAAAACTTTTAGGTAGTGCCCTTTTCGGCGTAGGGGAATATAGGGCAGCCGTGAAGGCATTGGAAGAGGCCATTTTCATGAAGCCTGACTATGCTGATGCACATTGTGATTTGGGTTCAGCTCTGCATGCCATGGGTGAGGATGAGAGGGCAATCGAGGTATTTCAGAAAGCTATTGATCTGAAACACGGTCATGTAGATGCTTTGTATAATTTAGGTGGGCTCTATATGGACCTTGGTAGGTTCCAGAGGGCTTCTGAGATGTATACTAGGGTTCTAGCTGTGTGGCCAAACCATTGGAGGGCACAGCTAAACAAGGCAGTATCTTTACTTGGAGCTGGAGAGACTGAAGAAGCTAAAAAGGCATTGAAGGAAGCATTAAAAATGACAAATAGGGTTGAACTGCATGATGCAATTTCACATCTGAAGCAGCTGCAGAAAAAGAAGACAAAACCTAATGGGGATGCGTCTGGAGATGTGGCATTTATCCTTGTTGAAGCCTCAAAGTTTAAGGTAGTAGGAGATAAGACTACTGTGAGACAGGAACTAGTCAATGCCTTGCAAATTAGAGCATTTCAGAGGGTTACTAGGTTGAGTCGTTGCAATGTGGAGCTTTTGAAGAAGGAAATGAGTCAACATGATGTTCCAGTGTCCTATTCTGGTGGTGGCATCCCTGAAAAATCCATACGTAAGCCAAATCTAGAAGAAATACTTCGTAGGTTACTTAATTTCCTGAAGCCTGAGACGTTTCAAGGTGCAGTCAAAGCCATAAATGAGAGGATTCTTTCAGTTTTGGATGAAAATGGTTCGGGCAGGGTGGATGTGGGCATGTTTTACGCTGTTCTTGCTCCAATTTGTAGTGGTCCCCCAGACAGGCGCAAAAGGATTGCCTTTGATGCACTTTTGTGGCGTCCTATGAATGAAAGTGGTGCTCAGATTAAGAAAGTTGATGCTAATAGATACATCAAATTGTTGAGGGCTATTTATGTTCCTTCCCAGGGTGTTAGTGAATTGATGGAAGTTCATGGAGAATCCGATGCTTCACTGGTCTCATTCTCTGAGTTTCTTGTCATGTTTGATGATCCAGATTGGGGTTTTGGTATCATGCCTGCTCTATTGAAGCTCGAAACTGGGGATAGAAAGCGCCATGGCAATTATGTGTGCTCAGTCTGTCGCTACCCTATCATTGGTTCCCGCTTCAAGGAAATCAAATGTCACTTCAGTTTGTGTAACCAATGCTACAGTGAAGGAAAGGTGCCTTCTACGTTTAAGCAAGAAGAGTTCAAGTTTAAAGAGTATGGAAGTGAGGATAAGTGCACTTGCTTTAATTTGCAATCCAGTAACCCTCAGTAGCTAGATGACTTGAGCTTATTTTGTCTTTTCATTTTTTCGACTCTGCATTATCCCATTATGCTATTCCAGGTTTCTGGTGTGAGATATTTAGATCGTGGGTTCATGCTTAACTGGGCAATTTGCCCTCTGTACAATAAATTGTTTCAGGTGTTGTTTTAGTGTCTCTGTTTATAGACATTGTAAAATCTTTTGCCTATTTCCGTTTTTTAACCTTTGAGCCGATCATTGTTTTAACTATTTGCTGTTGTGTGTAAAGAAAGCATAGACTTTTGACGTGGAAGCCTTAAATTTCATTGCATTTAGCCCCCTTTTCCTAGACATGACTTTATTTATGGCCAAAGGTCCGACTTCAGAATTGAAGTTGGATGCCACTGTTATTTTGTAATTGACGATTCTTCCATCAAACTGTTTCTGAAGAAGATTAGAGACTACTGAATCTTGTTTTGTATTATAAACTAGGAAAGGTGGATACTGTCACACTGATATTGTCATGGACCCATTGGTGCGACACAATTTGAAGTGTTTACACTTTACATGTAATTTAATAGTGTCACATGATGTTATATGTTGTATTGTGTCTGCTACAAATGTCTCTCATTTCCTCGAGTGCATTACTACATTTTCCAGAGATGTACTTTGACTCAAATACCTGTACAGTTGTGGGTAGTTTAATCTGTTAATTGAAAGCAACATTTGCCTTTTTTTATCCCTTTTAGTTCAACAGGAAGGTAGAAAAAAAATGAAAACGGCATCTTCTGAGGATTTTCTGGAATCCAAGAATCCATGGAAACAGGGAAAGTATCAGGTTATTTTGGTGAGCTTTGACTATGTAATCAATGAACTTTATTTTATGATTCCCTATTCACATGTGAGGGTGGCTTTTCTTCAACCCAATGATGAATGATGGTGGTTAAGCTTGTTTATATTCCTTGTGTTTTTCTTGTGAGAGATTAGATGTTGCTTGAGTTGAAATTAGACGTCAAGTTGGTGGGACCTGAAAATGAGTAAGTTGGGTGCCAAACGATTGTAAAGAGACTACTAGGTTGGCACATGATTTTGATATTAAGTTGTGTTGTTCAGTGATCCTCTTCTAACATTGTGGGAAGTTAGATTCTATAAGCAAGAGCACTTGGTGCTTCTTGCCCTAATTTCTTTTGCAAATGACAATGACCATAATTTTTTTTCATCTGTCATCACCAGGGACTTCGGTATAATCTATTTTGATTTTTTTTTTTTTTTTTTTTTTGGTGGTATTGGGGGTTTATTAATGGTTTGATTTAATTTAATACTTGGAGAAACTGTACTAAAAATGACCAGCTGATGGATGACAATGCCAGAGGGAACCTGCCATCCCATGAAGTCATATCATTTCCTAACAACTTGGAAATGAAGAATAACCTATAAACTTAACAAAACTATCGCTAAAAAGAGTATTTAATACATTTTTGTATTTATTTTTATAATCAAGTTTACTTGGAATTGTCTTGATGAGACGACACCATGGAACAAACTACAGTAAGTTGGTGAATCACTAGGTGAATCAATAGGGCATGTCATACAACAAAATTAAAAAACAAGCCTGAAGCTCAAATGGAATAGAAGATGGAATTAGGGCATTATATCAAATCGCGAGTTTTTGATAGCCAATTAACAATAATATTAACGTTTCATGGTTGAATCAATGAGTCTCTTTGGAGTCCCTGTTTAGACAGCATTTTAGGCAAAATAAACCCAGCGAAAAGGCCAATAGAGAAAAAGCTTTGTGGAAAAAGCTTTGTGGAAGGTATTTGGCGTACCTTTTATCCCACTGGGCTTCTAAAAAAGAGCTCCATCGCTGGTGACGCTCACTGACCTTGCTTTTGACGCAGTGGGAGATATATTTTGGGAAAATCCACGTGGGTGTCTTTTTTAGAGAAAAAATCCTAAAAAAAGTCCTAAGATTCTAACAATCCCGAGAAAGGGTTAAGGCCTTTTCGGGATTTGCGTTGACAACTAAATCAAATCGGTACCATATTTACAACAAAATTTTAACCCGTTCACAACTAAATCGGTCACATTTACAACAATATTTTAATAACTAAATCAGCCCACATTAACAATTACAACTCATGTAGATTCTAAAAATCCCGAAAAGGCCCAAATTGTCGAATCTTGCAGTACTTTTTTAGATTTTTTTTTCTCCAAAAAAAGCGCCCCATGGATTTTCCCATATATTTTTCTCTTGTGTCTTGTCCTCTTAGAAGCTCCAAACAGGCAAATTTATTATACTGAGGGTCCCACGAATCTCAATTGTACGATGCTTTCCTTCGCCCCTAGCCAGTAGCCACACAATTATACAATGCGATGGGAATAAATTTTTAATTTCAATTATATAGGAGTATTATTTAGTTAAAAATTTAATATTTTATGCTTTAAATTTTTTTTTTTATGCCTACATTTACAATATATTAATTATTTCATATTTATTAGAATTAAGTATTTTAGTATTCAATAAGATTTATGCCATTCTTAGTTGTTTTTAATCTCAACTCACTTTTCAACCGCTAACTCAAACACGTGTTTGGAAAAAAAATTACTTCTGCCATCATTAATCCAAATACAAATCACATTTACAACAAACCCTTTTTCTCTATTTTATTTCTACAAAAGTTAGATCGAGAATAAGCCACCGCTAATCTAAACAGGCTCAATCATGCTGATTGACTGCCTCAAGTGGAAAGACTTTGCCTCAAGCTAGATGTATTATGAAATGCTTGGATAGTTTTTGTAGGGCTTCAGGTGAAAAGGTTAGTGCTGAAAAATCATCTATGTTTTTCTCACCTAAAGTTCCAGAAGAAATAAAGAGAAGGATTCAAAGTGTAACCTGTATGAGGATTACTAGTGAGATTGGTAAATACCTTGGCTTTCCGATGTCAAGGGAAAGAAAACCAAGGGAGACTTTTCAGTATGTGATTGATAGAGTCAATTCAAAGCTAGCTAATTGGAAAACGAAGTCTCTTTCAATGGCCGGAAGGATCACCTTAGCTAAATCTGTTTTGAGCTCTGTCCCTCTTTACCCCATACAGGTGTCAAAACTTCCCTGAGTATATTTAAGGAAGTTGAAAGGCTTAAGTGCAACTTCATATTGGGAACCTCGAATTCGCGTGGTTACCATAATGTGGGATGGCATACGCTTATTCAACCTAAGAGTTATGGAGGCCTTGGGTGTAAGAAGCTTTCAATTATGAATCAGGCATTTGGTTGTAAATTGGCATGGAATTTGATTGTTGGCTTTGAATCCTTGTGGATTAATATATTATTTCATAAATATATGTCTTGCAGCGAACATGATTTACTGGAACATAGAGCGGGGGACTCTCCATTATGGCATTTCATCTGTCAACAAAAGGATATAGTGGAAGAGGGCATTACTTGGAGAGTAAGGAATGGTCAATTGGTGCAATTCTTCAATGATAGTTGGTTATTTCAAGGGCGGAAGGCTAGTAGTATGTGCTTGAGACCGCTTTCAGAGGAAGAAAAGAATAGTAGAGTGGCAGATTGGACTATCAATGATAGCTGGGACTTTACTCGGCTGACGTCTGTTGTGTCGAATGAGGTAATGCAGTGTCTTATTTCCATAACTCCCCCCTTTCGACGGTAGGTGATGATGCTATAATGTGGGGTGGTTCCAATAATGGTTTATTTTCTGTGAAATCAGCTTACTATTTTATCAGTAAGCCAACTGTTCAATTTCATCACCCCCTGTTACAAACTGGTATGGAAGTGGCCAGGAGTAGAAAGAATCAGAATTTTCATATGGCTGGCTTTTCACAACAGGTTACCAACTAATGAGTGGAGGAGTAAATGGTCTTCCTCTTCTTCACTTTGTCAATGCCGCAACTCACAGGTTGAAGATGGTCTCCACATTTTCCGCGACTGTGGATATGCAAGAAGTATGTGGTAGCTGCTAATTCACCCAGATACCATAACCAATTCTTTGCTGCCTCATTGTGTGACTGGTTTGTCCTAAATCTCAGTAAAGAAATTGGTAGGAATTCGAACTCCAATTGGAAACTGATTTTTGGAGTGGGGATATGGAAATTATGGACTTGGAGAAATCAGTTGATTTTTTTTCCTAATTTCAAAGAAGCCCAAGAATCCCGCCTTGGCGGTTCGAACTCGTGGCACTATTTTGTTTTGGATGGAAATCTTATTCCACCATATAATACAGCTGAAAAAAAGTGGACAGCCCCTCCCAATGGCTGGATTAAAATAAATGTTGATGGAGCCTTCTCCTACACTGCAAACAGATCAGCATGTGGTGGTGTTTTAAGAGATAACCAGGGGCAATGGATAGCTGGTTTTTCATCTCAGATTGGCATTTGTAGCCCTCTTGAAGCTCAGGAATGGGGTTTTCTTAAAGGATTGCAACTTGCATGGAACTTGGGGTTTAGAAGAGTGATCATTGAATCGACTCTACAACTCGATTGATTCATTATATGATGAAGCGTTTGCTAACGTCTATAGTCTGGTTGTACACCAGATCCGATTATGCATGAAGTACAACTGGGATCTTCAAATCAAGCTCATTTCTAGAGATTAAAACCTGTTGGCTGATAGGCTTGCGAAGAACGGTCTTGTTGATTTCTTCTTTTGTTATAAATGTCCCTTTTTTCTGAGGTCTTTGCATGCTCATGATTGTATGGGAATTCCCCCCATTTTCTACTTTAATTTAAAGGTTATGCCTCCTTTTATACCAATATATATATATATATATATATATATCTCCATCGTCTGGTAATTACCAATTTGTATCCCAAGATTCTCTGAGTTTATATCAAATTCTGAAATAGAAACAACATTCCGTTGTAGTCTAGTCGGTTAGGATACTCGGCTCTCACCCGAGAGACCCGGGTTCGATTCCCGGCAACGGAAACTACTCTTTTGTTTCTGCGTTCACACTTGACACTTCAGTTTTACCACTTGCTTCCTCAAATATCGTGAGCCGCCTCGAGCAACTGTGAATCTGTGATACCCATGTTTAATCCCCGCGCGCGCCAAAAAAGTCCACCTCACAACGTTGACATCTTTTTTCATATTTTAATCAATTTTTTAGTTTTTAGCGTTTTAGCCATTAATTTACAGATCACATAGAGGTCGAAATGCTTGAGTCTTGTGTTTTCATCAAGCCAATAAAGCCGATCTATTCAAAAAAACAATCATAGAAGAAAAAAGCTTGAAGCATCGTGATTTCGAGGGAAAGCAAAAAAGTGGGGAGAAATATTTTCAATTGTGTTTGGCAGATAGTAGTGGACACTGGACACATCCTAAGTAGAGGCATATTTTGGACGTTACGGGCGTTAAGACAACTGAATGAGATGCTTTTATCTATATGATCCTCATGCGATCAAATCCTGTGCACCAGTTTTATTCAAACGAAACTTCGTAGATGTGAAATCATCGTCATCTTCGTCCTTAACAAAAAGGTAATGTGAGTTAATTATATTATCCGGGGAAAAAAACCACCATAAGCTTTTAGTACCTCGGCACACTTTAAAGCATGGTGCCATAGTTCAAATTGAGCTACCCCTCTACTTATTGAACTTCTATGCTTCATACTTGACAAGGGCAGTTAAAAGTTTTAATATTCTACGTGCAAATGCATGAAATATTTGTTATATATAGAACTAAGCCAAAGACAGGTGATCGAAAAGCATGTAAGAACGCAAATTCGTGTTAACAGATGCAAAGAAGGTAATGACATAGCTTTTTGCTATAATGCTTTGATTGCTACTACTACCATCACATTTCAATTTCCATGCATCTATTCATACTATATAAGGGAAAGGAATGTGATACTTCTACTTTTTTTCTATTTGACGCAGAATTTTTGTCCCAACTGTCAAATAAACTGTCATTATTCACGTATTCAAATGATTATACACACAGATATACACAACATACCAATAATCTTAAAAAAGAAGCTAACATAAAGGCAGATACACTGATAGAAGAGATATCTCTAAATTCTACAACAGTTGCTTTTCACAGGGCCGGGAAGAATCCAAACAAGGGAATAGACTCAATTACCGAATCTCAATGGCAGGAACATATAGTGTTTAATATTCTCACCTGCTTGCTAGGTAATATCTACAGCGACCAGATATCTTAGAGTTCATAAAACAAAACTCTAGCACAGTTTTCGCATGTCTAAAGAGCATTTTAATTAAGCGGTTTAGTATTTTTCCCATTTCAAAACCTATTAGCAAACTTGCTTGGGTTTTTCGAACTACACAGAGACTCGTGGATTGAACCCAAGGTACAGTGAACTTTACAAATTTGATGCACCCAAATGCAGCTCAGGCGCATTCAAAGTATATATATTTATCCTGGTCCCTGGACTAGCACGCCAGGCAATATAATGCATACCAGTATAAGCGCGAAAACTTGAGATTCATGTACATAAAAGCGAAAGTCGAAAGCCAAAGATAACATTCACGAATTTTGTATATTTTCATATGCGGATAATGTGTAGTGAAATTCGACAGCAGTATGAAACATCATAATCAGCATTCTAAAAGTTCAATCACTCTCAAGCTCCAAAACGAAATTTCAAAATCAACGGCACATTTATTCAAACGTAGCTACCGGATTCCTCTGAGAAATAAAAGTAGAAATTCACCTCTCTAAGTGCCGACCGTAGACTTTAGTTGAGAGCCGGCGGGGCAGACTCTGTTCCGAGTAGAACCGCCTGTTGCGACTCCAAGTCATTGATCTGCTTCTCTCGGTCCGTCACCATGAAGAGAGGGACGTAGAGAACGATGAAGGAGGTTCCGGCGATCCAAGCAGCCTTGCCGACGCTGCGGATCGATGAGCTTTTTGGCGATGAATGCAGTGTCCAAGGCAACTTGCTTGCCACGCTGAACAATGTAGGACTTCAAAATCCTAGAGAGTACTGCAGAACAAAATCACAAATCGATATTGTATCACTCTACAAAGTATATGGAATTTCCTAACATTGATTAAAAGCAACAGAAAGCTTGTAAATACCAGCCATGTTCGACAATCTGGAGCAGTGATTTTGAAATCGCAAAAGAAAGTTGCGGGATTCTTGGCACAGTAATGACAGGTAGAAGAAATAACCGTCGCCAGATCTCCTCATAAGCCTTTTTGTCTTAGCGACTCTCAGCTTACTAAATCCTATTCGTCCAGATGATCTAATAGCTCATACCAAGTCATCGTGCCGTTAAAAATGAAACTGCATCCCAAAAGTCTCACTAACGACCTGATGGGCACCAACAATACCAACCTGAAATATACGTATCTATAATCTTTATTTGAATATTTCAAAGTACTTTTAAATATTATTAATTAAATAATAAAATATTATACAAGCAAACCTTGTTCATCTCTGCCATTGGCAGTGTATATAATCATTTACAATAAGTTGATCCGAAGTCCAAATAAGCACATATAAAAATAAACATACATACGTGTTTGTTTTTCATTTTATATGATTTTTTTTTTAAAAAATCACATTAGTGCTTCAATTTGAAATAAAATTAATTATAACACATATGTGTTTAAATTAGCTTTTAGAGAATAGCTTCTACAATTATGAAGTAAACATGTAAGAGTTTTGTTTTGACTTACGAAATTTTTTTCTAAAACCACGATATCGGTATCATCCAAATACTCACAATTCCCCACTGTATTAGAAGTTTAGGTTCCCCTTACATCCATACGCTAATGGGGCATATATTTTTTTTTTTAAAAAAAAATCATTGATCTATTTTTGGTTTGTACATTGCATTTGGATCTACCAAAGAATTCACACTCCTAATGCGTGTCAACATGCTTGGGCTGGCGGTTTGAGAGCTACGGTGTGCAAAAAAAAAAAAAAAAACCATTGAGGAGGTGTTTGGGTTGTGAGTTGTGACTTATTTCCCACGGCTTCTCCTAGACGCTGACCGAGGGAGCGTTAGGAGTGAAAATTGCAGCAGCGTCGAAGATGGAATGTTAAGTTGTCCCTTTCACATCCTTTCCTCCCATACGACCTGGGTCTGATTTTGCTTCATCTATCATCGTCAACAACCTCCTCTCTTAGCTTGATTAGCGTCTTCACTTGTCTCCTCTCTCAGCTCGATCAGCGTCCTCTCTCCTCCCGTCGTCTTCTTCGGCAGTTGGTGCTCATCGTTCTCCGATCTCTACCGTCGGCGTTTGTGGGATCCTCTGAGCAAATGGAGGGCCGTGGATGTGGCTATGTGTCAACGGATATTTTGAAAGAGAAAAAGGAGAGGGAGGGAGAGATGCTAACGGAGTAATTTGGGTGGCTATTCTGGGCGATTGTGGATTTATAAAAGAATTATTTGAATTGAATTTTAAAAAAAATGCTATAATTAATGTTTTTTATATATAGGTTCTGGATTTAACAAATAAAAAACACAACCGTATCCGTCACACACATATAATTTAACTTTTTTTCTTCAAACTTTTTTTCTTTTTTTCCCCCCATCCAATTATCACAATATATATAGTATTTAATAAAAATTTATAAGATTTTTAAGATTCAATCTTTTTTCATCTCAACTCACTTTTAAAATAATAATCCAAAAACTCTTCAATTTGAAAAAAAGTCACTTCTACCACCGTCGATCCTAATACAAATCACATTTACAATCCTACTTTTATTCTATCTTATTTCTGTAAAAGTTAGATAAAAAATAAATCAATTTTCTCATTGCTAACGCAAATGGGCTCACACATTGTAACTTGGAAAGGAGTAGCTAACAACACAGAGGAAAAGGAGAACCGCCGTGGGGTCATGGCACATGGAACAGACTTTGGGAATATGATTTAGTGCTTGCACAAACAAGTCATCACTCAACAAGAACAAAATCCCTCTTTATATATTCTAAACCTGAGAATGGTAAGTTCATGGCTTGTTCCAGTTCAAGTGATTTGTTTATGAGAGCGCCTACAACCAAATCCTTGTGATCATACTCACCCTTTCCTCCAAATCCTCTACACACAACCAGAGACGTATTTAGGACCCAAGGAACAGAAACAGCAAAAGCAATCCCAGAACCTTTTCTTCCTTCATACGAGTTTGCTCCCAAAAGCACATCCTTGTATGCTCGGCAAACTCGAGAAACATACTTCCCCATAGGTAAAACTGGCTCAAAAATCGATGGGACAGCTCCACCAAGGTTTGATAGATCACAGTCTGAATGCAGATTCACTACAACAGTGCCATGTTCAGGATGAAGTCGGCTGCTAAGTGCTTTGAGAAATGGAGAATCTGAGTGCCATAATTTGTGAGGAAAGATATCATCACCATCATAAGCATCAATGAAGACCATATCATATATATTAGTATTATCTATGATAAATTTCTCAGCATCTGCTTCATAGAGGTAAAGCCTCTCATGGATGCCTTTCCACATAACTTCATCTATGGGGTTAGGTTTTAAGACACGCTCAGCTGATTGTGTCACAACTGAGAAAGCTGGAAAACCCATAGCTCGAATTGAAGCTGAGATAACAAGGGGGTCAATTTCAGCAATGTGAATAACAGCACCTGGAAAATTTAAGTGCACATGGATCAGGTTGTGTTGAAAATTTTCCAATCTAAGCGAAGGAGAAAAATTACCAAGAAAAAATTGCTAAAAGCATGCAGAAGAAGTAGAAAACATTAGACCTCTGCCAGCTTGCATATGCAAAAGAATAAGTCTGTGCAAGAGAAAACGGAGCCAGGGGTATAGACAAAGAAATTTCTTATAAAAACAATTCCATGAAGGACTTGATAGCTATGCATCCGTTTAAGTCGCAACAACCAGTATAGGCTCAAGCTATGATATGTGTCTCCTCTTGCCCTGATTATATTACAAGAATTCTTCTTATTCTGTCTTTTCTTTCCTGCCCTTTCTCTTTTCTTTTGTTGTGTTATTGTAAGTAAATATT
This sequence comes from Acacia acuminata, assembly GCA_019022655.1. Lineage (NCBI taxonomy): Eukaryota > Viridiplantae > Streptophyta > Magnoliopsida > Fabales > Fabaceae > Acacia > Acacia acuminata. Next base: position 465,377 of record JAFJYI010000023.1, read on the forward strand.
CCCTATCATACTGAAAGTTCCAGAAAGGAATGAAAATCAGTTAATAGGGGTTTTCCCACTAACTAAACAGAGATGCCAAGATACTGATGCTGCAAACCAACATAAACCAAATGAGTTGAAGAGTTTCACCTTGAATTTTACTAGCCAAAAAAAGTGGTAAACTCCCACCACCATGACCGATGCATAAAATGTGCATGGGTTTCTTTCCCTGCAATGCACTGACAATGTCATACTCACATGATGCTATAGTAGCCAGCCCAACTGATACCATGCTCCTCAGATCTGCAAGATGACAAAGCAAATCAAAATAAGGCTTTATATTAATTGGAAAAGAATTGAAATTTCATCTTAGGATGGAAAGAATCAGAAAATAAGAAAGGAAAAAAAATCTTAGCCAGCCAAGAAATGGCTATGTCGACAAAGTTAAGCTGTGATCATAAAGACTACATCAAAGGGAACTGAAGAAGACTCCTCAGTAGGAATAGCATTTAATTTGGTGATCAAAGTCTTTTCCTAGCGAACATGTCAGATTGCTCCAGTTATATACTTAAGCCTCAAATCTGTTAACTAGCCATTAATCCGAGAAGACGTCAAGAAATTATATATATCTTCATCAGTTCATTGTTCATGTTTTCTTCGATAAGACAACAGTTAATAGCATACATGGAACAGCCAAACAATGTGGTTGCTGCATAAGATAGATGGAGTCTGGCTTCGTTTCCTGGTAAGCTGCCATTACTTTTACAGCACTTTGGCGAGTATCCTCATTGAAACGAAGCACCCTCCACTGATATCCTAGTATCCTTAATTGTTGTCGACAGTCATGAGCGGGATGTGTCTCCTTATATCTACACTTCAGCCAACTTTCTTTTTCTGACCAGAAAACTCTACTCTGTACAAAGTAGTTCAAGTTTCTTATTGAAGCACAAGATGCATATGATGCCAATTGATATTAAGGAAGGAAAATGTTAAATGAAAGTGGTGTAAGACAATGATTAATAAATCAGGAACTGCAACGTTGCAGTTTGCCAAAAAACAAAATTGGAACTATATGCTAACCCCAATAAAGGGAACTAGAAGTTGCAAGGAAAACAGTGTTTGCTCAAATGTTGGCTTTCATTTTCTATAAATAATATCCATCATACAAGATATGATGGGCACATTTTTGCTATGAGGGAATAAAGAACAAAGGATTTGTAGAAGCCTCTGAGTGTACCAAACCAAGACAGCTTATTGACGCACATTTTTTAATTAAATAGTGGCACGGAGTTTTAACCAACACATTCTTCTTACGCCCAATCTAACATGAAGAAAAACAAAATCATCGAATTTCTCATGTTTTATGAATTATATTACAATAAAATTTCTAGTAAATTCAGCCAAAACATTAAGTTTCAAAATATTAATGCTGTAACGACGTATATATCAGCAAAAAGGCATATCTTATATCTACATTCACATTTCCCCCCGAAACTTCTTATCAAAAGATAATTAGAAATCAAAAGACAGTAACGTTAGAGAATCTCTATGGTCAGTAAAGTAAAACATATCTCATTTATGTCAGTCTTCGTACAAGTTTCAGAGACTGGTGAACTTCAAAGTTCCAGGATCATACCAAAAGAATAGAGCTTTGACATGGATTTATGATCAATGTAAGAAGGGGTAGGCATGGCGTTGATTCGTTGGGTATTATCTACTGAAACCCAAATTCCATTTAGCCGTCAACACTGAATACCAGTAAAATCCGATTTGCTAATCACACGAAAATTTTGGCCAAAACACGCGCGCGCATATAACATAGAGGATGAATGAGGTAGAGAGATACTAACAGGTCTGGAAGAGGGGTAGGCAAGGACAGAAACGATGCCGTTTCCTTTGCCAGAAGTTGCTCGAAGAATGGTTGCACCCTGGGATTCCGTGCCCCACCACTCGGAAGAGTAAGACCAGTCACCTTCGTCCACTACATGCCGCCGCACAGCCGTCGAAAACCGACGGAGCCAAGTTGTTTTGCAGCGCCCCATGGTGACACAATTTTGAATTTTTATTGATGTCAGGGAGCTAAAACCCTTCTCTTTTCCCGGTCAAAATTATACTGACCGGAAAATAATTTTTAAATTAGATATTTCTTAAATTGTGAGTTATGTGTTACTTATGAAGTTTTATTATTTCCTTAATAATTTTTAATAAAAAAATTTATTGGGATTTTATAATTTCAAAAAAAAAATTCTTGTTATAATGCCCATTTGTTTTTTTTTTTTTTTTTTTTTTTTTTTTTCTTAAAGTATACTTTTAGTTCTTTAAGCTTTTTATAAAGGTATATTTTTGGTCCCTTATACTTTTGGTCTTAAATTCTAACACCGTTAATGTTACCAATGAAAACGCTAACGTAACGAACTCAAGCGATGGCTAATAACATTTAATTACATAAATTTTATATATTATTTAATTTACTCGTATTTTAGATTTAAACTTAATAACATTTAATCACAAAATTATCACTTAAATTTACACCGTTATCACCTGAGTTTGCATTTTCAGTTAGTAAAACTAACGGTGTTAGAATTATAAGACTAAAAATATACTTTATAAAGTTAAGGGACCAAAAGTATACTTCATATAAACTTAAAAGACTAAAAGTATACTTTAGCTTTTTTAAAAAAAAAATCAAATAACATCCCCTTCTGTTATAATTGATAATTTTTATTTCTTTTTCCAATTTCTGAGATAAAACTCTTCCTTCTAGTAAGTTTTTTTTAAAAAAAAAATTTAAAAATAAAAGGACAAGTATTAATGACATAAATAAGATGAAAGGTAAAAAACGTTTGGGTTAAGGTGCATTTTTGCCCTTAAAGTATGCGCCCAGGAGCAATTTTGTCCCTGAAGTTTCAAGCGTAGCAATGTTGCCCCTGAAGTTTCAAAACGGAGCAATGTTGTCCCTCCGTTAAAAAAACCAACTAACGGTCAACGTTATGATTTTTAACGGAGGGTAATATTGCTCCGTTTTTAAACTTTTAGGGGCAATATTGCTCCCAAAAAAAGTAGCAATTTTATCCCTGAAGTTTCAAAACGGAGCAATGTTGCCCCTTTGTTAAAAAACCTAACGGTCAACGTTAGGGTTTTTAACAGAGGGACAACATTGGTACGTCAAAAACTTTAGGGGCAAAATTGCTCATGGGCGCATACTTTAAGGGCAAAAATGCACCTTAACCCAAAAAGTTAATACTCCCTCAATCCGTCGTATACTTCTTATACAAGCCCAAAATCTAAATTGTCTTATTTTTTTTTTATAAGAGCAAGATAAAAATTATTTAAATATTTAATGAGTTTTTGTTTCTCATTTTATGTATTGCATCAATTAAAAGGTTTAGTAATATTTATATGTATTTTATTAAATAAGATGGTTTGTGCTTCGTTTTCAAGTTTGGACCATTAGCAACAAAGCGTCAACCATTATGACAAAATCTTAAGCACCGGTATCAGAGGTGAGAACGAGAAGTTAGGTTTCATAGGTTGGATCAGACATAAGTGAAGGAGGTGGATTTTACCCTAGTTTTTTTAAAAAAAAAAAAAAAAAAAAAAAATTCAGACAACATCGTTTAATTGGGGGGCACTTACCCCCCTAAACCAATGCTTCGGTCCGCCCTGGACATAAGTATCCTAGGACTTTCTAGTTCACTAAGCTGAACAAAATCCATACTTCTCCTTAACTTCGTAATTCAGATACCAAGTTCAAGGTAGATGGCTGGTAAAGAAGACCAGCTCAATTGATTGCTTAATATTGGGTGTATAAATATTCCTGAAACTTGTGCGTGATGCTTATGCATGCATACGACCCCACCAAACAAATTACCATGAGAGGGAAGACAATCAAACTAAAAACGGAAGATTTTAAGAAGCTTATGGGGGTTAAACAATGAGAGGACTAAGGTGAGATTGGAGGGTGAGAAGAAAATAATTCAAGAGCTCAAAGCATGGTATATTTCCCTCTCCTATAGTTTAATTTTGAGAAAATGACAGTTAGGTCCCAAGAAACATACAAAATATCAAAAAAGTCTCAACCAAAATCACATATTTTGTATTGAAACAAAATTCAGGTTTTTAAATTTTATAGTGAATATAACACTTCTTATTGTGAATATAGCTTTTTTGTTGTGAATTGTAACGTCCTCCATTTTACTTAGCGAAATTTAAAATTAAGGGTTGATCAACGACTAAGTAATGCTTCATTGCTTGCCAAAATATACAAAATAAATCGAGTATGCAAAATGAGCCCTAATGTAGCAATATACAATCATCCAACGTATACCAGAAAATGGAAGCACTACTGCCAGAAGGAGTAGCCTAAGCTTTTGAAGTTTTCCCTGAAGGACCCGGACGGGAACTATCACCTGGAAAAAATGTGGTAACCATCAATCTAACTCATTATAACTACTAATATGTGCTAGTGAGGTGCCATGTGGAACAATTTATATAACAAAGTATTTTAAAAAATATATATATATATATAATTTGCCAATATCCACATCACGAATTTCATATCGAAATTATGTATCACAGTTTTTATTAACACCACTCCCAAGATGCCTCCCACCAATCCAACCGAACCGCCTTATTTCCTCCGACTAGACCCATATGCTAAGTTACATCCATGTTTCTTGGTTCTCAAAAGCTCATCGGGTCATGTGACGAGGACCGGCCAAAATCCTCGAAAGCACATGTCCGGACCATGGGCCTTTTCCCCTCATTGAACATGTGGGGTGTCGTATGCCCTCATTGAATTAGTGGGCCGGTCCCTCATTGAACAGGTGGGACAATATAAAGCCAACCATTATGCATCAATGGAGGTCTCACCACGTGGTGGAATATATAATATATTACTTACTTTTCTCTCAATTCAACCCTTCCCATAATTATCATAATAAATATCATAATATCAAAACTCTCAATTCTTATACATAAATAAATAAACATGTATAAATTCATAATTTAAAACATAAGGTTCCACAAGGCAATTTATATTAAAAATATTCATAGTGATTTTACAAAATACTCACAAACAACATATCAATACACATAACAAGTGGAAAGTGGTTACCTCTACCACGTAGCTAACTATTATCACACTTGTTCCTAGTCCAACAAATGACTCAAACACACGCCAAAAAATCAATCTACCACAACCAATTTACAAACCATTAATAACTTTTTCAAACTCCACATAATTAAAATTGTAATTTATAATTCCATAAAAATATACAAAATTTAATAATGAATATTATTAAAATAAAAACTGAAACTAACAATCCTTCAAATTTCAAAACTAAAATGATTAAAATTTCAATAATATCTTTATTAACCAGAGGCTATTTTAAGACGTCATCAATACTTTAAGTTAGAAGTTTAATAAATATCAATTATCCTACAAATTATGCTTTATTGCATTACATATAATGTTTTTAAAAGTTCCAAAAATGTATATATGTAACTCGACTCTTTACATAGGACTTTTCCAGAATTTTTTCGATTAAACTTTGAAAATTCGTAATTAATTCTACAAAAATCTAAATGAGGTGTTTCCAAAAGCTACGTGTTCCTTAGCATGTCTAATTTCACATAAAAATAATACCAATAGACATAAAATATTATATTATTCCCAAATTTTTAAAATGCAAACATTGTTCGAAAACTTTCTAAAATTATGACTCAACTTACAAAAATCATTCTCGAGTTACAAACTTCCGTTCAAGGTGATCCATGTAACGTCCTCCATTTTACTTAACATAATAACTATATAATAGTAATATCAATAACTTAATATTATTCCATCATTAATCGAATATCCAAAATAAATCGAGTATGCAAAATGAGCCCTAACGTGGCAATATACAATCATCCAACGCATACCGAGAAAATGGAAGCACTACGTCGGAAGGAGTAGCCTAAGCTTAGAAGTTTTCCTCGACGGACCGGACGGAACTATTGTAACCTCCTCCATTTTACTTAACGAAATTACAAATTAAGAGTTTATCAACGACTAAGTAATGTTTCATTGCTTGCCAAAATATACAAAAGTAAATCGAGTATGCAAAATGAGCCCTAACGTGGCAATATACAATCATCCAACGTATACCAGAAGATGGAAGCACTACTGTCAGAAGGAGTAGCCTAAGCTTCCAAAGTTTTCCCTGAAGGACCCGGACAAGAACTATCACCTGGAAAAATGTGGTAACCATCAATCCAACTCATTATGAATACTAATATGTGCTAGTGAGGTGCCATGTGGAACAATTTGTATAACAAAGTATAAAAAAAAAAATATATATATAAAATTTGCCAATATCCACATCAAAAAATTTTATATCGGAAATTATGTATCACGGTTTTCATTAACACAATTCCCAAGATGCCTCCCACCAATCCAACCGAACCGCCTTATTTCCTCCGACTAGACCCATGGGCTAGTTACATCCATGTTCTTGGTTACTCAAAAGCTCACCGGGTCATGTGATGAGGACCGGCCAAAATCCTCGAAAGAGCACATGTCCCGGACCATGGGCCTTTTCCCTCATTGAACATGTGGGGTGTGTATGCCCTCATTGAACTAGGGGCAGGTCCTCATTGAACAGTGGGACAATAGAAAGCCAAACATCGTGCACGATGGAGGCCTCACCACGTGGTGGAATAAATTACTCCATCTCTTCCCAATTCAACCCTTTCCATAATTATCATAATAAATATCATAATATCAAAATTCTCAATTCTTATACATAAATGAATAAGTAAATAAATATGTATATATTCACAATTCAAATCATAAGGTTCTCGCAAGGCAAATTTTCTATTAAGATATTCATAATCATTTCACAAAATACTCACAAACAACATACTAGTACACATAACAAGTGGAAAGTGGTTACCTCGCCGTAGCTAACTACTATCACATCGCTCCTCCTAATCCAAGAGCTCAAACACACGCCAAAAATGAATCTACCACAACCAATTTACTAACCATTAATAACTCTTCTAAAACCCTACATAGAATTATAACTTATAATTTAATAAAATAAAATAAAAAGTATACAAATTTTAATAATAAAAATATAATGCTTGAAGTGGGCAAATTAAGACGGTACTAAAAAAAAAAATAAGGATGACCATATAAATTCTCCTTCGGATTTATTACTAATTAAGAACTCCCCTTTTTTTTATCATTTAGTCTCTTTCTTAATATTAATAATAATAATTATCTATTATATTATTATTATTATTATTATACTATTTATTTATTTATTTATTTTTTTGCCACAATTATTTTAATACATAGTAAGCCTCTTCTCTCTTTAATATATATATATATATATATATATGTAAGTACATATGAAGGAGGCATAATTGTTTATTTGATTATATTCTGATTGATAAATATATATCCAAAGGTAACATGTATCTAGGTAACCACGGCACGCACACAGGAAGTCATATATGTAAATATAGCAACACCAAGTTAATATACATGCAGCCACGTATGTGTGTGTATATATAAATATAATATTTTATTATTCTCCTTATCTAGAATATATCTATATATGTTCACACGCACAGCAACAACGATATGTCTAGCTATATATATATACATTCACATGTCAGCAAGCAAAAGCAACGGTTTTCTTCTTTTCTTTTCTTTCTTTCTTTCTTTTTTTTTTTTAAAAAAAAAACAAATTACATATAAGCATTAATACATGTATGTATCCCATCAAAACCCATTGTTGTGTATATATGCGTAGTGTTTTCTATATATATATATATATAGTGTTTTCCATTTTATGCACTCACGGCCACACACACACACACACATATATATATATATATTCATATATCATTCAACTATTTTTATCTATATGACAGTAGCTTCCCCAAAGTTTATAGATTTTCCTTCTATATGCAATGATAAAGTGTAGGTGTGTGTGTATATATATAGATAAATAGATAGATATAGTAAGTTTTGGTTTTTCTGATGCACCTATATATATTCACAGCACTTATACATGACAGCAGCACTTATACATGACAGCAACTTGTAACTTAAAGACTCACCTAACTGGCTTTCGGTTTGCACGGTGTGATTGCCGATGAAAACTTCTATCTCTGTTTTCTTTATTACGAAAAGAGAGGAAGCTTGGCTGTGTTTCAGCCCCTTCTTCTCTCGTCACTACTCTCTCTTGGACTCACTCTCTCTTAGTCTTTCTCCCTGCTTCAGTTCCTCTCAACTTCGGTCTCTGGTTTTGTTAAGCTTAGCATGAGTGGATGGAAGCAAAGGGAGCATGGGTTATATAGAGAGGGGAGGGTCCGATCTGAGGAAAGGAAAAAAGAAAGGACCAGGAGGCATTTGACGTGGGTCTCGATGGGTATGGTGGAGTCTGTGTTGCGTGCTCAGTGGACAGCCGAAAAGCATTAAATGAAGAGAGCCGTTGTAATCTCCTATGATCTTGCGTGTTCACCGAAAAAATAAAGAGAAGTTGAGGGAGTATGTTTTATTTATTTTATTATATATATATATATATATATATTGTTGGATAGACATCAGAGAATGTATATTGTTGTCCATTTGCTTATCACGTGTCCAGCTGAAACAAACTAAGGGATTGGACCTATAAATAATGGGTATTATGTGGGTATTTTAGCTTGGGCTTAATTGGAGTGGTTTAAATGGTTATTGGAGGGGGGTGTATACGCTGGGCCTGGAAGTGCTTCAGCTAAAGTGAGTTATTGAGTTGCAAGAATGGAGAGAATGAATATTATATTGTGAAGTTACTAAAATTAATCCACTTGGTTCTCCTTAAGACCCTTATTGGAATTAAATCCTTTACTTATATAATTGCAATTAAGGAAAAATAAATAAATTAAAACTGAAATCCTTAATTTCTTTTTAAGGATTTTCTTTATCAATTTAAATTTCTTTTGGTCTTAAAATATTATCCCTAAAATATTTATGCCAAAAAAATTTACTTCCTAAATATTTGTCCTTAATTTATGGGAAAAGATGCCCTAAATTCCCACAATTAATCTCATAATTATTTTAGGCCAAAAATTTCATAATTAATTTCCATAAAATATTCCATTTTTAAAATCCCAAAATTTGGGATGTTACAACTATCACCGGAAAAATGTGGTAACCATCAATCCAACTCATTAAGAATACTAATATGTGTTAGTGAGGTTCCATGTGGAACAATTTATATAACAAAGTATTTTAGAAAAATAATATATATAATTTGCCAATATCCACGTCACAAAATTTCATATCGAAATTATGTATCACAGGTTTTCATTAACACAATTCCCAAGATACCTCCCATCAATCCAACCGAACCGCCTTATTTCCTCCGACTAGACCCATGGGCTAAGTTACATCCATGTTCTTGGTTCTCAAAAGCTGTTGGTCATGTGATGAGAAGCAGACCAAAATCCTCGAGCACATGTCGAGGACCATGGGCCTTTTCCCCTCATTAAAATTTGGGGTGTCGTATGCCCTTATTAAACAAGTGGGTCAGTCCCTCATTGAACAGGTGGGATAATATAAAGCCAACCATCATGCATTAATGGAGGCCTCACCACGCGGTGGAATATACATTTCCTCCCAATTCAACCCTTCCCATAATTATCATAATAAATAACATTATATCAAAACTCTCAATTCTTATACATAAATAAATAAATATGTATAAATTCATAATTTAAATCATAAGGTTCCGCAAGGCAATTTATATTAAAAATATTTATAGTGATTTCACAAAATACTCACAAACAACATATCAATACACATAACAAGTGGAAAGTGGTTCTCTACCATGAAGCTAACTATTATTACATTGCTCCTAATTCAAGAGCTCAAACACGCATAAAAATCAATCTACCACACCCAACTAACCATTAGTAACTTTTTCAAACTTAACATTGTAATTTATAATTTCATAAAAATATACAAAATTTAATAATGAATATTATTAAAATAAAAACTGAAAATAACAGTTTGGTGTATACATTTTTTTCTTTTAAATGATCGTCAGTCCATGGATTTGAACGACATAAAAGAGTCCTTCAAATTTCAAAACATAAATAATTTTTAATTTCAACAAAGCATCTTTTTTAAACCAGAGGCTATTCCAATACGTAATCAATACTTTAAATTAGAAGTTTAATAAATACTAGTTATCCTATAAATTATGATTTATTGCATTAAATATAATGTTTCTAAAAATTCCAACATGTATATATGTATCTGGACTCTTTACATAGGATTTTTTTTTTTCAGAATTTTCTGATTAAACTTTGAAAATTCGTAATTAATTCTACAAAAATCTAAATGAGGTGCTTCCAAAAGTTACGTCTTCCTTAGCATGTCTAATTTCACAGGAAAATAATACCAATAGCTATAAAATATTATATTATTCCCATATTTTTAAAATGCAAACATTGTTCAGAAAACTTTTCAACACTGTGACTCAACTTCCAAAAATCCTATCTCGAGTTACAAACCTCCGTTCAAGGTGATCAAAAGCTCTTTTTAAAGATTAATATGTGTACTATCAACACACAAAATTTCATGAAATAAATCAAAGGTTTCATATTCCAAAACCATGCCAAAAGATGATCACTATTCCTGAAACATAAAATTTGTCCAGATTTTCGGTTAAACTTCGGAAAATCATATCTCCCTTTCTACACGTCCGATTTAGGTTTTCTTTGGCTTTTTGGAAAGTTTGAGATGTCTACTATTTATTGTAAAAATATCAAGGAAAAAATCAAATTTTTTCCATTTCAAAAATGAACCCGAAATTTACTGTTCACGTCTGAAACTGACATTTTCCGGTTTTCAGTGTCTAACTTTGAAAAATTGTAACTCTCAATCTACATGTCCGTTTTGGCTGGGGTTTTTCTCCTTTTGAACCTTAGTGAGTCTATTATTTACTATAAAAATTTCAAGGAAAAACTCAAAGGTTTACTTGGTCCTAATTGCCACGTCATTTTCATGCTCCAGAGGCATAACAGAAATCTCCAGATTCTTAGCTCAACTTCCAAAAATCATAACTGGAGTTATAGACCTCCGTTTAAGGCGTTCTTTGGCTCGTTGGAAATATTGAGATGTGTACTATTTACTAAAAAAATTTCAAATAAAAAATCAAATTTTTTCCATTCCAAAACTAAGCCCGAAAATCACTGTTCACCGAATGTGCAGAAAACGTTCCAGATTTTGGCAAAACTTTGAAAAATCGTATCTCTGAATCTACACGTCCGTTTTGGCTGGTTTTTGGCTCTTTTTTAAATTTTAAGATGTCTAATATTTACTGTAAAAATTTCATATAAAAACTCGAACGTTTGACCACAAAACAGATCAGCATGAGGTCACTCTGTTTTCAGTCAAAGAAGCAGAGGTTTTTCATTTCAGTTTCTTCCTTCTTGACCAAACAGCGAATCCAGCACACTAAAGCCATGGAAACTAGAAGGAAAAGGCTCCAAGAACTCACCTTAGTCATCCCTCAAGCTTTCATGCAAGTTCCACTTCGTTCTCCTTTGGTTTTGTTCCCCCTAGGTTCCACGTTGCAACTCTTGGTTGTGCCTCTCTCTCACTTTGTCTCTGTCTCTCTGCTTCCAGTCTCTCTTCCTCTCTTAGCTTCTGAGGAAAGGCCGAGGAAGAGAGGATAAGAGCTCTCTCTCTCCGTCTCTCGTTCTCTCTCTCTCTCTCAACGTTCTCAGTTTCGTTTCTCTCTTTGGTGAAGGATTCTGCATAAATAAATAGAGCAGAGTATGTAGTGTTGGGCTGGTGCATCTGAGTTTACGTGTGCCAGAAAATAATTTGATTTTTTTTTTTCACTCTTAATAGTGGGTCTATTATTTACTGTAAAAAATTTGACAATTTTTTCCATTTTTGGGTTTTGGCTCGTTTTTAAAGGTTATTGTGTCTACTATCTTCCATAAAAATTTTTAATTTTCTAGAAGATTTTGTCTAAGGAAGAAGATGATTGCTTACACATTGGGAACTCGTTTTTTTTTTTTCCTCATGGCAAGTCAAAGCTGGAGTTTACATGTGAATTTGCTGTGTAATTTGATTTTTTTTTTAGGAGCAATTTGATTTTTTTTTTCAATAGCAATTTGACTTTAAAAAAAAAATCATAGAAGTTACATGTATTATATTTAAAATTAGCACGCTAGGATCAGCAAAGAGGGGATAGAACGAAGTCAACGAACCTTATAGCGATTGATCATAAATATTAATTAATTATATTAATATTAACATTAACATTAATATTGCTGACTTTTTTAATACACTTAATGCTGACTTTTCCATCTGTAGTCAAACCTAAAAAGTAAAAACACTGTGAATCACATGCTGTTCGTCCCATTCACTTTTGGCGATGTGTTGTCTATTTAGCTGAGCTTCGATTTGGACGTGCTTGTTTTTAAAATTTGAAGTGGTTAGGCCTTTGCTCTGATCATCTCGTGGGCCGCGGCGAAAGTTCCGTGCGACGGTCAGCGCTGATTACAAAAGAGAGCGAAAGTGAAAAAAACCAAAACGGAAGAGGGCGGCGAGAAAGAGAGGCGTGGTTCAATTTCGGAGGCGTATCCGAGTGGAAATCTTCAGATGCCAAAAAGCTATGTTCCCTTGACTGGAGCCCACAACGTTTTCCCCTATTTCAAAATTTCATGAACTTGGTTCCACCACAACGCTGATCCTCTCGATTCCTTGCTTGTTCCTGTTTCATCGTCCACGTTAATCAGCGAAACCCAGCGCAATCAGTTTCCATCAGCAGCCAAAACGCTTGCTTTCTTCGGTTTTTCTTCAAGATTTCGTCCAAAAACAAGTGGGTTTTGAATTTGTTCTCCTTTTGTACGCTACGCGTTTTTCTTATTCTCCTCTGGACCTGTTATTTGGCTAAGTAGCTGCTTTTCTTATATTTTCTTTCTAATCTGCAGTGTATCCGAAGGTGAAGGTCAGACAAGAACAATACCAAGAGGATCACCGGGTAATACAGGACAATAATTTGAAAGCTTTGCAGTCCTTATCGTTGCGGGTTTCTCCTCCTCCAGGTAATTTCCACGTCCAGAAACTATTGTTAAATATTCATCTAGTTTATAGGCAGGTTGATGATCCAACAAAAAAAATAGAACAACAAAAAGAGAGTTATCATCTTTGCAGATATATTGATATGGAAATAAAAAGCGTTCGGTGATGTAGCATTTATATTGATGGGAAAAAGTATATATTGAACTTATCCTGGACATGTATATGGAAAAAAAAAACTGTTTTGAAAAAGGCAAAATCTACTTCCATGATCTCTACATCTCAAAAGCAACTAGTCCTTAGCTGTGGTTGGGGATACCTTAGTGTACACTCAAAAAAGAAAAAAGGGGTTGAGCTTCATATGGATTTACCTGGTTCTTTCATGGTTCGCTGTCAAGTTTGTTTGGGTTCTTTCATGGTTCGCTGTCAAGTTTGTTTGGGAGCAATCTGATAAAGGGGACAATCAAATAATTTTTTTGTAGCTCGTTTATCTGTGTTATCTAGTTGCCCCTTTTTCTCATGCTCAGCATATCAAATAACTTATCAGGGAATGGACACAAAAGGAGAAGTTTATATATCATATAGTCTTGCTTCTCTACCTTTGATCTGAATATCTTGCATCCCCGGATTTTCCTTCCTTTTACTAGTGATCCAGAATATTTTTTGCCACTTATTCATGCGTAGGAGAGGAACCCTGCAGTACCCTGTATGCAGTTAACTAAAACATGCATCAATTCTTTCTGCATAGGCAGTACTTGGGCCTCTCTGATCATACGAAGCTCTGAAAATGAAGTCCATCACTTGCATAAGCTTCCTCATTCGAAGACTTTTAGTGGCTTGACTGGGTAATTGAATATGTACTGATATCCCTATCATTTGGTAAAACAGAGTTTGGAAATGGAAAGCGTAATCTCTATTATGACTTACATTAATACACACACACATTGGATTGTACATGTAATCAGTTACAACTAATGCCAACTCATCAATAATTGGTTATACTAATATATTTATACTATAACAAGCCCTATGGTTATTCTATAATTTGTTCTTGATCATTTCACTCTAAAATAAGGGGAAAGAAACTTGAAGCAATAATGGGTTGATTATCGCCCATCACACTAGTTTTCATTAATATGAGTGCATGCCACTTTAATTTCATTCCCCCCACCCCAACCCCCGCGTTATTCATCAGAGTTAGGTCTTACCTTTCTTTTTGGCCTAACTCTGAAGCATGGAGTGCATGATATTCTTATCTGCATAAAAGCAATCTTGACTGCCTTGTTGGCTAAACCTATTGGTGGAATATGAGATAAGGAATAGGATTAGTTGTTGTTGTTGTTGTTCCTATAATTAGCACTAGGGTTTCATTTGTACTCCTTGATGACTGAATATTGACGGTAGTCACGGTACCAGCTTTCTCTTCTGTGCTCTCTCGTTCTCTCCTCCCTTTCTACCTCTCCTTTCCTTCTGTTCTCTTTCTACCCCTTCCTCTTTCCTGTTTACATCACTTATTTTTAGGTTGAATACAATCTGGTTAGCCTAATATTAGAAGAAAGGAGTGATATGATTTAAAATATTGACTAGTTGTCAGCGATATTGGAGTCATTATTTTTCTTATATTGCAGTGAGGAACCAGAAAGGTGTGTCTCATCCATCCCCTGCTGAAGCACCTAAATGTTATGTTCTCCATACACCTAAACCAAGAGTACCTGTTTCTGAAGATTCAGGAGCCTGTAATTTGGCATCAGATTCTTCAGGACTCACAGGGCATGACAAGGATGACAATATTGACGAGGACAGAGTAAATATTAGAGCCAGTTCAGTTCCACCGCCTCGTGCTGTTGTATCAAGTCCAGGTAATTCTATTGTTTTCAATCTATTCAATTACCTTATATCATCAATTATCTTGGCTTCGTGATCTCTTTGGATTTGTGGAAATATGAGGAAACAAAAAGAACCATATAGGTCATGAGAGTCTCTGTCAGATCTGTTTGTGAATTCTTGCATCAGTGTTTGGATTATCTGTTCTCTGAAGATTCCTTGGGATTTTGTTTCAGATAATGACACAATGATTGGGAATAAAAATCGGATTAAAGGCAGGGAAAGACTTTCAGGTTCAAAGAACTATGGTGTGCTACAAAATAGACATGCACAGTGTAAAGTTAAATCAGGCAACGTTACTGAAAATTCCCCGAACATGAGAAAACCCAAGGAAGCTGCAGATAAATCAAGTAATGCACAGAAGAGTAGAAGGCCAACCAAGTCATCTTCAAATCAGATAACTCACCCGAAGAAGTGGGATTTCTAGCTCCAAGTTCCATTGGACTGTAGAAGCATATGGCTGTGTTCATCTGATTTTTGAAATGAACAGGAGAATCTGAAATGGGTTGCTCGCAAAATGCTGCAATCAAAGTTTTACCGGCTTATTACTATCCTTCAAATGCATTGGTTTAAGGATAATTGAGAAAATGCTTGAGATATAATGTGTCAGCCCTGTGGTGGAAGGAGGGTGCTGCAAACAGACCAGTGTGTATGAATGTGATTGCTTATGTAGTTATCTAGTTCAACCATCAGTTCCAGATACAGATGAAACAAAGTGCTTGAATTTGACTAGAAGTTTAATATCAGGCATGCTGCTCAACTTTCGGTTTTCTTAGATGCTCAATATATGTTGTAGTCCTTGCACTTTTTCGCTCATAAACTATAATAAATTACTCCCAGATGCATGGCAAGGAACTTTTGAGATAAATATCATTTAGTTAAGCTCAAATAATTAATCACCAACAATCAAATAATGCAACCCATGAAATTGTAGCAGTGAGCAATGGCGGACCAGTCATATGAGAAGGGGGGCATTCTCATGTGAGATTTTTTTTTTTATTTTTTTTTTTTACAAAAGAAATTAACATAAAGAAAAGAAAATTACAGAGGGGAAAGTAATTTCAGTAATTAGTGCCCACTCTTGATAATAAGTGCTTAATTTTTTATGTGAGCAATTAATTAGTGTTCATCCTTGATAATAAGACAATTAAAATACATATGTATTTGAACTTATTGAGTGTTTAGTCCTTGATAATAAAACAGTTATGATAGAATTCCAAAAAATAAGGTTTAGAAGGATGACATTGTAATTATTTTTATTGTAATATACTTTTATTATTAAAATATAAAAATATAACTTATTAAGTTATCACCCTTCATTATAATTTCATTATAATTTATGTATTTGCATTTTTAATAGCACTTAAATCTTGCTTTTCTAAATGGCGTGTTTGTAAAATAACTGCCTCTCTTATTACATCATTAGTATTCACTTAATTTCAAGATTATTTTTTTGAGATTATTTTCTTTTTTTATTTATATTCTTTTTTTTTTAATACATTTGAAATTTTCCTTAAAATAAATTTTTGGGGGCAGCCTCCGAATCCCCCTCTTCCCACCCTTAACTATTTTTCTGGGTCCACTGGCAATGAGTCGCATGAAGTGCTATTCTTTCATGACTTTTCTAATCAACCATCCGCTGATCAAGATTTCGGAAGAAATGGTGTTGTCGCTTGATCTATTTAACTATATTATTTCAAAATCATGTTATGTATTTATGTTCGCTTCACATTTGATATGGTATTAGTAGTAATGTTTTTTGCCCAAAAAGGGTTTAGTTCGAAGCTATCCATCATGGGCAGATCGCAGATTAGCATGTCTTTGTTAATAACTACTTGTAATTACTAATACTATAATTGATATGTATTAATTTTTTTATTAATGAAACTTATCTTTCATGCTATAAAAAGTAAATAGATAATTTTAATATAAGTATGAATAAATATAAATAATTTTATACAAAAATATTTAGAAAGTTACATCAAGTATAAATTATACAAGGTATGAGAAAATATTGATGATGAATAAATAAAATGTCATATAGTTTTTTTTTTTTTTTTTTTTTTTGGTAATAAAATGACATGATGGTTGGATATTATATTCCATAACTATAAAAAGTTTTGGAAATATTATTGTCATGAATTATTTGTCACTAGGTTCTCACATTAAATAATTTATATGGCAAGATCAGGTCATTTTGAGAACTAATTTCCATTCTAAGTGTCTTCTTTATTTTGGATTTGAAATTCTGAGTTGCACTAATCAGATTGCAAGCATCAACTGGTTAACTACTGCATCAACAAATGCTTCATGCACATTCCTAATGATTTCTCTCTAGGACTTATTATTACTTGACAGAAAATCTTAATGATACTTTTAGATTTTTTGAATGTTACTATTAAAATCATTTCTAAGTTTTTTAATTGTAACTTTATAGGTAGTAATTTCTATTCTAGGCATTTTTAACTTGTGGATCTTGCTAAAATGTCATATAGTTAAAATGAAAGTTTAAAAATGTTTAATTTTCTCTGTAATAATCATTTTCATTAAATACAAGTTATCTTATCCACACATATATTTCTTCCTATCTCATTGGACACAATTTGCCCACGTCAGCCTGAGAGGCTTACACTATCCATCCTTTTCTCTCTCTCGGGCAACTGAAAAAGCTGCCATCTTCCACAACACCACCAGTCCACCACCTTCACCTTCACCTTCGCCACCGATCATGGCGGCTTCTGCAGCTGCGGCTATAGGCTCATCATTCTCTTCCTCCATCAACACTCTCAAGTGCCTTCGTTCATCCAAAAACTTGTCCTCTGGACTCCTCCTCAGAATTTCATCAAACCGCGTATTAGCGTCGTTGTCACCATCGCACTTGGTGGAACCACTTTCCTTTGATACCAATGTCAATAAGTTGTGGGTTTCAAGGGTTTCGGCACAAGAAGAGCTTGCGGTGGTCGATGAGGTTGATGATGGTTCAGTTGAAGAGAACGAGGACGGAGAAAAGGAAGTGGTAGAAGAAGGAGAGGCTGAGGAAGTCTCTGTCCACACTAAACTTTATTTTGGGAACTTGCCTTACAGTGTTGATAGTGCAGAACTCGCGGCGATTATTCAGGATTATGGCAGCCCTGAACTTATTGAGGTATTTATTATGGATTTATTGTTTGAACTAGAGATCGGTTTAGCTAGTGCCACCTCTTTTGATGGATTTTAGTACTTATTTGGTGATTCTGTATTACTATGATGAGCATAGTTATTGGATGGATGGATGACAAAGACTGAAACCGAATGGATTGTTATATGTAAAGGTCAACAAAAGATCCGTGGCTCGTACTTACATGGGAAAAACATATTTACATTTACTTTCTAATATGCTATTGTATGAGTGTATTTCAGTAGGATAATACTGGAAAATAACTTTATAATTCATCCCAGATAATCAGAGGAAATATAACTCACCATTTCACTTCATTTCATTACAATGTGTAATTTGACATTCAGTTATATTCTCCCATTAACTTGTGTATATCTTCTACAGTTCCCACCAACTGTAATTTTAAGTTATAGTATATCCAATGCTATAACTTAGAATATGTTTTTGTCTGTTAAGTATCTTGGTCTAAAAAATTTATCTTTTTACATCTTTGCCTTCAAGGCTGCAATAGCTTAAATGGATTCTTCCTCTGATATTTTTCTTGAGAAGACAGGACAGCAGATTAATTAGCAAATATTGGCCATTATCATCCCTGAAACTGAGAGAGTTAACTTGTAAAACCTTTCTTTTAGCATAACATACTTACTTACTTTGGCCTGCTGAAAGAATAGAGTGACCATCAGAATGCTTTATGAAGGATGGTCATAATTAGGAAACTAGTTGCTATAAATATTGTTGACTTGATCAAACTTAAAACACAGATAAGGTAATTTTCTGCCGTTTCTGGTTTCATATTATCACTTTGATAGTTTGTAACAGCTTTATCATGATGGAATTTTAAAATGGAAGTCCAGCATTCTGTATCGGTAGCAATAATTTCTCAAAGTTGCAAGTCTTTGTAATCCAACTTGGGAATTGCGTAGGTTCTATACAACAGAGATACTGGAAAAAGCAGAGGTTTTGCATTTGTTACAATGAGTAGTGTAGAAGATTGCAACGCAGTGATAGAAAACCTTGATGGAAGGGTAAGTATATCTATCTCCAACTTCCTAAATCCCTCTTTTGTCCAATGTTTTCACTCATGCAATGTTCAGTTAGTTATCATTATCCAACTGTCCACCTACTAAATGTTGTGAATGAACATCTCAGGAATACTTGGGTCGAACCCTGCGAGTGAACTTCTCTGACAAACCTAAACCGAAAGAACCCTTGTACCCTGAAACTGAATATAAGCTTTTTGTTGGGAACTTGTCATGGTCTGTAACTTCTGAGAGTCTTACAGAAGCTTTTCAAGAATATGGAAATGTGGTTGGAGCTAGGGTCTTATACGATGGGGAAACAGGAAGATCCCGTGGTTATGGCTTTGTTTGCTATCCAACCAAATCAGAAATGGAAACTGCCCTTTCATCTATGAATGGAGTGGTAAACTTCAAATATTGTAGATGGAGTAATAAAATGGTGGTTGTGATTTTGCCTTACTGATTGATTATTGCTTATGACATGTTTGTGCTTCAGGAATTGGAAGGACGAGCAATGCGTGTAAGCTTGGCTGAAGGGAAACGATCATAGAGTCAATAGAAATTGAAGGAGGCCCTAAACTTTTTGCTAATAGTGCCTTGAGAAAGTTAGAAAAAGGAGGCTTTTAGCCTTGTACACCAATCATGATGCCATTGCTTCAGCTAGTTGAAGAGTTCCTTTTACGTCTCTTGCTATATCTAAATGTCATTTCCACTCAACTTCAAGATAGATTGTTAATAATATTCTGTGTGACATCTCTTGCTAATGCTAACATTGATTACGTTTTGATTCCATATGGGTTCATATAAAGTCATGCATGTTTAGAATCATATATTCAGAAACAATTTGTCTAGAATATGAAGTTAACTCCAAATTACAGTGCGTATATTCAAGTTTTAATCCAACCCTGCTTTTATGGAATATCCTCTTTAAAGAGATATCAATGATGGGTGGAGTTGTTTGCTAATGCTATATTTATTATGTGGGAGTATTTCCAATATTATTAGATTTTGTTACAATCTAAGTTAGTCATAAGTTTATTGATTTATGTGCAAATTCAATAACGATAATTATTTTGAGATGGAAATAATTGGCAACACTATAAAAGATAAAAAAGTTAAAGGGAAAAAATCTATTGTTGAAGGAGGTATTCTAAATCTTGCCATTCTTATCATTTCAGTGTGAGGAAATGATGATGTTAAAATGATAAGTTATCTTCTCCTCAGATAAGGTTGATATATGAAGTATTAATGTGAGGAACTATATATATATTTTTCCATTTAAAGTCAAATAATTCCTTTATCTGTGTTATATAAAATGCTTAGAAAGTCACATTGTTTATAAATTACTCCATCCGGTATTAAACATAGGACAGAGTTAGTAGTATAAATTGCATTATAAATTTTGTCCTATATTTAGAACCGAATGTGTATATATCAACTTGACTCACTTCAAATTTGGCATATAGCATGAAATCATGTAATTTCTACTATGTGGAATATAATCTCTTTGGCCTTAGTTTTTTGTTTAACAAAAAAACTAAGCAATAGATTTTTCAACTCTCCCAACTGAAAATGTCAAACATTTTGGAAATTTCCCATAATTTCTTACAGCCAGTATTGATAATCATTGGGAGACTTCTTCATTTCTTTCTTAATCAAAGGAGACTCCCTTCAATTTAAATTAATGTCAACAATTTAACTTCAAATTGAAAAATGAAGTAAGGGAAATTCTAAAGTATTATTCACAATAATGATTTTTGTATTATTATCCTAAATCACGTGTAAATTTTAGATTTTAAAATAAAAAATTTAAATGCGCATATTTGGTACGCCAATTGAAACAACTTATGAACTTATGATTGGACTTATGAGATTTTTTTTTTAAAAAAATTATGTTTGGTTGAAAAGTTGTTTCAATTGAATTTATGGATTAAAAGTTACTTTGGTGAGATTTTGAAAAGTTACTTATGAGGTATTTTTTTAGTATTGTTCAGTATCTTAAAGTATATTTTTAGTACAATTTAGTATCCTAAAAAATATTTCGGTGGTAGTGAGTGGTATTAATTTTTTTTCAAGATCATGAAGTATTTTTTAGTACCATTTAGTATCCCGAAATATATTTTTTATATCATTCAATGCCTTAAAAAATATTTTAAAGTCTTGGATCGATACTAAAAATATTTTTAAAGATTATAAAGTATTTTTTTTAGTATCGTTAAGTAATTTTTAGTACCTAACCAAAAAAATATTTCAAATTGATTATCTGTTTAAATCACAAAGCTACTTATACTACCACAATCCAAATATAAATCACATTTCACAATTTGACTCTTACCCAATATTGAGTATAAGAGTTCTTTAGAATATAAATTTTCTAAAGTTAAAATGATTCTTACTTTTATTCCAAAAAATATGTCAAGATTTAAATCAGAGTGTCATTTCATTCTCCCTTTTCTGAAAGCATTTTTAGTAATTTCTTTGATTGGCATCAATACCATTTTGGTTGATTTTAAAAAATAATTAAATAATTTCTTACCACTCTGGTCCTATTTATAAGTCTAGTTTGACCAAAAATTTGGTCCTATTTATAAGTTCAGTTTCAAGTAATAAATGAGATTGTGACAATTTTACCCATATTAATTGCACCGTGAGGATAAAGAGAGAAGAAACAATTGAAAAAGAACCAATCATAAATGAGGGCAAAGTTGAAAATTTACCCCATAATCATTGTGTCAATTAACTTTCCTTTATATATGAGATTTGGTCAAACTAGATTTATAAATAGGATCAGAGTGGTATTTGATAAGAATTTGGATTTCATCTGATGAGGCAAGTGGGAGTGTGGGCGACGGCTAAGAAGCAGCTGCTTGCAGCATCGACACAAAAAGCCCCTTCGACTCACAACCCGTGGAGGGGATCTTTCACTCTCTCTCTCTCTCTCTCTCATCAAAAGGTATTTCCTCGCTTTCCTGTCCCTCTCTTCTCTCTTTCTCTTGGATCTCTCTGTAATTCTTGTTGTGAACGAACTCATCAAGATTTTGCTTGTGGTGAATGCTGGTGCCCAGATCTCCAGGGGCATATAGGATCTGTAGCTTTGCTGGGAGACGTCTCCGTTCTAGGGTTTAAGAGTTTCTATTCACTATGGCCTCGCCTTATACATATCCTGTCACTGCTGCTCAGGTTTCTTCTATTCTGCCCCTTATTGGTTGCTTCTCTGTGTCTCTGCTTTTTTCTCTTCCGTCTCTAATGGGTTTGCTTGGGGCGAGTGTTTCAGGTTGGGACCTACTTTGTTACGCAGTACTACCAGGTTCTTCAGCATCAGCCAGAGTATGTGCATCATTTTTACTCTGATGCCAGCACCATGCTTCGTATAGACGGCAACAACAGGGAGACGGCTACCGCAATGCTAGTAATTCTTCTCTCCTTTATCTTGTCTCTGTCAAAATGGTTAATTATTGCATCCAGACTGTTTCTTACCTCCACTTTGAATTATATTGTATCTTGTTATCTTCTGTTTTCAATACTCACGGGGCCATTAAAAATTATGGAAATAGATGTTGAGCCTTTTTAAATGTCGATTGAGTTCTCTATTTGTGGGGTAGTTTCTGTTTTGGATGTATGATTTGTCAAATTCTCTAACCATAGAACTGATTCCCATATTTACGAAGGTGGTTTGAAGTTAAGAAGGCCCTGTACTGAAAATTGTAATTTTAACTCTCAGGCCTCAGCATACTTTGAGGTGCTGTCTAATGGCTGCTGATTTATTACATATTTAATAGGTCCTTCCTTATTTGTTATAAGATTTTGAGCTTCGTAAATTTCCCCCAATTTTTCATGTGTGATTAGTAAATCACTTATTTTCCCCCAGAATTAAGAAATTTCTATGTGGGCAGCAAATCCATGCACTTGTTATGTCACTCAGATATGCTGGAGTTGAAATCAAGTCCGTGCATTCTCTGGAGTCTTGGAGTGGCGGTGTTCTTGTGATGGTCTCTGGATCTGTGCAAATTAAGGAATACAACCAGAGAAGGAAATTTATGCAGACATTTTTCCTTGCACCCCAAGAAAAAGGGTTTTTTGTGCTCAGTGATATATTTCACTATGTTGAAGAGGATCCAATCCCCCACCACCAAGCAGTCTTGTTAGCCCAAAGCAATCTTGATTCAAAATTGAATGCTCCAATGTTAATTAATAAACCAGGTAGATTTCATTTTTAGCCTGTGGACACCCCCCCTCTCCCCAAAATAATAATAATAATAATAATAATAATAATAATAATAATAATAATAATAATTGATGTAATTCACTTAATGCAAGAATTAAATAGGAAAAAAGGAGAGAAACCTATATTGGTTTCTAGTGTTATATAATTAAAACGGATTTGAAACTTTAGTCCATACCATAAATATTGAACGTTCCATATGCTGTGCATGGTACACACAACTTATTTAGTCTAGAGCTCAGCTGGACGCAAGCTGTATTTATTAACAATTATCCTTTCGGAGGGCGTGTATTTTGAGATTTTCCTTCAAATTTATTTCACTGAAATATGAGGCAAATAACCAATTTGACTAATCTTGGTATATGACAGTTTCTTGAAATTAGTCTTTTAACTAATTGAGATCTGTGAATTTTCCAGTGTCCACTTACCTGCTGGGTGCAGATATCCAGACAAGGGAATTTGTTCCTAGTAATGAGGTCAAAGAAAATGGTGTAGTTAACAATTATGGATATTCAGAGCAAAGAATGCAGCATATCTCTGATTCTGAGCATATTAGGGAGGATAATACTGCTGAAGAGTCAAATGGCTCGCTTCAAGCTACAGTGAATGTAGTGCAAGACCATGTGCCTGCTTCTGCTGAGGAACCTTCTGAGGAACCCCAAAAGCATACTTACGCCTCCATTGTATGTGCCTAACTCAATGTTAATTTCCAAATAATGATTTTTTTATGGATTCAGTTATGACCTGGGGGACTGACAATTGGACTGTTGTTGGAAGTTGCGGGTTGCTAAAGGACAACCTACACCGTCTTTGCCTTCCCAACCTTCTCATGACAAGAATGTGTCCTCCTCAGAGTGGGATCATGTTCCTCAGACTAGTAGTCAGCAACCAACAGCATCAGCAAACACATTTGAAAGACCTGAGACTGATGCAGTTGCAGTAGAGGAGGTTCCTGCAACAGAAGATGAAGGTTATTGCACAGTACTTGTTCTAGCATCTTAAGAATGGGGTTTATATATTTATAGATATATAGTCATTCGTCTCTGGTTTTGAATACAATTTGATGGTTTATGCTTCATTCTTCTGTGGGTAAACTAATTTGTGTGAGGAAGTTGTTTTATGCTGTTTGTATCATATGCTTGTCCTGGATTTTGATTTGATTTGGAATCCTTTCAGGTGAAATCAAATCTGTTTATGTGAGAAACTTGTCTCCTACTGTTTCTGCTACTGAAATTGAAGAGGAATTTAGAAAGTTTGGTCCAATCAGGCCTGATGGCGTTGTCATCCGAAGTCGCAAAGTTTGTTCTTTGTATCTCTTGAAACTTTTCTATGGTTCATGTATGTCCCAATATCTAAAGTTTTCATTTAATTTCAGGATGTTGGTGTTTGCTACGCATTTGTTGAATTCATGGATATGAATGGGGTTCACAATGCAGTCAAGGTTTGGGTTTGCTTTTGCATCATGAATTTGAGATTTGCTGCCAGCTGTTTTAGCTGTAGATGAATATTTTAAACATATTAGTTGCAACAAATGTAATGACTTTTTGGTACTGCCTTATTGAACTAATGAGCTGCTTCTGATCTTTGTCATTACTTACAAGCTATGATGTCCTTTGTGCACGTTTACTGGATTTCTTTTCATGAGCGTCATGTTTTATGTTTGCAGGCGGGCTCTGAACAGGTAGCTGGAAGACAGGTATACATTGAAGAGCGAAGACCAAACAGTTACATTCCTTCACGAGGAAGTAAGTCTTTCTTTTGTTATTGTCGTGACTAAAATCTGTTTTCCGAGTTAGCTTGTGCGTTTCTAAAATTCTTGTGAATAAATATCCCCGATCCCTCTAATGTAGTAAACGGATAGTCTTGACTCTTGAGAGCCCCTTAGTCCAATGTTCAAATCTGGTCAGTCATACCATCTGGCATTCCCTCCTTGTGCTATGGGCAAAACTCCAAATGAGATATCAAACAATTTTTATCTAGACTCATCTTTATGCTTTGTGGTTTGGACAGTTGGTATGCTGACTGTATAACGGAGAGATGTTTGAGTGACGCTTTTTAACTCTTGTTTATTTATGCTGTATTATCAACAGGGAGGGGTAGAGGCAGGGGTGGCTATCAATCAGAGGCACCAAGAGGGCGTTATGGTTCAAGGAACTTTGGCAGGGGAAACGGCCAAGATGGAAGTGATCGGGATTATAACAAATCATCGAGGGGTAACGGTTTCTATCGACCCAGCTCTCGACAAGAGAGAGGATATTCAGGGCATCAAGTCTTTGAACAAGAAATTGTCTGAGTCTGGCAGATTCAACAGCATAAAATTCTTTTCTAGGGAGATTCAAATCTTGGGTCCAGCAGATATTTCAGTTCTATATAGTTGATTTCATTGAAGAAGCAAACAAATAGTCATATTTTTTAAGTCTACCAAAGGAAGGTGTTGTAGGACTATGGATTACATATTTCGTTTTCGATAGCATTTTTGTTCAAGGGGCTTCTTGCTTTAACTATTTTCTTCGAGAATTTTAGGTTAAGTTGGCAGTCTGAAACATATGAGAATTGTGTCTACCTTTTTGAAATCCCATGTCATCTGAATCAAATGTATTTGTCATCATTTATTTCTCAAATGGATTTGATGGAAACATTTCAATAACTTTTCCGACCTTCACCATTTTCTTTGAGCATTCTTTTCCGAGACGCAACTTGCGGGTTTCATGTATATATTTCAGTTCCCCGTGCAAACTCCTCAAAGACGCGGTATCGAAGGAAGTAATACGAAATTCGATTTAAAAATACAGTTAGTTGGTGTTACAGTGTCAAAGATTTTAGTTAATAGTGTAGAAATTATTATTGATAATTATAAATAATGAGACTCTGGAGCTTTTATATTATGTTTATTTCACCATATTTAAATTTCAGGAAAATTATTAACCTAAATTTACTATCAACGTTGATTTAAAGAATTGTTAACGTTTTATCTTTTTGAGTATTCTTGATTTCTTTTGAGTAGGAGCAAGAATTAAAGAGGAGCATAACGTCAATTGACACTCAAAAACCCGCCCCAAATGGGATGTGCGACGTTTTAAATCTGATAGCAAAAAAAAAAAAAAAAAAAAAAAAAAAAAAAAAAAAAAAAAAAAAAAAAAAAAAAACAACTTATTTTAGACTTGGTCTAACATTGCTACTATTTTGTACTCCTTTAGTCCTAAATGTAGGACGTAGTTTGTAATGCCACAAACTAGGTCCTACATTTAGAGTTGGAGGTAGTATTAATGATGATTATGATATAATCATGTATTCTTTTAAAATCTATGTGAGCATTCAGCTGACATCTAAAGAAGCATTAACAATTTCTGTTAGTATTGGCAGTTGCTATCGTGATCTCGTGTAAGAGGCACTTCAACGGGCAACTACTCTGAAATTTCAGCCTCCACATCTTCTGCTTCCCAGAGGAAGCAAGCATATGCCGCCAGAACATTGCTGACAAAACACAAACAGGAAACCAATTATTTTCATCCTAAATTAATAATGCAGAATCCCACCAAAACATTATGTTCACTGAAAACCAGCTATAGAGCATTCGACAATTCTTTGACAACAGGATCAACACTGAATCAGGAAGGGGCTAATCACATGAATGGCTAAAGCTGAAGTTTTCTTGTATGTATTCCAGAATCCAGATTAAAAAGGCATGTGAGATAAAATAAGATACATTTTGTATCTCAGAACTTTACCTATCCTCAGGAGAAGCTTCCACTGCTTGCTCAAAATATGATAACGCTTTTCTCCAGTCATGATGAAGTTGCCACTCCAGTTTTGCATATTCCGATATCATTTCACCATCACCAGGATTTACTAAGATTGCACGTGAGTAGTATTTTTCTGCTGCCTGAAGGTCTTTCTTGGACTGTACATTGATGGTGGAAAAGGATGGTTAAGGAAATGGAAGAAAGATAAACTTTGCAGGCCTCATATTTATGCGTGCATAACAATTTTGAAGAAAAGGCACAGATGAGTTAACTATCAAGCCGAGATATAGCCTTCTATCCATAGGTTTATAAGGGCGTTTTAGTGAGGCATGTACTAAAGATTGGTTTGTTTGTCTTCATAAAACATATTTCCCAGAAACTGGAAAAGTAAAGAACATGTATTATAAAGCTATAATTGAGTATCTAGGCTAAGCATTTTACCAGTTGTATTATATCACAATTATATCCCTCCACCCATTCCCACCCCTTAAAACTCCCAAAAGAAAAAGTTGCAAGGGAAAAAAGAACCCATAACGTATTGATCCAGTCATCAAAATTCAGAAGCATGTGTCCATTTAACGCTTAAAACTCTCTGGTGCTTAACATTAATTCCTCCAGAAACATCAATTGTTTGATATTTGTTTGTGGGTGTGTAACATGACAGTCCAAGGTTTGATGATTATCAACGTTTTACTTAACATGCACATCTCACCTGAATCAGAAATTGAGCATAAGTTCTCAGAAAGTAAGGGTCGTTAGGATTTTCATCAATCATCTTCTTAGAGTAGTCCTCAATATCGCCATCTTTTCCACGGTTAGCCAGAGTTAGATGCACTTCATCGTTCTCAATTTTGCCACCTTTGACAGTTCCGATATGGTGTTCCTGCTCCTCCTTCTGCACTCAATTTCAAATATTAAGATATAAATAATCCATGTGACTCATTCAAAATATACGATGAAGACTAGTAAGGCAGGGGGGCAGGGCAGCACCTCCTCACTGTTACTTTGTTGTTTTCCACCTTCTTCCTCATCGTCTTCAATTTCCCAGAGAAAACTAGCATATGCTGCTTGAACATCGCTGAAAAGAATGTCATTTGTGTACTGTTATATGTAAACATGTAAAGCTGAAAATTCCGCGTTTTTGAACTGAAGCAGCCAAATTCTGAAGGTAACATTGTGGTAACAACGCATTCCGGCCCGGAAACAATTGGATTAATAAAAGTGGCTGAATGCTTACCTATCAAGTGGAGCAACTTGAGAAGCACGTTCAAAATAGGTAAATGCTTTATCCTTGTCTTGATGTGGCTCCCACAGCAGTTGAGCATACTGCATCAAGATTTTACCATCACCAGGATCTGTTAGGATGGCACGAGAAAGGCACTCTCCAGCCCCATGAAGGTCCCCCTTTGACTGCCACACAATTTGGTAACTAAAAATCAGTATCTGAGAAATATATTAACAATAAGAAATATTATACTTGTACCAACCAAAGACCAACTTAGAAATCCCAGAAAATAGCAATTTGTCTACGCAATGCATCATTCCCGACACTGTCTCCTTAAAATAAAACCAATGTTTTCTATATAAACAAGATAAAAAGTTCAATATCTTCAATGGTTTTTGAAGTTAAGCTTGCTTGTGAATAAAGGTGACTGAGTCCATAATAAATAGCAAAACATACAAATCTCACCTGAATCAGAAACTGAGCATAACTCTTCAGAAACAAAGGGTTTGAAGGATTTTCATCAATCATCTTCCGGTGGTAGTCCTCAACATCAGTATCTTTGTCATCTTGTTTTGGAGGACTGACAGATTTAATCTTTTGTTCATTGTTCTCATTCTGCACCTAATCACAAAATATAATAATTAAAAAACCAATACAAATCATCAGAGAAACAGAATGTTCCCTGAGAACAAAAATGACAGGAGAAAAAGAAAGGATCACCTTGCTGTTTGTATCATGTTTTCCACCTTCTTCATCACCACCATCATCTTCTATTTCCCAGAGGAAACTGGCATATGCTGCAAGAACATGGCTGAAAGAAATATCCAATGTCCACTGTTATCTTTAAGACATGTAAGGCACAGAATCCGGAGTGTTAAAAGTGAATCATCCTAATTTTACTGCTTATGATGAATTTGAAAAAAATATTCTAGTCCAGAAGTTATCAGATGATTAGACAATTGCAATTATTCAAGTAAAATGTCCAGGAGATTTTCTTAATTGAGTTAGGTTAGTGTGTAAGAATGCTCATCACCTGTCTGGAGAGGAAGCTTGAGCTGCACGTTCAAAATACTCTAATGCTCTTTGCTTGTCACGATGGAGATCCCAGACCAACTTAGCATACTGCATTAAGATTTCACCATTATTCGGATCTACTAGAGTAGCACGTAGAAAATACTCCTCAGCCCCGTGAAGGTCTCCCTTAGACTGCCAGTATAATTTAGAAAATAAAGTCAGCACTTGATACCCAAAAAAAAAAGATGTAAAATCATGTCTGTTTAAACGACAATGAAACCAATGAAGCCATTAAAAAAGGGAGAGAGCAAGGGACTGATTAGATAACTTGGCAAATATTTTCGACACCTTTCTTAGTTTTTTTGGAATAGAAGGGTAGTCCCGGTGGTTGTGATGTTTATTTCCTAAGTATTTTGATACAGGACATTATGCAGATTTGTTCTGCTCTAGATTAGGAGACTTAACGATCCTCATGTAAAAGAGCTGAGTGATTGGCACCTGAAAAAACCAGACTAGAAATTAACTTAAATTTTCCGCCATTGCTACAACTCAACTTATACTTGCATTTCCTTTCCAAAATCAAAATATACATCAGGAAACAGAGAAATCATAAAAGAGACGTAAAACTAGCAATTAAAAAGGGGGCCCACTTGTAAAATCTGAGCATAATTTCTCAAAATCAAAGGGTGGCGGGGATACTCATCAATCATCCTCTTATAGTGCTCCTCAAAATCGCCACTTCCATCCAAATTTGGAAGACATAAATCATCAATAGGAAAGCTATCAAACCCAAGGCCTGAGGCTAAATACATAGCGGGACTAGCAGGTTCAACTTCCTCCTCAAGCCCTAACTTCCGAATCCCATTCAAATCATCCTTATCACTCCCCCTTCCTCCTCAATCAAGTCCATCTCCTTCTTACCGAAGCTAAACTGACCACTACCCAAGACTTGTATGCTCTGCCCAATAGCAATTGTTCTCTGTAATGCCTCTTCCGCATCTTTATCTCCATCTCCGAAGCCTTCGCTTGAGTAGTAGATGTCAAATGATGGAGCTGTGCGCAGGGTTAGTCGATGATCAAGCGAACCATCCTCTTTTGGGGATTTGGAGGTAGGTAATTCGTCCATGGAGGAAGAAGAGTACTATCAGCCAGGCTGTGTCAAGCGTATTGGGACGAAGATTAAACGGTGAAAACTGAGAAAATTTGAAATGTGAGGGAGTGAAATTCCCTTCACTTCTATCAACTTGAAGCTCGCGAGTCGCGGCAAAAGCATGGCGCTTCACACGGTGGCATGAGGGATTGACCAATCAAATAATATTATTATGATTATTTTTTAATGGATAAATACGAATAAATCCCCGGGGGAAGAAGCTCCCTATATTTTGCTTGACTATATCTATATCCCATCCAGAGGTTCATGTATTGTGAATCTTACATTTTATATGGTTTGGGTCATATTCCGTCGTGTTTATGAAGGTGAATGTGAAAAATTCAAAATTATTAAACCGGATCGAATTTGTTTACCAACCGATTCGTTGGTTTTCAAATCAAACTGAGCAGTCCAAATTTAATTACCTAAAAAAAACTTATCCAAACCTAGTAAGGTACGGAGTACTAGCTATATACTCCCTCCGGTTCTAGTCCTAATTATAAAACCTTGTTGACTTTTTTTTGGAGAGATTAAAGAAGTTAATTAAATTACTTTAGAGTTTTTTTTAAAAAAAAAAACTAATATATAATCTAAAGATAGATAACATATGAAATGATTAAGTAACTTATTTAGTTTTATTAACCTCTCCAAAAAAAATTAATTTGATTTTATAATTAGGATCGAAAATAATATTTTTTGTGTTTAAAGATAATAATGGAAATAATATAGATTTTGGCATTTATAGATAGATAATTTGAGAGAGGAGTGTTTGTTCGGAAGGAAAAAAAGGTGGAAGGGTTAACAGTTAAAACACGCAACAAGTTGCCCGTGATTCCATTGAAACAGAATCTTGCATCACATGAAATGCAAGATCCGATGACGTTAGAGACCGTGAATAATAGCAGAGAAAATAACGTGATGGACCAACTTTAATATATAAATCACGCGATCGATTATGGGGATAATTAAGTTTGGAACTAAAGTTCTCTGGGCATGTAGTATAAAGTTAAGGAAAATCATGTCTTGACTTTGTTGACTTTTATAAATAAATCTCTTCTGGTGCAAGCCGCACATGAATGCATAGTGAGCGCGTTTTGATGGCAATTGTTAAGGTGGTAAAGCAATCTTACATCGCAAACTGAAACTATCATAAGGAATGTACTACTTTGGTTTTAAATATATAACATATTGTTTGTAATACAAACTGTACTATAAACTATATCTTATATTTAGGACTTAAGGAGTAATATATAGATGTTATGATAAGTTGATAACGGCTCCATGCTGTGTACGTACGCACACAATTCATCCAACAACGTTTATTTCAAGTTTGAATTTCATGTATGCAAACTTCTCATCCTGACCTGTCATAAACTCGACTAAGGAAGATTATTTCTATCTTTTAGAAAGAAAAACATATTACGTTAACTATTTGTGTACATAAGTTTTATATTAAAAACGAGATAGTACTTGTTATCATAACGTCCATGTTATGTAAACCATTCATGCAACTTCGCATCTCTCAAGTTTGAATATACCATGCATGCATGCAACAATCGTAATTTCTTTGTTTTTCCAAGAAAAGTGCGTCCGTGGGACAAAGTTTTCGAAACGAAATCAAATAAAGAACAGAGAGTAGCTTGCTTCTCATCCTATGACCACCTATCATAAACTCTTCTTTGCCCAATAAAGCCATGTGCAGAGGAAAAGCTAGTTGGAATCTTTCTATTAAAGGAAAAACTCCAAGACAATGTGGCTAAACTCAACAAACTCTGATACAAAATCATCAGATCAAAATTTTGATTACGATTTTAAAAAAGTAAAATGCCCACACGCTCTCCGAAAACAACGCTCCAAATTAACGTTCCTAAATCGCCCACCAACTTAATTCATTTGATTTGCTATATTCTTTATACCAATTAAAAATCACTTCAGCAATTTCCGCTAATGCTTTTTCTTCCTTATTCTCCCCTCTCACCACACCTTCATGTCACGCCCTTCCTCGTCGTCCTCCTCTTGGACGACGGCGAGCGGGACCCGCTGAAACCACCTCCCTCATATTCCACCTCCGGCATGATTAATCTCTAATCGACAAATTAATCACTGTTCATCCGACGTCTTGTTCCTTCATTAATTAATCGTTATTGTCCTTCACCATGGCTCGTGTTCCAACTCCTTTCCAGCTCTTGGAACTCAATGTCATATCTGCGCAGGACCTCTCTCCTGTGTCTCGCGCCATGCGAACCTATGCGGTTGCATGGATCCACCCGGATCGCAAGCTCTCCACCCGGGTCGACACCCACGGTCACAAGAACCCCACTTGGAATGACAAGTTTGTCTTCCGGGTCGATGAGGATTTCTTATATGGCGACACCTCAGCCGTCATGATCGACATCTACGCTCTCCATTGGTTCAAAGACATCCATGTCGGATCCGTTCGGGTCCTCATCACCAACCTCATCCCTTTCCCGCGCAGAGACAATCCCTCCTCCGAGATGCGGTTCGGGGCGCTCCAGGTCAGAAGGTCGTCGGGTCGCCCGCAGGGGATTTTGAACGTTGGTGTGGCGGTGCTTGACAGCTCCATGCGGAGCATGCCTCTGTACACTCACAATCCCTCGGCCGTTGGATACCGCCATTTGATGGGCGAGACAGATGCTTATGAGCATCATAATCATATGAGCCCTAGACATGCTCATAAGCCGGAGCTCCGGCGAACCAAGAGTGACACTAGCTCCATGATCAGCGCGCGACAGCAACATCTCAGGGTCGCAAGGGGAAAAGCAAGTTCGACGTTGTCATCTTCTTCAGACGCTACCTCTAAGAAGAGCCGCAAGAAAAAGAGCCGCTCATCACGGTCCAGGGCCAGCTCCAGAGTAAGCGGCTCCGCCGTGAGCGAGGGCGGCGGCGAAATTAGAAAACCAACCTCTGTTCTCAGCGAGCCTGGTGGGGCAGGACAAAATTGGAGGGCTAAATTAGAGAGGCCAGATTCTATGCTTAGCGGCTCCAACCTGAGTGAGAAGCCGCCGGACAAGGTTAAATCCACTAGTCCGAGTCGCAATGCCAAGGATGGTGATGTCATAATCGATCAAAAGAACCAGAAATCGCAATCGCCTGAATCGTTGCGCACCGAGTCAGAAACCACCGACGACACTCATGATGCCTTTGAAAACCAAAGACATTTTCAGAAAACCAACAATGTGTATGAAGTCAAGCCATGGCCGAAACCGCAATTTCGGAATTCTCCGGGTCCGAAGCTCCTCCAAACACCACAAGTGGGGTTCGGAGGTTCCCGTAAGAATACGCCACTGCATCCCACGGTGGGTTACGGAGGTTCCCGTAAGAATACGCCACTGCATCCCACGGTGGGTTACGGAGGTTCGCACAAGAATACGCCCTTGCATCAAGCGACAGGCTACCGAGGTTCGCGTAAGGTCACGCCAAAGGCTACTCCATTGCATCCGACCGGAAAATTCAATCCGGTTTTGGAATATGCAACCCCACGAAGATCCAATTTGGGAGGCATGGCTCCCCCGGTTATAACAGAATCGGAGCTGGGACCGTCACCGTCGGAGGTGGCGGCAGCTTTGGCGAAAAACCCTAAGATCGACGAGGGTGAGATTTCTACGGTGGGAGGATGGAGCCTGGACGAGAGCGTGGAGGGATTACAGTCTAAACTGGAGAGGTGGAGGACGGAGCTTCCACCGGTGTACGATCGTGGCGAATCGAGCTATGCATCGAGCAAGAGCAAAAAATCCATGCATAACAGAAGGCATACAGACGGAGGGAATGGTTTGTTCTCGTGCTTCAGCAACGTCTGTGGGTGTGAATGCACTATCGTATGTGGTGGTCAGAATTCAAGGAAAAAGAAAGCCGCCGTTCGCCGACGGACTCCGTCAGCAGATGAGACAAGTTTCCTCTGATGGGCTCGATCGACCCGACCCGATAGACCCATTATGAGAGTTGGAGGGCCCATACATGTGGGCGCGCTTTTTTGTTAATAACGGAAGAATTTCATGCCAAATGCTTTTGATAATGAGGACAGGGATTGACGAGGATGGGTTGGAGCTGATGCCCATTTCTAATTCTTTGTTTTTGGTAAAAAAAAAAAAAAAAAAAAAAATTATTGGAATTTGTTGCTTCTTCATGCTTTTATAATTAAATTGGAAAAGCAGGAGAGAAAAAAGGGAAATTGACAAATTGACATAAAGACCACATATATTTATATGGGATTGATGATTGATTATTGTCAATATATTTATTGAATTATTATGTTATTTATGATGTATATTTGTATTGATAGTTGATTGAGGATCACATTAGAGGGTTTTTGTTTGTTTTGAAACTTTTTTCTCCCATCTTTAAATTGGTGCTCCACATATGTATGACTGTGTTAGAGAAGCTATAAATACAGTCTTTGTAACAAATTAAATAGAAAAACTTAATCTGGTAGTCTTTATAATGTTTTATGAGATTTTGAAGTATGTCGTTATAATTTTCCCCCCTTTTTATTGCATCATGGTGTTAAAGGCATCAATCCTTCCGTTAATAAAATACTCAAAACTCCGTTTGGGAGGGGATGATGTATCATTACAGATAGAGGCGACACCTTACACAAATCCAATGCTCGCTTCTCTCTCCACCCACTGAGGCTCGCGGCAGTCGGGCTCACTTCCATCATTCAGGCACAAACCGCTGCACGTTAAGTTTTCCAATTATCTCTTGTGATTAGGTTCAACTGGTAAAAGAGTCGGATGCTTTCACTAAAAAGGAGGGGATTCGATCTTAGAATTGTCCAAGGTGCTAAGGGAAGTATTCTATGGGTCTACGAAATAACAATAACCCAGGCTAAGGTAAAGATATGTGTACTCTTAGTTCTGAATTCTTTACGGAATGGGCTCCGAGCGCCTTGCATTTAGACTGTGGGTGAGCCCAACCCCTCTCCTAAAATTCCTTGATAAAAAATAAATAAGTTTTCCAATTAAATAAGCTAATGTCTTCCTTCCTTCCGGTCCTTAATAAAAATTTAATTAATTTTTTAAAGAGATTGAAAAAACTAAATAAGTAACTATAAAAAATAGGAAAAACACTTCTCATATTGTAGGAGAAGTGCTAATGTCTTCCTTCACACACATGAAATGGTGGGACCCATATATATATAATTATGTAGGTAATTATTTTACGTGTGTATGTAAGAATCTTCTTTTCTTATGCAATATGAGAAGTTTAAACCTCATAAAATATTTATACTTATAGTCTTTTTCAAAACTAATCTGCCGCGCACTTATAATCTAACTAATACGTTTATCTTATAGAATAATACACAACATATGATATTATAAAGTAACTTATTTAAATTTTTTTAGCCTTTTTAAACATGTCAATTGAGTCTTATATTTAGAATAAAAAATAGCATGTTTATTACCATTCAATACCTAGCTTGCATATTTCAGTTGTAGATAGTTTCCTCGATCAACGCTAAAATCTATTAATCAGCATTTCAAAAGCAAGCTTCTTTAAGTAGAAGGGAATGAATTAAATTATAAATTTCAGCTTCTATATATATACAAAAAAAAAAAAAAACATATTTTATCAATTTTTATTATCAATTTGGATGGAGATGATTCGATTTTTCTTAAACAATGCAAAAAATTAATTGAACATAATTTTTTAAAAAAATCACACTATAATATTAAGGAATATGATATTGTCACTACCAATGTCACTATCACTTTTTCACCGTTAGATTAGAATTTCGTCTACCTTTATCATTTATCTCTCATATTGAAATAACCTATCTCTAATATTAATAGCTATTCTCGATTAATTGATAACGTTTATGTAAGCCATTTAGATGCACCAAATATAATTATGTTGTAGATTTTGAAAATTGATAAAAATCATGGCGATGAAAAAGATTATGGAGAAGGGAGATTGAATTATGTTGTTTTAAAACAAGATACTATATGGTCTAGGGACCCCTCTCCCTGTGTGCATGGATGTAGTCAACGCTTAGGGGAAGAGACTCAACAACAAAATCCAACAAGATCTCCATGAAACGTGAAACAAAGATACATCATTAACACACAAATCACTTGTTTTAATGAATCATGCTCTTTTCAAAGCGCTTTGTACGTTTGCCAAAATGACATGTTGGTTTTAACTTTTACATCCCATAAATCCCTTATTAAAGTCTTCCAACAACTAAGTAAAAGTTATGACAAGGTCAAATTTAAAACAATAATCCTCTGGTCCTCAATATAATATATATTTGAGGAATTGATTTTAATTATAAATATAAGATATAATTATCTTATTTGTCAACAATAATTAAGGAGGAGAAGGAATAAAGAAGTTGAAGAAGATAACTAGGGTGTTTAAGAAAATATATACTAACTAACTTAAAAATTTCATTAATCTAATCAAATTAAGTATATGTGTCTTTTACTAATGACCGAAAGGGGTATCTATCACTCCAACAACTAATAAAAATATTTTAAGAAATTTCTTCCTAACTAGAAATCAAAACTTAAAATAAAAACAAATCTCAAAATAGTTTGAAAGTTGAATCAAGAGGAGAAGCATCATGTATTCCCTCCAAACCCAATCCATAATATAAGTCACTTTTAGAATTTTATCTTTATAGTCATAAATATAGGTCATTTTACAAGAATTTGATATAGGATTAATTGCTCCATTCCAAATATATATCCTCATTCTCACTTCTCAATTAGGGCATAGATAACACACATTTTTAAAATTTCCATAACTTATCCGGGGTAAAAAATGAAAATCATGACAATTTGCAGACCAATTTAATGATACAATTATCTTTTTTTTTTAAAAAAAAAAAATCCTTGAACTAGTTTAAATAACTTATAGGAGGAGTGAGTAGTGGCATAAGAAATAGGCTTTTTGATAAGAGTTGTGTGGGTAACACTAATAGTGGTTCCTAGCTGCTCTAGGTGAAGATGCTTTTGCTTTTATTCTGTAATTAATTAATTAATTGCATTCAAAGGCAGTGTCTCATGTTGTGGGCCCTAAGAAGGAGGATTAATGAAATGTTAGTAATGATAAATACAACATATTTTAAGGAATAATCATGGGGAGAAGGGTTTTTGTTGTTTTCCCACTCCATAGTAGGCCAAAGGCATATAAGGATATATATTATCTTTTGGTCCCTACTTTGTAAAACAAAAGGCTTGTGTGGCCATTTGTCCTCTAAATACAAGACAAAGAGCCTAGGAAAGCAAAAAGAAAAAGGCAAAAAAAGTGGGCATTGAGAACCCAAACCAGAATCATGCTTTTAGACCCTAAAACCACCATCACTTCTCACTTTAACCCCTTTGTTTTTTCATGCTAATCCTGTTTAAGACACCTAATTATCCTCCTTCCTAAACATTAACCATCATAATTAAATTCTTCTTCATCAGTTGACATGTCCAAACACAGACATGCTAAAAGAATAATCTGAATTGTCTAAACAAATTGTGTTAAGCATGCTTTGAAAGATCAAGATTACTACTAAATATCATAAGATCTATTCCAAGAAGTTTTATGAGTTACAATTTTAAATATTTTAATAATTAGGTATTTAAGCATAAGGCATCATATTCAACTATGTGTGAATATAAAAGATACTCCTACATGGGTAATTTATTAAAAAATAATAATAAATTGGAGAGACCAAGTGAATTGAGGCCTTATATTTAAGATCGAGACAAACTTATCTTCATTTACCAACTCTTATAATTGGGACTAGAGGGAGTATATAATTTTATGCTAAATATTATACTTCATCTGATCCTTAATATATGACATATTTAAAGAGTTGATATTGATTTTTTCCTAATTTACCTCTATTGATACTCCCTTAACAATAATTAAGGAGAAAAGGTAAATAGAGAATAAGAAAATATGAATATTATGTTTTAGAAAATATATGTCATATTAATCAATTTAACTAACTTTCTCAATTTGATCTGATTAGATAAATATGTTTTATATTAAAGACTAAAAATAAAGTAGCTAGTTAGGGAGAAAAATGGGGTATAGAGGGATTAAGAATAATGGAGTAGCTTCTTAATGTTATGCGGTGAACAATTATGGGGATGGTAACTTTAAGAAGCTGAATTAAGCAAATCGTACAAATATGATTAACTATCATACAAATTCATACACCACACCTAAAAAGTTCGTCTTTTGCAATCAACACCACCAAAAAGCAACATTCCCTCGTACAATTCCTTACTCTCTATATCATTTTTATAAATAATTTTCTATTTTTTAATGTTAGTTTTTTTTATAACCAACCTTCTCTTCGGGTCTCAAGATTTAAACTACATTTTCATTTTCTATCCCAATTAAATACATACATTTATATTAACTATCATCCATTTATCACTAATTTTCTTTCATTTAATCATTTATTACACATTCAATCTCATATTTTATACTTATACTCTCTCATATTTGTTACTC
This sequence comes from Acacia acuminata, assembly GCA_019022655.1. Taxonomy (NCBI): domain Eukaryota; kingdom Viridiplantae; phylum Streptophyta; class Magnoliopsida; order Fabales; family Fabaceae; genus Acacia; species Acacia acuminata. Next base: position 504,329 of record JAFJYI010000023.1, read on the forward strand.
ATCCTCTCGTATGCTCATATCATAAATAGGGACATATTAAACATGATATTTTTAATTAATTTTAACGGTCAATTAATTTAAAGATCGGAGGAATATTAGTTACCATCACCTGGGATCATTTTACAAGCCTCTATTCCCACTCCACATCTCATCTCCTTCTCATTCTTTGCTTTCATAACATACACCATCTACTCTATAATCGATCTTCCCCATAAACTTCATTATATTTTATAAATATTAACAAATTGGAAAAACTTCAAACTATATTGTCTTGATCATGATAGTATTTGTTGTCTTTTAATAAATTAAGCAATTTGGGGTGTTATTTGTACTGATTAACATAAAATAATATATTCAACTTATAAAATTAATAGAAAATTATATTAGACTAGGCTATAGACTCCCCTTGACTTAATTAAGAAAAGAGTAACTTTTCTAGTCCCTGACAAAAAAACGCAATCCCCATTTTAGTTCTTTAGAAAAAAAGTCTTTTTTAGTCTATAAAAAGGACGAATAAGGGTCGATTGATTGACATTTTGATCTCTCATAAATTTCCAAAAAGGTCTTTTTTAATCCCTTAAAAAAGAATAAATAAGTGTCGATTTTTTTGTAAAGGACCAAAAAATGGATCGGTCCCTATTTTTTGTCGGGGGACCAGAAAAAAGAGCATTTTTACTCATAAGAAAACAGGTTATTCTCACAAGATATAAATTATGCCCAGGCAAAAGGAAATTGAAATTTAAAAAGAAAAAAGAGAAGTGGTATGCGCACCAAGAAGACATATGGGTCCCATTATCATCACTAACTCCACCACCTCCAACAGCACCCTTTTCCCCTTCTTTCGTGCTTCTTTTCTTTCTCGTCCTTCAATACCATCTTGTCTTCCACACCTTGTTCCCTCCCAATCCCAAGCGACTCGATCGCAAAGTTCCTCCCTTTTTACCTCCCTCTTTCCCTCACAAACCCATCTCTCATTTCCTCTATCTCTCTCTGCTTTGCTCTTTAATTCAATCCTTCTTCTATGACTCTGGGTTTACTAGGTGGTGGTGGAGGCGACAATGGTGGCTCTTCAGGGGCAACCCCAAATGAGTCTTCTGTGTCAAATGCTAAGGTCCTGGCTCAAGAATGTTCATCATCGTACAAAGGAGAGGCTGAACTTGAACTGGGTTTGGGTCTGAGCCTTGGTGGTGGTGGTGGGAAGGCCAAGCCTTCTTCTGCATGGGGTGAGTGTCGTCGTATTTTGACGGCTAAAGACTTCCCTTCTGGAGTCTCTCATGGACCTTCTGTTGCTGCTTCTCGTTTCTCAGATAGAGTCAGTACTGTGGGTGGCTCTGTTTCTGGCACTAAGAGAGCTGCTGACTCTGTCTCTCATGACGCTGGATCTCCCACTGCTGGCAGGTCAGATGATTCATGGGCACCTTATTGTTTAACTTAAGAGTTTATTGTTCGTATAATGGGGTAAAGTGTGGTTTTTTCTGTAGTGTCAGATCAGTTTATTAATATTTTCCATTTTTCTCGAGTCCTGTTTTATTTCCCTATTATTACCAGTTTTCCCTTAAGATGGTGTTTTTTTGTTATGAAATCAAGTGATTAAACTGCGACAATCAAGTGAGAAACAAGTTCACTGTTTCTTTGATCATTTTGGGATCGGTTATCGTCTTAGTGTGTTGTTGTCGAAACAGAGCTTTTTTTATCTTTATTGCAGCTGATTAGTATACTTGTATTTCTTGCCTCAACTGCGACAATATACTTTGGTTATTTTTTTTTTTATTTTTATCATTTTTCGACGTTAAACGTAAAACATAATAAAGATTTGCCGCTGTTTTGAAGCTTGATGACATGTAAATAATCTGCCAAAAAAATACAGGGTTCTTCATGTGAACACATGACTTTTACTTATTTGCCACTGATTTGTCACTGTTTTGAATCTTTATGACATGTAAATATACATTCAATTTTTTTCCTCTTGTTTGTATGCTTAAACATGTATATCTACTATAGATAGCTGGTTTTAGAGATCAAATTATGATCTGCTCTCACATGTGCTCTTACTATTATGGAAGCAGTCAAGTTGTTGGGTGGCCACCCATCAGGGCATATAGGATGAATAGCTTGATTAACCAAGCAAAGGCTCAGAGAGCTGAAGAAGATAAATCCGGCGGCGACAAGAATAATCCTGATGATGTTTCAGTTACTAAAACTGGCGCTGTCAACAAGACTGAAAAAAACCATCTTGGTTTTGTGAAGGTGAATATGGATGGAGTTCGCATTGGGAGAAAGGTAGACTTGAATTCTCATTCAAGCTATGAGAATTTAGCTCAAACTCTGGAAGACATGTTTTTCAGGCCTGCTAAATCAACTGGTTAGTTCTCTCTAGTACTCTCGACATTTTACTGCAACTTGGATAAGTTTAAATCTATGTTTGGTTTAGTGAATTTCACCATAAGAAAAATTAATCTAAACTGTAGTCTTTTATGCAGGTAAAGGGACTCATTACTTTTCATATCCATTTAAACTCCATGGTGTATGAACAACCAGTTGAGTGTATGAGATTATTGATTCCTCTATGAACCTGTGTTTTTTCTGTGTGTCAGGGTGTGAGAAAGAGCCCGGAACGAAACTCCCTAAGCTTTTGGATGAAACATCTGAATTTGTGCTGACATATGAAGATAAAGAGGGTGATTGGATGCTTGTGGGAGATGTTCCCTGGAGGTATATTTGCAACTTCAATTCATTATGTCATAATTATACCACGAGAGCATAAGGAAGTAAAAACACCACCAGCGAAAAGAAATCCAAGCCAGCTAATTTCTTCTCTCTGTAGAGGAGTTTTATATTATGTAATAAAGTGGCAGACATTAGAAAGTTGATCTTAGAAAGAAACTCATTTCTTGAGTACAAGAATTGGCATATCTGGAAGTGTCACACTCAAGACCAAATTAATTATCAGATGTTCAACATTAATTATACTTCTTGATTGTTTGTAGGATGTTCCTCAGCTCAGTGAGAAGGCTCCGAATCATGAGAACATCTGAGGCCAATGGACTTGGTAAACTGTCCACATCATAGACTATAACATGATCTGAATCTGGTTTACAATCAGTTTGAAACTTTCTTAACCATTCTAATATTACCTGGTTGTTCAACTGCAGCTCCTAGATATCAAGAGAAGAATGAGAGGCTAAGGATCAAACCCATTTAGATTGTTTTCAAATTTCAACTGTTTGTTCGGAGACCCGGCAAGTTATAGAAAAGTCCACAGTTTGACAACAGGTGCTGCTACATGAAAGTAGAGAGAAGATTGGTCTTCCAATGCTTTTCAGTTTGTTTATTTGTTTTTCTGCAAGGTTTTTAACCATTCTATGGTTCTTGTTGTGTCCTTCTTCATTTTTATTTTTCCTTAATAGAGAAGAACCTCGATCCGTTCTATTCCACAGATCCTTACATCATCATCATACAAGCCTGCATACTTGACTGAAGGCTGTCTTTTTTTGTTTCTTCACACTGTAAATACTGGAGTACTTAATATCTAGAGTGTCAAGTTTGCTGCAATATGTACTAGATTGAGCTTTTCTCATATGGTGTCAAAGAAAGGGGGAAAAAGATGTGTTATCTCCATTGTCGTTTTAATTCGCAGTTGCTGAGGTTGTTTGGTCGTTTCATATATATATTGTACTGCATCCTTGTGTGGCTTGAGATAATCTCCACAATCTCTGTTTTTGAATGGATCAACCTCCATCCACTACTCAATCTCTTCAGAGGTTTCAAATCGGATTGATCAATATGCAATAAAAAAAGAAGAAGAAAGAGTGCCGAATCATATTCAGGACAAGACTCAAATGGATGTACTGTCACCGGTCCTAAACATACAATCTAATTAGTGTAAATTGCATTACAGACTATGTTTTACATTTAAAACTTGAAAAGCATTTTTCTAAAGTTATGGTATAAAGTTGTCTCTGTCCTAAGATGTAATGTGACAGTGGATAGCTGGCACTATTTCTGAGTTGAAATCTTAAATATTTCTTGGCAAGGACACTTTAATGGTTGATATTATTGTCTAATCTTCTATCTTAATGTTTGAAGTTTTTGCATTCTTCCTACTGAATATTTTGATCATAGTTGAGTTGAGATCAATCAATTAATCATGTATGTATATGTGTGTGTATTTCCCAAAGGAAATATGACACATTATAGCAGAAATCATTTCGGCATCAGAAAGTATTCACAATCTCCATGAAAGGTCAAGAAACGACATCATTAGTGTTAATGATGCTTGGTTTCAAAACCCCACAAGGTTACAACAACAAAATTCTCTGTCATATGTCTGTAATATAAAAAAATGTTTCTGCGGCAAGCTTGAGGACAATGAGGATGAAGTGTTAAGAATCTTATTTGGGATTTGGTTGTCATGGAAAGGGAAGATAATGATGATGAAGGGAGACAGAAAGAGAGCATATCATGAAGAAGGCACTCAAATGAGGAATTGACCTACTTTGTATAATGATGTTATGTGTTGGGGCAATTTATTATTATTACTCCGTATTGGTTTTTTTTTTTTTTTTTTTTTTTTTTTTTTTTTTTTTTTTTTTTTTTTTTCAAGAGACAGAGGAAGTGGTTCAAAGTCTCCAACTTGACAATGTAAGCTTTTAAGCTTTTGTCGGGCGTGGGACCGATGTCGAACCCTCCAAAACTTTTTTTTATCAAAAAAAAAAAAAAAAAAAATAAGCAATGTAAGCTTTTAGGAGTGGGACCAAAAATATTAAAATTGATTTCGGATGTGCATGCGTGCTTAGTATTTTGTCTGTCTGTAATCACACTCTGGTGTTAAATTTCAGAATGACCATAATGACTCACTTGTAAATCCTAGATTTGTGGGTCCCACCCATTAGGGACAAGGATTTTAAATTTTAGGTTATATATGGAATTGCATGTGTCCACTCCACCACTAATTAATTGGCTCTTAAACATGTTTTTTTTGAAAAAAAAAAAAAAAAAAAAAAATTATTTATCTATTTATTTTAAATAGCATCCTCCTGAGCTCTATGTTGAAATTAATATTTACATTTTTATTCTTTTGTTTCAGAACACAGCAGTAATATTTATCTTGAGTTATAAAAAAAAAAAAAAAAACCAATATGATTTTCTTACGACAAAGATGCAATGCAATACAATCACCTCATTGCAGGATTGCTTTTCACATGTTTAGATTTTTTTTTTTTTTTTTTAAAAAAAAGAGGTAAAACATATGTACTGGTCATTCAAGTAAGCTCACATATTCAACTGAAATTTAATACAGTACTATCTAAATTTGATTTTCTTTGAAATTGACGACAGTATGAAACAAAGAATTCTATCCACTTTGACTGTGTAAATCATGTAATTTTCATAACTCAAAATTAATTTACACAGAAACAAACATATTTGGAAATAGATCTTCCATATGGACAAAAAAATATATTTATTATTAAACTATGCAATAGTATCCTTTAGAAAATTGCATAAATAAAAAGGATTTAATGTTTCGGTTTTTACTGTAGAAATTTTTTGTGTGATATTTATATAAAAGTGAGTGGTCATACTAATATTTTTTTTTCTCTCCTCTCTTTATAATGGACCTGCTAAACAAAAAAAATAGGGTGAGGGCCCTTTTTGGCAAAAACAATGAGTTGTAAATGAGGACCGATATAGTTGTTAATCGAGATCGATATTATTGTAAACGATTTAGTTGTAAAAAAATTGTTATAAATGTGGTGATTTTTATAAACGAATAAAAAAATTGTTGTCCTCTGATTTAGTTGTTAAATTTTAATGGACAGAAAGTTAGGGCCCTTTTTGGATTCTTTTTGCCAAAAACTATAAAAAAAAAAATATCTAATTAAACTCAAATAAAAATATACTATAATGCAAAACTATAAAGAAAAGCTATCTAACGGTGCCGTTTGAAGACCAGACTTACCCCTGGGCTCTTCTTGCCTTGCTCTCATCTCAGAGACTCGCGAACTTGAAGCTCTCTCCTCCGGTCGCCATCGCTGAGGCAATCTGTCACCTCGTGTTCTTTTTTATTATCGGTATGTCAGCCTCTCGATGAATCAATTATTCGATTGAAATTCATTTTGTTGTTTTGGCTGTATGCTTTAAACTATGAGCAAATATAGTATATCCCTTTCTTCAGCAGCTAGGGTGATTGATTATAATGCTTGCCATTTTGTTTTTCTGGGAGAGTAAATTAGTCTTCTGTGTGGAGTCAACTGATTCGGCATACTGATCGAATCATAATTGAAAATGGTTTGGGTGTTACCATTATAATAGTATATTTCTCATGTTGGGGCGTTCGTTAGTTCCCCTAACAGTATCGAGATATCTAGTGTTAGAATGTGTTCATAAGATTAGTGTAAAACAGTTTGATCTTTTTCCCTTCCTAGAGTCCAGAGTCACAATTCAAGACGTGGTAAAGTTTAAATTCAGATTTTGGTATTAGGACTGAGGATATCTCAATAGAATTCACTTGATAGTTCAAATAAATTTACACAATAAATGATATGTAGAAAGAGTTGTGAAATAATTTTAGGATAAAACGCGTGTAAGGAAGGAGTATGATCTTAATTATTGGCATCTATAGAAATTGAAGTCACCATCTGCTGTATCTCTGTATCTGTCACTTTTTCTTGGCTATCTGACTTCTTGAATATTGGGACTGGTTACCTATAAAGCCCGCATTTTTCAGTCTTAATTTGTGTCTCCAATATTCAAAAGGTTAAATGGCAAATTATATTGGGCAGTCTTAATTTCAAAGATCGTGAAATTGGTTTCAGGAAAGTCATGGAGTTTGTTAACAGAATAGTTGATTTGGCAACGAGAGCTTTGAACAACAACATAGTGATCGATGTTTTCCTACTTGCTTCATTTGCAACACTGGGATTAAGATCAGTGCACCAACAAAAGCTCATTGAGGCTCTAGAGGCCGAGAAGGAAAATCTTACCAAATCCAACAAAGCCATGAGAAAGACCATGTGGGATTGGAAACAACAACTTTTTACTGAAGCCTCAACTGATTCTGCATTGGTCACTCTTGCAAGGCTTCGAGCTATCTATGGTGAAGCCCCGACTCCTCAACCTGCTGCTGGTACTTTTATTCTGTCTCCTTCCCTCTATGATCGACTTGTGCTATAAATTTGTTGAATTAGTAAATGGAAGGGTTATTTTTACTTTCTCTCTGTAGGAGGCTATTACAAGGGGATTTATAAGAGATGAGAATTTTTCATAGAAGTTGTTTCTAGTAGTAGTTTGCATATGGTTATATGCTGCTTCTATAATAATTTGTCTGTTCACGTTGTTAAATGGGAATAATAATAGTCAAGGGGTTGGCTTGTTAGGAAGCTCTATATTGCTTTAGTCTGCATTCTTGTTCACTATATTTATATCCCAGTATATCTCTATGTTGCTTTAGTTTAGTTACATGCATACTTCTGCTAAGGGTGTTTTTTAAGTGTGGGTTTCCATACCTAAAATATGAAATTTGATGTTAAACTGTTGCAAAAGCTTGATGTTGGTCTTCAAACTTTAGATGGTTTTATATAAAGCTCAAACGATTCAAGATTTGTAATTCTTCAAATTTTATGCGTATTGCTAATCTTAATTTCTATGATTGTTTTAGGAGATGCTGCAAAGCAGGATGCAAAATCTTCTGGTTCTGTCAACTTTATTGTGTAAAATGTGCTGAGTGATCATGATCTTGAGAAGTTTTGGCAGTGGATGGTTGTTGAATAAACTTTTGTAAGAGATGAGAAATATGTAATTCTGTCATGACTGGTTATTTTAATCGGCATTGGCATTATGCAAATGTAGAAATAGGAGAAAGTGGACGTGTCAAAAAAAAAAAAAGCCATCAAAGGGAAAATATGTAGTATGTTGCCGTTTTATTAGCAGATGAACAATTAGTGAGCTTTTGAAAGCTCAGATAGATTGCTGGCCTTAACTCCTGTTCCATTTAACTCTTTATTCTTTACTTCCATGATTCTAGTATGAATATGGTTGTTGATGAATCGAAAGGTTGCGCCGTTACCTGTGTCATTAACTTCAACATGTTGGACACACTTAAATTGTTTGATCATATAATACCTCACTGCAAGTTGAGCCAAGTGTGGTGCCTGATAATAGGCACTCTCGAAAAGCAAAATAAAAATATAGTTGAACTTTCACTAGTGGAAAATATATGGCAAAATCCAAAGTCTGAAGGAAGCCTCAATACCTTTTTCAAAGACACTTGCTGTTACACAACACGCACGCACACATATTATCTTTATATTCTACACGCATGATCCAACCATACACTTTGTAAATTATTACACTATTGCTCCTTGACAAGTTGAAGCATATTCATTATTACAACTATTCAAAATCTGATCCTCACTGCATAATAAGACATGGTCAACTTCACGCTCGCCAACTTACAGCAAGAACTGCCTTGGATCAGTGACAAAACCAGTTAATGCAGATGCTGCAGCAGTGTATGGGGAAGCAAGATATATCTGTCCCTCCTTGTGCCCCATCCTACCTGGAAAGTTCCTATTTGTTGTTGACACACAAACCTGCATTCACAGTTCACGTTTGAATCTATAAAGCATGACTTGCAATTTAAGTCATAGATATAATCTCTCCATAAAAGTTACTACCTCTGGTTTTTAAAACAAAATCCACTTTAGTGAAGAAATTGAACTACAAAGAAGATCTTATATCAAAGGACCAAAGGGAGTACTATATTAGAATCAATTATTCATTCCGTAAAGTTACATTTGGATGAGTTTCAGGAAATGAGCTGTCACTATTGACCACTAAGTCATACATGGTTTAATGCAGTAAGTGACTTTTGGCCAAATCTTATGGTTGAAATTGGGATCTTTATTCTAACCTCTAATAAGTAGCAAACTGATGAATCTAGAGCAGTAAGTCTAATTATTGAGAAAGAGTAAATTGACCTGGGGTTCATTCAAGCGTCCATAGGTGTCTCTTGGGCCACCCATACAAGCAGCACAGCTAGGACTCGCAGGTGTATCACAGCCAACTTCTTCAAAAATCTGAGAACAGGTCTTGCCACCAGAGCCAGGCACCTCAAGAGTGTACAAGTCCATCCAAACCTATAAACATCGTATTACTAACATGCTGTGTTCAAACAATCCATGACTTTGTCTTGAAACATTTCCGAACCAGGACACGGCTCATGTTCAAGTAGATATACACCTTTTGCGTAGCAGGGACAAGAAATGTAGGAACTTTGACCCCTTTTCCCTACAATATTGACAGTTTCATAAAGTTAAAGAAGTCAAAGAACAACAGAAAAGTAATAATTGGAGGAAATAAAATGATAATCAGAGAATTAAGTTGCCTATGAAAATGTACACGCTTGAAGACAAGACTAGATCAATACATCTTAGAATGTAAAAAATGCATCCAAACAATCAATTTTCATATGGATACGCAGGCACAACCAATGGAATCGAGAAGGGTATAAATAACTTTATTGACTTACTGCAGCTAAGAAAACTCTTGCTGCAGCCATAAAATCTTCAGTCTTTCCACCAGTGCATGATCCAATATATACTCTGTCAATTTTCACATCTTTGCAATCTCTTGCCAAAGCACGGTTATCTGGAGAATGAGGCTGCAATGTTGCACATTACATTACATCAACAATAGTTCACAAGCTTCCTAATTTATCATATAAATTGCACTACTACACTACCTTTGCCACCAATGGTTCCAACTTCGATACATCAAAGTTGTACTCGCCCAGAAATCTGAAGTCGACAAGAACGTACCAAATAAGAAAAACGAAAGAATTTTAAATTGTCAAAAGAGAAAACTAAAAGGGGAAAATGTTATAGTAGAGATTTGACATATACATAACTTTCTCTACAGGTGAGATATGAATGAGATAATTACCACAAGTAGCTAAAAGAGCAACTAGGAATTGTGGTTCCAACCTAGCTTAAAATAAACGGTAGACTGGTAAGGGTAAATAAAAAAAAAAAAACTTGCCTTGCTTTCCCATCACTATAAACTGCTTCATAGGCAGCAGATGTCTTATCCTGCGAAAAAAAAAAAGCAATGTAAAATATCAGCAGATAAAAGAAAAAATTGTAAGCAAATACTCCCTCCCGTCTTTAATATAAGACATATTTACCTTATTTGATTAAATTTAAAAAGCTAGTTAAGTTAGCTAATGTGACATATATTTTCTAGAACATCCTAGTCACCTTCCTTAATTCCCTCATTCTTTCTCTCCTCCTTGATTATTGTTGAGGAAGTATCAATAAGGGTAAATTAGGAAAATATTGACAAAATGAAAACTATGCCTTATATTTAGGACCAATATCAACTCCCCCTAATATATCTTATATTAAGGACCATAGTGAGTATCATGTGAAGATGATAAAAGTCCGATACTAGCACATCTCTTCATGCAGAGTTATAAGGTATTAAGGTATCTATACATGTAGGACAGTAGGAGTAAGCATTAAATATTTTCATTTATACATATAAACATACTGCATGCTTGCTTCAAGAGATGAGAGAATCAATGGAGAGAGAGTGATAGAGACAGATTTTTAGGAAAGATAAAAGCGTAAAAAAAATCTGAAAAAATAAATCTGATGGAAAATTAAGAGTAAGTATCTCACTCCTAGATTTACTACTAGCCAAAGGATAATTCTGCTAAACAACACTCAAGTAAGATAAAAGCGTAAAACAAATCCGAAAAAATAAATCCAAAGTAACAATCGATATTTTATTTCTCTGATATCTCTGCTTATAGGTCGGCCAAGATATATATAAAGCAGAAATATAATTAGATGACCCTGAAAATAACTAAATATCCCTACTTTCTCAGGATTACAGCAGAACAGACTCAAAGTGACTTACTGGGACCCCAAGTGACCAAGTAGTCCTATTATTTAGCTAACAATATATCATTAATAAAACAAGACTCATTCAACTCTCCTAAATGACCTACATAATAATATTAAAAAGAAAAATATCTAAAATAACTCTAATACCTATTCCTAAAATCTCCACCTTTCCACAATTTCCATTATCTCACGGTAATCCGGTACTCAATCACAGAGAGAGAAGGTTTCATCAGAAGAGAAGTGAACTGATCATCTCTAACCTCAAGGTATTTGTATGTGGTATGATCAGCAGGAACAACACCATTTTTGCCACCTGCTTCTATAACCATGTTGCATATTGTCATCCTTTCTTCAATCTAAAATACAGCAAATCAGAACTATTTCCGTTGTGACTCTTACAAGAAACATTAAAAGAGAAAGGATGCAGTTCACCTACGCTTAAACTTTCAATGGTGGTCCCCACAAACTCCATGGCTTTATATGTTGCACCGGACATCGATATTTCACCAATGATCTGCACGGTTCTAATGTTTATCAGGGAAAAAAACACAGAAAAGGATGCCATAATATTCATATCCTGGCATCTTAACTAGCTGCTTTTCATTCAAAGGGAGAAAAACAAGTTCTGGAGGAATTCATCACTTACATGTAAAATTAAATCCTTGGCAAGCAAATAGCTGGGCATTTCACCAGTCAGCACAAATCTCAAAGTTGGAGGAACCTGCAGTTTAATTGCATGCAGAAAAGTTGTGGTCTTGTCTGTCATTCATCAAAACAATTACCAAAATAGCAAACCAAAATTTTATATCACAGTTTCTTATTGAAGATCACCAAAAAAGTTTACTATTGAATGGTACAGCAGTCAGTTAAGTACTGTTTTAACATCTGAAAGGTGTAGCCAATCAAAGACAGCGCAGTTAAAGTATACACAGCCTGACTCAATAAACAATTGTCTGTAATTAATTTAATATCTCTACGGTACTTATGATCATCTAACCTGGAATTGGACAAATTCATTAATCCTATGATTCATGATAACACGCAAACTAAACAACTGATGCGATAAGTAAAACAATTGTTTGCACAAACACACGCACACAATTAAAATGTGTTACATGCCTTGATTAAGAGATTCCCTGTTCCCAATATAAAGGCTGCATCAGTGTTACCAACTCCGCTAGCAAATTGGCCAAATGCTCCAGCAGATGTGGTGTGAGAATCTGTCCCAAACAAGACCTGCCATCATTGGTGAAGAGATGAGAACAGCTTTGAAATCTTAATGTGTTTTAGATTCAAAGTACCAATAGCTTCATCAAGTAAACCGTACCTCTCCGGGTCTGCAATGACCTTCCTGGGCAAGAGCAATATGGCAAACACCTTTATAATCAGGGTTGGCCTGCAATGTCAAAATTTATCATTCCAATATTTATACAATGAAGAAGAAAGAAATTCAATAGAACAAGAAGTCCAAGGGCAAAGAGAAATGGGGTGAAGATCATACCCTAAAATTGCTGCGATCTGTAATGTCATAAAAGTACTTAATGTTTTGCTCCAAGCTGAAGTTTCTTGCAATGTCCACATTTCTTTGAGCTCTTTCGTCATTTGTGAATATGTAGTGATCAGGGATAACCACTATCTTTTCACGGTCCCAAACCTTCATTCTCAAAACAGCAAAACAAGTTAATAAACAAAATTACTTTTCATTGAACATGCACACGCGCAAACTTAAATCCTCACTATAACTGAGTTGTTTACAGATCAAATAGCAAGCTTGAGTTGGTAGATTTTTAAAATGGCTCAGTTCCCGAAACTATTTTTTTTTAATATGAATTTTGTAAAATTTTACGTGCTTCGAAGAATTCCAAAAAAGTCTAAATGATTATACTACAAGATAATAGTGTTCCCTGATTCGGATGGCTTGATCAGGTGGGTATTCAGCTACATTATAAAGGGACTAAAAGGAAAAGACAAAAATTTTCAGGGTTATTTTGTAACTCTGGCTAAAAAATCCACCACATGGTACATGTTATAAAGTTACCACTCTTCCTTATTATGCGTCACTTGTACCTCATTCTTGCAAACCAAGAAAAATATTAAATGTAGAAATTTTTCCATATTTCCCTTTATTTATTGAAAGGATGCATATTTTTTTTCACATCCTTTTACTTTTGTGCCTTTACACCTCTCTCTCACTCTCTTCTTTCTTTTCTATGTGCCCAACCAATAGTGAATAAAGGTAAAATTGACAAAACCTCATTTATTACCCTACAAGTAACTTATAATAAATTACATAATGCTATACTTATATGTTAGGCTGTTAGCATGACCTATTACATCTAAACAAAAAGAAAGCAAAACGGAATATAATCTTTGGTTAATAAACCCTGAAAATTTTACATTGGTTAATAAACTCATTCACCGAGGGGAGAAAAAAAAAAAAATAAGCTAGTAATTGTCTTTCATTGGTTAACAAAATCCTGAACATTTTTCTACATAATTTAGTTACAATCAACAGGGAACTTAATGTTTCCCCGATCATAAAAAATCCAAACCTGAACATCTCAAGAGCAGACCTTGATTCTTCATAAAAATGAATAACAAAGTTGGCAGAACAGTACCTTGGCATTTAGGCCAAACTCTTTGTTGAAGGTTGCAGCTATGCCAGGGCAAGTAATATCGTTGATCATTAAAATATCAGCATTAACCCACACGTTTTCCCCTGGCTTCACATCACATTTCTCTGAAGCTCTAGCCAGTATCTTCTCTGTCATGGTCATTGGATCCTTGGCCTGTGGTGAAACAAAAACCCACTGTTACTACTCAAACTTACTTATACCTGATCCATGGAAGAAAACAGAGTGAAGGGTTGGAGCCAACTGAGCCAGTAGTGGAAGGCTTGCGCTCATACTGTCGCGGTACCACAACAGAAACAATCTTCTTATTCGAGATTGTTTCTTTGCACTTCTTCTCTGCTGTAAATGATGATGATGATGATGATGAAGGGAAAGAAGAGAGACTCAGTTCTTTCTGAGACAAAAATATCAGAATTACTAACTTGGGTTAGTGAAATATTTTGATTCCAAAAAGTTTAAGAGATCAGAGTTGCAGAGAAAAACAAAGAAGACAGAGAGCGACCTTGCCATTGATGAGGATTGAGGGCTGAAAGCCCGAACAGTTGAAATCATGATTACAATACAGGAAATTAGTGAGAGTTAGATCTGATTTGATGATATAGCTATGAGTTGTAAGGGAATCAATTAACAGTGCTTTGTTTTGATAGCTGAGAAACAGAAGAACTCAGGCAAAAAACTGCGGAATCCTAACATTTAGGGAAGAGCGTGAAGATATTTCGTGTCACTTTCCTATGAATGCAGAAGCCATTATGGTGTTTTCAATAAACTATTATTAGCAGCCCTTAGGTGTAACAGTGTAATGGGTATATGTCATGTATCGAAAAAGTCAAAAAGTAGCGCGTCAAACGTCCCTGCAGGTCAATCTAGTTGACTAAACCCAGTGGCGAATCCAATTGCGACACGTCACTCTAGTTGCCATTCTGCCAATCTTGATGACTTGTTTTAATGGCACGGTGGAACTCAAAGTCGCCATGTTAGGAAAACTTTAAAAAGATTGAGTATTTGCTTCCTTTTGGAAATCCATGGCAGCAGGTTAGCAAAACTTGAAGCAAATAAGCCAAACCAGAAGGAACAGAAAGACTATGGAAAGAGAACAGGTTCCAACTCCATGTAGGCCTTTTCTAAATTCTAACTAATCCAGGTTGTACCGCACAAGCTGTCCGCAAACATATTGTTTCTTCTAGACACGTGCATATTGTGGGAGATTGTTGAGATCTTAATCGTAAGTCTGGCATAAGCAACTAGGAATGTGGGTTCCAAACTTAGCTTAATATTAAATGAAAGAGAACGGTACATAGACTGGTAAAGGCAAATGTGAGAGAACTTGCTTTGGGTATAATCTGGTTCATATGCAGAAGATGTCTTATCCTACGTAAAACACAAATAAGTTACACTCGCATGTTGCGAAGATGATAAAGACAGTAGCACATGTTGTCCTCCTACTCCACACTCATTCTATTTGGTATCTAATCCTCCTCTTTTTTTCTTCCCCACTTTATCACCTGGAGACAAAAAAAAAAAAGAAAAAGAAAAAGAAAAGAAAAGAAAAGAGAGTAGCATATCCTTTATTTATATTACTCTTTTATCTCTTAAATATAAGTCCTAGTTGACTTTTGTTTTAGAGATTAAAGAAGTAAAATAAATTATATAATTATATCATATATTTTATATCATTGGATTATATAGCACTAAATTAGTTTAGAGAAATATATAGATAAATATTTTAAAGTAATTTAATTCGTTTCCTTAATTGTTTTAAAAAAGTCAAATAGTCTTATATTTAAACCCGAAAGCAGTAATGACAAGTGACATTTTATAAACGAAAACTTTCCCATGAAAATACTCCTTCCCGTTGTTAATAAAAGAAGCAATTAACTTTTTGGAGAGGTTAAGAAAGCTAAATAGACTACATAATTATAATATATATTATATATAGATAAGTTAGTTTATAAGTTAGATAAGTTAGCTCATAAAAAAGGAATAAGGGTCTTAAATACCATGAAAGTTTTCACTCAGGAGCATTGTAAGACGGAAGTTTTTTTTTTGATAAAAAATGTCACGGAAGTTCACAAAACGTAGCAATTTTGCCCCTCCGTTAATTTTGACCGTTAAGTTTAACTGAGTGCATACGTGGCATGCCACCTCATCACACGTGGCATGCCACCTCATCAATCAAAAGAGTTAAGTATCATTTTTGCCCTGGAAGTTTTCGCTGAGAAGCAATTTTACCCAAGAAGTTTTCACTAAGGAGCAATTTTGCCCGGAAGTTTACAAAACGTAGCAATTTTGCCCTTCTGTCCCCCAATATTAAATTTGACTATTAAATTAGTCAAAGACCACACATGTCATACCTTGAAAAGGTCGAACTTGGAGCCAGAGAAGGAGATCCTTAAGATGTTGAGCTTAAAGCGCCAGAATTTGTGAAGCCGAACTGATCAAAGGGATTGAAAGGTCTGTCGGAAAACCTAGAGGAAGCATCATTTATGATCTAAGCAAATGATTAGTCTATACAAACGTAAATATTATCACTATTGATTTGTTTTATTGAACCAATTTTTGGAACAATTCATTTCTCGTTTTACATTTCATTTGCTTAGATCATAAGTGATGCTTTTCCGGGTTTTTGTGACTTTGCACCTCTTAATCCCTTTGACCGTTGGTTTCATAAATTTTCGCTTTGAGCTCAACATCTCAAGGATTTCCTTCTCTCGACTCTAAGTTCAACCTTTTCAAGCGCATGACATGTGTGGTCTTTGATCGATTTAATAGTTAAATTTAATATTGGGGAAGAAAGCAAAATTGACGTTTTGTAAAAAGGGCAAAATGATACTTTTGATTGATTGTGAACTTCGTGATTTTTTGTCTCAAAAAACTTCCGTGAACTTACCAATATTTTTTGTCCAAAAACTTCCGTCTTGAGTGAAAACTTCCACAAGACATTTAAAACCCTTATCCCTCATAGAAAAACAATAAATATAAGCATTTTAATGTAACTTATTTAATCAAGGAAAATCAATGATTCTTGTATGAAGGGTACAGTAGAACTAAGCTTGTGTTACCACCACCCTTAATGGCGTAGTGATATGCTTACTCTTCATTTAGTGGGAGGTTGCGGGTTTGATCCCACCCTTATAATTCAGCCCATTAGTACCTGCATTTGTAACGCAAAAGAACTAAGCTTCTGTTGACATTTTTAATGGTGGTGAGAAGGGAGAAAAAGAAAGAATGTGTTGCGGTGGCAGATGGCTTTTGCTTTTATAACGTAAAAGAGAAGGCAGGGGGATCATTTCAATAGAATTGGTAATTTATAAAGCCAGTAAGTAACTTCAACAAAGCAGTGAGAGATAGCGATCATGGAGGGGATAGAACATAGAACAGTTAGTGTAAATGGAATAAACATGCACATAGCTGAGAAAGGTCAGGGCCCCTTGATCCTATTCATCCATGGCTTCCCTGATCTCTGGTTCTCCTGGCGCCACCAGATCGCCGCCCTTTCCTCCTTAGGCTACCGGTGTGTGGCTCCGGACCTCCGTGGCTTCGGAGACACCGACGTTCCGGTCACTCCCAGCGCCTACACCAGCCTCCACATCGTCGGCGACCTTATTGGCCTTCTGGACGCCATAGCGCCAAATGAAGAGAAGGTGTTTGTCGTGGGACATGACTGGGGAGCCATCGCTGCCTGGTACCTCTGCCTCTTTCGCCCTGAAAGAATTCGGGCTTTGGTTAACTTGGGCGTCCCTTTACCCCCAGAAACCCTAATAAAAAGCCCCTTGACACCTTAAGAGCTTTGTATGGATCTGACTACTATATTTGCAGATTTCAGGTCTACTTCTTCCAACTTTCAACTTGGTCGTGTTTTTTGCATGCTTGTATTGTGCTCTTAGCATCTCCATGATGATAGTGATGTAGGAAAGAATTAAAGCATATTCAATTAAATCAGTGGGTCAAGCACTTTATGGCATTAAATTTAGCACTTCCTACTTAAGCCGTGCCTGGGAACTTTTGATCCAAGGGGGAACATGTTCTGTCTCACATATTAATATTAAATATGAGATATTTGAGAAGTTGATTTTGGTACTAAATATAAGATATAATTTTCATATTTGCCTATATTGATGCTCCTTCAACCTAATCAAGGAGGAGAGGGGAGGAGGCAACCAAGGAAGATGACTAGAGTTAACTAACTTCCTTAATTTAATCAAATTTCATAAATATATCTTATATTAAGTATTGGACTATATTAGTATTAGTCAAGGTCCACTTGCATCAAGATTGGAAGCTTAGGCTAGAGGGAGAATTGAGCTATAGTTGCCTTTGATTTTTGGGTAGTTATGATAGTTGTTGATTAATCATTACAGGAGCCTGGAGACATAGAATCTGAGTTTGGTCAAATTGGAACACACAGAGTTTTGAAGGAATTCTTAACATACCGCAACCCTGGCCCACTTTATTTGCCAAAGGGTAAAGGGTTTGGACGTCCACCTGATGCTCCTATTGTCTTGCCCTCATGGCTATCTGAGGAAGAATGTGATTATTACGCCACCAAGTATAACAAAACTGGCTTCACCGGAGGATTGAACTATTACAGAAATTTGGATCTGTATGTATTGTCATATATATATAACTTGTAAAAGGGAAAAAATGGTTTCTTTTCTTTTATTCATCTTGTTGTGTTGCATATTTTTGCAGGAATTGGGAACTGACAGCTCCGTGGACGGGGGCTCAGATAAAGGTGCCGGTGAAGTTTATAGTGGGTGATCAGGACTTGACCTATCATGCGCCGGGGATGAAGGATTACATTCACCAAGGAGGGATGAAGAAACATTTGCCACTTCTGGAGGATGTTTTAGTGATGCCAGGGGTGGCTCACTTTCTCCATCAAGAAAGGCCTCTTGACATCAACAAGCACATCCTTGATTTCTTTCGTCGTTTGAGGTGGTTCAGTCACCTATAAAGAAGATATTGTTTATACTGGTAAGGATGGTCCTCGGAAATAGAAGATAGAGGACAACACTTTAAAGTTATTGAATATATCCAAAATAGTTGATGGCTGATAGATTACAACAGTGTTGTGCCATCCCACCCACCCAATATAATTGCTTCTTCTTGTTGCATATTATCCTTCACTTGTGGTTGTGTTTCACTGTCCTTCAGTTTCTTGATGAGTGCGAGTGCTTTTACAAGGATCATTCCTGAACATCTCTTAAAGCTCACTATCGCTGCTTTTTTTTTTTTTTTTTTATTTAATTAGGGTTAATATTTTTACCGGAAAAAGATTAAATTTTGCTTTAGGAAGTTTTTTGAAGAATGTTGCCGGAAGTATAAAAAAATAGCCATGTTGCCCCTCCATTTATGGGCCTTGTTTGGGTTAGCGGTAGGAAGTGGTTTAATTGCTTCTTCTTTTGCATATTATCCTAGGAAAAACTTGTGGTTATAGATAATGATTTGTGTTTGGATTGATGGAGTAGAAGTGCTTTTACGCGTAAATCAGATCAACATTATGGAAAAAAGCTCACTATCGCTGCTTTTTTTTTTTTTTTTCCATTATTTGAGGCTTTTTTAACAATTTTAAATTAAGCCAAGATTGATAGGCAATCCAAACGGAAAAAATTCGACTTTTTTTTTGGAGTCGATTTTTTAAAAGCCTTTGAAATTTTTACACTTATTTGAAAAATAAGCCAACCCAAAATTTTCCCTATGTTGACCGTTAATTTTAACTGAAATTGCTTACTTGGCAGCTATTTGTACTCCCATTTTCCAAATCATCATGACACATCATCCTTCCCCTCTCTCCTTCATATGAACCCTAACGATCCGTCATTATCATCTTCACCAAAGCTTCCTCAGATCACTTTCCCACACAAAGAGCCCGTGAAATCCATAAGGAACTCGCCAGGGCAGCCTCACCGCCGCCACCACTCCAAGCTCCAGTGACTTCGCATCCATCAACAAGAACTTCGATTCTCCTTTATTCTCATCGTGCACGTACATCACCACATACCCATCGTCTTCCTCTGCTTTTGGATCCTCTGTATCTCTCGCCACAAAAAATGGCTCTTCGCTGTAGCATCCTTCTCCGAACATTCTGCAACCGATCGTACAGTCCCGTCTCTCTTCCCCTCTCATCGATTTTCTTCTTTCTTTCATTCATTCTCAAAGATTTGAGCTTCCGTTTCGGTCTCATCCATGACCTTAGTCTTAGTCTCTATCATTTTTCCCTCTGAATCGCTTTGCCTTCTTCACCTAGTCGCTCATGGTGAGAGATACCAAAGTGCCGCATCAAAGCTCCAATCTCAGGGGTTTTGCTTACCCGACGAGACATCGCCCGGTTTCGGTTCCTACTTCGAAAACCACTTTCTTCCACGCGTATTTTGACTCTGAGGTCGACGCAACCGGGCACCAAGATCGATGATGAGGTGGGGGAGTTTTTTTTCCCAGGGTTTTGAAGCTTTTTCTGTTGATTGTTGTTGATGATGATGAATGGGATGAGGATGTTATTTTTTTCCAGACTGATTTTTTTTTTTTTTTTTTTTTTTTTTTTTTTTTTTTTTTTTTTTCAGATCGAAATTTTTGGGATCTTTCATGGATGTTGTCGTTGATGATGATGAAGGGGAGTTTTTTTTTTCTTTGGTTGAACTACCCTATTTTCTTTGATATTTGATGATCTGCCCAGTTATTAAAATCGATTATGCATGCAATTGCTAGCGTTGTGAAAATCTCCAATTTAGGTTGGAGGGAGAGACCAATGGAGGAGATAGAGGGGAAGGATGATGTGTCATGATGATTTGGAAAATGGGAGTACATGTGACTGCCAAGTAAGCAATTTCAGTCAAAATTAACAGTCAACATAAACGGAGGGGCAATATTACTACTTTTTTATACTTTTTGAGCAATGTTGCTCCTAAAAAACTTTCTGAGCAAAATTGGTCTTAGGCATATACTTTTGGAGAGAAATTGGTACTTAACCCTTATAATTAATTCATCCAGAGAGTGAGTGACTATTGTTTGTCAATTATGGGAACCTCATTTCTCAATACAATACCATGTGTGTGTGTTTTTGTTGCATGCTTCTGCTCCGATTTCAAAGCATGTTAGTTTGTTTCATTTTTTGTTTGAAAAGAAGCTGTCTCTTTTTCCAAAGAAGTTTGGGAGAAAAGAAAAATTATCAATTGAAAAACAAGTCTAAAACATCTTCCAATCATTTATACGATGGCTTTCCTTAAACTGTAATTACAATATCAGAAAATTGCTCCATAGCCTAAAATGGCAATGGAGAAGAGGGTTGTGATTAATTCAATTTCGTGATCAACTTGATTTTTTATTTGGAAAAATAGCCATTGTAACTTTCATTCAAGTAAAAACAATGTTATTCATGATATGATCATAATCGATTAAATTAAACTAAACGGTCATCAAGTAAACATCAAATAATGTTTTCAATAAATTCTCAATATCACTCAAAATAATCAGGCATGAAAATTTTGTCTACCCCAGATACGCAAGGATATTTATTAATTGGAAATGTTAACATAATGTAGAGAATACAAGACGGAACAAGACATGTTAAGCAAGGTCTCGGATTCGAGCCTTGTGAATGTAAAAAACCCCGCTGGAAGACTCTCCCACCATAGCCAGGTGCACAATGCGGGTCGGATCCGGACTAGTCAGGGTGAAGCCTCGGGAACCGGGTGGGCAACCAAAAAAAAACACGGAACAAGACATACATTACAATTCTATTACCGATATACCAATAGTTTACTGCAAAAACTCTCTTGGATCAGTAACGAAACCGGTCAATGCAGATGCAGCTGCTGTATACGGAGACGCCAAATATATCTGACCTTCCTTGTGCCCCATTCGCCCCGGGAAGTTGCGGTTTGTCGTCGAAACAACAACCTGCACAGCCAAAGATGTAAATAAATGGGTTCAATTTCCTAACACTCAACTGCTGTTGTTGGCTATAGATTATGCAGCAAATCAAATGGTTGCTTCAAAATTATCAAAATTCCATTATCTTCATAATCTATGAAAATCAAGAGGACCATTAAGACATTATGGTGGTACATTCCATTTCTTAAACCAAAGTCAGTTCTTATCATTCATGACATTCCAGAAGGCTTGTTATTGGCATTGATCTTTGAACATGTTACCCAAAGATCAATGCTGATATCAAGGGTCAGTTTAGTTTATTACAGACAAGTTAATGATGGTGGATAGAGCAAATCCTACTTGGCCCCAGATGCTCCAAATAGAAACAGAGGAACTTGCCTGAGGTTCATTTAATCGCGCATAGGTATCTTTTGGTCCACCCAAACAAGCACCACAGCTAGGACTTGCCGGTGTGTCACACCCAGCTTCTTCAAAAATCTGAGAGCAGGTCTTGCCACCAGATCCAGGGACTGGGATGCCATACAAGTCCATCCAAACCTGCAATTCCACAAATAGATGTGCTATGTCACAATTATCCAAGTGGGAGTTCTCCAGTGAAGCAGAGATGAGAGTAAGAGTAAGACACACACGGATAGGTGAGTCTTGCACATATTTCTATCTCTCTCCTCACCACATCACTGCTTTTACTAGAGAGGATCACAGCTCCACAATCATCTATATAATCACTTCCTATGGGAATTTAAAGCAGCACAGCCACTGAACCTAGATATGGAAAATTTTTATCACATAAAAAAATATGGAAAATTGTTCAAACCTTCTGGGTTGCAGGTACAAGAAATGTCGGAACTTTGACTTTTTTACCCTGCAGATGCACATCGAGCCTTTCAGCAGAGGAAAACAATATCATACCTTTAAGATAGAACCCAAAATAAAATGACTCAGAGGAACAGAATCAGCCTAAAATATAAGTCCTATAGAAAGCAGATAAACGGGAATTGGCAACAGAACAGTAAATTTTGAAAAATATGGCTTAACGTTGGGGCATTGTGTTTTGGCAATATGTGATCCTTTCTATGCCATTAACATTACATTTGGTGATCATTAATATTAAAATCTATATCAAGTTGCATTACTCATAAGTCATGAAAAGTGTCACTAATTTTTCAGAATTTGAGCAATACACAAGAAAACAAGTCTAATTACATTAAAAACATATTTCACAAACTTGATTTGAAACAATGATACAAACATCTTAAAAAGTAACTCAATTGAATCCATATGAGATGCAATATATGCTACAATTCAAGATATAATACCATACGAAAAATGCAAATCAGGCCTGCACATTTAAGACGCCTGTTTATCACACAACACTGACAGCTTGTTGTTTGGTAGAAAGATCACTTATCCAGAAAAGTCATCAATTACAAGTCATAAAAATTAAAATTAAAATCAAATACAATTTTATAATGTTCAGCATGAGATTTTAAATTATAGGAGTGCACATATCACAAGTGTGGCAAAAGGAGCATATGATGCTTACTGAAGCTAGAAAAACTTTTGCTGCAGCCATGAAATCCTCCGTCTTACCACCTGTGCAAGATCCTATATATACTCTGTCAATTTTCACATCCTTGCATTCTCTTGCCAAAGCACGGTTATCAGGAGAATGGGGCTGTGAAAATCCAACCATTATATAAGCCATAAAATCTAACAGCATCAGATAAAATAAAAAACAAAAACAAAAATCTCTGGCAGATTTACACAGGATAAAACCTCACCACAATCAAATCAAATCACTCACCTTGGCCACTAGCGGCTCCAGCTTGGAGACATCAAACCGGTAGTCAGAAAGAAATCTGGATGCCAATAAAGAGAACATATAAAACCGAGTATTAGTAATAGCTGACTCACAATATTATTTAATTTTCTCCCATTTTAACAATGAAAGAGAGGTTAAATTTTTGTTGGTAAGACTAAATTGTCCAGAGAATGGACCTCTGTCATTCAAATAGTGTGTTATACTTCTTAAAGGTGTAATAAATAGGAACATTTCTTGGTGCTAACACTAAATATATGGAAAAACAAAGACAATAAAGAACTATCACTACCTTGCTTGGTTGTCACTATAAAGTGGTTCATACGGAACAGCTGTCTTGCCCTGCACAAAATGAACAACATTAAAGCCATCATTAGGCAAGAGACAATCCCAAAATTAAAAAGAAACCATCACACATGGAGAAATCACACGCATCCACCAAAGTTAGGCAAAAACAAAAACATCCCGATGATGATAATTCATGAGCCTCATTGAGTTGATTCAGCCAAAGTATCAGATATTAGAATTATTTAAAAACACTTACTAAACACAAAGATGTACATAAAAGATGAAAGGCAACACATGAAGATTTTCAGGGTTATCAAAAATGAAAATTATTATTTCAGGGCAGTCTACAAATAGATGGCTACTAAATCAGATATTCAATCGAAGGAATCATGGAGCAAATGTTCTGCAACAACCTACCTAATCTATGATATAAATGGAAGGATTAAAAGGTATTATGAAAAAAAAAAAGGATTAAAGGGGAAATATATAGTTGACTGACTAAAAACTACTTAACAACAGAATGAAATCATTACGGAAAACAAGCATGATCTGGAAAGATTTCATGATTTCCAACATCATCAATTAAGACTGTATCTGTGGAACAAACCTCAAGATACTTATATGTGGTACTATCAGCAGGAACAACACCATTCTTTCCTCCAGCTTCAACAACCATGTTGCACAGTGTCATTCGTTCTTCCATCTACTCACCACAGCATGTTACCAAAAGCAACATAAGTAATCATAATAAAAGAATTTCAGAGGCTAAAGAAATATTTAGAACTGCAAAATGTTTTATAGCATAATATCTTGGTGGGATATACTTACATTCAGACTTTCAACAGTTGTGCCAACAAACTCCATAGCTTTATATGTCGCACCAGCCACACCTATTTCACCAATAATCTGCAAGATAAAATATTAATATAAGCAACAATGTCATTGTGTATATTTAGGAAGTAGGAACAAAACTAATAAAGACAACCGTCAGTTAGCTACCATATGAATGTCGAAGATAAATATGATATAATTGAAAAGCAAATATTTAGGCAAACTTACTTGCAATATTAAATCCTTTGCAAGCAAATAATGGGGCATTTCTCCATCCAATACAAATCTCAGAGTTGGAGGCACCTGCAATTATAAAATTTATTATACACACACAAAATAAATGGGCATTACATCTGTAAGTATCTCAGTAAACTGCGGGGGCAACCCACAAAAAATGGCTATAAGAGTTTGCTGCAATAAGTTAGTATAGAACATAAGAATACTAAAGAGAGTAAAAAGGAATGAAGGAAAATCCAAGGGAAACAAATTATAAAAGCCACCCCGTCCAACCTAATTAGAGCAGAGTGATAGCAAAACCAACCACCTCAAGTCTACAGCCAACTAGATTCACTTATTATGACGTATGGGAGTAATCTGATTATGTCTATTCTTCACTTATGATAAGTAGCAGTGATTCATCACATTCCAAATTTTTGGCCTCTTAGCACTTATGTCTAGTTTTTTATTGTAAAGACGAATAAAACATCATAGTGACTATTTAAGAATAGCAAAAGCATCACATTGACCGCAATGAAAGGCCAACTAACCTTGAGCAGAAGCTTCCCTGTCCCCAATACAAAACCTGCATCAGTATTGCCAATGCCTGTAGCAAACTGACCAAATGCTCCAGCAGTACAAGTGTGAGAGTCAGTACCAAGAAGAACCTGTGGAAACAGAATGAGTTTAACAAAGAGGGGCCATAATGCTGTTAACCACCAGCTTTTAGATTGCAGATCAAGCAAACCTCTCCTGGCCTGGTATGACCTTCCTGCGCAAGAGCAATATGGCACACACCTTTGTAATCCGGGTTTGCCTGCATAATTATAAGCCCACATTCAATTGTCATGGTCATAACAAATTACCATGTGCCTTTTTAAGAATCCAAAAACCAAAATAACAAACTGATATTGAAGAAAATGACAGCATACCTTAAAATTACTCAAATCTTTAATATCATAAAAGTACTTGATATTTTGCTCCTGGCAGAAATCCCTTAAAATGTCCACATTGCGATTGGCACGTTCATCGCTCGTGAAGATATAATGATCAGGAATTATAACGACCTTTTCACGGTCCCAAACCTTGGATTGCAAAACAAAATGCA
Organism: Acacia acuminata; assembly: GCA_019022655.1. NCBI lineage: Eukaryota > Viridiplantae > Streptophyta > Magnoliopsida > Fabales > Fabaceae > Acacia > Acacia acuminata. Next base: position 530,021 of record JAFJYI010000023.1, read on the forward strand.
GTCAGGAATCCTATAAGCATTAGAACATTCTTTGATTATTCATATAAGCAAACCTCAAGCAAAATAATTATTGCTTCCATCTTTTGTAGAAGAAAAGTTATTGCTCCATTTTTTATTTTATTTTATTATTATTATTTTTTTTAAATAATGAACAGCTGAATAGTTACGTTGTGGTTTAGATGAACTCTATAGTGACAAATCTTGCTCTAAATGCCAAGTATAAAATTTCTGTTTTTGAAACGCTTATTATTATATCTGGCCCTCTTCATATTGTTAAGACAAATGTAACAAATTCATCCATCCCAAAATGACTCTTCAATTTCAGTGGCAGTGAATAACACTAAATAGCAATTCTAAAAATAATCCAACGCAACACATCAGTTCAGTATGAACAATCATTAGAAACAAGTTATCAATCAGATATAATGGGTAACAGAAAATAATACCTCTGCATTCTGACCGAATTCTTTCTTGAAAATTCCGATGGAACCAGGGCCACATACATCATGGGTCATCAAAATATCAACATTAACCCAAACATTGTCCCCTGGGCTCAACTGGGGTTTCTCAGACGCCCTAGCCAAAATCTTCTCGGTCATCGTCATTGCTGTGTTTACCTGCAATCGGTCAAACCGGCCACAAATCACAAACTAGGGTTTAAAAAGACATAAATCGAAAAGAGCAAGCTATAAGAAAGCAACTGAACTGATCCAGAGGAGGAAGGCTTGCGTTCCGATTGCTGAGGAGCTGCGACCGAACAAAAAATTCTCTTCAAAACAGCTTTTTGACATTTCCGAGCTGAAATAGGTGACGTAGAAGAGAAAGCGGCAAGACCCAAAACTTTCTAAGGGACAGAAATCAAGACAGCCATGAGTTTGAGCATAGTTAACCACTTTCAACAGGGAAAAGAAGAATCCTTCCAGCAAGAAACCAAGTGAAATAAAAACCAAATGGAGAAGATAGAAAGGAGTCGACCTTACTGAGGGGTAAGGAAGTGGTGGCCGGAGAAAAGGCCGAGGAAGCCATTGTCGTGCCGCGGCTGATTGGAAAATTTTCCTTGCTCTTGGATCGGAGTAACAAAGCTCAGAAGAGCTATTTTCGCTAGAGGCGGCGGCTGAGACCTCGATTTATTTTGTCACCGGTAGTTTCTCTCCCCATATTTTTTTTTTCTCATGAGTGGCTGGGTGGCTTCCATCCATAGGTGCACCGTGCACGCATATAATAATGGTGTTACTTTTTTTTTATTTATCAAATAATAGCTATAAAACCATCGGTGACTAATTTTGTAGGTGAATTATATTATGTTTTTCCCCATCAATTATGTTTTTATGTTAATTTTGGTTATTTAATCTTGTTTAATTATTATCCATTTAGTGTTTGATCACCATTAAGTATGAATTTAGAGAATTTAGATTAGCTTTGGGAGAGACTGAGAGTGATTTTATTTGAACCATAAAATTGAGTAATGTGAGATTAAAATCTATTCTAATTTGTCAATAGGATAGGAACATAACTATTGGACCCATATAATCTTATCAAAATGAAAATATTATTTCCTCTTAAATAACTATGTTAGTAATAACAATTTTAACTTGAGAGATTAGTGTAAGTAATCGGGAAATATTTACATCTATTAATACTTTAAATTAACAAAACTAACATTGAACTAATTAATTAAGTGAAAACAAAGTTTCTAAAGCTAATGAGAGATTAATGATTATGAGTTGCTCTTTTGTTAATTGTGATAGATAATTTCATTTTAATTTCTCTTCTCTTATTTGAATCAAATTTTGACTTCCTAAACTTAATTGAAAATGTAAAATTATTATTCAACCAAATTGTTAGTACAAAGTTTTTATTGTAACCATACCTTATTAACTTTTTTTTTTTTTTAAATTTGATATGGCCCGTTTATTTATGGAATCATACTTGTATTTTTTTCCCAATCACACCCCAATAAACAAGTTTAGTTTTTTTTTAACTATTTAACGCTTCATGATTTGACATATGATGCGAGATGACGTATTAGAAGCCAGATTTGATTATTAATTATTGGAATAAAATGAAAAATCATATAATTTAGGTGCTGGTAGTGGTGTTAATGGCAATTAGTTGTCATTTACTATTTTAATTTAATATGAAGTATAATTTTTATAATAAACATTATTAATTCTTATAAATCTTTTCAAATGATTTTTATCATTTTAATGATCAGCCAAAAAATCTGTGAAAAAGATGTAGTTGCAACATTTCTTCAACTGCTTTGGTTGATGATAAATATTTAATACACCAGTCCTTGGGTTTTTTCCTCAATTCAACTATTTATCTCGAGAATCTTGCCCCATCACAATATAAATACATATTTCTAGAGTAATTAAAGATAAGTTATCTCTACTGATTTATAAACTCACGTCGTTTTTTTTAATTAATGAATAATATATTTATAATTTTAGGTAAATTAATAAAAGAGGTAAATTACTTAAAAACATATTTCATTAATTCAAAATGAAAGTGACTATTATCAATCCTCTACTATTTAAATATAAGGTTTAAATTTCTCTGATGTTGTATGAGAAAAAAAGATTCTCAGATCCATTTTATAAGTATGTAACATAAGAATAAGAATAAGAACGACAAGTGTTTTCCTCTTTAAATATATATATAAACATTCTCATGTTAGGCTGTTAGGGACGAAGCATAGCATCGAGTATCGACATTCATCCCGTTATAACCCCAACAAAACAACACGGTCTCGTCTCGTCTGGTTGAATAACCAGATCCATTTTTCTTCGTCGACGAACGAGCATTTTATACTCGGTCGAGCTCGCAGTCTAACGCCGTCTACGGTCTGCTGTTGTAAACCCTACGTGGCTGCTCCCCGGCAAGTATTGAAGAAGAAGATTTGAACACTAGGGCTTTGTCTCCTCCCTCTTGTAAGATTGATTTCTTCAATCTGGCTTTGAATCTTGACTTGAATTTGTTCCTCGCGTTATCTGTTCCCTGCGTTGTTTTCAAACGTGTCGGATACCTTCGCTCGTTTCCTGCTTTATTTTAAATTTTTCATTTTAATTTGGTTTTGAACCTGGTCGTGTAATCGTTTGAATATTGACGCTTTTGTGCCTGGGAATGTTTACAGGTTGAGTTTAAATTTTTTAACTTTGATTACCAGTTTTTGCTTGAATCGTGTGTAATTGGCTATAATACTTCTTCCCTCCCCACTTTGATTATCGACTTATATACCTTAAATCGTGTTGTTGTGCCATGTTGGATGTTTTCTGCAATGGCAACCTGTTTATCGATCTGTTTTTATTATTATCAATATAGAAAATTCTCAAGGTTTTTTTTGAAGCATGATCGGGTAAATGACTAGGCTCGTTTTGTGTCTGGCACTTTAGAAGCTTGAGTCTAAATCATTTCCTGATGCTCATTGGTCTGTGAATTAGAAGCTATTAATAGAAACTATCAATTGGGCACCTTACTCACTCTAGGCAACACTTTATCATAAATTTCAAGATGAAACTGGAAGACCATAAATTGCAAGAGTGTTATCATTGTCATTCTTCAGTGGCTTGGAGGAGTTGCCTGAATCAATTGGCTTGCTGAGCATCTTAGTTAAAGTATCTAGAACAAAAATTGAAAGGACATGATTCCAACCAACTATCCATATTTCAAATGCTTCAGTGGGGGCGGATGTCCTTTGTGTAATATAGGTCCGCTATGGTTATACTCCAGAATCTGTTGTTTTAGTGATATAGAAAAAGAACAAATAAAATGGTAAAAAATCAAAACCAATCATATCAATGACAATATCCATTCAAGGTGTGACATCTCTATAAATGACCAGAGGCCTTTACCTAAATAAGAAATTCTGACATCATCAAGTATATTTTCTTGCTTTCATGTAAGCCTTCAATTCTAGAATTTATCAGTTCATTCTTAACCGTTTATACTTTATATTTGAAAGTAGGTAGTTGTTTTTGCTGTCTCACGTATTTTAATGTGGGTTTATGCAACAAATTCTTTGTTCTAAGCTCAAAATGTTTGAGATCTGATAGTAAACCAACTTTCTTGTTAAATAGCTTTCTATGATTCTCATTGATGAGATATCTTTGGCATTATATGTATTTTTGTTTTCATCATGCATGGTTTATTGCTGATCCAAATAAAATTCTGAGAATTCTGCTATTTGATTCTGTGGAACAAGCATAATCCTTGGTAAATATTGGTTGACAGCCTTGAATAAGCCTTTAAAGAGGATTGAGAAAGATGAACCATAACCCACAATCAAGTGAAGGCAGGCATGATGAGGAGGATGCTCTATCAGAATTTCTCGCTTCTTTAATGGATTACTCTCCTACAGTAATTTTTTATTCTATGCAGACCTGAGAAAACTTCTTTAACTTACTTTATATTCATTGGAACATCTAAAGGTCATTGCTAAGTCCTTGCTCTTTTATTTTGTATCTCTGATAGATACCAGATGAATTGGTGGAACATTACTTAGCGAAGAGTGGCTTTCAATGTCCTGATGTTCGATTGTAGGTACTTCTTTTTGTTTTTATTTTTAAGTCAGTATTCTTGTTCATTCCATTTAAACATTGTTTATATTAGCTATTTTTTGGTCGCACAGGGTGTTTCCCCATCTGTTTCTTGGATGTTATCAGACATGACTCACTGAAATCTGTGCATCAAAGTTCAAATATAGTGTATTTTTTGGATCAATTACCCGTTGCTCACCGTATTAGTCACGTCTTTTTTCTTTGTATTTTTAATTTTAATATGACCTTTATTACTTCTATTTCCAGAATAATGTGGATTGAAGAGAGGAAATAAGAGGCACACAATATGATATACATTAAAGATCAGAAAGTTGAGTTACATTCAAAATCAACATATTTTTCATAGAAAAAGAATTTACTGATGCTTTAAGAAAGTAATGCATCAAATACTCCAAACTTGACCACTTATTGGTTATTGAAGTTGCACAGTCTAGTTTTTTTTTTTTTTTTTTTTTTTTTTTTTGGGGGGGGGGGGGGGGGGTTCCATAATTGCTTTTGTTGGGAGTGAAAATTGTTGAATGATGATGTCTTGTTAATTGGGATCTTTGGGCCCATCATTTCTTATTTGTATTTGTCTAGTCTAGTTGACTTTTCTTTTTCTTTTTTTGGCAGAACTAGACTTGTAGCTGTTGCTACCCAGAAGTTTGTAGCTGAAGTTGCCAAGGACGCCCTTCAGTATGCTTATTGAGCCATTACTTTCTATTTTATGTTTTTCATTTTTTTTTTATGGCCATAAGTTATCTGCATAATAGAATCAGTTTATTTCTTAGTTTAGAAGCTCAATTTTTGGTTTCTTGAGATTTAATCATTATGAGATCTAGTCATGCTATAAGTATGGCCGCTACACTACAAGTAATTAAATCTTGTATTTTCGTGTTGAGTTCATTAGGCCAACAGATTTTAATCTCTGCTGCCTTCTCTTGTAGGCACTGCAAAGCAAGGCAGGCGACAATTCCAAAGGACAAAAAGGATAAGCAGCAGAAGGTCCTCAGCTGATGTTTGCAGTATTTTTTTTCATCTTTGCTATTCTTAGTTCTTATTATATGTATGTCACAGTGTCTTGTAAATCTTGTTTGTGCAGGATAAGCGCCTAACATTGACAATGGAGGACCTATCAAAGGCACTGCGTGAGGTAAGAACTTATCTGTTCATGTAAATGGGGAACTACGTAAGTTTTGTTTGTTCTCAATTCTCATTATGAGAGCCATGTGGCTCTGACTTGTACCTCGTTATATTACCTTGTTAATACCCAAATGTTTTGCCCCCCAAAACAAATCAAGCTTGTCTGGTTTGATCAAATGAACTTACAATGAACTGACCCAAACCTGAGTTTTTGGCCAGTTGAATGCCTGAATCAACTTGGAATTTTGTCAGCTTCTTGAGCTAGCTTTTTGGCTGATTGGGTCTCTTTTTGTTGATCAACTGCACATATATTCATTAATATTCTCAACTATTCCCCAATCTATCTTCTGCTGTTATTTCTTGTGTACAGTATGGAGTAAATGTAAGGCACCAAGAATATTTTGCTGATAGCCCTTCAGCTGGAATGGATCCTGCTACACGAGATGAATGAGCCATTAATTGTGTGTAACGGATCTTCAAGGGTTCTTGCTTGCTCATGGTTTAGTAAATACTGTCATTTGGTAAGGTGGATTTGAGTCTAAAGTCGATGAAGTTAGTGGAATAGTTTCAATTTCTGAATGTTTGATTTGCAAACCATCGTGTACATTTTGCTTTTAGTTAGAAATATATTTGAAATACGTTGTTATTAATTTGAAGGATATTTGAAACATCATTTTTTTTGGCTTTAGAACCTCAACCTACTCTCCCGTACTTCGCGTTACAAGCACTTGCTGGGTTTGTTTTGGTGGGGTGAAAATAGATAGTAACAGAACAAACCTAGTTGGGAATAAAATAATAATTATAATAATGACATTTAAGAGTAGACCAGTACATAAGGCTCACCCAATAGATCTTTGATCCTTGGCCCAAATAAGATTTCATAAAATGGAGGAATTTCAAGTATATTTAGAACTAGACAGATCTTGTCAACATGACTTCCTATATCCACTTATTTTTAGGGAGTATACTTTTGCACTTTGCTTATGATCATGGTTTAAATAGTTCCATTTCGGTGCAAAATCTAGGTTATGACAATAAATCTAGTTTACTAATTATAAAACGTTTAATTAATGAAATGCATCAAAAGAATCATTTGATTATTTCTGCAATCCAGTTTGGGGGTACATGATATGTAAAGATAATAATTAGCATTTAGGGACCTAATTGTAAGATGAACCTAGGGACCTAAGTGTAAACTAGATAACTAGTAGGATAATTAGTCATTAACCTATTAGTTAGGTTGGAGGAGTAGGCTATTTATAATTAGTCATTCACCCATTAGTTAGGTTTGAGGGAGGTTATAGTGTTTTAAATAGCCTAGTACTTATCTAGTTTATACTTAGGTCCCTTGGGTTCATCTTACAATTAGGTCCCTAAATATTAATTATTATCTTTACATATCAATACAATAAGAATTTGTATTCTCAAATAATATCATAGAGGCTTGCCACGAGCTTAGAAATTCTCACTAGGTGAGTCTGAGAAGAAATAGATATATGTGGCTTTACTCTCTCAAAATTGTTTGCAAGCATTATAATAAATTAATAATTACGTTGTGTTGATAAAAATCTTGTGAGTAGTTTGACTAATTCAACCATTCACTGTACCTATTAACCCGTTCTCAACACATTCTTTTGCCTTTCAATTTCTCTCATGTTTGAACAAGAAACAGTCAGTCAATTCTTAGTGACCTGAGCATCTATGAGTATGACTCTTTTTAAACGTAATAATTTAATGTGGGGTAATTAATTTTAACCTAAACAATGAAAATATAGTGAAACCGAAAAAAAGAGGATATCACAAAAGAAAAGTGTACAGACGCGGTTTTTATCCTCTTAGATTTTTTTTTTTTTTTTTTTTTTTTTTTTTAGGGGGGGGGGGGGGGGGAGGGAAAACCTAATAACCTTTTTGCAAGTACTCATACTTCTCATCGGTTTTAAATTGGGAAAATCTCACTTAGATCCTAAAGAAAAAATATTAAAACAAACTCTAATTTAGATTTCTCAATAAAAACATTTCTAGGGATCTTAGTGATATAAATGGGTTTGACAATGGTCACTTTATGACTTATCAATATAGTCATATATAGCCAATGAGAGTTGGCATAGATGGTAAGGGATCCAGGACTAGGCTCTAAATGGTTGTGGGTTCGATCCTCTACCGTCATTTGGGACTCCTTTGGTAAGCGATCTTGTAAGTCCCGAGTAAGTGCTCATAGAGCCGGTCGTGCCCGGCCTTGGTGGGGGACTGATGTCGAACCCTCCAAAACTTTTTTATAGCAAAAATATAGTCATATATACTTGTCAACTCTGAGCAAAAAAAATATATACACTTGTCAACCGAAATTGTTTTAACTAATATGGATGAGTTTGTCAATAACCATTTTATGACTTATCAATATAGTGACATACACTTGTCAATGAAAGATCATTTATTTAACATAAATGAGTTTGTTAATGATCACTTTATTATTTGTCAATAAGATCATGAATCCTAAATGGGAGTTGCTTTAGTTAATATATAAGAGTTAGATAAGAGTTAGTTAATGACTACTCTATGACTTACCAATATAGTACGTATAATTGTCAATAAAGCAAGATCACATTTTGAATCTATATTATTAAGGTCCCTAAAGACTTTTTTTTTTTTATAGATGAATTGATACTAAGACCTTTTTTTTTTTTTTTTTTGTGGTCCTTAGTACTTGAGTGAGATTTTTCCTTTTAAATTTGTCACTTTTGTGTTTGTCTCTCTTAATTAAATTATTAATTTTGCATTGTTAGCACAATTAGCTCCTGCAACTTTGTTCTGTTGACGTTGTTAGCCCCGGTACCAAAATTAACAATATTAAGAGCAAAATTAAAGCATTTAATTAGAAGAAAAAAATGCATAGGTATTAAATTAAAAAGAATTATAGGTGCTTTCAAATGGGTTTTCCTAAAAATAAAAATACTGTTAATAAGAATTGATATGATAGCAAATAGATAGATATATAGGGCAAATGACAATTAAAGATCCTATTAACCCATTAATTTCACTCACAGACTTTCATTTATTAAAATTTTACTATAAAATAGCATCATTCTTAAGTACAGTACTTGAGATTTACAAGTAGTCTAATTATGAGGGGAATAAAGAAAAGTTCAAATTAATTTCATATGTTATATCCTAGACTAATAAAACTGTATATGGTTTAAGTTGGGAATTTCAAGCAAACCACTTGAGAAAATCGTGTAATCCACCTTTGAATGAAGTCATTTTCCCATGACATATTTAAAATAAGATGAATATTCGTCCTTTTTTCCTCTTTACACTATGCAAATTAAGAGGAGTAAGCCACAAACATATAGTAATATCAGATAGTGTGTGAAAGAAGAAGCTTCGACTCGAGATAATTGGGCAATTAGTCTGTCTTCTGGGACCCTCAAATCATCAGTCACAGTTTGAATATTACGTTTCAGAGACCGGATGGTCTGCGCTTGTTAGCTATATATATTTAATTATATATTCCCTTATATATATATTTTTTTTGCTAGTTTGATGTACTAAGGACTGGCCTCTCATGGTCTAGTCCTTCCCTCATCATTCGATTAATTTAATAAGCTTCATAGCTTGCCTGTATATTTCTGTTATGATTAATTTAATATATTTTTGGCTTGATATCTTAACTATGAAAAAAAAAAAAAAAAAAGTTTGAATATTACCTTGCAATCGCAACGAGACAACCATATATAAGACTAAATTCTCAAGGTTGGACCACTATATAAATATTACCGTTCCCTTCCGGCTTCCTTCTTGTTCCTTTCCCAGATAGATGACAAAGACGAAGGCTATCCGATTTGAATTTCATCGCACATGCCTGGAATCTGAGGCACATCCAAAGTGAAATACACGGTTCAAAATCAACTCCAAGTCCCCGATGACTGACTTGCAAACAATTTATTTATATTTTTGTGCTAATTAATGTGTAATTTTAGCAGCCGAGTTTTTCACCAACGTATAACATAATTGAATGACGAAAAAGTAGACATAATATTTTAAAAATCTGTACGTTGTGTTGATAAAAATCTTGTGAGCAGTTTGACTAGTTCAACCACTCATTGTACCTATCAACTGGTTCTTGACACATTCTTTATAGCCTTTCAATTTCTCCCATGTTTGAACTAGAGACAATGAATCCATTATTAGTGACCTGAACATCTCTGAGTCTGGCTCACTGTGGGGTAATTAATTTTAACCTAAACAATGAAAATTTAGTGAAACCGAAAAAAAGAGGACATCGTTACCAAAGAAAATTGCACAGACGGGTTTTTATCCTCTTAGAAGAAAAAAAGGTAAAAACTAATATCCTATTTGCAAGTACCCACGCCACGCTTCTCTTCAGCTTTAAATTGGGAGAATCTCATTCAAGTCTTAAAGACCAGAATATATATATATATATATATATATATATATATATATAAACAAACTCTAATTTATATCCCTCTATAAAAGACGTCCTTAGAGACCTTAGTGATATAGATGAACTTGTCAATGGTTATTCTATAACTTGTCAATATGGTCTTATACACTTGTCAATGGAAGCTGTTTTAGTTAACATAGATAAGTTTGTCAATGACTACTCTATGACTTATCAATATAGTGACATACATTTGTCAATGAAAGTTAGTTTAGTTAATATAGATGAGTTTGTTAATGACCACTCTATGATTTGTTAATAAGATCATGAATCCTAAAGAGAAGACGTTTTAGTTAACATATATGAGCTAGTCAATGACCACTCTATGATTTGTCAATATAATCACATACACTTGTCAATAAAGTAAGTCACATACAATTGTCAACAGAAGCTATTTTAGTTAATATAGATAGGCTTGACTTGTCAATGACTACTTTATAATTTATCAACATAGTGACATACACTTGTCAACGAAAGCTGGTGTAGTTAACACAGATGAGTTTGTCAATGGTCACTCTATGACTTATCAATATATAGTCACATATACACTTGTCAAGTTGAATAAGCTTTAGTTAACATATATGAGTTTATTAATGACCACTATATGACTTGCCGATATAGTCATATACACTTATTAATAAAATAAATTCACATTTTGAATCTATATTATTGAGGTCCTAGGGACTTTTTTTTTTTTTTTTCCTTTTATAGGGGAACATACATTGAGACTTTTTTGAAAACAAATATGCACTGAGACTTTTTATTACAAAATATTTTTTCTTGTCCTTGGGAGTTTTTAGTGAGATTTTCCCTTTTAAATTTGATACTTTTGCCTGTCTCTCTTAATTAAATTATTAATTTTGCATTGTTAGTACAATTAGCTCCTGCAACTTTGTTCTATTAACGTTGTTAGCCCCTATACCGAAGTTTACAATATTAAGAGCTAGATAACCAATTTCACCGGTTCAATATTTTTTTATTTAAAAAATAATTTAGTTCACTTTTTTTATTAAAAAAAATTCTTGAGAATTTCATATTAATAACTTTGGAAGATTCACTTTTTTATTGATTTAGTTTTAGGTTAGCTCTAGTGTGACTTTGATTTAGTCAACTGACCATGTCCGGGGTCCGTGTTTAATAACTTTGGCACAATTAAATTTTAAAGGGTCTAAAAATATACATAATATTTTAAAAATCTTGACATTGTGTTGATAAAAATGTGAGCAATTTGACTAGTTCAACTCACTGTACCTATCAACCGGTTGTTGACACATTCTTTAGCCTTTCATTTTCTCCCATGTTTGAACTAGAGACAATGAATCAATTCTTAGTGACCTGACATCTCTGAGTTTGGCTCACTTTAAACGTAATAATTTAATGTGGGGTAATTAATTTTAACCTAAACAAAGAAAATATATAACCCTATACCTCAATTAGTTTAGTGTCTAATTCGGGTTTAATAATTTTGGCACAATTAAGTTTTGAAGGCTTTTTAGTAAACATAATATTTTAAAATGATTTCATTTTAGCAATTATGTTAAATTAGCTCAAACATAGTGGATCCGCATAAAAAAAGTAACTAACGTTCGAGATGCTAAAATTTCATCATTTTTTAAAAAATTGTGTCTACTTTTACACCTTTCAAAATTTAATTGTGCCAGATACACCCGCAGAAAAACTTTGTGGCTTTAGCACCTTAACTCTATCTTTTTTTACATATTTATTATATATGTTTAATCTATGTAGTTTATATATACACATATATGCATGACAGCCCGAAGTTTGGTTAGAGACTTGGAGGTAAAATCAGAGGGAGAGCCGAGAGAAAAATAGAGAGAATATAATGGAGGAATGGCGATGGCCGCAAAAGCTTTGTACGAAAGTTTGTCAGTGGCGGAGAAGGGAGACATTCAGGCGTGGTTCAAGTCAATAGACAAAGACGGAGACGGAAGGATCAGCATCTCAGAGTTCACGAGCTCTATGGAAGGCGCCGGCGATGGCGACTACACGCGCGGCCTCTTCAAGCTGGTGGATCACAGCGGTGACGGCTTCCTCCAGTGCGACGAGCTTTTCACACTCGCTTACATCCAAGCCAGCGGGAGGCCGTGGTGTGATGCCTGTGGCGTTCTCATCCTTGGTTTGTATTTCACCTGTACTCACTGTCGTTTAACCAACCATTTTCAAGACCATAGTTTCGATCTCTGTGCTACTTGCTACCGCGCTAAAAGGTTTCTGCATCCCCATTCTGAGTTTGACGATAACTATACGCTTTTACTCAAGATGCAACACTTGCTTTTATCTCGGCCTCAGGTTTGTTATATCTCTTTAATACAAGAGCCACTGGATTTGGTGATAAATACAAGACCAATCCATTTTTGTCTCCCAACTTATAAATAATATTTTTTTTCAACTTATCATTATTGATTGCGTTTCATCCAATCACGAACACACGAAAGAATGTATTTTAGGAAAATCCATCAATATTTTTTACAAATAAAATAGCTCGTATATTGAGAATTGGAGGTAGTGTGTTTGATGATTACAAAATTTGGGTTTTTTTATCTCTGCTTTGTCAAAGTCTGCTACAGGCATAACTTAAATACTCTTTGATCTTTAATATAAGATATATTTATTTGATTTGGTTAGATTGTTGAAGTTAGTTGAGTTTGTTAATATGCTATATCTTGTCTAAAATAACTTAATCAATTTTATTAATTCCTTAATCAATTTTATTAATTCCTCCATCCATCTCTTACTTGATTATTGTTGAGCGATAATCGATATATAACAGTAAATTAAGAAAATATTGATAAATATGATAAATAAGTCTTACATTTAAGATCAATATCAACTACTCAATTAAGTCATGCATTTAATATTAGGGGAGTAAGTATTTATATATGCGTGTAGATTTACAGTTTCTTTTCTTTTATAGGCAAAACCTGGAGCTCTTGGCGATCCATCATCGTCAATGAAAATTAAAGTCAGTAAATCTCTCCCTTTCGGCCTTTTGATTTGAGCTTTGTTTCACTTTTGCTTGTGTTGGATTTGGTTTCCCTGCGAGCTCTGGGCATTCATATATCTTATTTTCTAAAATCATTTTTTTTTTTTTAATGAAAAAAATCATTTTTTAAAAAAAATGTTAGCTGAAATATTATCTTTATCTTACATTCTCTAACTAGCTCTTTTCGAAAGGTAAACTGGATCTGCTTGTGTTATACTAGTATATAGCTAATTGTCACACTTCTGTATAGCTGACATTATTAAAAACATATACTTAGTTATATGAGAAATTTTTTAAATGAAAAAATCATTTTTTAAAAAAAAAAAATGTTAGCTTTTGAAATATTATCTTTATCTTACATTATCTAACTATTAAAATTATTTTTCTAAAAAAGTAATATAAAAAACAAATAAATGTATAAAAAAAAAAAAATATGATCTAATTAGAGGATCATCTAGATAAGATGGTATGTGGACTCGATAAATACCAAGGCGGAGGAACAGTTAATTGTATGCAAGCTGTACATGCGTACCTTTACTATATATTAGGGAAAATTAAAATCAAAGACCTATAGCAGATAATATTTATTGAAAAGGACCGTAAAAAATTGTAATTGTTTAGAAGGACCAATTAACAAAATAAAAATTTAAAAATACTAAATTATCCCTAATCAAACCTCCTATATTTTTTCTTGCATTCTATGTTTAAAACTAATATGGTAAACTGGATCTGCTTGTGTTATACCAGTATATAGCTAACTGTCACACTTTTGTATCGCTGACATTATCTAAAAACATATACTTAGTTATATGATAAATACCAAGGCGGAGGAACAGTTAATTGTATGCAAGCTGTACGTACCTCTTTACTATATATCATGTGAATGTATATATTCCGTAGAGTAAATCATGCAAATACTCTGTCCATAATATAAGTCACTTTTAGAAGAATGACTTTGTCCATAATTTAAGTCACTTAGAGAGTAATCAATTCTTATTTTTCAATTTTTCTCCTTACTTAATGTTTAATGATGACTTATTATCAGGTTTCAGTATTGAAGGGATTCAAGGCATTGGTGCAAGCGATTCCAGATGCGGTGGAAGTGCTTCCAGTTGTTTTTTCTTTGCTTGGGTCTTGATATTCTCATCCATGCGTTAATCTTCAGGGACACAGAATCGCAACTCTGTAATTTAATTTGGTTTATGCTTATGGCTACAGGCATTTATTATCAGGCTCTACCCAATACCCTAAACCATATTGTTTAAAGTATGAAGTGAAAATTGCTCTATTTTTAATATGTCGAGGGAAAAATTGAATCACTACATATTTTAGAGTGCAGAATGCATCTTAATTTAAAAATAATTCAGGGTGTTGGATGATCATATCCTTTATTATTAAGTGTTGTTATATATGTTTGTTATTGAAGTCAAAACTTAAAATAAGATCATGATATGTTAAATTTAATCAAATATTATTTTATTAAAATATTTATCATAGATAAATAAGGTAAAATATTTCGTTGTCCAATAATAGAACAAACTGTAATTAACATCCTGATTTTTATATTTAGGATCTAATTATAATAAAAAAAATACATAAAAAGTTTATGCATTATTCCATGAGACATGTTACCCTCTCTATCCCTAAACGTCTTCATTTTTCTTTTGGCCAGCGAAACATCTTCATTGTCTCATATAAGTCATGTAACTATGTAAAACATAAGTTCAAAAACACAAAAGAAGTTTTAAAAAAACTCCTACAACCAAGTTCCGAAACATCAAAAAAATAAAGTTTAACAATTCTTAAATTATATCAATTGATTTAAATCAAATACATCATCTTACATTAGTTACGTACATGTCCTCTTCTCTTGCTCTTATAACAAGTTCATTTGTAAAACTTGGAATGTCCATATTAAATCATGATCATCCATAGGTTTCACTTCAACTTCAATCAAGTTTTCCTCATCATGAGCATCAACATCTAAGTTGTCTACATCTTCTCAATCTTTTTCATTTTCCACTATTCAATCATTATCGGATGGAAGATTATCCATCCGATTATCAAAATTATATGCATGAGAGTTTTGAACTTTCTTTTTCTTGCCCATTCTTGAATTAGCTATCACAAAAACATCATTCATAGCCTTTTGATTTGGGGGAAATGAAAAGAGGGTTCTTCTTTCTTTTTCTTTTAAGTAAAAACTTACGCTTTTACGTGGCATTTTTACCGGTTTTCACTGAGAACCATTTTTATTTACGTTTTAACACGTATTACTGCAGTTATTTGTATACAAGGTAAGTATCACTCCAATCATAGTTTTTTTTCCCTTCCGTTTTCACATTAGTTTTTGGCAACAATGCTCACATTAGCTATCTATTCAATCTTCCCTACCCACTCAGCCCCACAATTCACACTTCCCGATTCCCATGTCTTAACAGCTCTCCTCTAACACCCCCACCCCCACATTATTCGTTCCCCTTCCCGTATAATAGTTTAAAAAGTAGTCCCTCCCCTCTTTATTATGTGTCAATTTTGATTAGCAGTAGAAACTATTTTTTTAACGTGATTTATAGTATGCGAAGTAAGTTTGAGAGATGAGTTTTGTCTCGACTTACGTGAACCTGTTTTTCGAGGGCAGTGCGCCCGATTTTTTTTTTTTTTTTTTTTTTTTGAAGAGAAAGTTTTTGGACAAGTCAAAGACACACTACCGCCACTTTTTGGATTGAGCCATTTTTTGGATTTAAAGTCCCATGAATCCCAAAAAAAGTCCTGCTTTGACCAATCTTTCATCTTTTGTGTAATGAAATTAGCCTTTAACTTGGCAGGAGTTTTAAGACATTGATAGTAGTGTGTCTTTGACTTTGACAGAATGTGTAAATCAACAAAGAGAAGAAGTGTAGCTTAGTACGTAGTTTCCAGTTATTGAGTTGTTGAGTTATTTAATTATAATTCTGTATAGTTGCAGTTGTTATTTTATCAGTTAAAACTTTCCTTATGTAAGGACGAATCACGTGTACAGATATGATGTGATACAATACTATTTTCTCAGTTTTCGACATACACCTTTTGTCTTTTACTCTTCTCTCTTCTCTTCTCTGACTATTACTGTGTTCTTCTTCCTCTGTAACTCGGTTTCATTCGTAAAGCATAGAGCTCTTCCATTTTTGTCGATCTCTCTTTCCCTTCTTCACCGCAAGAGTTTTTGTGTCTGTACCTGCAGTCATTGGCGGTAGTGTGGCTCCGCCACTGGTTTAACTAACACACAAAAGTAACACACAGACACCAAATTAAAAATTGAGTGAAAGTATAGGTATTTATAAATTGGTTTTCCAAAAAAAAAAAAAAACCCTAAAAGTAGAGTTTTACTTAATGTATGAACATAATAGTTTGTTAGTTAAATGTTCTTCAATCTCCCTCTCATGTAGAACATTATGCGTATCTGAATCAGCATGACATAAACTTGTTGTCTATATTTGATGTATCTCTTATACATGCTGTGTCATCTGCTACTTAATCTCTAAGGATATAGATGATAGCTTGACCCCTTACATATGTAGTTGAAATTTGTTGAAGGCAACCTTTTTCATTTATAACAACTAAATTATCATTTATAAAAAATATAATGGGATACTATTCACTCACTTGTTGCTAGGGGTGAGCAACAGGGCGGGTGGGGCTACCCCGAGCGGTAACCGTGGCCCGTCTGTTTATTTTTCATGGGTACGGGGAACCTCGTACCTGTGCTTAAACCCGCTTAACCCGTATAAAACGGGTACGAGTTAAACGGGTACGCCTAAAACGGGTACAGGGAACCCGTTTGAACCCCCCTCAAATTTTTTCCAGAACAGGGTATGTAAAACATAATCAATGTATTGATGCAGTAGAGATACAGAAAACTCAAGCAAACTCATCGATTGGTTCGAGAGTAAACTGAAGCAAACTCATCGATTGGGTCGAGAGTAAATTGAAGCAAACTTACAAATACAACAAAACTCAAGCAAGCGAGTGGTCGAGTCATCGTGTGAGGTTGAGACGGTGGCAGCTGCACTTCTGGACGATGAGTCGTCGATGGCGGCGGCTATGGAATCTTGCTTTGACCCATTTCTGAAATTCCTCTTCCTTTGTACAAATTCCTTGATCTCGTCTCTTGCACGCACAATCGGCTATGGAAAAAGTTGGGGGTCGAGAATGAAACCTTTAATTTTAGAGGCAACGTGTGGAAATTTCGGAGTCCTATAATGGCGGCTGCCATTTTTGAATCAGCTTCAATTGACCCATGGAACACCAAGGCTTTGTCTACCCATCGAGGCCTCCTCTATTACCTTCAGAGAAAGACAATGGGACTCTTCCTAGAAGACCGAACGGTAGGCCGGTTTCTTCCAGGTACATGTCTCCTTCTCCATCGACTTCTACTTCCACTTCAACCTCTTCGTCGTCTTCATCTAGGAGATGCCCCTCTCCCCTCCTTTCATGCTCCATCAATTGCAGTCCAGTCCAGCTGTATTTGCTTTTGTCTTTCTTTTAGTTTGATGGGACCCGCCGCCACCTACTCTCTGAAGTAAAGCTGAGGGACTTCTTTTCGAAAGTAATAAATTGACTTCCATTGAATTGATAAAAAAAAAAAGAGTGAAGGGAAAAAAATAAATAAACTTATACGAGTACGGGTGCCCTTTGCCTCAACCCGTGTCCCTCCTGTATAATATAAATGGGTAAGGGCAGCCCGTACTCGTACGGGGCTCAATTTGGGCGGATTTAATCCGGGGAAAATTAAATGGGTTGCGGGCGGTTGAGCGGGTTGCGGGTCACTTGCTCACCCCTAGGAGAAAGGGAATAAAATTCCAAACATGCCCAAGAAGGTGTCATGTAATTAGCCAATAACTTAGGGCTATTGGGCTAAGTAGGAAAGGCAATTCTTGAAGCCCAAGAAGAGGACCTAATCCGTATAAGGAGGAGGGAGAAGGGAAAAAAAAATGTGCACATGGAAAATGGGTCATCTAAAAGCTAACTTTGAAGATTGGAATTAATGACATCATGCTTGGTGTGACATCATCTAGCTTATATCATCCTCTTCATAAATGCAAGAGACATTGGATTAGACTTGAAAAACACAAAATTTTCCCAAATCCTTCCCCCTCCCCGTGGTTTTTGAAGAAGAAAGAAGAAGGAAAAAAAAAAGATGATGTGACAAGTACCCATAAGTACCTATACTACCTAGAGGAATTATTACAAAAGGACATGGATTTAACCACAACAAAAAGGAAGATTGGACATAAAATTTAAGTAAAATAAAAAGCAAAATATCCCCCCCCCAAAAAAAAATTAGCCCTATGTGCATTCCAACAAGGAGAAAGAGAAGAAAAATATGTACTTGAGGAACAAGTCAGATATCTAGTAGCCTATAAAATTTTTTATAAAATTTTTTAGGGCTAATTAATCCTTGATTGGAGGGCAAGTTGGGTAAAGGAGTGTTTTAAAAACCATGGTTTAGGAACCCGGATGGGATCGGACCGGCCGGTTCAGACCGAAAACCGGTGAACCGGCCAGACAACCGGGTCCGAGTTAGAGAAAACACGGGTTGACTCGGTGACTCCGAGTCAACTCGTCCAACTCGGACTGAATCGGTCGAGTTGAATGGTCATCGAGTCAACCCAGTATTTAAAAAAAAAAAAAGAAGAGTGGAAGATGGAGATCACGATCTGGGTTTGTAAAAGGTCGCCGGTGATCATGTTGTGGAGGCTAAAGGAGGAGCAATGATCGGTGAAGGCTAAAGGCTCTCCACCTTCTCTGCGGCTGAGACACATAACGAAAAGGAGGATGGAGGGAGAGAGATCTGAAGTGCTTGAGGCTTTCCACCAGTGGGAAAGATGCCAGTGATGAAGATCAGAAGAAGGAGCGGATGGTGGAGCCGCCGCTAGAACTGCCACGGGAACTGGGAAGAGAGAGTAATAAGCAGCGAGCAAGTGGGGTTATGATTTTTGCGTAGTAGGAGATTAGAAGGAAGAGAGATCTTTGGCTTTTTTCCTTCAGCTTCACTTTTTTTTTTAATTTTCTTTTGTGATATAATACTAATCAGAAAATCAAAATGGGAGTCTCGATAAAATGAAAGGATCATCTCATATCTCTGCATCTCTGCAACTCTAGGTGTCATGTCCCATCGATTTATTTGACAAAAAAAAAAAACGTCCCGTCGATTTTGATTTGATATGCATTTTTACTAGAAAATATTACTAGAGTAAAAAAGAAAAGGACTAATAAATAACTTTTATTGGATTTAAGCAATGATGTTTGGGTCTGATCTAACTCCTGCGAACCACTACTCTCTATGGGCTAACTCAACATTTAAAACTTTTCAACAGTACTACTACTCACTTATTTTAATATATGAATATTATTAAAATATGAGTATTTTTATCTATTTTAATTGAATTTTTTTAATTAATATCGGTTTGACTCCGGTCTGACCCACTGACCCTTAACCCAATACCCCCACCGATTCAATCACCAGTCCAGGTTTCAGAACCTTATTAAAAACCTATTTCTTTCCTCTTGGGTCAGCTGATTCAAATTTTTGGAAAGAAAGAGGAAGAGAGAAAGCAACCAAAAGCTTAAGCACAAAAAGTAAGAGAAGATCAAAAGCAAGACTAAGATAAGTCTATGGCTTTGGATCCTTAATATACTCTCTTCTACCTTTCCTAATGTGGCTAAGACACTAAAGAACAACCTTTCTTTGGTGATTTGAGGTGAAGGCTAGAGTGATTTTGGTGGTTAAAGAAGACAAGGGTTCAAGAAAGCTTAAATCCAAAGACAAGTAAGCTACCTTTGAACGGCCTTCTTGTGATTTCTTGGTTGTTTGAGCTTGAAAATGGTTATTTCCTTAAGCATATATATATATATATATATATATATATATATATTGGGTTTGATTGATTAATGAAAAGAATGAATAAAGGTTTAAAGTTAAGGTTCATGGCTTAGAATCGTAGATCAAGCATGATATAGGAAAGATATAAAGTTAAAATGAAAACTTGACATATTATTGATAAATGATGATTTTCATCCAGCTGGTTATACATGTGTATTTGAGTTGATTTTGGTATTTTTGATCATTTTAAAGTGTTTAAAATGAGATTTTATATAAGAACAAACTTAGATCACAATTTTAGAAGCATAGATGGAAGATGGAAAAACATGAGTAATCTATTTTGTGAGAATCATGTGGAGTCAATTGGATTCAATGTAATTTTTGACCTAGTAAAAGAATTTATAAAATTATGAAATTTTATAAGCAAAAAAGTAGACATCACAAGGATTAATTTGGTATATAATTTGTAATTTTTGGAGTTCTGGACTAAGAGAAATAAATTTTTGAAAATTGGCCCTGAAATTGGGAAATATTTCGGACCAACCGAGGTGTTTTGGGTTATGGTTGGATTTTCAACGTATCTGGCCCAAATGAGTATTTTTTAAAAAATAATAAGGGTCAGTTGAGATTTTGAACCGCCTTAAAAATATTTTTCTAGATTTAATTATAAATTTTTGAAGATCAGTAATTGTTTCTAAAAAAATTCAGAATTTGGACGAAAATAAAAGGAATTTTAGCCAATATTAAATTCTTAATAAGAAAAGAAATTTAGTGAATATGGACACTTGAAATGGGCTTGTTTTAGATCAGCAAAAGAAATATTTTTGAGGAAGATTTAATTATATTTATATTTTGTTATTTTAGAGCTATTTGTAATATTGTGTGTCAGGGAAATTTATTTATATTTGTGATTGACTACGTACCAGATAGTAATCTTAACCTCATATACTTTATGTGACTTGTGTATATATGTTTTACCATAGTTACTGTATATATTCGGTTATCATCTATTCCCAAGCGTTATGAAATCGGAACATGCTGTATGCATTAAGGGCCTTGCTGTATGTCGTGCCTTGCAGTCTGTGCTGTGTGCTATTAGGACTGCTAGTTCGGATTTGGCTGTGTGCGCGATACTAAATGATATGTGATTTGTGTTTTTATTTGTGGTTTTCTTATATGCATTGTTTATACATTTTATATGAGATTAACGGTTACTCTGGGATCCAATTTTGAACCCCAGCCCCTTTTAAGCCCTCTGACAGTACATCTAGATCTGAGCTGGGAGACAAAGGTAATGCTATAGAACTGGATTAGTGCGGTGGAGTTTGTCAGTGTCTCTTTTTGGGTATTTATTTTGATTCTCCCGGATGACTGTATTATGATGTAATTACTTTGGTGTTATGTGTGGGATGAATGTATATAGTTAATTCCTCCGGCGAAATTTACCTTTCCGCATTTTGTCTTACTAGTATTTAATTGTCCAAACCGGCCGGTGCATGCTCTACTACTAATACTTTAATGAATGACATAAAAGAACCTGGGGAAATGATTTAAAATTGAATTAAAGTAAAGAATCACACTACTCGCCACCCGAAAGGGGGAGGCCGGTAGATGTGTAACAACAACCATGGTCATTTGACATTGCCGCACATAGTCACGCGACAACGAAGTCGCTGAATCTGAGCATTTGAATGAGAATAATAGGGATATCGAGGACGTTTACTTAGGTGATGGTGAACGACCCGTGACGAATCACAAGCAACACCTATGACAATATCAACTTCGGTTAACTAACGAAGTCAAATATCGGGAGAGAAAGCAAGGCTATCAAGGAGAAAGAATGAAAAAGTGAGGGTTTCAATTTCTCAGCCTTTTTCTCAAATTCACTAAGGGTTAGGGTCTTTTCACAATTGGAATGTATTACCCAAATGTCTTACAAGATTTCACAGCAAATTGGAGATTTCAAGGGTTTTTTAAGTCATATTTTGTCTTATTTGGGACTTAGGTGCAATTTTCCCTAATTTTTATGGCATTCACTAATTAATTAACTAACACAAGTTTAAGTGGGCCAAGAATAGTCAGCTTAAAACCCAAGTCAATTATGTAGAACTAATTCATCAAATCTAATTTATCCGCCACAGTGGAAAGAAGTATTCGCAGGAAAATACATCCGCAGTGTTCCCAGCAATTGACACCAAAGTTGTGAAATCATTATTGCACACCCAAAGGGCCAAAATTCCACCATTCGAAGCAAAATCAGAGCTCGCATACAAGAATCAACAAAACTCAAATGTAAAGATTCCCCCTACTCTTTAAGAAAGCCCCTCAAGTAAAATTCTTTTCAGGATCCCTTTGTCAAAAAACGAGGCTATCCATAAACGGATTCAAGGAGGACGAAGGTGGTTTTTCAAGAACCAGGAATGAACAGACCAATGAACGAAGGAGATTGTCCCCGGCAGCGAGGGTGTCAAGGACGGCATCATCATGGTGGGCGGCGAATCGTCTTCTGAGTTGATGGGGTTCATCTTTCGTGGCTACGTTGATGCTTTTGCAAGGGTTCGAAGTTAAGGGCATGTTTGGTATTTCAAATTGTTCTATTTTAATTTTGACTACGATGATCTCCATCATCCATGTTTAATATATGGTTTAATATTTCAAATTGTTCTATTTTAATTTTGACTACGTGCCATAATATATGGCTTAATATTCTACAAGGCAAAAAATAATATGCAAAGCCACTTTATTTATCATAAGCGGTCACTAGAGGTTTGACTATTTGGATCTGTTAGGGTGTTAGGGCATGTTGGTTGGCATTGCCACAATTTTGAAATTTCTGGGGTGGCATTATAATCCCAATAATGGTTTTAGTTTTGGGGATAATTTTGGATTTGGATGATAACTATATAAAAATTTAGAGTAGTAATTAGACCACATGGGCCTTTTCAATTTTACAATGCACAGAGTCAGTCTAGGCGACAAGACGAAACAGGCACACACACACACACACTCATGAGTCATGAGAATGAACTTAATCGAAAACAAAGCTAGCTAATAAACTACAAATAACTGGGATAGATCATGCGGCGTCGGTGTCGACGGCATCATCATTGTTGTTGTCATAATCCTCGTTGTCGTAGTCCTCATCATCTCCTCCTTCTCCTTCTGCCTCGGTGATGGAACCCAAGGATACTGCAGCCACTGTACCAGACACCACTTTCCCAATTCTCCGTAATGTCCTCTTCATTGCCGCCTGGAATTAAACACATGTGCGCTTTGTATAATTACATAACTGCTTTTATCGCATTTTTATATTTTTAGGTTCTTGAATATTGAGTCATAACAATTTTGTAATTAAAACACACACACACAGACACACACTATATCTGCGTATAAGATAAAATATAAAGGAACTTCTACTACATATTCATATATAATAATTCATGAACAAGACCATTTCAAACTTTAACATCATAAATGAAATCACGTTATTAAACGAATTCTTCATAAATGAATAAACACCTATATTCTTACAGTTATAATCCTATATGTGTGTGAGTTAGATAACTGATTTGCATATCTTAAAAAAATTAGTTGAGTTGATTATTTATAAAAATCATATGTTAGTTTCTCTAAAGTACCATTTTAAATATAATCATTTATATATATTCGGTACTATTCTCCTGAGTCCTGATAAGAAAAAAAGACCCTTTTAATATGTGATGGGAGACTTTAATTTAGGAACCAGCGGGAGAGTATCCTAAGGTATCAGAGCAAGATCCGCGCAAAAATGAAAAAAGAAAGATGGACTCACTTTCATTCTTGTTTGATGTCTCGGACGGGATTGGTCAGATTGGGAAGGCTTTGTCTGAAAAGGAAAAATATTATGTGGCCAAGCTAAGGGATCGAAGAGCACACACACATAAACAATAATTGATACTATATATAACTGGCTACCATTAAAAAAAAGGAAAATATATATACCCATAATACTGTATTTCGTAAATTAATGTTAAGGCCTAGGTAAGAATATATATACACATAAAAGGGAAAATATACCATCAAAATATTGTACCATTTAGTCTCTCCAATGATAAAATCAAGATTCAAAATATAGACATATATTTATATCATTATATGGGTAATCAAAATTGAAAAACATCAAATAATAATGCACCTTTGAACTGGATTGAGCGGATCGGGAAGGCTTTGCCTGAAAATAATAATAATAAACAAAAGCAATGATATAATATATATATATATATATTTATATACTCTGATCCTTATTATAAGGCACCAACTAACAATTGTATTTGGTCCTTTTTATAAGACACTTATTTATTCACAATGAGCATTAATTATGTTTTTTTTTTTCCATATATGCCCCTAATTAATAAGGGTAGTGGGTAAAAATAATAATTAATATAATATTAGTTTAGTGTAATTTAGGTAATATTGTAATTAGTAACTTTAGGCTTTTTTTATTAATATTGAAAAATTATTTAAATTAGAGTGAGAGAGAGAGAGAGGACAACTTTATATAATTTAACACGAATGTGCTTTTTTATTAATGAGCGCCTGAAAATTGTTAATTATCGTCAAAGTCAGTATTATAATTGGTAGCAGGGAATAGAGAAAGAGTATAGAGTGAGAGAGAGAGAGAGAGAGGGGTAAATATATATAATATAACACGAATATGTGTGTGTGACTGTGAAGATACGTATATACCCTTGATGAGCGCCTGGCTTGAAGCTTGAGTAAAAAGGTATAATTATCGTCAAAGTCAGTATGCTCATGCTTAAACCTTCGCCCTTGGTAGCAGGGAATGCAGAGATTAAAAGTATTGGCTTCTGTTGTGCTGGCAAAACGACACTGCGTACAAGTGAAGAAGAGGGCAGGGATGAAATCTTTACACGCAGCGCAAAACGGCCTGCCGCTTGAAGTGATGTAGCTGAGAGTTAACAACTCGTCAAACAGCAGGAAGCCATCGTCGTTTTGATCGAGGAGGCTGAAGAAACTCCGGGTGTGTTGGTCGGAATGTGCCATGAACTCGCGAAGGTCGATTTTGCCATCTCCATCTTCGTCCATTGACCTGAACTCACTCTCCATCTCTCTTTTTTCTTCCTCAGTGAAGTTTTCATACGCAGCTCTTGCAACCCTCCTTATGTCCTCCATTGGTGCCCCCCTCTCTCTCTGTTTGGAGATTAATTTGAGCATATACCATCATGTTTATGCTATTATCAATCATATTAATTGAGGCCATGAAGGTCACATCATTCTAATGTCCGAGTAATGCTAAGTCTGATAAGACCCCAAGCCAATCCAATAGAACTTGAGTCTAATGTTGACGACATGAAGTTAACCGACTATCAGCGTGTGGAAGAAGCTTCACCACAAAATAATATATCGTTATGGTGCATAGTGGCCTCAAAAGCATTCGCGAAATCTCAATATTATCCGAAAAGTTTTTTTTTTTTTTTTTTTTTTTTTTTCTCAATATAATATCATCTGGAAGCTTTAAAACCTCCCCAAGAAGGGGCAAAGAAAGACTTGTGCAGACTCAATCAAATACAAATAAAATTAAACTAACAAAATATAATTGTCTTAATCCAGCTCTGCTGGTCTATGGTTTAGATTTTCTCACACTGTATGAGTGTAGCCACTCGTGGCATAATCATATTAATTGGATTAAGGTGGAAATAATCTCAAAGATAGAAAAGCCTAAACCTTTTATCCTATGTTTGGTACAATATTAATTGAATCAAGGAGGAAATCTACCCTGAAGTATTTGTGAAAATGCATACCTGGCTGGCACCATAAGGTTTATTTAGGATCCAAAAATTTACATAAAAGGGTTCTAAAATAGTGTAAAAATATTGGATGACTGTGCTGTGAATATGACCTAACATCCATTACTTTTATTAATCCTGGGGTAAAAGTGTGAATCCCCCACAAAAATTAACTGACGTGAATGGCCGTAACATTTTTTGGGGGTAACAAATTGGAGCCTTTATGTGAATTTTTATACGCAAGGTTTGTGTTTTTAATATGACCTCCGAATCAACAAATAAGAAATAAGTTATGATTTAAATATAACTTATTGGGTTCAGAGGTAGCAATTTGCTGGGTAGAATAACTTAATTTTAATGTATAATATATATTAAATAGAAATAAAGTTGGAAAGTTGTTAAATTTTAATGTCTCTTCTACACATTTTCTATATTACTGCTCTAACCTGGCCTATGTTTTTTATAACCCTCTATCAAGGCTTGAAATAGTTTACGGGCCAAGTAGACAACTGTAAATCACATGTGGACTACAATCAAGAAATATTTTATCCAAAACAGTAATTAGATAATATCTAGAACATTTAGTTTTGATCAAAATATTAAATTAGTAATATCTAGAACTCCCTTATATAGTGATATGATCGATTATATCTAGATATAATATGAATAAATAATAAGATATAATATTATCATCTTTAACAAAATATCTAACATGCAACTGTTTTTACCTACGCCTTGGCTCTTCAACATTAAACTCAAGTTCAATCTTATTGGCTGGGCCGGCAAATGAAACATGGGCCAACGTATATTTTTGTCGAATAGTGCTGTAATAGATGGTTGGTTTTTGCAGATCCATTGGTACTTGTGGAAGGCTTACAATTAGCTTGGGATTTGGGATATAAGAAGATTATTCTAGAGTCCAATGCAAATGATGTTGTTAATCTTTTACTTGACTCTTCCTGTGATACTTGTAGTAGTTTAATTTTAAAAGATAGAGTTCTTTTAAACTTAAATTGGTAGGTGGATGTTAGGGTGATTTCCAGGGATTTCAATAGGCTAGCTGATGCGATGGCCAAGAGGGGCATTGCTGATTCTTGCCTATTGGATGAGTGCCCAATTGATCTGCGGGGTTGGCTTGTCCAAGAGTCTTTGGGATTAAATTCTCATTCTATGTAATTTGCTTTTAGTTATGTAGGCTTTATGCCACCCTTTTATCAAAAAAACAAAAAGAATAACATTTGGATCCGTCATCCTTGAGTTCAACTAGCAAAAAGGTTAGACACTCACTAAAAGAGAGGAGGTTTGATCTTGAAGTTGGTCAATGCGCTGAGGGAGACATCCTAGGTAATGTGAATTTGTAGAAACGCAGGTTGAGGTGGAGGCATATATACTCTCAACCCTATATACTCTGGGGAGCAAAGTCATAGCACCCTGCCCTTAAAATGTGGGTGAATCAAACTCCTCTCCTAAAAATTTTTTATAAAAAAAAGAAAAGAAATAACATTTAGGGATAATGACTTTTTGGTCCCAATTAAGAGAAATAATATTACATAAGTTTCTATTGATAAGCGAATACTCACAATTAACGAGTGAATAGTTACTATTAATAACTTATGGAACTTATTAATGTATTATTTTTCTTGATTGGGAGCTAGATGTCATTCTCTCCAACATTTATACTCCTCCATTCTTTTTGTAAGACACTTTCTTCATGTTTCATATTGTAGAAAAACCTTAAACCTTATCGACTATTCTATATTAAAAGTCAATAACTTTCTAAATTTACCACAATTTAACTACATACTTTCCACACAAAAAAAGTACATATATAATGATAAATGAAGAATAAAATTGTACATTCACGTAAAAAGTTTAACTTTTAACGATTTGTTTATATGGAAATAGTTATTGAAAATTGAGCCAAAATTTTAAAAATATAACCACCTCCTTTTTAACTTCTGTTTTCTAAAAACAGATGTTAATTAATGTTGTTAAATTTACTTTTTCTAGCAACGAGGTTACTTATGCTCAGAAAAGAAAGAAAGAAAGAAAGAAAGAAAAAAGGGAAAATAACACTCAGGTCCCAAGGAACATACAAAATATCAAAAAAGTCCTACCCTAAAATCACATATTAAAAAATTCTTATTTATATTGACAATAGGAAATGCTATATTCACAACAAAATTTAAAAATTTGGTCATTCAAAAGAGAAAAAGCTATATTCACAATAAAATTTAAACATCTGGATTTTGTTTAACTCAGGTTCCTAAGCGTACAGAGGCCATTCACAACAGAAACAGCTAGATTCACAACAGGAAGTGCTATATTCACAACAAAATTTAAAACCTGATGATTCACAACAACAAAAGCTATATCCACAACAAAAAATGCTAAATTCACAACAAAATTTAAATACCTAAATTTTGATATGTGATTTTAGGTTAAGATTTTTTTAATATTTTGTATGTTCTTTGGGATTTGAGTCCCCCCCCCAAAAAAAAAAAAAAAAAAAAAAACACACACACACAAACACACCAATGAAGCCTTTAACCCAAGATAAGTCGTGCATGGATAAGAAAAGGTACTTGCACATTGACATGCAAAAAACTGAATGACACGGTTACTTTGGCAATTGGCACTACCTGTGGAAAGTTAAACGATTGTGAGATTTAACTCAGATAGCGTGTGGAAGAAGCTAAAACCAAAGATAAGTACAACTTGGGCCAAGAAAATTCTGTCTTCCATGAAACACTCAATTCTTTAGTCATAGTTTGAATTTTATGCTGCTATCGCCATGCGACAACCATAACGGTATATATATTTTTAAGGAAAAATTTCATTCAGGTCCCAAAGATAAAAAAAATATCAAAAAAAATCTCATGGTAGATTCATTTATAAAAAAAGTCTTTAGTTATCTTATTGACATAGATGGTTTTGCCAATAGTTATTTTATGATTTGTCAATATAATTATATGGAACGAGTTTTCCTACCTATCTTTGGGATAGGTAGGGAGAGCTCCTCCCATCCGAACCGTCGAGATGAGATTTGGGCGGTCATTTAATTTTTTTTTTTACTTTTTATTTTTTAAAAAAGACTTATTTTAATGGGTAGATAATCTAAAATAAAGATAATTTTTCAACTAACATATTTTCAAAAAATGATTTTTTCATTTAAAAATTGCGAGTTAAAAAAAATCAAATCGGACGGTTCATATTTGGAGGAGTTTTCCCTATCGCAAGATAGGAAGGGAAAGCGGTTCCATAGTTATATACACTTGTCAATAGAAGCTGTTTTACTTAACATAAATGAATTGTCAATTGCCACTCTTTAACTCGTCAATATAGTCAAACGCACTTGTCAATGAGAGTTAGTTTGATTAATATATATGAGTTTATCAATGGTTACTCTATGACTTATCAATATAGTCACATGCACTTGTAAAGTAAAGCTTGTTAACAGCCGCTCTTTGACTTATCAATTTAGTCATGTACACTTATTAATAAAGTAAGTTCATCTCTAAACTCCATATCAATGAGGTCGTTATGGATTTTTTTAAATTTTTTTTTTTTATAGAGAAATTTACAATAGGACCTGTTTGATTTATTTTCTAGTCTTTAGGACTAGAATGAAATTTTCTCTATTCTTAAGGTTGGACCACTATATTATGTCCTTCCATCCTATTTGACTTATCAATCTAGTCACGTACACTTATTAATAAAGTAAGCTCACCTTTAAACTCCATATCAATGAGGTCCTTATGGATTTATTTTTTTAATTTTTTTATGGAGAAATTTACAACAAGACTTTTTTTATATATTTTCTGGTCTTTGGGACTAGAATGAACTTTTCTCTATTCTTAAGGTTGGACCACTATATTATGTCCTTCCATTCTGTTTCTTTCCTTTATATATACGTGACGACAAAGACGACGACCAAGATGAAGGCTATCTAATTTGAATTTCATCGCACATGCCTGGGATCTGAGGCACATCAAAAGTTAAACAGACGGTTCAAAATCCACCCCAAGTCCCCGATGGCTGACTTATAGCAAACAATTTATCTATTTTTTTTTTTGGGCTTAAGGTACGACCAACACTTTAAAATATTTTGTGATACATTTAATATCCTAAAATATTTTTTTAGGTGTGTCCATTACTCTAAAATACTTTTTTGTGTAATTTTGTACTTAACAATTTAGATAACTTAGGTTTTAAATACACATGAAAAAATATTTCATGGGGTTAAATGCACAAAAAAAAAAAAAAAAAAAAAAAGTTTATATGGTACTAGACGCATTTGAAATGATGCTATAAGACAATGTTGTCAAAATCGAGTTTCTACATGTAGACACGAGAAGGGGTGATAAAAATGTAAATCGTAAAAATGACACGAAACGTAAAGTTTCTACTTTCTACCACTTAAGGTTAGAATTCAAAAAATATATATATATATATATATAGAAAAAAAATTATAAATCACTCAAAATTCAATGAACAACTTCATATTTAAAAGATATAAGTCATATAACTATATAAAACATAAGTCAAAAGAATCAAAAGAATAAATTTTTTTGGGGGGGGGGGGATTTATTCGCATAGAATTATCAATTTTTCATGGATCCTATCTTTTTTTCCTCTTTCTTTTATTTAACTTTATTCGTAATTAACTTCTTAAAATGCCAGTAGAGATTCCTACTAAAAAGGAGATACAACGAAAAAGATAAATAAGAAAAAAAAATTGCCAAAACATAAACTCTCTATCCTATTTGTTTTTCTTATCCTTCTTTCTTTTATTTAAATTTAATTTATCTTTGTATTTAGCTCCTTCAAAGCCATGAGAACAGATCTGTACTAAAAATGAGATAATAAACCCAACGAAAAGGAAAGTAAGGAGTAACAAATTAATATACTATTTTGGTTTAAGTAGATTAAAGATTATACATATAAATGATTGTAAGAATTAAGCAAAGAAAAAATATAAGAAAGTTTAATAATATTTTTATTCGCTATTTTTTGTCAGAAAGTGGAAAGGAGTCTCTTTCCATTCGGATCATGTAAAAAGGAAAGAAATTGAAGTAAATCTTCAAGACAAGTTCATTAGCTTAATCTTTTTTGGCCAAAAAAAAAAAAAAAGAAAAGAAGAAGCTTTTCATCATTTTTTTAAAAGAAAAAATAGTAGAAACTGTAAAACTGATGTTTCTACCGTTTTTATATGTTTGCGCGACGTTTCTACCAGTTTCTGCTCATGACAGTTTCTACTTGCGTTTTAGCACGTATGACCTTAATAAAAACATGAAAACATATGTTTTTACACTAGTTTTTGACAACAATGCTCTAAGGTAGAGCTTGGAATCAGGGCCAATCAGGCCCGACAGGGCCTCGGGTAAGGAAAACATCTGTTTTTCAAAGCCCAATCCGATAGTACCAGGGCCAAGGCCGGTCCTACAAGGCCTGAAAATTACTATTCCAAATTTTAATTATTTTTCCTTCGGTTTTTTCTAAGGAAATATAATTAATAAATTGTAACCACTAAAGTTCTAATCTATCAAATAAATGTTATCAACATTAACATCTAAACAATATAAATCATCCAACAAATAAACACATTCATTAATTCGTAATAAAAAACAAATAAACACAAAGAATATGTTTTTTTCCTTTTTTTCAAAAAATATTAAACAAAGGAATTGCTTTATGCCCTTGACAAAATGCCTTTCTCTCTCGTAATTTTGTGTGTGTCTGTAAATTCCTTCGGTTCATGCATGATTTTACTAACATGTAAAAATAATTATACTTATTTTACACAAAATATCTTTATAATTTATTACTTATATAATATTGTAATACCAAACTATGTGTTTATTTAATATGAAAACATCCTGCTTTAAAATTTATAATAACTAATTATATGTTTTAATACGAATAATAATAAACATAAAAAAGGGTTATAGTTTAAACTAGAAAAAATCTAAGTAATTACAAATAAACACATTCATTAAGTGGAAGTCTAAGTAATATATATATATATATATATTTTAAAAAAAGTTACAATTAAATGGGTCTAACGGGTCGACCCACAGGGCCAATTTCAAATTTTTGGCCTACTTTTCAAGCCCGGCCCTTGACGGGCCAGGATTTAAACGGGCCGGCTCGACGGGCCCGGTCTGATTTTTCGGCTCTACTCCAAGGTGCTAAGTGCTATAGAAAAAAAAATTAGAGTGTTGGATGCACTTGAAAAAAATACTTTAAGATACTAAATATATCTTATTTTTTAGACTACAGTATACATTTGGTCCTTCATGTTTGCTTCTGATATCATTTTAGTCCTTTAAGTTTATAAAGTGCACTTTTGGTCCCTTAATGTTGATAGCGTTAGTCTGACTTAACGGAAAATATTGACTCAACAATTTTAAGCGATGATTGTGTAATTAAATGCTCATTAAGCATGTTTATATGTAACCACATATATATTTTTTGCATCTAAAAAAAATACTTGATGTTAGACGCTCTTCAAGATCAAATACATGCATTTTTGTATCTTAACCCTTGTTAAAAGTGTGTCAAGCGTCATGTACTATTTAGATGTGCAAATATACCCATAAGGTTTAAAATTGGAACAAAAATGTTAGATATAAACTTACATCACTACTTTGGTCGTGTGCTCACATTATTTTGCCTATACATATTCAACGGTGTTAGATGCATTTTGAATATTGAGTAAATGCCCTTTTTGATCCCTGATAAAAAACACGGACCTCATTTTAGTCTCTTACAAAAAACGACTCTTATTCGTCCTTTTTAAGGGACTAAAAATGACATTTTGGAAATTTATGAGGGATCAAAATGTTAACTAATCAACCCTTATTCATCCTTTTTATGGACTAAAAAAGACCTTTTTTTTGTAAGGGACCAAAATGGGGATCACGTTTATTATCAGGGACTAGAAAGGGTATTTACTCTTGAATATTTAGGGTTAGTTTGGATGGAGGGAAAGTGAGGGGGGAGGGGAGGTAAAAAATGGGGGGAGAAGAAAATTGTACTAAAATTTGGTCTAGTGGGGCCCACCAAATTTTCTTCTCCCTCATTTTTTTTCTCTCCCCTCCCCCCCCCTTCCCTCAATCCAAACTAAGCCTCAGAGAATGCATTTTTAGTAAAAACTCATGAGCTATCTTTTCACCTTAAATAATCTTACTTAATTTGTATTCAATTGAGCATGCATGTCTTTCTATGACATATTCAGCCTGCAGACCCAAGTCCTTTTTCCCTCCTTCATGCGTTCATTTTCGAAATAAGATCATGATAACTAAGCAACTGCATAAGTTTTGTCTTTCTACATGTTGGATAACACAACATGATTCCGATATTAAACGAAATCAAATAATGTTAGTTCAAAGTGTTACTGCATATATTCACTTTTTTATTTCTTTAACTTTGTGTGTCAGGAAAAAACAAATATTTTCGTGTTGATACCTTTCTATATTAAGCGAGTGTGAGAAGCACCAATTATTGCCTTTTGCTGCTATGTTTAGATTAAGCATGCCTCAAAATTTTGCTGATTATCTTTTGCTATTTGATTATTTTTGCTCGTAGTTTGATGTCCTTGCTATCGGTTCTTTCCACCTTTGAAATTATTTCAGAAAAAACCCAACACGGCAGTAGCTGCCATGCTTACACGATCAAAAGAAAGCGAGAGTAATGAAGATACGAACCTGACAGAAGAGGAAAGAACTGATAAGGAGTAGAAAGAGCTCATACCTCTGTTCACAAGTGGAAAGTCGAAACAATATCAAGGGTGGCAAAATGGACTGAATGGTGCTTTGGCTGATCAAATGGGTCTTGGGAAGACAATCCAAACTATTGGTTTCCTTGCACATCTGAAAGGGAAAGGTTTGGATGGCACATATTTGATAGTTGCTCCTCTGTCAGCCCTTTCTAATTGGATGGGCCAACAACAGTGTTTAGAAGACCAATTTATGAGCACCAGTTGCCATAGCGCTAGCATGGACTGAGAGTATTTTAAGTTTCCCTTGAGGATCTTGCCACTTGTGTTGGTCTCTATTTCTTAGATTTACCATTTAAGTATATCATACTTAGAATTTGAATGTCAAATTAAGGGGCTCGATAAAACTTGAAAGGAAGAAAATTTGTGCTTTTCTCACATGAAGTCACTTTTCACAGAGTAATACTTATATTCTACTTGACTGAAAGTTGAAGTGTTATATTTATTAGTTTTAATGTTTTATTATCATAGATCATCCTTACACTTATTATTTTGTCATGACTTCCTTTCAGCAGCTTTGAATATGCTGTGGAATGAAGAGAAAGCAATCTTTCAGGTACTTGACATTGTTTAGTACTTGTGTTGCATTGAACATGATTCCGGTCATGTCTTTCTGATATCATAACTGAAGTTGAGATGAAATGTATAAAATATAGGATTGAATAATTGTGGCGCACAGAGTCCACCGGCTGTAATATTATTTATAGTAGGGTTGGAAACCCTAAATGTACAAATAAGATGACATGTCCTATACAATTACTTTTTAAGCATATAAGACCTATTGGGTGACTATACACTTTGGGCCCTATAACTCTTTAAGCTTTAGTGTATTTACGGGCCTGCTCACTCCATTTGTTTCAACAGGCCCCCGCAAACTTGGGATAGGTGACTGAACAATCCCAAGTTTGGATCTGAATTCGCTGAACCGTGGGTACGACAAAGCCTTTGTGAAAAAGTCTGCTATCTGATCCACCGATGGTACATATCTCACCGACAACTCTCGTGCAAGTACCTTATCTCTGACGAAGTGCACATCGAGCTCGATGTGTTTAGATCTGGCATGGAACACTGGATTCGCGGCTAGGGCAGCGGCGCTAAGATTGTCGCACCACGCTATTGGAGGTTCCGAAGATGGAGTCCGATCTCGTTGTGAATGATTGAAGCGGGAAAGCTCGGATGAGAGGTCTGCAAGTGATCGATACTCGGATTCGCGCTTGATCTGGAAACAACACGCTGCTTCTTTGACGACCAGGAGATGAGAGAATCACTGAGATAGACACAATATCCTCCCATCGACCGTCGATCATCCGGACACACCACCCAGTCCGCATCGGTGAACCCTTGCAAGGTGAGGTGATCGCTTGGTCTGATATGCAAAGAATAATTTATCGTTCCTTTAAGATACCTGAGAACTCGTTTTAGAGCTTGCCAGTGAACACTTGTTGGACAGCTCATAAACTGACTCAGCTTATTTACTGCGAATAATATGTCCGGCCTTGTGTTTGTTAGGTATTGTAGGGCTCCAATAATTTTCCTGTATTTGGTGGCATCTTCGAGTGACACTCCATCATCCTTAGACAAAGCTTTGTTGATTACCATCGGTGTAGGTACAGGGGAGCTATTTTGCATATGACTGCGACACAGAATATTGCCAATGTAATTTTCTTGTTTCAAGTATAGTCCAGTCTCATCTCGATATACTTCAATACCTAGGAAATGATGTAGTTGTCCCAAATCTTTTAGGGCAAACTTGTTGTTCAGTTGCTCAACAAACATGTCTATCATTTTGACTGAGTTTCCAGTAACAATGATGTCATCGACGTATATGAGAACGAACATGACATACCTTTCATGTCTGAGAAAGAAGAGGGAAGAGTCACACTTAGAATGGATAAAGCCCCAGCCTTGTAGAGTTGATTTCAACTTGTCAAACCAGGCCCTTGGTGCTTGTTTGAGCCCATATAGAGCTTTATGTAGCAAGCAAACATGGTTAGGATGTTTGGGATCAACATACCCTTCAGGTTGCCTCATTAGAACCACTTCTTGCAACTCACCATTAAGAAAAGCATTATTAATGTCCATTTGTCGGATCTGCCAGTTCATAGTAACCGCAATAGTGAGGATAAATCTCAGAGTGGAGGACTTCAGGACTGGACTGAAAGTTTCATCAAAGTCAATGCCAGGACTTTGTTGAAACCCTTTAGCTACCAGTCTAGCTTTGTGTTTTTGAAATGATCCATCTGAGTTGAACTTGTTTTTGAGAACCCACTTACAATCAACTAGGTTTCTCTGCCCACTGTAGGGAATTAGCTTCCATGTTTTGTTCTTGATCAAGGCATGATATTCTTCTTGCATTGCATTTCTCCATTCATCACGTTTGAGGGCTTCTTTTACTGTAGTAGGAACTGCATCTCTACTGGTCTCAGTTGCTACTGTACCAATATAAGGCCATTTGTGTTTGACAACACCAGTTTTGCTTCTAGTTGCCATAGAGTGCTGATTTCTCATTGCAATTTGTTTATTTGCATTTTCCTCTGCTTCTTGAGTTGTAGCATTGTAGTGAGATGGTGAACCTGAACCACTAACGGTAGGACTGACTGTATGTTCTGCATCCTTTTCAGAATTATCATCTGAGTGTGTGGAGGAGGAGGAACTGATGTGAGCAGGAGAACTATCAGCTGACATATCTGGCATTACATTCTCGGTTTGCTGTTGGAGTGTGTCAGAGAGATTAGCTGGTTGTGATTCAAGCTCAGGTATGGGTATGTTAAATGAATTTTGAGTGTAGGAATAGGTCCCTTCTTCTGGAATCTTCCTTTTGTTAATGAAACCTACAGCAAAAGGAAAATCAGATTCATTGAACTCAACATGTCTAGATAGATAGACTCTCCCAGTGGAACTTAGGCATTTATATCCTTTGTGTGAGCTGCTATATCCCAGAAAGACACATTTAGTTGTCCGGAAGTCCAGCTTGTGGTGGTTGTAGGGTCTTAGGCAAGGATAACAGGTAGAGCCAAATATCTTGAGTCTGCTATAGTCTGGATTTTTCTGGAAAAGCTTGAAATAAGGTGAGATTCCACCTAGAACATTAGTAGGCAACTGATTTACCAACACTGTCGCTGTGTGGAATGCTTCCCACCAATAGTGGAGAGGCATTTTTGCTTGAGCAAGCAAAGTGAGTCCCATTTCAGTTATATGTCTGTGTTTTCTTTCGGCTCTTCCATTTTGAGAGGAGGTATGTGGACATGAATGTCTAAAATGTATACCTGACCTCTTGTAGGATTCTAGAAAAACTCTGTATTCTCCACCCCAATCACTTTGGAGTATTTTGATTTTTCTATCAAATTGATTTTCAACAAGATTTTTGAATTGAGTAAACACATTTAGTGCCTCATCTTTGGTCTTTAAAGGAAAGATCCATGAGAATCTGCTATAATCATCAAGAAATAAGATATAATACCGGAAACCATTAAAAGAGGCCATAGGTGCTGGTCCCCATAGGTCTGTGTGAATTAATTCAAGAGGTTCAGATGCTTGTGAAAGAGAAGCCTTAAAAGGTAGAGAATGGGATTTTCCATATTTGCATGACTC
Organism: Acacia acuminata; assembly: GCA_019022655.1. NCBI lineage: Eukaryota > Viridiplantae > Streptophyta > Magnoliopsida > Fabales > Fabaceae > Acacia > Acacia acuminata. Next base: position 567,187 of record JAFJYI010000023.1, read on the forward strand.
ACAGAATGTAGTTTCACTGTTACTAACTTTAAAATTACAAGCACTAATGACTTGATTGAGAACTCTATCACTAGGATGTCCAAGTCTACAATGTAGCAAGTTTCTATTAAAACTAGAACTATTAGATACTGAACTAACAGCTTCTTTTGCTGATTGAACAGCTTCTTTCTCAACAGAAAACGTCAGATCATCACTGCTGCACCTTTCAGTCCCTCTGGAAACCTTGAACATGCCTTCTTTAGTTGGTATGCCTTGCAACATTATCTCCCCTGTTTCCTGTTCCTTCACAGAAAATCCATTTTTATTAAAAACAATATCTGCATTGTTGTCATCAGCCACTTTGTAAACACTTAACAAGTTCTTTTTAATTCCGAGTGAATAAAGAATGTCATTCAGCTGAACAATTTTATCATTATTCACATTTGATAACCTAGAGGAGCCAACTTTTTCAACTTTCAGCTTGTTACCATTGCCTACTACCAGATTCATCTTACCCTTAGGATCATTAGGATTGTCAATGTGATTGATGTCATTTGTAACATGATTTGGTTGCTCTTTGTCCGGTACCAAGCATCATCATCAACAGTCTCAGGAGTTGCCCAATAGGCAAAATCAGCACTGTTTGAGCCAGAGGAGCCAGCTGAGTTGAACTTCTTCTTGTCAGGTTTAACAAAGGACTTGTCAAACCTATAGAAACAGTGTTCTACAACATGCCCATATCTTTCGCATAGCTGGCATTTAGGCTTGTTTTCTCCATAGTTATTATTGTAATATCTGCCTCCACCTCTTCTGCCATAGTTGTTCCTGCCTCTTCCTCTATTACCGCGAATGATGGGAGCAATTTCCATTCCAGTTTTGGGTAGGTGGACGTTCTGTTTTAACAAGGTTTGCATAGTTGTTTGAAACAGATAGCTTAGAGAGTTGATTCAGCTGATCCAGCCTGCTTTCATAGGTGAGAAGAGTGGATTGGAAGCCAATCCAGCTTAGATCATCAAGTTCTTTGCTCAGCTGCACAACAATTGGATTATACTCAGCATCAAGGCCTGCAAGGACCTGAATGAATAAATCTGGAAGTGAGATTGAAGAGCCAGCAACAGTGAGTTGTTCAGAAAACCCTTTCATTTTAACCAGATAATCTTTCATTGTCATGGAGTCTTTTAAGTACTTTGAAAATCTGATTTAAGCATAAGGATCCTAGATTTTGTCTGAACCCCTGCTATTTCCTTTGCAGCTGCCCATAGTCCAGCAGCAGTAGACACATCGGTCATTTGGGAGGACACTTCTAGTGTCATGGTATTCAGTAACCAGCCAAACACAAGTTGGTCTGCAGCTACCCAATCTTCAAAGTTGGGATTGAGGGTGGTTTTTCCAGCCTCTTGAGTAAACTGAGAGGGACAGGAGTTTGACCCATTGATGAAGCCTTCAAGCTTGTGTCCCTTAATAATAGGTAACACATGAGTTTGCCAAATAAGGTAATTTGTTCCATCGACTTGACAGAACACACGAGAAATCTTTGTTTTGTGAAGAGGGCTTAGACATAGCCGCTTTGATGAAAGGGAAATGGCGTCGAGATTGCTTCCCTGTGTGTGAGTGCGGTGGAGGAGTCTTGGGTCCCTTGGTCGTCATGGCGCTAGCAGAAATAGCTCGATACCAAGATGAAATGTATAAAATATAGGATTGAATAATTGTGGCGCACAGAGTCCACTGGCTGTAATATTATTTATAGTAGGGTTGGAAACCCTAAATGTACAAATAAGATGACATCTGTCCTATACAATTACTTTTACAGCATATAAGACCTATTGGGCTGACTATACACTTTGGGCCCTATAACTCTTTAAGCTTTAGTGTATTTACGGGCCTGCTCACTCCATTTGTTTCAACAAGTTGCATTTAATTTCAAGTTTGGGCTTAATTTCTGTTTGTTATTTGTGTCCACTCAAACAAAATTTATCTGGAATAGCAATGCATGGTGAGATGCTGGTGAACCGCGTGGGTTTGAGTGGACATCCCTTTTGAATAAAGAACCATGGAATAGCAATGTGAGATGCTACAAATTCCTTTATTTGTGAAACTGAAGGCATTCCTTGTCCGATGGTTTCTCTCCATGCTCATTTAATTCGATCGAATATGTTAGGAACTGATGAATATTGCTATGGTTAGGAAAACGGAATGCTGTTAAATAACAAGTGAAGTTTCTGCCTATCTTTCTTGCAGGTGAAGCTATTTCTAGCGGGAAGCTAATAATTGCAGTTTCATACTTTGGGGTGCATGTTCATACTGAAACTCGTGACCTCTGTGATGAAGTGTCCTGTCCTGTTGTAGCAGGCAATTTTGTGATTGCTCACACCCAAACACTGCCTTCATTTACCCCACCAGTTAGTTTCATTATACCAACTATTTGTTCTTTGCATTATTAATTCAATACACAATAAATTAGTTTCATTATACCAACTATTTGTTCTTTGCATTATTAATTCAATACACAATAAAAACAGCAACTTATCTCATTTGCAATATGAAGGATTTTAAGAGGCTAAATTAATTGCCTCAATTATATTTTCTTGAATGTAAGTTTTGTTGACATCTTTTTGGGGCCTCTAGAAGTTATGCTTAACAAGGCGTTTACAAAATTGAGGTTGGCATGCTATCTCTCCTTTAGGATCTCAGCTGCTAAAAAGATATCTTTTTGCGCTGTGTAAAGAATTCACTCCTGCCCTCTTCTTCACCTGTACGCAGTGTCGTTTCATCCACAATTCCCCTCCGCTTACTTACGATCTCAGTCAGTGGCGGAGCCAGGATTTTTAGTTTGTGGGTGCACAATTAGTGGGGGGATTCGGGGCAGCGCCCCCGGATTTTTTTTTTAAAGAAAAGTTTTAAAGTAAAGACTGTGAGGTGTGGCTCCATGCGAATTTCCTTGAATTGTAAATCTACAACTAGACCAACAGCAACAAACTATCTTGGAACATACTTGTCTGATCTGGCTGGACTGGGCAAACAGGTCCTCTTAACCTGGTTCGCACGCCTCTTTGTGAACCCAATGCAGAACATCCTCAATGTATAGTTATCGGTGGTCTTGACGTCCACATGAGCTTCGGTCAAAGTTTTCCATTTGCGAACCAATGACCTCAGCTTGTGAAGTCCATTCCCTAGAGATTGCAACAAAAAGTTTTAAATGTGCATTATAAGCATTGAGGACATCAAACACAGTACAAGGAGGACTGGCACCAGCCAAGAATCATACCCAGAAGTTTGTGAGAACATTCTTGCCTTGAACATCTTCAGCTCTCAACCTAATCTTCCTGAATATGTGATCCTCATCACCTTGGAGATCAACCAAAGGGACCTCAAACACTCTGTGCTTCAGTCCATCTGAGGCAATCTATCATTAGCAACACACCTCATCAGTAAGCATAACCCAGAAGGTGGTACAATTACATCATACTCTTAAGAACCCATCTCAAACGTTAGCATTCACAATCATAGTTTTCAGTCAGACTCCACCAACTTAAACATTCCATTTTACAGGAGGGAAAATAATAAAAAGTAATTAAAGAACAGAACGATAAAAATAATGCTATCAAATCACAAAGCCATCCGCACCCGCAATTAAGACCAAACCAATGAAAATGATAGATAAAGAATCCATGAAAAACTAAAGAAGCAAGAAGTTACTGCGAGATAAAAACCCATAACAACTCATATCAAATTCTGAACAGTTCAATTGATTCATATCTAGAAATAATGAACCTGATGTTAATTACGAGTCAGATCTGGTGCAATGGAAAACAAAACTTTCCTCAAAACGGATTAAACTCAATGATAATTCACCAATTGAGAGATGAAATAAGACGGGTAAAACTATAACATGGAGTACGATTAATATCAATTGCAAGCATTTCCAAGAACACTAAAACAATAGAATCGAACAAACCCGCATGGCAAAGCCATCCAGATTCGGCAGAAAAAATACATAAGACTAACAAAGAAAGAGCAAGGCTAGAGCAATTAAAACATAGATTAAGAGGAAGGCATGCTGGATTCAATTCAGATCAAAATCTTGTGAAGACAGAAAAGAATCCCTTCAGAGAGGGCGATGGAACGAATTGGGGGAGAAAATTTAAAAAATATATATATAATGAAGCAATAATTTTGTCTGAGCCCAAGTTCGAACCTGGGACCTCTTGTGGGAAAGCCCAGCGTGATAACCAAGCACACCACGCAGCTTATTATAAGACTATTCCTTCACAATTTATATATTCTAAAAATATTTGTGGGTGCACTTGCCCACATAGACACAAGTGTGGCTCCGCCACTGATCTCAGTATTGACAGCTACCAAGGCGGAAAGTTTCAGCACCAGCAACTTTCCTTCATATATATTATCCCCTATTTCCAATTCAATTTTATTTCTATCCAAATATAGGCTATATATATATTTTGGAGGAGCAAAAATACTCGTAAACTTTAAAAAGAAACAAAACATGGGAAAAGGAAAAGAAAAAAAGAAAAAAACAAAAGGCTGAAAATGAAAAGATGGTGTGATCCATATTTTTATATTTATTAATTGATATTTCCTCAATAATAATTTAGAAAGAAAGGAAATGATAAATTAACCAAGATGACTAGAATGTTTTATAAAATATATGTTATATTAATTAATTTTACTATTTTCCTTAATTTAAACAAATTAGGAAAATATGTTATACATACAAATATATTTTTATTAAGGACGGGAGTGAGTATCTCATTATCCCTGTCAAAGGAGGACCTATCAAAGGCACTGCGTGAGGTAAGGACTGTTCTTTTTCATGTAATGGGGTACTATATTTTGACTGTTCTCATTATGAGAGCCAGGAGCTCTGACTTTAATTACCATGTTATACTACTTTATTAATAAATAAAAAAAATTGTTTAATCAAATGAATTTATAATTGTTGATTAACCCACGGATATTATTTCAGAATAATAGAGTAACATCAGTACAACATAAAACAGGTATCACCAATTTATATTACAACATGTCACCATATTAACTATACTAACTACATAGAGTTGGGCCTAACCATTATGATCCGGCCCAATACCTATTACAGTACAGAAATACATAAACCACATAACTACTTTCTACAATATAATGAACTGAATATACCAACAACAACAAAAAATGAACTGAACAAAACTTGAGATTTTGGAAAGAACAGTTCTTACCTCACGCAGTTCTTTCATTGGTTGTGCATATTGCATTTTGTTGAATCAGAAGCTTCCTCGAAGGTTGAGAGCATCCTCTGAGCAAAAAAAAAGAAGGTTGAGAGCATCCACTAGTCTTCGTTTTCGTCTTTGTCGCCCACATAAGAAACATGATGGCCATGGCCTTATCTTCTTCCACATGCTGAAATATATCTCATTATTAGAAGACACATCTTTCTTGACAATGGAAGATTTTAAGGACCTTTGAGTGTATTGAGTGTAAGGGTGAAAATAGGTTAAGCCTTATTAGGGGTCTATGGGTTAGTCTACTTTAACCTAGTCTATTTAGTAAATATGTCAGATTTAAACTTAAGCCTATTGTCAGGCCTATTTAGATAAACAGGCCAAGCCTATTTTCATAAGGTTTAGCATACGGGCCTGACCTATTTAGTTTTTTTTTTTAAAAAAATATGTATTATTATGCATAATTATAAATAATTTAATCTAAATTAATTTTGTAAATTATTTACAAAATTAATAACTTAGTCTTAACCCTAAGTTTCACATTTCATCATTTGCCCATGAACTTAACTTTTTCATTCATCAATTGATCACATCTACTTTTCTTCTTAAGTTTCTTTTAGTGATGCCCAAATGAAAATGATTCAAATAGGAGAGGTTTATCTCATTTTCTTCAAGAAAAATAAAAGGTAAAATATAGTTTTACATGCTATTTCTCGTACTTTTTTATTTTAAAAAATATATCTTTTTAGTTAATAGATGATTAATTTTTCTTGTTCAATTCCTAGTTACTCGAGACAATTGTTGGTACTAAGTGTTATTTTCTTTTATTTCATTTGAGAAGGATTCCTAAATATTTACGACATAACGTAGGCTTTCAAATAAGCTTGATGAATTATATATGAACTTATATACATAAACTTTAAACTTATTTAAAAGTCTACATTTTAAGTAGGTCTTTAAATAAGTTTTAGGCCTTATTAGGTCTTTTGAAGGCTTATTATTATTATTATTATTATTATTTTGAAGACTTATGCTCAAACCTAAAAAAAAGATTACATACAAGTTTAGGCCCAGGCTCAGACTTTAGATTTCCATGCAAGCCCAAACCTACTTGACTAAAGCTTAACCTATTTCAACCTTTAAGCGTATTTTGTGGGGCTGCAATTTTCCCTAAAAATTACTTGGGCAGACTCAGTCAAATACGTCAGTGTCACCACGTATATTTCGGTCAAGATAATTTCTCTACTGCTGTGACAAGATCCAGTGGTATTTGTAATTTTATATTAATGTTCTTCAATTAATTAATGCCACCGGTATTTTTTAAAAAAAATTATTTACAACTCAACTAAACTTCAGGACTCCAAATTAATAAACAAAATACAACAAGATAGAAATGTACGAGGTATATATCCACTAATGAGCCTGCTATATCAATTATCTCAAAAGCTAAACCCTAGCTAGAGAGCAGACTCTTAAGTCTGTACGTCACTTAACGGAGTTAAAGTATCAAGGATATGAGAATTAAGAAGCCATACCTGACTTTTGTCGTTATAAAATCACATGACGAAGTTCAAAGAAATTTTATTTCTTTCTTCTTCATATCTAATCTTTTGAGATGACCTCTGCTCTTATATTTTTAATGATAACACTGTGTCTTTATTTTTTGTTTGTGTGTAATAATTTAGTTGTAAGGCCAAATATGTTGAGATGTTTGAACCAAAAAAAAAAAAATACAGGGAGAGAGGAAAGGGAAGACGATCATGGAGGAAATGAGTGAGGTTGCAAGAGCTGAGTATGAAAATTTGTCATCTGGAGACAAGAAACTGATAAAGGATGAATTCAGGTCAATGGCCGGAGATATAGATAATAGAATCAACCCTGAAGAGTTCACGTCGAGCCCTGACCATACAGGACGAGGATCATCTTCAACCTCCTGGACCGAAACAACGACGGCTTCCTCGACTTTGACGATTTCAAAACTCTGAGCTACATCAAAGAAAGCGGCCGGCCGTTCTGTTCCCGCTGTAGAAATATCATCCCTGGTATGTTTTTCACTTGTAAGCGCTGTCGTTTTAACCCCGAACACACGGACGCTCCTACTTTTGAGATATCTGTGTTTCCTGCTACCATGGACGTGTACGGTATATCCATGAGCATAGTGGTGATCAGTTTGAGGGTAAGTATTCCATTTTACTCAAGCTTCGTCCAGACCAGGTTCGGGTACATATGTTGATACTATTTTTATGGTCAAGGTGCACGATCTTAACAACAAAGTTTTTTGCTATAAGCGAATGATATAATTAAGTTTTGAATGAGATAAAAGTACATATAATCTTTTTAAAAATGAGCAATATTAAATTGACCCAAACATAGGTCTTGTAAGAATTTTGGGCTTACTTAAAAATTCAATTTACTCGTTAAAGTACCCATACGAAACCAAAGCACCAATGCGAACTTTGATTACAGTACACAACAAATACACCAAAGAAAAGAGAAGATAACATTTTTATAAAAGAACCTTTTAGAGGGAGAAGAACAGTAATCTGAGTTGAGATGACAAGTCCCACATCAAATAATTAAAGTTAAGCTTGATCAGTAGTACATATAAATGTGTAAAGACTCAAATTTAATAATTAAGTTTTTTATTTAAGGTGTGATGTTCTTCTCCTCTTTTCTGTTTCCTCATTACTACTAACAAGTGATATATAGATGGTAGATATATGATAAATTAAAGTTGAAGGATTTTGACCTAGAAGGTAGTGTTAATCCCTGACTCATTGGCCATTTGGAGATGTGTTTTAAAATGATGAAAAAATATTGTACGACTCTGAATATGACCTAAAGTTCGTTACTTCTATTGACCGACACAAAAATTAGATGTCGTCAACAGCTTGACATTTTTGTACCAATTTGGAGCATTTATGTGCATTTTATACGTAAGTTTGTGTTTTTAATACGACCTCCGATTCCGAATCTACATATGAAAAATAAGTTATGATTCAGCTTTAACTTATTAGGTTTTTTGGGTCAAAGAACTTTAACTTATTAGGTTCACAGGTATATTATTGCTGCATAATTTTTTCTGGATAAGAAACATGAGCATATATAATCTAGTGGTCTAGCCTTACAGTTGTATTTTGTGGTCTAATTGCGATCACATAAACATTAAAATTAAGTTCTACCTACCTAAATTGACTTGGGTATCCAAGCTGACCTTTCTTGGCGACCAAAATAATTAACGTGCCAGTTAACTAGTGAATATGTCATAGAAAGACTTGCGAAGACTCAATAGAATACGAATATATAAAACTAACAAGAATCCAGTGATATATATAAGTGTAAGTGGCGAGGCCATATGCTCAACAAAGATACACAGAGAGAGGGAGAGAAAGAGGATCAATAGATGGAGTTGATAAGAAAGGTGGCGAAAGCCAAGTATGCAAACTTGAGAGATGAAGAAAAAAGAGAGATGGAGAGAAAGTTCAAGGCAATGGACAAAGATGGAGATGGCCGAATTAGCCTTCATGAGTTCACATCACACTCCGACCAATACACCAAGAGTTTCTTCAGCCTCCTGGATCAAAACGGCGATGGCTTCCTGCAGTTCGACGAGCTCTTAACTCTCAGCTACATCACCTCAAGCGGCAGGCCGTTTTGTGCTGTGTGTAAAGATTTCATCCCTGCCCTCTTCTTCACCTGTACGCAGTGTCGTTTCATCCACAATTCCCCTCCGCTTACTTACGATCTCTGTATCAACTGCTACCAAGGCGGAAAGTTTCAGCACGAGCACACTGAGTTTGAAGACAATTATACCCTCTTACTCGACCTTTCATCTCATCAACAGGTAACTCTTACTTACTTTATATATAAAACATGATTAGAGAGTTTATCTTCATCTTAAATATGAAACAGATTTATTTATATTTGTTAATTATTTCTTAATTTATGTTGTTTACTTAGTAATAATCAAGGAAAAAAAAATATGAAAATTAAGGAAGATGACTAAAGTGTACCTAACTAATTCAACTAACTTCCTTAATCTACTCATATTAGATAAATATGTCTTATATTAAGAATATAACACTACTAGAAAAAAATAAAAAAAATGACGGAAATACGGAATTTTGCGACGGAAAAAAAATTCCGTCGCAAAACTAAGAAATTTGCGACGGATATTATAATCCGTCGCTAATTTGCGACGGAAAAATATTCCGTCGCAAAATATTAGCGACGGAACATGAATCGTTAACCGCTAGCGGCCAAAAGGCCACCGGTTTCCCACCTTTTAAATCCATCGCAAAAGTTAGCGACGGATTCAAAATCCGTCGCTAAATGGCGGCCAAAAGGCCGCCACTTTCCCACCTTTTGAATCCGTCGCAAAAGTTAGCGACGGATTCAAAACCGTCGCTAAATGGCGGCCAAAAGGCCGCCAATTTTGCCACATCTTGCGACGATTTGGTTCCGTCGTTAGTGGCTACTTTTTGCGACGGAATTGGTTTTCCGTCGCAAAAAGTGATTTTGCGACGGAAGGAGTTTCCGTCGCAAAATCTCTTAAATTATCATCTTCTCCCTCGGCTCGCCCTCGCCCGACGGCCCCCCACCCACAAAACCCACGCTCTCCCCGCCCCCCCCGGCTTAGCCCCCTTCCCCTCGGCTCCCTCCCCCCCCTCCCTTTCCCCTCGGCTCCCTCCCCTTCAACGCCCTCCCCCTTCCCCTCGGCTCCCTCCCCCTTCAACCCGTCCCCCCCTTCAACGCCGTCCTCCCCCCTTGGCCCTCGGCTCCCTCCCGTCGGCTCCCTCCCCCTTGGCCCTCGGCTCCTTCCCCCTTCAACACCGAAGCTCCTCCCTCGTCTCCATAGTCGCCATTCTTGATCACACGGTGCTCTTCTCCATCGTCCGGCTACCCTCCCCCTTCGGTAAGCTCCCTTTTTTTTTCACCGATTATTTATTATGATAAATTTAATATAGATAAAAATTGAAAAAATTAGTCATATTTATTACTCTTGAATAAATAGGTCTCCATGATCATAGTTCTCTTGTCGCTAGGTGCTCTTCTCCGTCCGGCTACCCTCCCCTTCCGGTAAGCTCCTTTTTTTTCACCACATTATTTATTATGAGAAATTAGTATAGATAAAAATTGAAAAAATTAGTCATATTTATTTCTCCTAAATAAATAGGTAATAATTTAACATTATTGTTTATTTAGGTTATAATTTTGTTAATAATTAAAGTCTATTAAGTATTTAGAGGAGCAATATAAATATTAATGCAATGTATAAATGATTAATTTTGATTTGTCAATGATATTTTATTTCTTTTTATAATAAAAAATATACATGAATAACATTAATGGTACATAAAATGATATTGGTGTGATAAAATTATGATTATTTATTAGTTGGTAATGATACATAAATCTATAATAGGATGGTGTTGAAATTAGAAAAGTGAAGTGTTGAGAAATGATATCTAGGGATAGGGCAATAAATTTTTTTTAAAAAATATTCCGTTTCAATTTTTTATTTGAATCTATCTTTAACAAGTTATACAATAAAATTGATAATGTATAAAACAAAATTACAAAATACTATTTAGATAAATAGGTAATTATAAATATAAAAGATAAAGTTGATTTTGCACATTATATAAATTTGATTAAGTCTTAAATAATCTTTATATGTTAGAAACTCCAAAATACTTATAGTGTTCTATTATTTGTTTGCCCCCTCCACAAGCATGTCCCCATATTCGGTGTGCTATCCTCATTCTCTCGGTTGCTTCTTTGGGATATGTTCTTTGTTCAATGCATGTGTTTGTTTTTCACTTTCTTGACTAAATGGCAATTGGTTGATACAAGTGGCTAGTTGTATTGGTTACTTATATATATTTGTGGCATATTGAGATGTTAATTAGGTTAGTAACTGAACTAGCTAGGAAGTATGGAAGACAATCATGATAGGAGTTGGATGTACAATCGTTTAAGCGAGAGAAGACAACTAACTCAAGTATTCTTGGCGGGTTTGAAAGAGTTCATCAATTTTGCTTTGGCACATTCACCTCATTCAAGTAGGGCGATCAGTTGTCCGTGTGCCAAATGTAGGTGTTTAAGATTTGAAGATTCGGAGACGGTCAAAATCCATTTGTGTAAAAAGGGATTCATGAAGGATTATGAGTGTTGGGAATGTCATGGTGAAGTCCGACAGACACCGAGAGGTTATTACGGGGACAGTAGTCATCGAGACAATCTTAATCAATATGAGCAAAGTTATGGTTATGGACGCGGCGGGACCGTCGATCGGCCAATATTTCGATCCCATTACTCATGCTGAACCGTCATACATGGGAGAGGGACCGATACACATACTCAACCATCATACATGGGAGAGGATCCTCATCCGGAAGCCGATAGGTTCTATAAAATGCTTCAAGAAGCGCAACGTCCGTTATGGGAAGGTTGCGAACACTTTGAAAATAGTGAATATTCATCGCTATCGGCTACCCTAGCAACACTAAGCTTGAAGACCGATCACCATATGAGTGAGAGGAATTACAATGAAATGATGCAGATCATGAGTAAGGTTGTTCCGAACGACAATAATTTGCCGAAGGATTTTTATCAAAAAAAAAGGTGAAAGAGTTGGGCCTTGGATGTAAAAAAATCCACCGCCGCCCCATAGGATGTATGTTGTATTACAAGGATGATCTTGAGTGACCAACCGTAAATTTTGCGGACATGACAGAGATATAAAGTTGTGAGGATTGGAAGGAAAACGACCCGTCGGGCATTAAGCAAGATGACATACTTTCCTCTCGTGCCCGGACTTCGAGAGATTGTATGCATCGAACAAACATTTGCTCACATGAGATGGCACCGGAGCATCGGGGATGAAAACTTTGTGACGCATCCATCCGATGCCGAAGCTTGGCAAAAATTTGACGAGGCGAATCCTTCCTTTGCTAGGGATCCCGCAATGTCCGTCTTGGTCTATGTTCGGATGGGTTCGCTCCTTTCGACAACGGGCGGGATTTATTCATGTTGGCTGTCATTGTGACACCGTACAACCTCTCACCTTCTATGTGCATGAGAAGAGAGTTTTTGTTTCTTAACGCGTTAATCCTTGGGCCATCCAACCCCAAAAAGAAGATAGATGTGTACCTAAGGCCTTTGATAGACGAGCTTAAGATGTTGTGGAGTGAAGGGGTTATTACGTATGATATATCGTTGAGCCAAAATTTCACCATGCGGGCTGCCTTAATGTGGACGATAAATGACTTCCCTCCATATGGTATGTTGAGTGGCCGGCAAACGTCCGGGAAGCTTGCATGCCCGATATGTCTTGAACAAAACATGGGTTTTACCTTGGATTACGGTCACAAGGTCTGTTGGTTTGACAGCACCGGCGGTTCCGCCCCGAGCATCCGTATAGGAGGAATAAAAAAGACTTCATGCGGAGTGTGGTCGAACACGCAGATCAACCTCGTCGTTTAAGTGGCCAAGAAGTATGGGACGGGGTCAAGTACATTCAAAGTGTTGAAGAGGGGGCTGCGTCCACCAACCCGAGGGATACGGTGTTCATCATCATTGGAACAAACGCAAAGCATATTCGGGAGCTACCATATTGGAAAGATCAATTGTTAAGACACAATCTCGATGTCATGCATATTGAGAGGAATGTGTTTTGCAATATTCTGTACACCGTGATGGACACCAAGGGCAAGACGAAGGACACGGTCAACGCAAGACTGGACATAGAAGCGATTTGCGAAGGCCTGATTTGCATTTGGTGCGAGAATGGCACGGGACGGACTTCCAAACCTAGAGCGCCGTACACATTCAACAAACAACAGAATTTAGAGTTGTTACAATGGGTTAAAGACTTGAAACTCCCGGACGATTATGCGTCAAATTTGAAAAGATGTGTCAACATGCACGAGGCGAAGTTATTCGGGATGAAAAGTCATGATTGTCATGTTTTTTTCTAGAGATTGTTGCCGTGGGCCTTCAAAGCACTTCCGAAGCATATATGGTCTATTTTGACGGAATTTTCAATGTTCTTTAGAGAAATCTGTGCTTTTGAGCTTAATGTTGAAAAGTTACGGCACCTTGAGATGAGCATGCCAATAATGCTATGCAAATTAGAGATGGTGTTTCCTCCTAGCATGTTTGACTCAATGGAACATTTGCCTGTTCACTTGGCATACGAAGCAAAGGTAGGAGGGCCACAACAATATAGGTGGATGTATCCGTTTGAGAGGTAATATATATTTATTTCACACTTTTATTAATTGACGGACATGATACTTTAGTTTATTAATACTCTCTCATTGTCCACTTTGTAGGTTTTTACGCACACTTAAGAAGAAGATAAAAAATTCAAGGTATGTTGAAGGATCTATCACGAGGCGTACCTAGTCGAAGAGGCGACAAAATTTGCGTCATACTACTATCCCCCGAAATGATATCAAGATGGAGAAGGGTACCTCGCAACGATGATGGCGGTGACACAAGCAAACAAAATTCAATATTTAATTTTCCAGGCCGAGTCTTGGGAAAACGTTGGAGGTCAACTCTGGAAGGGAACGATAAGAAAGTAGCGGAGTGGTACATTCTAAACAACTGTGAAGAGGTCGCCCGTATTTAAAGTAAGCTTTCTTTTGCTTTTTTTACGTTACGGTAAGTATTAAAATATTAACTTCATTTTTTTCCCGTACAGTTACTTCTCTAATTGGGTCCGATCAGAAAATCCTTTAATGTCGGATTCCGCAGTTGATCAATTCACGACCTCCGAGTTTCCTAAATGGTTTCAACGCTACTTCGTGAAACATCCAAAAGATCCAACTGAAGTTGCATGGAGTTTATCTCATGGAGCTGCAATAGTTGTTACCCGGTGCAAAAAATATTTAATCAATGGGTATCGGTTTTATATCGATGAAGCGAACGCAAGTACAATATGTTGCAATTACGGTGTATGTTGTCGAGGTGGCCAAGGTGACGGGGTGGAGGCCGACTACTACGGGAAGTTAATTGACATAATTCAGCTGAATTACCCGTGGGACAAAGTGGTGACCCTTTTTAAATGTGAGTGGTTTGATAACAGTCCGCGTGGGACAAAAGTGGACATATATGGAAATGTTGAGGTCCACTGGACAAGGAGATATACGGTTGGTTATGACCCATTTATCCTTGCTCAACAGGCGGAACAAGTGTACTATACATTATACCCCACATCACGTCAAGGGTGGAGGGGAGTTATCAAAACCAAAGCACGAAATATTATACCCAAGTTGAAAGAGTCGGAAACAAATAACGGTATGATATGGAACCGTTCCAAGCCGATGCGGAACATTTACTGAGCCCATATACATTGTCGACGATGATGTACCAAGCAACCTGTTCAATTTCAGTGCTGCGGAGTTAGAGTTGATTCCTATCCAAATTGACGATGAGGAATCGACGAAGAGGCAAACGAGATTTATTTCGATAGTGAATCCGAGTTCGACGATTATGAGACTTCGAGGAAGGCACGGAGGCCGAGGTCGAAGAAGAGGAATCGTCCGATTGATTTGTGTTAGTTCTTTGTTTATGACGATATATTATACTAGATATATCCTAATTTGCCAATGTGATATTAATTAAATTTCTTAAATTTATAAACATTTTGATATAATGTTTATGAGTGTTCGAGAGATGGAGCATACAAGAGGGCGTTCGGGTAGTGGACGTAGTGGTGGTCGCTCCCGCCCGCGTCCTATTAGAGGGGGTAGGGCCACGCCATCTGCCCCCTTCGTAGTCCGAGGGCTCGGGGTTCCCGAGTTGCCGCCACTTGATCATCTCTGTCATCTCCACCGTCGGTTTATTTGTCATCTTCACCGTCGGTTCATATGTCATCGTCACCGTCTACCGCCTCGATCCACAAGAAGGGCAACAACAGGTTTTACTTTATGATTTCTGATTAATTTACATATGTTTAGTTTTCTTGAACCATCTATGTACAAATATCTTCAATAGTTCACATTCGTTCCTTTAGCCCACTGGGTCGCCTCAGAGCCACGTTGGGGAAGAAGGTAGTTCCTCCGATACACCCATCTGGGGAATGGTAGATCCTGTGACAGGGAAGCTTTGGGTCTGTCCTGGAGGCGAGCACGAGTAAGTAATGTAAAGTTACCAGTTATGTTACGATTTTCTACCTTCAGTTTGTATGCATGCTAATATTTGCATCTCATCCTCTGTCTTCAGATTTTACCCTTATAATGAGGTTGCGGATTGGATCTCGCGTCAAATATTCCGTAATTTCAATCAGCCTTGGGGCGTTGGACACAGATCCCTAAGGAGAATCGTGATCGTTGGTTCGAAGAGTTCTTGGTAAGTTGTGTGTTTTATCATCAAGCAATTTTAAAATTTAGAGCACTAATTGTTCATTATTGATTTGCAGAATCAGTATAGCACGTTGCCTAAACATCGTGAAGATCTGAAAAAAGCTTATAACTACAAAGGAAGCCGGTGGTTGACTGAGAGGTGTTATAAGTTGAGAAGGCAAAGAGGCAAGCACAATTGGATTCAACCTAGGACACTGCAGAGGAATTAATTCAACAATGGACCAACGATCCGAAGTTTCTCAACAAAAGTGAGAAAAATAAGCAAAATAGGGCCAAAATGGAAGGACCGTCATATGTTGGCGGATCCATTCCATTTAGTGAGCATCGACGCAAAATTGTGAGTAGACATTATTTTCTATTTAAGTATTCAATATTTTGTAGGTCATCATTTGTATTTGCGGGAAGAGTCGGGAAGTTCTGCAGAGTCACTTGATTGGGCTACCTTTGAGCGAACCCATTCCAGCGATCGAAGGGAGTGAGAGTATTTGGATTAACAACAAGGCGAAGCAAGTAGCGGTGAGACATTTATTGCATATTATTTGTTTCATGCTTTGCAATATTTATTTCATTTCACATGCCTTATTTCTCCCGTATTTTTGTGCTTGTAGGAAACCTTTCGAAGCGTCGCGGGATAGAGACTCGCAGAGAGTGGGGCCGACCCCGCATCGTCTCGGTCCGACAATGAGAATCTCTTCTTTCGGGCTACGGGAGAGGATTTGACAAGAAAGGGAGAGTCTTCGGGGTAGGTGCCTCTGCTAGCCGACTGAAGCAAACGAAGCGCTCCTTAGCTGGCACTGATGAAGGTGTTTATGTAGGTAAACGTTATGCATTTGCTACTAATTGTTACATTTTCATTCATTTGTCCATTTAAATGATGTTCAAAAAATAAACGTATTTCGTAATATTTTTTTGCAGATGAGATAAAGAAGATGAAGGCATTGGTGGAGGAGCTTAACCAGACACGACAAAGACAAATGACTCGGGAACGAGGAGATGATGATGCAACAGATGACTCGGGAGCGAGGAGATGATGAAGCGGCGAGATGACTTTGGAGCGGGAGATGATCAAGCGGCGGATGCTCCCAGGAACGAGGAGATGATGAGGCAAAGAATGTTCCAGAACGGGAGATGATGATGCGGCGGATGAGTCAACAAATGGAGATGATGAACCATATGCGGCTTCAACTTAAGTCCCTAATGAAAGACAAGGGTGCGGAGCGGCTCCCGATTGTGGTGATGGTGGTGACGACAATGATGATGATGATATCACTTTGTTTAGACTATACTTTAGTAGATTTTTGTTTTAAACAATATTATTTATATTGTATTTTATCTATGTAAACTATTTCGATTGTTATTTTAATCATATACAGTTTTACTATTATATTTTTAAATTTTAAATGCCATTTTTAAATGTTTTTAATTATTTTTCAAAAAATTTTTTCAAAAAATTTGCAATGGGAATAAACATTTAAAAAAATAAAAATAATTATTTTATATAAAAAAAATGAAAATTAGTGACGGAAATAAACATCCGTCGCTAATATAAAAAAAAACCGAAAATATAAAAAAAGTGATTTGCGACGGAAATTTATCCGTCGCAAATGTCAGATTTGCGACGGAATACTATTCCGTCGCAAATTTCAATTTGCGACGGATAACATTCCGTCGCAACTTTCCAATTTGCGACGGAAATTTATCCGGAAAAAAATCCGTCGCAAATTTGCGACGGAATGTTGTATCCGTCGCAATTTGCGACGGAATTTCGTTTTCCGTCGCAATTGTGACGACATTTTTTGAAAGGGACTGATTCCGTCGCTAATTCCGTCACAAATACGTTTTTGCGATGGAAATACCCTTTTTTTGCGACGGATTTTTTCCGTCGCAAAAACTGATTTTTTTTTTGTAGTGTAAGAAAGTAATATATATATTCTTAATTACTAATTAGCTAGTTATCAAAATTTACAAAATAGTACAATGTTTGGTTTTTTCCTTAATGTTTTCAGGCAAAGCCATCTGATCAATCCGATCATCAATCCAGTACGAGTCCTTCTGGGGATCAACCTTTCCTAAACTTGGATCGAAAATGAAAGTGAGTAAACCTTTTTTTTCCTTTGTTTGCCTCTTTAACACATGAGTACTACCTCCACCCTATGCTCGAAGTTCTTTTATAAAAGAGAGAGATATATAGTTAATTTAATTTGCGGATATAAATAAAATTAATTAGATTAGTCATTTGAAGAAAATATAAAGGGTTGATTTTTCTAAAATATTATCTTTAATTATGTTCATTGGAATTACTCTTGATGAAACCCTTTTAAAGTATGCTATTAATATGAATATTTTAGTCCATCCAGTCAAAAAATTTGGGAGACAACGTGAATTGATGTATTATATTTAAGATTAAAGTAAACTACTTGTCTAACTCCTATATTTAATACACAAGGGAGTACTAAATATAAGGTTGTAAATGACTAATTTGAGGATATTATGGGAATTAATTTAGTTATTTGTAATAAACATGTGTCTTGATTTCCTTAAAATCCTTTCTTTAATCACATGCATTGAAGGGAGGATAACATTTAGGTCCCAATTAAAAGAAATACTAATATATTGATAAGTTTCACAACTTGTTAACGATGGATTTGTCTATGTGAACTTTTCTCGTTATTTTTCATGATTTGGACCATAATGATATTTTCACTTAAAATTGCCCCTTGGTATCACACCAATAGATCACTGAGAAAAGGATTATAAATCTAGAAAACAATAAGGTAGATTGAGGTGTGATACTCATAATACAAGGTAGAGGGAAAAAAAAAAAAATACTTTTGAAATATTAGAAAAATTGTTAAAGCACTTTCTGGCCGTGAGAACTCCAAGGCCTACTATATCTTTTTTATGAATTGTTGAAAGAAAAGTAGTTGATATGAAAACTAAAATAGTAAACAAGGTACTTGTTGAACGTGCATATCCTAATAACTATTTTAATTTTGTTTTGTTATTGATTAATTTAGTTTTAATATTGACTATTTTAATTTTTATATTAAGTACTTTGATTGGCCGCGAACATAGTTCTTAATATATTTTTTGAATTTATAAAATAAGAGTAGCTAACAGTGAAACCAAAGTAGTAAATACTAAATAGGGTCCTTTTTGCTAAGTAGTTTCTAATAAGTATTTTTATTTGCTGTTAACTACTCTTGTTTTAGAACTTTAAAAAAAAAAAAAAAAGTTTGAAATTTTGTCCATAGCCAATCAAAATAGTCAATATTGAAACTAAAATACTTTCTCTGGTTCTAATAATAAGATCAAATTCATTTTTTTAGAAGAATTAAGGAAGTTAATTAAATTAAGTTAGAGTATTTTTTTTTTTTTTGAACTAATTAGTATGACTAATAAACTAATATATAATTTAAGAATATATAATATATTATATGATTAAATAACTTATTTAATTTCATTAATCTCTCTAAAAATAATCAATCCGATCTTATAATGAAGACCAGGATAGTAGTTATTAGAGAATGTTCAACAACATATACCTTATTTATTATTTTAATTTCACTATTGACTATGCAAATTTCTATATTGACTATCTATCTTCCTTTATTTAAGGAATTCAGAAAATATATATATTAGGCTGTTGTAGGCCGGTAAGGTCTTATCACAGACTACTTTAAGAAAAGTAGTGCTTTAACTTTAGATAGTGGAGGTTTTCTTTCCAGGTATAAAGTCCAAAATTTGTCATGATGAAGAATTATATACACGTGGTTAAATTGCAGAGGGCATTTAAGAAGATAGTGGCCGGGGTGAGTGGTGCAGTAAGTACAGTAACCGCTGGGCTTGGAATTTCTGGCGAGGAACGCCAAGTACAAGGTGCTGCTGAATGAATAATGGTGCAGTTAATAAGTTAATTATTATTACCTCTGATATTAATTATAAAAATATTTTTATAGTATAATTTATATTATAAAAGTATTCTTATAATTAAGATTTTATATTTATCAAATGTCTCGGTGTCGTCGCCCAGACCCTGCTCTACTTTTATCATGTCTTATGTTTTAGATTTGTCTAACGATGTCTGATGTCGTCACCCAGACTTTGTATACATACATTGTGAGTGGTTTATTACTCTGAACCAATTTGTACGGGTACCGTGTTGTGATGTGAACTGTTTTTTTAGCCAAAAAAAAAAAAAAGAACTGTTTGTTTTACCACCCACAGGCCACAGTAGAGAAAAAAGGGTAATATTAATTTTATTTCGTTGTAGAAAATTAAAAATATATCCAACATTCTTTCAAAGGTCAATCAATTAAAGATGATGAAGGTTTAAGATGCGAAGAAAATGACGGTCAGTTTTTATTAAAAGTGTACCTAAACATTATCCTTATCTTTTAGAGGGCCCATTTGGTACAGGGGAAAGATTTAAAAAGGAAAAAGAATTTAAAAGAGGGAAAGGAATGGAAGGGAAGATTGCCAGGGAAATTAAAAAGTTGGGCTGTTTGGTAGACATGGGAAGGTAACTTAAGTTGAGGGAAAATGAATGGTTTGGTATGAAGAATTGGGTGTTAGTTAAGTGGCAATATGAGGTGAAATACCAAAAATACCCCTAAATGGAAAAAACAAATTCGCCCTGTGCGTCTTGTTCGGCGTCATGACCCACTGTGTCGCCGCCACTCCCCCGCCTTGGACGCCACTCCCGCCACTGTCGATGCCACACCTGCCGTCTTAGACGTCGCCACCGTCGTCAGCTTCGAGTGTTGTATGCGACGCAATTTAATTTTAAAAAAACTCGACTCGACAATTCTCGAGAATTCTTATTGAATTCTCGAGAATTCATGGAGAATTCTCATTGAATTCTCGAGAATTCATTAGACAATTCTTTGAAAATTTATATTTGAATTCTCGAGAATTCAAATGAATTCTCAAAGAATTCTCTAATGAATTCCCGAGAATCATTTGAAAGAATTCTCGAGAATTTTCATCGTGGAGATTGCACTGAAAATTAACGCCAATTCTTGAGAATCTTTGGGCAATTCTCGATAATTGGTGTTACCGTGGAGAATGGACCCTCTCATTAACGCCAATTCTCGAGAATTGGTTTTCAATTCTCGAGAATTGGCGTCGGTTTTCAATTCTTTCAGTGTAGTGTGCACTCCATTTTTCGCCTCTTCTTCTTCTTTCGCCTCCTTCTCTTCTTCCTTCTTCCTTCACTTGCATTTATCTTTGTGCACTGATGGAGACTTTCAAACTTGCGTTAACCTTGTGCTGCGTCTCCAACTGCCCCGTCGTCGATTTTAGGTGAGAGTCCTTCGTTTAGCTCCTATCTTCAATTTCGGCTTCGTCGAGTCAGTAGGGTACCCAAGATTTCGCTATCCCTCCTTCTTGATCCTTGAAGTCCCGACGACAGAACCAAAAAAAAAAAAAAAAGCTTGATTTCTTTGTCATCCTTGCAACGTCGGTGTCGGGATTTGCGAGGAGGGAGGAGGAAGCGGCGTTGGCGTCGGCCTCGACAGCAATTGCAAAGAAGATGGATGATTGAAAGAGGAGAAGATAGTCATTTGGAATTTCTTCCCTAGGGAAGATCAACTTTCCTACCGAAAATGGAGGGAAGTGTACCACTAGAAAAAGCTAAATTTGTGATGGAATTTGCGAGGGAATCAAATTCCATCGCAAATTTTGGTCAATTTGCAAAAATGTCGCAAAAGGGGAATTTTTGCGAGGGAAATAGGGTTCCTCGCAAAAAGGCAAATTTTTGCGAGGAAATATGTTTCCTCGCAAAAATCCTCCTTTTGCGAGGGAACAATGTGTTCCCTCGCAAAAATCGCCTCTTTTTTGCGAGGGAACCCATTGTTCCCTTGCAAAATCATCTTTTTTTTTTTTGCCTCAAAATAAGGCAATAAGTCCAAGAATTGAAAAAAAAGGCCATTCACACACGGCTCTTATCCCTTTCCACCACGACCCTAACCATTCTGAGCCAAAAAAAACCCTAAACGTCTCCATTTTCGCCGCGACCTCACCGTCGGCCGTTGCACCTTTCAGGATCTCAGGCCTCAGCTCGTTGAGTCGCCGTTGTCAGTGAGTTCGGGCGCGAAGACACAACGAGAGCTCATCGTCGATTCGCCTTTTACTTTCTTCCTTTCAAGTTGCACGAGCAAGCAAGTCCGGCAAGAGCGACGGCGACTGTTCTCGGCAGTCATAACTGCGAGGATCTCACTCACTCCCCCGCTCTTTTTGATGCCCTTCCTGATTCAGACCCAGACCTCCATTCGCAACTGGAAAATGAAGTATCGCAACTCCAATAAGGTTTCTGCCAAATGGGTTCCCATTTTCTCTGTCGTTTCATTCATCCTGGGTATGCTCATTGCTAGTAGGTATCTTCCTCACTCTGGATTTCAATTACTTTGATCTTTCCCTTTTCTATTTTTGGCAAAAAAGAAAACCAATAATAATTGAAAGCTTCAGAGTTAGCTTACTTTTCGTATTTTGATTATATGAGCTCTATTGTGACTGGAAATCGTGGTTGTTGCAGGTTGTGGGAACCAACTGAATCAAACGGCCAGCTGGTTTCGCTGCGGCGGAATAATGAGGAGCTGCAAGTCGCCTCCAAGGAGTCCGATCCTGAAAAGGCATTTTTCTTTTGCCACTATTTTTCAGTTGCAATTCTAAAAGCGTTTGATTCTTTTATTTGATTTTGAAATCTGTGGGTTTTATTGCTATATCGAAGCTTGTGCGGAATCGGGACGTCATAAGCGAAGTTTACAAAACTCACGAAGCTATTCGATAAGTGATGGCTTGAATCTAATTCCATTTCGCTAGATTTTTACCGATCTTTAGGAACCGTAAAATGCGGTTGCTTTAGTTGTGTCAAAGGCATATGTTTCTTGGACAAGATGTGGTTCTATAATTACGATGCTAAACAAGAAATAACATTTTAATTTTAACCGGACTGAATAGTTGAAGGTGTGTCCTAACAGCATTTGGTGATAAGACTATAAGGATATGGTCTATTTCTGATGGCTCACGTTTAAAGTCATTTGTAGGGCACGCTTCCAGTGTGTTAAGAGCATCATTTCTTACACGTGGAACACAAATTGTTTCGTGTGGTATGAGTCCTGTGGAACCGATTTGGCACTCTTCTATCATTTTGATAGCATTTATCATTTATTTTAATCAATGTTTCAGGTGCCGATGGTTTAGTAAAGCTGTGGACACTAAAGAGTAGTGAATGCATTGCTACTTATGATCATCACGAAGACAAGGTGTTGGCCAACCCTTTGTTATATGTTTTTGTTGAATTTGTTAGTTTTTTCATGTAATAGAATATTTGCCCTGGTTTCTACATCTATATACATTATACTATGGGAAATGTTTCCATTGTTTTTACGCTTAATATTCTCCAAAGGAAAAGAGTTTTAGACTTTATGTTCTTAAGCTATGGTCCATGCAACACTTAGCCACTTTGTAAAAAGAAATGGTTTCGAACCTAAATTTCATAAATACCCCAAGTCTCTATAGTTCGTTCTTTCAAATTATGCTAACCATTATCTCCCTATATTTAGAAAGTCTCGCAACAAATTCTTCAATAAATTGCTTATAGGGTGTCTTTCTTGACTTTATTGCGATAACGGTGCATCTCTAGTTTTCTCACCAAGTCTGCGGGATTATCACTTGGTACGGGAGAAGGATCAAACCCGTAATCCTTTGCACGAACCCCCTCATTCAACAATTTGAGCTAACCTCTAAGTGGTCCGAGCATCCCTTTTTTGTTGACCACAAATTTCATTAAAAATTTTACCTGGTTGAATCTTTGCAATTTTCGATTTGCCAAGTAGGCTCATTATTCACAATTATATTCCAAGATGCTTTCGGTATTATGCTTGATTTCTCCCCCAGCAGCTCTATTCGTAGATATTTTCTTTGAGCCTCTATTCTCCTTCCCATTTGGAAATCTAGATAGACATACAAGTTTTGAAATTTATTTGTCCTATACTTTTCGAGTAAATGTAATCTGCAAGTTTGGGCCTTGGTCATTGGCGTAAAGACGTAAATGCAATCCCTCATGATCCTCTTTTCAGTTACTGCTCTATGAGTCTGTGTGCTAATTAATTTGGGATAACATTGTTTATTTGTTAGATGGATGATGAAGAGGAAGAATTTGTGACACAATGGTTCCTAATGTTAGATGCTTAATTTACGGAGATTTGGTTAGGGGTTGGTAGCGAGATGTTTCATCTAGATTTGGGTACTTGTCAAACTTTGGATATCCTCCCATTGCCATTCCTACTTTACTCTCTTTAACTTGTTTCATCAAGAAATTTTCTCTCTTTCTCTCTTTTCGTGTTGTCTATCATCTTTGGAGTGAAGTATCTTTGGATTGTATTTAAGTATAACAAAGTGATCAAATTGCTTGCGTTAAATTTATTAATGATTCCATTTCGGTTAATTTGCTTCATTTATGAACCAAGATAAAGGTGCCTTGCAATTGTTATGGACCTGTCTATAGTAAAGCTTCTTGAAGATGATGAGGTTACCTTCTCTTTTTTCTTTATTTTATTTCCGAAAAAAAAATCTCTTTCATAAATTGTGGCATAGGGTTCTCTATTTTAACTTGTACCACTTTGTTTCTACAGGATGAAACGATGCATTCGGGGCGGACGTGGAAGCCTTTCAGCGCCTTAAATAGAGACATAGGAGGAGACATGTCTACTTCCCGACCTTACAGTTCGAGACTGAGGCATGCATTACTTTGATTCATTATATTTTGAATTTCACCTCCCGTAATTTTTGTTTAAAACATTTCATGCCTTTTTTTGTTTTTGCTATGTAACTCTTATTATTGTTACAATAAGTTTTTTTTATTTTCTAATTTTTAATAATTTTTTATGTAATTATGTAATTATTTATATTTTTTAATATTTTTTAAAAAAATTAATTGAATTTTGCGAGGGAAAAGTTTTTCCCTCGCAAAATTTGAAAATTTTGCGAGGAACAAATTTTCCGTCGCAAATTTCAGGATTTGCGAGGGAAAAATGTTCCCTCGCAAATTTTTGAATTTGCGACGGAAAAAAGACTTTTTGCAACGGAAAATTGGTTGGCGATGACGATTTTTGCGACGGAACTTTTTCCTTCGCAAATTCCACCGCAAATCAGTTTTGCGACGGAAAATGTCTATTTTGCGAGGGAAAAATTCCGCCGCAAAAAACAGTTTTTTTTTTTTTTTTTTTTTTTGTAGTGGTGGTTTTCCCATGAATGAAGGAAGATCGAAAGTTCCCAGAAGGTAGGGCTACCAAACGTGTTCGGTGATGGAAGATTTGCAATCTTCCCTTTCCTTCGGCCGATCTTCCGGGTTTTGGTTTCGAGCCTTTGTGAATGCAAAAAACTTTCCTGGAATAGATCCTCGCTTTGGTGCCTGACATAATCTTAGAGTGGTTGCACACTTTGTCACCATTTTAATTTCAAGAATAGTGCTTTATATATTAATATAGAGGTTCAAGGCATCACAGGTAACATCGTTGGTGAAAAACACAAAACAAAAACAAAAGGCGAAGAATAAAGCAAAACTAACTCGAAACCTCACGACTCACCTAGAAGTAATTAAATTCCTTTTCCCATGACCAACTCTTGTTTGCTTGCTTTTGATTCTTCGCTAACTCAATCATTCTTAATATTATTTTAGTCCTTATTATAAGTCCATTTTTTTCTCTCCCAATAATACAAATTATATTGCAATCAAATAAAGATAAAAAAAATCTCAGATCAGTAGAAATAGAAACAACTAAATAAATAAAAGACAAACAAAAACTCCAGAAATATTATGATCCAGCAAGAATATAAGATTAGATAAAATTAACGAAAAACCAACAAGGTCTGCAACTGTTATAGATGTTGTAGAGAATTAAGAGGATTTGGGAAGAGAAGAGAGAAAGAAGATGAGAAATAGAAAGAATGGGAGAAGAACAGAACAGAAGAGAGGAGAGACATAGGAACCGAACAAAGGGAATGGGAAGAGAAAATTTGGTGATGCTCTTATTCATTCATCGTAACAAATCAGAATCAAACGGGCCATGAATGAGGAGAAGATGGTCATTTGGTCATTTGGAATTTCTTCCCTAGGGAAGATCAACTTTCCCACCGAAAATGGAGGGAAGTGGTTTTCCCATGAATGAAGGAAGATCGAAGGTTCCTGGAAGGCAGGGCTACCAAACGTGTTTGGTGATGGAAGATCTGCAATCTTCCCTTTCCTTCGGCCGATCTTCCGCGTATCAAATGGGCCCTAAGACGAAAAATTCCCAAAAAAAATATTTTTTATTATTTTAAAAAGTTTTCCTTTATAATATCCTCTCTTATGTTTTTCCCTCAATTTTCTTTCTATCTGAATAAAGGTTATATGTTTTTTGGAGGAGTAAAAATGCTCATAAACTTTAAAAAAAAAAACATGGGAAAAGGAAAAAAGAAAAGGCTGAAAATAAAAATATGGTTAGACCCATATTTTTCATATTTATTAATCTTTTCCTAATTTATTTTCACTGATTTCCCTCAACAATAATTTGGAAGGAGAGGAAACGGGGAATTAAGGAATATGATTAAAATATTTAATAAAATATATGTCATATTAATTAATTTAACTATCTTTCTTAATTTAATCAAATTAGGTAAATATACTAGTGCTGTTTCTCATCATCAATAAAATATATGGCCCAAATGGTTGCCGTAATACCACCTAAATGTAATTACCGAGTGCATATGCCTTTTGTTTCTCATCATTTCTCTCTATGACACCATTTCTTTACATTAACTTTACTTATGTATCAATGCCTTATAGTCTAATGATATGTCTTAATAGTAAGATGTTGCCAATTTGATCATTTTGAAGCTTCTAACTATTAGGGCACGCCCTTTTTATTTTTTTATTTTTTTAAAAGAAAAAACTTGTCTTGAGTGGTCGACTCGTGCTGTCACAATTTTATTCATTCGACATTCTCTCTTATACCATACCTTTCAAACTTTCCATCGCCACTACCTAATAAAAATCCCACATATCATTTTCATAACTACTAATCATTCATTGTATTTCTGCTTTTCCCTGCTCCTTTGGCCCCTGTAATTCTAAGCCATAAATTCCTTAACAGCAAAAGGTTAAAGAAAAAGCGATTAACGACAAAACATTTTTGGCATGATGTGGAAAGTGTGCCAATGTTGCAACAATAATATGCTTTGGAATCTTTGTGGCAGCAAAGAGAGGGAGTAATAGAAATGGGACGTGGTAAATCTCAATTTTTATATATTTTATCTTTTTTTATTTATTTATTTTAGGGATAATTTTAAACTAATTTGGACTTATTAAATAATATTTAGATTATTAGTCAACTTTAGGAAATAATATAAATATAAATTGATTATGATATTAATTAGCTTAATTATTAATATTGTGATTGTTATCTTGTGATTGAATAATATTTTTAAAATATAATATATGATCGATCACGATCTTATCATATTAGAAGATTCTATGGTGAAGAATTTTTCAAGAAACCTAAAAAGAAATCTAATAGTGGAATTTTATTAGACTTTTTAAAATTTAATAGACTCAAATTGGTACTCAAAGTTGTCTCCTACTTTCATAAAAAGACCTAGCCACCAACATCAAAGCGACAAGCTCTCATTGATAGCCGAAGATTTCTCACTCACGGACCCTCAGGAGAGACGCAGCTGCTCAAATTGGTGCTGGAAGTTTTTCTATATTCCTTGAGCAAAAAAAAAAGTTCTTCTATATTCACCAGAGGACGCTCTCATTGAGGCCGAAAGGTCTCTCTCTCACCGGCCTTACACTCACGGCCTCACCTTCAATTCCATCATTCTATTTCACTTCCCCTTTCCATTCGCACAAACATCACCGTTAATCGTCATCACCCAAGCATCACGCCACCTCATCAATGTTTATCCATTATCCTATTTTCATGGCTGTGACGTGTTTGGTGTAAAATAATGTATAGTTTGAGAAGATAGGAGAAAGAATGTAGATGAAGAAGAACCAATTGTATTAACAACAAAGAGCAATAAGCTCTAACCCATAAGGGTATAACAACTAAGAGCAATAAGCTCATATAAAGAGTAACCCATAAGGATTATCTCTAATCAACAAACCCTAATAATAGGGACCTTAATAATAGTGATTTAGGAGGGACTTCCCTCTCTAGAGAGAGAGACCCAAGTTAACCTCTCTCTAGCATACTTCCTTATCTCATTAGTTAAGACTAGGGCCCTAACTAATTCACTAACCACCTAATACCTCTAACACCCCCCTCAAGTTGAACACTATTTAGCTAAAAAGTGTTCAACTTGAAGAACGCAAAATAAGGAGGTAAGGTGGATTAAATTGAACAATTTTCAATCAACAAAAATAATACAAAAGATTGCTTCAATCACAAAATATTCTTCTCAATATCCTATTCTGAAATGCTTGACTTTTGGCATGCTTCAGTCTCTGCGATAATTGCCTCAATTTATTCTTTACTGAGCCATGAGAAATAAGCTTGGTGAAGTTGAATCATGTGACATGAATAGTTGCCCCCTAATAATAGGGATTTAGGAGGAACTTCCCTCTCTAGAGAGAGAGACCCAAGTTAACCTCTCTCTAGCACACTTCCTTATCTCATTAGTTAAGACCCCTTATATAGACTAGGGCCTTAACTAATTCACTAACCACTCAACCACCTAATACCTCTAACATTTGGGGCTTTTTTTGGGGGGGGGGGGGGGGGGGGGATATTATGGAAGCTTAAGCTAGTTAGGAGGTAACTTGGGAGGAACATGGAGGAAGCTAGAGCCTAGGACTTGCATTTGAAGACCATGAGGGAGTGTCTTTCCTTTTATCGATTTATTTCAAGACTTGAAAATTATTTAGTTTTAGATAATTTTGAGTTGTTTTGTTGAGAATAATTTAGTTTTAGATTGTAGACATATTATTTAGTTTGGATTGAATTGATAATTCGGATTTGAATTATGCTTAAGATTTTTGTTTGCAATCCGTTTAATTGTCGATTATATTATTGATTGAGTTTTCACTATCAATTTAATTGTCAGTTTAGGTTTATCCTCTTTAATTTATTGTTTGATTAGGTTGGTTAATTGTCTTGTTGTTTAATTAGACAATTGTGAACATGATTCCCAAAACTATCTTGAAACTATTTTAACTGGTTTTAATGGATTTAATTAAACTAGTGCTTATTCCATTATGAGTTTTCTAGTAGATTAGGTATTATTGAACATGAGGGTTTCCCATGTTTCAATTAGATAATTAAATTCATTAATTCCAATTTTTCATTAATCTCCCTTTGGTCTAACTACTTAATTTCGGCTAAGAAAGTTAATTCCATGTAAATCTAAAATTGTTTCCTTCACTATATCGGAACTAATCCATCTTACCTTTTCTTATTTGATTTTCTTAGTTGTTAATAATTTCTTTTCTTGTGATTTTAATTCTCTTTCCATAAAACCCCCAAAATTACATTGGCATTTAGACTAGTTTCATTCTCATATAGATTTTAGATTTATTTGCATTATTACATTTATTTAGTTATCTGCATCTAGATAGTAGTGTCTTGCATTGTAGTTTAGGTTACGTATGATGTTGAAAGTGAACAAATGTATTGCAACTTCAAAAAATAATGAATAAACAAAAAAAAAAAACAAACCTAAAAGCTATTTTGATTTTTTAGTTTTGAAAAATAACTTTCTATTTTTTTTATAAAAAAATTATTGAAAACAGTTTTTCAAATAAATTTTATTGTTTTTAAAAAACAGAATTAAATAAGCCATATATATTTTCTCAAACATACAAAGTAGGATTGAACCCACCATCTCCAATGCTAAAGAAAAGCTTGAGCTATTATGAGAACACTGGCAAGTGAAATCCATGCTATTAGAACCTTGTAAATATAAAAAATCATGTTGAAAGAATCTTAATAATACTCAAATTTAAAGTGATAATATCAATGCTAAACAATTATATAAATATGTTAACTCAGTGCAAATATATTTCTGTTATCTTTTTCAGATATATGTTACTAGTATCTTTTTTTCCCTTTCCAGACAAGCTCTCCTCAATCAAGTGATGGATCACAACTCATGATGGTGAGTACATGTATATACTTAATTGGGTTAAGGAGCAAAATCGCCAACGAACTATTGGGTCAGGAGCATCCAGTACAATTAACTATTGATTGGACCTTAAATACCAACAAACTATTTAAAATGAAAAATCAGCACAAATCCCGTTAGCATCTTAACGTCCGTTGGAAAAAAAAATGGGGCAAAGACGATCCCAGTGAAATCAAGAAGATTGACTCCGAAAATGCTTCAAAAATCAGGGGTTATCTCCTCATAAGGCTAGAAGAGAATGAATTGATACGATTGTACCATGTTCTTCGCTCGCTAATTCTCAGGGCTAAGTCTCAACTGGGTTTGCTCAACTTCTTCTGCTATCCCTTCGCCTCCTTCTCCTCTTAACCCCATAGCGAGACCCACGGCCAGTAGTAACCCATTTTCTCAGCCGTCTCCCAGAATCGGTGACAATGGTTTTGACTTAAGTAGGAAACCATCTTCACCGTCTTTGCATTCTTGGGTGTTTACAGTATGACTACTAATCTAACAATAATCAGATCAACTTGTCACAAAGCAGCGAAAAAGACCATACCCACAACTTCAATCCCGTTAATTAAACGATCCAATGTAGATTTGTTTTGAAAACAGACACAAGGGCAATAAAAGAGGAAATGCCGAGGGTGAAGGAAGAACTTGAACTAGCAGAACCAAGCGCAAGAGATTAACAGAATAGCAGTAAAGTATTTTCTCGATCTGCACAAGAACCCAGAAGCGAGGCCAAAGAACTTCATAGATCAAGTAACATAAACAGGTCAGATAGAGCACGGGATCAAATAGGGTCAAGAAAACCTGAATCCAAATCGTGTCAGATCCGATCCCGATGGTGCATCAAACCGACCTTTGATTCGATAACATCACCGAAAGGAGCAAAGGCCTGATTGAGGGCATCGTTGTTGGTAGCCCATGCGAGCCCACCGACAAAGCAACGGTACTCAACATCTGCGGAAGCCATTGATGCAAGAGATCGAAAAGGCAACAAAAAGGGAAACACAGAAAAGAGGGAGAGAGGGAAAGAGGAAAGTGTGAAGCTTGAGGCCAAAGGCCTTCACAGAGAAAGCAACGAAGAGCAAGTGAAGAGAGAGAGAAAGGGGAAAAAGGCAAGGAGACCAAGTGAAGTGAGAGAGTAACGGACGTTAAGATACTAATGGGTTTTTGTGCTGATTTTACATTTTAAATAGTTTGTTGGTATTTAAGGTCCAATCAATAGTTAATTGTGCTGAATGCTCCTGACTCAATAGTTCGTTGGCGATTTTGCTCCTTAACCCTACTTAATTTTTTTTATCTTATTACTTCAAGTATACTTTTTTTTTTTTTTTTTTTGACCAAACACCTCAATACTTCTTTTGAATATGTCAACAAGACCTCATTCTTTCGAGCAAAAAAAAAAAAAAAAAAAACAAGACCTCATTCTTTTTCTGACTCAAATTAAAACACTTATTCCCATATTATAACACGCAGGCGTTCGTACAGCGTGATATTCTAGTATTAATTTTAAGTGAAAATTACAGCTAGGTCCCAGGATAATAAAAAACAGCAAAAAAGTCCTAATAGAAATTCACATATAAAAAAAGTCCCTTGTATGGAAACAAAATCCAAGTTTTTAAATTTTGTTGTAAATATGACACTTCCCTGTTGTAAATATGACTTTTTTCTGTTGTAAATAACCTCTGTACGTTTAGGGACTTGAGTTTGAAACAAAATCCAGGTGTTTAAATGTTGTTGTAAATATGACACTTTCTGTTGTAAATATGACTTTTTCTGTTGTAAACGGTCAGGTGTTTAAATGTTGATGTAAATCACTACTACAAAAAATGGATATTATTTCCCTAAAAGACGTCATTATTTTTTAAAAAAAGGAAGTAAAAGGTGTAGGCAGTGGCATTCTCATAATTATATGCCTAAACTTTGAGACTTAGAATTCCTAAAAATAATTTTAGGACGTCGAAAATTAATTTTGGTGTCCTAAAACATGTTTAGGACGCCTAAAATGAAATATTTGGCGTATTTTGATAATTTTTTTGCAACAAGAAATTTTTTTGGCATCCCGAATTTGAGGTAGGATGCCAGAAATGAAATATTTGGTGCATTTTAATAATTTTTTGGTGCTAGGAAATTTTTTGGCGTCTTGAATTTGAATGTAGGACGCCAAAAATGAAATGTTTGGCGCATTTTGATAATTTTTTGGTGCCAGGAAATTTTTTGGCATCTTGAATTTGAATGTACAACACCAAAAATGGAATATTTGGCACATTTTGATAATTTTTTGGCGCTAGGAAATTTTTTGTCGCCCTAAATTTAAATGTAAGGCGCCAAAAATTATTTTTAAGACGTCCTGAATTAGAATATATGACGCCAAATACTCACACTTTCCAACACACCCCACGTGACCCGCGCTTGACTTCTTCTCATCCCTCATTTAATTTCATTTATCCCTTTTCTCCTCTACACACCATCCCTCATTTAATTTCATTTATCCCTTCTCTCCTCTGCACACCATTTAATTTCCAACATCCCCACGTACGCCTTCCTCTTCCCATTTAATTTGTACATACGCCTTCCCTTTCTCTCCTCTACACCCCATCTTCTCTTTCGATCTATTCCTACTCCTTCAACACTCTTCGATCTGGCTGGGCAAGGAGATGGCGCGAGGAGACGATGGCGAGGAGATGACGACGAGGCTGAGGGCGAGGAGACCGAGCAATGAGACGCCGGAATCTGCACTTTGGAATGAGACATATTTGAGAGTTATTGAAAGAAAAATGAATGCTTATTAATCAATTGTGCTCTTTACTTAATATTTAAATATGACATATTGCATTCTTCTCTCTCCTTCAATAAAACCTCATTTTCAATATGGGTAAATTTGAGAATTTTTTTTTTAATTTAAAATAAATGTAATGAGTTAACTATTATTTCTTATTCTAGCGAAACAGTTAACGAAATAGTTAAAGTAATTTATATTGTAGAGTGTAAAGAATATTGAGTATAGTGTTAGATTGTTTATGATGATAGAGCTTTTAAATTGACAAATTGATGATGATTTATTATCAGGATTTAGTAATGGTGGCATTCAAGGTATTGGTGGAAATGATGATTCTAGGTGTTTCTTCTTTGTTTGAGTTTTGATATTCTCATCCATGCATAATCTTCAGGGACACAGAATCTCAACTCTGTAATTTTATTTGGTTTATGCTTTTGGCTACAAGCATTTATTATCAGGCTCAACCCAGTATCCTAAACTACTTTGTAAGGACATCTAGCACTTTAAGGTAAGAGACCTTAAAGTATGAGGTGAAAATTGCTCTATTTTTAATGTCAACGGAAAAATTGAATCACTAAATATTTTGGGGTGCGGAATGCATCTTTATTTAAAAATAATTCATGGTGTTGGATGACCATACCCTTTACTATTAAGCGTTGTTATATATTGGGTTAAGGTGCAATTTTACCAATGAACTATTGGCCCAGGAGCACCCAACACAATAAACTTTTAAGTGGACCAAAAATACCAACAAACTTTTAAAATGAAGCTCCCAGCACAATACTCCGTTAAATCCCCTAACTGACGTTAATTAATTAATTTTAGGTGGGTCCCACATAATTTGAAAAAACAAAAATGCCAAATTTTCTGTAATCTTTTCCCTAAACGTTTCCTGGTTATCTCACTGCTCCGTCGCCGACAATCAGTTCAGAGCCATAAGGCTTACTTCCAAGAATCTCTGTGGGGCTATTTTATGGAAGTTTCTGAGGAACGTTTCAAACTTGCAGGTTCTTGATCTCTCTGGGAATTCTCTTCAAGGTCAAGTCCCTGGTTGGTTATGGGCAAAATCGAGCTTACTGGAGGTCAATCTTTCCAATAACTTGTTCGGAGGCACCATTAATGGCTCCTTCGTTTCTTCTCTTCAAATGCTTAATCTCTCACACAATAGGTTCACAAATCATGTTCAGCTTTCTGGGTTTTCTAAGCTGAAAGTTCTTGACCTTTCTCATAACAATCTGAAATACCTTCCTTTCGGGTTTTCGAAGCTTACCAACCTGAACCACCTTGACCTATCCAACTTTGTAAAATCAAAGGAAATATCAAACTGTATCCGCTTTGAACTCACTGAGTTACCTTGACCTGTCAAATAACGAGTTGAATGGTACTTTCCCTTCTGATTTCCCTCATCTTGATAGCCTTCATTTCTTGAACATCTCTCACAACAATTTCAGAGAGATACTTAGCTTCAATGCGTGCAAGAAGAAATTCGGCAAATCAGCTTTCCTTCACGCCGGTGCCAACTTCAATTTTGTCAATATATTAAATACTATCAGTAGTAGATTGACCGACGCGCTAAGCATCGGATTCAGGGAGGGCTTGCGAGTGCCAGGGAATCGGTTACGGCTGCGCAAGCAGGGGATTTAGAAGATCCATTTAGGGTTTAGGGTAAACAAAATTTAATTATCAGATAATCAGACCAGGGAAAATCGAAGAAAGAAATAAGAAAGACAATGAAAATCAAACATCAAAGTTCAAAAACAGCGAGGGAAAGGAGCTTCCATTATCGTTTACTCCACCATTTCTCCAGCTTGCTCACCGTCAGACCTCATTTTTCCCGAGTTTTGAACCCTAGCTCACTCGACTTCACCAGCTCCTGTGTTCTGCGATTTTGGAAGTGTAGGTTGTTGGTTATGTTTAGTTTTGATGATGTCTTATATAGATGCCATTAAGAGCAAAAAGATTGTATATCATACTTATTTACAATATATTTGATGTAGATTAGTCCAAAATGAATTATGGAGATTAATCAAGATGAGAGATTGAAGAAGGAAGAATTTTGAGAAGATTGTAGGTGGATCGGAGTGAAAATAAGCAATTTCAATGAGCTAACTCGAGCCGGGCAATTTACCTCGAGTTAGAACATCTAGCTACAGTGTTTTGGGCATCTAGGATGTTTACCTCGAGTCACACAACTCACCACCTCGTCGAAGCTCCACCTCGAGTCAAATGGCCTTCCCGAGAGTTTGAACAATGGAGAGTTTTTAACTCGAGTCGGAAGTGTTGCCTCGAGTCGATAATGTAGAAATCAATTTCAACGATGGATTAACTCGAGTCAAGTTTCCCGATGAAACCAAAGATGGAGGCACGATGAAAGAAATACATTTTCATTGGCGTAAACTCGAGTCAAGTCGGTCTGCCTCCGAGTCAAAATCCTACCTCGAGTTTCCATAAGTTCACCTCGAGTTAATAAGCCTCCTCGTTTGTGCGAAGATTTTTTTTTGGTCGGACTAGAGACGATGAATGGTTAAATGCTACCAACGGTCAAAATCAAACAGATGAAGATGGAGGAGGAGAGAATACAAAAGAAAAATTATAGAAAATTTGGCTTTATTGTTTTTTAAAATTACGTGGGACCCACCTAAAATTAATTAATTAACGTAATCGAGTTAGGGGATTTAACGGGGCATTGTCTTTGGGAGCTCCATTTTAAAAGTTTGTTAGTATTTTTTTTTTGGTACACTTAAAAAGTTTATTTGTGATTTGGGTGCCGGGAGCTCCATTTTAAAAGTTTGTTAGTATTTTTGGTACCTTAAAATAGTTCATTAGTAAAATTGCACCTTAACCCTTATATATTTGTTATTGAAGTCAAAACTTCCAATAAGATGAAATGTTAAATTTTACCAAATATTATTTTATTAAAACATTTCGTTATCAAAAAATGGGAAAAACTGTAACATCGAAAGGATGTTTGCTTTATTGCCTTTTCCATTATTAGTACGCTCTGCATAATGCCATAATGACATGGAGGCCGAAATTCGTTTTTATAGGGAAAAGCAAGGGAGGGAGAGAAGAAAAAGAGCATCTTTTTCTCTTTCAATCTTCCCCCCCACACGGCCTACAATTCACTTCACACTTCCCAATTCCCATGTCTTAACAACTCTCTTCTAACTCTCCTCCCGCATTACTCGTTCCCTTTCATCCAACGCTCTGGATGGTGATGAAAGGGAGCGAATAATAGTTTAAAAGTAGCTTAAAAAGCGAATACCTTAAACAAGGGCCATTAAAACATATCTTGACAGTGATGTGAACTGTGAAGTAATTTTTAGTGTTGATGGGGACAGAGATAACCTAGTTTTTATAGATGAGGCAGATCTCAGTACTGCAATGGTTTGAGAGAATTTAGATTTGGTGCCCATTTGGATAGCGGTAACAAGAGTAATAGAATGATAACATGTTACCCTCTCTAGATTATATATGCTCATGTTTATTTCTATAAAAATTGCACATCATCAACAACAATAACAAAACATACATATCCCACTGAGGTTGACTACATAGATTACATACATGACGTTATTGTTTTAAACTCCACCTATGTTTTATTGCCAGTCTCAAACCTGGGTAGAGTTAGATGGTTGTGTTAGACCATCAACGGCTAATGTAAAACTCTATCAAATCTTTTATGAATATGAAAAAGTTACACATACATCAATGTAGTAAAAAAGTGAAAAGGCTTTACATTCAGGGCTAAAATTCACTCCAAAACTATTGAAAGCTCACTTTAGTATGATCAAATTATCAAACGAAGGAGCATTTTATCTAAAGTACTCCCTCAAGTAAATAATATAGGAGCATTTTATCTAAAGTACTTCCTCAAGTAAATAATACAGGACACTTTTAGAAGAAAAACATGATCCACAATATAAGTCACATCTAGTTTAATTAATGCCTTTATTTTTCCTTTTTGCTCCTGTGATTGATACTAACTTTCCAACTTTGCCCACACGTTGTATCTCCATCTCTAAAATAACATTTTTAATGTAATTAAACATATTTCTCAATAAGCATAAAAATAGAAAAAATTGTGATGTGATATATTTGAAGTGCCCTGTAATTGGACCAAGGGAGTATGTGCATTTGTGACAATAAGAATCCAGTGGCATATATGTGTAAGTGGTGAGGCCATATGTTCAACAAAGATACACATAGAGAGGAAGAGAAAGAGGATCAATAGATGGAGTTGATAAGAAAGGTGGCGAGAGCCACGTATGCAAACTTGAGAGATGAAGAAAAAAGGGAGATGGATCGAGTAAGTTCAAGGCAATGGACAAAGATGGAGATGGCCAAATTAGCCTTCCTGCAGTTTGACGAGCTCTTAACTCTCAGCTACATCACCTCAAGTGGCAGGCCGTTTTGCGCTGTGTGTAAATAATTCATCCCTGCCCTCTTCTTCACCTGTACGCAGTGTCGTTTCATCCACAATTCCCGGCCGCTTACTTACGATCTCCGTACTGCTACCAAGGCAGAAAGTTTCAGCACCAGCAACTTTCCTTCATATATATTATCCCCTATTTCCAATTCAATTTTAATGAAAAGAATCAGAAAGTTGTGTATATTCATGAGAAACGTATGTGGATTTATACAAGAGAGAGGAGCCTTAGTATTGATGGCTCTTAATGATAATTTATGATGATTTCCTCTAATCCCTGATTGTTAGGGATCGATTGACTATGTACTAATTACAATTAACTATGTATTAATTACAATATATTTCCTAATAATGTATTTCCTAACACTCCCCCTCAAGTTGGAGCATATATGTTTATCATGCCCAACTTGTTACAAAGGTACTCAACCCGTGTCCCATTTAAGGCTTTCGTTAAAAGATCGCTATTTGGTCATTTGATCGCACATGCCCCGTGGATACAACATTTTCTTTTATCTTGTCACGAATAAAGTGACAATCAATTTCAATATGCTTCGTACGTTCATGGAACACGAGTTTGATGCTATATGGAGCCGCTTTGTTGTCACACCATAGTTTTGCGGGTAATCGTGGTAATGCCGATTTCCTTCATGAGCTGAAATACCCACACAATTTCTTGCACCGATTGTGACATGGCTCGTATTCTGCGCTCGCACTTGATTTTGACACAACGCCTTGCTTCTTACTTCTCCAAGATATCAAGTTACCACCAACAAATACACAAGAACTGTGTAGTGGACCGTCTTGTGGCCTTAGATCGCATGATCAAGCATCACGAAGCATTCGACTTTAGTGTGCCCATAATTTGTATAGAGAAGGCCACGGCCGGGGAACCTTTCAAATAGTGCAAGATATGCTCCAAGGCTTCCCACTTTGTGCCACTTTGTGGGAGATGCCATGAATTGGCTAAGTACATTGACCGAAAAGGTTATATCAGGGCGAGTTACTGTCAGATAATTCATATTCCCAATGAGTCTCCTATATCTCTTAGGAGATGCAAATGGCTTCAGTTTCTCGGATCAATCTTCTTCTTTAGGTCATCGGGAAGTTCATCCCACATGGTATCATTTAGATCTAGGAACGGTTTTGGAATCATGGGAATGCTACTTGGTGTAGCTCCAAGCTTTCCGGTCTCCTTTAACGAGATCAAGAACATACTTCCTCCGAGTCAAAAGGATTCCCTTCTTGCTTCTCAAGACTTCAATACCAAGGAAGTACTTCAACGGTCCTAAGTCTTTTGTTTGAAAGTGGGAGTTAAGGAAGACTTTAAGCTCGAGATGCCAAAGCAATGTTACTCCCGGTAATCACAATATCATCGACATACACTACTAGAAGAATCATTCCGCATTGATTTGTTGGTAGAACACGAATGATCACTCTTACTTTGGTTTAAACCAAACTTCTTGACCACACCACAAAACCTATCGAACCAAGCACGAGGACTTTGCTTTAAACCATACAATGACTTTCGAAGATAACATACTTTCCGATGCTCCCCCGAGCAACAAATCCAAGTGGTTGCTCCATATACACTTCCTCAAGAAGATCACCATTCAAAAATGCATTCTTAACATCCAACTGATGCAAATCCCAGTGATATGTGGCAGCCAAAGAGACAAGGAGACGGATGAAGTAAGCTTAGCCACGGGGAGAAAGTCTCGAGTAATCAAGGCCATAAGTCTGAGCGTACCCTTTAGCAACAAGACGAGCTTTCAACCGATCTAAGGAACCATCAGCTTTTGTCTTCACAACAAACACCCATTTACAACCAATGGCCTTCTTCCCAGAAGGTAGATCAACAAGGGTCCAAGTACCGGCCCGAAGCGAGGGCCATCATTTCTTCCTCCATCGCGGCACGCCAACCGGGGTGAGTCAAGGCTTGGTGAAGGGTAGTAGGGGTAGAAATGGACTCAAGGGTGGTTACAAGGGAATAGGAAACCGGGGACAATCGGTAGGACATAAACGAAGAGATAGGATAAGTACAATCAGCATAGCGCTTGGGAGGACGGGGAAGGACGGGTACCTTTGCGGAGGGCTATAGGTAAGTCAACAGATTGGTTAACGACGTAGTCAAGAACAAGGGGGTCAGGAACAGGAGTGGCGGGCGGGGGTCGTAGGCTCAGGGACCACGGAGGCAGGGATGGAATCCGTCGGTGAAGCAGTCACTGGCGAAGGCGAAGGAATAGCAACATCAACATCATCAGGAAGATCAAGGGCGGAGCATTTCTTGGGCTGGTGAGATAGGAACATGATAAACCAGAAGATCATCAGGGTCATCAACAACAGTGGAGGACTCAGATAAGGTCGAAGACTTGAAGAAAGACGAAGACTCATGAAAGGTCATATCAATGGACACAAGATAACGACGAAGGTCAGGAGAGTAACATCGATAGCCTTTCTGAACTCGAGAATAACCAAGGAAGACACATTTTAAGGACTTGGGGTCAAGCTTACTAACACAAGGACGGACATCCCGAACAAAGCAGACACAACCAAAAATTTTGGGATCAACCGGGAACACCTTAGTGGTGGGAAACGAGAATGGAATATGGCACGGAACCACTAAGGATAGCCGAAGGCATGCGATTTATGAGAAAACAAGCGAGACACGGCATCGGCCCAAAACGATTTAGGTACACAAGAGTGAAACATGAGTGCACGGGCAGTTTCTAAGAGATGACGGTTCTTTCTTTCAGCAACACCATTTTGAGCAGGTGTATCAACACATGATGATTGATGAAGGATGCCACGACCATGCATATAATCAGTAAAGGGGGCAGAAAAATATTCCTTTGCATTATCACTTCGAAGAATTTTCGCAGGAGTATTAAACTGTGTTTGAATTTCAGCACAGAAATGACGAAAATGAGTGAACAATTCAGAGCGTTGTTTCATTAAGTAAAGCCAAGTAGTTTGGGAAAAATCATCAACAAAGGTGACAAAGTATCGATAACCGCCCGAGATTTAACCGAACAAGGACCCCAAACATCGAATGAACTAAATCAAAAGGGGACGCAGCTCGTTTATTGACTCGAGGTGCCAAATGAACACGATGGTGTTTGGAAAATTGACACGACTCACAATCCAAAGAAGAAACAGAGATAAAAAGCGAGGGTACAACCGTTTTAGGGAAGAAAGGGACACATGACCGAGACAACAATGGACTTCAAAGGGAGATGACCCACCAAGTACAAGCAACGTAACGCGGCACCCGATCATCAAGGATGTAATGTCCACTAGATTCGTAGCCTCTACCAATAATCGCCTCGTCGAAAGATCCCGAATTAAACAATGGTCGTGGTATAGTGAGATACAACAATTTAAACGACGAGTCGGTTCATTTGGGAGACAAAAGATTAAAGGTGAGATCGGGAACATTAAGAACGGAAGAGAGAGAAATGGATGGTGTTGGTAAAACAGTTCTGAACCAAGGACACGAAACACGGGAACCATTGGCGACAAATATGGAAGATGGGTTGGCATAAGGGGCATACGAGGAAAATAAATGATGGTTACTGTCATGTGGTCGGTGGCGCTGGAATCAATGACCCACTTCGTGGAAGTGGTAGCAAGGCCGAGAAGACAAGGTACTGTAGCAAGGGCCTCTGCAGAGGGTGAACCAGAATCAGGTGTTTGAGCAATATGAGCAAAGCCACGCTGCTGATCACGTTGTTGTTTAGCCTGTAATTTTCGACAATTTTTCTTGACGTGCCCAGGTTCCTTGCAATAATAGCGAGGTAATGCCGGAAGGTGGAACAAGTAGTGCCTTGTTTAGGCCCAGAGTTCCTGGTGTCAAAGGGGCCACGCCCAGCCAAAGCACTGGCATTGGGATCAACAGATGGTCGAAGCATGCTATCAGCACGAAGCACCGTGAGAACACATCTTCAAGAGATGGAAGCTCGACTAGACATAATCGAGAACGGATGGTGTCGTAAGATGGATCAAGAGCTTCAAGAAAACTAAAGATAGCTTGAAATTCGAGATTCTTGATACGGTCCGGAGATCGCTTTTGTGGAGACATAAGTACCTTCATTTCTTCATACAACCGTTTAAAATCTAAGTAGAAATCTTTTAAAGGTCGACTCGCCGAGAGCGATAAAAGCCTTTACACACTTCATGAATACGAGTAAAGTTCCCTTTACCGAGAGAACATAAATTCCGAGATAAGCCATAATATCTTTTACCGTGTTACAATGGCTAACGAAGTCAAAATTCGAGGTTCAATGGAATTACGAACGGAAGAAAATACGAGCGGCCCGCTCGAGACCACTCCAAATTTTTCTCATCATCACCGAAGGAGGATCCGAGTTAAATGAGCTTCCTTTGCAACCCCCATGAGGTAAGCTTGAAGCAGTTTTATTCCAATCATTATAATTGGTCTAGTTCAATTTTGCATCGGTAATTTTAGCGGAGACATGGGGAGTATATGGGAGGTCTTAGATTCAGCCATGGATAAATAATCAAACAACTCACAACAACCAGACGGTGAATGTGATCAAGAGAGAAAACAGCAAGC
The DNA here is from genome assembly GCA_019022655.1 of Acacia acuminata. Classification (NCBI taxonomy): domain Eukaryota; kingdom Viridiplantae; phylum Streptophyta; class Magnoliopsida; order Fabales; family Fabaceae; genus Acacia; species Acacia acuminata. Next base: position 608,708 of record JAFJYI010000023.1, read on the forward strand.
AGCAGAAACAACAAACCTTGCACAAGTCAAAGCAAATAGGTTGAAAATCAAAAAATCCCACACCGGATGAACAGCACGGATGAACAAGACGCGATGAACAAGACGGATGAACAAGACGGATGAACGGTGCGAAAAAGCACCCAAACAAGCAACCAACGGTGACACAACAGCACCCAAACAAAGCAACCAACGGTGACGAAACAACAAACAGCACCAACGGTGCGATGAACGGTAAACAAGAACGTAAACGAAACAGAGATGAACAGTGCCACCCCAAAAAATAAAACAAAACAAACCCTAGAGTTTGTAAGTCTCTGGTACCATGTAATGAAAAGAATCAGAAAGTTGTGTATATTCATGAGAAACATATGTGGATTTATACAAGAGAGAGGAGCCTTAGTATTGATGGCTCTTAATGATAATTTATGATGATTTCCTCTAATCCCGATTGTTAGGGATCCGATTGACTATGTACTAATTACAATTGACTATGTACTAATTACAATATATTTCCTAATAATGTATTTCCTAACACTTTCTATACAAATATAGACTATATATATTTTGAAGGAGTAAAAATACTCACAAACCTTAAAAAGAAACAAAACATGGGAAAAGGAAAAGGCCAAGGGGAAAAACAAAAACAAAAGGCTGAAAAAGAAAAGATGGTTTGATCCATATTTTTCATATTTATTAATTAATGTTCTCTCAACAATAATTTAGAAGGAAAGGAACTGATAAATCAAGGAAGATAATTAGAATGTTTTATTAAATATATGTCATATTAATTAATTTCACTATTTTCCTTAATTTAAACAAATTAAGAAAATATGTTATACACAAATATATATATATATATATATATAAGGACGGGAGTGAGTATGTCATTATCGTTGTCAAAGGAGGACCTATCAAAGGCACTGCATGAGGTAATTAAGAACTGTTCTTTTCATGTAAATGGGGTACTATATTTTGTCTGTTCTCATTATGAGAGCCACGGGGCTCTCACTTTAATTACCATGTTATACTACTTTATTAATACAAAAAGAGATATATTGTTTAATCAAATGAACTTATAATTGTTGATTAACCCACGGATATTATTTCAGAATAATAGAGTAACATCAGCACAACATAAAACAGGTATCACCAATTTATATTACAGCATGTCACCATATTAACTATACTAACTACATAGATTTAGGCCTTACCATTATGATCCGGCCCAATACCTATTACATCACAGCACATACATAAACTGCATGACTACTTTCTACAATAATGAACTGAACAAAACTTGAGTTTTTGGAATCAACCTGGAGTTTTGCTGATTGGGTATCATTTTATTGGTCAACTATGCACATATAGTTCATTAATACTCTCATCTATTCCCCAATCTATATTTTGTTGTTATTTCTTGTGAACAGTATGGAGTAAATGTAAGGCACCAAGAATATTTTGCTGATGGCCATTGGAATGGATCCTGCTACACGAGATGAACGAGCGATTAATTGTCTGTAACAAATCTTCAAGAGTTCTTGCTTTGATTGTTCATGTATGGTTTGGTGGATTTGAGTCTAAAGTGGGTAAATTTAGTGGAATAACAATCGTGTACATTTTGCTTTTAGTTATAAATATATTTTAAATAGTGCGTTGTAACTATTAATTCGAAGGATATTTGAAAGCTGAAACGTCATTTTGTTCGCTTTAGAACCTCACAAGCTCTTGCTAGGTTTGTTTGATGGGGTGGAAATAGTAATAGAAGTTTTTGGGATTAAAATAATAATTATAATGATCACATTGTGTATATTATTGGTTGTGCATAGTGCATTTCGTCTTCGTCTTTGTCGCCCACGTAAGAAACATGATGGCGTGGCCTTATCTTCTTTCACATGCTGAAATATATCTCATTATCAGAAGACACAACTTTCTTGTTATTATATTTGTCTAATGTCTCATGTCGTCACCCTGACTAACGAAGTCAGTGACGTAGCTGTGATGTCGTCAGTGATTTAGCTATTATTGTTACTGTTTAGTTATTTTAAACAGATAGTTTGTTAGAGTATTTAGCTACTGTAGTTACTTTTCATATTTGCCCAGTTGATTGTACCTAGTTCCTTTGTATATAAGTGACATCTGTACATATTGATAATTATCATTAATGAGAATACTTTTTCACTCTCAAATTTCTCCTGTGAGCGTATTACTGACCCTGCTCAACTCCGATGTATCCTGTCTTATGTTTTAGATTTGTCTATAATAATGTCTGATGTGGTGGTTTATTACTCCGAATTATCATGACATGAGTTAAAGGTTAATGTGTTATTCTCACGTCATTTAAACTTTTAAATGATTGAATGAAAAAAAGGTGAGTATTGGCCAATCAGAGCAAAGTTGAGTACTTCCTTATTTCTTCATAATCAATTGGTTTTTTTTTTCCTCCCAAACAATCTTTCTCAACTAAAAATCAAGTGGCTTTCAATTTTCTAACCAATTCATAATTAATACTACCTCCGGTCTAATTATAAGAATTAGTTAATTTTTTTGGAGAAATTAAGAAAGTTAAATAAATTATTTAATTATTTAATATATTGTGTATCTTTAGATTATATATTAGTTTATTAGTCAAATTAATTAGTTTGAAGGAAAAAAGTGACTATATATTAGATAGTGAACTTGAGCTGAGATGACCTGTCCCACATCAAATAATTAAAGTTCGTCTTGATTAGTAGTACATATAAATGTGTAAAGACTCAAATTTAAGAATTACTTTTTTGATTTAAGGTGTGATGTTCTTCTACTACTCTAACTGCTGTTTCCTCATTACTACCAACAAGTGATATATCGATGGTGAAGATATATAATAAATTAAAGTTGAAGGATTTTTACCTAGAAGGTAGTGTTAATCCCTGACTCATTGGCCATTTGCAGGTGTGTTCTAAAATGATGGAAAAATATTGTACGACTCTGAATATGACCTAATTAAAGTCCATTACTTTTATTTAATAATTGGACAGCAGGGGGACGGGCACACAAATTAGACGTCGTCAACAGCTTGACATTTTTGTACCAATTTGGAGCATTTATGTGCATTTTATCCGTAAGTTTGTGTTTTTAATACGACCTCCAGATTCCGAATCTACATATGAAAAATAAGTTATGATTCAACTTTAACTTATTAGGTTTTTTTTTTTTTCCTGTTTGTTTTTGTTTTTAGTGAAAGAACTTTAACTTATTAGGTTCACAGGTATATTGCTGCATAATTTTTTCTGGATGAGAAACATGAGCATATATAATCTAGTGGTCCAGCTGTATTTTGTAATCTAATTGCGATCTCATCAACATTAAAATTAAGTTCTACCTACCTAAATTGAGTTGGGTCTCCAAGCTGACTTTTCTTGGCGACCAAAATAATTAACGTGCTATTACCTTCAGTCCTAATTATAAAATCTAATTGATTTTTTTCGGAGAGATTAAGGAAGCTAAATAAGTTATTTAATCATTTCATTTGTTGTGTACCCTAGATTATATATTAGTTTATTAGTCAAACTAATTAATTTGAAGAAAAAATAAAAATAAAAATACTCTAAAGTAATTTAATTAGCTTCCTTAATCTTTCCAAAAAAGTTAAATAGGTCTTATAATTAGGACCGGAGACACCACTTAACTAGTGAATATGTCATAGAAAGACTTGCGAAGACTCAATAGAATACAAGTATATAAAACTAACAAGAATCCAGTGGTATATATAAGTGTAAGCGGTGAGGCCATATGCTCAACAAAGATACACAGAGAGAGGGAGAGAAAGAGGATCAATAGATGGAGTTGATAAGAAAGGTGGCGAAAGCCAAGTATGCAAACTTGAGAGATGAAGAAAAAAGAGAGATGGAGAGAAAGTTCAAGGCAATGGACAAAGATGGAGATGGCCGAATTAGCCTTGATGAGTTCACATCACACTCCGACCAATACACCAAGAGTTTCTTCAGCCTCCTGGATCAAAACGGCGATGACTTCCTTCAGTTCGACGAGCTCTTAACTCTCAGCTACATCACCTCAAGCGGCAGGCCGTTTTGTGCTGTGTGTAAAGATTTCATCCCTGCCCTCTTCTTCACCTGTACGCAGTGTCGTTTCATCCACAATTCCCCTCCGCTTACTTACGATCTCTGTATCAACTGCTACCAAGGCGGAAAGTTTCAGCACGAGCACACTGAGTTTGAAGACAATTATACCCTCTTACTCGAACTTTCATCTCCTCAACAGGTAACATTTACTTACTTTATATATAAGATCAGAGTTTATCTTCATCTTAAATATGAAATATATTTATTTATACTTGTTAATTATTTCTTAATTTACTTTATTGTTTTCCACTCAATAATAATCAAGAAAAAAAGAAAACGTGAAAATTAAGGAAGATGACTAAAGTGTACCTAACTAACTCAACTGATTTCTTTAATCAATTCATATTAGATAAATATATCTTATATTAAGAATATAAGAGAGTATATGTGCGTGTGTTCTTAATTACCAATTAGCTAGTTATCAAAATTTACCAAATAGTACAACGTTTGGTTTTTCCTTAACGTTTTCAGGCAAAGCCTTCTGATCCATCCGATCTTCAATCCAGAGCGAGTACTATTGGGGATCAACTGGCCGTTCCTAGACTTGGATCGAAAATGAAAGTGAGTTAGCCTTTCTTTTCCTTCGTTTGCCTCTTTTAACACATGAGTACTACCTCCACCCTATGCTGGATCGAAGTTCTTTTATAAAAGAGATATATATATATATATATATATATATATATGTAGTTAATTTAATTTGCGGATATAAATAAAATTAATTAGCTTAGTCATTTGTAGAAAACGTAAAAAGGTTGATTTTTCTAAAATACCATCTAAAATAGTAAACAAGGAACTTCTCGAATATGTCCTAATAACTACTTTAATTTTATTTTGCTATTGATTATTTTAGTTTTAATATTGACTATTTTAATTTTCATATTAACTACTTTGGTTGGCCGCGAACATAGTTCTTAATATATTTTTTGAATTTATGAAATAAGAGTAGCTAACAGTGAAACCAAAATAGTAAATAGTAAAGCAAAAGTAGTAAATACTAAATAGGGTCCCTTTTGCTAAGTAGTTTTTAATGAGTACTCTTGTTTTAGACCTTCAAAAAAAAAAAAAAAAAAAAAAATGTTCGAAATTTTGTCCGTAGTCAAAATAGTCAATATTGAAATTAAAATATTCTTTCCGATTCTAATAATAAGATCAAATTGATTTTTTTAGAGAAATTAATTAAATTATTCTAGAGTATTTTTATTTTTCTTCAAACTAATTAATTTGACTAATAAACTAATATATAATTTAAGGATATGTAATATATTATATGATTAAATAACTTATTTAACTTCATTAATTTCTCTAAAAATAGTCAACTGGTCTTATAATTAAGACTGGGATAGTGGTTATTAGAGAATGTTTAACAACATATACCTTATTTATTATTTTAATTTCACTATTGATTGTTCGAATTTCTATCTATTGGCTATCTTTCTTTGTTTAAGGAATTCAAAAAATTTAACAACATATATCTTTCTTAATTTCACAAATGAAATGATTAAGTAACTTATTTAATTTTTTTAATCTCTAAAAAAAAGTCAACTAAATCTTATAATTAGACCGGAGATAATATTAGTTATTAATTCATCACTTCAGACATTACTAATTGATATATTATAAAGTTCAAAATTTGTCATGATGATTAATTATATACACGTGGCTAAATTGCAGAGGGCATTTAAGAATTTAGTGTCTAGTGCAGTAAGTAAAGTAACCGCTGGGCTTGGAATTTCTGGCGAAGAACGCGAAATACAAGATGCCCCTGAATGAATAATGTTGCAGACCCTGCTCTAATGTCTAATGTCGTCACCCAGACGCAGCTCTCCTTTTATACTGTCTTATGTTTTGGATTTGTCTTACTATGTCTAATGCCGTCACGGTATGTTTTAAATTTGTCTTACTATGTCTAATGTCGTCACGCAGCCTTTGTATGCATATATATCGTGTGTGGTTTATTACTCTGAATTAATTTGTAAGGGTATTGTGTTGTGATATGTGAACTGTTTTTTGAGCCCCCCCCAAAAAAAAAGTGAACTGTTTCGTTTACCAAAAGGGTAATATTAATCTTATTTCGTTGTAGAAAATTAAAAATAAGTTCAACATTCTTTCGAAGGTCAACCAATTAAAGATGATGAAGGTTTAAGATGCGAAGAAAATGAGAGTCAGTTTTTATTAAAAGTGTACCTAAACATTATCCATCCTCATATTTTAGATGGAGTAAAAATTGGTGGCAAGAAAACAAAGAGAGAAATTCTAAAAAATTTTTTTTTTTTTTTTTTTTTTTTTTTTTTTTTTTTTTTACTATTTTTAAAAGTTTTTCTTTATAATATTCCCTCCTATCTTTTTCCCTCAATTTTCTTTCTATCTAAGCAAAGGCTATATGTTTTTTGGAGGAGTAAAAATGCTCATAAACTTTAAAAGGAAACAACACATGGGAAAAGGAAAAAAACAAAAGGCTGAAAATAGAAAAATGGTTAGACCCATATTTTTTATATTTATTAATATTTTTTCTAATTTATTTTTATTGACGTTCCTTCAACAATAATTTAGAAGGCGAAGGAACAAAGAATTAAGGAATATGATTAGAATATTTGATAAAATATATGTCATATTAATTAATTTAACTATCTTTCTTAATTTAATCAAACTAAATAAATATATTAGTGTTTTTTCTCATCATCCATAAAATATATGGCCCAAATGGTTGTTGCCATTCCACCATAATGCAATCACCGAGTGCACGTGCCTTTTGTTTCTCATCATTATTCCTCCCTTTCTTTCTATGACACCATCATTCTTTACATTAACTTTACTTATGTATCAATGGCTTATAGTCTAATGATATGAAAGCTTTCTTAATAGTAAGATGTTGCCAACTTGATCATGTTTGAAGCTTCTAACTATTAGTGCACACCCTTTGATTTTTTTCTTTTTTCTTTTAGAAAAAAAACTTGTCTTGAGTGACTCATGCTTTCACAATTTTATTTATTCAACATTCTCTCATATACTATACCTTTCAAACTCTCCATCGCCACTTGATAAAAATCCCACATATCATTTTCATAACTATTAATCATTTATTGTATTTCTGCTTTTCCCTACTCATTTGGCCCCTGTTATTCTAAACCAAAACAGGTTTCACTTGCTGCATGCTTTTTTGACGGTCCATAAACCATAAATTCCTTAACAACAAAAGGTTAAAAAAAAAAAAAAGTGATTAACAACTAGAAAATTATTCAAGGGGGCACCAGTGGTTGGGGGATTCAGGGGTTCAAGGGGGGCAACACACCTGAATTTTTTTTAAGGAAAGTTTGAAATACATTAAAAAATAAAAGAATATAAATAAGAAAAGAAAATAATATCAAAAAAATATTCATGAAATCAAGTGAATATTGATGATGTACTAAGAGTCATAGTTATTTTACAAACTGTCGTTTAGAAAAGTAAGGCTAAGTAAGTCTTTATTAGAAATGCAGCTACATAAATTACAACAAAAGGTAGGTGCTCAATAAGTTCAAGTACATATATTTTAATAATTATATTATAATAAAAATAATTATAATGTATATTATAATAAAAATAATTATAATGTTATTCTTATTTTTTGGAATTCCATCATAATTGCTTTATTATCAATGCTATCAAATACATCTTTAACAAAAAAAAAAAAAAAATTTGGAAGAGACAAATTCAAGGGAGCACTAAATACATCTTCAAAGAAAAATTTAACTAAGTGACAAATTCAAGAGGGGTACTTGCCCCCAATCCATAACTTAGATCCGCTTATGTTAACAACTCATTATTTTTAATATTTTGAATTTTTGAGTCACGAAATACGTGAACCAACAAAAGATCAAGCTAAAAGATAACAAGAAAAGATCTCATATCATAGGATTTGTCATGATGTATAAAGGCAACTCCTTTTGTACCCAAAAAAAAGAAGTGGCCCCTACTTGTTCATCTCTTCTTTTCTTTGTGAGGTTTCTCCTCCACCATCTTCTTCTCGTCATTCGGTGGACATAATTGACTTTGGTTTTAAGCTGACTATTCTTGGCCCACTCAAACTTGTGCTAGTTTACTAATTAGTGAATGCAATAAAAAAAAAAAAAACTTCCAGCCGCTGCTGAGGTATAGGAGATTTAGATGGAGAATTGCACTACGCTCGTTCCTTTGTCAGCTGAAGATGATGATTTGATTAGCAGGAGTTCTAAGAAGCTGAAGAATGAAGATGGCCCATCTAAGGAGGATGAGTTCGTTTGTAAGTAAACTAAATGCACCAGGGATGTCCTTCGTGGAGAAGCTCCAGGGTATTAATCAAATTGCTCCTCATGATGGACAGATGGATACTGAGAATGCTTATTCTGATGACACTATATCTAAGGATTCGGATAAGGATGATAATGAGCCATTGTGCCGTATTGAGGAGGAGAAGGACAGGAACTTTCATCCTTTTCCTTTTCTAAAAGGATGAAAAGGCGGCTCCATAAAGCTTGGAGACAAGCAGCGATAGTCAAGCTGCTTGGGAGGAATATAGCTTATAAACTTCTACTGTCCATTTTGCAAAGGCTATGGGCAAAGAGAAGGATCATTAGTTTGATTAATGTGGGAAACAGTTATTTCGTGGTAATATTATCTAATAGAGAGGACTACCAGAATGCATTAACTGGAGGGCCTTGGATGCTTTTTGATCACTATCTGACAGTAAGGCCATGGGAGCCACTATTTAATCTTTGGTCAGCCTCGATTGATAAAGTTACTGTCTGGGTGAGAATGCCTAGTGTTGCGCTGGAGTTCTATGACCGTGAGGCGCTTACATGGATTGGTAATAGGATTGGGAAGATTCTAAAAATTGATATTAATACATCAGACCAGCTTAGAGGTCACTTTGCGAGGATCTGTGTTCTCGTGGACCTGAATAAGCAGCTGATGCCTTGGTTTACACTCGAGGGAAGAAAATACTATCTGGAGTATGAGGGCCTCCATTGGCTTTGCACGACGTGTGGCATCTATGGTCATCACACAGAGGACTGTAAAACACGTAAGAATATGGAGAGAGCAGCGACTTTGGTGAGTCCAACCGTGGAAGTATCTACTAGTGGAGATGGTGTTAAGGAAAAGGAGGGGGGAGGTGAATATGATTTCTGGAAATTTGTTCAAAAGTCGATCAGGAAGAAGAAAGGAACTAAGGAGAACAAGGTGAAAGATCCGTCCACTTCCACTGGCTTGAGATTCGGAGTGTTAGCAGAGGATGAGGAGAACGATGGTGACGTGGGGAAGGACAAGAGCTCAGCGGGTTTGGTGGCGGCTGGGAAAGATGCTGAGTTGATTGTAGTGGAAAAATGAAGGGTGCAATATCTATGAGGAGCAAAGAGAAGAATGGCGGCAAGTCGAAAAAGCAGGGTAAGGGGAAGCATTTAATAAGGGAGGATGACAGGGTGGTAAGTGGTCAGAGCGTGCAGAGGTCAGAGAAAAGATCTAGGGAGTCCGAACAGGGTGATGTGAATGGGCAAAATTCTTTGGGTTTAGTTGTTTATAAAGACAATCAGGGGGAGACTAATAATGAGGTTGGGCCGGTGTAGAATGTGGGGGGTGTGGGGTCAATGGATGAAGTGGGCTTCGGTGATCATGAAATGCCGAGCTCGCCCTATGACCCTGGGGATGTTGGTATGCTGTCGGGCTTGAAGGGGAGATTTTGGGCCAATTCATAAATTGCGGACCCGGATCAGGAGATGGTGGCTGAGACCGTTGAGGAGCTAATGGGTTTTGAAGTTGGGCCTCAGGCCCAGTTGTAGAAGAACCTTGGATTGGCCTATCTAGTAGTTATCTATTATAATGGATAGTAATATTTTCTACTGGAATGTGAGAGGGGCCGGTGGCCCAAACTTGTTTCAAAATATGCGGATAGCTTGCTCGAAGATTCAGCCTTGTCTTGTGTTCTTGTCAGAAACGAAGTGTGAGAGGGCTGAGAAACTTAGGTGTTTATCCAAGCTGGGGTTCGATCGAACTGCTTGGGAGCCGAGTGTTGGAAGGTTTGGGGGGCTTTTTGCCGCTTGGAGGTCGGACAGAATCGATGTACAAGTGGTCCAACAGAACCAGCAATTTTTCCATTGTAAGTGTCGGTTTCCTGGTGGTGGTGATTTCTTCGTGACGGCTGTGTACGCGGTCCCAGATTACCAACAGAAACAGCTCTTATGGTCTGAGTTGAGGAACTTTGCCTCTACCATGGTGGGTCCGTGGGCGGTATTGGGCGACTTTAACGACATCACCTGTGCCTCGGAACGGACCGGTGGATTGGGTCTCCAGTTGACTCGGTGCGCACTATTTTCTGACAGAGTCCGTGAGTGCAATCTCGTGGATCTTGGAGCTGTGGGGTCTAAATTCACTTGGAAGGGACCTAAAGTTAGGGGTGGTCGAAGGCTCTTTCAGAGATTGGACCTAGTGATAGCAAATACCGAGTTCGTTTCTGCCTTTTCGTATGCTTCAGTGCAGGTAATGCCTCGCTTTAACTATTCTGATCATAATCCACTGTGTCTGAGGTGTATGGTTGGGAACAGTGTTGGGGGTTTAACTCGCTCGTTTCGATTTGAGGGAATGTGGCTTTGGCATGATAATTTCGCTGATTTCCTCCATAATGCTTAGGTGTCTGGTGGTAGTTTAGATCAGTCGTTGGACTCCCTTAGCCCCTTCTTATCTCCTGGAATAAGGACGTGTTTGGGATGATTAAGCGGAATAAGCAAAGAATTTTAAGCAGGCTCAATGGTATCCAGTGTGTGAATGGGTATCCTCATTCTGAGTTCCTGTGTAGATTGGAAGCTGAGTTGCAAGAGGATTTGGAGAGTATTTTAAAGCCGGAAGAGATTAAGTGGTTCCAGAAGTCTCGGAGTGAGTGGATTTCTAGTGGTGATAGAAATACCAGATTTTATCATCTCAAAGCGAAAACTCGAAGTAGAAGAAATAGAATTCTGATGCTAAAAGATGAGGGAGGTAATTGGGTGGACAGGGAAGAGGACCTCAAAGCCTTAATTCTTCGTCATTTTCAAAATATTTATTGTTCCACTCCTCCTGACAGTGAACTTGTGACTAGGTCTCTATTCCTTTGTTGGAGCAGCAGGCCTTAGCTAATCTGTCGGCAGTCCCCTCGAATGTGGAGATTAAAGCCGCGTTGTTTTCAATGGGGAGTTACAAAGCCCCTGGTATAGATGGATTTCCTCCGGTGTTCTATAAAGCTAATTGGGACACAGTGGGAGCTGCTCTTTGTGACTTTATCAAGAAGGTGTTTAGGAGGGAGGAGGAGTTGCTGACCGATGCAAACCGTACCCTTATTACTTTGATTCCTAAGCGAGAATGCATTGAGGTAGTGTCTCACTTTAGACCTATTTCCCTATGTACTGTACATTATAAATGCATTACTAAAATTTTAGCTATGAGGCTAAGAGGATGTATGAATGAGCTAATCTCCCCTTTCCAGTCTAACTTCATTAAAGGTAGATGCATCCAGGACAATATTATTGTGGGACAAGAGATACTTCACATTATGGGAAAGAATAGGAGTAAGAGGGGTTTGATGGCCATTAAAATTGATATGAAAAAGGCATATGATAGAATTAGTTGGACTTTTCTGAAACAAGTTTTCATTGATACTGGGCTTGGTGGGAATTTTGTTAATCTTGTTATGGACTGTGTAACTTCGGTTTCTTATAATGTTATGTGGAATGGGTCTAAGACTGATGCCTTCACTCTATTAAGGGGAATTAGGCAAGGGGACCCACTTTCCCCTATTCTGTTTGTTATGTGTATGGACAGGTTATCACATGTAATATGTGACGCGGTGGAGGATGGAAGATGGCAGCCTATCTATGTTAAGAGAGAGGGCCTTCTGTTTCTCACCTAATGTTTGCGGATGATCTACTGCTGTTTGGAGTAGCGTCTAAAAGGCAAGCTACCTGTATGATGAATTGTGTCCGGGATTTTATGACAGCTTCCGGGGGAAAGGTGAATGTTAATAAGTCTTCTATTTTCTTTTCCCCTAAAGTGCCCCTTCATACCAAGATGCAAATCAAAGGAATCACTCAAATGTATATTTCCAGCGAGATTGGTAGGTACTTGGGATTTCCTTTATCTAGAAACAGAAGGCCAATAGAGAAGTTTCAATATGTTGTCGACAGGGTCAAGGCGAAGCTGAGTGTTTGGAAAGCCAGTTCTCTTTCCATGGCTGGTCGTATAACTCTTGCAAAGTCAGTAATTTGTGCGGTTCCCATGTACACTATGTTGGTTGCTAAACTTCCGACGAGTGTTTGAAAAGAAATCAAATGGCTGCAAAGAGACTTTATCTGGGGACATGATGGGGATGAGAAGCATTTCCATTCTATAGGGTGGGAGCAAATTACTCGACCCAAAGATTATGGTGGGTTAGGTATTAGAAGACTATGCTCAGTGAATCAGGCTTGTGGTGTCAAGTTGACATGGAAGTTAGCGGAGCAAAGGGGTTATGGACTGAAATCTTCTGTCATAAATATATGTTCAGAGACTCAGAGTCTCTATTATCATATAGGTTAGGGGATTCAAAGATTTGGAAGTTTATTTGTGATCAATGTGAGGTGGTAGATTGATGTGCTAAATGGATGGTTCGGAATGGATTGGCGATTAGTTTCTTCCATGACTGCTGGGTGGGGGATGGCATCAGGCTTGCTGACTTTTCTTTTGGACTTTATCAGCGGAGGAGGATGAATCAGTGGTGGCTGATTGGGTGGAAGCAAGGGTATGGAATGTTGTTAAGATTTCCGCCATAATTAATTCTACCGGCTTGAGAAGAGTCTTGGCTGTACTCCCTCCTAGAGGTGGGGCGAATCCTGATTGTATGGTATGGGGAGCATCTGGGGATGGTCAATTTTCGATTAAGAGTGCTTACTCTCTTATTGAAACTATTCCTTTGCATTTTAGAGACAAAATCTTTTGAGACATTTGGAAATGGAGGGGTGTGGAGAGAATTAGAGTTTTCATGTGGAAAGTGGCCCTGAATAGATTACCTACCAACCTATGGCGGAGTTCGTGGTCGGATAATTCTGTAGGCTGCGGTTTGTGTAATGAAGGAATGGAGGATATATTACATATCTTGCGTGATTGCATCTATGCTAAGCGGATGTGGCTGAACTTGATCAAACCTCGGTATGTTGTCTCTTTCTTTTCTGCTGGTTTACGTGATTGGTTGTTGTTTAATCTGAATAATCAGGTTGGGGGCTGTTGGGAGGGGTGTTGGAGTAGTTTCTTTGGTGTTGCTATTTGGTTGTTGTGGGGTTGGAGGAATCACCATATATTTGATGCTAATTATGTGAAACCTTGCAACCTAGGCTTAACAGTGTCCTTACTATGGCCTAGATATGTCCTGTTAGTTGATACTGTGAATCATTTGGGTCTGAATGGCGCGGATCAGGTACTTAGGTGGGAGAAACCACCTTGTGGGTGGATGAAACTGAATGTTGATGGGGCTTCTGCATTGCAGGACGAAAGTGCAGGTTGTGGGGGTCTGATAAGGGACTTTTTTGGTTCTTGGTTGGCTGGTTTTTGCAAGTCCATTGGTGTGTGTAGTCCTGCATCAGCAAAAAGGAGTGGGCTATTGTCGAAGGGCTACAATTGGCTTGGGACTTGGGATATAAGAAGATTATTCTAGAGTCGGATGCAGACAATGTTATTAATTTGTTGCTTGATTCTTCTTATGATACCTGTAGCAATTTAATTTTAAAGGCCAGGGATCTTTTAGCCTTAGATTGACAGGTAGATGTTAGAGTAATTTCCAGAAATTGTAATAGGCTAGTTGATGCATTGGCAAAAAGAGGCATCGCTAGTTCGAGTATTTTGGATGAGTGCCCATTTGATCTCCGGGTTTGGCTCGTCCAAGAGTGTTTGGGATTAATTTCCCCATTTGTGTAATGTGTTTCCTTGTAATATAGGCTTATGCCTCTCCTATTATCAAAAAAGAAAAAAAAAAAGAATGCAATAAAAAATAGGGAAAATTACACCTAAGACTTAAGTAAGACAAAATATGACTTAAAAGTCTCTGAAAATTTTCAATTTGCTATTAAATCCCATGGGACATTTGGGCAATACATTTCAATTATGAAAAGACCCTAATACCCTTAGTGAATTTGAGAAAAAGGCAGAGAAATTGAAACCCTCACTTGTTCTTTCTCTCTCCCAATATTTGACTTCCTCGGCTAACCGAAGTTGATATTGTCACAGGTGTTACTCGCGGTTCGTCGTGAGTCGCTAGCTATCACCTAAGTAAACGTATTCGATATCCTTCTTCTTATTCAAACGCTTAGATTCGTTGACTTTGTTGTCGTGTGACAGTGTGCGGCGACGTAGAATGACCGTGGTTGTCGCCAAACTGTCAGCATCTCCCTCTCCCCCATCGACGAAGGCCTTTGATTTTGTCTGCCATTTACTATATTTTTTGGTATACCATACTCTATTTGTGCATTAAAAGTGGGAATTGATCAAAATAATGTTAAAGTTTTATGTTGTAACTCCTATCGTACGAAGTTATAATGTCTTGTTTTATAATATGAACTCTAAAACAAAGAGTAGCAGCAGCAAATTTTATTAGTAGTATCTCCAGCCATAGCAAGTCTGTACCCTATATCTCATAACCTGAGAGTTGAAAAAGAGAAAAGGAGATTACAAGAAAATAACTCAAAATTTTTCCAATGGGAAGATGAAGCACAACGATGGTCTAGGAATAACCGTCACCTATGAGGGAGCCCTTAATGAGTAGGTAAGTATATTTCAACATTATTACGTACTCTAAGATCTGACTTACGTTAATAGCTTCCCATGAAAGCTTGAAATAACTAATCAGCCAGACGCCCAAACATGTAACTCTAAATCAAATCTCAATCCAAATCACATGTAGACTACAATAAGAAGATATTTTATCGAAAAGTAAAGATAAGATAGTATGTAAATATAAACTGTATGGAATAATAAAATATCTAATACTATGCACATATATATTCATTAATACTCTCATCTATTCCCCAATCTAGATTTTGTCGTTATTTCTTGTGAACAGTATGGAGTAAATGTAAGGTACCAAGAATATTTTGCTGATAGCCCTTGTAATGGATCCTGCTACACGAGATGAACGAGCGATTAATTGTCTGTAATAAATCTTGGAGAGTTATTTGATTGCTCATGTATAGTTTTGGAAATACGTACCGTCATTTGGCCGGTAAGGTGGATCTGAGTCTAAAGTGGGTAAATTTAGTGGAATAGTCTCAAATTCAGAATGCTTGATTTATAACCATGGTGTGCATTTTGCTTTTAGTTCTAAATATATTAAAAATAGTACGTTGTTACTATTAATTTGATGGGAAAATGACAGCTAGATCCCAAAGACCATAAAAAATAATAAAAAAGTCCAAACAAAAATTTACATATTGAAACAAAATTTAAGTTTTTAAATTTTTGCTGTAAATATAACAATTCTTATTATGAATATAGTTTTTTTGTTGTAAATGGTCAGGTTTTAAACTTTGTTGTGAATATAGCACTTCCGTTGTGAATCTAGCATTTTTCTGTTGTAAATGATCTCTATACGCTTAGAGACTTGAGTTTAAAACAAAATCCAGGTGTTTAAATATTGTTGTAAATATAACACTTCTTGTTGTGAATATAGCTTTTTCTATAGTAAATAGCCAAGTTTTTAAATTTTGTTGAGAATATAGCATTTTTGTTATAAATATAGCACTTCCGGTTGTCAATACAAATAACATCAAAAAAGTCCCATGTGAATTTCTATGTAAACTTTTTTACTATTTTTTATGGTCTTTAGATTTTAATTGTCATTTTTCCTAATTTAAAAGCTGAAACGTCCACCTCACAGACTCTTGCTGGGTTTGTTTTGACGAAATAGTGATAGAATAACCTTTTTGGGAATAAAATCATAATTATAATGATGCTATTGTGCATATTGGTTGTGCATAGTGCATTTTCTTGCATAGGAAGCCTCCTCGAAGGTTGAGACTTGAGAGCATCCTCTAGTCTTCGTCTTTGTCGCCCACATAAGAAACATGATAGACGTGGCCTTATCTTCTCCCACAGGCTGATATCTCATTATCAGAAGACACATCTTTCTTGACAATTGGACCTTTGAAGGTATTTTCTTGACGATTTTAAGGACCTTTGGGTGTATCAAGTTTTATTTATTATTTCAGTTGGACTAAAAAAATTTAGTCTTATTTATAAATCTAATAAAATTGTGACAATTTTACCTATATTAATTATACATATAAAGATATAGAGAAGAAACATTTAAAAAATACTCAATCATAAATGAGGGTAAAGTTAAAAATTTATACACATAATCATTGTGTCCATGACCTTTCCTTGGTATGTGAGATTTGGTCAAAATAAACTTATAAATAAGACAGAGTGGTATTGAGTTAGTTGAGTCTTGTCTGGGACTTTGCACAGACTCAGTCAAATACGTTAGTGTCACCACGTATATTTTTTATATATATCAGAAATCACCACATATATTTCGATCAATATAATTTCTCTGGGGGGCTTCGGTCCACTGCAGTGGACCATTCACTGCCCCCCCAAGCTGTGTGAATCTCTGCCTCTTTTTTTTTTATTTATTTAAAAAAAATAAAAATAAATAAAGGTAGGAGTTCACTGCCTTGGAGGGGGCAATGAACGGTCCACCAATGGACTATAGCTGCCCCCAATTTCTCTACTGCTGTGACAAGATCCAGTTAATATGCCCAGAGGAGAAATTTGAGAGTGAAAAAGTATCCTCATTAATGATAATTATCAATATGTACATATGTCACTTATATACAAAGGAACTAGGTACAATCAATTGGGCAAATATGTAAAGTAACTACAGTAGCTAAATATTCTAACAAACTATCTGTTTAAAGTAACTAAATAGCTACATCACTGACTACATCACAGCTACGTCACTGACTCCGTTACCCTTCAAATTGGGGTGTATATGTTGATCATGCCAAGACGAGATAAGAAACTATGAAAGGGTTGTGGATCTAATGATTTAATAAAGATGTCAGCAAGTTGATTGACACTGCGGACAGTGGCGGACCTACGTTGGTGCCAATGTGGGCAAGTGCAGACATAAAATATATGTAATTTAAAAGAAATTAGTGACAATGTTGTAGGTGGTGCAGGTGGTTCACAGTTCACTCTCAAGTCTTCCTCTTAAACAATACGCCCTACATTCGAACCTGCCAAACCGCCCTTTTTTTATTTCCCTCATAATGAAGGGCGCGTGCATGCGGAATACATATATCTTGAGCGCCCTTTTTTTTTTTTGGTTACAATCGGCTGATCCCTACAGATCAGAGACCATCAGAGCATAGCCTCACGTGACCCACCCCAGTAGCATCCTCCTGGAGCAAACGTTGAGCGCCTTTTAAGTCAAACAACAGTTACTATGCGTGGGAGTGTAAGATTGGATTCCTTTGCCGAATTTAATGGTTTCTTATTTTAAATATTAGATCGGGGTAATTTTAAATGATGCAAATTTAATATTTTAAAAAATCATTATTAGGATTTTAAACTATCATGTACTAAAATTAAATTTGAATAGTTTTATGATTGTATTGCAAAAAAAGACTATATATGATTAAAATATTTTCATAAAGTGAATACTGTATTTACTTTATTTCGTGATTGTGATTTGTTGAAATCAAATTTGAACAAATTAAGCTTATTATTTAATATTTTAATCATAATTTAATAAAATATTGGTTATAACCATTTAAATTTAATGTATGACTCTTGATTATTATTTTTCTATGTTAAGTTGAAGTTTTCTTTTCTTTTATTATTTATATTCTTTTTTTTAATGAGTTTAAAATGTTCCTTAAAAAAATTTTGAGGCGCCGCCCTCGAACCCCGAATCTCACCACTAATTGTGCACCCACAAACTTAAAATCATAGGTCCACCACTGGCTACGGACTGGAAGAAGTTTAATAAGCCCAGCTTGAACCTTTTCTCAAACAAAATGACAATCAAACTTAAGATGCTTAGTATGCTCATGGAATCTAGTATTTGAAGCAATATAAATAGCGGACTCATTATCACAATAAAAGAATCATAGGAGATGAATGTGGGACATGTAAATCAGCCAGCAAATATGTAAAGTAACTACAGTAGCTAAATATTCTAACAAACTATCTGTTTAAAGCACTTTTTTTAACAAATAAAATGCTTTTTTAATTAAATGTGTTTAGATGATATTTTTTTAAAAAAATAAAAGTAACTTTTTTTAAAATCCAAAGAGCTACATCACTGACTACATCACAGCTACGTCACTGACTCCGGGTATTTATAAATTTTATATTAATGTTCTTCAACTGATTAATGTCACCGGTATTTTTTTTACAGTAATTTATTTACAACCCAACTATACTCATGACTCCAAAAAAACAAAATACAAGTGATAGGGCAAAATTTTTTAGCATAAAAACTCCACAAGTGGACGGGTCATATCAAGTAATAAAGAGTAAGTAAGATATCATTCTCACGAGGACTTAGTACCACAAACTTCAATTAAGCATTAATTTCACAATTTCGTTTAAGTTGAGAAAACCAAATTAAATTTAATTAAGAGAAAAGAAATTAAAACTAAAATTAAAACAAACAAACTACCACACAATGAACGAGCAACCTAGAGTCACTAATCCCTTATTTGATTCTTAGATTTTATCCCCATCAGCTAATCTAGAGTATTAATGTCTATAAATGCCTTATGGTTCATTTATATACCTACCTCAATTAATTATGTGATGTCTCACACAACTAAATAAGATGCCTTTTAAATTGGGCTCACTCTATTTTGATTATGCGGAGCTTCTAGGTATATTCCTATCCTAAACGCAAATTAGATTAAAACCTAGTTTCACACTAAATTTAAACCTAATTCCACATTATTTAATCCCAAGGTCAATTTAGGATTCCCTCTTCCAAGTCCAACCCTAAATCCCCAAAACATGCTCAATGGTGATCAATCAATAAGCAATAGCAATAAACACATGATTAAATAAACTGAAATAAAATTAAGCAAATCAATCTGTGGGAATAATTTCTAAAACCCAAATAAGTTCATAGATTCTCTAAGTTGCAAAACCAACTAGCCACACATGGCTTTATTTTATTCAAATCCATAACAAAAAGATAAGAATTCAGGTTCAAAGAATAAAGAGAGAGAGAGAGAGAGGAAAGAAAGATTCT
The DNA here is from genome assembly GCA_019022655.1 of Acacia acuminata. Taxonomy (NCBI): domain Eukaryota; kingdom Viridiplantae; phylum Streptophyta; class Magnoliopsida; order Fabales; family Fabaceae; genus Acacia; species Acacia acuminata. Next base: position 628,085 of record JAFJYI010000023.1, read on the forward strand.
CCGTCGCTCCTCTGATCTTTCCGTCCTTAGTAGAGATGATGAAGAGAACTCAAACGCGTTCAGCCTCTACTCTCTCGCTTCTTCGTCCCTTCCTTCTTGTTTTGCGTCTCCCAGATCTTTACTCCCTTTTCTTGTCTCTCGCCTCCCTATTTATAATTTAGGTCGTGGGTCATTTGATTCTCCTTTTCTTATTACAAAGATATCTTATATCTTGTAATTTACTCCACCAGATCACGCAATTGATTTTATTTCTATTTTTCTTGCGTGGGATCACCAAGTTTGGCTGATTGTAATCCTCTTAATTGCTCTTTTAATTGCTTTTTCTACTTCTTTCCAAATCATCTAATATTTCTTGCACATTAAAAATATGATATGATTAGATTTTATGTTGATTTATTCTTTGATCCTAAGTTTGATTCAATGATGGAAAAGTCAATAAAAGATAATTAAATAGGTATATAATATCAATAATTCCAATCAATTCTCATAAAATATACACATATTTAATCATAAAATATACACTTATCAACAAGAAGATAGAAAGGTATGAGTTATATATCCACTAATGAGTCTGCTAATATTAATACTCTCAAAAGCTAAACCCTAGCTAGCGAGTTAATACACGGGAGGCCCCCCCAAAAAAAAAACAAAAACAAAAAAAAATTGTTCAGAATTTTTTTTAAAAATTTAATATAACATTATAAATCTGAATATTTTAAAAATGTTTTATAATAATAATTTTTTTTAATGAGTTTACATTTAGTACCAAATATTTACCACAAGGTCCACCACTACTTGCAAAGGCTGAGTATAAAATTTTGTCATCTGGAGACAAGAAACTGATAAAGGATGAATTCTGGTCAATGGCCGGAGATAGAGAAAAAAGAATCAGCCTTCAAGAGTTGACGACGAGCCCCGACAATGCAGGACGAGGAGCATCTTCAACCTCCTGGACCGAAACAATGACGGCTTCCTCGACTTTGACAACTTCAAAACTCTGAGCTACGTCAAAGAAAGCGGCCGGCCGTTTTGTTCCCACTGTCGTTTTAACCCCGAACACACGGACGCTCCTACTTTTGATCTCTGCATATTTTTCCTGCTACCAAGGACGTGTACCGTTTAGCCATGAGCATAGTGGTGATCAGTTCAAGGATTACTGAGCCAAAAAATATCAGTTTAAGGATAATTATTCCATTTTACTTAAGCTTCGTCCAGACCAGGTTCAGGTACATATGTTGATATTATTTTTATGACTATTGTGTGATTTCAACAACAAAGTTTTTCACATAGACATCTAACACAATTAAATATTGAATATGATAAAAGTAGAAATAATCTTTTAAAAATGGAGCAATTTTAATAATTTCATTAAATTGACCCAAACATAGGTCTTGTAAGAATTTTGGGCATATCCGCACAAAACCGATGCTCCAATGTGAACTTCAATTACGTTACACAACAAATACAGCAAAAAGAAAAAGATAAGAGATCATTTTTATAATAGAACCTTTTTTTTTTTGTCAACAAGGAACATATATTGATACTAATAATAACGGTTACATCAAACGATTAAAACAACAAACTAAACAACAACAAACCAAAATAAAAAGACTAACAAATACAACAACACCAAACCAAATATAAAAAGAGCTAGTCACCACAAAACAAATAGAAATAAAAGTAACTTCAAAAACTTCATCAGCTTTCTGAACATCCAAGGTTAGAAAGGACATGAAAGAAGGTGTTGGTTGCAAAACCCACCCGATCCGGCACACCTCCTTATAAGAAAAAGCTGCAATTAGATCAGCTATATAATCACCCCTACTTGGGGTACGGATGTAGAACACCCAACCTCGAAGAAAAAAAGACAAGTAAAGTTTTGAAGAATACTTTTGCTCCTCCATTGAAGCGAGCTTGGTGACATCAACCACCCTCCGAACAAATTTTGGCTAACATTAGCGATATGTATTCGCCTCCATTAAACAATCGTAGAAATGGTTTTCTCATAGACAAAGCACAAAATAGTAGCAACCATCCATAAAACCCTTCCCCCAAAAGCACAAATCCAATCCACTACAAAAAAACACCACCATAATTACCCAAACCCACAACATCAGGAGACAAACACAAACATACAACACCCAAATCCACAACATCAGAAGGCAAATATAAACATAAAGCAGTAAAAACAAAATGAAAAGGAAAATAGAGACACCCCCTCCGCCGGAAACCACCAACGAGCCAGAGGCCTCCGACGCACAGGAGACCACTGTCGAGCTAGAGGCCACCATCGAGCAAGAGACCTCTGACGAGCCAGAGACCAACATCGAAGGAGACGTCGAAGCAAAAACTCCCACCGCCAGAGACGAGAGAGGGCCACAGCAACACCCAGAAAATAGAGGGACGCCGGAGCAAGGAAGATGGTGAGGAGGGAGACTAGAGGAGAGCCAGCGCCGGAGAAGAAGGAAGGCCGCCGCTCTATTTCTCCGTTCCAACCTAAAACCCGCCTGATCCTTACTCATCGAGGACCGATCTAGTCTTCTGCCGTGGTTGTGGCTTGAAAGGAGGCTCGCCGGCGGCAAAGCCGCCGCCGGAGAGGCAAGAGCTATAGTGAAGAAGGGGGTTAGGGTTTCGCGAGGGAGGAGAGTTCAGAGAAAAGTCGCGCGGCTCAATCACTCATAAGAGGACCTTCTAGCTAGAGGGAGTGTGTGTTGTTTTAATGATATAGAAGAACAAATAAAATGGTAAGAAAGCAAAACCAATCATATCATTGCCAATATCCATTCAAGGTACGACATCTCTATAATGACTAGAGGCCTTTGCCAAAATAAGAAATTCTGACATCATCAAGCATATTTTCTTGGTTTAATGTAAGCCTTTAATACTTGAATCTATCATTTCATTCTTAACCGTCTATATTGGTAAGTAGGTAGTTGTTTTTGCTGTCTCACCTGTTTCCATCCCTTGATTAAGTTTTGTAAGTTGGATTTCTTTTCTTTTTTTAACTGGTTACTTGTCTTTATTTCTATTTTGCTTTGGTATTTTAGTGTGGGCCTATGTTATTTCTATTTTGCTATGGTATTTTAGTGTGGGCCTATGAGATTGAGAAATGCTTTGTTTAAAGCTCAAAATGTTTGCGATCTGATAGTAAACCAACTTGTTTTTTTTTTTTTAAATATCAAGAAAAAAAACTTGTTTGTTAAATAGCTTTCTATGGTTCTCATAGATGAGATATCTTTGGAATTATATGTATTTTTGTGTTCATCATGCATGGTTTATTGCTGATCAAAATAAAATTTGAATAAGGGAAAATCACCTCAAAGTCCTAGCCATAGAAAATAATATATGAAAAGTCTTATAACTTGTCAATGGTGCAGTACCACTTTCACTTATCATTGACAAGTTATAAGACTTTTTAAATATTATTATTTTTTAGTTAGGGGCTTGGTGTGATTTTCCCTTCTAAGAAGTCTGCCATTCAACAATAATCCTTGGTAAATATTGGTTGACAGCCTTGAATAAGCCTTTAAAGAGGATTGAGAAAGATTAACCATAACCCACAATCTAGTGAAGGCGGGCATGATGACGATGCTGCTCTATCAGAATTTCTCACTTCTTTAATGGATTACACTCCTATAATAAGTTTTTATACTATGAATGACCTGAGAAAACTCCTCCTTTAACTTGCTTTATATTCATTGGAACATCTAAAGGTCATTCTTCTTCCAACTAGTCACTCGTTGGGGTTTAAAAAGTGGACTGCTTACAAGGGGCTTTTTTATCCCTTAAATTGCCTGTCCCAAGAAGATTTTTGTGATCCCGCCACTTTCGATGGGATTTTACTTTCCCAGGTTTAAGGGAACTTAGGCGCTGGCGGGAACCCATTTTGATGGAAGCTTTGGGCGCCAAACGTGTTTTTTGGCTAGGGACACTGTCATGTTTCCTTTCCCTCACGTGACTTCTGTGTATCAAACAGGCCCCCAAGTATTTTCTTCCTTTTGGTGAAATCCATGGCAGCAGGTTAGCAAACTAGAAGCAAATAAGCCAAACCAGAAGGAACAGAAAGACTATGGAAAGATAACAGATTCCAACTCCAAGTAGGCCCTTTTAATTTCTAAATTCTAACTAAGCCAGGTCGTACCGCACAAGCTATACGCATAACATATTGTTCCTTCTAGACACGTGCATATTGTGGGAGATTGTTGAGATCTTAATCCAGGGTTCTTGGTTGCTCATGGTTTAGTAAATACTGTGATTTGGTAAGGTGGATTTGAGTCTAAAGTCGACGAAGTTAGTGGAATAGTTTCAAGTTCTGAATGTTTGATTTGCAAACCTTCGCGAACATTTTTCTTTTAGTTCGAAATATATTTGAAATACTTGTTGTTGATTTGAAGGATATTTGAAACATCGTTTTTTTGGCCTTAGAACCTCAACCTACTCTCATGGACTTCGCATTAATTACAAGCACTTGCTGGGTTTGTTTTGGTGAGGTGAAAATAAATAGTAACAGATAAACAGGATAACCTAGTTGGGAATAAAATAATAATTATAATAATGACATTAAGGGCGGACCAGTACACAAAGTTCACCCAATAGATCTTTGATCCTTGGCCCAAATCAGATTTCAAAAAATGGAGAGCATCTTTTTGCACTTGCTTCTGATCAGGGTTTAAATAGTTCCACTTCGGTGCAAAATCTAAGTTATGACAAACAATCTAGTTTACTAATTCTAAAACGTTTAATTACTCGAATGCAGCAAAAGAATCCTTTGATTATTTCTGCTAACAAAAATCCATTTTGGGTATAATAAGAGTTTGTATTCTCAAATAATATCATAGGGGTTTGCCATCATCTTAGAAATTCCTACCTGGTGGGTTTGGGAAAAAATAGAAGTACACGGCCTTATTCTTGCTAGTAAAGAATGTTTTTTTGCAGAAATTATAATAAAGACATTGTGTTAATAAAAATCTTGTGAGCAGTTTGACTAGTTCAACCATTCACTCTACCTATCAACCGGTTCTTGACACATTCTTTAGCCTTTCAATTTCTCTCATGTTTGAACTAGAGACAATGAATCCATTCATAGTGACCTGAACATCTCTAAGTCTGGCTCACTTTAAACGTAATAATTTAATGTGGGGTAATTAAATTTAAGAGGATATCAGAAAAGAAAAGTGTATTAGATGGGAAAAAAGAAGAAAAAACCTGATAACCTATTTGTAAGTATTTATACTTTTCTTTGATTTTAAATTGGAAAAATCTCATTCAGATCCAAAAGATCATAAAAAATATCAAAAAACCCTAATTTAGATTCCTTTATAAAAAAAAGTGCCAGTTTAGATTCTTTTATTTAAAAAGTCTTTAGAGACCTTAGTAACATAGATGAGTAGTTGTTAATGGTTATACTATGACTTGTAGTCATATACACTTGCCAACGGAAGCTATTTTAATTAATATGGATAGGTTTATCAATAATCACTCTATAGCTTATCAATGTAGTGACATACATTTGTCGACAAAGATTTAGTTAGCATAGATGAATTTGTCAATGATTACTCTATGACTTGTCAGTATAGTCACTTACACCTGTCAACGAGACCGCTTAAGTTAACATATATGAACTTGTCAATGATCACTCTATGACTTGTAATATAGTCACATAAACTTATCAATAAAATAAATTCACATTTGGAACCTATATTATTGAGGTCCTTTGGGATATCTTTTTAGAGGAATCTATATTGTAAATTTTTTTTCATAGAAGAGTCTACAATGAGACTTATATATATATATATATATTTATTTATTATTTCTTAGAACTTGGGTGAGATTTTTCCTTTTAAATTTGGTACTTTTTTGTTTTGTGCTGGTCTCTCTTTAATTAAATTATTAATTTTTGCGTTAATACAATTAGCTTTAGCAACTTTCTTCTATTAATGTTGTTAGCCCCTATATAGAAGTTAACGATATTAAGAGCAAAATTAAAGCATTTAATTAGAAGAAAGAAATACATAGGTATCAAATTAAAAATTGGAAAGAAAAAAAATTATAGGTGCGTACTTTCAAATGGGTTTTCCCAAAAATAAAAATACTGTTAATAATAATTGATATAATAGCTTAATAAATAGATAGATACATAGGGGAAATGACAATTAAAGATCCTATTAATTAATTAACCCATTAATTTCACTTACAGACTTTCCGTTATTAACAATTTGTTGAAAGACTACTATAAAATACCCTCATTCTCAAGTGCAATACTTGAGATTTACAAATAGTCCAATTATGAGGGGAAAAAATAAAAGTTCAAATTAATATCAAAAGTTATATCCTAGACTAATAAAACTGTATATGGTTTAAGTTGTGAATTTCAAGCAAACCATTTGAGAAAATCGTGTAATCCACCTTTTAATGAAGTCATTTTCCCATGTGCCTTCATATATATATATATATATATATATAGAAAAATGACATGTTTAAATAAGATGAATATTACGTTGCTATCGCAATGAGACAACTATATATAAGAGTACATTCTCAGGATTGGACCACTATACCCTTCCCTTCCGGCTTCCCTCTTGTTCCTTTCCCAGATAGATGACAAAGACGAAGGCTATCCGATTTGAATTTCATCGCACATGCCTGGAATCTTAGGCACATCGAAAGTTAAATACACGGTTCAAAATCCACCACAAGTCCCCAATGACTGACTTGCAGACAATTTATTTATATTTTGTGTTAATTAATGTGCAATTTTAGTAACCGAGTTTTTCACCAACGTATAGCATAATTCAAGTAGAAAATCAGCAAACCGGTCATATAACCAGTCCAACTAGATAACCAATTGAACCGGTTCAATTTTTTTTTTATTTAAAAAATAATTTAGTTCGCTTTTTTTTTTTTTATTAAACAAAATTCTTCAGAATTTTATATTTATAACTTTGAAATCTTCACTTTTTCACCAGTTTGGCCACGGAGTAGCTCTGGTGTAACTCCAAGCTGACTTACTAACCATGTCTGGGCCGTGTTTAATAATCTTGGCACAATTAATTTTTGAAGGGTATAAAAATAAACATAATATTTCAAAAATCTTGACATTGTGTTGATAAAAATCTTGTGAGCAGTTTGACTAGTTCAACTATTCACTGAACCTATCAACCGGTTCTTGACACATTCTTTAGCCTTTCAATGTCTCTTATGTCTGAACAAGAGACAATGAATCAACCATTCACTGCACCTATCAACCGGTTCTTGACACATTCTTTAGCCTTTCAATTTCTCTCATGTTTGAACAAGAGACAATGAATCAATACTTAGTGACCTGAACATCTTTGAGTCTGGCTCACTTTAAACGTAATAATTTAATGTGGGGTAATTAATTTTAACCTATACAATGAAAAATGTAGTGAAACCGAAAAAAAGAGGATATCCCAAAAGAAAAGTGTACAGTTTTTTATTCTCTTAGATGGAAAAAAAAAAAGGAAAACCTAATTACTTATTTGCAACTACACATACTTCCACAGTTTTAAATTGGAAAAATCTCACTTAGGTCCTAAGGACAAAAAAAACTCTAATTTAGATTCCTCTATCAAAAACTTCTCTAGGGATCTCAATGACGTAGATAACTTTGTCAATATTAACTCTATAACTTGTCAATATAGTTACATACCATTTGTTAACGGAAGTTATTTTAGTTAATATAGATCGAGCTTGTCAATGACCACTCTATATGATTTATCAATATAGTGACATACACTTATCAATGAAAGTAGGTTTAGTTAATATAGATAAGTTTGTCAATAACTTCTCTATAACTTGTCAATAAGATCATGAATTCTAAACGGGAGTTGTTTTAGTTAACATATATGAGATAGTCAACAACCATCTATGACTTGCAAATATAAAGTGGCGGAGCCAAGAATTTTAATAACGGGAGGCAAAAATTAAAAATATTACATCATAAATAAAAGTGCTTGAAATACAATACAAATCTAATATACAAAAAATTGAAAAAAAAAATCTATTATAGAAATTAAGATCACCTCACTTAACTCTTGATTCTTACCCTACTTGTTTTCATATTGTTAAACTCATTTATACTTGAATCCGTGCTAAAACTCAAAACAATAAGAAAATGACATCAACAAGACCAAACCAAACACTACAAATGAACCGAACATCAACCTAACTAATAAAGTTCAGTTTGGTTATTCTACTTCAATTCAGACCTTTGGTTCCTATCCAATTAGACCGATCTACCTAGCTTTTGATTCAAAATAGAATACATAAACCTTAAACAGAAACATGACACCAAAACAAAACGAAAACAAGGCCTGAAACAGCAACATGGAGAATACAAAAAACATATCTCCCCAATTTAAATACAGACATTATTTAACTATCCCTCCTACCACAAGTCAAACACATAAATCAGAAAACTACATGTAGTTTTGCAAAAGTCACAGTAAAATATTCATTATGCTTTAAAAAAGAAGGAATAATCAGAGAACAATAGGCCAATTATATATCCATATAAGTCTAAGGGGCTGAAAGAAAAAATTTCATATATTCAAACCCTTCACCAAACCTTCATTAATTAAAACATTAGCTGCATATTATTGAAAGCCTTCCCTCACACCCTAGCTATATACTCCATCATATCCCCTCCTTAATTACTACTTCACATCATTTACTCGTGATAATTATTTACCACCATTATGATCATGCATGATGCGATGGTAAAAATAAAAAAGCATCACTCGGCTCCTCCAGGAATTGATATCCTGTCTCTGTTGATTAATTTTACCAAATTAAGCTTATATATATATCACTGATCAGCTTTCAACATTTACTTCTTATGCAACACAGGAACAATAAATGGCACGTAACTTATTTGTCTTGTTTGCTGCATTAACCAAGAGTAATTATATCAGCAGTAGAAATAGAACCTTAATTAGCTTTGATATTTCTGTTGAGCGCATCAAAGATGAGGCTAGGTAGAAACTAGAGACAGGTAAACTAAATAAGCACTAAACATGTATAAAAACACAATCGAGACACGTAATATCCATCGTTCGTGCGTGCGGGTGTAGTGGTGGAACGTACGACACATGCTGATTAGACTTATATCTATATATATATATATATATATATGTGTGTGTGTGTGTGTGTTTGTGTGTATAATTTTTTTTTAAAAAAATCTAGTAGGGCCCTAGCCCCCCTAATACCACCCATGTTAATATGTCACATACACTTGTTAATAAAGTAAGATCACATTTGAAATCTATATTATTGAGGTCCCTAAAGACTTTTTTATAGATGAATCTATATTAATACTTTTTTTATAGACGAATCTACTTTTTTTTTTTTTTTTCTGGTTTTTGGGGCTTGAGTGAGATTTTTCCTTTTAAATTTAGTACTTTTGTGCTTGTCACTCTTAATTAAATTATTAATTTTGCATTGTTAGTACAATTAGCTCCTGCAACTTTTTTCTATTAACGTTGTTAGCCCCGGTACCGAAGTTAATGATATTAAGAGCAAAATTAAAGCATTTAATTAGAAAAAAAAAATACATAGGTATCAAATTAAAAATTGAAAAGAATTATAAGTGCTTTCAAATGGGTTTTCCCAAAAATAAAAATACTGTTAATAACAATTGATATGATAGCATAATAAATAGATACATAGGGGAAATGAAAATTAAAGATCCTATTAACCCATTAATTTCACTTACAGACTTTCAGTTATTAAAATTTTATTGAAAGACTGCTATAAAATAGCCTCATTCTTAAGAGCAGTACTTGAGATTTACAAATGGTCTAATTATGAGGGGTAAAAAGAAAAGTTCAAATTAAGTTCATAAGTTATATCCTAGACTAATAAAACTGTATATGGTTTAAGTTGTGAATTTCAAGCAAACCATTTGAGAAAATCGTGTAATCCACCTTTGAATGAAGTCATTTTCCCATGGCATATTTTAATAAGATTAATATTAGTCCTTTTTTCCTCTTTACACTATGCAAATTAAGAGGAGTAAGCCACAAACATATAATAATATTTGATACGGAGTCTGGATGATGATATTTGACATAACTAAAATATAAAACAACATTTTGGAGGCAGAAAGGACTGGTTCCTCGTGATGTCGTAAACTAAGGTTTGATTTTTTGTTGAGTCAAGTACTCGACAATGTTATGGACATGATTGATACTTGTGCTAAAAATAAAAGAGATTCATGAAAGCTTCAACCCAAGATAAATGGTGGATGACCAAGAAAGGTGCTTGACGTGACATGAAAAGACTGCATGACACGATTACTTTGGCACAACCTGTGGAAAGTTAAGCTATTGTGAGATTTAACGGAATTAGTTATAGTGCCTATCTCACCGGCCTATCCAATTTAGGCTGTTCAGATTTTGTCTAAACGGTTCAGACTGTGCAAAGAATGTTCAGCTTAATGCTGGATTATTGAATTGTAAAGCTGCAATTTCATCAGTGAGTTTGATTGGTTCAATGTCGCAATGCCTCCTCAAGCAAATATAAGAGTACATTCTCCTGGACCACTATATGGGTAAATCTTTCATTTTATTGGAGACTTGAATGTCCGGAAAGTATCACATTTTTTATATTTATGATTTGATGTGTTTGTCACATTTACTTGGGCATTGTCCAAAGTTTTTTCTTGGAACATCGGGGAGAGTTCGATGACCGGCTTGCAAACAATTTATTTATATTTTTGTGTTAATTTGTGCAATTTTAGCAGCCGATTTTTATATATAGTGATGAAATCGGCAAACGGTGATATAACCGGTTTTAGATAACCAATTTAACTAGTTTAGAGATGATTAATGAGATGCCCCAAGGGAAAACTTCTCCCGGTCCATATTGAAGGAAAAGGATATGTGGTTGTTAGCAAATTGTTGTTAATGGTAATGATTTAGTTGATGATGATGACCCGTTAACAACTATATTAGCTCCGTTAACAACTTTAGACATTTTTTTAGTTCACTTTGGACGCAACATTATCATTTGTAATATTTTGTTTTTACTATGTAAACTTTTATAATTGTTAGAACTTATTTTTATGATATATATAAGTCTTTTAATTTTCTGATTTTTATTATTTTTTTGTAATTATTTTATTATTTTCTCTGATTTTTTATTCTTTTTTTAAAATAAATTGGATTTTCGAATGATGGAGGGAGAACAAGTGGATTCCACATGAAAAAAGTAAAATCATAGAGATTGCCCTTAAGTTTTTGTTGAAAGTCATAACCAATGAAAGAGATTTATTGAAAGTTTTTGCATGTAGAATAAAAATATTTTTAGGAGGATTCAAATTCTATGAATGATGAACTTTTTTTTTGACCCTTGCAAAATTCAATAGTCTTCTTTTTGAGTTATGAAGAGGACATTCTGTTGCATAATCCAAATTATTGATCCTGTTCTTCAGCAAAATTTGACTTTCAAAGTTAGCTTGTCTGGAGGCAAAAAAAGCTGTTTTTGTGTTGAGAAAATTTTATGGTGTAAATTTTTGTCAAAGTTATTGTCTTCCTTGGATTTACAAATTGAGTCACCAAACCAATTTTGGGCATCCCTTGACGAGATGGAACACAAATGATCATTTTATATCCAATTTTTCTATGCTTGGCGCAAAAAATTTTTTGTCGTTGAAGTATTCATTTGAATATCGATGGTTGAGATCTTAGGATACACTGATTCAACATTTGCATGTACTGGATCTTAAGAAATTGGTATTTCAATTTCAGCAATGACAATACCCTTCTTTGGATTAACGGAGGATAATTAATTTTATGGGAGATGAGGGTGTACATGTATGGATTAGATTTTGGAGAATAGTGATTTAGAAGAACAAACTATAATTAGAATAGATTCTGAAAAAAAAAAAAAAAGAATTTATTGAACTGAACAATTTTTGTAAAAAGAAGTGACTCCAGAGAGGTTGTTTTCCATTCATTAAAATAAAAAGAGAAGTTGTTTTCCTTCTCTTACAAAAAACATGTTTTTTTCTGTCAAAATAGACTGTGGACATATTCTTGAGGTGAGTTTTATGCCATGAGAGATAAAAGTGATTTTTTTTCTTTTTTTTTTTTAAAAAGCTTTTAGGTACCAACATTTCGCTCATGTCTTTCCTTCTTCTTCCTTTTTCCCCCTCCAATTTTTAATCTCCTTCCAGCGGTGCTATGCCGGATGTTCCGTTTGTAAAGGTCAATGCTTTCCTGTCTGTTTGCGGAATATCCTTTTGTTTTTTTTTTTTTGTTTTTTTTTTTTTTTTTTGAAAAAACAACTGAATATCCCATTGCTCAGTCGTTTTAGTTTCTTCGCTATCCTCTTAGACACTAGCATCCTGTCACTCTGTGACCGAGTGGCGGGAAGCTGACACGGATTTTGATTTCTGAGGCCAGTCCCTGAAAAGCACTCTCAAACCCTAATCTTTACTCATTTAGTAGGAATTTCTGTCATATTTAGGGAGAAATCATTCATGCACCATTCCGCAATTTACTGGCTAGTAACCAGAAGGATGGTGGTTTCGTCACCTCGTTGGCGTTCCCTTTCTCTCTTCCTTCGCTCTCCTGCACCCACTTACTGTTCATTCATCCCTTCACGGATCCTCCTGTAATGTCCCTCTTTCTCTCTTCTTTCTGAACTTGTCTATATATATATATATATATATATAGACACAAGGGGATGATGATCAGTGATGAGCGTGAAGATTGTTGAGGAGTGAGGTGGAGGAAGAAATGGCGCCCATAACTCCAAGGACCAGCCCTAAAGCTATGAGACACAAGTTAAATACTAAGAGAGTGTTTGATATTTGACCCCAACAGATCTTAACGTAGAAAGCACAAGGAAATATCAAGCTTATGAAAACTGTCAAAAGCGAGCCTGTGAGACTAAGCACGTCCTCAAAATAAGGCACAGAAAGAGCTAATGCTAGAATCACCAGTAGCAGCACTGAACCCACCGTGCCTCTTATCACCATCTTGCTTCTGTGACTCATAGAAGTGGGAAGCCTTTGCTGTAGCTGAATTGCAAATGGTGCGAACTCAAGAGCATATTTGGTCATTGGTGTTATCACTGTCGCCCACACTGCTACCTTGGTTATTATGAAATTCTCTGGCATGCTTAGGGTGATCTGTGACTTTACTTGTGGCCCAAACATCTTCGCTCCCATGAATCCCAGCGTTGTAAACAATAGTGTGGCTATTGAGAAGCTCACTATTATCACCTGAAATATTTCATCTTCGATCAGAGGATGAGACTAGCTTTTTAATTCCTATTTTTCATTGTTATAAATGTACATGTAGTGATATGTCCTGTCAATTAGCTCAAGATATAATCAGAGGAATGTCTGTATTCTCTCTATCCATTTCCTCTCCAATTAATTAATGTAATAGCCATTAGATTAAGTTTCAATGGTTAGAATTTAATACTATATAAAAATATTATTTCAACATTAAATATAATTAAACTCTATCATGATATAAATGGAATAAATTACAATCTTTAAAACTTAAGCTAATGGGGAATACAGGAGAGAGATATTAATGGAGACATTTCTTAGCCTTTAGACATATATGGGTGACTTCAGCTTGTATATATATATCTAAATCTCAAAATGTATAAGAGACTAGAATATTTTTAATTAAAAAGAAAACAAAGAATATTGTGGACATGAAGACTTTGAGACTTGAAAAAACTAAGCCTACGTGAAAAAGGGGAAAATGAAGATATGGCCTGAGACTCTAAAAGAAATACAGACCAAAAAAAAAAAAAAAAAAAAAAGAAAAAGAAAAAAGAAAGTAAGAAGAATTTTATAATATGTTTCACCCTACAATAGAGACTTTTTATGTCTGTTCTAGAGGGCTTTTTAGTCGCTTTTAAGGGCTTGCATAAATAAAAGTGATGTAATAAGTAAACTTATTGGGAAAATCCTGTTTATGGCCCATATTACCAAAAAAATTTCAAAAAAGACCCAAAGATTCTGAAAATTTGAAAAAAGGCCCAAGATTCTGAAATTCTTGAAAAGGCCAACAACTAAATCAGCCCTAAGTTGACAACTATATCAGTATCTGCTAACAACTATATCAGCCCCATTAACAACTCAAGTTGGGCCTTTTAGGAATTTCAGAATCTATTTTTAACAACTAAATCAACCCAGTTGACAACTATATCAGTACCTCACTAACAACTATATTAGCCTCATTAACAACTTACTTGGGCCTTTTTCCTGAATTTCAGAATCTTGGGCCTTTTTTCAAATTTTCAGAATTTTTGGGCCTTTTTTTTTTTTTTGGTAAAAAGGGCCCTGAACAGGATTTTCCCAAACTTATTTATGTTTGTTTTGATTGAAATATTTCATACTCCCTCCGGGTCCTAATTATAGGAACTATTTACCGAGAATTTGGAGAGATTAAGGAGGGAAGTTAAATTAGTTAATTATAATTATTTTCTGAAAATACCCCTACTTCAAATTGAAAATTACATCTTGACAAAATTACATCTTTTTATTCCCTCCGCATGAGACACCTGGCGTCCCTCCCACAACAATCAACTTTATAATTCCAATATTTCTTATAATATTTACTTCTATAAGCTCTTCGTATCAGTCCTCAAACATAACTTACGCATGTACCTGAGTTAATTTGTCTGTTTGTATTTCATAACGATTCTTAAAGTTTATATATATTAAATTAATAATTTGAATTTATGCTATATTAATAAGTTATGCAATTTAAACCATGATTAGCCTGACATTAATGAGTCGCAAACATTATTTACATTATAGAATATATAGGTGTATTATTAAATTATTATAGTCTTTAATTATTATTGAAAAAGTATAAATAGGGGTATTATAGGAAAAAATTGACAAAAGTTAAAATTTGCTCTTATAATTAGGACCAAAACAAACTCCAAAATGTGCTTGCCTATAATTAGCACCATAATATTCATGAGAAGATGAGAACAGCTTTTTATTATTTCATTGTCAGAAATGTACGTGTAACGTATAATATACCTTGGTGAACTTGGAGGGGTCCTTCATGGATTTATGGAGATTAGGGAACACGACGTGTCCGCCAAAGCCGTAAATGAAGAGGCCAGAAACAGAAGGGACATTATGGATCTGAAGAACTGGGATGTGTCGGTTAACCTTTACGCCTCCGAAAATGGGCGTGACAGCGACAGACAAGAAAATAACAAGAGACATGAGAACACCAGCAGAGGAAAGAAAAGAAATGGAAGAAAGGTCTGTGAGCCACAAGCTAGGTAAAGCAATAAGAACAGCAAGAACAGTGAGAAGCTGAGAAGGTGACAGTAACTTAGGAAGACGCAAATGGTTAAGGTGATGAGATCCCATGAAGACAGTGAACAAGTTGTCGTGTAGTGAGATGGTGTAGGAGACAAGGGCCATAAAGATCTCTGTGTAGATTAGGGTTGATGCAACTATTCTTCCTTTTTTTCCAAAGGCTTGTTCACCTATATCTGCGTAGCTTTGGAGCTTAGGGTTTTTGGTCATGCATTTTCCAACAAGACGACAACTATAACCACACGTGATTGCAAGGCCTAAGAGGAATATTATCGCGCATGCCCACCCTCCCTCTTCGACTGCATATGCCGCTGATAATTGCCCCAATCCTACAAAATTCATTATGATCACAGAATATACATGCATGTGCTTAAGATTCTTTAGGGGTTTATAAAAGTTAATTAACAAATGAAGATTTTTTTTTCATATATATTTATGGGGTTTAAACTTCTCATGTTGCATGAGAAGAAGAAGATTCCTACACACACATGAAATAGTGGGACCCACATATATATATATAATTAGCATTATCACCATTTCATATGTATGTAACATGAAAATACACTCACTACAAAAAAACGTAACGTTTGTCGCGGTGTACTTATAGCGGTCAAGCAAAACCGCTACAAATGAACAAATTAGTAGCGGTTTTAAACCCAAACCGCCACAAATTAGTAACGGAAGCATTGCCGCCAAAATGCCGACCATTTTGCTTCGCTTTTTGTCACGGTTCACAAAACCCAACAAGCTACAAATATGGCGCCGGCCTTGGCGCGTTATGGCGCGAAGTCCGTCGCGGTTTTTTCGTAGCGGTTATGTCAAAATAACCGCTACCAAATCACGAAACGACACACTTTTGTCACGGTGAGAAGAAAGCGACACGTTGATCGCGTCAAAACTTCAAAATTGGTAGCGGTTCTCACAATAACCGCTACAAAATTTATTCTATAAATAGCCAATTCCATCCGTACAACAATTATAATGTTCAAAAATATTCTAAATCGGGCTTTGTCGCCGAAAGAGCATTCTTGGCTTTGTTCTCAAAAAATGAAGACGGGCATATATCTCGCAAAGACCGATCTCGGGAGATGAGTGCCGGAGATATTTGTCTGTCTTCTCATCGTTCAAGTCGAGAAGGTTCCTTCAAAGTGACAATCCGCATTCGATATTCTATTGACTCGAAGACTTCTACTCCTCTAAATATGTCTAACATGCCATCGGAGATTGGATCCATTATAGCCACCGTTCTTTCGTTAAAATATCTCCGATCAAAATGAGTCGGTGAGTTTTTCTTGGAAGATCGGTGGCTATAATGAATGAATCTTCGATAAACTTATTATTCCTAAATTTTATTATTCCTAAATTTATTAAGATCGACTCTTTTAGGGAAATTTCAATAAACCTGTTATTCCTGATTTAAAGAAAATAATTGAGAATATTTTTTTTGGAATAAGGAAAAATTCCAATCTAATTAGTTTATCGCTAAACTAATTAGTTTGGATTTTTTTAAAAAAAAATTATTAAATTAGTAGCAGTTACACAAATCACCGCTATGATTAATTATTTTGTAGCGGTCTACCTCACGAATCGCTACAGAATTTGAATGGTCGTTCATTTTGTAGCGGTTATGTAACCGCGACAAATGTTTACGAATAACGAGGAAGAATTGTCGCGGTTTGGGTGGCGGTCTTTATTGAACCACTACAAAATGATTAATTTTGTAACGGTTACTTGGTTTAACCACTACGAAACACAGCGGTTTTTATATTCACTTTTGAAATTCACGCGCTCTTCGTTCACCTTTTCACCTTTGTACTTTTACTTTTCACATCATGGTTTCTCACGACAAGGGAAAAGAGAAAGTAGTTGAACCCCCGAGAAGGCCTATCAGGGGTAGTAGTAGTAGAGGAGGCCGTAGGAGAGGGCATGGGCCTTTAAATGTCCCCGTTCAGCCCCCTCAAATAAATGTCTCCCTTCAGCCCCCTCAGATAAATGTCCCCCTTCAGCCCCCTCAGATAAATGTCCCCCCACGGCCCCCTTAGGTTGGGAATGAGTTTGATGGGCTCTTTGAAAATGACCCAATCCCAAACCCTGAGACCCTACAAGAGACCGTAGGTGGAGAGCGAGGCGCAAGTCTGTCGCTTGAGGACATCCTCAATGGTGATGATGACGAGATCGAGATTGAGATTCCCATAGCGGAGGCGGAGCGGTTTCTCGACAAGGACAACGAGCGGGAACAAGGGTACCCCCGACCGTCGTCTTCTCGTTCCACCGGATTTACGGTGGATATCGAAGGTAAGTATAAGTAGTTTATTGGCAAAAAATAAAATTTAAATTCCTGACGAGTGAAAATTTATGTAAGTACAATACAACAATTTTTTTATAATTGTGCAGATGAATATGGGAACATCGGTAGGAGGACGTTGGATGTTCACACCCTCGTCAGAGAAGAATGGCTACCGCGTGATAGTCCTTTGGAACACGGACACGGACACCGATCGTCGCGGTGGTGGTCACCCGTTGAACCGATAATTGTCACAATTTGGCGGGAATTGGGTATGGTTCCCGATCTTTTCCGAATTGGAAAAAGATCCCGAAGGAGACCAAGGACAAGGCGTTTGAGGACGTTGTGCGAGGTAAATTGTGGTTAATTTAGTTATGTTTCTTTCTTAATTAATTATTACTTAATTACTAATTATTTTATGATATAGAATAAGTTTAAGCGCGAGCCAACGCAAAGAGGTATGTAAAGTTGAAAATGGGAGAAGCGTGGAAGAGTCGGAGGGTCGTCTCTACACCCAGCAGAATGGAGATTCGACTATGCCTCTGCAGCAGCTGATGGAGAACGTCCCAGATGGCGTGGACCCAAATCACTGGGCAGCTTTTGTCCAATATAGGAGGAGTGCAGAGGCACAGGTACGTTTTTTTAATTAATCATATTTCTGTTTTTTTTTTCTATGAGGGTATTGTATAATTACTCATTTATTTTTTGCTCTATTGAGGAACACCAGATCCGTTTATAGCTCAAAGGATCAATCACACGGGTGGATCCAAGACGAAGGTGACCTACGGTGAGATGGTATGTTAAAAGTTAAATTAATTTTATGTTTAATTGATTATTGTTTTGTTTTTTGGAAATAACAAAGTTTATACTCGAGGCGACGAGAGGAGATAATAGTAAGTTACAAAAAACTAATTAAATAGTTAATGTTATATATTAAAATTTAATTAAATTGATTGATTAATGTTTTATGAAATATATGCGTCAAAGCCGGATTGAGCAGAGCCCGGCCAAGAGATACGTCGTCAAAGACCCCGAGTCACGGGGTTACGTTGATCCTACGACCACATTGAAAGCCGTTGTGGGCCCGGTCGCGCATCCGGCCGTGTTAGGGGCTTTGGGCTAGGCGCCGTGCCTAGCATGGTGTACCGCAAGGACTCATCCTCTTCGGGCTGGGGCGCCGGCTCGAGCAGGCCACCACCAGAGGCGGTTGATGCGATGATTGCCGAGCAGGTTGCCGAGCAACTTGACGGGAAGGTTGTCGAGCGGATGTTGTTGCAAAGAGGGCCGAAATGAGGCCGGGACTAGGCGCATGCGGGAGGGTCTCAACGGTTGGTTCGCTAATCGAGGACTAGCCGGAAGTCACTTGCCGGGGCCTTGTCGAGTTGCTATCGAACGACGGTTTCCATCTCCCGAGCTTCCCCCTCCGTTCATCTTCGAGGATTCCCCCGCCTCCACCGCTCCCCCCCTCCCCGCCTCCCCGTCCGGATGTTGTTTGCGATCAAGATGAAGGGGTTGTTACCTCTGGTCGAGCCCACACCGCCCTCGAGAGAGATAACGAGACAGACCCGATCATCGGGCTCCCGATAGTTATTAGTTTTTATTTGTTCAAGTAATTCGGTTTGTCTTGTCGGATGTTTGTTGACAATTTTTTTAAATTTAAATATTTGTTATCTTTTTTTTTTAAGTCAAAAGGTTTTTTAAATTTAAATTTTATTAAAGAATAAACGGAGTTTATAATTTGTAATCAAAAAGATATGTTAATATTACACCAAAAAAAAAAAAAGTTAATAAATTTTGTAGCGGTTAAACCCTCAAACCGCTACAAAATATATTTGTCGCGGTTCATCTAGTTAATAAATGTTAATAAATTTTGTAACGGTTAAACAAATGTCAATGGCTTCAAGTTTTGCACGGTTTCACGAGATCAGGGATTGCTGACCCAAAACTCGGGTGTATATGGCACGTTTGGGACGAGGAGTTATGCGAGTAAGCGTGACGGGAACATGCGGTTCGGTGACATCCGTATTATGGAAAACTGGTTGATGTGGTCGGGATAACTTACCAAGGCCATTTTCTATGGCGCTGTTCAAGTGTTTGTGGGCGAATACGACAACGTCCCGGGGACTCACGACCGACGACTTAGGCATCACATCGTGAATTTCTCCCGGCCTATTCACACCGGGTCGGTCGAAGATGACGAGCCGTATATTCTTGCCTCGAGGCCCATCGGGTTTATTATGTCGTCGATGAGAGGCACATGGATTGGAATATGGTGGTTCATTTAAAGCCTCGGGACCTTTACGACATGGGCGATGGTGAGAACGTCGCGTATACGATTGTGAGCCGCTCCACTGCCGCGTTTCGAAAACTTTTTCCCAGACGGCGATGACACTTTACCTATAGTTCAAGTACGTTTTTTAATATACGCAATATGAAATTTAAAAATAGCATTTCACAAAAGTTTTATATATGTCTTATTCCATATCCAACTCACACGTAACTTTTTATAAAAACTTTCTTTGTAGGGATGCTGACGAAGATTGAGAAGAAAAATTATCACTACTCTTCATTTTCCTTTTGTTTTTTAAAAAAAACCCCAAAAAAACATTTGTAGCGGTTAATAACCGCCACTAATAACAAAATAACCGCTGCAAAATGCAACCGCTACAAAAAATCAAAAACACCGCTACTAAAATAAACCGCTACAAAAACCGACACCTTAACCGCTACAAATTGATGCGCTGAGATCAAAATAAATACCCCACCAAACCACATTCAATATGCTTCAATTCTCTTTTCTACACGCGTTTTCTCCCCGTCTTCTCTCATATTTTTGCGTTTTCTCAACGAGAGGTGTTTGAATGAGGTAAGTGTCACTCAGCTTGATAAAATCTAGTGATTATCGAAATATTTGTTTTTTGTTCTATCCTGTTGATATTAACTTCTCTTATTTTACATGTGGATTTTGTCGGATTTTTAACTTTTTTCCTACTTTCACATACTTATTCTTCGATCTACTTTTCCACTTTTTTTTCTATAATTCGTTTTATATTAATGAACTCATAAATTTTTCTTATTATACTCATATATTCTTTTTGTTTTACATATCTATAGTAATCTTATACAATCGAATATCATATTTTAATATCATTTATTTTTAATAAAAATATAAATGATTAATAAGAATGGTTAAAAATTTTTTTTTTTTCAATTTCATTCATTTGTAGCGGTTACATAACCGCTAAAAATAACAAAATACTGAGGCGCCAAAACAAGTTTTCAAACAAATAACGTCAATTTTTGTAGCGGTTCTTTAACCGCTACAAATATAAAAATAAAAAATAGCGGCAAAAATTTTTTTTAAAAAATAATGGCCGGAATTATTTGTAGCGGTTTCTCACCGCTACAAATATTTTGGCGGTAAAATTTTTCCCATATATTTTGGACTATTTAGTAACGGATATCTAACCGACAAAATTTATTCATTTTGTCGCGGTTTTTTTTTGTACCACGACTATTGTGCAAATAAGCTTTCAGTTTAGCCTTATATAGTGGCGGTCAACTAAAACCGCTATAGTTACAGTAGCGGTTTATGTGGTTGTAGTAGCGGTTTTTTTTTTTCACCGCTACAAATGTCTTTGTTTCGGTCGATTTTGTAGCGGTTTGTGTAACCGTGACAAATGTTGTTTGTCGAGGCAAAAACCGCTACAAATGCGCGATTTTAACCGCTACTAATGACCCATTTTTTTGTAGTGACTTCTCCTACAACATGAGAAGTGTTTTTTCCTATATATATATATATATTCATACCTTGCACTGTTTCTTAAATAATTTGTTATCTCGTGATCTTTAATATAAGATCTATTTATCTAATTTAGGAAGATTAAGAAAGTTACATGTACGTATTACTTAATTATAATATATGCGACATGATCTCTCTAAAATACTTATATGTAACATTAGGTTATATATAAGTTAGGCAGATTAGTTAAGAGAAAATTGATAATTGCCCCAACCCTACAAAAATCATTATCAAATGAGTCATGCATGCATGCTTAAGATTTTTTATGGGAATTTAGAAAAGTTAGCAAATAAGCACAAACAGAGATTATATTCTATCATACCTTCCAATGTCTCTTGAAAAAAAGTACTCCTACTCCATATATAATGTATAACTTATTTATCTAATTCAAGGAAATTAAGGAAGCTAAATAAATTATATAACATAATCTCTTTAAAATACTCACATGTAACATTAGATATATTATGTATTAGTTTATAAGTTGGGCAAATAAGTTTAAGAAAATGACAAATATGAGAGATAAATTGAAAAACAGGTCTTACATTTAGGCTTGTTTGGTTTGACGGAGGAGAGGGAAAGTAAGCGGAGAGAAAAAAAATTTGAGCTCATTAATGGGATTTGAAAAAAAAAAAAAAAAAAAAAAAAAAAAAAGAGAAATGGGGTTAATAGTTTTTAATCAATTTTTCGTACTATTTTCTTACATGTTCTCTTTATTAATAATTTTGTAACCCCCTTCTCCAATTTTCTAGTTTTCCCTCCCCTCCCCTCAATCGCTCCAAATCCCCCATACTAAACAAGCCAAGATCAAAATTCACCCTAAGTCATATATTTAGAAACGGGGTATACATTATTATATGTGATTGTCATGTATGTGTGTGTATTACGTACGTACCTGTGAGCATGCCAACCATATTGATGACAGAATGAGCAAAAGAACTATTGGGTTCAGCCTCATCAGCTGTTTTGTTTCCATCCTCACGTTTACAGTATTGGTCGTTGTTGCTGAGCTCTAAGCAAACTTCGCTGCAGTTTGAGCACTGAACACCATTCACTGATTGATCCTTCTTCTTCTGCACACACTTCGATCCAAGGCTCTTAAGGCTTTCCTTAACAGATTTCAACATCATATACAGAAACTGATCGATGAAGGACAGAGAATAAGGAAGGGAAGCATATATAGAGAGAGGTAGGTAGCAAATTAGAGAAGAAGATTATTTATAACTAATGAGTGGTACGGTCATCAGTGACATGCAAAGATGCGTATTTATAGTTGAATTGAAGGCTAAAGAGTGGCGTACGTCATCAACCACAATTAATACTGGCGAGCTAGAGAAGAATATAACCATCCTGTTGCTAACTGACTCAGTTCATATGGTTGAAATATTACAAATTAAAGCTAATTTAGTATCGTATGCGTGTACCTTTTTGCTAGATGCTAAACCTCAATGCCTCCTTTAATTAGTTACAGTTTTCAAAATAGCTTATAAATTTGATCACGGCAGCTGGGAGTAATATTGCAATGACTATTGGACTATCATCAAGAAAATGACCATTGAATTGGATATAAAGTAAAACTTTTATGTATGAAGAGCTTATTTTTCATAGAAAAAGACACTTTGATAAATATATATATATATATATATATATCGATGAGATCAAATAACTGAATTTGTTTTCAAAATATTAAGTGTTTTTTTAGACATGTTAGATCAATCGAGCAATTTATTTTAAACAAGAGCTAATTAATTTGAACAATTTTTTGACTACAATTAACTGGCCAATGAAATAGATGTAAAGTCTAACTTTATTAATTTATTTCACGCATGAAAAGCTTATCATTCATAAAATAAGACATCTTATCATCAAACACTCAGATCAACTAGTTATGAATTGTTCTAGCTTAATCAGTGGTCTTGTGTTTGAGCCTTAGATATGCAACTGGAATAGTAGCGTCGGATACTAGTGGATTAATAAAAAAATAAAAATAAAAAATAGATACATAGGGGAAATGACAATTAAAGATCCTATTAACCCATTAATTTTACTTACAGACTTTCAGTAATTAAAATTTTATTGAAAGACTACTATAAAATAGCCTCATTCTTAAGTGCAGTACTTGAGATTTACAAATAGTCTAATTATGAGGGGGGAATAGAGAAGTTCAAATTAATGTCATAAGTTATATCCTAGACTAATAAAACTGTATATGGTTTAAGTTGTGAATTTCAAGCAAACCACTTGAGAAAATCGTGTAATCCACCTTTGAATGAAGTCATTCTCCCATGACATGTTTAAATAAGATGAATATTAGTCCTTTTTCCCTCTTTACACTATGGAAATTAGGGTTGAGTTTCTCTCATTATCACTTTCTCATTATCCCTCATCATCTCTATATCCTATCCATCTAATCAATCACAATACCACTTTAATTTTTCTCTCACCTTCCCAATCAATGGTCAAGATGAGCTAATGAGAGAAAATAAGAAAAATGATGAGGAGAGAATTCTCTTCCTAAAAACTAAGAGGAGTAAGCCACAAACATAAAGTAATATTGGATATGGAGCCTGGGTGATGACATTAGACATAACAAAAATATAAAACAACATTTTGGGGGGCAGAAAGGATTGGTCAATATGGTAAATTAATGCTCGAATCGTTACTAGAATAAGTCTTCGTCAATGCTACAAACGAATATTGATTGTAGGGCCAAGAAAAGGTGCTTGACGTGACATGAAAAGACTGCATGACACGGTTACTTTGGCACAACCTGTGGAAAGTTACGCTGTTGTGAGATTTTTAACTCAGATAGTGTGTGAAAGAAGCTTCAACTCGAGATAATGGGGCAATTAGTCTGTCTTCTGAGACACTCAATTCATCAGTCAGAGTTTGAATATTAAGTTGTTTTTTTTTTTTTTTTTTTTTAGGAAAATAGGCAAGCCGTAGCTTGAAAGCGAGAGTTAAGGGCCAGAGTATGAAAGACTAGCCCAATAATACATGACCCAAAAAGTAAAACTAGACACGACCCATTAATTGGCCTTCCCGAATCATGTCCAGACATCCCGAAGGGATTGTCGGAAGTAGTACCACATCTGTACCAGCAGCCACATTGTGCCCTTCCTTGGCCAGAAAATCGGCACAAGCGATGTTGTCTCTTGGAGTATAGTGAAGAGTCACGTCCCAGTCTTGGAAGAGAAAATCCCTGGTCTCACTGATGATGTCTCTCATCGGATGTTCCGAATGGCAGCAATCTCTCATAAGCATATTGATAGCATCCAGGGAGTCCGAATAAAGAAGGATTTTCGAATCCTAGCCGACGGCCCATCTTTAATCCCAGCTTAATTGCATGAAGTTCAGCCTCAATAACAAGATGAAGTCCAAGGTGCTTGCGTAATCCCATCACCCACCGTCCTTCAGAGTTCCTAATCACGCCTCCGCAAGCTGCTTGGGATTGTTGACGTACAGACCCATCCACATCGATCCGGACCGCATCTACAGGAGGGGGTGTCCACGTTGTCTCCTCATGCCTGTTAAGTTGTTGTCGCAATGAGACAACCATATATAAGACTATATTCTCAAGGTTGGGCCACTGTATAAATATTACCCTTCTCTTCCGGCTTCCCCCTTGTTCCTTTCCCAGATAGATGACAAAGACGAAGGCTATCCGATTCGAATTTCATCGCACATGCCTGGAATCTGAGGCACATCGAAAGTTAAATACACGGTTCGAAATCAACCCCAAGTCCCCGATGACTGACCTGCAAACAATTTATTTATATTTTTGTGTTAATTAATGTGCAATTTTAGCAACCGATTTTTTCACCAGCGTATAACATAATTTAAGTCAAAAATCGGTTGACCAATCATATAACCGATCTGCTTAGATAACTAATTTAACCGGTTCAATATTTTTTATTTAAAAAATAATTTGGTTCGCTCTTTTTATATATATATATATATAAATTCTTCAAAATTTTATATTAATAACTTTAGAATTTTCACTTTTTTACCGGTTTAGTCATGGGTTAGCTCGATGTGACTTTGATCTAACACATTAACCATGTCCAATCTGTATTTAATAACCTTGATGTAATTAAATTTAAAAAAATGTAAAAGTAGACATAATATTTTAAAAATCCGTACGTTGCGTTGATAAAAATCTTGTGAGCAGTTTGACTAGTTCAACCACTCATTGTACCTATCAATCGGCTCTTGACAAATTCTTTATAGGCTTTCAATTTCTTCCACGGTTGAACTAGAGACAATGAATCAATTCTTAGTGACTTGAAAATCTCTGAGTTTAAACGTAATAATTTAATGTGGGGTAATTAATTTTAACCTAAACAATGAAAATATAGTGAAACCGGAAAAAGGAGGACATCGTTATAAAAGAAAAGTGCACAGACGGGTTTTTATCCTCTTAGATGAAGAAAAGGTAAAAACTAATAACCTATTTGCAAGTACCCACGCTTCTCTTCAGCTTTAAATTGGAAGAATCTCACTCAGGTCTTAAAGACAAAAAAAAAAAAAAAAAAAATATATATATATATATATATATAATCTAATTTAGATTCCTCTATAAAAGATGTCCTTAGAGATCTCAGTAATATGGATGAACTTATCAATGGTCACTTTATGACATGTCAATATAGTCACATACACTTTGTCAATAAAGTAAGTCACATACGCTTGTCAACGTAAACTGTTTTAGTTAATATAGATAAGCTTGACTTGTCAATGACCACTCTATCACTTATCAATATAGTGACATACACTTGTGAACGAAAGCTGATTTAGTTAACACATATGAGTTTGTCAATGGTCACTATATAACTTGTTAATATATAGTCACATATACACTTGTCAAGGAGAGTGTCTCCAGTTAATATATATGAGTTTGTTAATAGCCACTATATAACTTGTCAATATAGTCAAATACACTTGTCAATAAAGTAAGGTCACATTTTAAATCTATATTATTGAGGTCCTTAGGGACTTCCCCCTCCCCCTCTTTTATTGAGAAATATACATTGGGACTTTTTTTAAAGACAAATCATGAGACTTTTTAAAAAATATTTTTTCTTGTCCTTGGGAGTTGAGTGAGATTTTCCCTTTTAAATTTGATACTTTTGTGCTTGTCTCTCTTAATTAAATTATTAAGAGTAAAATACTCTAACCACCCTTCTGTTTTACCTTAATTATACGGACCTCCATTCTATTTTAAAAATATACACTTTAGTCCAAATCATTAATACGTTAAAGAATATTCTAAAAATATTCTTCAAATATATTTTTAAATTAAAAACCATATTAAAATAAATGTTGTTTACTAATTTACCCCTCATTATACCAATTCCCTAATTCATCTTTTAATATTAATGTTCATTAATCATCTATTTAATATTTTTAATAAATTTAATTTAGAATAAGTTTTAGTAATACGTTTATGTGGCAAATATTAATAGTGAAAAGACCTTTTCTTACAAGATAACAATTAACCATAAAGTTTTCTCAAAATCGATTAGTAGATAATTATGGAAAACCTTCCTTTTCAATACACACATCTCGGGGTCCAGGGCACAAATTTTGCCCACAAACCCACAACAGAAAATCCATAACTCAAGGCCCAATTATCGAACATGAGATTTTATAGCCCACAAGTCATACAAAACGAACCCACAAGAAAGGGTCTACACCATATAGTGGTCATAAAGATATCATGATGGATCCACGATGATATGATAGTGTATAAAATAAGGCCTTCGAAAAATCAACATTCATCCAAAAGTGGTTAATGTAGTGTTTCAAAAGTATGAGGGCCCTATGATGGCAATATATAATTCAATACAACACTAGTACCAAAAAGAGGCCTATAAGTTTCACGATGTCTATGCCTCTAGCTGCTTCCCTTGTCCTCTTGTAGGGTTAGGGATCTCACCTAAAAAATTTAATAATGACGGGGTGAGATATAAATCCCCCATAACCGAAATTAATTTATCAAATATGCAGGAAAGGATTGCAAGTCAGAGAAACAGGTTTATTAACATAATAATAATAATATTTAATAAATAAAATTTTACATAATAATAAACAATGATTAGAACAGATAATACACAACAGTCTAACACAATAAGAACCATCCCCTCCGTCCATCCTGCTCCTCCTTATTTCCTCAGGACATGGTACAGCCTATCGGTGCTAGCTAGTATACTTGGCCAAGGTTAGCTGGTCACTTCAAGAATATTGTCCCTCCCATGTCACCACCAATATACCGTAATGGGGAGGTGTTCGCCTAAAACACTCAACTCAAATTCCGGGCCGGGAATGAGAGAGCCGATGGGCACAATTTCACCCTCAATCTCTTCCACACAACCCAACATATCCCATAACAAAATAAATAATATAATACTAAATTTTTCAACAACATTTTATTAAATTATTATTCCATACACATCATCTCACAACAAACATTATAACCATCACAACAATAACAATCCCAATAATAATAATCACTTAAATACATAGATTGGAAAATACTGTTGTTTCATTTGAATTAATTTCATATTTAAACATACACATCATTTTTCAAAACACGTACAAGTAGTATATATGAAAATTAAGCTTAGAAAAATACCTCACAGTCCAAAACAAGCATATAAAATAAATTAGTCCGGGTTACCTCAATTCCAAGCTTAACCTTAGCTTGATAAGTACCACCCGCATAGTTATCGGTCACAAAAAGGCTCTACATCATTATCACAAATATAACTTATAGTTTCCTATAACTTAAAATAAAAATTCTAATAATAATATATATTATTATAACAAAAAATGAAAATGACATTTTGGTCCCACAAATTTCAGAAATGACGTTTTATTCCCAAAATTCCAGAAATTATAGTTTTGTCCTTCATATATAAAAACTAAATTGATTAAATACCAATAATATCTCCCTAACCCCAAATAAAATATTTTTCATAACATTTAATCGGTAAAAATATCTTATAGGACATAAATCCTAAATCTATTAAATAGAAAAATTCATTTTAAATTTCTAAAAGATCCAAACAATAAATCTAAACCGATTAAAATTTACTATTAATTATCAACTACATATATATAGTCTTCTATTATCAAAATCAAAACTTTCCCAAATCTTAATCCCAAAATTTTCACTAACCAACATAATAATACCCCCATTAGAAAGATAAAAATATATAGAATAACTTTCATGGAGAAATTTTATTGAAAATAAGCTAGTTTAGCTATCTAAATAATCTTATAAGATAAAAGATATACCTTAAAAATACACTGGAAAGCGTCAAAGCCTCTCTTTTTCTCTTCTCCTTCCTCACTCTCACTCTCTTCTGCGTCCCCCTGCTTGACCGTGGGTGTGGTTGTGTTATGTGTTATGGGAGGTGTGTGGGGGTTTAAATAAAAATGGGGTCAGTGGGTGGTTCAATTCAAATCAATGATGGGGGCAGGTTACTTGTCCCCATCTCACGCTGCACACATACCTGTTTAATTTTTTTTTTTTTTTTTAAGACTTGTTGATTCTTTTTTTTTTTTTTTTTTTTTTTTTTTTTTTTTTTTTTTTACGTTTTTTTTCATTCTCTTCTCTCTCTCTTTTCCAACAAATACAAATAAATACATTTATTATATATAATTATCTTATAAATTATAATTAAATCCTAAAGATTAAAAATTAGGATATTCCAAATAACTTGTTTAAAAGTGGAATAATTATTTTTAATAATATATGTTTAATGAAATAATCTTTAAAATTATAAGATATTAATATGCGAATATTTTAATAATATCATTTTATAATTACATAACTTAATTGAATATATGTATGTATGTATTATTGCAAAACATCATCATGCTAATTACAAATTACATGATAAGTTTAATAAATAAAAGAGATCAAAAATTTAATTTTATCAAAAAATTAAAATTTATAATGATAAAATTAATCAACTTTATAATATGACAAATTTAAAAGTATGACAAAAAATATATTAATTTTTTTAAAACTTTGGATTAATATTTGTGACCAAATGATTATTTTTTTCCTAAAGATTACATGACAAGTAGTAATATTTGTTTTAAGGCTGGGCATTTTGTTTAAAATTATGAGTCAATGTTATGATTTAATGGTCAACTAACATTTTGATGGATGGAAGTTAAATTTCAAAATTAAAAGGGAAGTTTATGCAACATATATTTTCATTTTGAGAGAGGTTCATATAGGTTTTCAAAATAGAAGGAAGATCTACGTAATTTAGAGTAAATAGGAGGGAGGTTGATGTATTTTACTCCATTATTAATTTTTCATTGTTAGTACAATTAGCTCCTGCAACTTTGTTCTATTAACATTGTCACCCTATACCGAAGTTTACGATATTAAGAGCTAGATAACCAATTTCACCGGTTCAATATTTTTTTATTTAAAAAATAATTTAGTTTGCTTTTTTTTTTTTTTTTTCAGAATTTCATATTAATAACTTTGAAGCTTCACTTTTTCATTGATTTGGTTTCAGGTTAGCTGTGGTGTGACTTTGATCTGGTCGACTGACCATGTCCGGTCCGTGTTTAATAACCTTAACACAATTAAATTTTAAAGGATCTAAAAATATACGTAATATTTTAAAAATCTTGACATTGTGTTGATAAAAATGTGAGCAGTTTGACTAGTTCAACTCACTGTACCTATCAACCGGTTCTTGACACATTATTTAGCCTTTCATTTTCTCTCATGTTTGAACTAGAGACAATACCAATGGGGGTAGGTAAAAGTGATAAGCGGCTTGTGTCGCTTAAGCAAGGTCTCGAGTTCGAGCCTTGTGAATGCAAAAAATCTCTATTAGGAGACTCTCCCACCGTAGCCAGGTGCGCGACATGGGTCAGATTTAGATTAATCAGGGCGAAACTCTAGATACCGGATGGAAAAAAAAAACTAGAGACAATGAATCAATTCTTAGTGACCTGAACACCTCTGAGTCTGGCTCACTTTAAACGTAATAATTTAATGTGGGGTAATTAATTTTAACCTAAACAAAGAAAATATAGTGAAACCAAAAAAAAGAGGGAGAAATTGAATAACAAGAATCTATACTATTAAAAGAGTTTTCTCTCTATTGGTATCCGTGCACGTTCTCCCCATGACTGATTCTGGTCAGCGTAAGCTTCCACCGGACAGGCCACCGCCGGAGGGCCATGATGATCGGAAGAAAAAGACGAAATTAGATGATGTACCGCAAGATGTTCTACTAGCCATAATGGATGATAATATGCTTGATCATGCAGTAGAAGAGGCAGCTGAACAGAGCAACCCTTCTGCCAATAAGGAATCAAAAAACGAAAAGGATGAGAGCACCCCCAAACTCATGTCCTATCGGGCTACCTTGATGGGATTTAATGGTGTTGCTCATTGCGATCATGTAATGGAGGAAGAAGACTTATTCTCTGATGATAAGGAAATTACCTGGAAACTACCGGAGGAGTCTGAGGAGATAAAAAAACTCAAGGAATTGTATCCAGTGGCACCGTGTACACAGGAGGAGTACAATGAATGGTGTGAGCCTTGGAATTATGCACTAATCCTAACTGTTCTTGGTAGGAAATTTAATCTATACGTTCTAAAGGATCTTTTGAAAAATATGTGGGGATTTTCAAGCTTTGAAATCATAGATCTCCCAAATAATTACTTTGTTGTTCGCTTTCAAGACCCTGAGCTTTGGAGAGCACACTATAGAAAAGTGCTATACGATGGCCCTTGGGTGATTAAACAGCACTGTGTCTTAGTGCAACGATGGACTCCATATTTCAATCCTCATCAGAATGCTCTGGGTAGGGTGGCCACCTGGGTTAGAATTCCAGATATTCCAATCCACTGCTACAACAAACATTTTATCTCACATCTTGGAGACAGGATAGGTAGAACCTTAAAGGTTGACATGAATACTCTAAATGATTCTCAAGCTTCATCACCAAAAATTGAAAGAGGAAAGTTTATAAGAATTTGTGTGGAACTAAATTTACAAAAGAAATTAGTTCCAAAGGTTATTGCTGCAGGTTCCATTTTTAATGTCGAATACGAGGGTCTTCACCTGATATGCTTCAGTTGTGGAAGGTTTGGACACCGGAAAGAGTCTTGCCCCTACAAGCTTCTCAGCTCCGATGCACAAGGCGAAACGGGGCATGCGTCTCGGCCCGATCAGCGAGAGACTCGCACAGATCGATCACCGGCCGATGAAGCCACCGGCGAAGCCTCCGACAAGTGCTGCTGGAGATGCCGATGAACAATTCGGGCCTTGGATGCTGATCAGTTGCCGATCTCGATTTCCGAAACGATCTGAACATAGGGATGGCCACCACACCTACTCTGGTACGAGAAACAGGACGGGGCGAGATCCTCATGTCGGCCAAAAATCAGCTTTCGCGGTGCTAGATGATTTCGAGGAAGAGGGCTACCTACCGTCAGAGGACAAAGTCGTGAAGGGGGTCCCAATCGCGCCGAACTTGTCAGAACGGATAATGGCCAAATGATGCAAGGAAAGAGACGACCTAATATTCCAGCTGGCAACTCCAAGAGTCAAAAAAGGGACTTTCGGGTGAATGGGAGTGGACCTTCCTCCAAAGTGCAATACAAGATCAAAGCAAATGGGAATGGGCTCAATCCACATGGGCCGAATTCGGATTTGGGTGCAACAATGAGCCAAGCAAAATCCAAGGACCATGCAGTGATGTGCGCTGGGCCTACATTGTGCGTTGGGCCAGAAGCTCAAAATGGCCAAATCGTTCTCCATGAATCAGCTTCTAACCTTCAGGCTGGGCCAAGTGATGGACCTACGTTGTGTGATGGGCTTGGAACTCAAAATGGCCAAATTGTGCTTCATAAATCTGATTCCAAACTTCAGGCTGGGCCAAGCAACACCACTAATATAGAGAAATGTCCAAATAAATCTTCCTCCAAGCAACCAAAAGGCCAGCGATCACACATGGTGGTTCAGGGGAATATTTCTACCTTGGGGAACAAAGATAAATCATCTCAGGCTTGGGTTGATGATGCATCCCAGATTGCTCAGCCCCTGGACACATCGGAGATGCAATTATCAAATCCTCTTGCGTGTGATATGGATCCTATGGTTGGAGATGATGAGGTCATTGGCGAAACCCAATGTGGGTCGGGACAAGGCGGGCTTGTTCAAGGCTCTAGGTAAGTATTCCTATCCTTGTCTTATTCATTTTATGTGTCTAATGATTATTGCATCTTGGAATTGTAGGGGGGCCGGTAGCCGGGCCTTCTCTTTAAATATTAAAGATATTGTTAAAAAGTATTGTGTTAACATTTTATGTCTTTTGGAGCCTCGCATTAGTGGTGCTAAAGCGGACAAAGTGTGTCGTAAGCTTGGCTATAGTCATTGGATCCGGGTCGAATCCACTTTGGTTTCTCCGGGGTATCGGCTTCTATGGAACCACGATGATTTTGAAATTACTTATTTGACTTCCAATACCCAATTTCTTCTTTGCCAAGTCAAAAATCGGTGTGACAATGCTCTTAGTCTTGTGACCGTGGTTTATGGGGAAACTACTTCCGCCGAATTCCCCTTTGGAATTCTCTTCGTCTGATAGCCTCCCATTCCACCCTCCCATGGCTTGTTTTGGGTGACTTCAATACCTTTCTGTCGCCAGATGACAAATTTGGAGGAGCTGATCCGTCTTGGGCTTCTATGCAACAGTTTGGTGAGTGTATTGAAGACACTGGACTTATTCAGGCTACGGTTCAAGGGGAGAAATTCACTTGGGAGAAAAAAGGCCTTAAAGAGAGATTGGACTGGGTTTTCTATAATTTGGGGTGGCTTGGTTGCTTTCCTACCTCTATGGTCTGCCACGAGCTTAAATTTAAATCCGATCATAGGGTTGTGGTGGTGAATGCTAACCCTTCATCCCAACAACAAAGATTCCCGAGGACCTTCTCTTATCAGGTTGCTTGGACTCTTGAAAATGGTTTTAAAGACATCACCAATGCAGCTTGGCAAGGGCAAAATTGGCTTGACGGTCTTCAAACCTTTCACAGAATTGCTCTGGAGTGGAATGACAATCGGGTTGGTAACTTCTCCAAAAAGAAAAAAGAGATTTTACGGCGCTTAGAGGGTATTGATAGAACCAGGAGGTTAAATCTGCATACTGGATTGTTTCGGCTTGAGAAAAAATTATGGCAAGACTATCATAGAGTGGCTTCTCAGGAGGAAATTATGTGGTTTCAAAAATCCAGAAGTAAATGGCTGCAAGGAGGTGACAGAAATACAAGATTCTTTCACGCCTCTACCATCGTTAAAAGAAGGAAGCAGCGAATTGGGGCCATTATGAATGATATGGGTGAATGGGTTGAGGATCATAACACCGTTAAACAGATGGCTCATGACTTCTTTCACAATCTTTATACCAAGGATGCTAATGTGTTGAGCCCTGAGGGGTGGACCTCCCGCTTCCCTCCTCTGGATGCAGACCAGCGGAGCACCCTGGCAAGAGATATCAGCAGAACTGAGATTAAGAATGCAGCTTTCGCTATGGGTGCCTTTAAAGCCCCGGGTCCTGATGGTCTTCAAGCCCACTTTTTCCAAACTCAGTGGGATGCTGTTGGCGATCAGATATGTGATTTCATCATGGAGTGCTTCCACAATCTTCCCTTAATGTCCACCATTAATAAATCCAAGGTTGTGCTCATCCCGAAGATCGATAACCCAACCACGCTTAAAGACTTTAGACCTATATCCTTGTGCAATGTGAGCTTTAAAATCATCACTAAGCTCTTGGCGAATAGGTTTAAAGATGTCATGCCGTTTCTTATTGGTCCTGAGCAGTGTAGCTTCATTCCTAATAGATCTAGCTATGATAATATCCTCATTGCCCAAGAGATCATTCATTCCATGAGAACTAATGGTAGGAAGAAGGGCTTTGTGGCCATCAAAATTGACATGGAGAAAGCTTTTTTTTGGATTGGGGTTTCATCAAAAATACTCTCATTTGGTTTGAATCTTGAGGGTAAACTCATCGACCTTATCATGGCTTGTATCTCTACGCTTCTATGACTATTCTCCGGAATGGTGATGAGAGTTCGACTTTCACCCCTCTAGAGGCGTGAGGCAAGGAGATCCCCTAAGCCCATATATCTTTGTTCTCTGCATGGAACGATTGGGGCAGCTTATCAAATCTGAATGTGAGGCCAAGCGTTGGAAGCCGTTCAAATTCAAAAGAAATGGCCCTCACATATCCCACCTGTTCTTTGCGGACGACCTCATCCTTTTCACTGAAGCTGATTGTGGTCAAATGGAGGAGGTTCGTAAAGTTATGCAAAGCTTCTGTGAGGTCTCGGGTCACAGAATCAGCTTGGAGAAATCCCGTATGTTTTGCTCCAAGAAAGTTAACTTCAACCGTGCGCTTGAGCTAAGTCAAATTCTTGGGATAGGTATTACTCCGGACCTTGGTAAATACCTCGGGGTGCCGATTATCCATAAGAGAGTGACCAAAGCTACCTATCACCCCATTGTCCAACGTGCTAAAAAGAAGCTATCTATGTGGAAATCAAAATTTTTGACGATTGCTGGGCGCTCGGTTCTTATAAAATCTGTCCTATCGTCTCTGCCTAACTATTTTATGCAGTCTACTCTTCTTCCTATTTGCACTCTCAATGAATTAGAGAAGGTTTCCAGGAAGTTCCTTTGGTCCCAGGATGAGGAGGCGAGGAAGTTGCATCTTATAGCTTGGGAGAAGATTATTCGAGACAAAAAAACAAGGGGCTTGGGCTTCAAAGACTTACGGCGTCAGAATAAAGCCTTCATCATGAAACTCTGTTGGAGACTTCTCACACAAAAAGAGACTCTTTGGGTCAAATGTCTTTGGGCAAAATATAATTGTGGTGATCTTCTTATTCTTAAGGTATTTAAGAAACGAATCTCCTCCTCCGCGTGGAAAGCGATATCTGAAGTGTGGGATGATTTCATCAGGGGTGTGGGGAAGAAGGTTAACAACGGGGAGACAACCAAATTTTGGTCCGATCTCTGGCTTCCTATTGACCGCCCTATTATATCCTTTGTCCAAAACTTGTCATTAGTAAATGATGAAGAGACTGTTAAAGATCATGTTTTGCCGCATGGGAATTGGGACACTGTTAGGTGGCAAGGAATTCTGCCCCCTAATATTATAAGGATTATTTCCAAGGCTCGCCCCCCACACAATAAAAGTCTTGATGATCGTTATACTTGGCGTGCCTCCAACGATGGCTTTTGTTAAATCGCTTATCGGTATCTCTCACAGGATCGGGGTACCAACATTAACAGCTTCTGGACCCAACTGTGGAAATGGCAGCTTCCTGAAAAAGTAAAGTTTTTCATGTGGCAAGTGGGCCATGAGAGACTGGCTACTAATTCCTTAAGAGCAAGCAGGGGTCTTACTGATGATATGGCATGCCCCTTTCAGTGTAATAGGGAGGAGAGCGTGATCCACATAATCAGAGATTGTGAGAGAGCTAAAAACTTTTGGAAACAAATTTTAAGGCCTAACCAGTTTGCTCAGTTTTTTTACAGGTAATTTGCAAGTATGGCTAAAATGGAACACCAATCATAATCCAGGTAAAGGCAGATTCCGTAATATTTCCTGGCCAAGAACCTTCAGCCTGAGCTGCTGGATCCTTTGGACTACCGGATGTAAATTTCTCTTTCAAGGAGAAAGCACAGACACGAGGGAGATGCTTCATCGATGCAGCTACCTTCTTATGGAAAGCGCTGCAAATCAAGCTATAGCTCACCAGATTTTCCAACTCAACAAGCCTCTTGAAAGTTCTTGGACGGCTCCACCAGTAAATGTGGTCCGTATTGATGTCGATGGATCGGTTCGACACAATTACCAGGCGGCGTGTGAGGGAGTTCTAAGAAATGCTCGGGGGGAATGGCTTATGGGCTTCCACAAAGCCCTTGGTCTCCATACAGTCCTCGAAGCTGAAATTCATGCAATCATGACAGGCTTACAAGTCGGTCAGCAGATGGGTTTACGGAACATTGTTCTTTACTCCGACTCTCTTGACGCTGTCAATACTCTTATGAGAGACTGTTCCACAGATCACCCGCTCAAAGAGGTGATTCTGGAGACTCGCGATCTTTTGTTCGCTGATTGGAATGTGGAGCTTTATCACACCTCAAGAGAGAATATCCTTTGCGCAGACTTCATGGCTAAGGAAGGTCATGGTGCAACGGCCGATGTCGAGTCGTTCTTCTTCCTTCGATCCCTAGAGAGTGTGTTTGTATGGTCATCAAAGACCAGTTGTCTTGCCCATGCTAGTTTGCTAGTTATCTTTTAGTTGTATGTTGTATGGTCTAGACTTTCCAGTCTAGTCCCAACCTTGTCTCTCAAGCTTCGGCTTGCCTATTTTACTCAAAAAAAAAAAAAAAAAAAAAAAAAGAGGACATTGCAAAAGACAAGTGTAATACGGGTTTTTTATCCTCTTAGATGAAAAAAGGGAAAAACTAACCTCCTATATGCAAAGACCCATACTTCTCTTCAATTTTAAATTGGGAAAATCTGATTCAGGTCCTAATGACTAGAAATAATATTTTTTTAAAAAACTCTAATTTAGATTCCTCTATAAAAAAAAGGTCCCTAGAGATCTCAATGACATAGATGAGTTTGTTTGTCATTAGTCACTCTATGACTCATCAATATAATCACATACACTTGTCAATGAAAGCTGTTTTAGTTTTCATAGATGAGTTTGTTAATGGCCACTCCATGACTTATTAATATAGTGACATACACTCGTGAACGAAAGCTAGTTTAGTTAATGTAGATAAGTTTGTCAATGATCATTCTATGACTTGTCAATAAGATCATGAATCCTAAATGAGAGCTGCTTTATATTAGGTAGTTAATGATCATTCTATGACTTATCAATATAGTCACATACACTTGTCAATAAAATAAGATCACATTTGGAATTTATAACTTGTTAATATAGTCACATACACTTGTTAACAAAAGGGTGTTTTAGTTAACTTAGATAGGTTATTTGACTTGTCGATGACCACTCGATGACTTATCAATATAGTGACATACACTTGTCAATGAAAGTTGGTTTAATTAATTACATAGATGAGTTTGTTAATGGTTATTTTATAACTTATCAATCTATAGTCACATATACACTTATCAAGGAGAGTTGCTTTAATTAACATATATAAATTTGTCAATGGCCACTCTATAATTTGCAAATATAGTCACATGCATATGTTAATAAAGTAAGTTCACATTTTGAATCTATATCATTGAGGTCCCTAGGGACTCCCCTATAGAGGAATATACATTGAGACTTTTTTTATAGACAAATCTGCATTGAAACTTTTTTTTAAAAAAATATTTTTTCTTGTTCTTGGGAGTTGAGTGAGATTTTCCCTTTTAAATTTGATACTTTTGTGCTTGTCTCTCTTAATTAAATTATTAATTTTGCATTGTTAGTACAATTAGCTCCTGCAGCTTTGTTCCATTAACATTGTTAGCTCGTATCAAAAAAAAAAAAAAAAATTAACATTGTTAGCCCCTGTACCAAAGTTAACGATATTAAGAGCTAGATAACCAATTTCACCAATTCAATATTTTTTTTATTTAAAAAATAATTTAGTTTGCTTTTTTTATTAAAAAAATTTCTTCAGAATTTCATATTAATAACTTTGGAAGCTTCACTTTTTCATTGATTTGGTTTTGAGTTAGCTCGGTGTGACTTTGATCTGGTCCATCGACCATGTCCGGTCCGTGTTTAACAACCTTGGCATAATTAACTTTTGAAGGGTCTAAAAATATACATAATATTTTAAAAATCTTGACATATATTTCACCACAGGCCGGTGTGTCAAGCCTGTGGCGTCCGATCTCATCCTTGGTTTGTATTTCACCTGTACGGACTGTCGTTTAACCAACCATTCTGAAAACCATACTTTCGATCTTTGTTTTCCTTTTTTCATCTTTAAATATTTTGTTTCATTGACAGAGCTTTCTTTGGTTAAGCTCCAGGAAGACAAATGTCTTTCCGGCTCATGTTTTTATATTTATGACTGTGATATTGATCTCCAGACAGATTTTTATGTTCACCTTTTGGGAATGTAATAATAAAATTATTTTGAAATGAACAAGATACTGTTGGACATATTTACTAGTAATGGATACGTAAAATTCAAGAACAATTTCAACTCATGCGCTAAAGTTCTTAAGTGAAGGCCTGGGATAGGTGCCATTTATATCTCTTAACATGCTTCTTTACACTAATGCCCTTTGGACTTGATAAGGGGAGAGGGGAATGTGGGTAGCTGGAATCAAGCTCTTCACCTCCTGGACATAACTCAAAAGCTCAATTTCTTGAGTCAAGGCCCATGATGGATATTTCTATCAGTAACTATTTGCTGTGGTAATAAATACAACATTGTTAACAGCAATAATTTGCAACATTTATGAATTGTGGTTGCTCTACACGACCTCCTTTATACACTTCAGAGGTACTATTCGCAGCAAGTAATGTCTTTGGGCTCTATTACAAGATTTGGGGAAAAAAAAATATGGTCTTTAAATAACACCTAAGTCCCAAATGTAGAATATTTTGGTACCTCGTACTAATGTCTGAACTCAATCTGGGCTTTCTAGTAGCTCGTCACTAAAGCCAACAAGTCATAAAATATGTTTTCATTTTTCTATGTGAAAAATGTTATTATAGAATGAGTTGTGAGGAACTGATAATTTTATCAAGCTTTCTTGGTGATGCGCAATTAAATATATTTTAATCTAAAGGAACTACTGGGATACTGCTTTTGTACAGATATGTATTTACCGATGCTTATATCACCTTAAGTCGGTATGCAGCCATGCAGGTAGCGTAGTTAAGGGGAATGTATGGTTCCTGACTGAAATATTTTATGCGATGATCTGTTTTGGATTTTAAACCTTCGTTGTTCCGAAATCCTATGCTTGTTGAAGTCATCTTAGCTTGTTCATTCAAAATTTCAGGCATGCTCATCCTGGAAGTCCATATGTATATGGACTTGTTGGAGTTGATCATGACCTTGACTTTCCAAAACCAATGCCTGTAATTGGTATGTAACTTATTTTTTCTTATTGTTGTCAATATTAGCCAAATTGTTTGGCGAATATTATCTTCATTGATCTTCTGGGATTGTATTTGGTGCGAATAGCTGTTTAGCTAGCTTACATATTGCTGTTTATCTTTACTTTCCGGGGTTCTGGTTATCTTTGATTCTAATTTCTTCGCTGGGAAATTAATAATTTTTAATTGATTTTTAGGATGAAATGATATCCTTTTGATTACTGTAATAGTTACTCAATGGCTCTGATTACGTGCCATTTGATTGTCATCTAAATTTACTGCATATTTGGACTCACAATTCTTCATTGATATTGCAGTTTTTTTAATAACTTTGGAAGGTTAGATTCTGATGATAATTGGTTGTTTTAGGAATATCTCGTTCTGCGAGGGGTTATTGCATAATTTTCATCCTTGAGACCATGAAGACGTATTCTTCAGAAGATGGTTTGACTGAAGAAGCGGTGGTTACAAAGCTTCGCACTTGTCTATACCGTCACTTATTTCTGCATACATCTTTGAAGAGAAACTCTTCAGGTCCAATCTCTTTCTCATTTAATCTGAACGCCAGGCGTGTTACAGATGCATTGACATGAATATAGGTCTAGTGCATCTAGATGAATAACTTTTCAGAGACTCTCAAGTTGTTAGAAGTACCTATGTTTCTATTTCTAGAATATAGACCCGGTGCATCTATTTCTGAAATGGCCTAATTTGTTGGACAGGCAGAAGTTGATATTATTTTCTATATTCCATTTGCAGTCTGGCAAAAAATATGTTCTAGACAGTTACAAGTCTTTTTTTTTTATTTATTTTTTATTTTTTTTTTTTATGCAGTCTTAAAATGTATGTGTTACAAATATAAGTAATGTCTTTACAGAGACATTCCGCTGGGGAGAATATGGTGAGGGAGGACTCCTATGGGGAGAGTGTAGCTCCAGACATTTTGAATGGTTTGATGGCGACCCCACCTCTGACCTTTTGGTTAAGGTTTGGATCTATAAGATGCCTTTTGTAACTTATAATTCTAACGTATGTGTATGAATGCAAGTGTCATTTGAAATAATCATGTTTCATTTTTTACCGTGTTAGGTACAGGAGCTTTATGGTCTTGAGGACGAGGTCACATTCAGGAACACCACTGTGTCTTCAGAAAATAGGCCTCGACCTTTAACACTAGGAACAGCAACACAAATTGGTTAGTTCAAATTTCAGTGAAGAAATTATTGTTAATGGATATTTTCTTTGTCCATGATTTTCTTATATTTCATTTTGCAGGTGCCATTCCAACGGAAGGGATACCTTATTTGTTGAAAATACTACTTCCGCCAAATTGTACTGGATTACCTGTACTGTGAGTTAGAAATTCTAATATTTTCATTATTTAAGATCTTCAGAGATCATTCCTGCATTATTATGGATCACCTCTTCCTTTTACTTTTTTGTTGAGTGGTTTGACGACTTTTACATTTTCATGACTATGGTAAAACTATTTGTGTTCTTTTTCATTATTATTTTTTTAAAAAAAAAAAAAATTAACTACAAATGACAGCTAGGGATGTTTTGATCTGAATACGTCCGTAATGCTTCATTTTGTATCATCACATTGTTTATTATGCAAAATGTTGTGCTGTTCTTTTTGCTCTTTCGTTTTTTTTTTTTTTTTTTTTTTTTTTTTTTTTTGGGCTCTAAGGAGAGTCTGTTCTTAAGAAAAAAAGTGAAGAAAAAAATTATGCGCCCCCAGATTATCCTGGCTGTTTAACAGATTTATTTTGTCACACTGATTAAAGTTTCAAACTTGTATCGTTTTAACTTTTGATCATGCAAATAGTTGGGTAATTCATAATTTTCTAGATTTAGTCATTGACTTTAAATGTCTCAATGAAGTTCTTTTTACTGCTCTTTGATTAAATCTCTCCTATTTTTAGTAATTAATCCAGAGTCAGTTGCAAGTTTCTTCTGTCTTAATTTGTTTATCGTGGTTCTCAGGTATGTCAGGGATCTTCTTTTGAATCCTCCTGCCAATGAGATCGCATCAACAATTCAAGGTGTGTCACAATATATTTTGTGCTCATTGGCATCTGGAATATAACTACCAATTTTTTCTGCTGTTTTTGTCTTGTCATACTTAATCCTTTTACTAATTCTTGTCCTATCCGTTTGCAGCAATATGCAAACTCATGAGCAGTGTAACATGTTCAATTCCTGAGTTCACCTGTGTTTCATCAGCGAAGGTTGTATGTGTTCCTTCTGCAAACTGTAGATGACATTTAGACTAAGGTCATTGCATTTAATTTCTCTTAATAGCATTTGTATCTTACCATTAGAATGGAGAGTGGTTGTACTCAACGGTGACAAAGATGTGAGAATTAAACCATGATTAAATGCGTGTCGAAACCCATATTAGTGCCAGGGGAACATGATTCATGATAACCGATTATTCAACAGGTAGATAAACTTGAAAGTTTTTTATAAAAATTTAAGGTTTAAACAAAGGTATGGTTGTAGAACTTAGGGGCTGCAAAAAAACATTGCAGCCCTTGTACCTTTTCTCCTTGGTAATGTTGTGAATATGGTAGCTATAAGAATCCTAGACAATAATATACCCCATAGTTTTTTTCTTAATCTATTACACCAAGAATTCTGGATAATTACAAATTCCTGTTACTTTGAAACTCCCACTTAATTTGGAATGGTAATCCTGAATAATTGACAAGTTTCTAGGTTGCTAATGGTGCCAAGTGACAACAATCCAATAAGTACCGACTGGCCTAAAACATTTTTACTAGCATTACAAAATCATTAGGTGAGTCTCCTACTGGGTGCTTGGTAGTGTTGGAAGATGTCAGAAGTATTTAGTGAACCATAGACTTCCCTCAAAAAACATGAGGCTTGAGGAAGTCCATGGTTCACTGACGGAATTCAGTTTTGTTTCAAAATTTTGCCCTTCCTCTGGTTCCGAAACCTGCAAAATTCTATTTCACACCCGGCCATCAACTTTTGTTCTTCGTGCTTCTGAAACATACAAAACAAGTCACTTGCAATGGTATATTTTGCCATTCCTCTCGTTTCCTTGTGCTCTTTTTCGATACAGCAGGAAAAATGAACTCTTAACTTTGCTTCTGACTCTTGCCTTGTTTGTGCAGCTTGTGAAGCTACTTGGACTGAGGAAGGCCAATCATATTGAGTTTTGTAGAATAAAGCGTGCACTTGATGAAATACTGCTGATGTATAGAACCCCAGAGCTCAATGAAATATTGAAACTTTTGATTGATCCCACATGGGTGGCGACTGGCTTGAAAATTGACTTTGAGACCTTGGTGAGTCACCTAAGTTGCGTGGGTTATTTTTTCTTTTTTAAGTTGAGGGTAACTGTTTAATTTTTCTCTTTTAAGTAGGGAATAATCAAGCTAAGCCTAACAAACAGCCCTGCTCTATATGCTATATTTTTTTCAAGGCAGGATAACAAGAATGGAAGTTTCACTGTCATTTTCCTTTATGAGCAATTAAATTCAAGGCCTATTGAAATAAATACTTATGTCAATCTGTTTGCCTTTTTGGATTTGTGTTGGCTTGTAAATATTTGTAATGTTTTCTATATTCCAGGTTTCTGGATGTGAAGTGATTTCAGAAAAGATTGGTGAAACAATCTATCTGGATGGTGAGAATGATCAGAAAATCAATTCCTTTTCTGCCATTCCTGATGAATTTTTTGAAGATATGGAGTCTTCTTGGAAGGGTCGAGTCAAAAGGATCCACATTGATGATGCATTTATTGAAGTGGAAAGAGCTGCTGAGGCCCTATCTTTAGCTGTATGTATCTGTAGTTCAACTTGGCCTGTTTTCTGCAAAATGAAAAAGCCTTGCTTCTAAATAGCACATTCTTTTTCATTCACGTGGTTTCTCAAATATTAGATAATGTATGGTTTATTATGTTTTGTTTCAGATATTACATGATTTTTATTAGTTAAGGAATTGTAGTGCATCAAAAGTTCCATTCTATGGTGTCATTATGTGGTCTAAATAAAAATCATGTAATATCTGAAACAAATGATTGACTCCTATGGGAAGAAAGTGAATCATACTTCTTTAAATGAAGTTGTAGCAGAAATTTTAACTTGAAGTTGATGAAAAAGTCCTTAAATCTGATTGTGGTACATTCTTTCACTTTCTTTTGGAACGTGGGTAAAATATCAGATACTGATGTGCTATCTTATTGACTGGATGGATTCTGATTTTGATCATTGATGACTTACAGTGAAGGAAGAAGAAGGAGATGGGTATTTCCCACACTTGCAGAGCCCCATGGGTCCGAGGTAGTAATTGATGAGTTGTTTAGTGGAGGAAATTCCTCAAGACATTGTAATGAATGTTCTGTTTATTAAAAAGGAAAAGAAAAAAGAATGTTCTGTGCTTGCTGCCTTCCATTTGCATGTCTTGGATAGTTGTATGACTTACATGATATTTCAAGTCTCGTTGGAAAATTGCATCTTTTATTGTGACTTGAAACCTAGTGTGCTTTTATAAACATGGCCGCAACTTGCTTTCACAGCAA
The DNA here is from genome assembly GCA_019022655.1 of Acacia acuminata. NCBI lineage: Eukaryota > Viridiplantae > Streptophyta > Magnoliopsida > Fabales > Fabaceae > Acacia > Acacia acuminata. The sequence continues at coordinate 672,196 of JAFJYI010000023.1, forward strand.
ATGGCAAAATCTCAGCTTTCCAATGTTACACACAATTGAATGCAGCTAGAAAAAGAGGAAATGGGAAATTGGGATCCACAGTAATTTTTAGAGGGGCACTTTGCCGAAAAAGGTTGGTTCTTTTTCGAGGAAGTGAAAAGTATTATAGCAGTAGATTTTGGACTCTAATAATATGGGATTTGGAAATATTCCTCTAGGAATTGAAATCATAATTTGAATTGGTTGCTAGTTGCAAGCAGCAATAAAAACTGAAAAAAAGTATCTATGAAGATCTGTAAATCTGAACTTTCCCCCTTGCTTAAACGTGAGCCTATGAATTGAAATTTGCATAGATAAAACTGGAGACGCATTAGCGTTTTATGCAACTTGCTGAAACTATTACAACATCCCCTGCATTTTTCCAGCCAAAATGCGTTTGTGTTTGTTGGTGCATATGCATGTGCTCCTTTTGGCGGAGAGCTTGCTCATACAGAATCTCTGATACACAAAAAATTGGAAAGGAGTGAACTTCCTTATATGTATATCTTCATTCAGCATATCTTCTTTCAAACAAATTGTATATGTGGATTTCTTGTAGGCGGATCACTAAACGAGATTTTTATGGGTTTTTTGGTTGTGATGTATAAATAACTAACAGACTTCATTTAATAAAACATAAAAACTAATAGACTGAAGATAGTCGTTTTTGTTGGGAACTTGTTTTGAGTAGTGGTTAAACTTTTGTTGCAGAATGCCAAGACTGTGGATGAAACCAATAGACTTGAGATAGTTGACCTGTTGCCATACTGGTTCAATGTAGCAGAAGGAGGTGCCGTGCACAATACTGTTGATATGCAGTCATTGTTTCTTTTGACTGGACCTAATGGTGGAGGTAAATCAAGTTTACTTTGATCAATTTGTGCTGCTTCTCTACTTGGGATATGTGGATTCATGGTTCCTGCCAAGTCAGCCCTGATTCCTCATTTTGATTCTATCATGCTTCATATGAAGTCATTTGATAGCCCAGCTGATGGGAAAAGTTCATTTCAGGTTTGGCGCTGATTCATACTTTGCACTCAAGAAATATTTATAATTTCAAAGTAAGGGACAATTGGAGAAAAGTCCCACGTTGAAAATTTTATTAGTGAGAATGACTTGATAAACTTTTATATAGAGAAGGTACTGGCACTCTGAAAATTTTGTACACAGAGTATCAATACCCTAATTTAGGTCCTTCTCACCAATAAAATTTTTAATGGAGGACTTCTCCCCAATTTTCCCTCAGTAATCAGTGTAAAGAGTGCTGAGGTTCAGCTTCTGGGAAAGACCATATGTGTACTTCTCGTATCAGAGTTTATTGCAACCTAAATGCTGAGGAAAGCATAAAGAATTAATAGGTCTCTGTTTTTCTAGATATGAAATTGTATTTGCTATGGATGTTTCATTCATCTTGGTCTGTATCAGGTAGAAATGTCAGAGATTCGATCTATCATTGCTGGAACAACCAAAAGAAGCCTTGTGCTTGTTGATGAAATATGCAGAGGTACAGAAACGGCAAAAGGAACCTGTATCGCGGGCAGCATCATTGAAACTTTTGATAGAATTGGTTGTTTGGGCATTGTATCCACTCACTTGCATGGAATATTTGATTTGCCTCTGAAAACTAAAAACGTTGTATACAAAGCAATGGGGACAGTCTATATCGATGGACAAACAAAGCCAACTTGGAAGCTGATCGATGGGATCTGTAAAGAGAGTCTTGCTTTTGAAACAGCGAAGAGGGAAGGAATCCCTGAGACTATTATTCAAAGAGTTGAAGATCTTTATCTATCAGTTTCTGCAAAGGAATCGCTTCCTCGGGAAAATTTCTCAAAGCAAGACCAAATATCTTCACATGCAAATGTTGATAATTCCAACGAATGTCATCTTTACTCCAGAAAGGTTACAACAACAGGTACCAAAGAGAGAATGGCACCAGTTAACCAAATAGAAAGTTTACGTCAGAAAGTTGAGATCTTCACAATATGCCAGGAGAGGATGATGGAGCTGCATGGAAAAACGAACACATCAGCGCCTGCCAAGATCAAGTGTGTTCTAATTGGTCCAAGGGAACAGCCTCCGCCATCAACGATCGGTGCTTCAATTGTCTATGTGATCATCAGACCAGACAAGAAAATTTATGTTGGAGAGGTCCTTATCTTGACCCATAATAAATTAGTATTTTTTGAACTTTTGTAATATGTTAATGTGAGATTATTTAATATGCTTCTCTTACTATTTTTACTGATTGCTGCCCTCCTTTACCGGGATGAGCCGGTGATAGACGGATGATCTGGCCGGTCGAGTTCATGCCCATAGAACAAATGAAGGAATGCAGAATGCATGTTTCCTCTATTTCCTTGTGCCTGGAGGGAGCCTGGCTTGCCAACTCGAAACCCTGCTGATCAACCATCTTCCAGCTCAAAGCTTCCAACTTACCAACATTGCCGATGGAAAGCATCGGAATTTCGGCACATCAAACCTTTTATCAGAATGCGCCACTGCTAGATAAATGTTGGGAAAACTCCCCACCTTTAATTTTTGTAATTTAGGCACTCATTTATACAAAGGGATGGTAATTTTTGTAATTTAGGCACTCATTTATACAAAGGGATGGCTCTTATCATGTGTATATGTCGTTGTTGATTTCACAAGATTAGGCAATTCAGGAAGCAGCGGTTGCAGCATTTTTGTTTGATGTAGTTGCAGCAACTGCATTAGTTTTCTTCCCTGCAAAATGGGAGGAAGCTATTGTTTTAATTATTCAAGAAAAGATGGTAAATTTCCATATAGAACAAGTCTCCTTTTTGCTTGTATTGATTTTGTGATATGACCCATTTCATGGAGTCAATTTTTTTGGGGTCCATTTTTCCTCTCAATTTTCGTCAGTTTTTTTTTTGGAACCCCCAACTCCTTACTACATGCATAAAAGTTGATACTTAAACTTGAGTTAAGGTCCATTTTTACGCTGAAAATTTTTGTGGATGAGAAGTTTTATTCTGGGCAATGTCCTCATATTATTGTCGCCTTTCATTAATAGAATTAAATTTTCAATAGTTAGTTGACCAACAAATGGGAAAACTTGCTAAGATTGCTACAATTTTGCAACTCTCAGATGCCCAACACTCCTCCATAAAAACTTTCAGAATAAAAATGGACCTTAATCCTTTTAAATACCGACCATAGTTCCATGCACACTAACGTATATTGGCAAATTCGTGCATATTTTTAGTAATACGCGTTTTACTGTAGAATGCTTTAATTTAATTACAGGGAATCTAAATCTAAATTCGTAGCTCATTTACTGTGAGGCATCGTAAGTCAGCTTGAGCTTGTGTCTTGTGGGCTTTAACTTGGGTGAGAGACAGTGAGGGACGATGCCATGTGTGAGGCCTAGGGTGATGATGAGTGGGGACTTTTTCACAAATGACAAAGTTGAGGTAAAATAAATTTTAACTTTAAGAAATTCAAAGTACTCTTTATGGGAAAAATTATTTTTTAACTCTAAAGAGATTCTAAAGTATTTTTTAGTCAACCAGTATCTTAAAATATTTTTTTAAGATCCAAAAATAATTTTTTAAGATTATGAAGCATTTTCCAAATGATAAGGAATTAAATAAATATTTATTGATCTTATAGGTTATGGGATTTAATAATTAAGTAAAGGATAAAACATAGGTCAAATTGCTTTATTCCTCAGATAAGTTCTCCAATCTTACTTGCTACCTTACTATAATGTATATGTGCACCTGTAAATTTTTATATAAGCTATTATAATGTAAATTAGAATTTGTAAATTTTTCATATGGACACTCATTCTTTTATCATACACTTGTTGTTTTGTTATTGTAAGTTGCTAAAATATATATGTGTACTTATAAATCCACCAATGGAATATAGAAAAAAGTTGGCTAAAGTATATATTTGGTTATTTATGTTTCCCTCGGTATCATTTTAGTCCCTTAAGTTTGTAAAGTGCATGTTTGGTCCCTTAATTGTAACACCGTTACTCGACTTAATGGAAAATCGGCTCAACAGTTTTAGCGATATTTGTGCAATTAAATCTTGACCAAATATGCTTATATGTTAGTATTTTAATAAATTTATATTTTAAATCCTATTAATTGAAAAAAATTAATCTTTACTGATTGTTTTGTGGTTTTTCACAATTTGTGAAGATTAAATATTTTTTTTGTCGAAGAAAATTAAATGTTTTCAATTAATAGGATTAAAATATTAATTTATTAAAATACTAACATATAAGTATGCTTAATCAGCATTTAATTGCACAGTCATTGCTTAAATTGTTGAGTCAGTATTTTCCGTTAATCAGACTAACGGTGTTAACATTAAGGGACCAAACGTGCACTTTACAAACTTAAGGGACTAAAATGATATTAGAGGCAAACATAAAGGACCAAATGTATACTTTAGCCAAAAAAGTTTAGGTAGGGGTAGATACGGTATCTCATCACTAGGGCCAGGGCATGCCTCCAGGTTCAAAGAGTGCTTACAGAGGTACTTATGAATCACCCACTAATGAGGCCCTCACATCAATCAACAGGTATCGAACTTCCTTCCTTTTAGGGTGAAGGCCGACGCCTTAACCAATTGTGTCAATTCTCATTGTAGCTGTTGTTTTGTTACTATTAGTGGTTAAAATGTGTGCAAGTAGAATGCATAGGGTCACATTTGGGCTGTTGGAGCTGGTCAATATATATATAAGGCATTCCAATTTCAAGAAAATTAATACTCTCTCCGGTCCTAATTATAGGAACACTTTTGTAATGCAATTTATACTATAAAAGTGTTCCTATAATTAGGACCGGAGGTAATACTAAGTAGGACAAAGGGAAGAGAGAAATGGATAGTAGTAAAACAAACGCAGTGGTTTAAAAGAACTAGAGGGTCACCGTGCTCTCACCCCCAAAATATCTGGATGCTTCTTATAATGGAATGAATTTCAGGATTCGTGGGAATATTACTGCCGTATTATTATCTTAGGATTTTATATATATATATATATATATATATATATATATATATTATACCTTTGCATTAGATAGGATCATATGAATATATTATATCTTAATTATTTTAATTTAATTAGATTAAATTAGATTTTAAAGCTAATACTCTTTTATTTAGAGATTAATGGTCCTCCCTCAAACTGTCCACCAACTGCCTTAAACCCTCTTCTTCTAAGGGATTCTCGGACATTTTCGCTCACCGTCATCTTTCCCATCTCATTTTTATGTAATTCTCGACCCTACCCTATTTTGCTTCCCAGAAATTGTAGCAAATCTCCTCTCTCTCTCTCTTTTTTGGCTTTTCTGTTGGAATCGGCATCAGGTCTCCTGATGGACGAAGTTGTGCAAGAGGTTGAGAAGGTGAAGAAGGAATGGTATGAGGCATAAAGTAAAACGCAAGAGCATATAAAGGCAATTGGAAAATATGGGAAATCGGGGAGATCCGAGGAGAAAAATTCACTTCCCAAACTCAATGGATTGCTTAGGATGGCTTGACATTGCTTTCTTCTTTGCAGTTCAGGCTTGATCTTCTTGCTCCACAGTTACCCACCGATGAAGAGGTGGAATCTGCTACCACAGTGCTTGAATCCTGGAAAACCCAAAGCCAGAGGTATTTGTTTTCTCTTTTTTGTAACTGTAGTATCCATTGGGGATCCTAGTTATCTAAGACAAGAAATGAATGCAGAATATTTCTCACAACATCTTTTACAATATTGCTATTAGAGGAGCAAATTGAATACACCCATTTATAATGAGTTTTGGAAGAATATTCATTTTTTGGTGGTCATACAATTCTTTTAATTTGTTCTAAAAAACACGAGCGTCTTTTAATGCTAAATATTCAGTTTTGAGACCTTCATACAAATGATGGCATACAAAAATCATGGAACAAGCCTTATCTCACAGTTTCAGATTAATTTCTCTCTTGGCTTCAGGTCAATTTGGCTCTTCATGACTTCAGACCGGATAAACATGAGAAATTAATTATATATATGACTTTAGGCCGTTTATCTCCAGGATAAACAAAAATTGTATAAGATTTCTAATCATATAATAATATAACATATGAAAAATTATATGGCTTTGGCCATATAATTCAGCCTAAGGAATTAAAATCATATAATTTCATAATATGATGGGAATATAGTTTCAGAAATAACTTTCCAAGAAATTTATTGAAAAGAAAATAGGTTATCTACTTATAAACATAAGTTAGATCTAAAAGACTAAAACTATGGAGAAACTGCGCCAAAACGCGACTACAAACTTATAGAACGAGAAACCAAACATTTTACAAGTCACAAATGACTCCGGTGGCATATAATACCTGCAAACTTACACGCGTGAATTGAGGGGTAGGTATTCCAACTAAGCTAATACGTTCACACAAACACTGAAAACCAGCCATGAATAAAGTTCTCCCGTTATCTTCAATTAACTATTAAAATATTTGTATATATCCATACACAAATTAAACTCTCCCATTACCATTTGTCTAAAGTCACGGCCCTTTAGTTCTTTTTTTTAATCAATAATTATGAAATCCAAACAAAACAAAGCTCGCAACGTAGGCCAGGCCTCTTTTAAATTATATGACTATTTTAGATAAAAATAACGCTATGCGAAACGATTAAAATATCATTTTGGCACCCAAATCGATCAATACACAGTAAAGGAAATCAGTAAGAAAGAAGAGCAAGAAGGAAATGAAAGGGAGAATTCAGAGAAGCCATTCTCATTTTTGTGTTTGATTTTTCTGTGTGTACAATGCTTTGTAAGGGTCTCTATTTATAGACTTTCAAGGGTTACTACTTAATGGACATCTATATAATTAATATATTCATAACAATTTAAAAGTACTCATACTTTTCTTCAATTTTAAATTGGGAAAATTTCACTTAGGTTTTAAAGACTAGAAAAAATATCAAAAAACATCTTAATTTAGATTCTTTTATCAAAAAAGTTTCAGTGTTGATTCATTTATCAAAAAAATTCTTCAGGACCTCAGTGATATAGATGAGCTTGTCAATGATTTATGACTTGTGAATATAGTCACATATACTTGTCAATAGAAGCTGCTTTAGTTAATATAGATGAGTTTGTTAATGATCACTCTATGATTTATCAATATAGAAATATACATTTGTCAACGGAAACTAATTTGGTTAACATAGGTGAGTTTGCCAATGACTACTTTATGAGTTGTTAATGTAATCACACACACTTGTCAATGAGAGTGCTTAAATTAACATATATGAGCTTGTCAACGACCACTTTATGACTTGCCAATAAAGTCACACACTCTTGTCAATAAAGTAAGTTCATATTTTGAATCTATATTATTGACGTCCTTGGGGACTTTTTTTATAGAGAAATTTACATTGAAACTTTTTTTTATAGACAAATCTATGAGACTTTTTTTATATTTTTCCTAGATGTACCTTATTTTTTATTTTTAATCTATGTAGTTTGGTTATTTATAGTTTGAGTGTGTGTACTACATTTGGTTCTAAATATAAGACTCGGTTGATTTTTTTTTTTTTTTTAAAAGATTAAAGAAGTTAAATAAATTCCTTTTTCATGGTACATATTGTGTATTATTAGATTATACTCATTTGTTTCGCAATATAAAACATATTTAGGAAGTTGATTTTAGTCTTAAATATAAAATATATTTTCATATTTGTCAATGTTTTCCTAATTTACCCCTATTAATGCTCTCTTAACCATAATCAATGAGGAAATAGAAGAAGGAAATTAAATGAGATGATTAGAGTGTTTTAAGAAAGGGATAGGATATTGTCACTACCAATTTTATGTCACTACCAAGTCACTACCACTTTTTCACCATTAGATCAAAATTTCAATAGGAAAGAGAAATGATAAATGTAAATGAAATTCTGATCTAACGGTGAAAAAGTGGTAGTAACAATATCCTATCCCTTTAAGGAATAGGTTGGTACCAAATTAACAATTGAAAAAAAAAAATTATAGGTACTTTCTAATGGGTTTTCCCAAAAATAAAAAGTACTGTTAATAATAATTGATATAATAGCTAATAAATAGATAGATACAAAGGGGAAATGACAATTAAAGATCCTATTAACCCATTAATTTCACTTACAACTTTCAGTTTTTAAAATTTTATTGAAAGACTACTATAAAAATAATTAGTGCATGGGCCAAGAAAAGTCTGTCTTGTGAGTTGTGAGACACTCAATTCATGAGTCAGAGTTTAAATATGACTTCGCCATCTCAATGAGACAACCATATATAAGAGTATATTCTCAAGGTTTGACCACTACATATATTATACCCTTCCGGCTACCCTCTTGTTCCTTACCTAGATAGATGACAAAGGCCATAGATGGCTATCCGACTTGGATTTCATCGCACATGCCTGGAATCTGAGGCGCATCAAAACTTGTCCCCCACTTGCAAGCAATTTACTTATATTTTTGGTTTAACGTGAGATTTTAGCAACTGAGTTTCTCCGTGGGCATATAACATATGATTCAAAGATATTAAAACCAAATCAGATTGGCCGGTTCAAGTCGGAAACTAGGTCGTGTCCCACACATTTGACAAGCACAACTACCATTTAACAGTGATTACTATTTGCACATTTATTTAGAATCTTTATTGATAGCAGCCCCCCACTATCATTATATATATAATATAATATATACTCGCCTTCCCCAAACTATCAAGTATTATATATACACACACACATATAAGCCCCCCACTATCATTAATATTAATAAGCCGCCCACATTTATATAATAATAATATTACACACACACACAATATAATATATTATTATATAATATTAATAAAAATATTATTATTATTATTATTTATTTTTAACTCTAACTTTAGAATGTTTTATTCCTATATTGAAATATTTTAGGTAAAATAATAACCATTAATCTATCCTATTACTATGCAATCACGTTTGTGCAAATAGTAAAGTTGTGTAAAATGCATTTCTGACGATATAAAGATCCTATATAAGATCTTAAAACCTTATAAATCATAAAATATTTTTCATAATCCTATAAAATCATATCATAATATATTGAAATACATATCAAATATGTACATAGTGGGGAGCGAGATGTCATTGTGATATCATTTTTAACATATTTATTAGGCCTAATGGTTTTCATTTTTTGGTTCTTGTAAAAAATATTTTTCCATTTCAGGTGGGAATTCAAACCAATATGATTACAACAATGACTACGCATAAAACTGAAGCCACGTTTACACCCATTTTCATGGCCATATAAGTAGATTCATTCATTACTTCATTCGCTTTTGGGAATGGAGTCGAGCCTTGTTGAATGAGATTCATGATTCTTACAACAAAAAACTCATTATTTTATTTGACCATATGAAGATAAGAAATTAATTCAGAATATTTCTTAAAACATCTTTCACAATATTGCTACTGCATGAGCAAATTGACTACACCAATTTATAATGAGCTTTTGGAAGAATAATCATCTTTTGGTGGTCATACAATTCATCTAAATCAGTACACAGTAAAGGAAATCAGTAAGAAAGAAGAGCAAGAAAGAAATGAAAGGGAGAATTCAGAGAAGCCATTCTCATTTTTGTGTTTGATTCTTATGTTGTACAGTGCTTTGCAAGGTTTCTATTTATATACTTTCAATGGTTACTATTTAATGGGCATCCACATAATTAATATATTCATAACAATTTGAAAGTAGCTATGCTTTTCTTCAATATTAAATTGAGAAAATCTCACTTAGGTTCTAATGACCAGAAAAAATATCAAAAAACATCTTAATTTATATTATTTTATCAAAAAAGTCCTTAGGGACCTCAATGATATGAATGAGTTTGTAAATGATCACCTTATGACTTGTGAGTATAATTACGTACACTTATCAATAGAAGCTGTTTTAATTAATATAGATGAGTTTGTCAATCATCACTCTATGATTTATTAATACAATGATATACACTTGTCAAGGGAAGTTGATTTAGTTAACATAGATGAGTTTGTCAAAGATTACTCTATGACTTGTTAATATAATCACACACACTGGTTAATGAGAGCTACTTAAGTTAATATATATGAGCTTGCCAATGACCATTTCTATGACTTGCCAATATAGTCACATACTCTTGTCAATAAAATAAGTTCGCATTTGAAAACTATATTATTGACGTCCCAAGAGACTTTTTTTTATAGAGGAATCTACATCGAAACTTTTTTTTATAGACGAACATATAATGAGACTTTCTTTTTTTCCTGGTTCTTAGAACTTGAGTGAGATTTTTTGTTTTAAATTTGGTACTTTTATGTTTGTCTCTCTTAATTAAATTATTAATTTTGCTTTGTTAGTACAATAAGCTCATGCAACTTTGTTAGCCCATGTACTGAAGTTAACGATATTAAGAGCAAAATTTAAGCATTTAATTAGAAGAAAAAAATACACAGGTAGCAAATTAAAAATTAAACATATATAAAGACACACACTTTCAAATGGGATTTCCCAAAAAATAAAAATACTGTTAATAATAATTGATATAATAGCATAATAAATAGATAGATACATAGGGGAAAGGACAATTAAAGATCCTATAAACCCATTAATTTCACTTACAGACTTTCAGTTATTAAAATTCTACTATTTGACCAAAAAAAAATTTAAAATTCTACTACAAAAAGTACTTTTAACGTCCGTTTTTAAGGTCATTAGACAACTGTTTTTAACAGTCGTTAATTGAAGTGTCGTGGAAAGTTTATAACATATAAAGACTGTTTTAAAATAACAATCGTTGAATTTCAACGACTGTTATTTAAATAACAGTCTTTGTATATCTACAAATCAACATGCTAGATAGTTCATAGAACCATCTAAAACATAATATAAGACGCAATTTGAACAAGGTAAAGTTTTGTGAGAAAAAGAATGGATTGAAAATGGACGATAAACAACACCATTCAAGATTTGACGCAAGAAATAGAGTGTTTCATGTCCAACGAAGCACAAAATACAAAGAAAAATAAAAAATAAATAAAACATCTCAAGTCTTAACTAGATGAAATATAAGACAAATAAAAGAAAGCACCAAGAAATAGAGCAAAAAAAAAGACTGCAATGAACTATTGATTCAAAATTTTCAACAAAAGAAAGCACCAGGAAGTAGAGCTCTGGTTTCCTCATCATCGCCTGTGGGGGGCTTCCTCCTCTTTACGATGCTCGGGATTGTTGCTCAACATATTGTTTAATGGGGGGAAGGGGGGGGAGGGGGGGGGGGGAGAGGGAGAGAGAGAGAGAGAGACGTAGATCCGCAATTGAGATCTTTAACCGGCGGCAAATGATAGATCTGGAGGTTGTGCAGCATGCTCGTAGTTCATGACATAGGATGAGTCAGAGTCGGAGTCACTCACACCGCGATAGAAAACCTCCTTGGTGGCAAGGGTAAGGCTGTTGGGTGCGGCGGTGGAGATGGGTTGGTCTCGAGATTCTTATTAAAAGGTTACGTTCAAGATAGATTTGAGGAAGACGTACTGTTGGGTTTTGAAGAGAAAACTTTATATTTTTATGAAAGAGAGGGAACAGTAAAATGTCAAAAGCGCGAGATTGAAGTTGAAATATCTAGAGAAATCTCGAAAGGGAGGGAACAATAAAATGTCGAAGGCGCGAGATTGAAGTTGAAATATCTAAAAAATTTGAGTTTCAACGACTGCTTTTGAAAAACCAGTCGTTGTAACTTAAAATAAAAAATAAAATAAAATGGCATGAGGGAGGCTTGAACTAAATGATATTAATATATTTTTTACAGATATATATAAAAGAGATAAATTGTTTAATTTATTAAATTTAATTAGGAACTAACTAAATAAAAATACAACTAGATTTCTTCTCTTAACTATCGAAATTCTTAGCTACATACTAGGAAATAGCTATAAATATGGGATAAAATAATATATATATATATATATATAAGAGATATAATATTAAATTTATTAAATTTAATTATTAGGAACTAACTAAATGAAAATACGGACAGATTTCTCCTCTTAACAATCGAAATTATAAGCTACATACTAGGAAATAGCTATAAATATGGGAAAAAATTATAGTGGTCATATAATCTTGAAGCTTTTATTCTAGGGAAAATTCCATTTAAATACCAAATGAATTTGTAAAACCGAGAAGGTGACGCGAATTTGCAAAAAGACTTAGAGGTGACAAGGACCTTTGGGGGTTTTGCGAATTTGCGCCAAATAACCATTTTGCCCTTAGTTCTAAATAATTTAAAAAAAAAAGGAAATACCCCCGGTGGGCCCCACCGCGGCGACGGCCGGCGGTCTCGAGGCCGCCATGGCCCGCCATGGCCCACCGGCCACCGTGGGAGGGTTTTTTTTTTTTTTTTTTTTTTTTTTTTTTTTTTTTTTTTGGGCGGGTGGAGTGTTTTGACAAAAATCAAAACAATAGATTGCAAATGTGGGGGTGGGGTTGAACCCCCCCACCCCCCACTCAAAACCAAGTAGCCCAACCAGTTGAGCTACTTGGTTCTCTTATTATATATATACACTAATAAATATATATATTCTTCTTAACATTTTTTCAATGGTATTTACAAGTCCAAAAGCACGATTTACAAGTCAAAAGCGCGATTTACAAGTCTAAAAGCGCAAATTACCATTGCTTTCTTCGGGTTCCTTTGATGCATGTCTTGTAAAACAAAAAAAATGCATTATTACAAGTCCAAAAGCACGATTTACAAGTCAAAAGCGCGATTTACAAGTCCAAAAGCGTAAATTACCATTGCTTTCTTAAGGGTTCCTTTGATGCATGTTTTGTAAAATAAAAAAAATGCATTATTACAAGTCCAAAAGCGCGATTTACAAGTCCAAAAGCGCAAATTACCATTGCTTTCTTCAGGGTTCCTTTGATGCATGTTTTGTAAAACAAAAAAAAATGCATTATTACAAGTCCAAAAGCGCGATTTACAAGTCCAAAAGCGCAAATTACCAGTGCTTTCTTCAGGGTTCCTTTGATGCATGTTTTGTAAAACAAAAAAATGCATTATTACAAGTCCAAAAGCACGATTTACAAGTTCAAAGCGCGATTTACAAGTCCAAAAGCGCAAATTACCATTGCTTTCTTCGGGGTTCCTCCGCGCCGGTCTCCCGAAGAAAGCAATGGTAATTTGCGCTTTTGGACTTGTAAATCGCGCTTTTGGACTTGTAAATCACGCTTTTGATTGTAATAATGCATTTTTTTTTGTTTTACAAAACATGCATCAAAGGAACCCCGAAGAAAGCAATGTTAATTTGCGCTTTTGGACTTGTAAATCGTGCTTTTTGGACTTGTAATAATGCATTTTTTTGTTTTACAAAACATGCATCGAAGGAACCTCGAAGAAAGCAATGGTAAATCGCGCTTTTGGACTTGTAAATCGCGCTTTTGGACTTGTAATAATGCATTTTTTTTTATTTTACAAAACATGCATCAAAGGAACCCGAAGAAAGCAATGGTAATTTGCGCTTTTTGACTTGTAAATCGCGCTTTTGACTTGTAAATCGTGCTTTGACTTGTAATAATGCATTTTTTTTGTTTTACAAAACATGCATCAAAGGAACCCTGAAGAAAGCAATGGTAATTCGCGCTTTTGGACTTGTAAATCGCGCTTTTGGACTTGTAAATTGCGCTTTTGGACTTGTAATAATGCATTTTTTTTTATTTTACAAAACATGCATCAAAGGAACCCTGAAGAAAGCAATGGTAATTTGCGCTTTTGGACTTGTAAATCGCGCTTTTGGACTTGTAAATCGTGCTTTTGGACTTGTAATAATGCATTTTTTTTTTGTTTTACAAAACATGCATCAAAGGAACCTTGAAGAAAGCAATGGTAATTTGCGCTTTTGGACTTGTAAATCACGCTTTTGGACTTGTAAATCGCGCTTTTGGACTTGTAAATACCATTGAAAAAATGTTAAGAAGAATATATATATTTATTAGTGTATATATATAATAAGAGAACCAAGTAGCCCAACCGGGTTGGGCTACTTGGTTTTGAGTGGGGGTGGGGGGTTTGAACCCCACCCCCACATTTGCAATCCATTGTTTTGATTTTTGTCAAAACACGCACCCGCCAAAAAAAAAAAAACCCCCTCTCACGGTGGTGGCCGGCTGGCCGGCCGCCGGTGGTGGGGCCCACCGGGGGGTATTTCCTTTTTTTTTAATTATTTAGAACTAAGGACAAAATGGTCATTTGGCGCGAATTCGCAAAACCCCCAAAGGTCCTTGTCACCTCTAAGTCTCGTTTGCAAATTCGCGTCACCACGGGGGTTTTACAAATTCATTTGGTATTTAAATGGAATTTTCCCTTTATTCTAACGGTAAGTAGCATTAATTTTTCACAAAATAAAATTAAAGGGTGTCTCAAAATAAAAATAAAATAAAATAAATGGTGTCTAAGATAAAACTACTATTTTTATTAAAACATTCATTGTATCAAAACATTTAATATCAGTTTTTTCAAAAAGGACGTTAAAAGTAAGTAAAAAATTACAATAGTGTCACCGCCTAAACATTTAACGTCTGTTTTTAAAAAGAGGATGGTAAAAGAAAAGAAAAAATTACATCAAGTGCCACTTTGTCTACATTTTAACGTCTACATTTTAAAAAATTATATCGTGCCACCGTCTACGTTTTAACGTCTACATTTTTTAAAACAGATGGGGGTCGTTAAATTCCTATTTTGTAGTAGTGATAAATTTTAGGGAAAATTACACATAGGTCCCAAGGAACAGAAATTTTACATTTAAATCCCTTGAAATGACAAAATTACTCGGGAAGTCCCTTGAGAATGTAAAATTACTTTCTTTTGCCCATAGTGCATATTTCACACAGAAGCGATTAACAACACAAAAAGCATAAATTAACAACACAAAATGCATGTATTAACAACAACTTTTGAAAACCCTGAATTTGTCTTCTTTCACTTCCAGAAGCGATTAACAACACAAAAAGCATAAATTAACAACACAAAATGCATGTATTAACAACAACTTTTGAAAACCCTGAATTTTGTTAATAAATAAAGTTGTTGTTAATACATGCATTTTCTATTGTTAATTTATGCTTTTTCTATTGTTTATCGCTTCTGGAAGTGAAAGAACACAAATTGGGTTTTCAAAAGTTGTTGTTAATACATGCATTTTGTGTTGTTAATTTATACTTTTTGTGTTGTTAATCGCTTCGTGTGAAATATGCACTATGGGCAAAGCAAAGTAATTTTACGTTCGAAAATAATTACGTAAGTCCCAAGGGACTTCGAGTAATTTTGTCATTTCAAGGGACCTAAATGTAAATATCTTTGTTCCTTGGGACCTATATGTAATTTTCCCTAAATTTTATTGAAAGACTATATAAAATAGCCTCATTCTGTAATGGAATACATGAGATTTACAAATAGTTCAATTATGAGGGGGAAAAGAAAAGTTCAAATTAAGTTGTAGATACTAATAAAACTGTAGATGGTTTAAGTTGTGAATTTCAAGCAAACCACTCGTGTAATCCACCTTTGAATGAAGTCATTTTCCCATGTTCCTTCCCATATAGAAAAATGACATTTAAATAAGATGAATATTAGTCCTTTCTGCTAATACGTGCATGGGCCAAGAAAAGTCTGTCTTGTGAGTTCACTCAATTCATGAGTCAGAGTTTAAATATGACTTTGCCATCGCAATGAGACAACCATATATAAGAGTATATTCTCAAGGTTGGACCACTATATTATAGCCTTCCAGCTTCCCTCTTGTTCCTTACCTAGATAGATGACAAAGGCGATCAATGGCTATCCGATTTGGATTTCATCGCACATGCCTGGAATCTGACGCACATAAAAAGTTAAATACACGGTTCAAAATCCACCCCAAACCCCCGACGACTGACTTGCAAACAATTTACTTATATTTTTGGTTTGATGTGCCATTTTAGCAACTGAGTTTTTTGCCGGCGTATAGCACAATTCGGGGTTATTAAAACTGGATGAGACTGGCCGGTTCAAGTCAAAAATTGGCGAACTGGTCACATAACTAGTTCGTGTAACAGCGGGCGTTAGTGTATGGTGTCCCTAGCGGGCTGGACTGTGTCACCCTCACAGGTCCCTAGCAGCCAGGTTTTATCCACCCCTCGGTTGGATTTGCCCTTTGGCTCAAAATCTTCAAACACACTACCTTCAATCCTTAATATAATGATAGTGGGGGCTGCTATCAATAAAAATTTCAATATTATTAATATGAAATTTTGATAAAGATTTTAGTATTATTAATATAAAATTTTGAAGATAATTCCTGTGCAAATATTAATCACTGTGTAATGATAGTGTGTGTTTTTTTAAATGTGTGGGGTAGGCCGGGGGCTTACTTTATTGATAGCAGCTCCCACTATCATTACATATATATATTCTCTCTACTTCTTATTATAAAGCACTAGCTAGTAAGTTTATTTGGTCATTTTTATAAGGTACTTACTTATTCCCAATAAGCATTAATTATTTTTTTCCATGGCTGCCCATAATTAATGAGGGTAGTGGGTGAGAGTAATAATTAATATGATATTAGAGTTTAGTGCAATTAGTAGGGGTAGTATTGGAAATTACTTAGATTCTAGGCAGGATAACTTTATTGACTTTAACAGCTTTTATTGGTTTATGAGAAAAGTTAGTTGATGCCTTATAATAAGGATCAGAGGGAGTAATATAATAAATATACCCCGTCCCCCCTTAATAAGCCGCCCATACACACACACACACACACAACCGCGCATAATATTATTATTTATTCTTAATCTAACTTTAGAATGTTTTATTCCTATATTGAATATTTCTGGTAAATTAATAACTATTAATCTATCCTATTATAATTCTTAAAAAAAAAAAATGAGGATGTTACAATCCGATCAAATAACCAGTTTAGACGGTTCAATATTTTTTATTTTAAAAAAATTATTCTTTTTCCCCCTTCAATTGTCTTCAGAATTTCATTTTAATAATATTGAAATCTTCACTCTTTTACTAGTTTGGCTCTGGATGAGTTTCGGTTTGACTTTGATCGACTCACTAACCTTTGACCCTATACCTCGACTAGTTCAGGTGTTCGGTTCGGGTTTAATAACCTTAGCACAATTAAATTTTGAAGGGTTTAAAAGTAGACATAATATTTTAAAATGATTCCATTTTAGCAATTACGCTAAATTGGTTCAAACGTAATGGATCCCACATACAAAAGTAACTGACGTTTGAGATGTTAAAATTACATCATTTTAAAAAAAAAAAATTGTGTCTACTTTTACACATTTCAGAACTTAATTGTGCTGGACACACTTGCAAAAGACTTTGTGGCTGCTTTAGCACCTAAACCCTATCTTTTTTTTACATATTTATTATATATGTTTAATCTATGTAGTTTATATATACACATATATGACAGCCCGAAGTGGAGGCGTACCATTATTCATAAGTACTTCCAAATGGGTTTTCCCAAAAATAAAAATACTGTTAATAATAGTTGATATAATAGCATAATAAATAGATAGATACATAGGGGTAATTTATGTCAATTAAAGATCCTATTAACCCATTAATTTCAATTCACTTACAGACTTTCAGTTATTAAAATTTTATTGAAAGACTACTGTAAAATAGCCTCATTCTCAAGTGCAATGCTTGAGATTTACAAATAATCCAACTATGAGGGAAAAAAAGAAAATTTTAAATTAATTTCATAAGTTATATCCTAGACTAATAAAAGTGTATATGGTTTAAGTTGTGAAAGCAAACCACTTGAGAAAATCGTGTAATCCACCTTTGAATGAAGTCATTTTCCCATGTTCCTTCCTCCTATTTAGAAAAATTACATATTTAAATAAGATTAGTATTAGTCCTTTTTCCTCTTTACATTATGTAAATTAAGAATTGTAATATATAGTAATATTGGATACACAGTCTGGGTGACGACACTAGACATATATAACTAGAATATAAAATAACACGCTTAAGCAACTCCTGTCACCTGGGTTTTGAGGAGAAAGCGAGTATATACAGATCAGAAGGAGGCAATTGGTTTTGAGGAGGAAGGATTGTTTTGGTTTTTTAGCAGACACAAAAAGTTGCCCATGGTTTTGCGCTCTCTATACGTAAGACTGGTTTCATGCGAAACTGGGAGGCGCCAATGCTTGTATCGCCAACCAAGAAATTATCCCGCCAGTTTTTTTTTTTTTTTTTTTTTTTTTTTTTTTTTTTTTTTTTTTTTTTTTTAATTCTATCCTATTCAATGTGCCTCCCTGTCCATGTTAGCTGACTCAATTCCAATCCAACATCAACATTCAAATTTGTCGTCTGAGCGTTTTAGTCCCAGTCCCACCATGCATTAACTCAATACTTAATTGTTAATACCGTACGTATTAAGTTTATTTTTTATTATTGAGATGTTTATTTCAACTAGTCTATTTATGTCTGCCCTTTCCATGAAGGTATCTTGGTTCCCACATCTCACCAGTCAACCCCAATATATTTTAACCCCTGCCAATACCAATGGTTATTTAAAATATTTTTAATGTAACCGTTAAATCATATGAATAAAAAATCATCACTTTAATAATCAAATTAAATCACATAATATTGGATACTTGTCTGGGTGACGACGCTAGATGACATAATACCGAGTTTCCTCTCTCCCTCCTCTGATTCGCCAAAATATATATATATATATATATATAGAGAGAGAGAGAGTGTGTGTGTGTGTGTGTATGTGTGAAGTCAATCACATGGCATGTATATAATAGGCGTTGGATGTAAAATCCCTAAGGAGAAGCAATCATTAAATTTGAAGAAGGTTGGTTTACATGGAGGAGATAAGGAAGGCTGCTAAAGCTGTCTATGATAACTGGAGCGATGAGGAAAAAAAAGAAATGGTGGATTTGTTCAGGTCAATGGACAAAAATGGAGATGGCAAGATAACCCTTCGAGAGTTCATGGCCTGCAACAACAACACATGTACAGCGGTACTGCTTCGGAATCTCTTCGAGCTCATCGATCAAAACGGTGACGGCATCTTGCAGTTTGATGAGTTTGTAACTCTGGTTTACTTGGCTTCAAGCTCCAGGCCGTCGTGTGATGGATGTGGCGATTTCATCGGAGGTTTGTTTTTCACTTGTACGCAGTGTTATTTGGGGAACAAAGGTGTCAGTGATACTTATGATCTGTGTATTCCATGTTATCATGGAGGAGAGTTTGTGCATGAGCACACTGATTTTGTAGATAACTATTCGCTTCTAGCCATGATGCGAAAATCGCTATCATCCGAATCCGAGGTGAGTTTTTATAAATTTTTAAACTTTAATTTGAGGTAGATGAAAGTTAAGTTGTTAGAGATTAGAACGTATTATGTAGTTAAAGCTTTATAAATAAATGTCTTAGTATGAGATTTAGAGGTTAGAGGGTTAGAAAGTTAAATTGTTAGAGTCAGAAAGCATTAGTTAGTTAAAGCGTTATAAATAAATGACTTAGTATGAGATTTAGAGGTGTGAGGAGGGAGAGTCAAATCCTCACCCAAAAGAGGAAGGTTAATATGGTTTCCTTCCTCATAAGCCACGAGAATAATTGAGGTTTAGTCATTACTTCCAAAAATAAAGAGTTTATTGTATTGATTGATCATCTTTGTAAATAAGATTATTAGTTCATCTTCACCGTTATTTAGCAACTTAACACAGATATATAGGTATATCCAAAAGTCTCATAAAAATGAGTAGCATGGTTTCTAGGTGTAGTAAATGATAACGAGTTCATGCTAATTAATTTGTTAAGAGGACTTTTTAATTTTAATGTTCACAGTCTTTTTTTAAGTACCTCTTGTTGATTTAATTTCCCTTGAATGAAAAGCAATAATTGATTTCCTTGAGTTATCTTTTTCCTTTTCAGGAAATTAGCTCTTCTCAATCAAGTGATGGATCAAGACGCGAGAAGGTGAGTGCGTGTGTGTGTATATTTGATTTTTGACTAAAGTATATTTTTGGTCCTTTAAGTTTTATATAAGGTATACTTTTGGTCCCTTAACTTCATAAAGTATACTTTTGGTCCTAAAATTCTAATACCGTTAATGTTGCTAACGGAAAATGATGACGCAGCGAACTCAAATGATGACCAATAGCATTTAATTATACAAATTTTATATATTTTTTAATTTGCTTATAAGCTTAATAGCATTTAATTACAAAATCATAACTTAAATTTACACCGTTATCACTTGAGTTAACATTTTCCGTTAGCAAAATTAACGGTGTTAGAATTATAGGACTAGAAGTATACTTTATAAAGTTAAGGGACCAAAATTATACCTTATGTAAACTTAAAGGACCAAAAGTATACTTTAGCCTTGATTTTTTTTGTTTCTTAATTTCATGTGGAATTTTATGGGTGGAGTGAGAATTGAAGGAGAGTATTTTTGTTGATTTTGTCAGGAGAAAGTGAAGAAGTCATTTCGGAGATTTACAGCAATCTTAGGCTTGGCAGCAGATTTTGCCCAATTGTCATCCCTCTTTTGATCTCATCTCTTAAATCTTCAGACTTGGATTAATTTTACACGATATAAGAGCAAAACTAATGTTATAATTTCCTGTATGGGTTTGACCATGTCCCTTTAATTATGAACAATATGATTTACTTTTAGGCCAAAAGGAAAATGTAATGAATAACCAAACCTACTAGTTATTAGAAGTCGATCAAAACCTCGATGGCACTTCTGCAGTTTGACGAGGTCTCCACTCTGTGTTTTAGTACGCAATGTCGTTTCACTAATCATTTTCAGTCCCATGGAAGGAGGTTTGAGCATCAGCCCATGTTGAGTCTGGCGAACGAAATGCTGCCACTGCATACAGTTCTAAATGTAAAAGTTAGTTTAAAGTGTAAATTACACTACACACTACATCTTATATTTGGGACTCTTGGGGGAGTATTACCTAACGATTATTTGCACGGATCGGATATAAGCAATGTTCAAGGACTGCCAAATAGAATATACTCTGAGCTTCCATCCTAAGTGTGTTTTAGATAGTTCTATGGACTGCCTAGCATGCATGCGTGTTATAGATTTGTGGATATACAAAGACTGTTATTTAAATAACAGTCGTTGAAATTTAATGACTGTTTTTTTAAAAACAGTCATCGTAAGTCATAAACTTTCAACAACACTTTTTTACACGACTCTTGAAAACAGTCGTCTAAGAGTCTTAAAAACGGACGTTAAAAGTGTTTTTTGTAGTAGTGAAAATGCCATCTTCTGCCAACTGTATATCAAAATAAAAAGACCCATCAAGAGTGGACTTCCTTTGAAAGTGTTTGATGATACCCTGACATTCTTTTCTTAAATTGTTCTTTCGTTGGCTTAATATAATAGTGCTTATTTGAACTTGAGTAATGTCAATTTATTTTCCCATAGTATTCACCACCTTTGAGATTTTTAAAGAAGTTATAAACCATCCTCAGAGTTTAGAAACAACCGATTTAGTAAATTTGGAGCGTCGAAATTCATTATGAGAATAAAATTTTTCACCTTTGATGGATTGTTAATCAATGGATGATTATGTATATTATTGAACTTCTCCACCTTTCCACAATCCATCCTTCAACCTTATTTGTAGCATCACCAAACAATTAGTCCTTGTCTCCCTTCGCCTTTTGACATTGTTAATATAAATTCTTTTATCGTTTAGGCACTTCAAGCCTTGCTTAGAGCACACATATTTCCACCAATATGGTTCTTGTGTTCTTGCACTCTTGTTACTATACCGCTTACGTATTCCAAACCCCTTTCCTTTTGCATAATAATTATAAAAATGATAAGCTGATTCCGTTGTTCCAAATACTCTACATAAAATAGGAGTCTCACTAAATTCACCATCATCATCTATAACAATTTCATGTACATTATCTTCCCCGTGGTTACCATCTTTTTTCATGATTTCACTGTCATCATCTACCACAATTTCATGTACATTATTTTCCTTGCAACCACCATCTTCTTCTTTTATGATTTCGCACTTATAATCTTCTCCAAATTCATCATTGTCTTTCTCTAAATTAACAATGTCATCAAAACATACTAAACTTTCATTCATATCAATGTCTTCAATATATAGTTGTTATCTGAGAGTGATCCATCATAGAGATATGAAAAGTTTGAACAACAACCCCTAAAAGAGCAAAACAATCATTGAATCAACATGTGAAGAACCACTTACAAAACAACTCCAAACCCATAATATACATCTATTATCAACCTTACACATGCATTTGGATTTTGAATATAACATGAACACCCCAAACCCCCCACGAAAATTATAAACAAAGCTTAAATCAGAGGCATAGGATCCATGGCAACGAACAAAAATATGAGGCATAGGAGGCACTAGATCCATGGCATTAGAGTATAATGCTTTTGAGATAACTAAAATTGAATATAACTAAATTCTCTAAGGTAAAATATCATCGCTTTTGAGATATACACCCGAATAATAGCTTCTACTATTCGGTGCTATGAGGTACAAGATCCATGGCGTTAGAGGAAATGAAAAATTGAAAACAAAAATGAAAACTTTATATGAGGATTATAATTGGGTACCAATTCTTGAGTTGTATGGTCTCAGTTTCCTTGTCGAAATGGAATGAAGAAACTAACTCGCCAGCTCCGGTCTGAGGTTTTGTCTTTCGTGGGTTTCCAATTTTTTTTTTTTTTGGTGATTTGCAGTTTACAATGGGTGCTTGTAGGGAAGATCAAAAGAGGGGTAAAAATCAGAGGCAAAAGACAATTAGATACAAAGAGGAGGGAAAAAGGAAACTGTGTCATTTTTGGCTTGCTGCAGAGAGTTGTTTTTCTGCCTGAAAATCAGATATATTAATCCCTTAATTTTAACCTAAAAAAGGGTGAAATCGACAAAAAGAGGATATCAAAAAAGAAAAGTGTACAGACAGATTTTTTTATCCTCTTGGATGAAAAAAGAGGGGAAAACCTAATCACTTATTTGAAAGTATCCATATTTTTCTTCAATTTAAAATTGGGAAAATCTCACTTAGGTTTTAAGGAGTAGAAAAAATATCCAAAACAAAAAAAAAAAAAAAAATCCTGATTTAGATTCCTTTATTAAAAAAGTTCCAGTGTAGATTCCTTTATACAAAAAAATCCCTAAGGACCTTAATGATATAGATGAGTTTGCCAATAGTTACTCTATAACTTATCAATATGGTCACATACACTTATCAACAGAAACTGTTTTAGTTAATATAGATGAGTTTGTCAATAACTACTCTATGATTTATCAATATAGTGACATACATTTATCAACGGAAGCTGGTTTAGTTAACATAAATAAGTTTGTCATGACTATTCTATGACTTGTCAATATATATAATCACACACATTTGTCAATGAGAGCTGTTTTATTTAAAATATATAAGTTTGTCCATGGTCACTCTATTACTTGTCAATATATATAGTTACATATACTTGTTAATAAAGTAAGTTCACATTTGAAATCTATATTATTGAGGTCCCTAAGAAGTATGAACCTTTTTTATAAAGAAATCTACATTGAGACTTTTTTTTTTATATACAGGAATCTACATTGAGAATATTTTTTTTATATTTTTCTGGTCCTTGAGAGTTGAGTGGGATTTTCCATTTTACATTTGGTACTTTTGTGCTTGTCTCTCTTAATTAAATTATTAATTTTGCTTTGTTAGTACAATTACCTCCTACAACTTTGTCCTATTAATGTTGTTACCCATGTACCGAAGTTAACGATATTAAGAGCAAAATTAAAGCATTTAATTAGAAGAAGAAAATAGATAGGTAACAAATTGAAAATTGAAAATTTTGAAGGTACTTTCAAATGGGTTTTCCCAAAAATAAAGATACTGTTAATAATAATTGATATAATAGCATAATAAATAGATAGCTACATAGGGGAAATGACAATTAAAGATCCTAAGAACTCATTAATTTCACTTACAGACTTTCAATTATTAAAATTTTATTGAAAGACTATAAAATAGCCTCATTCTCTTGTGTAATACATGAGATTTACAAATAGTACAATTTTTTTTTTTTTTTTTTTTTTTTGGGGGGGGGGAAGAAAAGTTCAAATTAATTTCATAAGTTATATCCTAAACTAATAAAACTGTATATGGTTTTAAGTTGTGAATTTCAAGCAAACCACTCGTGTGATCCACCTTTGAATGAAGTCATTTTCCTATGATATGATCCCTCCTATATCGAAAAATGAAATATTTAAATAAGATGAATATTAGTCCTTTCTGCTAATACGTGCATGGGCCAAGAAAAGTCTGTCTTGTGAGACTCAATTCATCAGTCTGAGTTTAAATATGACTTTGCCATCGCAATGAGACAACCATATATAAGTATATATATTCAAGGGCGGACCCATTTGTTAAAGAAGGGGGACAAGTGCCCCTTAAATTTGAGATTTTTTTTTAAAAAATAATTAATACATGTTTGAATGATTGTTCACCCTTAAATTAAGTGTCCACTATTAATACATCAAGACTATACACTTCATAATGGGATGAGGCATGAATAGTTGAATGATTGTTTAGTGCCTTATATTGAAAAAAATGTATTTAATAGCATTAATAATAAGGCAATTATGATGGATTTCCAAAAAATAAGTCCCAGAAGGATGACATTATAATTATTTTTATCGTGATATATTTTTTTTATTAAAGTATATATACTTGAACTTATTGAGTGTCCACCCTTCATTGTAATTTATGTAGCTGCATTTCCAACCGTAGTTAGCCTTAATTTTTTAAATGACAGGTTTGTAAAATAATTACCTCTCTTATTACATCATCAGTATTCACTTGATTTCATAAATATTTTTTTGATATATTTTTTTTTTGTTTAATGCATTTAAAATTTTCCTTAAAAAAAAAATTCGAGGAGTGCCTCCGAATCCCCCCATTATGCCTCCCTTCTATCATTTCTTGGGTCTGCCTCTATATATATTCTCGAGGTTGGACCACTTTATACCCCTTCCGCCTTCTCCTCTTGTTCCTTACCTAGATAGATGAGAAAGGCGATCGATGGCTATCCGATTTGGATTTCTCGCACATGCCTGGAATCTGAGGCACATCAAAAGTTAAATACACGGTTCAAAATCCACCCCAAGTCCCCGACGACTGACTTGCAAACAATTTACTTTTATATATTTTTGGATTGATGTGCCATTTTAGCAACTGAGTTTTTTGCCGGCGTATAGCACAATTTAAGGTTATTAAAACTGGATCACACGGGCCGATTCAAGTAAGAAACCAGCAAACCGATCCATAACTAGTTTGTGTAACAGCCGGCGTCACCTCCATGCAAGGACGGACCTTGGTGTATATAATGGGAGGCCATGCATCCCCCCCCCCCCCAAAAAAAAAAAAAAAAAAAATTGTCCCAAATTTTTTATACAAATTGGAATTTTTACATATTTGGTCAAAAAATTTATACATTTGGCCACCTCCAAATATTTTTTCTTAAAAATTAGTTAATGAGTATTCATTTGACCCCCAAAAATTCTTCCAAGGTCCATCCCTGCCCTCATGGGGTCCCTGGCTGGCTGGACTGCGTCACCCTCATAGGTCCCTAGCAGTCAGGTTTTATCCACCCCTTTGGTAGATTTGCCCTTTGGCTTAAAATCCTCAAACACACTACCTTCAATCCTCAATATAATGATAGTGGGGGGCTGCTATCAATAAAGATTTCAATATTAATTATTAATACGAAATTCTGAAGGTAATTACTGTGTAAATAGTACTCACTGTGTAATGATAGTGTGTGTTTGTTAAATGTGTGGGGTAGGTTGGGGGGTTCCTTTATTGATAGCGGCCCCCACTATCATTATATGTATAATATAATGTATTAATAAAGATAGTGGGGGGCTGCTAGCCTGCTATCAATAAAGATTTCAATATTACCATTTTGGTTCTATTTATAAGTTCCATTTTGACCAAATCACACACACTAAAGAGAGGTAGGTAGCTCAATGATTATAGGTAAGATTTCAGCTTTACCCTTATTTATGATTGGGTACCTTTTAACTTTTTCTTCTCTCTCTATTTTCATTGGTACAATAATATGGGCAAAATTATCACAATCTCATTTTTTTTGGTCAAAAGGGACTTATAAATAAAACCCGAGTGGTAATTATTAATACGAAATTCTCAAGGTAATTACTGTGTAAATAGTACCCACTGTGTAATGATAGTGTGTTTGTTAAATGTGTGGGATAGGTTGGGGGCTTCCTTTATTGATAGCGGCCCCCACTATCATTATATATAAAATATAATATATACAAACCCACCCCCCAGCCCGCCAAGCCGCCTATATATATATATATATATATATATATATAGGTACACGCATAATATAATATAATAAATATAATAGTGAAAGATTCTTCATTAATTCTCGTAACCCCAAAACAATATCTTTTTGAGAGTTAGAAGAATTAATGAAAGGTGTTTTGGTAAAATTCATATAATAAAGATAAAAACAAAAATATTAAAACACCGTTCATTAATTCCCTTAACTCCTCCGAACAAAAAAAAATTCTCTTAACTCCCACAATGACGTAGTTTTGGGGTGACTTAACAAAAGCTTATGTTAAGTGACATGACAAATAATAAACCCTATATATATATATAAATAACATTATTATCATTATTATTATTTATTTTAAACTCTAACTTTAGAATGTTTTTTACTCTATTCTATTCAATGTGCCTCCCTGTCCATGTTAGCCGACTCAATTCCAATCCAACATCAACATTCAAATTTGTCGTCTGAGCGTTTTAGTCCCAGTCCCACCATGCATTAACTCAATACTTAATTGTTAATACCGTACGTATTAAGTTTATTTTTTATTATTGAGATGTTTATTTCAACTAGTCTATTTATGTCTGCCCTTTCCATGAAGGTATCTTGGTTCCCACATCTCACCAGTCAACCCCAATATATTTTAACCCCTGCCAATACCAATGGTTATTTAAAATATTTTTAATGTAACCGTTAAATCATATGAATAAAAAACCATCACTTTAATAATCAAATTAAATCACATAATATTGGATACTTGTCTGGGTGACGACGCTAGATGACATAATACCGAGTTTCCTCTCTCCCTCCTCTGATTCGCCAAAAAAATAATATATATATATATATATATAGAGAGAGAGAGAGAGAGTGTGTGTGTGTGTGTGTGTGAAGTCAATTACATGGCATGTATATAATAGGCGTTGGATGTAAAATCCCTAAGGAGAAGCAATCATTAAATTTGAAGAAGGTTGGTTTACATGGAGGAGATAAGGAAGGCTGCAAAAGCTGTGTATGATAACTGGAGCGATGAGGAAAAAAAAGAAATGGTGGATTTGTTCAGGTCAATGGACAAAAATGGAGATGGCAAGATAACCCTTCGAGAGTTCATGGCCTGCAACAATAACACATGTACAGCGGTACTGCTTCGGAATCTCTTCGAGCTCATCGATCAAAACGGTGACGGTATCTTGCAGTTTGACGAGTTTGTAACTTTGGTTTACTTGACTTCAAGCTCCAGGCCGTCGTGTGATGGATGTGGCGATTTCATCGGAGGTTTGTTTTTCACTTGTACGCAGTGTTATTTGGGGAACAAAGGCGTCAGTGATACTTATGATCTGTGTATTCCATGTTATCATGGAGGAGAGTTTGTGCATGAGCACACTGATTTTGTAGATAACTATTCGCTTCTAGCCATGATGCGAAAAGCGCTATCATCCGAATCCGAGGTGAGTTTTTATAAATTTTTAAACTTTAATTTGAGGTAGATGAAAGTTAAGTTGTTAGAGAGTTAGAACGTATTATGTAGTTAAAGCTTTATAAATAGATGTCTCAGTATGAGATTTAGAGGTTAGAGAGTTAGAAAGTTAAATTGTTAGAGTCAGAAAGCATTAGTTAGTTAAAGCGTTATAAATAAATGACTTAGTCTGAGATTTAGAGATGTGAGGAGGGAGAGTCAAATCCTCACTCAAAAGAGGAAGGTTACTATGGTTTCCTTCCTCATAAGCCACGGAGAATTATTGAGGTTTAGTCATTACTTCCAAAAATAAAGAGTTTATTGTATTGATTGATCATCTTTGTAAATAGGATTATTAGTTCATCTTCATGAGTCTTCACTGTTATTTAGCAACTTGACACAGATATATAGGTATATCCAAAAGTATCATAACAAATTAGCAGCATGGTTTCTAGTAAATGATAACTGGTTCATGCTAATTAATTTGTTAAGAGGACTTTTTAATTTTAATGTTCACAGTCTTTTTTTTTAAGTACCTCATGTTGATTTAATTTCCCTTGAATGAAAAGCAATAATTGATTTCCTTGAGTTATCTTTTTCCTTTTCAGGAAATTAGCTCTTCTCAATCAAGTGATGGATCAACACGCGCGAAGGTGAGTGCGTGTGTGTGTATTTGATTTTTTTTTGTTTCTTAATTTCATGTGGATTTTTATGGGTGGAGTGAGATTGAAGGAGAGTACTTTTGTTGATTTTGTCAGGAGAAAGTGAAGAAGTCATTTCGGAGATTTACAGCAATCTTAGGCTTGGCAGCAGATGTTACCCAATTGTCATCCCTCTTTAAATCTTCAGACTCGGATTAATTTTATATAAGAGCAAAACTAATAATGTTATAATTTCCTGTATGGGTTTGACCATGTCCCTTTAATTATGAACAATATGATTTACTTTTAGGCCAAAAGGAAAATGTAAGGAATAACCAAACCTACTAGTTATTAGAAGTCGATCAAAACCTCGATGGCACTTCTGCAGTTTGACGAGGTCTCCACTCTGTGTTAGTACGCAATGTCGTTTCACTAATCATTTTCAGTCCCATGGAAGGAGGTTTGAGCATCAGCACATGTTGAGTCTGGCGAACGAAAATGCTGCCACTGCATACAGTTCTAAATGTAAAAGTTAGTTTAAAGTGTAAATTACACTACACATACATCTTATATTTGGAACTCTTGGGGGAGTATTACCTAACGATTATTTGCACGGATATAAGCAATGTTCAAGGACTGCCTAATAGAATATACTCTCAGCTTCCATCCTAAGTGTAAGATCCACTTTGCTCAAATTTTTTTTTTTTTTTTTTTTTTTTTTTTTTTTTTTGGAGAGAGATTAAGAAAGCTTAATAAATTACTTAATCATTTCGTATATAACGTGTATGTTTGGATTGATTTTTAGAGAATAACTTTTGCGATTAATAAGGTAAGCATGTGAGAGGAGTTTTATCTCGACTTGTGAAAAAGGATTTCTGAAACCATAATTTGGGTGTTACCCAAACACTCATAGTTTATAAGGGGAGATAAATTAGTTTGGAGAAAAAATAAAAAATAATATTTTGCTGATAGCCCTTCAGCTGAAATGGATCCTGCTACACGAGATGAATGAGCCATTAATTGTCTGTAACGGATCTTCAAGGGTTCTTGCTTGCTCATGGTTTAGTAAATACTGTCATTTGGTAAGGTGGATTTGAGTCTAAAGTCGATGAAGTTGGTGGAATAGTTTGAAGTTCAGAATGTTTGATTTGCAAACCATCGTGTACATTTTGCTTTTTGTTAGAATTATATTTGGAACACGTTGTTATTAATTTGAAGGATATTTCAAATATCTTTTTTTTGGCTTTAGAATCTCAACCTACTCCCATGTACTTCGTGTTACAATATAACAAGCAAAAATTCTCCCCGCGTTGCGCGGATGCAATAATTTCATAACATTAGAATATCTCAAAACCTTTCACTCATTCAAATGATTAAGAAATTGAATAAAACACAGATGAACATAAAAGTAAATAATTGGATTTCAAATATACCAACACAAAATATAAATTATATTACTACCCAAAACCATGACATGGATCACAACCACATCAGTCCTTGTACTCTTATATGTCTAGCAACTTTTTATGTTCTAAAGTGTAGTGCTACTAATTATAACACATCAACATGAAGTAGAATTTCTCTTGCTCAATTACTTTGACAGGCTTCAAAAAATTCTTGACTAGGCAGGCAATGAAAGTATGCGCGTACTTTTCTCATTCTCAACAACACTCCCCCTCTTCCATTTTTCCTGTTCTCTTTATATATGTTGCCTATGTCAACGCCTGAAAGATAGGAATGTCGTCTAGCACTGATAGGGCAAAACTTTAAAGCCTATAAACTCCGCAAGTATACGGGCCGTATCAAGTAATAAAGTGATAAGAAAAGTATCGTTCCCACGAGGACTTAGTATCACAACTTTAGTTAAGCATTAATTTCACAATTTCGTTTAAGTTGAGAAAACCAAATTTAATTTAATTAAAAGAAAAGAAATTAAAACTAAAATTAAAACAAACTAACCACACACTAATGAACGAGCAACCTAGAGTCACTAATCCCTTATTTGATTCTTAGATTTTATTCCCACCAAATTAACTTTGACTTAACTTAATTAGCTAATCTAAAGTATTAATGTTTATAAGTGCCTGTCGGTCTACTTATACACCTACCTCAAATAATTATGCAATGTCTCACAAATTAATTAAGGTGCAATTCAAATCGTGCTCACTCTAATTTGACTATGCGGAGCTTCTAGGTATATGTCTATCCTAGATGCAAATTAGATTAAAACCTAACTTCACGTTAAATTTAAACCTAATTCCACATTATTTATTCCCAAGGTCAATTTAGGATTCCCTCTTTCAAGTCCAACCCTAAATCCCCAAAACATGCTCAATGGTGATCAATCAATAAGCAATAACAATGAACACGGGATTAAATAAACTAAAATAAAATCAAGCAAAACTAACAAGTGGGAATAAAATCTAAGAATCAAATAAGGGATTAGTGACTCTAGGTTGCTCGTTCATTAGTGTGTGGTTAGTTTGTTTTAATTTTAGTTTTAATTTCTTTTCTCTAAATTAAATTAAATTTGGTTTTCTCAACTTAAACGAAATTGTGAAATTAATGCTTAACTAAAGTTGTGATACTAAATCCTCGTGGGAACGATACTTTTCTTATCACTTTATTACTTGATACGGCCCGTATACTTGCGGAGTTTATAGGCTATAAAGTTTTGCCCTATCAAGTTTTTGGTGGGAATAAAATCTAGGAATCAAATAAAGGATTAGTGACTCTAAGTTGCAAAACCAACTAGCCACACATGGCTTTATTCAAACTAATAAAAGAGATAAAAAATCCAGGTTCAAAGAATAAAGAGAAAGAGAGGGAAAAAAGATTCTCCGTCGCCTCCACGGTTCTTCCGTCCTTCCGTGGAGATGATGAAGAGAACTGGAATGCTCAGCCTCTACTCCTCTCGCTTCTTCGTTCCTTCTCGTTCTATGTCTCTCCCCGATCTTTTTTTCTTCTTGTCTCGCCTCCTATTTATAATTTAGGTCTTGAGTCACGATTTTCCTTTCCTTATTACAAAGATATCTTATATCTTGTAATTTACTCCACCAGATCACGCAATTGATTTTGTTTCTATTTTTCTTGCGGGAGACCACTAAGTTTGACGATTGCATATCCTTTTAATTGCTCTTTCTACTTCTTTCCAAATCAGCTAATATTCCCCGCAATATATAATAGGAAATAAGTAGATTTTATGTTGATTTATTCTTTGATCCTAAGTTTGATTCAATGATGGAAAAGTCAATAAAAGATAATTAAATAGGTATATAATATCAATAATTCCAATCAATTCTCATAAAATATACACCCATTTAATCATAAAATATACACTTATCAAGCACAAACCTGCCATGATCATTAAACTCTATTCGTTATCTGTAATATTAAAGCTATGATTGGATTAGTATTCCAATGAAAGTTAATCCATGCCAAACTCATCTGAATTTCTATCAACTTATGGCCCCACAAAATCAAATTATTTTTCAAAAGAAAGTAAGAAAACTTACTCACCGTAATGTGATTGTAAATTGGTGCCCATATGGCTTAGCCAAGAAGTCCTTCCTTAACATAGTTGGGCAACAATTCATTTATAACATGATCGTGACTTAAAGAATAACCAAATAGGAACATTAAATACACAAAGTTTATTCAGCTTACCAGAAGTCACCCACTTTGTCGCCAATCGACCTTTCATTAAGGGAAGCTAACATTCTTGCTCACGCTTAAAAACAGAGACCTAGAAACAAAACAAAAATCAAACCAACCAAGAATCCATCTACAAAGGAACAATAAGATTTCTTTTAGAATTTCCTTAACACCACATGCATTACTGTCCAGACTTGCAATAGATACTCACCTAAGAGATAGGAATATCGTCTAGCACTATTTGCACATGTAAACAACAAATAGCATATAGATGAGATCATCAAGTTTTTGTTACCAATTGAATGAGCTTTCATGGAGCAACCCGTGTCTCCACTCTTACAAATTGTATCACTACTTAAAACATAACATGAACCACAACCGCATTGGTTGTACTTTTATATGTTTAGTAACTTCTATCTCGGCTCAAAAGCTAAAAAAATATTACATCAAAAAATACTATCCATCATAGTGCATAAACATTCATATATGTAACATGAACTAACATGTCACATTTGTTCGTCACCATTTCTAAAAATTTTATCAACTTGGTACTGTTCACATGACCTTCCTCAAAAGCATTCAAGCATGCACTCTCCCGTGCTTTACGTCGGATGCATTTACTTCATTTCATATTTCATTTCCTACGAGTCCTCTTCACCTCCACTAAACATGTTTATTATGGAATGTTTATTAGCTACATTAATTACATTTCTTCAAATGATGCAGCAATATGATATGGAAGCATGAGTCACATGGTCATCAATCAATTAGCTTAAATTAAATTATATTGTGGTTATACTTAATTATTAATTGGTGTTCTTTGTAGGAATTTGCATTTTTAAATCCCCTTTTATTATTTGACATTCATTACCAACCCATTAATATAGGAACTACAAATAGCTTAAAAGCCTCCCACCATTTTTCCAAATATATATATATGTCATCCGCAAAAGTATGCTATAGTCATATCAAAAAAAAAAAAAAAAAAAAAAAAACCAAGAAAAAGTGACAGACATAAAGATGCTATAGGAAGGTGACTACAATTTGTAACTTGATGAGACTACTTGAAAAATTAGGTTTACTCATGTGTAAATATAATTTAAATAATCCAATAATTAAATTAAATATAATAATTCCACATATCTACACCCAAATCCTATAAATTAGGATATTATGTTATCAGTTTCTATAATTTAAAGGGAAATACACTTCTCATGTTATAGGAGAAGTGTATCCTCATGTTATAAATACTAAGATTTTCATGCTTGATTATTTATTTATTTATTTAATAAAAAAGATGTGGGTCCCACCATTTCATGTGTGTGTAGAAATCTTTTTCTTCTCATGCAAAGCATGAAAAGTGTAAACCCCTAATTTAAATATGTGTAATGTATCATAATCAAATTAATTTAGAGGATAAGAATTAGGAAATATGCGGTTAATATATAATAATCAATACAATTTAAATAGTCCTACAATCTCTGCTCCCATATCTAGACTCAATTCCTATAATTTAGTATCTTGATTTCTACCAAAAAAACTAATCATCTAAACAAAGCGGAAAAATTCCAAGAGGTAGCTTCTCACTTCTCTCCCTCTTCCACCATTGTCCTCTTTTTTCTTTTATTTCCCGCAAAAGAAATTACCAAAGCACACCGGTAATGCATCAAAACAATATAGGCAAACATTAAAGAAGCCAATCCCTTAATAATTAGAAAAGGGTTGAAAATGAAAAAGAAAACAAGGAAACCATTTAGCTAAGCCATAAAAAAAAATCTCAATAAACTCTTTTCATTAAAAAAAAAAACCATTAATATAAATCAAATAATCCCACGATATCGTACCCAAATCCTATAATGTAGGATATAGTTTTACCGTTTAAGCACAATGTAATATACAATCAATGGTTAACTCCTCAATGAAAAATCTCAAGGAGATATGATTTGTTGCCACCTAATAATCTAACCTACTAAAGACGGAACAACAACCATCATTCAAACTACATCCAACATTTAAATAATATATTATTGAAATTGACCATCCCTCAGAACCTGAGAAAAGTAACCTACAATAGCTACCACATGGCAGTCATTAGACTGTTAATTAAAATCTTATAATTTATGATCTTGATTTTGACCGTCTCTACACGATGTCAAATACAATGAATGATTAACTCCATTATGGCAATTAACTCTCGATAAAACTAAAGTTATAAATTCATTGGTCATGAGAAACCCTTTAGCCAAGGCGTTAATAGAAAATATGAGACTCTTTCCATAAAAGGAGAAAATCACGAGAGAGAAAATAAGGGAATATACAATTACCCCATAAAAAACAACACATAATCCAAAGATTTGATACAGAAAATCATCTTTGTGCTTCTACATATCTACTAACCACTCTGTATGAAACAAAATTTTCTTTAGTAAGGACAATGTCAATATCACATCAAATAATCTAGAAGTAGGATAAGATAGTGATGAAGAAGGAATGAAAGAGAATTCACTGCATTATGTCTTGAGCCTCATAGGAGAATCACTTTAGCCGCTATTTCATCTACCATTAAATACAATTGAATTTTCTCTCAGGGTCAACTCCTCTGTGTGATGCACGAGTGCAACAATTCAAAGACGTGAAAGCACGTCCTCACATTCCACTCATCCAAATCATTAGGAAATTGAATAAAACAAAAAGGGACACAAAGAAAATAATTGAATTTCAAATCTACCACATCAGTAGTTGTACTCTTATATGTTTAGCAACTTCGTCATCAACTCAAAAGCAACAACAAAAAGACATCAAAATGCTAGCCATCAAGTACAAAAACATTCCATATGTAATATGAATAGACAATATCTCACATATTTTGCTAAACATTTCTAAAGATCTCCATATAAATGACATTGGTAGTTGTATGCTTTCCATGATTATTCCCCTCTTATATAAGAATCTTCAAATTAAACCTGCAATATTGTCAACTCTTGATAAAGCAACATATAATTTTGATACGATAGTACTGCCCATATCTCTTAAACCAAATTACTTAAATTTTTTCCATAAATGTATATAGTCAGATAGATATACAATATTTAAAATACAATAAATTTTCTTAAAACTTCAACTCAAAGAAATTACGGGACCACAAACACACAAATTGGTTGGTTTAAGAAGAAATGTTAGGATTACCTATAGAAGCCAAAATCATTTGATTGATGATATAGAGACTCTAGGAAGAGGCTGCAAATCATGCAAAATTTCTAATTCAATTTGTT
This sequence comes from Acacia acuminata, assembly GCA_019022655.1. Lineage (NCBI taxonomy): Eukaryota > Viridiplantae > Streptophyta > Magnoliopsida > Fabales > Fabaceae > Acacia > Acacia acuminata. The sequence continues at coordinate 707,694 of JAFJYI010000023.1, forward strand.
GATAAATCCTTTTCATACCTAAGACCCATATTTATATCACATAAGCACCACTAAGGGACTATCAAATTGTATATACATATCAAATTGTAGGATAAATATCCAATTGTAGGATAAATATTGGTATATACATATCAAATTCTACAGTGGGTCATTGGTATATACATATCAAATTGTAGGATAAATATCCAAACTAACAAAAGATTCCAAAAAGATCTAAACATGGATACCCACATCTATCCCTTCATTGATTTTAATCATTCCCACCTTCCCCTACATCAACACACTACAACAAAAAAGAGGGTTATCTACAAATAAACATCTATCTCAACGGAGGTCCAAAAAAACTCTTGTAGCGTTACAGAATGAAGTTATGTCTAGGCTATCTACAAAAAGGGAAAAACTGAAATATTTAATGTAATACACATAAGTTGCTGCAATGCTATATTCTAACCATGGAACTTTAATTTGGATTCCAAAATCCAGATTACAAAGTTAAAGAGGCTAATAAAGCTAATTATGAAACCTACAATAATGCAAAAAAACGCATATCTATTCAGGATAGATAATAAAGAACATTCAGATATAAGGACTGGATGCAATGAAACTGAACAGATTAATAATCCATCATCAAAGTAGCATCCCAAATTCTAACCTGAGACCACCCATATTTTCAAACATCTAGGCAGCAGCATTTAGTTTTGCATCTCCCCTTGAAGCAGCTATTCCATGACCACCTCCTCTTAACTGATTCTGAAAACAAAGACAAGACTCAATAAATAATCTATGTATAGGTTCAACACATTGTATTTTGATCCTTTTCATCCTATAATTTGACAATTACCTCCATTCTTGCTTTGCTGTGACAAACAAATTGTTTGAAACACTGTTGGTCTGTAAATTGGACATCTTGAATAACACAATTAACCTAAAAAAAAACAGGATGCATGAAGTTAAACCTTCCATATCGTGAAAGGGGAGCATGATGCTGAGGCAGCAGGTGATAGAACTTAAAGAATACCTTATTGATAGAACTTAAAGAAAGTGAGAGAGAAAAAGTAATCTAGAGCCAAGATGTGTAAACTCTAGCCAATATACAATACACAATAATTTCAGATAATATTCAGGTACATTATCATACAATGAATAATTAAAGATCAGTATCAGTATAATTTAGACAGATTTCCGAATTCAATGGAAGGGTCCAGTAATGGCAATTTGTATACATAGTAGTAGTATGAGAGCATAACAACCTTCTCATGAATATAGTGTGCTTCATATGCACTGAATCTTGAACAGTAATAAAGCATATTACAACGGAATAAGAGAAATCATGGGATAAAATAAAACGCATGCCTTTATTGTCAATATCAGTCTCGGAATATTCCATCGCGGACGGAGCCCTAACCTTGCTATCATCCCTCAAACTTGTGTATTCCAGATGTTTGGATTTCAGAAAGGCATTCGCATTTTCCGTGAGAACGTCCTCTCCCACAACTAGCTTCGCTACAAAAGCTGAAACAGAGGCAAAATATGATTCCTAGGGCTATATGATGTTCGATTTCAGTAGGAACATACAAAAGGTATAGCAGTTAACGCCTAGCATCCTATCAGCCTTTAAAAGCAAAGCCATACATCATATGTATAGAATTTGCTAACAAACTATGATTTGGTACCCATACATCATCAGTACAAATAAGACAAACAGAATAACAAAACACCTGGCGGTCTGCGGAAATCGGCCGATCCCCACCGACTGAACTCCCGGGAACCATGATGAGAAAAGTCTCTCTATCGCACCACAGAGCCCAGCGATTCAGACCTCTCTGCTTCCTCTCCTTGAACATCCCACAGGCCAGATCGTCCTAGCAACAAACCACATTTGTGCACGACACTGGGTGAATGGGCTTCGACAGGAAAAATTAAGGGGAAGGGGAGAGGGATACAGAACTTAAATTGAAAGATTGAAAGAGAGAGAACAAATGGACAGCAAGTGATTTCAAAATTCAAAATGAAAATGCTATGCACGCAGCCCAACACTGAGCCACACTGTTGTGTATCATTGTTGAAATGAACAGTGATTTATGAGGACTGGAGGGAAACAGTATATGGCTTATTATGCTATTCCTACGTCCCTACACTATCAAGTGTTATATGGGACAAGATATTATCACTATCATTTTTTGTTACTATCAATGTCACTACCTTTTTCACCGTTAGATCAGAATCTCTATAGGAGAGAAATGATAAAAGTAGATGAGATTACGATCTAACGGTGAAAAAGTGATAATGACATTGATCGTGATAAAAAATGGTAGTGATAATATCACATCCCTATATATATAAACATACATATAAGCCCCCCACTATCATTAATATTAATAATCCGCCCACGTTTTTATATATACATAATATAATATATTACTATTATTATGTAATATTAATAAAAATATTATTATTATTTTACAATATTAATAAAATTATTATTATATTATATAATATTATTAATAAAAATATTATTATATTATATAATATTATTATTATTATTTATTTTTAACTCTAACTTTAGAATGTTTTATTCCTATATTGAATATTTTTGATAAATTACTAACCATTAATCTATCCTATTATAATTTTTTGAAGGCATAAGTCATAACCATAGTCAGTGGTAGGTGCCGGTGGTGTAGTGTTGAAAGTGGACAAATGCATGGCAACTTCAGAAAATAATGAATATAAAAACAAAAATAAGAAAACACCTAAAAGCTATTTTGATTTTTTTAGTTTTGAAAAATAACTTTCTATTTTTTTATTTAAAAAAAAATTGAAAACAGTTTTTCAAATAAATTTTATTGTTTTTAAAAAACAGAATTAAATAAGCCATATATATTTTCTCAAACATACAAAGTAGGATTGAACCCACCATCTCCAATGCTAAAGAAAGCTTAAGCAATTATGAGAACACCGGCAAGTGAAATTCATGTTATTAGAACCTTGTAAATATAAAAAAAATCATGTTGAAAGAATCTTAATATACTCAAATTTAAAGTGATAATATCAATGCTAAACAATTATATCAATATTTTAACTCTGAGTGCAAATATATTTCTGTTATCTTTTTCAGAAACATGTTACTATCCCCCCCCCCTCGTCCTTTTCCACACAAGCTCTCCTCAATCAAGTGATGGATCAAAACTCATGATGGTGAGTACATGTATATACTTAATTTTTTTATCTTATTACTTCAATATACTTTTTTTTTTTTTTCTACAGCGTGAAATTCTAGTATTAATTTTAATTGGGAGACCTAAAATTCCAAATTCAAAAAATTATCCCACTTTAATTTTAATTTATTTGTTTCATAACTTCATGTGGATTATATATATTGTTGTTGTTGGGGTGAGAATTGAAGGAGAGTAATATTTTGTTGATTTGTAGGGGTAAGTGAAGAAGTCACTTCGGAGATTTGCGGAAATTATAGGTCTGGTTGCAGATACATCCCACATCCCATCTATTGCTTCAGACTCGAATGTACCTGATTTGTTTGATAAAAAATGTGTCTGATTTGTTTTCTTTTTTTTTCCTATAACTTTGCCCAGCTTTGAAAATCAAGTTGTTCCAAATTTATATAAACATGCTTGTTAATTTGGGACTCCTATAAGTGCTTATTCACGAGACAAAACTCCTCTTATATACTTTGTAAATAGCTATTCTAAAATTGTAAAGACCAAAGTCATAAAAACAAAGGGCATCACTTCCTATAGTTTATATCATCATACCATTGAAATCTGCATCAATATAATCCAAAAACTGTTTCACAAACCTAAAGGCAGCACCAAAAAGTTTCAAGCTCTATTTGATTATGTGCGCTTACAAACGTTGATCTAGTGAAAAGGGATGTTGATAGATAAATTAATATTATTGATTTGTTAGTCCTATTTCTTAATTAAAAAAAAAAGTATATTAACCGTAAAATATATAGATTTATTCATGAATTCCATCCGGAATTATTTATTGTGCTTAACTCGTGTCCATTGCACGATCACATAAGTAACGTAATTGTTTAGGGCAACAGGCCTATCCTAGTTAAACAAATATACTATGACAGCATATATGTGTGTGTGTGTGTGAGTTCAAGCCGATCAATCAAATCTACATATAAATATATATCACCAGTTTGGAACCAATCTGCGAAAATTTATGTAAAATATTGATTCATCAGACTTTCGTCTATTTTTTCACTGGACTTTTCATTTGATGTCAACATGATAATATCATTATCGTATGTTTCTTTTTTAATAGTGTTAATTAGTAGAGCATTAAATACGTGTTATATTAATTTGGTTTTCAACGCAAAAGCATTGTTTATCTCGGAACCATCTGGTACTATACACACATGATGAGATTAGGGCAAGAGAGAGAATTAAAGAGCTAAGTTGCAGAGACGGTGACGAACCCATTCTTGAATATGAATTTGCTTTTTTGGTTGTTAGGTACAGCAAAAGCGACGGCCTCCCTCCTTCTTATATCAGTGTGAAAGAAAGAAATCAAACCTCCATCCACTTGTGTTGGCCTGTCATTCATCCTCTTTTCCTTCCTTCCTACCTTGTTTTCCCCCATCCCGCATGCACTAACACTGCTCTTTATTATTATTCATTTACAAAAACACAATTTGTCTTTTGCCGTCAATGCTTTTCTGATTCAACAATGCTCTGCAATTTTCTCTTTCCTCTCTCCTGTTAGTAGGAACTGAGTGAGTCAAAAGTTCAAGGACTATACCAGAAGGGAATTAAAAGGTGAAGGATTAAAAGATCACTTTCCAAAATATTTAACAAATTTAGTTTAAATTTTAAAATATCAATGGGATTAATGCAATTGATCTAAAGTTTAGGGGGAGTTTGTAATTTTTATTTTGGGATGTATGACAGCAACTTTTTTTTTTATACACTTTCTTTTCCTATTGTTTATAATTACTACGAGTACCTCTTATATTTAATAATATAAGACCTCGCTTATATGTTTATTGGACTATCTCCGTGGAGCTAATTAGCTGTCTAGTTTTATTACAAAATGATGCTGCAAATGAATTCATTTCGCTCCTAAACAGTAAACATATAAGAGTTAAAAGGAGTTTCACACTTTCACTCCCATCTTGTCTTCCTTGCTCTTTTCTTGGTCGGCCACTACTGAAACATGGGCCAACGTTGTTCAATTGTTAATGCTGCAGTGACCACACAATTCAGGGATATACTCTTCCCCTTTTATTTATATCAAGGGCTGTTCTTAATATAAGAAACTTTTTTGTGTCTCAAAATGTAAGTTGTTATTACATATTCTCTCTCACATTTTTTATCCATTTTCTCTCCTATACTCTCTTTCTTAACAGGAGCATATTTATAAAACATAGTTATTTATCGTTTTTAATTAATTTTAACTGAAAGTATGTTTTGAACAATCAACATTGTTGTTGCTTATAAAAAGGACCGAAGGGAGTGTGTGTGAGAGTTGCAATGCCATATGCTCAACCAGAGGGAGAGGATCGGATTGACGGAGGACGTAAGGAATGTTGCAAGCGCCGCCTATGCAAAGCTCACAGAAGAGGAAAGGACGAAGGTGGAGAGTGAGCTCAAATCAGTGGACAAAAGTGGAGATGGCAAAATACACTCAGTTTCTTCAGCCTTCTTGATCGAAACCGCAATGGCTTCCTGCAGTTTGAGTTCCCAACTCTGAACTGAAATACATTGAAGAAAGCGGCAGGCCCTTTTGTGCTGCCTGCAAAAATTTCATCCATGGTACGTTCTTCGCTTGTACGCAGTGTCGTTTGAGCCAAAATACGCCTCCACTTAATTAACGATCTCTGTATAAAGTGCTATTGTGAGGGAAATTTTCATCACCACCACGCTGAGTTTGATCCAAGCTTCAACGCATGTTTTTAGCTGCTCATCAATAGGTGCATGCATCCACATTTACAATATATAGAAAATACAATACTTTTTGGTGTTATTTGATTTTTTTTTTCTTTTTTGCAATTAGCAACCATTATATCTATCATTGTTTTTGTCTCCCCCCCCCTCCTCAGGCAAGGCCTTCCCAATCCGCTCGATCCTCCTAATAACTTTATGTCAAACATAAATAATTTAACCTGGCCTTCCTATCTTTTGAAATTACATTTATATATATACAGATAACTCAACACTTTGAACTACGACTTGTAGATAAATAATAAACAAGACTGATAACATGAGAGTTATTATTTGCATAAATGTAGAAGTTTAAAAAGGTAAAAAGTTTTCATATGAAATAAAGTTTAGGGGAGATATTATATGATTTAGAAAAATTTTAATAGTAGTTATAAGCATAAAATTTTAGCTTGCTTTGTTTCCGAATAGGCTCATTATTCTGATCATGAATGAGCATATATATTTCTGTCCGTCTGTGTGGTTTACTGCTTTAGGCAATATTATGATTTGAAGTTTTTAGTATTATTTTTAACTTGTTGAGAAGTAATAAATTCATTATTTGATTGTACTCCCTCCCCTCCGAAATACAAGACGTTAACAAATTTATATAAGCTAAAAAAATGTTAGTTAAATCATTTAATGTGTTTTAAATTGATAAAATTTACTCTTATTAAAAAATTCAATTTTTAAATATGCATTTATTATCTATCACCTCCTCCCTCTATTATATAAGTGGTAAAAGTGAAAAAAAAATCATTTTTAATTACCCAGTCATCTTTTATTATATTTTGGAGCAAACAGAGTAACATGAGGGTGGGCGGTTCATGGGTCATGTTTCTCTCCTTTTCCTAATCAATGGCCCATATAGACTCATAAGAAATAATGAGAAAAATGGATCATGAGAGAATCTGGCACCAGCAGTCGATTGCCTAATAAAGTTTCATTCGTATTGTGATTCCCAAGTCCCAACTATTCAGATTGATAATAGGTAACAAAAGCTCCACACAATTATTAAAATTTGAGTCAAGGAGAGTTGGCATAGATGGTAAGGGATCCAGGACTAGGCCTAAATGGTCGTGGGTTCGATCCCCTCTACCGTCGCTGTGACTCCTTTGGTAGGCGATCTCGTAAGTCCCCAGTAAGTGCTCATAGAGCCCGGGGCCGTGCCCTGGCCTTGGCGGGGGACTGATGTCGAACCCCTCCAAAACTTTTTTTTAGCAAAAAAAAAATAATAAAATTAAAATTAAAATTTGATTATCGTACACCATGTGCAGGTCCATTATCATTATCCCACACATACGCACGCAACTGAAATTAAAGCTGATGCAAACTAATAAACCTAGAAAACTAAGAAAGAAATAAGAACAAAAAAGGTTGTTTTAATTTAGTGTGAGTGTGTGTAAGCGATGGCGAGGCTCAATGTTCAATGTTGAAATCGTGGCGATGAACATCCACAAAGCGCATGAAATGGAAGAGACAAACGATGAGGGTTGAAAGGAGGACACCGCGTCGGCCATGGCCCATGAGTTAATATTTACAAAAAGGACAAACACTAACAACATGAGATTATAAATGAGATTAAACTCACAATCGACCATTAGCGCAGTATTTCATTTTATAAATAACATTGTCGGTTTTGGTTAAATGGAGAGAAGAGTTAAATGAAGGGGTTCACATTGAGTGCTATTTCTCTTAGGTGCTTTTCTCTCTAATTAGAGGGATTAGGCATTTTTTAAAAAAAAAAATCATATATTCTATTTATTTAAATTAGATTATATGTTGGATCCTGAATTTTTTTTTTTTTTTGCATCCAATATCTCAAATTAATTAATTTTCAGTCATGCATTGAGAAATATTTCTCCCGTAACCCCAATATCCTAGAAATTAATTAATGCGAGACACTTTGGATGCAAAAAAAATTTCATAATACAGAATATAATCTAATCTCAATAAATAGAACATATAAAAAAATTTAAAAAAAAATGCCTAATCCCTCTAATTAGAGGAAAAAGCACCTAATGTGAATTCTAAATATCATCGGCTGCGCAATCAAAGGAGATGAATGCCTGAATTGATCTTTCTTCATTTTCTCTTTATTTAATGTTTGCATCATTAGATTCAATTTTAAAGGTTGAGATTTATTCTGTTTACCATGTCATTTTTTTACTGAAATTATAGGCGTCATTGAGCGTCCTTTGTAACTTTATTTCTTGGTCATCACTCTAGGTTTATCTTAGATTTCGTTAAAATTAGACAGGTGAGAATTTGTGTACGTAGTAATTTACAAAGGAATATTTTATCATTCTTAATATTAAAATAAAGAATGAAATTCACGAATATAAATTGAGACTCGTGATTTATATTTAAATAATAATTTAAAATAACTCCATATTAATGTTTAAATTTATTCAATTTTTATGATCAACAGAGAAAATACATCAATTTTTGTCAGCGACAAGACATGAGAGCCATTCATCATGTGAAACCAAGAAAAACTGTAAAAGATAAATGAATGTTAGTATTATTGATTTGTCTCCGTCCTATCTTATTTAAAAAAGTTATACGTATTCATGAATTCCATTTACGAATAGATTGACCCACAAATTATTCATGAATTCCAAAGTTATACGTTTAGGGCAGCATCCCGGCCATCCTGATAATTAAATAAAGGGAAAAACACTTCTCATGTTGTAGAAGAAATGTATTCTCATGTCATACACACATAAAATGGTGAGACCTACATATATATAATTAGCATTATATATGTACAAATATATATATCACCAATTTGGCAAAATTTCATATTGTTTAAAATATTATTGATTCATCAGATATCCTTGTCTGTTTTTTCATTGGACTTTTTTTTTATGTCAACATTATTATCGTTGGTTTCTTTTTAATTAATATTATCATTTCATTCCTTGTTAATTTGATTGATCAATCCAAAACCAAAAGCATTGTTTATCCCGGAACCACATCTGGTACTACGTACGCGTATACATAATTAATTTTCTCATGAGATTAGGTCAAGTCAAAATGCCTTTGGAGTCCATAATAGTACATGATAAATACTCCATTTGGTTCTAATTATAAGATCAAGTTGACTTTTTTAAATAAATTAATTAAGGAAGCTAATTAAATTACTTTAAAGCAGTTTTTTTTTTCCAAACTAATTAGTTTGACTAATAAACTAATATATAATATAAAAATACATAATATATAATATGATTAAATAACTTATTTAGTTTCCGTAATTTATATAAAAAAGTCAACCCGGTCTTATAATTAGGACCGGAGGAAGTATCAGTTATATATATGTGCACACTTACACGTGATTAATAATATACTGAATTTATATATGGCGTCGATTTTAGTAGAAGGGCACAAAATCTTAAGTTCAAATGTGTGTGAATGCATAAAACATAGTTGGGATAACTACTCAGCTCCCAGTTAAATCCGATCATGTTTGAATTTGACTGATATGATATTAAATAATGACTTATTATGATTTTTATATATTTCATATATTTAGCCAGAGGGCATATTTTATTTTAATGTTGATTTGGTTGTTATCCTTTATAATTAATTCACATTTCATTTTAAGATTCTAAAATGTTTTTCATTAATTATTAGGGTTAGGTTGAGACCTTGTCACTTTGTGTGTGTCAGTGTGTGTGTATATTCTTTTTTTGGGGAATCAGAGGAGGGAGAGATCGAGGAAACTTGGTATACTCGGTATTATTCAATTTATCAAAGCAAATGTGTTGAGGTGTCACCAAGTCAGTGATAATGAGAGAGAGAGTGTGTGTGTGAAGTCAATAGATGGGATGTATATAGTGAGCGTCGGATGTAAAATCCACAAGGAGAAGCAATCAATAAATTTGAAGAAGGTTGGTTTATATGGAGGAGATAAGGAAGGCTGCAAAAGCTGTGTATGATAACTTGAGCGATGAGGCAAAAAAAGAAACGGAGGATTTGTTCAGGTCAATGGACAAAAATGGAGATGGCAAAATAAGCCTTCAAGAGTTCATGACATCCTCCTCCAACAACAACACCTGTACAGCAGCGCTGCTCGGCAATCTGCTGGGGAATCGAAAAAATCTTCGAGCTCATCGATCAAAACGGTGACGGCTCCTTGCAGTTTGATGAGTTTGTAACTCTGGTTTACTTGCGTTCAAGCCCCAGGCCGTGGTGTAATGGATGTGGCAATTTCATCGGAGGTTTGTTTTTCACTTGTACGCAGTGTCGTTTGGGGAACAAAGGTGTTGGGGATATGACTTATGATCTGTGTATTCCATGTTATCATGGAGGACAGTTTGTTCACGATCATACTGATTTTGTAGATAACTATTCGCTTCTAGCCATGATGCCAACTACACTATCATCCAAATCCAAGGTCCGTTTTTATAAATATTTCAACTTTAATTTATGAGTTTAATGAAATTCAAGTTGTTGGAACGTTAGTTAAAGTTCTATAAATAAAGTACTTAGTATGAGATTAAGATGAGTGAGGGAGAGTCAAAATCATCATCCAAAAGAGGAGAGAGGTTAATATAGTTTCCAACCTCATAAGCCACCGATAATTCTTGAGGTTTAGTCGTTACTTCCAAGAATGAAGAGTTTATTGTATTCATTGATGATCTTTATAAACAATATTAGTTTATCTTCACTGTTATTTAACAACTTAACACAAATATATAGGTGTATCCAAAAGTCGCATAACAAATTAGCAGCATAGGAAATGATAACTGGTTCATGCTAATTAATTAATTTGTTAAGAGGACTTTTTAATGTTAATATTCACATTCTTTTTTTTTAAGTACCTCATGTTGATTTAATATCCCTAAAATGAAAAGCAATAATTGATTTCCTTGAGTTATCATTTTCCTTTTCAGGCAATTAGCTCTTCTCAATCAAGTGATGGATCAAGACGCGTGAAGGTGAGTGCATGTATATATATATATATATATATTTGATTTTTTTTTTCCTCTTAATTTCGTGTGGATTTTTATGGGTGGAGTACTGAGAATTGAAGGAGAGTATTTTTGTTGATTTTTTCAGGAGAAAGTGAAGAAGTCATTTCGAAGATTTACAGAAATCGTAGGTTTGGCAGCAGATGTTGACCAATTGTCATCTTCAGACTCCGATTAATTTTATATACTATAAGAGCAAAACTAATGTTGTAATTTCCTGTATGAGTTTGACCATGTTCCTTTAATTATGAACAATATGACTTATCTTTAGGCCAAAAGGAAAATGTAATGAATAACCAGACCTACTAGTTATTAAAAGTCGATCAAAACCGCCATGGCGTGCTTCTGCAGTTTGACGAGGTCTCCACTCTATACTGTAGTATGCAATGTCGTTTAAGTAATCATTTACAGTCCCATGGACGAAGGTTTGTGCATCACCACATGTGGAGTCTGGCGAGCAAGATATGCTGTTACTGTGTACAGTTTTAAATGTAAAATTTAGTTTATATATAATGTAAATTGGATTACAAAATACATCTTACATTTAGAATTCTTGAAACAGTATTACCTAACTTTCATTTGCACGGATAGAAGCAAGTTCAAGGACTGCCTAATGGAATATATTTCCTTCCATCCTAAATGTAAGATCCAATACAGTTGGCTCTTTTTTGAAGAGATTAAATAAGTTACTTAATTATATCATATGTTGTGTATGATTATATAATATACTATTAGTTTACAAAAGAGACAAATTAGTTTAGAAAAACAAATAAAAATAATAATATTTTAAAGTAATTTAACTAACTTCCTTAATCTCTCTAAAAAAGTCAATTAAGTAAAGAGGCAGTGCCATCTAATTGGTGCATGGCTATTGTGTGTGTGTGTGTGTGTTAACCATGCACACTCCAATACTAAATTATCCATACTAGTTGACTCAAGCAGCATAGTTTGTGTTCAACTTGTGGATCTGAGTTATAGAGATTCCATATGTTATATATGCCGGCGACCCTTTAATACATTATTATGAACGAGTCATCAATATATGTCCTTCCTATCATACTGAGGGTCCACATTTGTGTAGTAATATAGAGAATGAGAGTGTGGAGTCGCAGAAGCTGCCTATGTCGATATATGATACAATTCTACTAATTCTCATGATATTCCACAACTATTTTTAATCTTTAAATCCTTTTAACTCCAGACAATGCAACATATAGCTGGTCAAGGTACATTCGTATGGGTTTGCAAAGATAAAAACCAACATTGCATAGAGATTGCCCTTAAGCTTTTGTTGAAAGTCATAACCAATGAAAGAGATTTATTGAGAGTTGTCTCCATTGCATGTAGAATAATGACCATATACTTTTAGAAGGATTCATGTTCATTCTATGAATGATGACCTTTTGAGTTTGATGTGACCCATTCAAAGTGATTGCCTCAATAACAGTCTTCTTTAGTTGAGTTATGAAGAGGCACGTTTCGTTGCATAATCCAAATTATTGATCCATGTTCTTCAGCGGCATAATGGGTGCTCTGACTTTCAAAGTTAGCTTGTCTGGAGGCAAACAAAAGCTGTTATTTGTGTTGAGGAATTTTATGGTGTAAAAATTGTCAAAGTTATCACTGTCTTCGGTGGACTTACAAATTGAGTCACCACTAAAGAATTCATGGGCATCCCTTGACGAGATGGAACACAAATGATCATTTATATATCCAATTCACCATTTCTATGCTTGGCGATAAGATTATGCAATTCACTATTTCTATGCTTGGCGCTAAGATTGCTTGGTCATTGAAGTATTCGTTTGAATATCGATGGTTGAAGATCTCAGGATACATTGATTCAACATTTGCATGTATGGATCTTGACAAATTGGTATTAACAATTCATCTGGTATTTCAATTTCAGCAATTACAATACCCTTCTTTGGATTAACGGTGGATAATTAATTTTACGGGAGATTAGGATGTACAAGTATGGATTATATTTTAGAGAATAATGATTTTGAAGAACAAACTTTAAGTAGCATAGATTTTGAGAAAAAAATGATTATTGAACTGAACAATTTTTGTAAAAAAAGTGACTCCAGAGAGGTTGTTTTCCTTTCATCATCAATCAAATATATACTACTAAAACTCTAAGCCACTCATTCATTGGTACACCGTGGCTTGACAACTATGCACTCCCGTCATCACTCATTGGTCATTAGTGGATACACGTGTGCATCTTCGTCATCTCTTTCCCATTTTTTCAAATTCATTCATATTCTGTTCAGAGGTCAACCTTATCTTAAATATCATTGGACGTGCAAATTAATATCATTAATTATAGTTGTAATCTCCATGGGTCTATTTCATTCCCCATGTATCATAATGGAGTTTTGCCTTCCTCGTGCTTAATTTCCATCCATTGATGAAGTAAATCTGCATCTATTTATATGTTTTGTTCAATAGTCATTGCACAGTTGAAAAACTCACGTTCATCATTTTAAGAAAAGTGTGGAGCTTCGGCACGTTGAGATCGTCACTCCTTTCAAACCCAAATCGGTGACCTTTGATGCAAATCACCGGCGAGGTTGTACTTGGTTAAGATCGATGAGCCTTCTGGCTAGCAGATCCTCGCGAACTTTGGCGGGTCAAGATCGATGAGCATTCTTAGTGGCAGATCCGCGACTAGCTTTCGCTGGTCGAACGTCGCGGGTCATGTTCGACCAGCTTTCTTATTTGCAGATCAACAAAGCATGGCGTCGATTGTCTACAGCCGAGAATGGATTTGGAATGGATCAGCTGTGCTGTTCTCTGAGTCTCTATTTATATCCTTTGAGCTTCTTCAATGATTTATGCTTCCATCATTTTTTTGCCATCTGATCGAGGTAGAGGATTGGGCCATCTGAGCGAAGTCGGCGATGTTGGTGAAGTGGAAGATCGGGAGGGAAGGGAAGCCCAGTTTTGGTGGAGATATTATTTTCTTCGGTTTCCTCCAAATTCAAAATGCTCCTCAAGCTGTACTACTCATCTCTGCGCCTTGTCTCTCTTTGGAGAAAGTTTCTCTTTTTTTCTTCAATCTCTCGCTCCGACCTCGCTGATGAGGTGCGTTGGTTATCGGAGTTGATTTGATTCCTCTGAGTATGCAAGTATTTCAATTCTTGGTTTTTATCGGTTTAGATAGTTCCTCTGTGGAAGAATCTGCATTTTTCATTCTCACTGAAGAATTGTGATGGAAAACTTGAAACATGGAAGATCAATGTGAGTCGAAGAATGAAGAGCATTTCATCACAAAACGAGGGTTTGTCCTCAAATTGAGAATCGTTGTTATTATTGTTGCAAATAATTGGATTTGTCTTACAGTTGGAGCTTTGTGTCCCGGATGTATATCGATGTATGGTTTGTTATACAAGAGAAGAGGGAGTACCAAGCAAATCCGTAACGCCGCCGCCCCCCACGTTCTATTTTAATATAATATAATATTACATTATTATATTATAATAATATTTTATTTTATTTTATCTTTACCCCGAAATTTTTTTTTCTTCCCGAATTTTTTTATTTTATTTTATTTTTTCAATTCTCCCTTTTTAATTATAATGTGGTTGCTATATGCAGATTTCATGTGGTTGCTATATGCAGATTTCACAACATTAAAGAGAGATCGGAGAAAATATTGAAGGATTACATTGAAGGATTCGTGATAATAAATAGAACTAGTGTGTTAAACAACTAGAGATCATTCTTCAAACCACGAGCAAAATGATCAAATTCAAGATTATAAGGAGTTGACGCCATGATTTAAAAATTATAAAAATCAAGTAGAAAGTAAGTTCAAAATCTCACTTTCCATCCCCATGATATAAAAATTATATGTAGAAAAGAATTCTCATGATACCGATGATACTACAAGATTAGAAGGAATTAAAATAATGATTGAAATAAAAGACAAGGAAAGTTAGATTAATATAAAATTTGAATTTGAAATCAAGATGTGGAGGATAAGTAGACGAAAAGAATAGGAAGTGAGAGATTCTTGGGAAGGAAATGTTGGTTCTCTAAAAGATTTTGATGATTGCCAACAATTGTGAACAAAGAATGAGGATTTGCTCTCGAAGTTGGAAAACCCCGAGTGAGAGCAAACCTCGAGGTTTTCCCGAAACCTCGAGGTTTGGCCTTACAAAGGAAGCATCGAGGTTCTATGTTTAATCTTGCAAAACTTGGGTTTCACAAAATTATGTGAAACCTCGAGGTTTATTAAGAAACCTCGAGGTTTTGGACTTCCAGAGAAAACTCGGTTTCACACCAAGTTGTGAAACCTCGAGGTTTACAAGAAAACCTCGAGGTTATGCCTTGGCGCCAAACTGAAAATTTGAAATTAAATTTAAAACCTCGAGTATTGACAGAAACCTCGGTGTTTCGGCTTCCGAGAGCTAATGGTTTTCGGTGTGTTTGAAAACCTCGAGGTTTCCATAGAAACCTTCGGGTTTGTGTTTTGGGTCAAAACAAAGAACTTTGTCAATTGGGCAAAACCTCAAGTATTGTTACAAAACTCGAGGTTTGTGAGTTCCGAAGAGCAAATGAACTTTCACTCATTCTAAAACCTCAAGGTTCCTTGAGAAACCTCCAGTTTGCTTTCATCATGTTTCGCCGGGTTTCACACACGATGTGAAACCTCGAGGTTTCTGAGAAAACCTCGAGGTTTGGAGTAAGCCCGAGAAACCTTTGTGATTGCATCATGAGAAACCTCCAGGTTTTATGATAAACCTCCAGGTTTGAGGTTTTGGTCTTAAATCGTTTTCAACCTTAAATGACCAAACCTCGAGGTTTGTGAACAAACCTCCAAGTTTCTGGACGTTGCCTGAAAATCGAATGTAACGATTTTGCTATGCCTTCGTGTTTGATCTCAATGCTTTCCATGATTAATCTCTATTGGTACTAGATATGTTTAACCATCTTTTTAGTGAGTTTCAGACAGATTAAGGAAGGTTTATCGAAGGTTTAAAGCAAAAGCAAAAGTGATGTCGAACATTAAATGCTCAACCCGAAACTTGCATCCTTTTGGTTAATCCATCTGCACACGGTTGCAAAGCATTAAAGAATGATTTCTACATCTAGCAACATCTTCTCCAACGGATTGATTTGCAAAGAGTCAACTCTGACCATCCAGCCAGCTGGATTAAGTGAGTTTTAGAAAGAGAAGAAGACCTAAGCAACTCACATCTTCTGCAGAACATCTTCAACGGTCTTATTATCAAATGCAACGGTCTATTAATGTTATCGGCTATAAATAGAGTTGCATTCAATTCTTCTCAACAACTACATCGAAAACGAACAAGCATTCAAGTTCTTCAACTACCTTTCGTTTTCACTTGTATTTTGTCTTTTGACATTATAAGCTTCAAGTGTTTATTATTATCCTCTCTTAGAGAGAGCTTTTATCTGTAATTCATTTATTGAAAAGAATCACAAGTCAAGGGGACTTGGTGATTTGGGAGTTCATTGATTACAACTTGTAAGGGGGAGTGGGTTCTAGAGAGAGAACTACTCTTTAAGTACGAGTGTGTAATCTTTGTGGTAGTGAAAATCCCGAGAGTCCGGGGATTTGGATGTAGGTCAAGTTGTTAAGACCGAACCAAGATAAATCTACGTGTTCACTGTTCTTCCCTTTACTCGTTCATCTCTCGTTTTTGTTGTCTAAAAATAGAGCAATTTACAAGAGTTTTTAAAATACCCAATTCACCCCCCTCTTAGGTATATAGCTCCACTTTCAGGAAAAACTCATTTTATTGCATATGAGAAGTTGTGATCCGAAAAATTAAATAAACTAGTAATTAATAAGGTCATATTTTGGAAGATTTGCCAAAACATCCTTGGCCAGTATAGTTGGGCGATGCCCTGGTTATAAAAATTGGGTAGTAGATTAGCCTATATTGGTTTATTAGGTGGCGATTTCAAATTTCAAATTCCTCATAAATCACCGATATATGTGATTCTCCCTCTTCCCTTGGCATGGTCTTAATTTTGTTAAGAAAAAAGGAAATTACAGAGTGTTCATAATCGTTATCCATGATGATTAGTATTTCTATGCCAATAAGAGGGTTATAATTATACTTATTATTAATATTTATTTATTGATGATTTAATATTATTATAATATAGATAATGATATCAAATATTATATTGATAATGATATTGAATTGATTAGAAGAGTTAAAATTTGAATTTCAATATAAAAAAATTGATTACGGTTCACCACAAATAACGTGATTTAGAGAATTATAAAACCGAATTCAAAATTCAAATGATTGTATTTATTATTCGTTTATTAATTTATTGACTCATATTATAGGAAGTGAGAGATTCTTGGGAAGGAAAAACTCATTATAATGTATATGGGAAGTTGTGATCTGGAAAATTAAATAAATTAGTAATTAATATGGTCATATTTTGGATTTGGTAGCACATATTACCTTATTAAGCGCTAACCTCCCACCGTCCACGGATTTAACAATAAGTCTGTTGCAATAAAAGCATACTAATTTTAATTCGTCTTCAAAGATTGGTAATATCAAAAGTTATATATATATATTTGCAAATTTTATTATTTATTCAATGAAGTGTTGCAAAAATATATTATAAATACTAATTATTTTAATTTCATATCTTAACTTAACTTGTATAAGAGAATACTTTGTTTTAATTTTCCCCAAAGATAACATCCATGTAATTATATTTTGCTAATTTAAATGTTTTTATTCTCTTGAATGCGTCGATGAGTCTTTTTTCATTTACTTCGACTTCGTTTACATGTTCATTTTGAAGACGAGTATTAGTGTCAAAAATACTTAAATGTTTAAAAAGGGTTGTTGTCATTATTTTGAATATATATATATATATATATATTAATCGAAACAATAATTTAGCCTTTAAATTATTAACAACTTCCATGTGATTCAATAAATTATTTATGTAATTGATTCCTACTTAAGCCGACCTCCAATAAGATCGGCATTTGTTTAATCTCTGTGCATGAACTACATCATTTAACATTATATAATTTTCCACGTTTTCATCCCTTTCCCCATGTACGCATTTATTTTTAGGCCTGGAGTCAAGATTTACCAAAAATCATTGGTCAGTATAGTTGGGCAAGTGCCTTGGCTAAAAAAACTGGGCATTGGATTAGCCTATATTGGTTTATTAGGTGGGAATTTCGATTGGTTTAGTTGGGTGGGGATTTCAAATGTCAAATTCTTCTAAAGTCACCGATATATGTGATTCTCCCTCTTCAATTCCCTCGGCATGGTCTTAATTTTGTGAAGAAAAAAAAGAAAGAAATTACGAAGTGTTCATAATCGTTATCCATGAATTCACTATTATTATTTATGGAATTTAGATGATTACTATTTGAGTAAATACCCTATTTGGTCCCTGAAAAAAAACACGGACCCCATTTTGGTCCCTCAAACAACGAAAACCCCTTTTTAGTCCCTGAAAAGGACGAATTTCCAAAAAAAAACGGACCCTATTTTGGTGCCTCAAAATTTCCAAAAACCCCTTTTTAGTCCATAAAAATGTCTCATTTTAGTCCCCGGGGACCAAATAGGGGTCCGTGTTTTTTTCCGGGGACCAAATAGGGTATTTACTCTTACTATTTCTATGCCAATAAGAGGATTATAATTATACTTATTATTAATATTTATTTATTGATTATTTATTATTATTGTTGTTGTTGTTGTTGTTATTATTATTATTATCATCATCATTATTATTATATAGATAATGATATCAAATTATTATATTGATAAGGATATTGAATTGATTAGGAGATTTAAGATTTGAATTTCAATATAAAAGAATTGATTAGGGCTCACCGCAAATTATAGGATTTCTAATTATTGTATTTATTATTTTTTATTATTCTATTGATTCAGATTAGTATTAGTATGAATTGAGATTTGAGATTGAACATGATTAAAACGAAAGAATACAGTAAATGTCAATAATGGACTTTTTTTAGGAGATTTTGAAGGTCTTTTTTTAAAATACGAAAAGATATAAATCTTAATCTATATTCAATCTCCTAAGAAGTTGGTTTTAGTTAATCTTAAACTTGTATGTTGATAACTCTTCATTTTATGGATATAAACATTTTTATTTATTATTATTATTTGATAAAATAAATATTCAAATATACAAATTAGATAACCAATGCGTCTGGTAGTCTATAGAGAGATATTTCAAAAACTCGATATAGAATGAATGAATTCAAAATGACATTGCATTATTTAAGGTAAGCATAGAAAAAATCCATGCAACGCACGCGGTTGTTTGTCATGTTACATATCAAACCCCCCTCTCGAAGATGTAGAGATATTTTGATTAATAAATCTAATTTGAGTGTGTTTCTTTTACGCCATACTTTGCATGACCATATACTTTTATTTTTGGGAGAATCCTATATAAAGACGGTTGAAATAGGAAAATCCTAAATAAGGTCGACAAACTTAATAAATCTTAAATTGGGTCAATGACCCAATCAAGAATATTTAAATTTTGATTATTTTTCAATAACACCCCTAACCCATGATCCAAAAAAAAATGGGAATGAAAAAGCCAGAAGTCCATGTCCACTACCAAAAAAACTGTTTTTTGCGGTGGAAAAATTCCCTCGCAAAAAAAGCTATTTTCCGTCGCAAAACTGATTTGCGACGGAAAAAATTTTGTCGCAGAAAATGCCCTCGCAAACCAATTTTCCGCCGCAAAATATTTGTTTCCTCGTAAATTCAGAATTTGCGAGGGAACATTCTTCCCTCGCAAAATCCACAATTTTCCGTTATCAGAATGCGCCACTGCTAGATAAATGTTGGGAAAACCCCCCACCTTTAATTTTTGTAATTTAGGCACTCATTTATACAAAGGGATGGCTCTTATCATGTGTATATGTCGTTGTTGATTTCACAAGATTAGGCAATTCGGAAGCGGCGGTTAAAGCATTTTTATTTGATGCGATTGCAAAGAATCGCATTAGTTTTCTTCCCTGCAAAATGGGAGGAAGCTATTGTTTTAATTATTCAAGAAAAGATGGTAAATTTCCATATAGAACAAATCTCCTTTTGGCTTGTATTGATTTTGTGATATGACCCATTTCATGGAGTGTGTTAGAGGTATTAGGTGGTTAGTTGAGTGGTTAGTGAATTAGTTAGGGCCCTCATCTATAAATAGGGGTCTTAACTAATGAGATAAGTAAGTGTGTTAGAGTGTGGAACTCTTACCTTGTTAAAGAGAGGTTAACTTGGGTCTCTCTCTCTCTAGAGAGGGAAGTCCCTCCTAGATCCCTATTATTAGGGTTTGTTGATTAGAGATAATCCTTATGGGTTACTCATTGTATGAGCTTATTGCTCTTGGTTGTTATACCCTTATAGGTTAGAGCTTATTGCTCTTTGTTGTTAATACAATTGATTCTTCTTCTTCTTCATTCTTTCTCCTATCTTCTCTAATTATACATTATTTTACATGGTATCATGAGCAAGGTTGATTTTAGAGTCATACTTCTTGATTTGCAACGCTGAGTTTCTTCTGATCAAAATCAAGCCTTGGCCCATTTTTTCAAGAAAATAGCCCAAGAGAACCCAAAATCAAGAAAAGGGCCTAAAATCCATCAGAAATACAAGATCCGGGTACCATGGATGATTATCAGTTTGGACCTCCGACCCGAGACCAAGAACGATCCCAATCTGACTATCGTGAACGCGTGGATTGTGTCTGTGCAGGTTCGCGGTCTCTTAAATCTTGCCTCGTCTTCCTCACATCCGAGTTGTGAAACAGATCGACGATGTTGGGGGGAAAAGTTCATGTGGTTCCATGATTTTCGTCAAGATCGCTGAAATTAAAGATAAGGAATTTCGCCTCCTTCATCGCTGATTTTCCATGCTTGACGCTCCATCGCAAGTTGCTATTGCAAGTTCAGCCATGCTACCGTCATATTGCCATCCGGCGACTACCGTTGAGAATCTTCAACAGGCCTTTTATGAATCTTGGATCGTGGCCGAGTCTTCACCGTCGAACTGATTATGCCGCTGCTTCTGTGACTTTCGGTCAGTAAGCCCTTTGTCGTGATTTCTTCTCATCTTGGCGTTGATTGTTTATGGTTCGGCCATCAAGATTCAAGATTTGTTTGGCATCCGTCTTTGCGAGCGTCGCCGGAATTGAAAGGAAATTGCAATGATTGTGCAATTCAGAGTCATAAAATGATCTCTGCCGTCATGTTCACCGCTGGGTTAAATTTTTTTGGGGTTCTAAATTTCTCAGTGGCAGAGAAATCATGGATCTATTGGATAGGATCTGCACAATTCTTCTAACAAGGAAAATCACAGTTGAAGATACATCAAGGAAGCGTTCAATGGATCTTTGCCTACTTCATGGAGTTGCTTATGGCCATTCTTGGTTTGGTTCGGAGCCGTTTTTCAAGGTTCGGGATGGGATAAATCTTCACAGGGAATGAACGTGAAGGATGGGAAGGTTGTGCATCTATTGGAGCTTGGCTTCACGGGAAAGAAACCCATTGTTTTGCAATCTAGTCTACCCTCAATGTAGAAGGACTTGATCCAGGGGATGATTTAATGAAGATAGAGATGTGGTGGATTGCGCTTGCTTGGCAGCATCAATGAAGACAGAGAGGATGAGTACATTAATGGAGAAGCAAGTCTAGTTAAACCAAGTTACTGAGATTCAGTAAAGTTGGAAGGAAGGAAAGGTTCCTGATTTTGATAAGTTGTTCTTCATTATGGAAGAGAGTATCATGAAGATATCATTTTTGTGCAAATTGAAGAAAAGAAGAATGGAAGAAGATTGTTATGAAGATATCTTTGTATTATTTTTTGTTGATTGAAACCTGTTCAATTTAATCCACCTTACCTCCTTATTTTGTGTTGTTCAAGTTGAGTACATTTAAGATAAATGGTGTTCAACTTGAGGGGGGTGTTAGAGGTATTAGGTGATTAGTTGAGTGGTTAGTGAATTAGTTAGGGCCCTCATCTATAAATAGGGGTCTTAACTAATGAGATAAGTAAGTGTGTTAGAGTGTGGAGCTCTCACCTTGTTAGAGAGAGGTTAACTTGGGTCTCTCTCTAGAGAGGGAAGTCCCTCCTAGATCCCTATTATTAGGGTTTGTTGATTAGAGATAATCCTTATGGGTTACTTATTGTATGAGCTTATTGCTCTTGGTTATATTATACCCTTATGGGTTAGAGCTTATTACTCTTTGTTGTTAATACAATTGATTCTTCTTCATCTTCATTCTTTCTCCTATCTTCTCTAATTATACATTACTTTACAGAGTCAATTTTTTTGGGGTCCTTTTTTCCTCTCAATTTTCATCAGTTTTTTTTATGGAACCCCCAACTCCTTACTACATACATAAAAGTTGATACTTAAACTTGAGTTAAGGTCCATTTTTACACTGAAAATTTTTGTGGATGAGCGTTGGACATCTAGAAGTTTTATTCTGAGCAATGTCGCCTTTCATTAATAGAATTAAATTTTCAATGGTTAGTTGACCGACAAATGTTAAAACTTGCTAAGATTGCTATGATTTTGCAACTCTCAGATGCCCAACACTCCTCCATAAAAACTTCCCGAAGAAAAATGGACCTTAATCCTTTTAAATTCCAACCATAGTTCCATGCACACTAACGTATATTGGCAAATTCGTGCATATTTTTAGTAATACGCGTTTTACTGTAGAATGCTTTAACTTAATTACAGGGAATCTAAATCTAAATTCGTAGCTCATTTATTGTGAGGCATCGTAAGTCAGCTTGAGCTTGTGTCTTGTGGGCTTCAACTTGGGTGAGAGACAGTGAGGGACGATGCCATGTGTGAGGCCAAGGGTGATGATGAGTGGGGACTTTTTCACAAATGACAAAGTTGAGGTAAAATAAATTTTAACTTTAAGAAATTCAAAGTACTCTTTATGGAAAAAATTATTTTTTAACTCTAAAGAGATTCTAAAGTATTTTTCAGTCAATTAGTATCTTAAAATATTTTTTAAGATCCAAAAATAATTTTTCAAGATTATGAAGTATTTTCCAAATGATAAGGAATTAAATAAATATTTATTGATCATATAGGTTATGGGATTTAATAATTAAGTAAAGGATAAAACATAGGTCAAATTGCTTTATATATTCGTCAGATAAGTTCTCCAATCTTACTTGCTACCTTACTATAATGTATATGTGTACCTGTAAATTTTTATATAAGCTATTATGATGTAAATTAGAATTTGTAAATTTTTCACATGGACACTTATTCTTTTATCATACACTTGTTGTTAGGTAGGGGTAGATACCAAGATCTCACTGGGCAGGGCATACCTCCGGGTTCAAAAAGTGCTTACAAAGGTACTTATAGATCACCCACTAATAAAGCCCTCACATCGATCAGCAGGTATCGAACTTCCTCCCTTTTAGAGTGAAGGCTGACGTCTTAACCAACTGTGTCAATCCTCATTGGCTGTTGTTTTGTTACTATTAGTGGTTAAAATGTGTACAAGTAGAATGCATAGGGTCATATTTGGGCTGTTGGAGCTGGTCAATATATATATAAGGCATTCCAATTTCAAGAAAATTAATACTAAGTAGGACAAAGGGAAGAAAGAAATGGATAGTAGTAAAACAAACGCAGTGGTTTAAAAGAACTAGAGGGTCACCGTGCTCTCACCCCCAAAATATCTGGATGCTTCTTATAATGGAATGAATTTCAGGATTTGTGGGAATATTACTGCCGTATTATTATACCTTAGGATTATATATATATATATATATATATATATTATACCTTTGCATTAGATAGGATCATTTGAATATATTATATCTTAATTATTTTAATTTAATTAGATTAAATTAGATTTTAAAGCTAATACTCTTTTATTTAGAGATTAATGGTCCTCCCTCAAACTGTCCACCAACTGCCTTAAACCCTCTTCTTCTAAGGGATTCTCGGACATTTTCGCTCACCGTCATCTTTCCCATCTCATTTTTATGTAATTCTCGACCCTACCCTATTTTGCTTCCCAGAAATTGTAGCAAATCTTTTTTTCTTTTTTCTTTTTTGGCTTTTCTGTTAGAATCGGCATCAGGTCTCGTGATGGACGAAGTTGTGCAAGAGGTTGAGAAGGTGAGGAAGGAATGGTATGAGGCATAAAATAAAACGCAAGAGCATATAAAGGCAATTGGAGAATATGGGAAATCGGGGACATCCGAGGAGAAAAATTCACTTCCCAAACTTAATGGGATTGCTTAGGATGGCTTGGCATTGCTTTCTTCTTTGCAGTTCAGGCTTGATCTTCTTGCTCCACAGTTACCCACTGATGAAGTTATGAAGAGGTGGAATCTGCTACCACAGTGCTTGAATCCTGGAAAACCCAAAGCCAGAGGTATTTGTTTTCTCTTTGTTGTAACTGCAGTATCCATTGGGGATCTTAGTTATCTAAGACAAGAAATTAATGCAGAATATTTCCAAAAATTTTACAAGTCACAAATGATTCCGGTGGCATATAATACCTCCAAACTTACACGCGTGAATTGAGGGGTAGGTATTTCCAACTAAGCTAATACGTTCACACAAACACTGACACAACCAGCCATGAATAAAGTTCTCCCGTTATCTTCAATTAACTATTAAAATATTTGTATATATCCATACACAAATTAAACTCTCCCATTACCATTTGTCTAAAGTCACGGCCCTTTAGTTTTTTTTTTTGTTTTAATCAATAATTATGAAATCCCAACAAAACAAAGCCAGCAACGTAGGCCAGGCCTCCTTTAAATTATATCACTATTTTATATAAAAATAGCGCTATGCGAAACGATTAGAATATCATTTTGGCACCCAAATCGATCAATACACAGTAAAGGAAATCAGTAAGAAAGAAGAGCAAGAAGGAAATGAAAGGGAGAATTCAGAGAAGCCATTCTCATATTTGTGTTTGATTTTTCTGTGTGTACGATGCTTTGTAAGGGTCTCTATTTATAGACTAGGGTTACTATTTAATGGACATCCATATAATTAATATATTCATAACAATTTAAAAGTACCCATACTTTTCTTCAATTTTAAATTGGGAAAATCTCACTTAGGTTTTAAAGACTAGAAAAAATATCAAAAAAATCTTAATTTAGATTCTTTTATCAAAAAAGTTTCAATGTTGATTCATTTATCAAAAAAATTCTTAGGGACCTCAGTGATGTAGATGAGCTTGTCAATGGTTTATGACTTGTGAGTATAGTCACATACACTTGTCAATAGAAGCTGCTTTAGTTAATATAGATGAGTTTGTCAATGATCACTCTATGATTTATCAATATAGAAACATACAATTGTCAACGGAAACTAATTTGGTTAACATAGGTGAGTTTGCCAATGACTACTTTATGAGTTGTTAATGTAAACACACACACTTGTCAATGAGAGCTGCTTAAATTAACATATATGAGCTTGTCAATGACCACTCTATGACTTGCCAATATAGTCACACACTCTTGTCAATAAAGTAAGTTCATATTTTGAATCTATATTATTGACGTCCCTGGGGACTTTTTTTATAGAGGAATTTACATTGAAACTTTTTTTATAGACAAATCTATGAGACTTTTTTTATATTTTTCCTAGATGTACCTTATTTTTTATTTTTAATCTATGTAGTTTGGTTATTTATAGTTTGTGTGTGTGTACTACATTTGGTCCTAAATATAAGACTCGGTTGATTTTTTTTGAAAAGATTAAAGAAGCTAAATAAATTTTTTATTCATGGTACATTTTGTGTATTATTAGATTATACTCATTCGTTTTTCAATATAAAACATATTTAAGAAGTTGATTTTAGTCTTAAATATAAGATATATTTTTATATTTGTCAATGTTTTCCTAATTTACCCCTATTAATGCTCCCTTGACCATAATCGAGGAGGAAATAGAAGAAGGAAATTAAATGAGATGATTAGAGTGTTTTAAGAAATAGGTTGGTACCAAATTAACAATTGAAAAAAAAAATTATAGGTACTTTCTAATGGGTTTTCCCAAAAATAAAAAGTACTATTAATAATAATGGATATAATAGCCAATAAATAGATAGATACAAAGGGGAAATGACAATTAAAGATCCTATTAACCCATTAATTTCACTTACAACTTTCAGTTTTTAAAATTTTATTGAAAGACTACTATAAAAATAATTAGTGCATGGGCCAAGAAAAGTCTGTCTTGTGAGTTGTGAGACACTCAATTCATGAGTCAGAGTTTAAATATGACTTCGCCATCTCAATGAGACAACCATATATAAGAGTATATTCTCAAGGTTTGACCACTACATATATTATACCCTTCCGGCTACCCTCTTGTTCCTTACCTAGATAGATGACAAAGGCCATAGATGGCTATCCGACTTGGATTTCATCGCACATGCCTGGAATCTGAGGCGCATCAAAACTTGTCCCCCACTTGCAAGCAATTTACTTATATTTTTGGTTTAACGTGAGATTTCAGCAACTGAGTTTTTCTGTGGGCATATAGCATATGATTCAAAGTTATTAAAACCAAATCAGATTGACCGGTTCAAATCAGAAACCGACGAACCGGTCACATAACTAGTTCGTGTCCCACACATTTGACAAGCACAACTACCATTTAACAGTGATTACTATTTGCACATTTAATTATAATCTTTATTGATAGCAGCCCCCCACTATCATTATATATATAATATAATATATACACCCCGTCCCCAAACTATCAAGTATTATATACACACACACATATAAGCCCCCCACTATCATTAATATTAATAAGCCGCCCACATTTATATAATAATAATATTACACACACACACTATAATATATTATTATTATATAATATTAATAAAAATAAAAATAAAAATATTATTATTATTATTATTTATTTTTAACTCTAACTTTAGAATGTTTTATTCCTATATTGAAATATTTCAGGTAAAATAATAACTATTAATCTATCCTATTACTATGCAATCACGTTTGTGCAAATAGTAAAGTTGTGTGAAATGCATTTCTGACCGATTTAAAGATCCTATATAAGATCTTAAAACCTTATAAATCATAAAATATTTTTCATAATCCTATAAAATCATATCATAATATATTAAAATACATATCAAATATGTACATAGTGGGGAGCGAGATGTCATTATGATATCATTTTCAACATATTTATTACGCCTAATGGTTTTCATTTTGTGGTTCTTATAAAAAATATGTTTCCATTTCAGGTGAGAATTTGAACCAATATGATTACAACAATGACTACTCATAAAACTAAAGTCATGTTTACACCCATTTCCATGGCCATATAATTAGATTCATTCATTACTTCATTCGCTTTTGGGAATGGAGTCGAGTCTTGTTGAATGAGATTCATGATTCTTACAACAAAAAACTCATTATTTTATTTGACCATATGAAGATAAGAAATTAATTCAGAATATTTCTTAAAACATCTTTCACAATATTGCTACTGCAGGAGTAAATTGAATACACCCATTTATAATGAGCTTTTGGAAGAATAACTATCTTTTGGTGGTCATACAATTCTTTTAATTTCTTCTAAATCAGTACACAATAAAGGAAATCAGTAAGAAAGAAGAGCAAGAAAGAAATGAAAGGGAGAATTCAGAGAAGCCATTCTCATTTTTGTGTTTGATTCTTATGTGTGTACAGTGCTTTGTAAGGTTTCTATTTATATACTTTCAACAGTTACTATTTAATGGGCATCCACATAATTAATATATTTATAACAATTTGAAAGTAGCTATGCTTTTCTTCAATATTAAATTGAGAAAATCTCACTTAGGTTCTAATGACCAGAAAAAATATCAAAAAACATCTTAATTTATATTCTTTTATCAAAAAAGTCCTTAGGGACCTCAATGATATAAATGAGTTTGTCAATGGTCACCTTATAACTTGTGAGTATAATTACTTACACTTATCAATAGAAAGTTGCTTTAATTAATATAGATGAGTTTGTCAATCATCACTTTATGATTTATCAATACGGTGACATACACTTGTCAAGAGAAGTTGATTTAGTTAACATAGATGAGTTTATCAATGATTTCTCTATGACTTGTTAATATAATCACACACACTTGTTAATGAGAGCTACTTAAGTATATGAGCTTATCAATGACCATTTCTATGACTTGCCAATATAGTCACATACTCTTATCAATAAAATAAGTTCGCATTTGAAAACTATATTATTGACGTCCCAAGGAACTTTTTTTTTTTATAGAGGAATCTATATCAAAACTTTTTTTTATAGACGAACATATAATGAGACTTTCTTTTTTTTTTTTCCTGGTTCTTAGAACTTGAGTGAGATTTTTTGTTTTAAATCTGGTACTTTTATGTTTGTCTCTTTTAATTAAATTATTAATTTTGCTTTGTTAGTACAATAAGCTCATGCAACTTTGTTAGCCCATGTACTGAAGTTAACGATATTAAGAGCAAAATTTAAGCATTTAATTAGAAGAAACTGAAGTTAACGATATTAAGAGCAAAATTTAAGCATTTAATTAGAAGAAAAAATACACAGGTAGCAAATTAAAAATTAAACATATATATAGACACACACACTTTCAAATGGGATTTCCCAAAAAATAAAAATACTGTTAATAATAATTGATATAATAGCATAATAAATAGATAGATACATAGGGGAAAGGACAATTAAAGATCCTATAAACCCATTAATTTCACTTCTTTCAGTTATTAAAATTCTACTATAAAAAGCACTTTTAACGTCCGTTTTTAAGATAATTAGACGACTGGTTTTTAACGGTCGTTAATTGAAGTGTCATGGAAAGTTTATAACATACAAAGACTGTTTTAACAAAACAATCGTTGAATTTCAACAACTGTTATTTAAATAACAGTCTTTGTATATCTACAAACCCACATGCTAGGTAGTTCATAGAACCATCTAAAACACAATATAAGGCGCAATTTGAACAAGGTAAAGTTTTGTGAGAAAAAGAATGGATTGAAAATGGACGATAAACAACACCATTCAAGATTCGACGCAAGAAATAGAGTGTTTCATGTCCAACGAAGCACAAAATAAGAAGAAAAATAAAAAATAAATAAAACATCTCAAGTCTTAACCGAATGAAATATAAGACAAATAAAAGAAAGCACCAAGAAATAGAGCAAAAAAAGACTGCAATGAACTATCCATTCAAAATTTTCAACAAAAGAAAGCACCAGGAAGTAGAGCTCCAGTTTCCTCATCATCTACTATGGGGGGCTTCCTCCTCTTTACGATGCTCAGGATCGTTGCTCAACATATTGTTTAATGGGGGGAAGAGAGAGAGAGAGAGACGTAGATCTGCAATTGGGATCTTTAACCGGCGGCAAACGATAGATTTGGAGGTTGTGCGGCATGCTCATAGTTCATGACATAGGATGAGTCGGAGTAGGAGTCACTCACACTACGATAGAAAACCTCCTTGGTGGCAAGGGTAAGGCCGTTGGGTGCAGCGGCAGAGATGGGAGGATCTCGAGACTCTTATTGAAAGGTTGCGTTCAAGATAGATTTGAGGAAGACGCACTGTTGGGTTTTGAAGAGAAAACTTTATATTTTTATGAAAGAGAGGGAACAATAAAATGTCAAAGGTGCGAGATTGAAATTGAAATATCTAGAGAAATTTAAAAGGGAGGGAACAATAAAATGTCGAAGGCACGAGATTGAAGTTGAAATATCTAAAAAATTTGAGTTTCAATGACTTCGCTTTTAAAAAACCAAAGTCATTGTAACTTAAAATAAAAAATAAAATAAAATGGCATGAGGGAGGCTTGAACTAAAATATATTAATATATTTTTTTACAGATATATATAAAAGAGATATATTGTTTAATTTATTAAATTTAATTAGAAACTAACTAAATGAAAATACGATTAGATTTCTTTCTTGGCTACATACTAGAAATAGCTATAAATATGGGATAAAATAATATATATATATATATATATAAGAGATATATTGTTTAATTTATTAAATTTAATTATTAGGAACTAACTAAATGAAAATACCGTATGCATGCATTTCTTTTGTTAACTATCAAAATTATAAGCTACATATTAGGAAATAACTATAAATATGGGACAAAATCATATATATATGTGTCTCGTGTGTGTGTGTGTGTGTAAGAGATATAATGTTTAATTTATTAAATTTAATTATTAGGAACTAACTAAATGAAAATACGGACAAATTTCTCCTCTTAACTATCGAAATTATAGGCTACATACTAGGAAATAGCTATAAATATGGGAAAAAATTATAGTGGTCATATAATCTTGAAGCTTTTATTCTAACGATAAGTAGCATTAATTTTTTATAAAATAAAATTAAATGGTGTCTCAAAATAAAAATAAAATAAAATAAATGGTGTCTAAGATACAACTACTGTTTTTATTAAAACATTCATTGCATCAAAACATTTAACATCAGTTTTTAAAAAACGGACGTTAAAAGTAAGGAAAAAATTACAATAGTGTCCCATCGCCTAAACATTTAACGTCTGTTTTTAAAAAACGGACGTTAAAAGTAATGAAAAATTACGATTAGTGCCACCGCCTACGTTTTAACGTCTACATTTTTTAAAACATACGTTAATTGGGGGTCGTTAAATTCCTGTTTTGTAGTAGTAATAAATTTTATATAAAATAGCCTCATTCTCTAGTGTAATACATGAGATTTACAAATAGTTCAATTATGAGGGGGAAAAGAAAAGTTCAAATTAAGTTGTAGATACTAATAAAACTGTAGATGGTTTAAGTTGTGAATTTTAAGCAAACCACTCGTGTAATCCACCTTTGAATGAAGTCATTTTCCCATGTTCATTCCTATATAGAAAAATGACATTTAAATAAGATGAATATTAGTCCTTTCTGCTAATACGTGCATGGGCCAAGAAAAGTCTGTCTTGTGAGTTGTGAGACACTCAATTCATGAGTCAGAGTTTAAATATGACTTTGCCATCGCAATGAGACAACCATATATAAGAGTATATTCTCAAGGTTGGACCACTATATTATAGCCTTCCAGCTTCCCTCTTGTTCCTTACCTAGATAGATGGGACAAAGGCGATCAATGGCTATCCGATTTGGATTTCATCGCACATGCCTGGAATCTGACGCACATAAAAAGTTAAATACACGGTTCAAAATCCACCCCAAGTCCCCGACGACTGACTTGCAAACAATTTACTTATAATTTTGGTTTGATGTGCCATTTTAGTAACTGAGTTTTTTGCCCGCGTATAGCACAATTTAAGGTTGTTAAAACTGGATCAGACTGGCCAGTTCAAGTCAGAAATCGGCGAACTGGTCACATAACTAGTTTGTATAACAGCGGGCGTCAGTGTATGGTGTCCCTAGCGGGCTGGACTGTGTCACCCTCACAGGTCCCTAGCTAGCAGCCAGGTTTTATCCACCCCTCGGTTGGATTTGCCCTTTGGCTCAAAATCTTCAAACACACTGCCTTCAATCCTTAATATAATGATAGTGGGGGCTGCTATCAATAAAAATTTCAATATTATTAATATGAAATTTTGATAAAGATTTTAGTATTATTAATATAAAATTTTGAAGATAATTCCTGTTCAAATATTAATCACTGTGTAATGATAGTGTGTGTTTGTTAAATGTGTGGGGTAGGGGGGGGCTTACTTTATTGATAAAAGCCCCCACTATCATTACATATATACTCTTTCTAGTTCCTATTATAAAGCACCAACTAGTAAGTTTATTTGGTCATTTTTATAAGGCACTTGCTTGTTCCCAATAAGCATTAATTATTTTTTTCCATGTCTACCCATAATTAATGAGGATAGTGGGTGAGAGTAATAATTAATATGATATTAGAGTTTAGTGCAATTAGTAGGGGTAGTATTGGAAATTACTTAGATTCTAGGCAGGATGACTTTATTGACTTTAACAGCTTTTATTGATTTATGAAAAAAGTTAGTTGGTGCATTATAATAAGGATCAAAGGTAATAATATAATAAATACACCCCGTCCCCCCTTAATAAGCCGCCCATACACACACACACACACACACAACTGCACATAATATTATTATTTATTCTTAATCTAACTTTAGAATGTTTTATTCCTATATTGAATATTTCTGGTAAATTAATAACCATTAATCTATCCTATTATAATTCTTAAAAAAAAAAATTGAGGATGTTACAGTCTGATCAAATAACCAATTTAGACTTTAGACGGTTCAATATTTTTATTTTAAAAAATTATTCTTTTTTTTTTCCCTTCAATTGTCTTCAGAATTTCATTTTAATAATATTGGAATCTTCACTCTTTTACTAGTTTGGCTCTGGATGAGTTTCAATTTGACTTTGATCGACCCATTAACCCTTGACCCTATACCTCAACTAGTTCAGTGTCCAATTCAGGTTTAATAACCTTGGCACAATTAAGTTTTGAAGGGTTTAAAAGTAGACATAATATTTTAAAATGATTCCATTTTAGCAATTCCACTAAATTGGCTCAAACGTAATGGATCCCTCATGCAAAAGTAACTGATGTTTGAGATGTTAAAATTACATCATTTAAAAAAAAAAATTTGTGTCTACTTTTACAATACATTTCAAAACTTAATTGTGCTAGACACACTTGCAAAAAACTTTGTGGCTGCTTTAGCACCTTAACCCTATCTTTTTTTACATATTTATTATATATGTTTAATCTGTGTAGTTTATATATACACATATATGACAGCCCGAAGTGGAGGCGTACCATTATTCATAAGTACTTTCAAATGGGTTTTCCCAAAAATAAAAATACTGTTAATAATAGTTGATATAATAGCATAATAAATAGATAGATACATAGGGGAAATTTATGTCAATTAAAGATCCTATTAACCCATTAATTTCAATTCACTTACAGACTTTCAGTTATTAAAATTTTATTGAAAGACTACTGTAAAATAGCCTCATTCTCAAGTGCAATGCTTGAGATTTACAAATAATCCAACTATGAGGGGAAAAAAAGAAAAGTTTAAATTAATTTCATAAGTTATATCCTAGACTAATAAAAGTGTATATGGTTTAAGTTGTGAAAGCAAACCACTTGAGAAAATCGTGTAATCCACCTTTGAATGAAGTCATTTTCCCATGTTCCTTCCTCCTATATAGAAAAATTACATATTTAAATAAGATTAGTATTAGTCCTTTTTCCTCTTTACATTATGTAAATTAAGAGTAGTAAACCACAAACATATAGTAATATTGGATACACAGTCTGGGTGACGACACTAGACATATATAACTAGAATATAAAATAACACGCTTAAGCAACTCCTGTCACCTGAGTTTTGAGGAGAAAGCGAGTATATACAGATCAGAAGGAGGCAACTGGTTTTGAGGAGGAAGGATTGTTTTGGTTTTTTAGCAGACACAAAAAGTTGCCCATGGTTTTGCGCTCTCTATACGTAAGACTGGTTTCATGCGAAATTGGGAGGCGTCAATGCTTGTATCGCCAACCAAGAAATTATCCCGCAAGTTTTTTTTTTTTAAAAAAAAAAAAAAAAAAAAAAAAAAAAAAAAAAAAAAAAAAATCTATCCTATTCAATGTGCCTCCCTGTCCATGTTAGCTGACTCAATTCCAATCCAACATCAACATTCAAATTTGTCGTCTGAGCGTTTTAGTCCCAGTCCCACCATGCATTAATTCAATACTTAATTGTTAATACCGTATTAAGTTTATTTTTTATTTGAGATGTTTATTTCAACTAGTCTATTTATGTCTGCCCTTTCCATGAAGGTATCTTGGTTCCCACATCTCACCAGTCACCAGTCAACCCCAATATATTTTAACCCCTGCCAATACCAATGGTTATTTAAAATATTTTTAATGTAACCGTTAAATCATATGAATAAAAAATCATCACTTTAATAATCAAATTAAATCACATAATATTGGATACTTGTCTGGGTGACGACGCTAGATGACATAATACCGAGTTTCCTCTCTCCCTCCTCTGATTCGCCAAAAAAATAATATATATATAGAGAGAGAGAGAGAGGGAGGGAGTGTGAGTGTGTGTGTGAAGTCAATTACATGGCATGTATATAATAGGCGTTGGATGTAAAATCCCTAAGGAGAAGCAATCATTAAATTTGAAGAAGGTTGGTTTACATGGAGGAGATAAGGAAGGCTGCAAAAGCTGTGTATGATAACTGGAGCGATGAGGAAAAAAAAGAAATGGTGGATTTGTTCAGGTCAATGGACAAAAATGGAGATGGCAAAATAACCCTTCGAGAGTTCATGGCCTGCAACAACAACACATGTACAGCGGTACTGCTTCGGAATCTCTTCGACCTCATCGATCAAAACGGTGACGGCATCTTGCAGTTTGATGAGTTTGTAACTCTGGTTTACTTAGCTTCAAGCTCCAGGCCGTCGTGTGATGGATGTGGCGATTTCATCGGAGGTTTGTTTTTCACTTGTACGCAGTGTTATTTGGGGAACAAAGGTGTCAGTGATACTTATGATCTGTGTATTCCATGTTATCATGGAGGAGAGTTTGTGCATGAGCACACTGATTTTGTAGATAACTATTCGCTTCTAGCCATGATGCGAAAAGCGCTATCATCCGAATCCGAGGTGAGTTTTTATAAATTTTTAAACTTTAATTTGAGGTAGATGAGAGTTAAGTTGTTAGAGAGTTCGAACGTATTATGTAATTAAAGCTTTAAAAATAAATGTCTTAGTATGAGATTTAGAGGTTAGAGAGTTAGAAAGTTAAATTGTTAGAGTCAGAAAGCATTAGTTAGTTAAATCGTTATAAATAAATGACTTAGTATGAGATTTAGAGGTGTGAGGAGGAAGAGTCAAATCCTCACCCAAAAGAGGAAGGTTAATATGGTTTCCTTCCTCATAAGCCACGGAGAATAATTGAGGTTTAGTCATTACTTCCAAAAATAAAGAGTTTATTGTATTGATTGATCATCTTTGTAAATAAGATTATTAGTTCATCTTCACCGTTATTTAGCAACTTAACACAGATATATAGGTATATCCAAAAGTCTCATAAAAATGAGTAGCATCGTTTCTAGGTGTAGTAAATGATAACGAGTTCATGCTAATTAATTTGTTAAGAGGACTTTTTAATTTTAATGTTCACAGTCTTTTTTTTTTAAGTACCTCATGTTGATTTAATTTCCCTTGAATGAAAAGCAATAATTGATTTCCTTGAGTTATCTTTTTCCTTTTCAGGAAATTAGCTCTTCTCAATCAAGTGATGGATCAAGACGCGAGAAGGTGAGTGCGTGTGTGTGTCTTTGATTTTTTTTGTTTCTTAATTTCATGTGGAATTTTATCGGTGGAGTGAGAATTGAAGGAGAGTATTTTTTTTGATTTTGTCAGGAGAAAGTGAAGAAGTCATTTCGGAGATTTACAGCAATCTTAGGCTTGGCAGCAGATGTTACCCAATTGTCATCCCTCTTTAAATCTTCAGACTCGGATTAATTTTATATAAGAGCAAAACTAATGTTATAATTTCCTGTATGGGTTTGACCATGTCCCTTTAATTATGAACAATATGATTTACTTTTAGGCCAAAAGGAAAAAATAACGAATAACCAAACCTAGTTATTAGAAGTCGATCAAAAACTCGATGGCACTTCTGCAGTTTGACGAGGTCTCCACTCTGTGTTTTAGTACGCAATATAATGTCGTTTCACTAATCATTTTCAGTCCCCTGGAAGGAGGTTTGAGCATCAGCACATGTTGAGTCTGGCGAACGAAAATGCTGCCACTGCATACAGTTCTAAATGTAAAAGTTAGTTTAAAGTGTAAATTACACTACACACTACATCTTATATTTGGAACTCTTGGGGGAGTATTACCTAACGATTATTTGCACGGATATAAGCAATGTTCAAGGACTGCCTAATAGAATATACTCTCAGCTTCCATCCTAAGTGTAAGATCCACTTTGCTCAATTTTTTTTTTTTTTTTTTTTTTTTTTTTTTTTTTTTTGAGAGAGATTAAGAAAGCTTAATAAGCTACTTAATTATTTCGTATATAACGTGTATGTTTGGATTGACTTTTAGAGAATAGCTTTTGCGATTAACAAGGTAAGCATGTGAGAGGAGTTTTATCTCGACTTGTGAAAAAGGATTTCTGAAACCATAATTTGGGTGTTACCCAAACACTCATAGTTTATAAGGGAGATAAATTAGTTTGGAGAAAAAAATAAAAAATAATATTTTGCTGATAGCCCTTCAGCTGAAATGGATCCTGCTACACGAGATGAATGAGCCATTAATTGTCTGTAACGGATCTTGAAGGGTTCTTGCTTGCTCATGGTTTAGTAAATACTGTCATTTGGTAAGGTGGATTTGAGTCTAAAGTCGATGAAGTTGGTGGAATAGTTTGAAGTTCAGAATGTTTGATTTGCAAACCATCGTGTACATTTTGCTTTTAGTTGGAATTATATTTGGAACACGTTGTTATTAATTTGAAGGATATTTCAAATATCTTTTTTTTGGCTTTAGAATCTCAACCTACTCCCATGTACTTCGTGTTACAATATAACAAGCAAAAATTCTCCCGCGCGTTGCGCAGATGCAATAATTTCATAACATTAGAATATCTCAAAACCTTTCACTCATCCAAATGATCAAGAAATTGAATAAAACACAGATGAACATAAAAGTAAATAATTGGATTTCAAATATACCAACACAAAATATAAATTATATCACTACCCAAAACCATGACATGGATCACAACCACATCAGTCCTTGTACTCTTATATGTCTAGCAACTTTTTATGTTCTAAAGTGTAGTGCTACTAATTATAACACATCAACATGAATTAGAATTTCTCTTGCTCAATTACTTTGACAGCTTCAAAAATTCTAGACTAGGCAGCAATGAAAGCATGCGCGTACTTTTCTCATTCTCAACAACACTCCCCCTCTTCCATTTTTCCTGTTCTCTTTATATATGTTGCCTATGTCAACGCCTGAAAGATATATAGGAATGTCGTCTAGCACAAACCTGCCATGATCATTAAACTCTGTTCGTTATCTATAATATTAAAGCTATGATTGGGTTAGTATTCCAATGAAAGTTAATCCATGCCAAACTCATCTGAATTTCTATCAACTTATGGCCCCACAAAATCAAATTATTTTTAAAAAGAAAGTAAGAAAACTTACTCACCGTAACGTGATTGTAAATTGGTGCCCATATGGCTTAGCCAAGAAGTCCTTCCTTAACATAGCTGGGCAACAATTCATTTATAACATGATCGTGACTTAAAGAATAACCAAATAGGAACATTAAATACACAAAGTTTATTCAGCTTACCAGAAGTCACCCACTTTGCTGCCAATCGACCTTTCATTAAGGGAAGCTAACATTCTTGCCTGCTGCTTAAAAACAGAGACCTGGAAACAAAACAAAAATCAAACCAACCAAGAATCCATCTACAAAGGAACAATAAGATTTCTTTTAGAATTTCCTTAACACCACATGCATTACGTCTGACTTGCAATAGATACTCACCTAAGAGATAGGAATGTCGTCTAGCACTATTTGCACATGTAAACAACAAATAGCATATAGATGAGATCATCAAGTTTTTGTTACCAATTGAATGAGCTTTCATGGAGCAACCCGTGTCTCCACTCTTACAAATTGTATCACTACTTAAAACACAACATGAACCACAACCGCATTGGTTGTACTTTTATATGTTTAGTAACTTCTATCTCAGCTCAAAAGCTAAAAAAAAATATTACATCAAAAAATACTATCCATCATAGTGCATAAACATTCATATATGTAACATGAACTAACATATGTCACATTTGTTCGTAACCATTTCTAAAAATTTTATCAACTTGGTACTCCGTTCACATGACCTTCCTCAAAAGCATTCAAGCATGCACTCTCCCGTGCTTTACGTCAGATGCATTTACTTCATTTCATATTTCATTCCCTATAGTTCTCTCCACCTTTGCGTGAGATGCATTTACTTCATTTCATATTTCATTTCCTACAGTCCTCTTCACCTCCACTAAACATGTTTATTATGGAATGTTTATTAGCTACATTAATTACATTTCTTCAAATGATGCAGCAATATCATATGGAAGCATGAGTCACATGGTCATCAATCAATTAGCTTAAATTAAATTATATTGTGGTTATACTTAATTATTAATTGGTGTTCTTTGTAGGAATTTGCATTTTTAAATCCCCTTTTATTATTTGACATTCATTACCAACCCATTAATATAGGAACTACAAATAGCTTAAAAGCCTCCCACCATTTTTTCCAAATATATATATATGTCATCCGCAAAAGTATGCTATAGTCATATCAAAAAAAAAAAAAAAAAAAAAAAAAAACCAAGAAAAAGTGACAGACATAAAGATGCTATAGGAAGGTGACTACAATTTGTAACTTGATGAGACTACTTGAAAAATTAGGTTTACTCATGTGTAAATATAATTTAAATAATCCAATAATTAAATTAAATATAATAATTCCACATATCTACACCCAAATCCTATAAATTAGGATATTATGTTATCGTTTCTATAATTTAAAGGGAAATACGCTTCTCATGTTATAGGAGAAGTGTATCCTCATGTTATAAATACTAAGATTTTCATGCTTGATTATTTATTTATTTATTTAATAAAAAGATGTGGGTTCCACCATTTCATGTGTGTGTAGAAATCTTTTTCTTCTCATGCAAAGCATGAAAAGTGTAAACCCCTAATTTAAATATGTGTAATGTATCATAATCAAATTAATTTAGAGGATAAGAATTAGGAAATATGCGGTTAATATATAATAATCAATACAATTTAAATAGTCCTACAATCTCTGCTCCCATATCTAGACTCAATTCCTATAATTTAGTATCTTGATTTTTACCAAAAAAACTAATCATCTAAACAGCAGGAAAAATTCCAAGAGGTAGCTTCTCACTTCTCTCCCTCTTCCACCATTGTCCTCTTTTTTTCTTTTATTTCCCTGCAAAAGAAATTACCAAAGCACACTAGTAATGCATCAAAACAATATAGGCAAACATTAAAGAAGCCAATCCCTTAATAATTAGAAAAGGGTTGAAAATGAAAAAGAAAACGAGGAAACCATTTAGCTAAGCCATAAAAAAATAAAAATAAAAATCTCAATAAACTCTTTTCATTAAAAAGAACCATTAATATAAATCAAATAATCCCACGGTATCGTACCCAAATCCTATAATGTAGGATATAGTTTTACCGTTTAAGCACAATGTAATATACAATCAATGGTTAACTCCTCAATGAAAAATCTCAAGGAGATATGATTTGTTGCCACCTAATAATCTAACCTACTAAAGACGGAACAACAACCATCATTCAAACTACATCCAACATTTAAATAATATATTATTGAAATTGACCATCCCTCGAACCCGAGAAAAGTAACCTACAATAGCTACCACATGGCGGTCATTAGACCGTTAATTAAAATCTTATAATTTATGATCTTGATTTTGACCGTCTCTACACGATGTCAAATACAATGAATGATTAACTCCATTATGGCAATTAACTCTCGATAAAACTAAAGTTATAAATTCATTGGTCATGAGAAACCCTTTAGCCAAGCTGTTAATAGAAAACGCCAACAGACTCTTTCCATAAAAGGAGAAAATCACGAGAGAGAAAATAAGGGAATATACAATTACCCCATAAAAAACAACACATAATCCAAAGATTTGATCTGAGTAAAATCATCTTTGTGCTTCTACATATCTACTAACCACTCTATGAAACAAAATTTTCTTTAGTAACGACAATGTCAATATCACATCAAACAATCTAGAAGTAGGATAAGATAGTGATGAAGAAGAAATGAAAGAGAATTCACCGCATTATGTCTTGAGCCTCATAGGAGAATCACTTTAGCTGCTATTTCATCTACCATTAATACAATTGAATTTTCTCTCAGGGTCAACTCCTCTGTGTGATGCACGAGTGCAACAATTCAAAGTCGTGAAAGCACGTCCTCACATTCCACTCATCCAAATCATTAGGAAATTGAATAAAACACAAAGGGACACAAAGAAAATAATTGAATTTCAAATCTACCACATCAGTAGTTGTACTCTTATATGTTTAGCAACTCCGTCATCAACTCAAAAGCAACAACAAAAAGACATCAAAATGCTAGCCATCAAGTACAAAAACATT
Source organism: Acacia acuminata (assembly GCA_019022655.1). Classification (NCBI taxonomy): domain Eukaryota; kingdom Viridiplantae; phylum Streptophyta; class Magnoliopsida; order Fabales; family Fabaceae; genus Acacia; species Acacia acuminata. Next base: position 747,948 of record JAFJYI010000023.1, read on the forward strand.
CCATATGTAATATGAACAGACAATATCTCACATATTTTGCTAAACATTTCTAAAGATCTCCATATAAATGACATTGGTAGTTGTATGCTTTCCATGATTATTCCCATCTTATATAAAATCTTCAAACCTGCAATATTGTCAACTCTTGATAAAGCAACATATAATTTTGATACAATAGTACTGCCCATATCTCTTAAACCAAATTACTTAATTTTTTTTCATAAATGTATATAGTTAGACAGATATACAATATTTAAAATACAATAAATTTTCTTAAAACTTCAACTCAAAGAAATTACGGGACCACAAACACACAAATTGGTTGGTTTAAGAAGAAATGTTAGGATTACCTATAGAAGCCAAAATCATTTGATTGATGATATAGAGACTCTAGGAAGAGGCTGCAAATCATGCGAAATTTCTAATTCAATTTGTTGATAAATCCTTTTCATACCTAAGACCCATATTTATATCACATAAGCACCACTAAGGGACTATCAAATTGTATATAAATATCCAATTGTAGGATAAATATTGGTATATACATATCAAATTCTACAGTGGGTCATTGGTATATACATATCAAATCGTAGGATAAATATCCAAACTAACAAAAGATTCCAAAAAGATCTAAACATTAATACCCAGATCTATCCCTTCATTGATTTTAATCATTCCCACCTTCCCCTACATCAACACACTACAACAAAAAAGAGGGTTATCTACAAATAAACATCTATCTCAACGGAGGTCCAAAAAAACTCTTGTAGCGTCACAAATGAAGTTATGTCTAGGCTATCTACAAAAAGGAAAAAACTGAAATATTTAATGTAATACACATAAGTTGCTGCAATGCTATATTCTAACCATGGAACTTTAATTTGGATTCCAAAATCCAGATTACAAAGTTAAAGAGACTAATAATTAAAGCTAATTATGAAACCTACAATAATGCAAAAAAACGCATATCTATTCAGGATAGATAATAAAGAACATTCAGATATAAGAACCGGATGCAATGAAACGAAGCATTATTAATCCATCATCAAAGTAGCATCCCAAATTCTAACCGAGACCACCCATATTTTCAGACATCTAGGCAGCAGCATTTAGTTTTGCATCTCCCCTTGAAGCAGCTATTTCATGACCACCTCCTCTTAACGATTTCGAAAACAAAGACAAGACTCAATAAATAATCTATGTATAGGTTCAACACATTGTATTTTGATCCTTTTCATCCTATAATTTGACAATTACCTCCATTCTTGCTTTGCTGTGACAAACAAATTGTTTGAAACACTGTTGGTCCGTAAATTGGACATCTTGAATAACACAATTAACCTAAAAAAAAAAAAAACAGGATGCATGAAATTAAACCTTCCATATCGTGAAAGGGGAGCATGATGCTGAGGCAGCAGGTGATAGAACTTAAAGAATACCTTATTGATAGAACTTAAAGAAAGTGAGAGAGAAAAAGTAATCTAGAGCCAGGATCTGTAAACTCTAGCCAATATACAATACACAATAATTTCAGATAATATTCAGGTACATTATCATACAATGAATAATTAAAGATCAGTATCAGTATAATTTAGACAGATTTCCGAATTCAATGGAAGGGTCCAGTAATGGGAATTTGTATACATAGTAGTAGTATGAAAGCATAACAACCTTCTCATGAATATAGTGTGCTTCATATGCACGAAATCTTGAACTGTAATAAAGCATATTACAACGGAATAAGAGAAATCATGGGATAAAATAAAACGCATACCTTTATTGTCAATATCAGTCTCGGAATATTCCATCGCGGACGGAGCCCTAACCTTGCTATCATCCCTCAAACTTGTGTATTCCAGATGTTTGGATTTCAGAAAGGCATTCGCATTTTCCGTGAGAACGTCCTCTCCCACAACTAGCTTCGCTACAAAAGCTGAAACAGAGGCAAAATATGATTCCTAGGGCTATATGATGTTCGATTTCAGTAGGAACATACAAAAGGTATAGCAGTTAACGCCTAGCATCCTATCAGCCTTTAAAAGCAAAGCCATACATCATATGTATAGAATTTGCTAACAAACTATGATTTGGTACCCATACATCATCAGTACAAATAAGACAAACAGAATAACAAAACACCTAGCGGTCTGCGGAAATCGGCCGATCCCCACCGACTGAACTCTCGGGAACCATGATGAGAAAAGTCTCTCTATCGCACCACAGAGCCCAGCGATTCAGACCTCTCGTGCTTCCTCTCCTTGAACGTCCCACAGGCCAGATCGTCCTAGCAGCAAACCACATCTGTGCACGACACTGGGTGAATGGGCTTCGACAGGAAAAATTAAGGGGAAGGGGAGAGGGATACAGAACTTAAATTGAAACATTGAAAGAGAGAGAACAAATGGACAGCAGGTGATTTCAAAATTCAAAATGAAAATGCTATGCACGTAGCCCAACACTGAGCCACACTGTTGTGCATCATTGTTGAAATGAACAGTGATTTATGAGGACTAGAGTGATTTATGCTATTCCTACGTCCCTACACTATCAAAGTGTTATATATATGGGACAAGATATTATCACTATCATTTTTTATTACTATCAATGTCACTACCTTTTTCACCGTTAGATCGAATCTCAATAGGAGAGAGAAATGATAAAAGTAGATGAGATTCTGATCTAACGGTGAAAAAGTGGTAATGACATTGATCGTGATAAAAAATGGTAGTGATAATATCCTATCCCTATATATATACACATACATATAAGCCCCCCACTATCATTAATATTAATAAGCCGTTTTTATATATACATAATATAATATATTACTATTATTATGTAATATTAATAAAAATATTATTATTATTTTACAATATTAATAAAAATATTATTATATTATATAATATTATTATTATTATTTATTTTTAACTCTAACTTTAGAATGTTTTATTCCTATATTGAATATTTTTGATAAATTACTAACCATTAATCTATCCTATTATAATTTTTTGAAGGCATAAGTCATAACCATAATCAGTGGTAGGTGCCGGTGGTGTAGTGTTGAAAGTGGACAAATGCATGGCAACTTCAGAAAATAATGAATATAAAAACAAAAACAAGAAAACACCTAAAAGCTATTTTGATTTTTTTAGTTTTGAAAAATAACTTTCTATTTTTTTATTTTAAAAAAGAAATATTGAAAACAGTTTTTCAAATAAATTTTATTGTTTTTAAAAAACAGAATTAAATAAGCCATATATATTTTCTCAAACATACAAAGTAGGATTGAACCCACCGTCTCCAATGCTGAAGAAAGCTTAAGCAATTATGAGAACACCGGCAAGTGAAATCCATGTTATTAGAACCTTGTAAATATAAAAAAAAAAATCATGTTGAAAGAATCTTAATAATACTCAAATTTAAAGTGATAATATCAATGCTAAACAATTATATCAATATTTTAACTCTGAGTGCAAATATATTTCTGTTATCTTTTTCAGAAACATGTTACTATCCCCCCCCCCCCTCCTCCTTTTCCACACAAGCTCTCCTCAATCAAGTGATGGATCAAAACTCATGATGGTGAGTACATGTATATACTTAATTTTTTTATCTTATTACTTCAATATACTTTTTTTTTTTTTTTTTTTTTTTTGACAGCGTGAAATTCTAGTATTAATTTTAATTGGGAGACCTAAAATTCCAAATTCAAAAAATTATCCCACTTTAATTTTAATTTATTTGTTTCATAACTTCATGTGGATTATATATATTGTTGTTGTTGGGGTGAGAATTGAAGGAGAGTAATATTTTGTTGATTTGTAGGGGTAAGTGAAGAAGTCACTTCGGAGATTTGCGGAAATTGTAGGTCTGGTTGCAGATACATCCCACATCCCATCTATTGCTTCAGACTCGAATGTACCTGATTTGTTTGATAAAAAATATGTCTGATTTGTTTTCATTTTTTTCCTATAACTTTGCCCAGCTTTGAAAATCAAGTTGTTCCAAATTTATATAAACATGCTTGTTTGGGACTCCTACAAGTGCTTATTCACGAGACAAAACTCCTCTTATATACTTCGTATATTATCAATTATGATTGAAAAGTTTGTTTTTGAAAGTTTCAATAGCTATTCTAAAATTGTAGAGACCAAAGTCATAAAAACAAAGGGCATCACTTCCTATAGTTTATATCATCATACCACTGAAATCTGCATCAATATAATCCAAAAACTGTTTCACAAACCTAACGGCAGCACCAAAAAGTTTCAAGCTCTATTTGATTATGTGCGCTTACAAACGTTGATCTAGTGAAAAGGGATGTTGATAGATAAATTAATATTATTGATTTGTTAGTCCTATTTCTTAATAATAAAAAAGTATATTAACCGTAAAATATATAGATTTATTCATAAATTCCATCAGGAATTATTTATTGTGCTTAACTCGTGGCCATTGCACGATCACATAAGTAACTTAATTGTTTAGGGCAACAGGCCTATCCTAATTAAACAAATATACTATGACAGCATATATGTGTGTGTGTGTGAGTTCAAGCCGATCAATCAAATCCATATATAAATATATATTACCAGTTTGGAACGAATCTGCGAAAATTTAATATTATGTAAAATATTGAGACTTTCGTCTATTTTTTCACTGGACTTTTCATTTGATGTCAATATGATAATATCATTATCGTATGTTTCTTTTTTAATAGTGTTAATTAGTAGAGCAATAAATATGTTGTTATATTAATTTGGTTTTCAATGCAAAAGCATTGTTTATCTCGGAACCATCTGGTACTATACACACATGATGAGATTAGGGCAAGAGAGAGAATTAAAGAGCTAAGTTGCAGAGACGGTGACGAACCCATTCTTGAATATGAATTTGCTTTTTTGGTTGTTAGGTACAGCAAAAGCGACGGCCTCCCTCCTTCTTATATCAGTGTGAAAGAAAGAAATCAAACCTCCATCCACTTGTGTTGGTCTGTCATTCATCCTCTTTTCCTTCCTTCCTACCTTGTTTTCCCCCATCCCGCATGCACTAACACTGCTCTTTATTATTATTCATTTACAAAAACACAATTTGTCTTTTGCCGTCAATGCTTTTCTGATTCAACAATGCTCTGCAATTTTCTCTTTCCCTCTCTCCTGTTAGTAGGAACTGAGTGAGTCAAAAGTTCAAGGACTATACCAGAAGGGAATTAAAAGGTGAAGGATTAAAAGATCACTTTCCAAAATATTTAAGAAATTTAGTTTAAATTTTGAAATGTCAATGGGATTAATGCAATTGATCTAAAGTTTAGGGGGAGTTTGTAATTTTTATTTTGGGATGTTATGACAGCAACTTTTTTTTTTATACACTTTCTTTTCCTGTTGTTTATAATTACTACGAGTACCTCTTATCTTTAATAATATAAGACCTCGCTTATGTTTATTGGACTACTCCGTGGAGCTAATTAGCTGTCTAGTTTTATTACAAAATGATGCTGCAAATGAATTCATTTCGCTCTCGCTCCTAACCAGTAAACATATAAGAGTTAAAAGGAGTTTCACACTTTCACTCCCATCTTGTCTTCCTTGCTCTTTTCTTGGTCGGCCACTATACTGAAACATGGGCCAACGTTGTTCAATTGTTAATGCTGCAGTGACCACACAATTCAGGGATATACTCTTCCCCTTTTATTTATATCAAGGGCTGTTTTTAATATAAGAAACTTTTTTGTGTCTCAAAATGTAAGTTGTTATTACATATTCTCTCTCATATTTTTTATCCATTTTCTCTCCTATACTCTCTTTCTTATAACAGGAGCATATTTATAAAACATAGTTATTTATCGTTTTTAATTAATTTTAACTGAAAGTATGTTTTTTGCTTATAAAAAGGACCGAAGGGAGTGTGTGTGAGAGTTGCAAGGCCATATGCTCAACCAGAGGGAGAGGATCGGATTGACGGAGGACGTAAGGAATGTTGCAAGCACCGCCTATGCAAAGCTCACAGAAGAGGAAAGGACGAAGATGGAGAGTGAGCTCAAATCAGTGGACAAAAGTGGAGATGGCAAAATACACTCAGTTTCTTCAGCCTTCTTGATCGAAACCGCAATGGCTTCCTGCAGTTTGAGTTCTCAACTCTGAACTGAAATACATTGAAGAAAGCGGCAGGCCCTTTTGTGCTGCCTGCAAAAATTTCATCCATGGTACGTTCTTCGCTTGTACGCAGTGTCATTTGAGCCAAAATACGCCTCCACTTAGTTAACGATCTCTGTATAAAGTGCTATTGTGAGGGAAATTTTGATCACCACCACGCTGAGTTTGATCCAAGCTTCAACGCATGCTTTTAGCTGCTCATCAATAGGTGCATGCATCCACATTTACAATATATAGAAAATACAATACTTTTTGGTGTTATCTGATTTTTTTTTAATTTATGTAATTAGCAACCATTATATCTATCATTGTTTTTGGCTCCCCCCCCCCCCCCCCTCTTCAGGCAAGGCCTTCCCAATCCGCTCGATCCTTAATAACTTTATGTCAAACATAAATAATTTAACCTGGTCAATTCCTATCTTTTGAAATTACATTTATATATATACAGATAACCCAACACTTTGAACTACGACTTGTAGATAACATGAGAGTTATTATTTGCATAAATGTAGAAGTTTAAAAAGGTAAAAAGTTTTCATATGAAATAAAGTTTAGGGGAGATATTATATGATTTAGAAAAATTTTAATAGTAGTTATAAGCATAAAATTTTAGCTTGCTTTGTTTCCGAATAGGCTCATTATTCTGATCATGAATGAGCATATTTATGTCTGTCCGTCTGTGTGGTTTACTACTTTAGGCAATATTATGATTTGAAGTTTTTAGTATTATTTTTAACTTGTCGAGAAGTAATAAATTCATTATTTGATTGTACTCCCTCCCCTCCGAAATACAAGACGTTAACAAATTTATATAAGCTAAAAAAATGTTAGTTAAATCATTTAATGTGTTTTGAATTGATAAAATTTACTCTTATTAAAAAATTCAATTTTTAAATATGCATTTATTATCTATCACCTCCTCTCTCTATTATATAAGTGGTAAAAGTGAAGGAAAAAAAAATCATTTTTAATTACCCAGTCATCTTTTATTATATTTTGGAGCAGATAGAGTAACATGAGGTTGCCAAAGGAAGTTGGCATAAATGGTAAGGGATTTGGTCAAGTGGATGTGTGTTCGATCCTTGTCGTCGTTGGGACTCCTTTGGTAGGCGATCTCGTAAGTCCCCATTAAGTGCTCAAAGAGCCCGGGGCCGTGCCGTGGCCTTGGTGGGGGACTGATGCCGAACCCCTCCAAAACTTTTGTATATCAAAAAAAAAAAAAAAGAGTAACATGAGGTTGGGCGGTCCATAGGTCATGTTTCTCTCATTGTTTTTTTTTTTCTTATCATCTCTCATCATCTGTAAATTATATTCATCCAATCAATCTGAAAGGTCACAATATTACTTTGATTTTTCTCTCCTTTTCTTAATCAAAATGGCTCAGATAGACTCATAAGAAATAATAAGAAAAAGGGATCATGAGAGAATCGGGCTCCAGGGGTCCATTGCCTATTGAAATTTCATTCGTATTGTGATTCCCAAGTCCCAACCATTCATATTGATAATAGGTAACGAAAGCTCCACACAATTATTAAAATTTGATTACCGTACACCATGTGCAGGTCCATTATCATTATATCCCACACATGCGCACGCAACTGAAATTAAAGCTATGCAAACTAATAAACCTAGAAAACTAAGAAAGAAATAAGAACAAAAAAGGTTGTTTTAATTTAGTGTAAGTGTGTGTAAGCGATGGCGAGGCTCAATGTTCAATGTTGAAATCGTGACGATGAACATCCACAAAGCGCATGAAATGGAAGAGACGAACGATGAGGGTTGAAAGGAGGACACCGCGTCGGCCATGGCCCATGAGTTAATATTTACAAAAAGGACAAACACTAACAACATGAGATTTGTTATGAAACTAAGTAAAATAACAGGAGAGATTAAGATGAAGGAGATAAAGAAATGCAAGAGAGAAATGGAGAGCAAAGTGAGAGTGCTTCTTCTTTCTATTGTTCTCTTCTTTAACCTTTGATACATGCCTACTATATATAGGCAAGGAATTCTATTACAAGAGTTACAAAAGAATAAATCTACATAATGGTATATTATGAGGTTTTGTAAGTTTTTAACATTAGTCATATAAAACTCCCATGCCATTCATGTCATAGGTTACATGGCTTTAGAAACTCCAAAAGACTCTTCTTGAAAAGGTTGTGGACATTCACACCAATAATGGAATATTCATAACACTCCCCTTGAATGTCCATTATGAATGTGCCTCATTAAAAACTTTAACTAGGAAAAACCCAGGTGGGATAAAAACCTAGCCAAAGAAAAGAGTACAACATCCATTGATACTGTTTGTCCAATGCCGCCTCATTAAAAACCTTTCTAGGAAAACCCGGTGGGACAAAACCTAGATAAGAGAAAAAGAGTACGGTGTGTATCGACTCCCCTTTTTGACAAGATCAGTATTACTCCCCCTGATGACTACATTACTTTCAATGTCTTTGCATATCATCCTTTTTGTTATCAAACATTTTATTGTGTACCTGCAAGAACTAAATATTTCCAGCAAAATCATAATAATACTAACATGATTTTTAGGCATTCTTATAAGATATATCTAGATGCATATCAACAGATATTCATTAAAATGATTATATCATACATGCTCTAATAGTTTTAAGTCTTACAAAACTTCTTAAGTATTGTTCTCGAGAACTTTGAATTAGATGCTTCTGGCATCTTGAGTCCTTCAAGGACATGTGCTACTAGCATTCTTGGATCCTTTGAAGATTCTTATGCAATCTTCGTAATTTAATAAGCCATATGCATATGCGATATAACAATATCTAATAGACGCATAATTTATCATTTATAAATTGCGCGCATTTATCGTATCCACCACAAAATCATATTTTCCAATTTCGACTTGGTCTTTAACTATCATAATATGATTATATTTGCGTCACTCTCAATTTTACTTATCCTCTTGGCCAATAATCTTTATATAATATCCTCACTTGATCACGTGATATCATCATCAAAATTGTTGTTGACAACTTTATCTTTTCGGTTCTATTTTTTTCCAATTCGACATAACAATATCAATATTACTCAGGTACCTGAACCTCTCTTGAGGGTTTGCAATAAGTTATGTCTCGATACTCTTTCCGGAGTATTTACCTCCTTAATATGATCATCTTAATTATTGCTCCAATTTATCCATAACGTTTATATTTGGAACCGAATACTTACTCATGCTTCGGGCATGTTACTTATTAGAGCATTTTTAGCCTGGAATATGAGATTTAATAAATCTCATTTAGGTCGATAATTCTATCCGGCAAATATATCATGAATGCATAACCCGATGAACTTCGGTTCATACTTCTTTATTCGAGGATATATACTTTGCTATAATGCATTTCATGTATTCTCTTGTCCAGCCTATTCAATTTCTCCCCTCATGTTGAGAAAATAATGTCAAATATCAATTGACTAATCATACAAGTATAAGTTTCCTTAATCCATTTGTTTCCTTTAGAAACATCATTTTGTTTCATATAGAGACAAACAAGAAGAAGTAGGTCCTTATACAACACTTATCTCAACTTTCTTTCCATATCCATCTATGTGCATTATGGTGGATTAATAATCATCGCACATACAAACTTTATAAGATGGAATTTTTCTGGCTACTGACTAAAAGCCAATTTTACCAGGAGAATTTTGTTGGCTTATATAAGTGCTGCAATATGTAAGATCAAATATACCAACATAAAAATTTTGTTCTCATAAGAATTGATCTAACTATTTATGGAGGCTTTACATGATCAATGATATTCTCATAGACAATTTGTTTTGAGAAAAAGCAACACATAATTCATAAATAATATGTTGGTTATTCTTGAAGAATCTTCTGGTTCTTCGATGGATGTCAAAATGTAATCTTATTTGTATTATATGACTTGGATGATCAAACAAGTCATGCCAACAATAAATTTCTTTGGATCAATAAACTTATGGTTTACGAGTGACATATGTCTCAATCAATCATAAACTTTTGAAACATAATCGACATCCATTTTGGGAGATATATTAGGCTTTATGTGAGAAGTATATAACTTTTCAAAAATTAGTTCATACTTGTATTTGAACTCACACTTGTTTTCTAACAATCTCCCCCTCAAGTGTGAGTCATATAAACATACTTTCTATATATATGCATTTCAAAATCACTTTGAAGCTAGAAATAAAAATCTATGTTGATTCATCAGGAACAAACATATAAGACTACATCACTAGATAATCTCATTACTCTTTAATAATATACTTCAATTTACTTATATATGCAAAATATACGATCCACTACATATGAAGATATTTATGATCAAAATAACTCAGAATCTCACAGATTTAGAATCACACATATGAGAATTCTCTAGCAGAAAATTGTCATGGCAACAGATTTATAAGATGGGATCACAATAAATGTAAATAATAATAATTTTTTTTTAATAAGAACATAAACTAAACATCGTATTACCTTATGGGCTTATTTGTTATTTATCTTGGCTTCAAAATAAATCTAGAGATATTTCTCTGCGGCTCTTGGCCTCTTTGATATCTCATTCGCAAAGCATTAGCAAACATTTCATTTGCTATATTTGTAAACTTCTAGTTTATAATTACAATTTTTTTGCATTATTTTTAGTAAACTTCTAGTTTACAATAGCGTGTTTTCTATGATATCCATTTCTGAGATATCTTTGAAACTTAATAAGTTTCTTTTATACTCGGTAGAATAATTAATGCATCATTTTGTTCCTTCCAGTAACAAAATATTAGCTCTTCCGGAGCCTTCAATCAAATTTATACTAGCATATATTGTCGAACATTAGCTCTCTTTTAAAATTGGGTAAAATATGCTAATTAGTCTCTAGGACTATTAGCCTTTAAGCTTATTACGACATAAATCTCGCAAGTTATTGTCTTTCGGGCAATATTTTTCCAAGGCTATCAAAATTTTTTTATGCAATATTTGAAACATAAGTCTTCAAGGCTTTGATATTAATAACAAACAAATATCACTTTCTTGTCCACCGTTCATCTCTAGATGTGAACAAGCTCCCATACCTCTTTCGTAGGTATAAAAGACTAAAGACCAAGTATCTCATAAAGTTCAAATGAAAATTCTTAAAAAGTTGGTGTGCGTAGTAAAATAGTATGTAAATAGTAATAATAATATATTATCACATTGCTTCAGGACAAATTATTTGGCTTTACTTCAATTTGTCTTATGGCTTCAGGCCAAATTATCACATTGCTTCAGGCGAATTTGTGTTTCCTCGTAGGGCTAAGCCAATTTGTGTCTTCTCATGGCTTCAGGCCAATTTGTTTCATAAAAAAAATTAAATCAATATGGCTTCCATCTATTTATCTTCAGGATAAATAAAAATTTTATATATATATATATATATAGCATCGGTTATATAATAATGAATCAAAGAATATGAAAATAAAAACAATAAAAATTAAAGATATTAAAATTAAAACTTTTCGCTTCGCCATTTAGTTCTCAAAATGAGAGATTAAATTTATATGGCTTCCGCCATAAAATTAAGAAATTAAAATGATATGACTTGGTCATATAATTTTAGAATATGAAAACAAAGGTGTATGGCTTTTGACCATAATAATATTAATAAAATAAAAGAGATTGCATTAAATATAAAATAACATAACATTAAAAGTTAGCAATAATAACATAACAATAAAAGTAAAATGTTATGTTAGCAACAATAACATAACAATAAAGGTAAAATGTTATGTTAGCAACAATAAAAGTAAAATGCTTAATTTAAACGTTATGTTAGTAACAATAATATAAATGTTATGTTAGTAACATAAAAGTAAATGCTTAATTTAAATGTTATGTTAGTAACAATAATATAAATGTTATATTAGTAACATAAAAGTAAAATGCTTAATTTAAATGTTATGTTAGTAACAATAATATAAATAGTAAAACAATCATAAATTACTATGCAATTCTTTTGTGCATGAATAAAATTGATGGATGAATAATGATAAATAGTAAAATTACTATATAAAATAGTAAATAATCTCAAATCTTAACCATGGAACCCAATGTATAAAAACAATCGGTAAAAGAGTATTTTTCATTCCATATAGTGGTTTAGATTATCCCAGATATACAAATAAACATATAATAAAATCATTAGAGAAAGTAAATGAAATCGTTAAAGAAATTATACCTTCGTTATAGCAATCGTCCGATAACGTGTTATGAAACTAAGTAAAATAACGGGAGAGATTAAGATGAAGGAGATAAAGAAATGCAAGAGAGAAATGGAGAGCAAAGTGAGAGTGCTTCTTCTTTCTATTGTTCTCTTCTTTAACCTTTGATACATGCCTACTATATATAGGCAAGGAATTCTATTACAAGAGTTACAAAAGAATAAATCTACATAATGGTATATTATGAGGTTTTGTAAGTTTTTAACATTAGTCATATAAAACTCCCATGCCATTCATGTCATAGGTTACATTGCTTTAGAAACTCCAAAAGACTCTTCTTGAAAAGGTTGTGGACATTCACACCAATATTGGAATATTCATAACATTATAAATGATTATTTCATTTTATAAATAACATTGTCGGTTTTGGTTAAATGGAGACGAAGCGAAGAGAAGAGTTAAATGAAGGGGTTCCATTGAGTGTTATTCTCTTAGGTGCTTTTCTCTCTAATTAGAGGGATTAGGCATTTTTTTAAAAAAAAAAAAAAAATCATATATTCTATTTATTTAAATTAAATTATATGTTGGATCCTGAATTTTTTTTTACACCCAATATCTCAAATTAATTAATTTTCAGTCCTGCATTAAGAAATATTTTTCATGTACCCCAATATCCTAGAAATTAATTAATCTCGAGATCTTTGGATGCAAAAAAAAATTCAGAATGCATATATAATCTAATCTCAATAAATAGAAAATTTAAAAAATTTTAAAAAAAAGTCTAATCACTCTAATTAGAGGAAAAAGCACCTAAAAGAAAAGCGCCTAATGGGAATTCTAAATATTATCGGCTGCGCAATCAAAGGAGATGAATGCCTGAATTCATCTTTCTTCATTTTCTCTTTATTTAATGTTTGCATCATTAGATTCAATTTTAAAGGTTGAGATTTATTCTATTTACCATGTATTTTTTTACTGAAATTATAGGCGTCATTGAGCGTCCTTTGTAACTTTATTTCTTGGTCATCACTCTAGGTTTATCTTAGATTTCGTTAAAATTAGACAGGTGAGAATTTGTGTACGTAGTAATTTACAAAGGAATATTTTATCATTCTTAGTATTAAAATAAAGAATGAAATTCACGAATATAAATTGAGACTCGTGATTTATATTTAAATAATAATTTAAAACAACTCCATATTAATGTTTAAATTTATTCAATTTTTATGATCAACAGAGAAAATACATCAATTTTTGTCAGCGACAAGACATGAGAGCCATTCATCATGTGAAACCAAGAAAAACTGTAAAAGATAAATCAATGGTAGTATTATTGATTTGTCTCCGTCCTATCTTATTTAAAAAAGTTATACGTATTCATGAATTCCATTTACGAATAGATTGACCCACAAATTATTCATGAATTCCAAAGTTATACGTTTAGGGCAGCATCCCGGCCATCCTGATAATTAAATAAAGGGAAAAACATTTTCATGCTGTAAGAGAAATGTATTCTCATGTCATACACACATGAAATGGTGAGACCCACATATATATAATTAGCATTATATATGTACAAATATATATATCACCAATTTGGCAAAATTTAATATTGTTTAAAATATTATTGATTCATCAGATATCCTTGTCTGTTTTTTCATTGGACTTTTTTTTTTATGTCAACATTATTATCGTTGGTTTCTTTTTAATTAATATTATCATTGCATTCCTTGTTAATTTGATTGATCAATCCAAAACCAAAAGCATTGTTTATCCCGGAACCACATCTGGTACTACGCGTATACATAATTAATTTTCTCATGAGATTAGGTCAAGTCAAAATGCCTTTGGAGTCCATAATAGTACATGATAAATACTCCATTTGGTTACCAACGGGGGTTGGCTCAAGTGGTAAGCGACTTGTGTCGCTTAAGCAAGGTCTCGAGTTCAAGCCTTGTGAATGCGAAAAGCCCCGTTGGGAGACTCACCCACCATAGCAGGGTGCGCGACCGGTCGGATTCGGATTAGTCGGGCGAAGCTCGGATACCGGATGGGCAACCGAAAAAAAAAAAAAAATACTCCATTTGGTTCTAATTATAAGATCAAGTTGATTTTTTTAAAGAAATTAATTAAGGAAGCTAATTAAATTACTTTAAAGTAGTTTTTTTTTCCAAACTAATTAGTTTGACTAATAAACTAATATATAATATAAAAATACATAACATATAATATGATTAAATAACTTATTTAGTTTCCGTAATTTATATAAAAAAAGTCAACCCGGTATTATAATTAGGACCGGAGGAAGTATCAGTTATATATATGTGCACACTTACACGTGATTAATAATATACTGAATTTATATATGGCGTCGATTTTAGTAGAAGGGCACAAAATCTTAAGTTCAAATGTGTGTGAATGCATAAAACATAGTTGGGATAACTACTCAGCTCCCAGTTAAATCCAATCATGTTTGAATTTGACTGATATGATATTAAATAATGACTTATATGATTTTTATATATTTCATATATTTAGCCAGAGGGCATATTTTATTTGAATATTTGATTTGGTTGTTATCTTTTATAATTAATTCAAATTTCATTTTAAAATTCTAAAATGTTTTTCATTAATTATTAGGGTTAGGTTGAGACCTTGTCACTTTGTGTGTGTCAGTGTGTGTGTATATATTCTTTTTTTTGGGGAATCAGAGGAGGGAGAGATCGAGGAAACTTGGTATACTCGGTATTATTCAATTTATCAAAGCAAATGTGTTGAGGTGTCACCAAGTCAGTGAAAATGAGAGGGAGAGAGTGTGTGTGTGAAGTCAATAGATGGGATGTATATAATGAGCGTCGGATGTAAAATCCATAAGGAGAAGCAATCAATAAATTTAAAGAAGGTTGGTTTATATGGAGGAGATAAGGAAGGCTGCAAAAGCTGTGTATGATAACTTGAGCGAGATGAGGCAAAAAAAGAAACGGAGGATTTGTTCAGGTCAATGGACAAAAATGGAGATGGCAAAATAAGCCTTCAAGAGTTCATGACATCCTCCTCCAACAACAACACCTGTACAGCGGCGCTGCTCGGAAATCTGCTGGACAATCGAAAAAATCTTCGAGCTCATCGATCAAAACGGTGACGGCTCCTTGCAGTTTGATGAGTTTGTAACTCTGGTTTACTTGCGTTCAAGCCCCAGGCCGTGGTGTGATGGATGTGGCGATTTCATCGGAGGTTTGTTTTTCACTTGTACGCAGTGTCGTTTGGGGAACAAAGGTGTTGGGGATATGACTTATGATCTGTGTATTCCATGTTATCATGGAGGACAGTTTGTGCACGATCATACTGATTTTGTAGATAACTATTCGCTTCTAGCCATGATGCCAACTACACTATCATCCAAATCCAAGGTCCGTTTTTATAAATATTTCAACTTTAATTTATGAGTTTTATGAAATTCAAGTTGTTGGAAAGTTAGAACACATTAGTTAGTTAAAGTTCTATAAATAAAGTACTTAGTATGAGATTAAGATGAGTGAGGGAGAGTCAAAATCATCACCCAAAAGAGGAGAGAGGTTAATATAGTTTCCTACCTCATAAGCCACCGATAATTCTTGAGGTTTTAGTCGTTACTTCCAAGAATGAAGAATTTATTGTATTCATTGATGATCTTTATAAACAAGATTAGTTTGTCTTCACTGTTATTTAACAACTTAACACAAATATATAGGTATATCCAAAAGTCGCATAACAAATTAGCAGCATAGGAAATCATAACTGGTTCATGCTAATTAATTTGTTAAGAGGACTTTTTAATTTTAATATTCACAGTCTTTTTTTTTTTTAAGTACCTCATGTTGATTTAATATCCCTAGAATGAAAAGCAATAATTGATTTCCTTGAGTTATCTTTTTCCTTTTCAGGCAATTAGCTCTTCTCAATCAAGTGATGGATCAAGACGCGTGAAGGTGAGTGCATGTATATATATATATATTTGATTTTTTTCCCTCTTAATTTCGTGTGGATTTTTATGGGTGGAGTGAGAATTGAAGGAGAGTATTTTTGTTGATTTTGTCAGGAGAAAGTGAAGAAGTCATTTCGAAGATTTACAGAAATCGTAGGTTTGGCAGCAGATGTTGACCAATTGTCATCTTCAGACTCCGATTAATTTTATATACTATAAGAGCAAAACTAATGTTGTAATTTCCTGTATGAGTTTGACCATGTTCCTTTAATTATGAACAATATGACTTATCTTTAGGCCAAAAGGAAAATGTAATGAATAACCAGACCTACTAGTTATTAAAAGTCGATCAAAACCGCCATGGCGTGCTTCTGCAGTTTGACGAGGTCTCCACTCTATACTGTAGTATGCAATGTCGTTTAAGTAATCATTTACAGTCCCATGGACGAAGGTTTGTGCATCACCACATGTGGAGTCTGGCGAGCAAGATATGCTGTTACTGTGTACAGTTTTAAATGTAAAATTTAGTTTATATATAATGTAAATTGCATTACAAAATACATCTTACATTTAGAATTCTTGAAACAGTATTACCTAACTTTCATTCGCACGGATAGAAGCAAGTTCAAGGACTGTCTAATGGAATATATTTCCTTCCATCCTAAATGTAAGATCCAGTACAGTTGGCTCTTTTTTGAAGAGATTAAATAAGTTAAATAAATTACTTAATTATATCATACGTGTATGATTATATAATATACTATTAGTTTACAAAAGAGAAAAATTAGTTTAGAAAAACAAATAAAAATAATAATATTTTAAAGTAATTTAACTAACTTCCTTAATCTCTCTAAAAAAAGTCAATTAAGTAACAGGCAGTGCCATCTAATTGGTGCATGGCTAGTGTGTGTGTGTTAACCATGCACACTCCAATACTAAATTATCCATACTAGTTGACTCAAGCAGCACAGTTTGTGTTCAACTTGTGGATCTGAGTTATAGAGATTCCATATGTTATATATGCCGGCGACCCTTTAATACATTATTATGAACGAGTCATCAATATATGTCCTTCCTATCATACTGAGGGTCCACATTTATGTAGTAATATAGAGAATGAGAGTGAGAGTGTGGAGTCGCAGAAGCTGTCTATGTCAATTATACAATTCTACTAATTCTCATGATATTCCACAACTATTTTTAATCTTTAAATCCTTTTAACTCCAGACAATGCAACATATAGCCGGTCAAGGTACACTCGTATAGGTTTGCAAAGATAAAAACCAACATTGCATAGAGATTGCCCTTAAGTTTTTGTTGAAAGTCATAACCAATGAAAGAGATTTATTGAGAGTTGCCTCCATTGCATGTAGAATAATGACCATATACTTTTAGAAGGATTCATGTTCATTCTATCAATGATGACCTTTTGAGTTTGATGTGACCCATTTAAAATGATTGCTTCAATAACAGTTTTCTTTAGTTGAGTTATGAAGAGGCACATTTCGTTGCATAATCCAAATTGTTGATCCATGTTCTTCAGCGGCATAATGGGTGCTCTGACTTTCAAAGTTAGCTTTTCTGGAGGCAAACAAAATTATTTGTGTTGAGGAATTCTATGGTGTACAGATTGTCAAAGTTATCAGTCTTCGGTGGACTTACAAATTGAGTCACCACTAAAGAATTAATTTTTTTTTTGTCACCACTAAAGAATTCATTTTTTTTGGTCACCACTAAAGAATTCATGGGCATCCCTTGACGAGATGGAACACAAATGATCATTTATATATCCAATTCACCATTTCTATGCTTGGCGATAAGATTATGCAATTCACTATTTCTATGCTTGGCGCTAAGATTGCTTGGTCATTGAAGTATTCGTTTGAATATCGATGGTTGAAGATCTCAGGATACATTGATTCAACATTTGCATGTATGGATCTTGACAAATTGGTATTAACAATTCATCTGGTATTTCAATTTCAGCAATTACAATACCCTTCTTGGATAATTAATTTTACGGAAGATGAGGATGTACATGTATGGATTAGATTTTAGAGATTAGTGATTTTGAAGAACAAACTTTAAGTAGAATAGATTCTGAGAAAAAAATGATTATTGAACTGAACAACTTTTGTAAAAAAAAGTGACCCCAGAGAGGTTGTTTTCCTTTCATTAAAATAAAAAGAGTTGTTTTCCTTATCTTACAAAAATCATGTTTTTTATGTGAAAATAGACGGTGGACATATTCTTGAGGTGAGTTTTATGCCATGAGAGATACAAGTTTTTTTTTTTTTTTTTTTTTTTTTTTTTTTTTTTTTTTAATACAAAGGCAAGCAATAAGCTTGAAAAAGTAGAAAGCGTCTACTAATTAGACAATCCTATTGTGGTTCTGAGAAACTTCACCACATTCTAGCTTAAATAATTCTAAACAAGCAAAAGGTTGTGTCAGTAGGACCTCAAAATCCTGGTTGTTTTCATGAATGATCTGGTTGTTTTCATGATCCTATTTAGTCCCACTGTCTGAGTAGTAGGCCCATGCGGATAGCATGGATTTCCGCAGCAGTTGGGGTAGTATGCCCTAACTTTCGTTGAAATCCACATATCCAGTTACCTTGATGATCTCTGATCACTCCCCCACAAGCTGCCTGGCCTCTAGCATTATGGGAGCCATCCACATCCAATCGCACAAAACCTGGGGAAGGGGGAAACCATTTCGCTTCTGATCTGTCTGGTATCTGAAATATCTTATGTTGAAAGCGTCCATTTTCCACTCCCTCCATGAGATGCAATATACACCGGTGAACAATTGTTTTAGGCTAATTGTAAATGCCCTCAAATACTTTCTTGCACCTGTTCTTCCAGAAAAGCCAACATATGGTACCAAACGTTCGGTGCCAAGGCCACCTTGTAGTAGATCTATTTCCTGGGCTGTTATGCATGTTCCACTTCAACCAATCCTGCAAATTACCAGAGAAAAAATACATAATAGTATACAGGGTTAGTTACAAATATCCACACTCTTCTTGCAATCTCACAGTCTCTCAGAATATGAAGTATGGACTCTTCACTATCACACTCAAAAGGACATCTGTTTTGCACACTAGGATTATATTTAGCTCTGAGCGCATTAGTGGGTAATCTCTCATGAAACACTTGCCACATGAAGAATTTGGTTCATTCTGGGATTCCCCAGTGCCATAGACGCTGCCCTAAGGCGAGTCGGGTGTCATTGCCATCGGTGATAAATCATGGTGTATGCTGACTTCACATTGAAGTTGCCATCAGAAGCCTTACGCCAGTAAAAAAACATCATCAAGTAACCCTGTAGGTGGAGAAACCTTCACAATCTCATCAACTACTAATTCCGGAAGGAAAGTTCTCCATTTATCCCTATCCCATTGCCCATTATCTTTGACAAAATCTTTCACCACCATTTCTAAATCTACCATATGGTAATTTCTTTCCACATAATATTTCAATGGCTTTTCTAGTAGTGTCCAATTATCTTGCCATGCTTTTGTTGATAACCCACCTCTCAATTTCTTACCAAGTCCCATGCAAAATTGATCCCATACTGTTGTTATTCCATTCCAAACTGCTAACTGACACCTCCTTTTACTAACCCGAGGGAAAGTACTATCTCCACAATTATACTTACTACGAAGACATTTAACCCATAATGCATTAGGTTTCGTGATCATTCCCCAACACAACTTCATGATGAATGCTTTATTTTGACATTGGAGATCCTTTATCCCCAAACCTCCCTCATCTTTGTTTCTCTTTATCACATCCCAAGATATAAGGTGCATCTTCTTTGCTTCCCTATTTTGGTTCCAAAAGAACGTTCTACTCAGCCTTTCAAGATCTGAAAGAATCCCTTTCGGTAACAAAATAGATTGCATTTGGTAATATGGGATTGCTGAAAGGACAGATTTAATAAGCACTACCTTCCCTGCCATGCTTAGGAATTTTCCTTTCCATTTTGCAAGTTTGCATCCAACCTTTTGTAATAATGGCGCAAAAGTGATTTTAACCGCTCTTTTATGAAGTAGAGGAACACCCAAGTATTTTCCCAAATCAGATTAAGGCCAATACCCAATAATTGACTGAGTTCATACGCCCTATTAAAATGCACATTTTGGGAAACAAAGACCTTGGACTTGTTTAGATTTATCCTATGACCCGAAACTCTACAAAAGAGTTCCATTGCTTTTCTCACTACCATTACCTGATGCGAAGAAGCTTCACCAAAAAGCACTAAATCATCCGCAAAGAATAGATGAGAGATTTTGGGACATCTTGATCTGATTTTCAGAGGTTTCCAATTTCCCGTATCCACTTCATGATGAATAAGTTGCCCCAATCTTTCCATGCATAGTACAAAGAGATATGGACTCAATGGGTCTCCCTGCCGGATCCCTCTAGTGGGGTGAAAATTTTCTGAAGCTTGACCATTCCATAACACTCTCATAGATGCTGTACTAACACAACTCACAATGAGTTTAATAAAATCCATCCTCAGACCCAAGCTACGAAGAGTGAACTCCAAGAACTTCCAATCTAGCCTGTCATAAGCTTTTTCCATGTCCACCTTCACCGCTACAAACCCTTTCTGACCTTTTTTGGTGCGCATAGAATGAATTGCTTCTTGGGCAATGATGATGTTATCACACCCTTGACGCCCACTAATAAAGCTACATTGATTTTCTGCCACCAAATAATTCATCACCCCCTTCAATCTATTAGCAATAACCTTAGTAATGATCTTGCAACTTACGTTTTAGAGGGAAATTGGTCGAAAATCTTTTAGTGATTGTATTAATTTCTAGAATTTATTAAAAATCGGCGAAGTTGGGTCAGCGTTTCTGGAAAATTCTGGAGTTAGACGAAATTTATGGAACTTGAAGTGAAGTTTGTACTTAAAAGCATGATATTTTTCTGTATCTAGGGTGTTTGCACGTGTGGATCATATTTTCAAACACCAAGGGAAGAGTTTGCTATTTTTGAGGCGTGCCAGGTAGTAACTGTTGACTTGCATACTCTATGTTGCTTTTGCATGTGTGTTTTATCATGATGTAGGAGATCGGTGCGGTGCCTATTGGATTTGTGTGTCCTTAGGTTTACGATCTTTGTCTGAGATTGGGTTTGTAGTGCCTCCGCTCGATCACGAGATCGGGGTTTGTAGTACCTATTGATTTGTGTGTCCTTAGGGTTTTAGCTACGATCAGAGGACATGTAGGATCGTTTTGTGTGTCCTTAGGGTGTTGCTGCGAGCATCGAGGTATATGGGGTAGGTGGAGCCTATATGATTGTGTGTGTTTATAGGTGTCCACCGAGGCCACTAGGCTAGGGGTCGAGGTCGCTCACGACTACTAAGGCTGTTTGCGCGGCTTGTTTCGAGAGGGGCTTGTCTTGACCGAGGCGGTCTGCGGAGTTGCTACATGTCGGTTTGTTGTGACGAGGCGGGGTTATTTGTACTTCACGATTGTGATTGGCATTGCATGCATTGTACACATATTGTATATGAGTCTAACAGTTACTCTGGGGTTCAACCTTGAACTCCAGTTTGGATCAAAAGGATACAGGTGTAAGGTACTAGCGACTGGAAGGCTTGAAGAAGATAGAGCTTGGTCGAAAATACTAATTGTAAATCTTGGTCGAAAATCTTTTAATGATTGTGGGTGGTCAATCTTAGGAATTAATACAATATTTGTCTAGCGGTTAATCTCCTTTAAACCCTCTGGGTTATCAAAAATTTCCATCACCAAATCACAAATCTTTGGTCCAACCAATTCCCATTGTGTTTGGAAGAAATGGGGTTGAAGCCCATCCGGTCCCGGCGCTTTAAAAGCACCCATTTGAAAAGCTGCATTTTTTATCTCAAGTAGAGTTACTCCTTTTTGTATCCACTCTAACTGATAGTCAGCGAGAGGGGGAAAGCTTACTGGCCAAGTCAAGACTTCTACAGTAGTACCGTCAGCCGTGTACAAAGTTTTGAAGAACTCAAGTGCCACTAAAAAAAAGCTTTTAGGAACCCAAACATTTCGCTCATGTCTTTTCTTCTTCTTCCCTTTTCTACCTCCAAACTTTTACCTCCTTCCAGCGGTACTATGCCGGATGTTCCGTTTGCAAAGGTCAAAGCTTTCCTGTCTTTTTGCGGAATATCCTTTTGTTTATTGTTGAAAAAAACAAGTGAATATCCCATTGCTCGGTCGTTTTAGTTTCTTCGTTATCCTCTTGACACTGGCATCCTGTCACTCTGTGACCGAGTGGCGGGAACCTGACACGGGTTTTGATTTCAGAGGCCAGTCCCTGAAAAACACTCTCAAACCCTAATCTTTGCTCATTTAGTAGGAATTTCTGTCATATTTGGGGAGAAATCATTCATGCAGCATTCCGCAATTTACTGGCTAGCAACCAGAAGCATGGTCGTTTCGTCACCTCGTTGGCGTTCCCTTTCTCTCTTCCTTCGCTCTCCTGCACCCACTTACTGTTCATTCATCCCTTCACGGATCCTCCTGTAATGTCCCTCTTTCTCTCTTCTTTATGAACTTGTTCATATGCTTGTAAAATGTTGCGTTTGATTCCTTATATAGAATATCGTATTTTATATACACATTTGGTTATGCTTCATTTTGTGGGAATTCCTACTGAAGCCTTGAGTTCCGTTGAGGCTTTATTTTTGCCGTTCTTTCCTACTTAAAAAAAAAAGTGAGTTGAGTAAAATGTTTCTTCCTCTGGCAAGGCCAGGAGTATATCTTTTATCTCTTGGAACAACTTGGTGGAGCATTTGTGCTTCTTATGTGTCATTTTTTATACAACTACTAATGGCATTGCCGGGCCTGAATAAATATGGCGCCCTTTTTTTTTCATTCTTTAACCCTCGGTTTTGGTTAAAGGGTTTCGAGTTTCTTTCACTGATGATAATACGGGGGTTGAAGTTGCTGTTTGTAAAACCCCCCTCCGCGGGGGGGGGGGGGGGGGGGACTGAGATTTCAAACAAAGAACAAAGCTGCCAACTCCCTGTTTATATCTTCCAACAAAAAAGGATTTTATTATAACAACAACATTCTCTCTCTTTACCCAGAAAAAAAAACCCTTTTACTTTCTTCTAGGAGGCTGTTTTATCCTCTTTTCATGATGTTCTCTTTCTTTGTAATAGAGTTTATTTTCCTATAAAATAATAAAAGAATAAACTTAAACAGGGTTTTGAATTTAAGATTTTGGATAAAAAAGTCATGTTGGAAGATTTTCCCTTATTTGGGTCTTGATCTGGGTCGAATCAAAATTAGTTGGTAAGACGAAATACCAAGTTTGAAGTTTGCAATGTCAGCTAGAACTGTATTTGTTAAGATCTGTCCATGGTATAATTTGATACAGGTTGTCTCACTGTCTGTTCTACTCTTTCAGTACGGATAAAATATATTGTAAAATTAATGATCCTATTTGTCAGTGTTGCTTGATTGAATAGTTTCTTAGCATCTAAATTGTGGAACTTGTTGGACAGAAGACGTGGATATATTCAGAGGATATCTTCTTTCAAAGATAGGAAGATTTTGAGCGGGAGCAGTAGAGCAGCCAAGAAACATAAATCTCCAAATAATAATTTAGATGATAAAGATATTTCTCACATATTTTGGTGGAAGGAGGTGCCAATCATTTCCTGTTTAGTTAAATTTTGAGATTATGCATAATTGTTGAAGTTACATTATTTTTAGTGAGATATTGAATTGAAAGCTATCTTGCATGTCCTTTTCGTTCCCCTCCCAAAACTATGGCAGAAGATGCAGATGTGCAGAAAGCCTTCAACTACTCAGCTGGTTAAAAGGCTTGAATATTCCAATTTGCTGGGCTTGGATCCCAACTTAAAAAATGGAAGGTCTGGACTTAAAAAACATTGATGACATTACTTTTTCCTTTTTCGTAGTCTTTGTAACTGCCAGATGAAAACATTGATAGCTGGGTTTTCTTGTAAGACGTTTTTCTGAAACTCTAAAGAAGGAACACGCGAATTGTCTTTTATGCAGTCTTAAAGAAGGAACGCTGAACTCGGAGATGTTGCAGTTCAAATCCAAATTTCCACGTGAAGTTTTGCTATGCAGAGTATGTTGAGTGTAACGGGTTTATCCCAGTTTTATTTGGAGTTTGATCAGGCATTGTTAGGACAGTTTCCTTGTCTAAATAAAAGCCTTGTTCTGTTGAAGCTCACTTGTGACTTCTATGTCTAACTTGAATGTCGCACATTTTTTCCTGGTATTTTCTCACCAATTTTTTCAATTTTTGCTCAGGTAGGAGACTTTTATGAATCCATTGGAATAGATGCTTGTATTCTTGTTGAATATGCGGTTTGAACCCTTTTGGTGGTATGCGGTCAGATAGTATTCCAAAGGCTGGTTGCCCTGTTGTGGTAATGACTTTTTGCTCTTGTGCATGTCACTCTTTTAGAATTGATATATTTTATATTTAAGTATGTCTTTGGTTGCAGAATCTTCGGCAGACTTTGGATGATCTGACACGTAACGGGTTTTCAGTGGTGCGTCTATGACTTGCATGACTTTATAGTATCCCATGCCGGGGCACATGTTATCTTTTGTTTCCTATGGCCCCCATTAGGATGAAACCTGATGATATTAAACTTCTATTTATTCATAAATGCTAAATTATCTTGTGATGCTTTTCAGCTAATTTTATTTTATATGATTTTTGTTGAATGCCTGCATTTTGGTCATTACAGTGACACGTAACGGGTTTTCAGTGGTGCGTCTATGACTTGCATGACTTTATAGTATCCCATGCCGGGGCACATGTTATCTTTTGTTTCCTATGGCCCCCATTAGGATGAAACCTGATGATATTAAACTTCTATTTATTCATAAATGCTAAATTATCTTGTGATGCTTTTCAGCTAATTTTATTTTATATGATTTTTGTTGAATGCCTGCATTTTGGTCATTACAGTGCATAGTGGAGGAGGTTCAGGGTCCAACTCAAGCACGATCTAGGAAAGGTCGCTTTATATCTGGGTAATTGCAAATTTTTTACATGGTCTGAAAGCTAGTAGTTTTTTCCTTTTTTCATCTTTAAATATTTTGTTTCATTGACAGAGCTTTCTTTGGTTAAGCTCCAGGAAGTCAAATGTCTTTCCGGCTCATGTTTTTATATTTATGACTGTGATATTGATCTCTAGACAGATTTTTATGTTCACCTTTTGGGGATATAATAATAAAATTATTTTGAAATGAACAAGATACTGTTGGACATATTTACTAGTAATGGATATGATTTCAACTCATGTGCTAAAGTTCTTAAGTGAAGGCCTGGGTTAGGTGCCATTTATATCTCTAACATGCTTCTTTACACTAATGCCCTTTGGACTTGAAAAGGGGAGAGGGGAATGTGGGTAGCTAGAATCAAGCTCTTCACCTCCTGGACATAACTCAAAAGCTCAATTTGTTGAGTCAAGGCCCATGATGGATATTTCTATCAGTAACAGCAATGATTTGCAACATTTATGAATTGTGGTTGCTCTACACGACCTCCTTTGTACACTTCAGAGGTACTATTCGCAGCAAGTAATGTCTTTGGGCTCTATTACAAGATTTTTTTTTTTTTTGGGGGGGAATACGGTCTTTAAATAACACCTAAATCCCAAATGTAGAATATTTTGGTACCTCGTACTAAAATCTGAACTCAATCTGGGCTTTCTAGTAGCTTGTCACTAAAGCCAACGAGTCATAAAATATGTTTTCATTTTTCTATGTGAAAAATGTTAATGAGTTGTGAGGAACTGATAATTTTATCAAGCTTTCTTTGTGATGCGCAATTAAATATATTTTAATCTAAAGGAACTACTGGGACATCTGCTTTTGTACAGATATGTATTTACCGATGCTTATATCACCTTAAGTCGGTATGCAGGTAGCAGCTAAGGGGAATGGATGGTTCCTGACTGAAAAATATTTTATGCGATGATCTGTTTTGGATTTTAAACTTTTGTTGTCCCGAAATTCAATGCTTGTTGAAGTCATCTTAGCTTGTTCTTCAAAATTTCAGGCATGCTCATCCTGGAAGTCCATATGTATATGGACTTGTTGGAGTTGATCATGACCTTGACTTTCCAGAACCAATGCCTGTAATTGGTATGTAACTTATTTTTTCTTATTGTTGTCAATATTAGCCAAATAGTTTGGCGAATATTATCTTTAGTGATCTTCTGAGATTGTATTCAGTGCGAATAGCGGTTTAGCTAGCTTACATATTGGTGTTTATCTTTACTTTCTGGGGTTCTGGTTATCTTTGATTCTAATTTCTTCACTGGGAAATTAATAATTTTTAATTAATTTTTAGGATGAAATGATATCCTTTTGATTACTGTAATAGTTACTCAATGGCTCTGATTACGTGCTGTTTGATTGTCATCTAAATTTACTGCATATTTGAACTCACAATTCTTCATTGATATTGCTGTTTTTTTTTTTTTTTAATAACTTTGGAAGGTTAGATTCTGATGATAATTGGTTGTTTTAGGAATATCTCGTTCTGCGAGGGGTTATTGCATAAATTTCGTCCTTGAGACCATGAAGACGTATTCTTCAGAAGATGGTTTGACAGAAGAAGCTGTGGTTACAAAGCTTCGCACTTGTCTATACCATCACTTATTTCTGCATACATCTTTGAAGAGAAACTCTTCAGGTCCACTCTCTTTCTCATGTCTTTATCATTTCATCTGAACGCCAGGCGTGTTACAGATGCTTGACATGAATATAGGTCTAGTGCATCTAGATGAATAACTTTTCAGAGACTCTCAAGTTGTTAGAAGTACCTATGTTTCTATTTCTAGAATATAGACCCGGTGCATCTATTTCTGAAATGGCCTCATTTGTAGGACAGGCAGAAGTTTATATTATTTTTCTATATTCCATTTGCAGTCTGGCGAAAAATATGTTCTAGACAGTTACAAGTCTTTTTTTTACGCAGTCTTAAAATGTATGTGTTACAAATATAAGTATTGTCTTTACAGAGACATTCCGCTGGGGAGAATATGGTGAGGGAGGACTCCTATGGGGGGAGTGTAGTTCCAGACATTTTGAATGGTTTGATGGTGACCCCACCTCTGACCTTTTGTTTAAGGTTTGGATCTATAAGATGCCTTTTGTACCTTGTAATTCTAACATATGTGTATGAATGCAAGTGTCATTTGAAATAATCATGTTTCATTTTTTACTGTGTTAGGTAAAGGAGCTTTATGGTCTTGAGGACGAGGTCACATTCAGGAACACCACTGTGTCTTCAGAAAATAGGCCTCGACCTTTAACACTAGGAACAGCAACACAAATTGGTTAGTTTAAATCTCAGTGAAGAAATTATTGTTAATGGATATTTTCTTTGTCCATGATTTTCTTATATTTCATTTTGCAGGTGCCATTCCAACGGAAGGGATACCTTATTTGTTGAAAATACTACTTCCACCAAATTGTACTGGATTACCTGTACTGTGAGTTAGAAATTCTAATATTTTCATTATTTAAGATCTTCAGAGATCATTCCTGCATTATTATGGATCAGCTCTTCCTTTTACTTTTGTGTTGAGTGTTTTGACGACTTTTACATTGTCATGAATATGGTAAAACTATTTGTGTTCTTTTTCATTATTATTTTTTAAAAAAATTTAACTACAAATGACAGCTACGGAAGTTTTGATCTTGAATACGTCCATAATGCTTCATTTTGTATCATCACATTGTTTCTTATGCAAAATGTTGTGCTGTTCTTTTTGCTCTTTTTTTCTTTTTCTTTTTTTTTGGCTCTAATGAAGTCTGTTCTTAAGAAAAAAAGTGAAGAAAAAAATTATGCGCCCCCAGATTATCCTGGCTGTTGAACAGATTTTTTTCGCCACACTGATTAAAGTTTTAAACTTGTATCGTTTTTACTTTTGATCATGCAAATAGTCGGGTAATTCATAATTTTCTAGATTTAGTCATTGACTTTAAATATCTGAATGAAGTTCTTTTTTCTGCTCTTTGATTCAATCTGTCCTATTTTTAGTAATTAATCCAGAGTCAGTTGCAAGTTTCTTCTATCTTAATTTGTTTATCATGGTTCTCAGGTATGTTAGGGATCTTCTTTTGAATCCTCCTGCCTATGAGATCGCATCAACAATTCAAGGTGTGTCACAATATATTTTATGCTCATTGGCATCTGGAATATAATTACCTTTTTGTGCTGTACATTTTGTCTTGTTATACTTAATCCTTTTACTAATTCTTGTCCTATCTGTTTGCAGCAATATGCAAACTCATGAGCAGTGTAACATGTTCAATTCCTGAGTTTACCTGTGTTTCATCAGCAAAGGTTGTATGTAGGTTGCTTCTGCGAACTGTAGATGACATTTAGACTAAGCTCATTGCATTTAATTTCTCTTAATAGCATTTGTATCTTACCATTAGAATGGAGAGTGGTTGTAGATGACATTTAGACTAAGCTCATTGCATTTAATTTCTCTTAATAGCATTTGTATCTTACCATTAGAATGGAGAGTGGTTGTCCTCTTATAGAAGATTTTGATGACAATAAGTTTTAATCCTTCAGCAATGGTGACAAAGATGTGAGAATTAAACCATGATTAAATGCGTGTTGAAACTCATATTAGTGCCAGGGAAACATGATTCATGATAACTGAATATTGAACAGGTAGATAAAACTTGAAAGTTTTTTATAAAAATTTAAGGTTTAAGCAAAGGTATGGTTGTAGAACTTAGGGGCTGCAAAAAAACATTTCAGCCCTTGTACCTTTTCTCCTTGGTAATGTTGTGAATATGGTAGCTATAAGAATCCTAGACAATAATAAACCCCAAAGTTTTTTTCTCAATCTATAACACCAAGAATTCTGGATACTTATAAATTCCGGTTACTTTGAAACTCCCACTTAATTTGGAATGGTAATCCTGAATAATTGACAAGTTTCTAGGTTGTTAATGGTGGCAAGTGACAACAATTCAATAAGTACCGACTGGCCTAAATTTTTTTTACTAGCATTACAAAATCATTAGGTAAGTCTCCTACTGGGTGCTTGGTAGTGTTGGAAGATGTCGGAAGTATTCAGTGAACCATAGACTTCCCTCAAAAAATATGAGGCTTGAGGAAGTCCATTGTTCACTGACAGAATTCAGTTTTGTTTAAAAATTTTGCCATTCCTCTGGTTCCAAAACCTGCAAAATTCTATTTCACACCCGGCCATCAATTTTTGTTCTTGGTGCTTCTGAAACATACAAAACAAGTAACTTGCAATAGTATATTTTGCCATTCCTCTTGTTTCCTTGTGCTCTTTTTTGATACAGCAGGAAAAATGAACTCTTAACTTTGCTTCTGACTCTTCCCTTGTTTGTGCAGCTTGTGAAGCTACTTGGACTGAGGGAGGCCAATCATATTGAGTTTTGTAGAATAAAGCATGCACTTGATGAAATACTGCTGATGTATAGAACCCCAGAGCTCAATGAAATATTGAAACTTTTGATTGATCCCACATGGGTAGCGACTGGCTTGAAAATTGACTTTGAGACCTTGGTGAGTCATCTAAGTTGCATGGGTTATTTTTTCTTTTTTAAGTTGAGGGTAACTGTTTAATTTTTCTCTTTTAAGTAGGGAATAATCAAGCTAAGCCTAACAAACAGCCCTGCTCTTTATGCTATATTTTAGCCAAGGCAGGATAACAAGAATGGAAGTTTCAGTGTCATTTTCCTTTACGAGCAATTAAATTCAAGGCCTATTGAAATAAATACTTCTGTCATTGCTATCTGTTTGCCTTTTTGGATTTGTGTTGGCTTGTAAATATTTGTAATGTTTTCTATATTCCAGGTTTCTGGATGTGAAGTGATCTCAGAAAAGATTGGTGAAACAATCTATCTGGATGGTGAGAATGATCAGAAAATCAATTCCTTTTCTGCCATTCCTGATGAATTTTTTGAAGATATGGAGTCTTCTTGGAAGAGTCGAGTCAAAAGGATCCACATTGATGATGCATTTATTGAAGTGGAAAGAGCTGCAGAAGCCCTATCTTTAGCTGTATGTATCTGTAGTTCAACTTGGCCTGCTTTCTGCAAAATGAAAAAGCCTTGCTTCTAAATAGTACATTCTTTTTCATTCACGTGGTTTCTCAAATATTAGATAATTTATGGTTTATTATGTTTTGTTTCAGATATTACATGATTTTTATTAGTTAAGGAATTGTAGTGTATCAAAAGTTCCATCCTTTGGTGTCATTATGTGGTGATAGTATTATGCAAATTGAGTTTGAGGGTTCAGTGCCTCTGTGTCACATTTTTATTTTTCCTTTCCTTTTTTTTTTTTTTTTTTTTTCAATTTGTATGTTTTGGTTCAGCCCCTTACCTCTGCCTTCTGCTCTCCAAATATTTCAAAAAAAATGTTATTTTCTAGCTGTTTCATGTGTATTATATACGGAGGACTTTTTTTCCCTGAAGAAAGTATTTGTGTAGGTAGAGGAAGATTTTGTTCCGATAATTTCTAGAATAAAAGCTACTGCAGCTCCACTTGGAGGCCCAAAGGGAGAAATATTATATGCTCGGGAGCATGAAGCAGTTTGGTTTAAGGGCAAGCGCTTTGCTCCAACTGTTTGGGCTGGTGGCCCTGGGGAGGAACAAATTAAACAACTTAAACCTGCTTTAGATTCTAAAGGTAGAAAGGTTGGTGAGGAATGGTTTACCACAACTAAGGTAGAAGCCGCCTTAACTAGGTATGCTTAGGAGAACCATTGTCATTTTCTTTAGTTCCTCAAATTTTTATCTTTTTTCCTGTTAATTGTTACAAATGATGAGACACTTATATCAATTCAGGTACCATGAATGTGGTGAAAAAGCAAATGCAAGAGTTTTAGAACTTTTAAGAGGGCTTTCTGCTGAACTTCAATCCAAAATAAACATCCTTGTATTTGCCTCCATTTCTCTTGTTATAGCCAAAGCACTGTTTTCTCATGTGAGGTTTGTAACTGTTTATAATTGCTTCTGCTAAAGATATTATATCTTATCATGGTGCACTTATTTATTTGGCAAGATGAGATGAATTTGGTTAACATGAGTGTTATAATTAGATGCTTCATTTTTAAGACTCCGTTGCAAATATATGCAAAGAATTTTGATGACAATATTTTGTCTGTCTTCTAGCTTGCTTTAGTTGGAACATGACATTAGGGCCTGAAAGTATTTTAAGCTAAAAAGTTTCACTATAGCAGTTTGCTCAACCAGTTAAATGGGATGGCAGCATTAACCAAGTGCAATGAATCTTGTAGTCGAGAATCCTTTCTAGTCTGCAGTATCACAAATGATTGACTCCTATCGGAAGAAAGTGAATCATACTTCTTTAAATGAAGTTGTAGCAGAAATTTTAACTTGAAGTTGATGAAAAAGTCCTTAAATCTGATTGTGGTACATTCTTTCACTTTCTTTTGGAACGTGGGTAAAATATCAGATACTGATGTGCTATCTTATTGACTGGATGGATTCTGATTTTGATCATTGATGACTTACAGTGAAGGAAGAAGAAGGAGATGGGTATTTCCCACACTAGCAGAGCCCCATGGGTCTGAGGTAGTAATTATGAGTTGTTTAGTGGAGGAAATTCCTCAAGACATTGTAATGAATGTTCTGTGTATTAAAAAGAAAAAAAAAGAATGTTCTGTGCTTGCTGCCTTCCATTTGCATGTCTTGGATAGTTGTGTGACTTACATGATATTTCAAGTCTTGTTGGAAAATTGCATCTTTTATTGTAACTTGAAACCTAGTGTGCTTTTATAAACATGGCCGCAACTTGCTTTCACAGCAAATGGCAAAATCTCAGCTTTCCAATGTTACACACAATTGAATGCAGCTAGAAAAAGAGGAAATGGGACATTGGGATCCATAGTAATTTTTAGAGGGGCACTTTGCCGAAAAAGGTTGGTTCTTTTTCAAGGAAGTGAAAAGTATTATAGCAGTAGATTTTGGACTCTAATAATATGGGATTTGGAAATATTCCTCTAGGAATTGAAATCATAGCTAGTTGCAAGCAGCAATAAAAACTGAAAAAAAGTATCTATGAAGATCTGTAAATCTGAACTTTCCCCCTTGCTTAAACGTGAGCCTATGAATTGAAATTTGCATAGATAAAACTGGAGACGCATTAGCGTTTTATGCAACTTGCTGAAACTATTACAACATCCCCTGCATTTTTCCAGCCAAAATGTGTTTGTGTTTGTTGGTGCATATGCATGTGCTCCTTTTGGCAGAGAGCTTGCTCATACAGAATCTCTGATACACGTAAAATTAGAAAGGAGTGAACTTCCTTAGATGTATATCTTCATTCAGCATATCTTCTTTCAAACAAATTGTATATGTGGGTTTGTCGTAGGTGGATCACTAAACGAGATTTTTATGGGTTTTTTGGTTGTGATGTATAAATACCTAACAGACTTCATTTAATAAAACATAAAAACTAATAGACTGAAGATAGTCGTTTTTGGTGGGAACTTGTTTTGAGTAGTGGTTAAACTTTTGTGGTAGAATGCCAAGACTGTGGGTGAACCCAATAGACTGAAGATAGTTGACCTGTTGCCATACTGGTTCAACGTAGCAGAAGGAGGTGCCGTGCACAATACTGTTGATATGCAGTCATTGTTTCTTTTAACTGGACCTAATGGTGGTGGTAAATCAAGTTTACTTCGATCAATTTGTGCTGCTTCTCTACTTGGGATATGTGGATTCATGGTTCCTGCCAAGTCAGCCCTGATTCCTCATTTTGATTCTATCATGCTTCATATGAAGTCATTTGATAGCCCAGCTGATGGGAAAAGTTCATTTCAGGTTTGGCGCTGATTCATACTTTGCACTCAAGAAATGTTTATAATTTCAAAGTAAGGGAAAATTGGAGAAAAGTCCCACGTTGAAAATTTTATTAGCGAGAATGACCTGATAAACTTTTATATAGAGAAGGTACTAGCACTCTGAAAATTTTGTACACAGAATATTAGTACTCTGATTTAGGTCCTTCTCGCCAATAAAATTTTTTATGGAAGACTTTTCCCCAATTTTGCCTCAGTAATCAGTGTAAAGAGTGCTGAGGTTCAGCTTCTGGGAAAGACCATATGTGTACTTGTATTATCAGAGTTTATTGCAACCTAAATGCTGAGGAAAGCATAAAGAATTAATAGGTCTCTGTTTTTCTAGATATGAAATTGTATTTGCATGGATGTTTCATTCATCTTGGTCTGTATCAGGTAGAAATGTCAGAGATTCGATCTATCATTGCTGGAACAACCAAAAGAAGCCTTGTGCTTGTTGATGAAATATGCCGAGGTACAGAAACGGCGAAAGGAACCTGTATTGCGGGTAGCATCATTGAAACTTTTGATAGAATTGGTTGTTTGGGCATTGTATCCACTCACTTGCATGGAATATTTGATTTGCCTCTGAACACTAAAAACGTTGTGTACAAAGCAATGGGGACAGTATGTATCGATGGACAAACAAAGCCAACTTGGAAGCTGATCGATGGGATCTGTAAAGAGAGTCTTGCTTTTGAAACAGCCAAGAGGGAAGGAATTCCTGAGACTATTATTCAAAGAGCTGAAGATCTTTATCTATCAGTTTCTGCAAAGGAATTGCTTCCTCGGGAAAATTTCTCAAAGCAAGACCAAATATCTTCACGTGCAAATGTTGACAATTCCAACGAATCGCATCTTTACTCCAAAAAGGCTACAACAAGAGGTACCAAAGGGAGAATGGCACCAGTTAACCAAATAGAAAGTTTACGGCAAAAAGTTGAGAGTGCTATCTTCACAATATGCCAGGAGAGGATGATGGAGCTGCATGGAAAAATGAACACATCAGCGCCTGCCAAGATCAAGTGTGTTCTAATTGGTCCAAGGGAACAGCCTCCACCATCAACGATCGGTGCTTCAAGTGTCTATGTGATCATCAGACCAGACAAGAAAATTTATGTTGGAGAGGTACTTATCTTGACCCATAATAAATTAGTATTTTTTGAACTTTTGTAATATGTTAATGTGAATGATTATTTAATATGCTTCTCTTACCTTCTTTTTACTGATTGCTGCCCTCCTTTACCGGGATGAGCCGGTGATAGACGGATGATCTGGCTGGTCGTGTTCATGCTCATAGAACAAACGAAGGAATGCAGAATGCATGTTTCCTGTATTTCCTTGTGCCGGGAAAGAGCCTGGCTTGCCAACTAGAAACTCTGCTGATCAACCAGCTTCCAGCTCAAGGCTTCCAACTTACCAACATTGCCGATGGAAAGCATCGGAATTTCGGCACATCAAACCTTTTATCAGAATGCGCCACTGCTAGATAAATGTTGGGAAAACCTCCCACCGTTAAGTTTTGTAATTTAGCCACTCATTTATACAAAGGGATGGCTCTTATCATGTGTATATGTTGTTGTTGATTTCACAAGATTAGGCAATTCAGGAAGCAGCGGTTGCAGCATTTTTGTTTTATGTAGTTGCAGCAGCTGCATTAGTGTTCTTCCCTGCAAAATGGGAGGAAGCTATTGTTTTAACAATTCAAGAAAAGATGGTAAATTTCCATATAGAACAAGTCTTCTTTGGGCTTGTATTGATTTTATGAGATGACCCATTTCATGGAGCCAATTTTTCTTTGGGTCCATTTTTGCTCTCAATTTTCGTCAGTTTTTTAAAGGAACCCCCAACTCCTTACTACATGCATAAAAGTTGATATTTAAATTTGAGTTAAGGTCTATTTTTACCCTAGAAATTTTTGTGAATGAGTTTTAGGCACCTAGAAGTTTTATTTCAAGCAATGTTGTTCTGAAAGTTGCAAATTCGTATTAATATTGCCTTTCATTAATAGAATTAAATGGTCAACGGTTAGTTGATCAATAGATGGGAAAACTTGCTAAGATTGCTATAAATGGACCTTAATCCTTTAAAATTCCAACCATAGTTCCATGCACACTATCAAGCGTATTTTTAGTAATAAGCATTTTACTGTAGAATGCTTTAATATAATTATAGAGAATCGAAATCTAAATTCGTAGCTCATTTATCTTGAGGCATCGTAAGTTAGCATGAACTTTTGTCTTGTGAGGTGAGAGACAGTGAGGGACGATGCCATGTGTGAGGCCAACGGTGATGAGTGAGGACTTTTTCACAAATGACAAAGTTGAAGTAAAATAAGTTTTAACTTTAAGAAATTCAAAGTACTCTTATGAAAAAAATTATTTTAAAGAAAAAAATTAAAGCTGTGAAAAACAAGATTTTACCTAAAACTCTAAAGAGATTCTAAAGTATTTTTTAATATCAGTCAAGACCTTAAAATATTTTTTTTAAATCCAAAAATAATTTTTTAAGATCACGAAGTATTTTTTAAATAATATGAAATTAAATAAATATTTATTGATCATATAGATTATGGGATTTAATAATTAAGCAAAGGATAAAACATAGGTCAAATTGCTTTATATTCGTTAGATAAGTTCTTCAATCATACATTTTACCTTTACTATTATATATATGTGCATGTGTAAATTTTTCTATAAGCTATTATAATGTAAATTAGAATTTGTAAATTTTTCATAGGACACCTATTCTGTTATCATACACTTGTTTTGCTATTGTTAGTTATTAAAATATATATGTGTACCAAAGGAATATAAACACTAATTGTTTTGTTCCTATTAGTGGTTAAAATGTGTACAAGGAGTAAAACAAACGCAGTGATTTAAAAGAACTGATGAGGGTCACCGTGCCCTCACGCCTCAAAATATCTGGACGCTTCTTATAATGGAATGAATTTCAATATTTGTGGAAATATTATTGATTATTTAGATTAACCATTATCTTAATATTAATTTTGATATTTATTATATGTTAAGATTAAGATTAGATATAGATATAATAAGATATGAATATATTATATCTTAATTATTTTAATTTAATTAGGTTAAATTATATTTTAAAGTTACTAGCGTATACTCTCCCTTTACCCTCTTCTTCTGAGGGATTCTCGGACATTTTCGCTCACCGTCATCTTTCCCATCTCATTTTTATGTAATTCTCGACCCTATCCAATTTTGTTTCCCAGAAATTGTAGCAAATCTTTTTTTCTTTTTTCTTTTTTAGCTTTTCTGTTAGAATCGGCATTAGGTCTCGTGATGGACGAAGTTGTGCAAGAGTTTGAGAAGGTGAAGAAGGAATGGTATGAGGCATACAGTAAAACGCAAGAACATATAAAGGCAATTGGAGAATATGGGAAATCTGGGAAATCCGAGGAGAAAAATTCACTTCCCAGACTCAATGGGATTGCTCAGGATGGCTTGGCATTGCTTTCTTCCTTGCAGTTCAGGCTTGATCTTCTTGCTCCACAATTGCCCACTGATGAAGAGGTGGAATCTGCTACCACAGTGCTTGAATCCTGGAAAACCCAAAGCCAGAGGTATTTGTTTTCTCTTTTTTGTAACTGTAGGAATCAACGGAATCACATTTTTTTTCTTACGAAGATTCTCTTGTAACTGTGGTTAGTTAAGACTGTTGCTGAGTTTTGCTAAAATTAGTGATGACAAATTTACAAGCTCTGGTTTGCTTAATAAGTCATGAATTGAATTATATGTTGTCATGTTCTTGTGATTTCCATTGGTAATATCTGATTATTTTGTTACAGTTTGCGATTAAGTCTGAGGCATGCCAATCTGCAAGCGAAGGAAAATATGAGAAAAGCTGCTCAGGAGGAGGCAATTTACTGAATCACCTTTGCATTTTTCTTTTCATTTCGCTAGCCTCTCTCTTTCAAATGAATTGTTCTAATTATTACTCCCTGTCATTAATATGAAACATATTTGGGAGTTGATCTTAGTACTAAATATAATAGGACTATCTTGGTACTAAAAATAGAACCCATTTTTCATATTTGTGAATCTTTTCCTAATTTACCTCTATTTATGCTCTCCCCACAATAAACAAGAAGGAGAAGAAATGTGGGAATTAAGGAAGATGACTAAGGTATATATGTCATATTAACTAACTTCCTTATTCTAATCCAATTAGGTAAATATTTCTTATATTAAAGATTAAAAGAAGTATATTATCTTAGCTAGATTAAAATATAATCAACCACTCTATGGCTGTGTGAAAATGATGATATTTTGTTGTATAGTCAATTCATTATCATAATCATTTATGTATTAATTTGTTGTTCTCTAGATGGATTTGTTGTACCACAGTGTAAGTAACTTGTTCTCTTTCTGCATGATGCAGAGAGAACTACTTCTTGGTGGTGGAGGAGAATCTACTGTACGCAGACGCAACTTACAGTAAGTCATGGATGTAATATTCAGCTAGTGTTACCTAGTGTCAGCATGTTCTTCCTTATTTTTGTATCTTGTGTCTCCTTGTACTGAAAAATTCAATTAGCTAGATGGTCAGGATGAATATTTAAGTTGTCTAATTGTTATCTTCCAGAACAAAAGTTGGAATGACATCTGCTGCGGAGAGCATCACAGAAAGCCTTCGCCGAACTCGCCAGTTGATGGTTCAGGTCAGTGGCTAGATATCTCTCGTTTATCATTTATCATAATCAAAGTAAATCCATATCCTCTTTAAACATTATATCCTGTTTTTTGTGAGAGTATCCTGTTGGTGTTTATTCTGCTTGATCATAGCCTTCAAGACAAAATAGATGAACATACTCACTATCTTTGTGCAGGAGGTTGAAAGAAGCACAAGCACACTTATGACAGTTGGTATGTATTTCCACTTTCCTTTCCTCCACCCTCGATGTATTTCATGAAAATTTTAATCATACTTAATGGGTAGAATCTCATGCTTTCTTAGGTTTGCTTCATCAGTAACCCTAAGTTCATCTTTCTTTACTCTCATTTCCCTTTATTAAAAGACAAAATTAGGCCTTCTTAATTTTGCGGTTGACTTTGTGAACTTCCCAAGGATATCAATTTAATCAATAGCCTTGAAGATTGTCAGAATAAGGCAAAATGAAGAATAGAAACTCTTAAGGCTTGCTTATTACCCTGTTAAGTGGCTGATTATATATATATATATATATATATAGGTTATTGAACAAGAGAGTGTTGTCAAACCTCTTGTAAGCATTTAGAATCTAGAATTAATTTTGACCATAAAATTGTTTCAAGAAAAAAGATTGGGAGAAGCTAGAACTAACTGCATTGTATGGATTTTATTTGGAAAAACTGTTTTTAAACATATAGAGGAATCAACGGGAGTATTAAAGAAGGCTGAGGGTGAATACAAAGGGCAACGCTCTTTGTTGATGAGAACACGTAATCTACTCTCCACAATGCAACGTCAAGATGTCATGGACAGGTATGGGAAGTATTGAACCTGATTTTTTCTGCATACCCCTTTGTTTAGTCTCAAAGGTGATTGGCTCATCACAAGATATAATTGGACAGGATCATACTTGGGGTTGGCTTTTTCTTGTTCTCCATTGCTGTGCTTTATGTTGTTTCTAAGCGGATTGGGCTACTTGCATTACAGAGAAAGGTTACTGAAGCCGTTAAGGCTGGTTTGGTGGGGCAGGCGCAGTTTGATCATGATGTGAATCTCCAAGTCAGGGATGCGCCGGTTAATAATGCAGAGGCTTTAATGCATGATGAACTATAAGCCCCATTGTACTATTTTTGAAGAAATTTTATCGTGGTTTTTTACCAGAGAAGTTTAATTTCTCTAAAGAGGTATTTAGAATATGCAAAATATAAAGGTTTCCCACCTGTTGATAGGATGAAGCTTTTCTGTGTTTGGCCAAAGAATGAAGTTTGCTTGGAGATACTGTAAAGAAACCCCTTGATATTTTCCAGGAAAAATTAATCTGCAATGAAAATATATATATATAAAATATATATAAAAAAAAAAAAAAAAAAAAAAAAAAAAAAAAAAAAAAAAATGAATGGATGTTCCAAGTATCTATCATCTCATTTTAAGTTTTTATTTTCAAATGCAAAAAATAAAAAAAAAAAATTTAAATTATACTTTATTTGATTATAACATCTCTTTTCAAACTAAGATTTCCTTGTTCTTTTTTTATTAGTATTTTTCTAAATCATTCAGCTACTAACCCTTTATATTTTTTTGGACATATTAAGCTAATAACCAGCCAACCAGGTAAAGCTTGGTATGTGAATACTAGTATTACAAAACATATATACAGATGATCCCTAACAGGAAAACAGAGGAAAGTGTAGAGATTTTAGATGACACAGCATTCTGAAAATAAAAATAAAAAGAAGATAAAAAGAGCAAGGTTTGGCTTTTACTAGAATCTCCGTCTATGCGGTAGTCAGTCGAAACAACTCATTTTTAAGGCTCTATTTTGGCTGGCAGCCACGTACACCGACTTGCAAACAAGATGCGGAACATAAATGCATCATCTACCAACCTTTCTGATTCTTCTAGTAACTATTTTTCCCTAATGGAAGGATATATATATTCACACTTAATACTCAGCAAAGCAAGCAGCCGGTTCTAACAAATGAAATGACAATATTTCTATCGAAGATAAGAGCCAGCAGGTAAGTATGGTAATAACAATCCATTAGCATCAGCTCGTTGGCTTCAATTTCTCCAAGAGGATCTTGTTGAGGAGCCCTGGATTTGCCTTCCCTTTAGATAATTTCATAACCTGTTGTTTGACAGACATTTGTAGTTACAAATACCGAAAACAGACAGAAATAATAGAAAAGAAAAGGAAAAGGGGCTTCCAATTCTAAGAGTGAATACCTGGCCGGCAAAAAAACCTTGCAGCTTAGTTCTGCCTCCACGATATTGCTCTAGCTGCTTTGGATTCTCTGCAAGCACTTGGTCCACCATTTTTTCAATCTCAGCAGGATCTGTTACCTGTTCTTTCCAAAGTCACGTAAGCATATGCTCACATTTTCTAGGAATAAAACTTCATTCATCATGGAAATAGAAAAGCTCATGGTTCAAGGTGATGAACTGAAAATTGTAACAAGGGCAAACTAGGGTTGAAACCATTGAATCTAATCAAAATATTAATAAACTTCCCTCCTAGACACACGGTGATCACTGAAGCAGTTTATGGCTGTAACAATTGTTATCTACTTCTTCATGCATCACCCAAATTTCTTCTATTGTAACTACAGCTGGCACTTTTGAAAGTAAAAGGTTGTATGAATAAGAAGAGAGAAAATTACTGAAAGGCCCAACGGACAAGAAAGAAATCCTCCCCAAAAAAAAGCTAGTACAAAAGAATACAGCCTTAGCTAACTCAGAAGAATCTTTCCACACAAAAAAATAGGCCACTAGAAGAAAAGCGCCAATAAATGTAATCATCTCTTCAGAAGATGTGGTGGAAGGAATTTCTGGTCATAAAATAGAATCTATTGGGTTTTAAGTTTGGCACTTTCATGCATGTCTTACTCTGCTCAATTCAAAGTACACATCTACCATGAACATTCAAAGCAAAGTTCACTAGCTTTTAAGAAACCAATTTTTCCATGCCAGGTCAATCAAAATTCAAACTCTTTAAACAATAATAAAATAAAAGCAATGAATGATACACTGGAGCCCTACAACATATCTGCAACTTACCTGAACCAGATCCTTTTCTTTTATCAGCCCCTTAACAGTCCCACCCTTGGCTAGCAGCTCGAATAATATCTATAAGCACATTACAAGCTAAGAGTTGTATACATGAAGAATGTAGAAATATTACAAAATGCAAAAATAAATAAAGAGCATATGGCTTAAAGAAGCACCATTGACAAGTTGCAAAATAATATACCTCCTTCCCAATCTTGCCACTGATAACTCCACCTTTAATGGAAGCTATCAACTCAGACAGCTCTTCAGGTGTAAGCTTAGTTTCATTTACAGTCATCTTTTCATTTTTCATGAAGGCAGCAATATCACCCATAATCCAGTTGGCAGCCAGCTTTACATCAGCACCCTTTGCAATACTAGCATCAAAAAAATCTGCAATCTGAAAAAAACATGCCAATCATAAGCGAAATTTTGAAAATAATTTCCTGCAGCAAGTTCAAATGATTGATAATGTGAAGCATATGCTTCCAATCAACTAACAATTAGAAAATTGCTGGTGAAACAACCTTTAGAGGCATTAATTTAAAAGTGGTCAATGTAAAACTTAAACCTTGATATAAATATAAGACTAGTATTACTTTATAATGACTAAAAGATTCATAAAAAGCAAATTAGTGATGTTTATAGATTCCTATAGAGAATTAGAGAGGGAGAGGGAGAAGAGACGATAAGATAAAGAAACCCAACCATAACTTTTAGAAACAACAATGTACTTACATTTTTATCATTAGCAAGGAAAAGAACATCTTGCATGCTTAAGCCCATATTTTCATATCTTCTACGCTTTATTTCTGGAAGCTCAGGTAAAGAATTGCAAATATCATCAACATAGTCTTTGGAAAGAATGACTGCTGGAAGATCTGGTTCCGGAAAATATCGATAATCAGAAAGCCCTTCCTTTTTCCTCATTGTAACTGTTCTCTAAACAAAAGAACAATATTCTTTACGTAAATAAGAATGCAGGAAGTGGATACTATCTTTTACCGGCTACACTAAAAAAACCCCAATAATATCACAATTTAGTACTAGCCTGAGCGCCTTCTTCCCATAGACGAGTTTCCTGTACAATCTGATCTTGCTGACCTTGACTATGGAGTTGCACCTGCCTTGAAATTTCAAAATCTATGGCTCTACTCATTGATGAAAATGAGTTCAAATTTTTAATTTCAACCTGTCAATACAATTTATAATATCAGCCGCTAAATTTGTAAAAGGTTGTACCATTTCATATTGCATTGCCACACACAAAACAGAAGTCCACAACATTTTAAATACTTCACCATAGTAAAAAAACAATAGCCAAGCTATTTTACAAACAGTTTCTATTAATACTCAAATTGCATAGACTATAGAGATAGCTCAAATTAAACACAGATCCTTAAATAATATTTAGAGTAGGGACAAAATTCACGACATTTGAAAGCATGAGCAAAGTCTTCATGCAATTATATTATCAACATCAATAAAACCTCCCATTAATGTTAAAGGCAACGTGAATTACCTTTGTACCAAACCAAGATTGCCCGATGGGACGAACTGAGACATTCACGTCACAACGAAGAGAACCTTCTTGCATATTGCCATTGCTCACTCCCAAATACCGAACCAGTCTCTGTAATTCTGCCGCATACTCTGCTGCTTCAATACCGTTCCTCATATCAGGCTCAGAAACTATCTCAAGCAATGGTACTCCAGCCCTATTTAAATCAACCTGCCATGATAAACCACAAGATTTTGCCATGAATAACAACTATTTAAGCCCTCTAAAATTTTGAAGACCATGAATCCAACATAAAAATCTGTTCATATGCGATAAAACTGACACTGCAGATTGTCCAAGTTACATTAATATCGAAGGGTATTTGAAATTGATAATGAGTTAGAACTATATAACTATAAACAATATATACATATTAGCATAACAAAGAAGAAAACATGCAAGAGAAGTAAAAGGAAGAGGGCAGTTACCTGAGAGTAGCTACCATTTTCTGCATGTAGAAGCTTCCCTGCATCCTCTTCCATGTGAACTCTCGTAATGCCAAACTTCCTGTGGCCACCACCATACTCCAATGGAAGATCCACATCAATGAAACCACCGGCAGCAACTGGCACATCAAACTGAGAAATTTGATACCCTTTTGGAAGATCTGGGTAGAAATACTGCTTCCTATCAAACTTGGAGTTCAAAGACAACTTGCAATTAAGAGCAAGACCCAATTTCACAGCAAACTCTATGACCTTGGAGTTCAAAACAGGCAAAGCACCAGGCAAGCCCATGCAAATTGGACACACAGAGGTATTAGGTGGAGACCCATAGTTGTAAGGGCAGCCACAAAATGCTTTGGTTAGAGTGGAAAGCTGAACATGGGTTTCTATACCAATGACTGTCTCAAAGTTTTCGGAGATTTTGTTGAATTTTTTGGATTGGGTACTAGATGGTGAAACTTTGGCTTGGGAAGATTGTTTTTCTTGCGTGGCAGTTTGGGATTGTGCGCTTTTCATTGTGCAATACATAGCCCCATTCTTTCTTCCGAGTAGTGATACTGGATATAGTAGAAAGGAGTTCACTTGAAAGTTTCTGAAAACTGTGGACGCCATGTATGTTTGCTTGTTCGAAGAGATGAGCGAGCTTGAAGGAGTTTGCTAAATGAGAGTATATGTCTCCTCAGCAGATATCCGAACGATTTTTGTGTGGCAACGTTTTCTCCTGCTCCACACCGAATTCTGATGGGCCTTTAAAATGAGACACCATATGCCAAATAAGATGAAATAATAATAAAAAGAGGGGGGAAAACAATGTAGGAACGTAATCAAAATCAGTGAAATTTGGGGGGAAAAAATATATACGAGAACATAATTAATAATCATAATTTTCTTCTTTATTTAAAAATAAATGCATGCGTTGATAATTAGATGAACCTGCATGTGCACCCCCAAGTACAGATGTTACGGGGGAAAAATCATATATTATTTAGTATATATAATGCTGAAGAAACTCAAGAAAGTTGTTGTATAATTAAATAAAATATTCAAGTTCCATAAATTTAAAATGAAATGGTTATCAGATATTAGTTCCTCTTTAACATATTACAGTACTCAAAAAAGTGGAGCATATCCTTTCCTTATCCTTTTTTCTTATTATCTTTCATCAATTCATCTGAGTCATTGATTGGAAAGATTAAAAAAAAAAAAAAAAGTCAAAAAAGTATATATTATGACCTTTCAAATTGATTGAATAAACATAATTTAGAAATTATGAGGAATAATGAAAGAAACTCAACCGAGGGAAGCAGATTCTCTCCTCATCTTTTTTTCTTATTATCTCTCATCAGCCCATGTAGAATGTCAATTAGAAATATGAGAGAAAAATCAAAGTAGTATTGTAAGTAACATTCCAGATTGATTCAACAACATGATTTGGAAACTATATTAGAGGAGGGAGAGAGACGAGTAAAAAATAAATTGAAAGCTCCTCTTCAGCCGAAAAACAAGATCATAAAGTAAAACCCGTAAATATTGAACTAGGTCAAAGTGGAGTTTGCACCTTCAGCCCTTTTTTTAAGCAATAAAGGAGGTTAAAATCATTTAATAGTATTGACCCCAACAAAAAAATAAAAAAATAAAAAAATAAAAAAAAAAAAAAAAAAAAGGGGGGGGGGAAAGAAACCAAGACAATGGTACTCCAAATAATTTGTGTACTTTTTTTTAGTAAGCATGCGTAATTTGTTGAAATAAAGCATATCGTCCATTTACACTTGGAATTATAATCATTTATTTACAGGCATATCGTTAAATAAAATACTC
The DNA here is from genome assembly GCA_019022655.1 of Acacia acuminata. Classification (NCBI taxonomy): domain Eukaryota; kingdom Viridiplantae; phylum Streptophyta; class Magnoliopsida; order Fabales; family Fabaceae; genus Acacia; species Acacia acuminata. Next base: position 792,709 of record JAFJYI010000023.1, read on the forward strand.
TTGAAAGTAGAGTTCTAATGGAATTGGTTCTTATACAAAGTACTTCTCTTCATTCGTCCCTAACGCTAAGGAGAAAGCAATTAAACTTCACGCAATGCAAGCCAGTGACGAATATAATTGCTGTACAAGTAAAGCATTCTATACAGAAGAAAGTCGATACAGCTGAGTTACATTCTCACACATGGCGGTGACCAAGACCTGCAAATGCTTTGCCATTCGCCAGGCGGCGTAGGATACACAATTGACATCATCGGGACCGATTACAGAGAGTTCAGCAGATATAACAACCTGATTTCTATTTACTTTTCACCATGCAGAAGATAATTAGGCCAACGAATGAGGGACATGTATATGTAAGAATGTAAGACAATTACTTGTTTCCCTGATTTCACCATGCATATGAATATACATACATACAAAGTAACTTTTAATTTGTGCCTTGATAATTCAGAGCCTACATTATGATGAAAGCCTGCTACATGTAAATCAGAAGCAGAAAGAACCAGGGCATTTAATGACAGTCACAAAAAGTCGAGAACAAACATTAATCAGTGCTGCCTTCCTACAGATCAACATTTGCAAGCATATTTATGGCAATGCCAAAAGGTAATGAGCACACAAATCTGGCTTGATATGAGCAACCTAAAGGCTAATTAAACTGCAGTGATCCTGAACAAGTTATTTTATGTAGGAAACCTGTGAGGAAATGGAAAAGGATGAGACCCAACAGCTAACAAAGCACATCTTGAAAGGGCCAAAACAAAGCTTATTCCTCGAAGGAAAAAGAACAAATAAAGCATACAGCAGCTTAATTTCAATCACACTGTCATCCTTTAACCATTGAGGTACAAGGTAACAAATGATGCGCTTGTTATGCTAATTGTGATGATCAAAACTTTTTCTCTTCTGTAGGGTTCAAGTCCAACGTGAAATCAGAATACATACAAACACTTGAGTCGGACAATAGTCATTTACAAGAACAAAATATACAAAAAGGGCATAGTTCTATTCGATTCAAGAATGTTAGGATTACTAAAAACTAGACATGTTTTCCAAGATAAGTTGCATTGGTCATGTATAATGAATTGAATAGCATGGCTTACTATAGATTTTATATTTTACATTGGTATACAATGTACATTTCATGACAGCCTAGCTGCCAGCGTGAGAAAAAACAGCACAGGCAGAACTAGAAGCCATAATTCTAGACCAAAGGTAATTGGTACACAACGTACACAAATCTGAGATAATCATCAACAAAGAGTTGTGGTAGGCACGATTCATTACCTTGTATTTAATATTACTGCAACAACAGTACAACCTAATGAGTTCACAAAATGTCAACAACCCAAAAGCTTAAGTTATTATTTAAAGGCTTAGAATTGGGTTAACACGCCACCAATAATCAAAATTCCAATTACTTTAGAAAGGAAGCCTTTTGTTACCCAAATCAATCTATAAGAAAGATGTCAAGCTTGTGATACAGCCAATGTGGGACTTGCTATAGTATAACCACGTACAGAAGACTAGTACTATTCTAAAACTATGTAAAAAGTTTCAGCACTTCTGATGAGTTCAAGTGGTAGAGAGTACGAGCTAATGGATAAAAAGGGCATGATTACAGTAAAATTGTGTAAACGTAGATGTGCGTTTGTAGTCACTGCTCATCATCCTATTATTTTGGAATTGGAACATTGATGCCAAGTTTGGAAAAGCTAGAACAATTCTTACACATAATTCAAGTATCCAGGGAATAACATATTTCACACAATATTTGTGCTTGAACTAGTGCTATATATCATAAGACAGGGCATATGCATCGTTCAAATTCACTGAGATGTGCAAGGCTAGCATGCCTCATGCGTTTATTTGAGCCCGAGTTCAAACATATATAACCATGACTCCATTTTATTTGTTCAAATTCTATATCAGTAAGATGGAAAAGGATCCTCTAAAGTGCATTATGCACATACCACATATGATGTACAATAGATTGTCATTCATGAGTGTTAGATTTTGATTTTCATAGGTCTTCACTATATAAGTTAAAACATTTATGACCAAGCAATCAAGATTATGAACCTTTCGGTATTCTAATCAAAACCATGCATGGGCCTTTAACAAGCAACTTAAGCCTCTAATCAATAGTTTACACAGGTACTTCGCTTGATGCATGAGCAACCTCACAACAACCTGTGTATCTGGGAAAAGTGAAAACTACCTTTTTTTCATTTTCTCATCAATAGTTACCGCAGGAACCTTGCTTCTGAAATGCCAATAATGATTTGGAGGAGCCGAATCCCAGAAAAAAATAAAAATACTTATCTACCTAATTAGGGCTCTGGGTCAACATAAGGTATATTCTTTTTTAAGGGAAAAAAATTCTTCAAGCCTCTCAGCTTGCCTTTCAATCCAAAAGAAAATAGGTATGTTCTTCAACTTTGTAGCAGTTTCCCATGAAATGTTTCCAAGATTATGGCATGAACAGGATATGTTTTGCTTTTTCGGAAAAATGAGAAATATATGCAGTTTCCCGGCGAACACAGATTAGAGGGAAATGAAGATCAATCAGAAGGTGTTTCTTTGCCATTATTTTTATTATACAAGATAGAATAGGTTTAACAGTTTCTGTTTGCTGCTACTCTATTCATAATCATTTCAATCAATATTTTCAACAGCAGACTATACTAGCTAGTTTAGTCATTCAAACTGTTCACAGGTTATTTGCCCGGTTCAATCAACCCTGACAACTGGCTTTAGCATTAGAAAAAGGCTGAACAGTTTTTGAGAAATCCACTACGAGTTCTTTTAAAATCCTACCATGAATTCATTAATACTGTAAAATTGATCCAATCAAAGGTGATACGCCCAATTCAAAATTCTCCAATGCACAAAGAATACCATTTCATATTTGAAAAACTTGGATATCAATGTATTGTGTGAATTATATGCAATGTGGCAAAACATCAGGGAAACAAAATAATTTTCAAGAGAAAATAAGAGTGAACAAGGCCTGTGTCTTTGCTGTGGTCAAGAGAATGAAGAGGTTGTTACTGGGACTACTCATAAAGGTATAAGTTGATGTTATGCTTTGTGTTTGTTTGATTTGCATGGTTATATTTTCTTTAGTTTCCTGATTTGTATGGTTCTACTTTTGTTTTGTTTATCTGATTTGCAGGTTGTACTGAAGGTGTTTTACTTCTGTTCTCTGATATAAGTTTTATCCGTAAGTCTTCTTTTCCTAGCTTTGGGACCTGAACCTTACCTGGATTGCTAACAAACACACAAGTCTTTCAAGATAATTATATGTGATCAAATACTTGGGAAGTTGGGCTCACGTTCAATCGTTTGTCACTAAACCCATCAAAGAGAATTCAAGGGAGGGGGAAAATTTGTACGCGTATTTTTGGCATGTTAGAGATTGATACAAATTATCTTTCTTTTTTTTCAGACTGATATAGCATGACCATGAGAAAGATAAAGACGTATAAACTGTGAAACTTGAATACTCACTAGATCTAATGTATTTATAGCCTCAATTAGTCCATTGAAATGCAAAATAGCTTCACATATTACCTTGTCAAGATGGATTGTTTGTCATTTGCTAGTTCTAAATAACCCTTTGTCAATGCAAAGGCTAGTAACCGACCATTTGGTCTTTGCTTTTACTTTAAACCAAGTTCAAACCAAATTTTACAACAACTAACAGAGTCAAGTTCGAACGACTGAATAAACTTTCTCTAAACTATATTAGAATCAGGACAGAGAGGCAATTTGGAATGAAATGAGTCGTGATTTCCAGTATTACAGTAATAAAGTTTGTTCATTTCAAACTCTTTTTTTGTGATTGGTTCATTTCATACTTAATACATATTAATAAGGTGTAAGAGAATCTTCAGATATGCAAGACAAAATTTCACACGAAATATAAATTGAGAAAATTGGTACAAAAACAGATTGGGACTGCTACAACCAGCAAATGCTACAAAGGGATAATATAGAAGAGCAGCCATGATGCTTAATCATTAAAAAAAGCCAAAAAAATTAACTGCTGAGATGACAGAAACAATAAATTGATTTTCATAAAGATATCAATATATGATAGTTTACAGGGAATGATGTAACCAATAACAAATAACAATCTAGTTAAAAGATAACACTTTGGACAAATGGAAAAAGGATAACTGTAGAAACAAATAAGAAATATGATAGAACTTGGCTTTACCTCAGTGTATCGTGCCAAAAACTCAGCTTCAACATTTTATAAGGAGTATGAGTCTTTCAAAATCATTCAGTTACATATAGAAAGCTTTCCTGTCCATTCATCAGCCACCCCATAATCAAGGCTGAGCTCCCTCATTGGAGGGATGTTCTCCAATGCAAATAGCATAAGGTGAGGAAACATCAAATTATTGTGATCATACAGCACAAACTGAACCGACACATTAGGAATTGAACTGTGGCTCATATAGCAAGCAACATTCCTCATTGTGGACACATCCATCGCAAAATCTAAAGGAGGAATTGATGGATAAGATGGACGCACATAATCAGCATAAATTTGAGACACATCACCCCATTCTGAGGCTTGCCTATTAGAAAACCGACTCGGATATATCAATGAATCGCCATTCATTGACAAAATTTTTGCTTGCTCCATAGTCAGAACAACCCCAGCATATTCACAGATAAAAGCACCAGCATGAATAAGGTCCAATGACCTCACTCCCCAACCTGTTTCCCTTGACCTAAACAGTTCCATTCTATTTTTCAGCCCATGTTGTGTAACTCGATTTCGGCAATGTGGAGGACAACGACAGAAAGGGCCACATTCAAAAATAATAGGCTTCCCTCTCACAAGAATCCCATTTAGATTATAAGGGAATTGGCCGCCATTTTTCATGGCACAAAAACAGTTATCAGCACAGCCATCAACGCAGTCACAACCAGTAGCACTCCCACTTTGATGAAATACAAATGGTGGAAAATTAGTCCGTGAAAGATATTCATAACGAAGAGGCTCGTTATCCCTATCTATGTCATTAAAAAGACGAACAGGAACCCTCTCCCTTTGGTTAGAAATATCAAGACTGAGATAGGCCATTGGCTTGACAGACAAAGGACTCGTCCTAAGAGTCTGAGCAAGTTTGAGAATAGCACTACCCATTTGAGGTTGGCCGTCAATTCTGACAAGTTTATACTTGTAAACTCCAAATCCAGATTTACCCACATCAAACCAGCATTGAACAATTCTATACAAGCCATCATAAACGTAGATTTTACTAGAAACACTTCCCTCGTATTTGAACCCTCGAATAACACGCACTTCAATCCCATAATGCATGCTTCTTTCCATAGCACGATTTCCTCCTTCCAACTTCTGGTGAACAACTTGCCTTGAAATATTCTTACCTTGGCCTCCATGACCCGTGTAGATTATCACATCACCACCGTCTTCGTCATCCTCATATCCACCAGAAACTATCACACTGGTTGCTATCGGCTCCCCATTTGTGCTCTGGCTGGAAGGAAGATAGTCAATTCCAGCTTGTGGTTGACCGTGCAACCCAACCACGACAAGTTCCATCCTAAAAAAGAACAAATCGCCAATGTAAATCCCTGGAATCGCACCCACTATACGCTTATCACGATTAAGCCACAATCCACGATCCCTCATTAACGAGGCAGCCCTCAGATCACCTCGCATCCTTTTGGCGCTAGAAAAATCAAATTTCTTCTCATCCTCCACCGCTGCCAAGACACGCAACGAATCATAAATCATCCTGGTCCTTCTAATAATGTCTCGGAAATACCTGTCATCTTCAATTCGAAGATCATTGACCCTCACCAGCTCCTTCAAACGCGGAGTCCGCCGTGGAGTAACGACGGCCGGAGGAGCCTGATTTTCCTGTGGCACAGGAACAATTGCCCGCGAATCTGGACCTAAATCGTCGACATCTACCTTTGCTTTTAAACTGTCAGCTAACATGGTCCTAAACTGCTCGGAAAATCGATAAAACTCCGCATATAAGTTGTCTTGTTCCGTCGATGCGCCTCGTGTGTCACCGGAAGCGAGGCTATTATCACAGAAATTATTGCGCTGAGACGGAGAGAGCGCTTCCAAGGCATGATTCGAAAACATGGTCCGGTCCACTTCTTGGGGTTCTTGGGGATGATGGTTCAGACAGGGCTCGTCCAACGGCTCGAGCTTCGGTTCCAATTTCGGTGCCCGCAACATGGTGGGGGTAGCGGCGGCGGCACCAACATTGACGGGGTTGGTGCTGCCACCGGGTATACAGGCGGATGGGTCGGGTAAGTGATTGAGATCTTGAAATGGTACAAGAGAATCCATGGCTTTGCCGAGCAAAATGAAGGTGTGTTTATTAGGGTTTAAGACATGAGAATGAGTTCAAAATCTAGAAAGAAGGAACTAGATGTCTAGATTCGAGCATAGAATCATCAAAAATGAAAATCGAGAGAGGAAAGAGAAGGACGGGGCACTTCGTACTCAAGACACGGTACCTGTAATAAAACTGTGTAGTTCAAGAATCCACGGGCTCTTTCTCTCTCTCTCTGGCATTTTACGTTTTTTTTCCGTGGCTTTTTGGATTTTCTCACTTTATTTAAAAAAAACGAAAAAGAAAATTGGTTTTGGTGAAAGCTTTTCTTAAATTTTGAACTGAACTTTACTTTTTTGAATCTTCCCTCGCTGCGGGAATAGTTCTTGTTTCCTGGGAAATTTCTGGCGCCATTTCCTTCTCAATGGCAGGGCCTCATCCTCAACCATTATGACCTCTTTGAAATCTCTCCTGGCATGGTCAGAGAATCTGAATTCAGGCGAATATGTATTGTTCATTTATTTTAATTGATACATAACATATAACTTTTAATGTTTTTGATAGTAGAATATGAATATGCGTACTGCGTTAAATGTACTTTCCCATGCAATTGTACTATTTTTATGGATATTATTCTGTTTTGCCTGAATAAATGCATTCCATTATTTTTTTAAATGTATAATATACTCTTCATTATTTTATATTACCTTCGATCCTAATTATAAGATCGAATTGATTTTTTCTGAAGAGATTAAAGAAGCTAAATAAGTTTCTTGATCATATTACTTGTTCTGTATCCTTAAATTATATATTAATTTATTAGTCAAACTAATTAGTTTGAAGAAAAAATATAAATATAAATATTATAACATAATTTAATTAACTTGTTTAATTTTTCTAAAAAAGTCAACTTAATCTTATAATTAGGATCGAAGAGAGTTTAATTTTTCTAAAAAAGTTGTTAATATACTTAATCTTATAATTAGGATAAGAGCATAAGTTAAGGATATATACATTGAGCCAATCGTGTACAAACTAATATCATCGCCGTATTTATTTATTTAAACAATATGTATGTTAAAATCGTTACAATACGACCCCTTAATCAAATTTGACAATATAATTTATCATTTTGACTTCGAATTATGGTAACTCCTTGGTTCAAGGAGATAACAAAATTTGTACATGTTACTTTCTTGGGTGAGATCAACAATTTAATTTCAAATCACTTAAAAATCTTGACATCTCTACGAATTATAATAACTCTTTGAGTGTTGGTTTAGATCATTATGCAGTTGAGTTTACTTAAAATCGTGAGTTTAAGTAAAATAAACATTTAAGATTGAATAACTAATTTGATTACTTTGGCGGTTTGATTGAAAAAATAAAAGTGACGAGGAGAAGTGAAAAAGGATCATATTGATAATATCAAATTGTATGTTGATTGTTGATTTAGAAACAAATTCTTTCTTACAAATTAAGCAAAAAAAAAAAAGGGAGGAGATTCACAAAATGGTCAGATGGATTTATAATAACTCCTTAATCATTGATTTGTGGGGATTAAAACTTTTGTTTGTTATATTTTATTGAAAAAATATACATTTGAATATAATTTTTCTGTCAAATACACATTTTATGATTTAACGTAGAATCCCTTATTTCATTACCTTTGGCAGTTGGATTGAGAAATAATACTGCTACGGAGAACTCAAAAAAGATCTTATTGACAATATTAAATTGTTTGTTGAATTAATAAATAAAATAAAATTCTTCTAAATTAAGCCAAAAAAACATAAATTACAAGTTGAATAATAAAAAGGACATTAATTACGAGACAAGAGGATCTAATAACCATGGCCATTAATTGATAAATTAAACTCATGTAGAGAAAAATATTTTGACCAATTATTTTTTGAGCAGAATCAACATTTTAAATTAAAATCCCCTAGACCTTCTTTATCATTTATATAAAGGAACTAAAACTTTTGCGTATTAGAATTTTTGGTCAAATACACATTTAAATATACTTTTTTTTTTTTTCGTAAGATACATTTAAGTTTAAATAGATTATTATAAAATAATTACATGATTTATTATGATTACAAATAAATATTGTTTATTGTGCATGGAATAAAAAAGATTGCTCACCAATAAAAATTAAATTATACAATAAATATTATATACTTCATAAAGCAATGCTTTAAATCAGTATGCTGGCAAAAAAATGCTTTAAATCAATAAACTATCCTTTTATGGTTGTAGAAGTTTCTAGAGCTCAAAATACTGTATAAGAACTTACACATACAACGCAGGAGTAGCAATACTTGTTAATTCTAATAGCGGGTTATTCACTTTCTCTCATCCGCCCTCTCTATAAAAAAGGGTGTGTGTGTAATAACACATTTGTTACATTTAATTAGTTTTAACTAACTTGTTAATTTGTATAATTTAGTTATCTGTAACTTATGAAAAGGATGGAGTCAATATTACTTTACTCCTGAATCATTAGGAATACGATTTATCACTTACCTTGAGGAAAAAGACATTTGTTCGGGCTTCAATTGTGCAACCGATATGGCCAAGTTGCACACAACTAATATGAGTTGCAGTCACTAAAAAAGTGTTCAAGAACATATTCTTTAGAGAAAACCTTTTAAAAGTAACTTTAAAATTATTAAAAGATAAAAAGGTATTGCAAATATTTATAATATTAAAGAAGTGTTCGGGCTTGAATTATCTTTTTTAAAATTTTAAAAAATGACATAATTGTCCCTCTAAGTCTATAATTAAGAATAGAGATCAAGGCACAATTTCTTAAGTTTTCACCAAGGTTTTCATAATTTTAGATAAAGTTTTATCAATTTTTCATAACAATTTCATAAGTTGTAAATCAAAATTTACAAAATATGTAAGGGTTTCAAAAGTTCAGGTAAGGTTTTCAAAAGTTCTCAAAAGAATTTCACAACTCTCTTAAAGAATTTCACAAGTTGCAAATTTTAATTCATAATATCTGTTAAGATTTTCACGAGTTTTAGTAAAGGTCTCACAAGAAGTTTATACAAGGTTTTTACAAATTTTCAAAAGAATTTCAAAACTTCCTTAAAAAAATTCACAAGTTGTAAATCATAATTAACAAAATATAATAAGGGTTTCACAAGATCTCATAAAAATTTCCCAAGTTTAGAAAGGTTTTCGCAGTTAACTCTATCAAGTTTAGAAAGGTTTTCACAGTTAACTCTATCAAAGTGAAAATTAAACTTCAAGGACAATTTTATCATTTGCTTTTAATTTTAAAAAGGATAAGTCAGGCTTTAATACCTCTTTACTATTATAAATATTCAGAACGTTTTTTTCATCTTTAACATTTTTGAAATTCTTTTTAAGGGATATTCCCGAATCTTTATCTACTATTGCCTTTGAGCAACAAATTTCGCAACGGGACCAATTTCTCCTTTATAAAAGTCATTATTTAATCTAAATATATAGTGATATTATCTTGATACTCAAAAACCTAGTATGGTTTTATTTTAAGCACAGATATAATTATAATTGATGATTGTGAAAATTGATTTTTTTTTAACACGTAAATTAATATATTTAATCAAATTTATAACATATCATAATCAGAGACTGATACTTTGGAAAAACAATAATTAGAAACTAGGATCTCATTTATTTGCTCAGACTAAACAATAACCATGTTCTAATTTTGGTCCAGAAATGTTGTGAATTTGTTATGATGGGCTTTGTATGATTTATACTGATAAAAAATTAAATGATCAGTTGATATAACAAAAATAAAATGTTAAATTTATAACGAGCAGCATTATTTACCAATTGCGTGATTTATTTTTTCAATTCATTAACACGTACGTAATTCCCTGCTAATTATAACCATTATAACGATTTTGTGTATTTTACTCCATTGGGTTCTATATAGTTTCTGATCTAATTAACTAATTTATGAAAAAAAAATTAAAAAAAAAAACTGATTAGATGAGGTGTTTGTTATTACTCCTCCGGTCCTAATTATAAAATTTATTCCAGAATTTGGAAGGATTAAGGAAAAGTTAAATTAATTAATTATGTGTATTTTTTTAAAATACCCTTACCCAAAATTCATGCATCAGATGGAACTTGTATCCACTATCAACTAGTCACTCATTAAGGAAGCCACCTTCCCCTCGTTTTTGTTGTTGACCGGAATGTCATTATTGTTTGTGAGACTTTTTCATGTTTCTTAAAATTTCGGACTTCTTCATTTTCCATGTTCTCAAAGTTGAAGGTCTTCTGATGGTAAAATAAATAAATAAATAAAGTTGAAAGTCTTCGAATTATATATTTATTTTTTAAATTTTATATTTTTATTTCACTTAAACTGAAAATATTAAAAAAAAAAAAAAAAAAAAAAATAGATCACTCAACAAGTTGTTTTTAAAAATAAATTAAATAAGAATTCCTGAAATTTTTATATCATCGAAAATTTATCCCGTGGTTCAATAGAAGTCAGTTTCCAAGTTTCTTTCCATTCCCTCACAAATAGAAGGAAGTCAAGAAACCACTCAATTAGGGGTGATATTTTCTAAGATTTAGTAGGGGTGATATGGGAGACAAAAATTGCTCAAAATTATTTTATATAAAAAAAGTATAATTTAGGTATATATGACATTAATGAGTTGCAAACATTATTTACTTTATAAAATATATAGGTGTATTATTAAATTATTATTGTCTTTAATTATAATTGAGAAAGTATAAATAGGGGTATTATAGGAAAAAAACTGACAAAAATTAAAATTTGCTCTTAGAATTAGGACCAAAACCAACTTCAAAATTTACTCCTATAATTAGGATCGGAGGGAGTATTATATAAAAACTACGTGTCACTCCCTAAAATTGATAATGATAATAATAAGGGAGAATATGGTATTTATTCTGGTAAATTGCAACTTTTTTTATAGGCTTTTTAACCAAAATAATCATTTTAAAAAAAAAATTACCAGAATGATGCACTATTCAAACTATTATCCAATCTAATGCTAACGCCCACCGTAACGTGAGAGGGCCCCCACGCATTTTGGTAGTGGCGTGAGACTCTCTCACGCTTCTGGTGGCATGAGACAGTCTCACGTGATTAATAAAAATTAATTAATAAAATAATTAATTAAATATATAATTAATTATAAATAATAAAATTTTAATAATAATTAAGAAAATTAAAATATCTAAAATTTATTATGAACTCTAGGAACAATATTAATTAGTAAATTAATTAATTAATTATTATAAACCTAAATATAGATGACTAATTATTTAATATTTTGTACATTAACAATTTGATATATAAAGTATCCATCTTAGATAAGATAAGTTTAAATAGAGAATAATAATTAGTCAAACAATTAATTCACTAATTAAAAATTTACAATAATACAATGGATGATCCACGCTTTACGCTTTGCTTTGTTATAACTAAATTATACCGCGTAATCTTTTGTTATTTGTTATAATATATTATCTAAGATGGATACTTTATATATCAAATTGTTAATGTACAAAATATTAAATAATTAGTCATATATATTTAGGTTTATAATAATTAATTAATTAATTTACTAATTAATATTGTTCCTAGTAGTTCATAATAAATTTTAGATATTTTAATTTTCTTAATTATTAATTAAAATTTTATTAATTTTTTATTATTTATAATTAATTATATATTTAATTAAATTATTTTAATTAATTAATTGTTTTTTTATTAATTACGTGAGACTGTCTCACGCCACCAGAAGCGTGAGAGAGTCTCACGCCACTACCAGTGGCGTGGGCCCCTCTCATGTTACAGGTGGCGTTAGCATTAGATTGGATAATAGTTTGAACAGTGCATCATTCTGATAATTTTTTTTTTAAATGATTATTTTGGTCAAAAAGCCTTTTTTATACCCTGTCTGAAATTATACATAACCTCTTATTTATAATGAAACTTTTATAAAGAGATCCTACAATAAGAGTAACAGTGGGAATTTTTTAATTTCAAAATGGAAGACAGCTTTTCTAGTTTGAATTTGTATTGAACTTGGTGCACACTATTTTCTTTTTATATATTTTATTTATTAGTGACTTTGTATAGTTGATGTTTTTTTTTTTTTTTTTTTTTTTTTTTTTTGTTCAAAATTAGTTGGGATTTACTGAATTATTAATAAGATGCGTTAAAAAACAAATAGATAGTCCACATCACAAGTGGCTAAAGAGTATCGATGACACTGTGGCAAAGTACACAATTGTTCCTTGACTTTATACAAAATTTCAAATTTGTCCTTTAGCTTTAAAAAGCTTTTTTTTTTCTTCCAGTTCTTTAGCCTTGATATCATTTGTCTCGAATGATAGTTTTTGTAATGATCATTATTATTTCAAAAATTAAAATCAAAATTTTAGCACTTGAATTTTTTTTTTCACTTTTTAAATTTTAATATCAAGATTTTTTATTAATGATATATGATTAAATGGGTGCATTTGCTGACAAGGTTTTTAAGATCTCGATTTCAACTTTTGTGATTTATTAGACACATTGCACTAGTAATTCCTATTAGTAAATTTAGAATTCATTTTGTTATGAGGCAAGGTTTTTGACTGAACTGTGTCTCATTGAATTTTGATTGGGTGGTTTAAGATGTACGGTGGTGTTATATAATAAGGATGGAGTGGGTACATCATGTCTGTTTAAATTAGTAATTAAGAAACACGTTCACTTAAGTCGAAATAAAACTCATCTCACATATTTAATTCATTCACCGTAAATCATGTTAGAAAAAACAGTTTGTACTATTAATCCAAAGAAACACTTGTGTGCCACCAAATCACCAATACATGATACTCATTCTATAATCATTAAAATTTTCATATAAATATATAATTACACAATTTATTATTTTGTAAACCTTATTCTCATGAAATATAATGTATAATGAATCGAGATAAAGGTGAAAAATTAGTAAATTCTGGAGAAAAATTTATGAGGTTTAAGAGTTTTTTCAGTTACGAAAAAACAGAAATGACTTAAAAACCAAACAATAAGAATATTCTAATTTTTCTTTCATGTCATATATACCACTCTTATCGTTATTATATTAGTCTGATTTGTGGAAAAAAAATTGTCTTTAATATAAGTCTATCTTTAGAGTCATTACTGAATATTTTCTAAATTTACTCCTATTGAATATGTGAGAAAATGTGCCAATAACATATTTTTTTCATATTCAATTTATTAGAGAATGGCAAATTTAAGAAACCAAATGTCTTAACTTTCATTTCTTTCTGGCGGTGAGCACATGTCAAAGCCCAACACCAAGGAACACAATCAAGATCTCGCTGAAAAAAAAAATCTCTACCAGATGTTTTTTTTTTTTTTTTTTTTATATTAAAAAAGTTTTGGAAAGCCCAACACCAAGGAACACAATCAAGATGTCGCTGAAAAAAAATATCTACCAGATGTTGTATCCACACAAAAAAAAAAAAAAAAAAATCTCTACTAGATTTTTATCGTACATAGAAGTCTTTAGGAATATTCTAGATACCATAATCTTGCACTATAAATATATGATACCTTCAATTAATGAAAAACATAAGAGAATAATATCCATATTTTTCTATTATTCTGAGTTTATATTCTAATATGGTGTTTGACAAAAAGGAAAAAAAAATTGGGAAAATGACATGAAGGTCCAAATTAAAGGAAATAATATTGGAAAAATCTCATAACTTATCAATGATAATTGACAAGTAAAAGAGCAGTTATTAGTGAATGAGATAAGTTATGGGGCTTATTTTATATTATTTCCTTTAATTAGGACTTTTTTGTTATTTTCCCCCAAAAATTTCTTAGTATATTGGATTTAGAGACAATGTACAAACCACATCCTTTTTTTTGCTTTTCCAAATATCATTACTTAATCAATTTAAGATGTGTTAAATGTTTTAACTTTTATTTCTTCCTTTATGTGTAATTTGATCAAATTGCACTTATAATAATGACCATGTTACATATTTTCTAGATCCATATATGTCATCTTTACGGAGAGATAATGCTAATCTTCTTACATGTTTTTGGAATGACTTGTTTTTGAAATTTGGCTGGTCACATCACTTTCCTTTTCTCTCAATTCCTGCATTCTGCACATTTTGTGAGAACAACGGCCACAGGACATTGGGTTTAAGAGTTAATGCTAGCTGTCAATTGCCAAATATAAAATAGGTAACATTGGGTTTAAAAGTTAATGCTAGCTGTCAATTGCCAAATATAAAATAGGTAACCGCCCACATGGAAAAACATTTATAGTTATTGACCATTCGTCTTACCTCCAAAAAAAAAAAAAAAAAAAAAAAAAAAAAAAAAAAAAAAAATGTACCTTTTGCTTTCCTTATCTAAATTGAACGAGCTACTAGGAGTCTCAAGCTCTCAAGCGTTTCGTTTAAAGAATTTGGGGGGAGGGAAAGGAATTTAAAGAAAGGAAAAAGAAGATTTGAAAGATGAAGGAAGATGACTTGAGTTGTTTGGTAGAAAGAAAATGAATGGGTGGTAGTTGGTAAAGAATTAGAAAATGTATATTTTACCCTCAAAAGAAATTAATTCAAAATAAAAAAGAATTTTTTTTTAAAAAATGTTCTTGTTAAAAATACCATAACTTATATTAAGGTTATAAGATACATATTGTGTATCTTAAATTATATATCAATTTATTAGTCAAACTAATTAGTTTGAAGAAAAAAATATAAATATAAATATTATAACCTTATTTAATTAACTTATTTAATTTCTCTAAAAACATCAACTTAATCTTATAATTAGGATCGGAGAGAGTATAAGTTATGGTATTTTTATTGATGGACCTAGTCCTTTTTATAAGTTACATTTTGCAAATCTAAAGTTTTAATTAATTTTTTTCTTATTTTTACCCTTAATATATTGATTATATGTCTCTTTAATAAAAATATATTACCTCCGGTTTAATTATATGAACACTTAAAGTATTCCTATAATTAAGACTAAAAGGAGTATTAATTATATGTCTCTTCAATATCCATCTATATCTTCTACAATACTTGTAATAACATTGTTAAAAACCATTATGTGAGTGACTGTTTTTCGGGGGAAATATTTATGCTTATATTAACGCTGTTAGTATATCCCATTTATCTTTTACACCAATAAAATCAATATCCATATTTATAACTCTCTTTTGGCTATCCATATTATTTATAGCTCTCTCCCATGATTTAAGGAGTTATATAATAATAATTTAGCCTTTAAATCAATGAGTTCTCATAATCACATTTCAAACTAAATCTAAAGCTTAATTGCTAAGAAATATAGTTGGCCCCTTGATTATAGTAATGCTTATATATATTAACATCTTTAATGCCCATTTTGTGTTTTCCATTCTTCATTGTTCATGATCTCAATTCGTCATCCCCGGTATCAAGGCAAGATGCGCTTATAAACTTATTAGAGATAGTGGATGATGACTACAAAGACATCACATCTTAATGTATGGAAAATCGGCATGATTTTGGCTGATGCAAAGATTTGTAATTTACGCCTATTTGATTATCGAGTTTTGGGTTTTCTATGCTCTCTATGTCATGATTGTCGTATTCTTCATGTAGGGCCATATGATTGATCATTTTTAAGCTTAGAGTCAAGACTAGCAACATGAAATATACATCCACTAGTATGAGTGTTTTGCAATTTTCTGACGGGGGAGATATTTTGCAACAGTTTACATACTCAGAATTAACAGCATGAAAAGGATTTAGTTGACAATAGCACATATTGTGATTGAGCATTGTAATATCCTGAATCTTAAGCCTAGATACTTAAGGACAAGACGACATCAGGCATACAACTAGTCGGGAAGAGTCCAAAGGATGTCGAGAAATAGAATAGCTCTCTTGGACTATGTGATTCTTCCATACTGAGCAGTGGACCTAGTAAGCATAGGCCGTAAATTAAAGTGGTGGTGTAAAGGGGCACAGAACCCTTATACGATGTCATTGGGTTGGTAAAAAGATGTCACTCAGCTATGTTATAAGGCACGAGACAATTGGTCGAGCAAAGTGTGCTAGTATAGTAATGTACATGACAATTCCAAGGCATATAGGTGTACCCTGCATTTTTTGGGAAACGACACTCATATGTGGTGCCAAGTGGAGCACACCTACAGAGTCTAACCTTGTGTCATCTGGTGAGTCAAAGTCTCGAGGGAACATCGATAAAGTAGTTTTAATAAAGTAGCTTTATTAAAGTAACTTTATTAAAATAGCTTTAATAAAATAAGTCATGATAATTAATAATGACACAACTTTTATGTTGGCATGGTCTTATCATGACACATTTTTATGTTAGTCCAGTAGAAACAAGACATGTGTCCTTTACCATGACAAATAAAAAGCTACTTTGGTGCTGGTCAAATAGAAAGGTGACACGTGTCCCTTCATGATTACAACGTACAAAAGCACTTTTGTGTTGGCAACACCAGAACGAGCCATATAGCGCTTGAGTCCAGGGAATCCTCCAGTCTCCACCGACTTAAGGCCCTTAATATTCAGTCAAACCCTTCCCAAATCATCTATTCAAGTTGGCCGAACACATATACGTAAGAGGAGGAGGTGTTGGCGAAAATCAAGAGAGGAAGAGGAAGAAAAAGTTCAGGGATCCAAGGTGAGTTGGATGCCTATGTCTTTGATCTCTTCTAACATCCTTCTAACCTATTAAAGGCTCTTATTCAAGTAGTTTAAGGAGGAGGGTCGAGACCCTTGGAGCCAAAAGAGAGAAGAAAAATTGCAAGAAGACATAAGAAAAGCCAAGGTGAGGCATGATTCTAGTCTTCTTGTTCATGTTCTTGGTGTTCTTGATAATAGAACCGATTCCTTCTTGTTTCTTGAGATTTTAGAAGCCCTAAACCCTAAGGGGAAGTGCTTTACATTTGTCCAAAAATGGGTAAAAGTGGGATTAAGGCTTAAAAACAAGTTAGGGTGTGATTAGAGACCAAAATATGGTGTTATTGCAATGAATCTTAGAAGAACAATTTTGTTGTCTTTTAATACTCATTTTCGGCCTGAAACAGGGGACTTAGGAGGAGTGATATTTTGTCCATTTTGATGCTTCAAATGGGTTTAAAATGCCTTTGGAAAAATGCAAAACCTCAAATCTGCTATGTGTTAAAAGTGGGATTAAGGCTTGAAACTTTGCAAGATTGTATTAGACATCCTAAGCTTTAATTTGATATACAATATGCCAAATGAATCTATATATTAGTAGTTATGGATTTTTAAAGTCGGGATAGTTGGATCAATTGAAGTTTTTGGATTTGTTTGCATCCAAATGGATAATAATTATATTTTTCCTTGAAACTAAACTCAGTAAGGGTCGTATAGCCTTTGAAACCATATTAATTAGATTTTGGGAGAATTAGTTACAATTTTGCAAAGTTAGTAGAACAGCTTATTGGACACAGCTCCCATGGTAAAGCAGAGGTTTCCGACAATTGAAGATTTTGGATCAAGACAAGGGTAACTGTAGGTTGTCTATAATAATTTCTGTAAAATACTTTTAGAATTTGTAAGTAATTCGTATAACCCTGTGAGAATTCCTGTTGTAATCAAGTGTGTTATATCAGTATGTTGTGCTATTTCTGGTTGTCTTTGATTATTGCCCACTTAGCTTTGTAATAATACTCTGATAATTATCAATATACTAAAAGGGTATTAAGAGTACTTAATTATATATTTATTTGATTGTTGTTTGATTTATTTCTTGGGTCTTTTTTTCCAACCCTTCGAAGTAGAAACACATGCGTCAAGTTCCTTGACGGCATTGATGTCTACAGAAAAAGTTCGAACTATGATGACTTCTAATAGTTCAATCGTCAGGATCTTCAACCACTCCCTCAAAGAGAAAGACGATACATGATGCTCCATTAACTTGCTCCATTAACTAATAATGGGGATGTGGGATTGTTTAATATCTCCACCCCTACCTTTAGGGCCAACGAAACAATAATCAATAAAATAAAAATAGAAAAATAAGTTCCCGGGTGTTATTTTGAGTTTTTCAATGCGTCATTTTAGTAGTCTAAGTTTTATGTCTGCTTTACTTTTTAATTTTGTTCAGCGTTTTCACATTATATTAGGCTCTTATAGCATGACATTTGCCTTTTAGACCTACTATTTAATTTTGATTTTATAATTTTTTGCCACTTATGAATATCCTTTGGTCATGATATATACATCGAGCTAATCATGTGCAAACTAATAATCATCGCCGTATTTATTTATTTAAACAGTATGTATGTTAAAATCGTTACGACCCCTTAATCAATTTGTGACAATATAATTTATCATGTTGACTTTGAATTATGATAACTCCTTAATTCAAGGAGATAACAAAATTTGTACATGTTACTTTCTTGGGTGAGTTGAACAATTTAATTTCAAATCACTTAAAAATTTTGACATCTTCGAATTATAATAACTTTTTGAGTATTGGTTTACGTCATTGTCACGAATTTATTTAAAATCATGAATTTAAGTGAAATAAACATTTAAGATTGAATAACTAATTTGATTACTTTGACAGTTTGATTGAAAAAATAAAAGTAATGAGGAGAAATGAAAAAGGATCATATTGATAATATTAAATTGTATGTTGATTGTTGATTTAGTAACAAATTCTTTCTTACAAATTAAGCAAAAAAAAAAAAAAAGGAGATTCACAAAATGGTTAAATGGATTTATAATAACTCCTTAATCCTTGATTTGTGGGGATTAAAAATTTTGTTTGTTATATTTTATTGAAAAAAATATACATTTGAATATAATTTTTTGGTCAAATACACATTTATGATTTAACGTAGAATCCCTTGTTTCATTACCTTCGGCGGTTGGATTGAGAAATAATAATGTTATGGAGAACTGAAAAAAGATCTTATTGACAATATTAAATTTTTTGTTGAATTAATAAATAAAATAAAATTCTTCTAAATTAAGCCAAAAAAGCAGAAATTACAAGTTGAATAATAAAAAGGACATTAATTACGAGACAAGAGGCTCTAATAACCATGGCTATTAATTGATAAATTAAACTCATGGAGAGAAAAATATTTTGACCAATTATTCTTTGAGTAGAATCAACATTTTAAATTAAAATCCCCTAGACCTTCTTTATCCTTTATTTAAAGGAATTAAAAATTTTGTCTATTAGAATTTTTGGTCAAATACACATTTAAATATTATTTTTTTTCGTAAGATACATTTTAAGTTAAATAGATTATTATAAAATAATTACATGATTTATTATGATTACAAATAAATATTGTTTATTGTGCATGGAATAAAAAATAGGTTTTCATGAGGCTGATCTTGAGCCACCATCCAAGCACAAATACCTTCGTTTAAGAAAATATTTTTTGTGTAGAAAGTCTCAAATTCAGGATCTTCCCATTGCGTAGATTTCTTGAGAAATGAAGTCATAAAGATTAAATTATAGAATAAATATTATATACTTCATAAAGCAATGCTTTAAATCAGCTGGTAAAAAAATGTTTTAAATCAATAAACTATCCTTTTATGGTTGTAGAAGTTTCTAGAGCTCAAAATACTGTATAAGAACTTACACATACAAGTATACAACGCAGGAGTAGCAATACTTGTTAATTCTAATAGTTTCGGGTTATTCAAGTATAATTTAGTTATCTCTAACTTATAAAAAGGATGGAGTCATTAATACTTTACTCCTGAATCATTAGGAATACGATTTATCACTTACCTTAAGGAAAAAGACATTTGTCCGGGCTTCAATTGTGCAACCCATATGGCCAAGTTGCACACAACTAATATGAGTTGCGGTCACTGAAAAAGTGTTCAAGAACATAGATCTTTAGAGAAAATCTGTTAAAAGTAACTTTAAAATTATTAAATGATAAATATTTATAATTAAAGAAGTGTTAGGGCCTGATTTATCTTTTTTAAAATTTTAAAAAAATGACGTAATTGTCCCTGTAATTCTATAATTAAGAACAGAGCACAATTTCATGAGTTTTCACAAAGGTTTTTATCATTTTAGATAAGGTATTCACAATTTCTCATAAGAATTTCACAAGTTGTAAATCAAAATTTACAAAATATGTAAGGGTTTCATGAATTCGAATAAGGTTTTCACAAGTCCTCAAAATAATTTACAACTTCGGTAGAGAATTTCACAAGTTGCAAATTTGAATTCATAAAATCGATAAGGGTTTCACAAGTTTAGATAAAATTTTCACAAGTTCTCAAAATAAATTCACAAATTCCTTAAAGAATTTCACAAGTTGCAAATTTTGATCCACAATATTTGATAAAGTTTTCTCAAGTTTAGGTAAGGTTTTCACAAGTTCTCAAAAAAATTTCACAACTTTCTTAATAAATTTCATAAGTTGCAAATTTTGATTCATAATATCTGTTAAGATTTTCACAAATTCTGGTAAAGGTCTCACAAGAAGTTCATATAAGGTTTTTACAAATTTTTAAAAGAATTTCAAAAATTCCTTAAAAAATTTCACAAGTTGCAAATCATAATTCATAAAATATAATAAGGTTTCACAATATCTCATGAAAATTTCCCAAGTATAAAGGTTTTCGCAATTAACTCTATCAAAGTGAAAATTAAACTTTGGGGGACAATTCTATCTTCTGCTTTTAATTTTAAAAAGGATAAATCAGGCTTGAATACCTCTTTACTATTATAAATATTCAGAATATTTTTTTATCTTTAACATTTTTGAAATTCTTTTTGAGGAATATTCCCGAATCTTTATCTACTATTGCCTTTGAGCAACAAATTTCGCAACGGGAGCAATTTCTCCTTTATAAAAGTCATTATTTAATTTAAATATATCATGATATTGTCTAGATACTCAAAGACCCAGTATGGTTTTATTTTAAGCACAGATATAATTATAATTGATGATTGTGAAAATTGATTTTTTTAACACGTGAATTAATATATTTAATCAAATTTATAACATATCATAATCGGAGGCTGATACTTTGGAAAAATAATAATTAGAAACTAGTATCTCATTTATTTGCTCAGACTAAACAATAACCATGTTCTAATTTTGGTCCAGAAATGTTGTGAATTTGTTATGATGGCCTTTGTATGATTTATTTTATTGGGGTTTAAACTTCCGTGTTGCGTAAGAAAGAAGATTCCTAAACACACGCGTGAAATAATAGGACCCACATATACATATAATACTAATTATATATATGTGTGTGGTCCCACCATTTTATATGTGTGTAACATGAGAAAACACTTCTCATATAATATGAGAAGTGTTTTTCCTTATTTTATACTGATAAACAATTAAATGACCAGTTAATATAATAAAAATAAAATGTTAAATTTATAACGAGCAGCATTATTTACCAATTGCTTGATTTATTTTTCAATTCATTAACACGTACGTAATTCCCTGCTAATTATAACCATTATAACGATTTTGTGTATTTTACTCCATTGGGTTCTATATAGTTTATGATCCAATTAACTAATTTATGAAAAAATTTTAAAAAAAAATTGATTAAATGAGCTGTTTGTTCTTATTATATAAAAACTACGTGTCACTCCCTAAAATTGATTATAATAATAAGGGAGAATATGGTATTTATTCTGGTAAATTGCAACTTTTTGTATACCCTGTCTGAAATTATAAGCCACGTCAAACTCATGACCTCTTATTTATAATGAAACTTTTATGAAGAGATCCTATAATAAGAGTAACAGTGGGAATTTTTTAATTTCAAAATGGAAGACAGCTTTTCTAGTTTGAATTTGTATTGAACTTGGTGCACACTATTTTCTTTTTTTATATATTTTATTTATTGGTGACTTCGTTAAAAAACAAACAGATAGTCCACATCACAAGTGGCTAAAGAGTATCGACAACACTGTGGCAAAGTACACAATTGTTCCTTGACTTTATACAAAATTTCAAATTTGCCCTTTAGCTTTAAAAAGCCTTTTTTTTTTTTTTTTTTTTTTTTTTTTTTTTTTTTTTTTTTTTTTTCCCAGTTCGTTAGCCTTGATATCGTTTGTCTCGAATAATAGTTTTTGTAATGATCATTATTATTTCAAAAATTAAAATCAAAATTTTAGCACTTGAAAAGTTTTTTTTTTTCACTTTTTAAATTTGAATATCAAGATTTTTTATTAATGATATATGATTAAATGGGTGCATTTGCTGACAATGTTTTTAAGATCTCAATTTCAACTTTTGTAATGCATGATACTCATTCTATTATCATTAAATTTTTCATATAAATATATAATTACACAATTTATTATTTTGTAAACCTTATTCTCATGAAATATAATGTATAATGAATCGGGATAAAGGTAAAAAATTAGTAAATTCTGGAGAAAAAATTATGAGGTTTAAGAGTTTTTTCAGTTACGAAAAAAACATACTAGAAATGACTTAAAAACCAAACAATAAGAATATTCTAATTTTTCTTTCATGTCATATATACCACTCTTATCGTTATTATATTAGTCTGATTTGTGGAAAAAAATTGTCTTTAATATAAGTCTATCTTTAGAGTCATTAATGAATATTTTCTAAATTTACTCCTATTGAATATGTGAGAAAATGTGCAAATAACATATTTTTTTTCATACTCAATTTATTAGAGAATGGCAAATTTAAGAAACCAAATGTCTTAACTTTCATTTCTTTCTGGCTGTGAGCACATGTCAAAGCTCAACACCAAGGAACACAATCAAGATCTCGCTGGAAAAAAATCTCTACTAGATTTTTATCGTACATAGAAGTCTTTAGGAATATTCTAGATACCATAATCTTGCACTATAAATATATGATACCGTCAATTAATGAAAAACATAAGAGAATAATATCCATATTTTTCTATTATTCAGAGTTTATATTCTAATATGGTGTTTGACAAAAAGGAAAAAAAATTGGGAAAATGACATGAAGGTCCAAATTAAAGGAAATAATATTAGAAAAATCTCATAGCTTGTCAATGATAATTGACAAGTAAAAAAAGCGCTATTATTGACAAGTGAAGGGGTTATCATTGACAAATTATGGAGCTTTTTTTATATTATTTCCTTTAATTATGACCTTTTTGTCATTTCCCCCAAAAAATTTCTTAGTATATTGGATTTAGAGACAATGTACAAACCACATCCCTTTTTTTTCTTTTCCAAATATCATTACTTAATCAATTTAAGATGTGTTAAATGTTTTAACTTTTATTTCTTCCTTTATGTGTAATTTGATCAAATTGCACTTATAATAATGACCATGTTACATATTTTCTAGATCCATATATGTCATCTTTACGGAGAGATCATGCTAATCTTCTTACATGTTTTTGGAATGACTTGTTTTGAAATTTGGCTGGTCACATCACTTTCCTTTTCTCTATATTCCTGCATTCTACACATTTTGTGAGAACAACGGCCACAGAACATTGGGTTTAAGAGTTAATGCTAGCTGTCAAATTGGCAAAAATATTAATTAGGTCACTGCCCACATGGAAAAACATTTATAATCATTGACCATTCGTCTTACCTTTTCTAGCCCCCCCAAAAAAAAAAAAAGTTGTACCTTTTGCTTTCCTTATCTAAATTGAACGATTTTACTTGTAATCTTAAGTCCCGTTGCCCATTGGTACTTACATTTATTTATTATTGTCAAATTTCGTGAGTTATTTATTTGAGTTTATCGTTTTTACGCTTATAACTTACCAAAACAAGTCGAAGTCAGTGGTAAACTTGTACTTAGTTGTAAACTTGGTTAAATTCATGAATTTATATATCGAATTTACCGTTTTTACATTTTAACTTACAAAAACGTGTAAACTTACTCTTAAATTCGTGTTAACTTTTTTGATTTGATCATTATCAGCAGCTTTATATAGAAATTTCTTTATTAAATATGATAAATGATGAACGTTGATGGGTTTAATTTCAATTATTTGGATTTAAAATATATTTAAATCAAATTGTTGTCATTTTTATATTTTAATTATTTAATTATACACTAATAATACCTATTTAATAATAAAAATGAATTCTTACGAGTTTACGTCACTGTTCATGAATTTGCCAAACTCGTGAGTTTGACAACCTTACCGGGCTACACCGCACCTTTAATTTTAAGAAAAAAAATAATTGAATGAGCCATTAATGCCTATCATCTTATTTGCTGCATTGTATTTATGACTACCTATGTAACATACATAATAAAACCAACTTTATTGCAGTGCTCTATTAAAGCTGTTTATTTTATTGTGGATCTTCTTGGTCATGATTTTTAACGTTGTGATTTTGCTACTTGAAATGAGATCCACAGTAGAGGATGGGGTAAAAATGGAAGCACATCCTCTCTTTTTTCCCTTAGTATCTCAACTTTACCCCCATGTAAAAAATGGAAAATTCACATTTAATAATGAAGATGTTATTATAATAATATTTAATATAAATCATCCATTTTTTTTTTTTTTAAGGGTGGATATGAGATTTTGAAAAGAATAGGAGAATGAGGAAAATAAGACAACTTTAGAATACTATAGATTTTAATTGATGACGTAATTTTATAATATTATCCGTTATTAAATGATCAATCGTTAAAATTAAATGCTACAATCATTCTTGATCCGTTACTTTTTTAGGGATGGGTTATTTAAGATATTTTGAAATTTGAAATTTGAAATGACAATTCAACTGTTTGAGAAGCATCTTATCCGTTTAGCCGAAAAAGAAAAGAGAGAGGAGAGAAAACCATCTCCTTGAAAAATGTATCCACAAAGACCAGGTTGAAAGTGGACATTTTCATTATGGGTGAAGCCCACTGGGCCCATATGGAAAGCCCAAATTCCAGGGGTGAACAAAAAGAGTATTGTAAAATTAGAAAGGCCCAAACTAACAGGCTTCGGTTTAACTAAAGAGGTCAATCTCTCACAATGTAATGAATTAAGGTTGGAATCCCCACTTAGAGAGGTACCCACTTTTAATATCTGATAATGCTGTAAATATGGTCTTTTTTCTAAAATGTCCCTAATTAAATAACTATTTACCAAAATGCCCCTATTTCCAAACTATTTCACTCCTTTTTGTTTAATGACTAAATCATGATTTAGTCGACTAAAACGCGGGGCTCTTTTTTTTTTTTTTTTTTAAATTTCTCCGAGATTTAGTCGACTAAGCACTGTTGCTTAGTCGACTAAATCTCGGACAGAGGCTTTTTTAAAACCCTCATTCGTGTCATAATGGAACCCTAATAGTCGACTAAAGCATTGTTGCTTAGTCGACTAAATCGTTGTTGCTTAGTCGATTTTTAAAAATCCCCCGAGATTTAGGTAAGCAGCGAACATTCCAAAAACCCCCCGCGAATATAATATTTTCTTTGCGAGAGAGCACTGGTGTGCACATGTAGGCGTGATCTTCAAAATCATCCTGATGAGAAAGAAAGGAAGAAACAAAACATAAGTAAAATGCTAATAGCTGATTTATCTTTCAAAATGATTTTAGGAATCCATGTTGGCAACAAGTAATGATTCAGAGTATTTTAATTTCCAAAATATGCTTGCTCCCAAATATTAATTCCAACAATATTAGTGATATCACAAGTCGTAAGAAACCTCCACAATTATGCCTCAACAACAATATTGGAGTTTGTCATTTGTGGCTAATATCACTCGTATTCTATTTAATCGAGACTGTAGGGTTCCATTATGACACGAATGGGGGTTTTAAAAAAGCCTCTGTCCGAGATTTAGTCGACTAAGCACTGTAGCTTAGTCGACTAAATCTCGGGGAAATTTTTTAAAAAAAAGGAGTCCGGCGTTTTAGTCGACTAAATCATGATTTAGTCGACTAAACAAGCAGAAGTGGGAAATAGTTTGGAAACATGGGCATTTTGGTAAATAGTTATTTAATTAGGGGCATTTTGGGAAAAAAGCCGTAAATATGATTATCTTCTATAGGAAAATACTTATACTTGGGGAAAAAAAGCCCCAAGTAAATACTATTTTGCATCTTAATTTTTAATAGAGTAAATACCCTTTTACGGTCCCACGACAAAAAATAAAAGACCCCATTTTAGTCTATTACAAAAAAATCGACCTTTATTCGTCTTTTTTTATGAAAAAGGATATTTTAGAAATTTTGAGGATCAAAATGCCAATAAATCGTCATTTTTATTCAATGAATTTTTTATATACTAAAACAGACATTTTTTTGGGACAAAAATAGGGAGGTATTTACTCTTTTTAATATTATCCTTGATTCACGAAGACAAGTTGACATTTTTTCTAAAATGTTTTTTTTTCCTATTCATCGGATGGGACGTTCATCTTTAAATGATAAATTGAGTCGTTTCATGGTACACTTCACGAGTTGATGTGATTCATGTTGTATCATTGTTAGTGGGGGTTGCCACGGCAGAATGAAGTAATACTGCGCTTTGGAATTATATTATATTATGGAATATTTAGTAATAAATATCAATTAATCAAAATAGATTATCTTTATGTCACTTCAAAACTAGTATCTTCAAATGTTTCAACATCACTGTCTCCTGTAATTTAATTTCTCTCCCACACATCACACAAAACTAGTAACGTAAATGCCACAGTTTAGCGCTAAGTTTATTGAATCGTTGGACAGGACAACAAAATAAAATAATAATAAAAAAAAGCTACTCAGATTGGTGAATGACAAAATAATTTTTGTAATGAGAATTGTACTAAGTTATATATATTGACAA
Organism: Acacia acuminata; assembly: GCA_019022655.1. Lineage (NCBI taxonomy): Eukaryota > Viridiplantae > Streptophyta > Magnoliopsida > Fabales > Fabaceae > Acacia > Acacia acuminata. The sequence goes on from JAFJYI010000023.1 coordinate 819,881, forward strand.
CCTAATTCTGTATTTTTTAATAATTAATTAATATTAAAATAATAATAATTATATGACAAGAGAATATAGAAAGAGTTTGTAGTTCCAGTGACAATAATGTTATTTCGTATGGGCAACGAACAATTTTTGTTGTTGTTGTTTTTTTTTTTTTTAAAAAAAAGACCGAACTGGTATGTGGTAATCAACTCATATAATTAACCTCTCTCAGGTTGCTTCGAATTCACATTAGATGCTTTTTTTAGGTGTTTGTTATGCGCTTCTCTCTTTAATTAGAGGGATGAAGGTATTTTTTTTAATCTATATTTTATTTATATAGATTAAATTATATATTGCATCCTGAATTTTTTTTTCACTCGGGATCTAAAATTAATTAATTTTCAGATCTTGGCGTTACAAAAAAATATTTATGAATGGAAGACTGTAAATTAATTAATTTGATATAGTAAGTGAAAAAAATTAGGATGTAACATATAATTTAATCTAAATAAATAAAAATATATACGAAAAAATGCCTTCATCCCTCTAATTAGAGGAAGAAGCACATAACAAGCACCTAAGAAAAACCACCTAATGTAATGTTTGCTTCTGGTATAAACAGTGAAGGGAGGGGGCAGAGAGAACAAGAAATATAATACTACTCTATGTTTGGCATGGTTTTTGCTTCGCAAAAACTGGATGTTTAAATCTAATTAAAAGTCAATTTAAAAAGCTTTTGGAGAAAAAGTGAAAATATTTAGATAGGAGTAATAGTTTTTGAAAAAAATTGACTTCTCAAAAACCATGGCTTCAACCCCCAAATCATGGTTTCACGTGAAAAAGTGCTTCGGTAAAAATTGATGTTTGGGTGCCTTTTAGTAAAATTATGATTTAGAACTTAAAAAGTGTTTTTTTGCGGGTAACTGAGCACACGCTAAACTTAAAATGATGTTTGGCATCATTTGAGGTAAATGACTTTGTGCCCAAAAGTTGGAATAATTTTCCCCACTCTTTTTGACTTTATTTAGCTTTTCTTTATATACGAAATTGATTGTTCAATATATTATTTAAAAAATCATGTTAAATTGATTTTTTTTAAAAAAACTATCAAAATATAAATCAAATTACACCAATTAATCACTTTTAATTTACTCAAACTTCAATTTACAAAATACAGTTATAACAAGTTAAAAGTCACTGTTGCAAATGTTGGGGAGTTTAAATACGCCCATAATGTTCCAAATAATGAGGAGGCATGCCATGCAGTAGCTAGACATACATCATCGTATATTCGTGTTTTAAGAAAACCAAGGGAAGAATATACACGTTGGCGTAACTAAATTAATTAGGGTTATTGGTTTGTTACATTCATGATATATCAGGCCCTCTTGCTCCTTTAATATAATTTTCACTCCACTTTTTCATTAATTTAATAGTCCAATTCCGATAACATTATTTGCTTTATGTCTGATATTATATCTGATGAACCTTCAAGTTTCGTTTTGAAGCTGATGATGAGTTCAGTTTGGAGAAATCTTGATGTAGCTAGATTTTTATAAATCAAGTGTGCTGTAACCTGTAATTAATTAAGTTGCCACCACTCACTATATGACGTCTCAAGGGGAAGAAGAAAAAGGAAGGTGATATAAGAAAATCTTATCTGTATAAAAGTAAAGTAATAAGTGTCTTCTTAGCTGATAAGTCAGCAAAAAGCAGGCTCAAAACACTAAAATAAGAAAACAAAAGATAATAATTAGAAGTGGTTATGAAACATAGAAAATAGGTAGTTACACAATATTTTGAAAATTAAGAATATATTTAATTTAATATTTTAATTATTCCCTTTGAGATCTTTAAAAGGAATGAATATAATACTCTAATTATAAATATAACTATGTGCGAATGTGCAAATTTAAGGGAACTAATCAATAAAAAAAAAAAATAGGGATTTCAATATATTAACTACGGCTTTTTATACATAGCATATATAGTTGAGTATTTTATGCACATGTTGAAAAATGAAAATGAAAATTGCTATAACATCACTTCTTCACTCATATATATATATATATATATATATCTTTATATATGTCATATTGCATCTCATACTACAAAATATTATTTTAAATCTAAGTGATTTTTTACGTAACAAAACATTAATAAATACCCGGTCTCTCACGTCCGGCCTAGGCTAGTTAAATATAAATTAAGAAAAAGCGATATAATTAATAAAATAAAATAAAGTTACATGTATATAATGAGGATCATGATTTATGATGGGTATGTGAGCCTACCCACCCGTGTGGCTTCTGTGTTTTCAATAACACAAAACAAATTAAAATATTAAGTGATTATATGAAACAGGTGGTTGACTAGTTGACTAAAATCTTATCCCTTTTCGTTTAGTATAATCCAGTCAAAAAGTTTACTTTGAACGATCCATCCATAAAAGTGTCATGAATCGTGCATTACCAACCCATTATATACATACAGGTCACAAGAAACCCTCATTACCTCCTTTGAATTTGGTCTCACCATCAAGTTTTATCCTCAATATTATCCAAATCATTCTTAATTTTCTTCAAACCAAATACATATGTGTGTGTTCATGAAAAGCAACAGACCTCAGCTTCATGATTCCAAGCAAAATTAGTGTGGCAGTCAAAGAGTGGTAATAAATTAATCACAAGCAACATACTTTTACACATAAGCTAAGCGACGATATTATTATTATTGTGGGGATTATGAAAAAACAATATATTAGTTGAAGTGGTCGGTAGTGCCAAACAGCCAAAAACATGGATGAGGATTTAGACTAATAACAACGACAATGAGTTTGGTTTGCACAATATAAATTGTGTCCTAAAGTTTTTGATGTTGATGTGACTGAAATGACTGGTTCAGGAAAATTTTACAATGTAGTTATACTCAAATATTTGGCGTTAGGGTCTAGAAGTTAAAATCGATCGACCTTGTGAGCCAAGAAGAAGCGTTGTAAGTCGAAAATTTGTTTTGAGAATTTAACCCCAACAAAAATCTAGCCAACGAAATGTTCATTCTCTGTCTTTTCCCATTTAGGAAACGCTATATATACTACCTTTGGAACCTTGTAATAGGTTGTCCTTTGTTTGACATAATTTTGTCTTGTCAGATTTTATATAAATATATATAACATAATGTTACAGAAAATTTTAGTTTGATGAAGCACAATAGCACACTTCGTGTTTGCGTGTGGGGGTGTGACCACAAGTTATTAATAAGTTATATAGTAGTATATTGTCGACTAACGGTGACCACCAGTGATAGGTTATATATGCATGACACTGATATATATCTTGTGGAGAGCAGCTTCTCATGTTAATTTATTGTAGATTTGGACGGTGAAATACGTATTAAATAATTTGTTTTTAATTTATAAATCTGACGACGATAAGGAGGAGGTTCAGATGTGCACAAAAAGAATGTCATTTTGGTGGTGCTGATGAGGAAGGTAGATCAGGCCATATGAGTCTTTTCTGAAAAGTGGTATGTAGAGGATGAAGATCCACAAGAACATTTGATGAAGTTATATATGTTGGAAATTATGTCCTAGGGGCAAATCATTGTATTTTAAACATTAACGTTATTTAAAGTATTTTTCTGTTTAGTTATCATATCATTTGCATGTTTATTATGATAACTGTATTCTTGGATATATCATAAAGATTATCCCAAATGTCCTTAGTCGGACATCTACAGAGGCGGATCTACATATATGATAAGGGGGGCACGTGCCCCCTTGATTTTTTTAATAATTATTATTTTCCCCTCTTCTCTATGTCTTCCTTAACATGCCCGCTCACTCTGCTTCTTGCTCTTCTTTCCCCTATAAAAATACTTTCAGACATATTTTAGCATTGTAACCTCAATTGGGAAAGATTTGCTTCTTTTTTTGAGATACTTTCCTAACATTTTGTTGCCTTTTCTCTGTATTTTAGGCGGATATTCCTAAAGACAAAAAATTGCTTGGAGCATGTAGGTTGCTAATTTTCTGCGATGGGCATTTTATGGCTAACACTTGCTCTTTTTTTTATTGATGATGATCAAACTTATAACTGATGACAAGTAAAAACCTTCTGAATCCTGTATTATTTTTTGCAGTTTTGATGACAAGTGAAAAAAAATTTTCGGGGGCGCTGCCCCTGAACCCCCGCACTCCCCCAACCAATAGTGCCCCCCCTTCGATAAAATTTTGGATCCGCCCCTAGTCATCTACGCGGGAGCGAAGATGAAATAAGACTAGCATGACTTTAATGAGGTATAGAGATACAAATCAAAATAATAGGCAATTGTAAGAGTACAAGATGCTAGACCGAATCACTATGAGAAAAAAGCTGTATAGATTAAGTCATAAGCCTATCTCATATATAACCGCGTCACAATGCCCTTTGACCTGAGATCATCATGGATTCTTACATGAGAGTCGCTGATCTTTGACCTAGTCAAAAGTCACCTTTGACCGGGTGATGATAAAGACTTCGATCGGGATTAATGGTTTTCATGCAGAGGAATGTGAATTGTCAAGATGAAATTTGTCCCTCACATTTGTAGAGAGATAATAGTGGACCCCTTGATGAGTGAGTCTGAGAAATGTATGGTCATACTATAATGGAAAGAAGTTTCCATTTCAATTGTTAGACTACTCAAGAATCGAGAAAGTAATGATTAAAAACAGGAGGTTGACATTATCCATGCTTCATCATTGACAAATTATCGCGTGACAAAAGGGACGTGACATGGTTGTATGATAGGTTTCAACGCTCCCCATATGAATTGGGTAGGCCAAAGGCCGCTTGTGACTTGTGGGCTGATACCATATTGGCCTGCTGCCAACCTTATATGGGCCTGCAAGATCGCATACAAGAATAGCCCAATACAAGCAATAGTATCCAGCTTCATTGAATTTTAGATATGTCTAAGATTTAATGAATACAACATTTAATTTAGGATGGATATATATATATATTATTAAATTTGAAAATAATATAATAATATTTTTAATATAGATTATAATATAATTATATAATATTTGTTTTATATTTAATTTATTTGATAAATTAAATAATTAAAACAAATAGAGATATAGTATTTCAGATTTAATTAAATAGACAAATATAGTATCTCGGTGGGCTTTTAATTTAGATTAAATAAATAGATTTGATTTGATCTATTGAATGATTTAATTAATATATTATTTTAATCCAAATTCGAATTTCAAGATTAAGATTAATTTTGAATATTTTAATACGGCCCTAATTAGGGTTTGAGAAACTCTATATTAGATTAAGATCTAGTCATATTAAAATAAGAAGAGCCACAAAAACTGAAACTCTAGAAGAAAGACGTGAGACGCAAAGCTTGAAGGCGCTAGCACGCCGCCGTCCATGTTACAGTGCTATTCGGTGTGGATATCGGTGGATATTCGTAGAGTCGGCTTCTAATTGATAGAATAGGCGCACACGAATATATAAAATGTACGGTTCCTACCGAACCCAATTTAAACGCCGTTGATAGATCCTCCTATGGGATCTGTAAAATTTTATTGGATAAAATCCTTTCACTGCGTGTACGGATCTCAACAATATATTGATAAGAGACACACACCTTTTATTTATAACTTATCTAAATATTTAGTTATTAATAAAGCACAATAACATTGTAAAGTCTATGTACCCTACCCCGGTCACCTTGTGGAATAAGCTAGGCTTGGTACGGTGTTGTTGTTGTATTTATAAATCCATCAATTCATGCCTATAGTGAATGTGAAATTAGATGGTTATAGATGGACTTGCAATTGATAAATATTTTTACAGTAAATTGAGACAGAATTCTTACGATAAAAGGTGGACTTGCAATATAATTGTGGGTTTTGGCATCCATGCACTGCAAGAAATTATGCTTCCATATATACGATTGCCTATTCTAATACGTCTTTATATATGACCATCACGATAGGGCGCTATATATATGGATTCGTAAAGTGTATACATGACGTGCTAAACATAATATCCGGTTCTAAATATAGAACCTGGTTGACACCTTTGAAGAAGATTAAGGAGGATAATTAAAGTACTTTAAAGTATTAATGTTTATCATTTTTCCTTTAAACTAATTTGTCTAAATAATTTAATCATACAAAACATATGATATAATGAAGTAACTGTTTGAACTTTCTTAATTTCTTTCAAAAAAAGTCAACTAGGTCTTATATTTAGGACCGACGATAGTGTGTGTGTGTGTGTGTATATATAGGCATAGTAGAGAGTACATAGAGACTTCCAAACATGCATTTGCGACGTGGTTGGACCCTCATCCGCCACTAAACACACACACACACACACACACACATAAACATACATATACATATACATATACATATACATATAGACATACATACATACATATGTGTGTGTATCAAGAAACACAATAATAATTATGCATGTCTCATTATTATATGTGTGTGTGTGTCAAGGTGGCCCAATACAATTAGTGTACAAGGCTTCAACTTAGTGGGATATGGGAGGATCAGACGTATGCAACCTTATCCTTATAAAATAAGATGTTGCATATTTCTAGGATTTGAACACATGACCATCATAATTTTTAGTCATACATCAATAACGTTTATTGTTGCTATAAGGGTTGAGGCTCACCCTTTGTTAGAATATATGTATGCATGTATGTGGATTATTATCAATATGATAGAAATGAGATCAAAACTGGTCACAAGCTTCAGCTTCGAAAGTGAATGAATGAGAGAGAGGAATCAAATTAACTTAATTAGGTAAGAAAAGAAGAAGAATGGGCGGCCACCGTATGGAGGGCTATGTGGAACACAAAAGTGATAGGTATGGTCAAACAACATTATAGTTTAATTAGTTTAATATAGGATGTGTTATGTACGATCTGCAAATTGCAGCCAAGATTGTTGTGAATGTGATGGGAACGAAGAGTCATTATTCCACGACTTTTCACCTGCTTGATTGCTACGGTCAAAGCAATTTTGAGTCAGACATAGCAACTCCTCATGCCCCAGAATGTTAGATCGATCATTCATGTTTATAATTTTCTGCAAGACAACTATGAGATCACTAACTGAGGTCGAAGAATTAATGTTGGAGTTTGTGTTTGCATACCTAATTCACTTCAACTTCGCCCCTCTCTATTGGTCTATGTTGCTTTTGTTGACGTCACACCCACACGTGCACTTTCACCTTTACGACTTACTATACACTTGCACTTTTGCTAAAGTGGCTTGCATGCTCCCTTTCAATTTCTTAACTACTTCCCATTTACTCTGATGACGTTCAGACGGTTCAGTACTTCTTCTCAATCACAGATATATGACGTTTGATAAATAATGCTCATAATGAATAAAAGTTATATATGTTGTGGCGGATATAGTACAAGATTATATAGCCCCGAAACTTGATAGTAAAGTAAAGTAATATCTCCAGTCTTAATTATTGGATCAAGTTTATACTACAATCTACATTATAAACTTGGTTTTATAATTAAGACTGGAGATAGTATGAATCATGAATGCTTATTCTTTTTAAAAAATACTTAATAGTTAAAAATGATAATCATCATATATAAGAAGGTAGGATTTTGAGGGGGGAAAAATTGACAATATTTGACACTTTTCACAAAGAACCGTTATATATTTTTCAAGAATACTTAATTATTAAAAATGAAACCTGCCATATATAAGAAGACAGATTATGAAAAATGTTAAATATAAGAAGGGATATTTTGAAAGCAAAATATGATTTGACAATATATTATGATTCTTTACAAAGAATTGTTAATAAGTATTCTTTAATATAAATAAATGTAGGATTATGAAAGATATCATTATATATAAGGAGGTGAGATCATGAAAAAAATGATACTTCCTCCGGTTTTTAATATAAACCGCTTTGAGGAGTTGATCTTGGTCATAATTATATGACATAGTTTTCATATTTATTAATTTTTTCCTAATCTAACCCTAATGATGTTTCTTCAATAATAATTAAGGAGGAGAGAGAATTAGAAAATTAAGGAAGATAGCTAGGACATTTTAGAAAATATATATCTTATTAACTAATTTAACTAACTTCTTTAATATAATTAAATTAGATAATAAATATGTATTAAGGATCGAGAAGTAATCCATTACGGTTCTTCACAAATAACCGTTAAGCATTTTTTAATATAAACAAAAGCGAGATTGTGAAAATTTAAAATACAATACGGTTCTTAGTGAATAATAAAATATTTTTTAATACAAAAAGGCGGGATTATTAAAAAAAAAAACCAAATATAAGGGGGCGAGATTCTAAATATATATATATAAAAAAAATAAATTATTTGACACAATTAACTTTTCAAACTCTTTTCAAATCTTCCCTAGTGGGTTTCATATTCTTTTTTCCATAGGTTGTGTTTTGCCATGCAGGTCATGCCCTCCCCCACTACCATGGGTCTTCACTCTAGAGTTCCTTCTTGTGATTTTTTCTTGTGTAAGCTTTCATTTTTTTCAACTAAAAATCATTTAATTTTTTATATAATAAGAGCTCGCTAGTTGAAGCTCAAGGTCGACGGTTTGGAATTATGATATCTAATATGATTATGACCATTGATTTGAAGATTAAAAGAGAGAGAAAATGCAAGAAAAAGAGTAGAGAACAAGAAAAAAATGATAAGGTTTGTTGAATTAGGTTTCGAGATTTTTTCAAGTTTTTATATTTGTCATTGTTTACTATCTTCTGATTTTCATAGTTATTTTCCGATATTTGTTCAAGTTTTTATATTTGCTTCTTTTTACTATATATAATCTTATTTTCATAGTTATATTATCATTTTTCAGTTAAAGGATATGTGACGGGAACTCTTAGGAGACCGATACATGATCTATGGACAATCTACAAGCAAAGACCTTGGAGAATATCGTGGAATTTTTATTAATTTATTTTTCTTTTAGAATTCAAAAAATTATAAGATAATGTATGTTCTACTACGAGAGTATTTAAGTGAGTAATTTCTTTTAAATTGTATGATTTTTATCTATAATGTATTGAATTTTAAATACTATAAATACAAGTGTCTTTTTTAATAGTAGAGGTTGTTTCTAGGATTTGAATATGTGACCTTCAGGTTACATGGATCAAATCCCGGAAATAGTCTTTCCGCCTGTGGGGTAATGTTATGTATATCTATCATCCCCACACCCCACTTGGTGGGAGTCTTATGTACATTGGACAGCGCTTTTTTATTATTTTGTTGTTATCAATGATTATATTGTGTCTTGAATATTAAAATTGTAATAGTAAAACATAATAAAAATAACTATATATAATAAAAAAGCCAAAACGTTTTGGTTATTAACAAATAACTTTTGTGTATGTTCTCAATATATTACCGGTTTGAAACTATCATATATGGTTGATAATAATTATTCTCTCTTATGTGCGATTCTGTTGTAGCGATCAATAATTGTTTTGTCCATAGTTATGGAATCATGCATTTAAGAAATCAACAGAATATGTAATCTGCTTGTCTTAGACTCGTAATAATACAACCCGTCCAAGAGTCGACGTCTTTTGCTCCTCTATCTATCCCACGACACTTGATCACTTTGCATCTTGCTGGTTAATATAGATCGTCTTCTACATGAGATTGACCTCACAATAAAAGCACCAATATTACAAACACAGGTTCAAAAGACTTGCATGTTATGGGGAATAATAACAACTTAAATTTATAAACTCCACTTCTCTTGTCTTGTCAGACTTTTGATATAGAACTCATAACATTCATTTTCGTGGGGCCACTGTTTTTAAAAGCAACTTTTATAATAGTCATATACAAGATTTTTTTAAAAAGAAGTACTCATATTTTGTTTGATTTGTACGTGTAGTGTTGGGTTTATAGTGGCTGCTTTAATTTAAAAAGAAAACAACCATATTGCAGGAGGATTCTATGTAGAGGTACCATCACGTCAAGGAATTAACATGTCATACCCACCAGTGAATAGTTCATAACAATATCAATTCCAGTCATCTAAATATATAACTGAATTTTTTAACCCTGTTTCTTTATGATGGCCTCCAATTAAGCTAGTCTCGAAACTTGTATATATTATAACCACGATCGAATATCTTTTAAAAGTGTTGATATTATTAAATTGATTTAAGAAACAAAAGTGAGGAAGAGAGAAAAGCTTTATACATGGCAGATATATTTGTTCTTCTTGTTTCGGTTTCTACATTCTTATATATATGTTCATCATATCTTCTCCTGCTTCTCTTGGCAACATAATTTTAATAATATATAAAATAAGTTTAAAAGACACGGATTATTTTTGCAATAGTAAAATTTAAAAACCCGGATAAATAAAGTACATACTTTTATCAACCATGCTTTAATGCTCCACAAAAATAAAAATATCATTCAGCCGTGGATTTAACTATCGCAAGATATTTATTTGTTTGTTTGTTAATTTATTTCAGATTTACAAGATATTTATTTTGTTGCGGGTCTCTAGCTCAACTTTCAGGTAAACTCAATATGCATATGCATCATTACATCATCAGCATTTTCTTTGATTCACACGGGCCATATATTCACGATTGGATTAAATATTGCTTAAATTATATGAAACTCCCTCAACATACAGCTACATTTAATTTACAGCCGTTAATTTCCCATTTTTTTGTGATTTATTAATCTTTCCACAAATAGTTATCCACCAAGTATGAAGAAGTAGGTTGGGTTTTTCTCGTTGTCCATTTTTTCATCATCCCTCATAATCTCTAAGTCATATCCGTTCAATTAAACCTGAAAGGTAAAAAAATGAGCTACATCATCAAGTTATCATTCATTTGACTTTTCTCTCATCTTCTCAATCAACAGTCGAGATTAGCTCCTCTTCCCAATTAATGGGCCTATAGTCTTATGAGGGATTATAAGAAACTGAGATAATGAGAGGATCTCCTCCCATAAAGAAGTTACAAAGTTATCATTATGTGAAGTACATATTTGTTTTTTTTTTTTTTAAAAAAAAAAACAATCTAGCTGATTCAGTTCGGGAACTCACCAAGATCATGACATACCATTTGATTTGAAGAGCACTTGTTGTCATAGGGATAAGTACATATCATTTACCAACAAAGTTCTCATATCGACAATAAGATTTAAATCCAAAATCAGATATGAATTCTAATTCAGATATTTACCAACTAGAACGGTCTTTTCCGGTACAGGTTTGCCATATGAATTCTAATTCAGATATGGAGTTTACTACTGCCCCGGTCATAATTATGTGAGTCATTTATAACTACTTTTAACTTACTAATAAAAAAATTTAAAATATCTAATTTGTCATAAAATTCAAATGATATCCAATATTACCCTTATTAACTACATTAAACTTCAACAATATCATTCCATCCGATTCAATAATATAAGTCACTTATAGAATAACTCTTTTGGTTCTCAATATAATAAGTCACTTGCAGGATAATTAATGATTACTTTCCAATTCTATCCTTACAATTGATGATGCCTAAATATGTGACTCCTTGTATATATGTATTTCCTCCTCTTATTTAAAACCTCATTTAATATGTGTACCGTTAAAAAAAAAAACAATTCTATACAAATTTGATGAATTGATTGATTTTGTTATTTCTTAGTTCCAATGAATTAATTTGACGTCAGGGATAAGTGATTTCTATTCTTTCCTGATTAAATATGTAATACTTTCTGAAACTCATTTATAAAAAGGATTAATAATACCTTTTAGAAAGCAATCCTATTATAGGGAATAAAGGTCATGTATCGTGAATAAAATCACAGTTTCATAGAATAAAAAATAATTTGGAAATAAATAGAAAAAAAAAATCTTATATATGCTATCAAAATATTTTTTTTTTTTTTTTTTAAATTAAAGTAATGTAGAATAATGGAATCTGTTAAAAACCGAAAATGATAGAAGGCAAACATAACCTGAATATCTACAATAACTTTTATTTTTTTGGACAAGAATGTAACTAAACCAGAACCAGGAATAAAGGTTGTATTGGTGGATTGCTGATAAAATTTCCTATGTTGATTTTATCATTTATATATACATACTATATTTCCTATATATCTTTTATATTATGATAACATAAATAATTAACGGTGCTTAATTCAGGATCTCCAGCATATACAATATTATATTATATATATAGCAGATCGCAACGCTAAAAAGTACAGTTGAGAGATAAATTAAAATTTAACTGACAAGACATTGATTAAGGTATTGGATGGCAAAAAAGACAAGATATTTTAGTGCGCCTTAATTATTTAATTAATTAGTGCGCATATGCAACAGCTACAAGATGCAATAAACAAATATGACATAATGTTATTTTTGGTTAAACGTGATGCTTTTTGGGTTTAAGATGCATTAAATCTTTCCAAATTTGTAAAAATTCAAGTTTATCACTTAATCAACAACTAACATATGCAATTTGCATGACAAGTCCCAGGCCATTATATATTCTAGCTAACAATGCACTGGCTCTCAATTAAAATATTTTATCTCTTAATAATATTTTATAGTACATTGTGATATATATTTCATTTCTTCAATAGGGCAATGAATTAAATAATTAACAGCTGGTTGGAAATTTCAAACAAGGTTACTTAATTAATTTGACCAAGGTTATCATATCCTTGCCAACTTGCACTCACAATTATACCATCCTCTTCAAATGTTTGCTTTAATTTCCACGGACAACCTTATCTTAAATATCTGCTACAGATAAATGAATTTATAGAAAATATTTTAAAATTTGGGCCATTATTTATCGAAGATAAAAAGTTAAGTATAACTTCATTTTCAAAAATATTTTAAGTTAATATAATATGGCCGATATGTAGTTTATTCAATCAAGATATCGTATATAGAGTTGTGATATTAGGATGTTAAAATACACTCTATATTTTAATCAGATCATCAGATAGTGAAAATATAGGGAAAAAGGCTGTTTATGAAAAGTGCTAACAACCAAGTATAAACTAGAAGATTTTTTGCAAGTTGCAATTAATTGATATGGATTTCAGAATCCTCGTCCATGATAAACTAATAATAATACACTTGAATACACCTGGTACGTATGGGTCCCAGTTCCCATGAATCAAAACTCAGATTATGAGATACATCAATCGTCACAAAACACTATTGTCTTTTAAATGAGCAAATCACCAACAAAGTAATGTTACTACTTCCAATTAATAATATTACCAACTATCATTAAAACCGTACTATTTTTTATATATTGTCATCCGGTATCCGGTATCTGGTGTTGTGGGGTTCTTGATTGCCCCTTTTAATACAAATGTCTCTTATGAGACTCAAACTTAAAATCCAAAAAGATCTAACGAGACCTTACACAACTAAACCAACTTTATATTGGTAATTAAGATCATATTGATACTTATATCAACAATCCGGGTAGCTGTATACAACAGAAATCTGAAACACATTGAGCAAGGAAGCAAGCGACTAATCTCCATATAAAGTCTTTTGAGGGAAAAAACCAAAAATATTTACAGAGAAGTTCATCATTCAGTATTATTTTTTATAAAGTTCTTAAATCTGGACTAGCCACTAAACTAATTAGAGTATTGGGTAAAAGATTAATGAGTCAGACTAGAGTTAAATAGGAGCTAACGCGGGGCCATACTGGTAAGAAATTGTCGATCTTAGAGTTATTAATATAATATTCTAATTTTTTTTTTAAAATTGATTATAAAAAAGGCGCACTAGGTTGATATCCAAACCGAACTTGTTTACTTACCGGTTCACCGATTCCAGATTTTAAAACCCTTTTTTAAACATATGTCATGTCAGTACTAACTAATGAAAAATAGAGGACTAGATAATAGGAGTATTTATAAAGTGTTGCCTAGAGAATTAAGTTTAAAAATTTTGGTGTCGGGAGTCGAGTCACATGGACTAATGAGTGTTTAGAAAACTATAAAAAATCGTGGTTTCAGAAGTTTTTTTCTCGTATGTAGAAATAAAACTCTTTTATATATTTATATTGTAAATGTAAAAGTTATTTTTCAAAAATTAATCCAAATGTACACTTAAATTAATTACGTAATCTGTTTGATCTTAAATATAATACTCCATCCGGTCCTAATTATAGGAACACTTTTATAGTGCAAATTGTACTACAAAAGTGTTCCTATAATTAGGATCAGATGTAGTACTTATTTAGGAAGTTGATTTTGGTCTTAAATATAAAACATATCTTTCAAATTTTGAAATAGTCTATTTTCAGCTGATGACCTCAAAAATATTGAGATTCTTCTAGAAGCAAAGTTCCAGATCTAAATGGCCTGAGCTGTCAAATTAATCATAGATTAATGAGTAAACCACTGTCAAGTTCTAATGTACGGAATTAATCACAGAAAAGTCTCATACTAAATTTCCCCATAAAAAAGTCTCGCTATCAAAATGACTTTTTATGTTGTCAAAATAACTTTATTAATTGTTAAAATGTTCATATGAAAATCTCATTGTGAAAATGACTTTTTATGTTATTAAAATAGCTTTTCATGTTGTTAAAAATTCTTTGAGTTTTTCCTTCGACTTGTAGAATTTTAGAAACCTGGACAATTTTTGGCAACATGAAAAGCTATTTTGATAACATAAGAAGTCATTTTCACAACGAGATTTTTATAGGGACATTTTAACAACTAATAAAACCATTTTGACAACATGAAAAGTCATTTTTACAACGGATTTTTTTTGTAAGGGGAATTCTTTGACTTATTCACAATTAATCATGAAAAATTCCCTTAAGTGGAATTTGTATGAGACTTTTTTGGGACTTTTTTGTGATTAATTCCATATGTTGGGAACCTGATTGTAATTTTCCCTAGATGAATTAGCAAATGGCTGGTTTTTCTAGAAGTAGCCCTTAGAGAAAGCCACACATACCACAGGCCTATCCATCCTATTGAACAATTTTAATTAACCCTAAAGCCAACTAATTAATTAAATAATATTTTGTGGCCCCCCACCAAGCAATCCCAAAACCTTGATCCTGATCTATATTGAAAAGACACTCACACGCCATAAGCAAATATTATAGTAGTGAGAGAGCGAATTTGTTAACATCACAAGAAACCAAAAAGCAAATCTCTTTCGATCACCTCTCCCACTTCATTTTTTTGGTTTTGTTTAATTTGAAATATACTTTAGTGAATGCTCAAATGTGCTTAGCTGTTAAACAAAGTGTTTTAGTAATACAAGTATGTATAAAAATATTAGGGTTATTCACTTTATTGTCTATGAATTATGATGATCTCTCCGTGCTGGGCATAGATTACTCGTTCCTGATAGATTCTACTGTATTTTTTTAATTACGTGAATATCGAATTAGCCACAAAGACGACAAGACAATGAGAAGCTTAGTTTATTAGCGTAAACAAGTGGAGTACTTGTGATTATTATTATTATGGTTATTATTTTGTCAGAAAAGTGTTTGTAATTATTAATTTTTTTGTTAATTTTAACCATGTTGCCCGGTGAATGACAGACCATCGGATTTCTTTTTTTTCTTGGTTATAAATTTTGCAAAATTTGACCGGTTGGTCAAAACTTGATAGTTCATGAGATGTTTTTGCTCTATTTTTTTTAAAGCAATTTTGTATTATGTAACATAAATATGTGAAAAAAGGGAAAATCATAGTGAGGTTCCAAAGATACGGAAATAGTCACAAAAAAGTTCTATACCAAATTCCTTTCATACAAAAGTTATTGAGGACTTCTTTGTGATTAGTTGTGAATAAATTACTGAATTCTCCTAAAAAAAAATCTCATTCAAAATAGTTTTTCATGTTTTTAAATGTCCATGTGAAAATGACTTCTAATGTTATCAAAAATTCTCCGAGTTTTACATATGTGTAAAATTTTAAATTTTTTTGGAAACATAAAAAGTCATTTTGATAATATTAAAAGTCATTTTTACAACGAGAAATTCATATCGACATTTTAACAATATAAAAAACTATTTTGACAATGAGACTTTTTTATAAGAGGAATTCAGTATCTTATTCACAATTAATCACAAAAAACTTTCTAAAAACTTTTATGAGAGGAATTTGGTATAAGGTTTTTTTTTTTAATTATTTCTGTATCTAGAGACCTCAATGTGATTCCTCAAAAAAAAAAAAAAAAAAAAAAAAAAAAAAAAAAAAATTGTCCTGAGGCATAAACGTGATTTTCGAGGGAGCTCCTAGATACTCCTTTTCTGGTCTCAGTCTTAGGGGGATCTTACGTGTACGACTCACTTCTGCATAAACAAATGCACTCATGTTGGTTTACTATATAGAAATGTTATAAGCAAGCAGCTTTCAGCTTTTGTGTGTGTCTGTATATCCAAAAACTATATATACATATATACATGTTTTGAAAAAACGCATCACGTGGCGACAAGGAAATTATTTTCATAAATTCATTTTTATAAAACGTCAACGTGTCAATGTATTGGAATTTGCAATTTCAACGTAGGCCAGGGTTATAGGGAAGAAATATATATATATATATATATATATTTTATCATTCCTACTATAAATCAACTTATTAAATTTACCATGGCGAATGTATAATTTTACATAATTTATCATTTTAGAAATTTCCATTTTACTATACTTCATATTAAAGTATATATATTAAATAGAAACAAATTTATTTATTTTCATTAAATCAACCTTCGTCCTTGAGAAACTTAAATTTTAAGACAAAATTAATGTTACAATTAATTCTTAAATATAAAAATTCGTTTATAATGTAATTTACCTCGGTGGGAAATATAAAAAATTGTTCATAGTGTAATTTATTATTAAAGACTGAATGTAGAAAGATTTAAGGTTTGTGAAACGTGTTAGAAGCGCGTTATAAATAATGAAGAATGAAAGGAGTATATTCTAAATTATTCTTAATAAACGGGTCAAAAAAAATAATTTAGATGAATGTATGGGTGGCAGAAGAAAACACGGAAGATTCATGCCTCCGGCGGTTGGAGAAGCCCTATCTTTCTAAAAGTACATCAAAAGAGGACACCTGTCCCGTACACGTCATGAAGAGCATGAATATTTTATACCCCCAATTCCCCAAAATGGTATCTAATCCATATTTAAATGAGAAAATTGGCACACATTAGTAGATGACAAATGGAGTGAGATCGTGAGAAGCAAGCAAAAGGCACAGGTGGTAAAAGCCCATTGGGTATGTTGTAATTTTCAAAGTTTTATTAAAAAAAAGCCCACACTTTCGTCCTTATTATAATTTTATCACAAGTGCCTCGTCATTCAAGTTTTTCTTTTGGGCTTTGCAGCATTGTGTCCGGATTCAGGAGCCCTCACTAACACGTGTCCTTTGCCCACTGAATTTCTCTTCCCCTTTTTGTCTTTTAGTAATTGTTTAATTAACGCATT
This sequence comes from Acacia acuminata, assembly GCA_019022655.1. NCBI lineage: Eukaryota > Viridiplantae > Streptophyta > Magnoliopsida > Fabales > Fabaceae > Acacia > Acacia acuminata. Next base: position 837,383 of record JAFJYI010000023.1, read on the forward strand.
CTTAGTTTTACCAAGTAAATATCTAAGATAAGCTCTCCCGTAAAACACAAAAACACTTATTTTAAGTATTTAGTGTATGTTTGGGAAGAAGATCTTCTCATCATCCATCCTCTTATGAGTCTATTTACATCCTCTTAAGTCTATTTAGGTTGTTAATTAAAAATAGGAAGAGAAAAATTTAAGGAGTGTAACTTAATGATGTAATCTTTTATATTGATTGAACAAATATGATTTACAAATTATAAAAAATGATTAAAAAATGAATAATAAGAGAAACCTGACATATATGTTTGGGAAACCTCAAACTATGATTTCATATGTTCTTTTTTGTAACTTCGAACAAAACTCTTCTTACATACTTTATAAATTATAAAAACACTTTTAAAAAGTTAAAACAAACAGACACTTATTGCATATAGAGTTTTGACATGTACAGATATACTAAATACAGTATAAGTCTATTTAATCACGTTATTGGGATTTTTAGTCATCATGTTAAAATGTTTCATGTTAAATTATGACATAGTTTATAATATAACTTCCAATATAAATTATGTTTTATATTAAAAACTAGATGAGTGTTTACATATACCTAACAGTTAACCCCGCCTATTTCAATTGACATATGTAAAAGACTTGTCTTGAAAACATGTCAAGCGCATTTATGGGGAAAAGGGTAATAAATATATGAAAAACTCATATAAGTGACTTATATTTAAGATGATAAATTTATAAAAGACTTGTGTAAAAACCCAATTAATAGGGTACATACATATGGACTCATAATTAACAATAGTATGGAATAAAATTCGAGTTTAGACTAATCATAGATAATTTAAAAATAGTATAGTTTGTTATATATATGGACTACTATTGATTATATATTTTTGTCATTAAAATATGCATTCCAAAATAATATAGTCTCTCACATTTTGTTGTTGTTTTGAATTTGATGTTATTAAAATATGAATTAGGTAATATATAAAATATCGGATCGCCTTACTTTAAGGTTAGCTTATATAGTTAGGGGGAATTATATTATGTTGTCCTTAATTAATTTTAAGAAAGATCCAAATTGTTTAATTTTCGATTGTCTTAACTTAATTTGTGTACTTTTATTAAGATCAACCTACTTCATATTTTTCTGAAATTGAATGATCAAATTTAAATAAAAATTATACTGACTTTATACAATCCAAACTGTGTAAGCAAAGGAAGAAAAAATTTATTTTCATTATTGTGATAGGAAAAGAATTTCTTAAGCTAATAAATGGGACTACCCAAAAAAGACAAGTTGGTCTATTTCAAAACACAGACGCGCATGCTTTTCTAAGATCAGTTGGACCCCTGTTCAAAATTTCACAGCATCAAGAAAGTATGATCTTTTTTAAATTAATGATGATACGCGTACTACATAGATCATGTAATCAGATTGCCCAATTATTTTATACTTCAAAAATACGGTGAATCCTTTACATGATCCGATTTATTTCATTTTTATATATAAATATCCCCGCACAAATCACACTTTATTTGTAGAAAAATCTCAGATTTCTTGTGTTAAAAAAAAAAAAAAAAAAAAAAAAAAAAAAAAAAAAAAAAAAAAAAGAGAGAGTCATCATCCGTATACCATAAACAGTGACAGGGAAAGAGATGTGACACTAACACCAAGTGGCGGAAGGCATAGATAGCTAACTACAACTATAAATATGGAGCAAACACACAAACTCCAAACCAGTGCAAGGAATTTAGAAGACAGTTTTCGAACAAAAGTTATCAACTTTACAAAGAGCCATTCTTGGCATCTCAAAAGGGTGCAAGAAAAAAGAGAAAAGTTTGTAACTTTTTTCAAAGGTGTTTTTTTTTGGCTATGTATTGGGGAGGCATGGCTAGTAACAACATGGGTTGGGGTATGAATATGTTAGAGGAAGAAGGTTGGAGGAAAGGTCCTTGGACTGCTGAAGAAGACAGATTGCTTATTGAATATGTCAGGCTTCATGGTGAAGGCAGATGGAACTCTGTCTCTAGGCTTGCAGGTTCACCACTTTAATCTCTCTCTCTCTCCTTCTATTCATCTTTTCATTTTCCTTTGATGATTACAAGTTTCAGAGTAACCAAGCTTGCTTTCTACTGATTTAAGTAGCTATATCTGAGTTATCTAGTTGAGTGCTAAAAGAATTACGGTTTCTGAACAGATGATGATGATGTTTGTTTCATGTTTTTGTCTGAAACAGGATTGAAAAGAAATGGCAAAAGCTGCAGATTGAGGTGGGTGAATTATTTGAGGCCTGACCTCAAGAAGGGTCAGATAACACCTCAGGAAGAGAGTATCATTCTTGAGCTGCATGCTAGGTGGGGAAACAGGTATGTTTTGGGTTTTGATTTTTCATCTTAATTTTTCCTTTGTCACTGACAAAAGCTTGTACTGATGATGAGTATTTTGATTGGAAATTCATTCAGGTGGTCAACAATTGCAAGAAGCTTACCAGGAAGAACTGACAATGAGATTAAGAACTACTGGAGGACCCATTTCAAGAAGAAGGCGAAAAATTCTCCTGATTCTGCAGAAAAGGCGAAGAATCGCCTCATAAGGAGGCAACAATTTCAGCAGCAACAACAGCAAATGCAGCAGCAACAACAGCAACAGCAACAACAGCAGCAACAACAACAACAACTTCAATTCAACTTGGACATCAAAGGGATTATGGCTCTTCTGGAGGAAAATGATCATAAGGTAGTGACTATGCCTTGTTTGTCTCAAATGAGGCAAGAAATGTATCAGAATACCATGGAAGAACATGGCTGCTTATACTCTATGCTCAATGGCAATGCCTCCGTACCAGAACCTTCAAATGATGATACTTTCTGGGACGGCCTTTGGAACTTGGATGATCTTCATGGAAATTTCAGCGCAGCAGCAAGCAAAAACAATCTACATAATTTAGTTGCTCCCTTCTGCTAGAAGTTTATATTATTGTCTGCCTTTTCAAGTTCTCTCTTAATTAGCTTTAGTCATATTAGGGACAAAACTGTGATAAAAAGTTTCCTGAGTGTTTGTTTCACTTTCAAGTTCTCTAAATAAGATGCAATATGTGGACAAACTTTACAAGCTTGGACCACATTTCTAACTCTTTTGAAGGGAAAAAAAGGTGGCTTGAATGGAGAACCTGTAGCAGACACTTGAAAATGATATGTGAGTTTTTTCATGTCACTTTTAATCATGGGATTAGAAAGCTCCAAAAACCACAGGAGCTTTTGAGTTTGGATTAAATGTTGTATGAGGTGTGAACTTGAGGAAACATATATAGTACTCTGAAGGCAAGTTATTTGTCAGTGAAGTGTATTAATTTTGCTTTTGAACTGAAATGAACTTTGCTTTATTGCTTTATTGATTGTTTTTGGATATACAAGAAGTTCAGCAGCTTTCCAACTTCTGGGAAAATATGAAGAAAAAGGCAAGGAAAAAAAGAGAAATTCTATATCTTTTTTTGTTGACAAGTAAAGAAAGCAGTAAAAATAATTCTACATTATAAGAAAGAAAAAAAATGAAAATCATCTAAAGAAACTTAGTGAAATCCAAGGTAATGTAAAGCATGTTTAGCAAACATAACAGTTTTAAAGTTCTACTCTCTTCCAACATGTTTAAAATCAACCAACTACTCACATTTAAGCATATCATTGTTTTTTATAATGAAACTTCAGTTATCATAAATAAAGCTCATTATTTCCATCCTTAATAAGCAATTTTAGACTTCCTTTTGCATAATCTTACAAGTGATTCATGGCCTTTTTTTTAGCCTTTTTCTCTTGCAGTAGTCCGAAACAAAGTGGAGCTAGAAGCTGTAAAATCAAAGTGAAATTTCCAAAAGCACCAAGAAATAATGAAGTACTCAATATTGCATCATTGCGATGGGAAAGTCGTGCAATTAAATTAAATAAAAAGTACGCACTTAGTGAATAAAATATCCCATAAATGTCTACTTTTGGTGTCAGAAAACAACTCAATGTTGAGTTCTTTCAGACATCTTTATCATGATATTCTTTTATGTTTGTTTAAGGCACACATAATACAAAATGCTCTTTAGTTTATCATTTGTTTCATATCAATCATTCTGGGATTAGGCTTAGATTTATGAAACAGAGAATTTGATTCTGTAAATCTCACATATCTTCATGATATCATTTTTTTAACTATCTCATCGGCATAACAATATATCACAGATTTTAACATTCTACAAGTATCTGTTACTTCAAGAGTTTTTTTTAATAAATTTAATCATTATTCTGATTAAAGAGAATATTAATATCCATATTTTAATAAGACGTCTTTCATTTTCATATCTACCGATGTGGGATACAACATTCTACTCACCTTTGGGCCCAGCATCCTCGTTGGCACATCAACCCACAATGACTCGAATTTGACTTTAATGCCATTTGTAACATCTCACCTCCTCGCTTTCAATATTGTTCGCTTTAGAGCTGTCACCCCGTATGGCTTTAAAATGCATCAAGAGATGGAGGTATTTGGACCCTTAGAAGGTGTCTTCTGTTCTTCTCCAGTCGATATGAGACATAACACTAAAGTGATGCTCCAAACAACCCCAATCACCATAGTGGGCTAGCCGGGGAGCTAGCAAAAGTCGATGATCTGGTTAAGGAAGAGGGTTAGGAGTGTTGGTCGCTCGGCACCAAATTGAACCATAGGCCTATGTTTATCCGACCCGATCATTTGATAAGGTGCAACCTCCATCACCTTGATGCCCCCACTTGGGTTATAAGCCATTGTCACCTATATCGGCTATGAAAGACGCCTTATAAGAGTCTGAAACGTGTTTCAAAGTCGTGAGGGGCAACAGGTTGAAAGTGGACAATATCAAGAGTAAGACACTGAGATGTTACAAATTGTATAGGAGTCAGGCTGGTGGGTGGGGTGTTATGTCCTCACATTGGTTGGAGGAACAAAAAAAAAAACACCTTATAAGGGTCTGAATACCCCATCGATGTGTTTTAAAATGGTGAGGGTTGCCATCTTGACGACTTTTAAAGTTGTGAGGGTGACAAATCGCTAAAGCAGATAATAGTGAAAGTAAGGGAGTAAGTTCTTATGAGATAATCAGTTTTCAAATAGTATCAAAGTCAGGCTTGTATATACCTCAACTTTATTCTTAAGAGACAATCAATCTACAACTTTACAGAGTAGGATCTAATTGACTCGCTTGTTAATTAGATCTTATATTAAGATGTGTGTAACTACCCAAAACAAGAAAGTATAGTTTGACATTATTACCAATAGAAAGGTGGTTTTTAAACATACCATACCACACATGCCCTCTACCTTTGTATACCTCAGCTTTATTCTTAAGAGATAATCAATCTACAACTTTACAGAGCATGGTCTAAATGACTCGCTTGTTAACTAGATCTTATATTAAGATGTGTGTAACTACCCAAAACAACAAAGTACAATTTGACATAATGAGCATGTTTGGATTGGCTTATGAGAGTGTTGGGCAGGCCAAGAAACACTGATAGTGTAACGTCCTCCAAATTTTCTTAACATAATAACTAATTAAGGGTTCATTAACAACTAATTAATGCACATCATTTACCAAAATATACAAAAGTAAATCAGAGTATGTAGAACGAGCCCTAACGTAGCAATATACAATCATCCCACATAAACCAAAAAGACAGAATCACTACTTTCGGTAGAAGTAGTCTAAGCTTCCGAGGTCTTCCCTGATGGACCCGCACAGGAACTATCACCTGAGAAATGTTGTAACCATCAATCCAACTCATCATGAATACTAATATGTGCTAGTGAGGTGCCATGTGGAACAATTTATATAATAAAGTATTAAAAATATAATTCACTAATATCTACATGATAAATTTCATATAATAAATCATGTATCAAAATTTTCATTAACACAATTCCTAAGATACCTTCCATCAATCCAACCGAACCGTCTTATTTCCTCCGACTAGACCTATGGGCTAAGTTACATCCATGTTTCTTGGTTACTCAAAAGCTCACGGTCATGTGATGAGGATCGGCAAAATCTTCGAGCACATGTCCCGGACCATGAGCCTTTTCCCTTATTGAACATGTGAGGTGTCGGTATGAACGTATCGGTCCCTCATTGAACTAGTGGGCCGGTCCCTCATTGAACATGTGGGACAATAGAAAGCCAACCATCGTGCACCAATGGAGGTCTCACCACGTGGTGGAATAACTACTCCATCTATTCCCAATTCAATCATTATCAAAATTATCACAATAAATAGCTCAACAGGAATTGTCCAAGATTTTCACGTTCATATCAAAAAAATTCTCATATACATGTTATAATAGCTTAAATCCCAATTTCTTATACATATATAAATATATGAAAATATTTCACAATTCAAATCATAAAGTTCCACAAGGCAATTTCTAATAAGATATTCATAACTATTTCACAAAATATTCACAAACAATATACTAATACACATAACAAGTGGAAAGTGGTTACCTCTTGCCGAAACTAACTATTATCACACTAATCGCTCTTAATCCAAAAGCTCAACACACGCCAAAAATCAATATACCATAATCAATTTACTAACCGTTAATAACTCTTCAAAACTCTACATAATCAAAATTATAACTTATAATTTTTTATAATTCAAAATATACAAATTTTAATATATTATTATAACCAAAAAAATGAAAATTACAGTTTAGTCCCATGAATTTCAAAAATAAAATTTAGTCAAAAAATTCCAGAAATTACAGTTTTGCCCCAAAATTTCTAGAAATTACAGTTTCATCCCAAAAATCCAGAAATTTCAGTTTAGTCCCAAAAATCCAGAAATTACATTTTGTTCCTTCATATATAGAAAACTAGATTGATTGAATTCCAAGAATATCTCTCTAACCCAAATAAATTATTTTATAACATTTAATTGATAAAAATATTTTATAGGACATAAATCCTAAACCTCTTAAATAAAAAATTCATTTTAAATTTCTAAAACAACCAAATAATAAATCTAAACCGATTAAAATTTACTATAAATCATCTACTACATATATATAGTCTTCTATTGTCAAAACTCAAAACTCTCCCAAAATTTTCATTAACCAACATAATAATACCTTCATTAGAAAGAGAAAAATATATAGAATAACTTTCATGGAGAAAGTTTATTGAAAAGAAGCTCGTTTAGCTACCTAAATAATCTTATAAGATAAATAACATACCTTAAAATACACTAAAGGACCTCCAAACTCCTCTCCTTCTCTTCACTCTCGCTCTCTCCCTTTGCTCAGCCGAGTATGTGTGTGTTGTGTGTGTGTTTAGTGTGTGGGGGAGGGGTAGTTATACACACACATTTTTTTTTTTTTAATATTAGGTGGGAGGCCATGCCTCCCACAATTGGGAGTTCGACAGTGGGAGGTCACGCCTCCCATTGTCCGTTTGGTTGGGAGGTGGGAGGCGTTTGATGCCTCCCACTTTTTTTTTTTAATAAATAATTTAATTTAATCATTTTTTTAATCCCAAAAAATAAATTATGAATATTACAGACAGCGTTGGAGAAGTTCAATGAAAAAAACAGTTCGATAATTGTAACCATTTGGGTTAACGTTTTTGTTACTGGACTTATGAAAAAAGCCTGATAAACCTAAAGCTGAGAGACCGAGTGTTCATGTTGAGCATTTATGTAGCACAAAAACGTTGATTTTCAAGATGTGAGCGTTTCCGATTCACGAATTGGCTGGAGACACTGGGATACGTTAAATTAACGAATCAATGGGTCAAATAGTCATAATGGCAAATATGTAATTTTTCAAAAACTAGAGAGCATTTTGTTAGCTGAGTCTTTGGGCAACAAAAATGCCTTAATCAATGTTAATCCCCGGATCGACTCTAAAATCATCTTCCTCAAAGCAAGTCACCTCCGTCTCTCCTTCAGCTGTTATGTGGTTCTTCGTGTGTCTAAGTCTACTATGAGTGTTTCATCTGCGGTTCTTCTTTTGCTACTCGTCGATCGTGAGTGTTTTTTGGATGTGAATGTTTTGCTACTCTTCGTCGCTATTTTGCTTCTCTAGATGTGAATGTTTAGTTTCTTACTTAGTTTTGGATATGAAAGTTGTGTTCCTTTTCTTTTGTTGATATTTAGTCAGGTTATAGATATTGTTTGGAAGAAAACAGTAGTTTTCGATCTGGTTATTCGCTACTTTCAGTATTATGAGGAAGGAAGGAAGCAATCAATTCAATGAATAACAATTAACAAGGACTATTGGTTTCAAAATTGGTTATTTGCTAACCCCTTCAAGATACTTGCAAAATTGTTTATTTGCTACCCCCTTTGGTATAACAATTAACAATTAACCTAATGTTTATTTGCTACCCCCTTCGGTATACTTGCAAAATTGGTTTCAGTAGGAAAATTCCCATTTAATTCATATACTGAAAGGACTTTATGACTTTGGAGTTCCCTTTCTTGATTTTGTTTTTAATGTGATTGATAGAATGAAGTCAAACACAAATCAAAGCAATAGTTCAATAAACATAAAATCCAACCCACAAAATGTGGACTTTGAAATTGAAAACTTGAACAACCCATTGTGGAGATATGTGACTAAAGTTGAGGATGGAATAGAAGTAGAAGGGACAGTAGGTTGGAAGTGTAACTTTTGCAAACTTGAATACAAAAGTTCATACACAAGAGTAATAGCTCATTTGTTAAAGATTAAATCTAAAGGGATTGGAGTATGTAAGAGTGTAAATAATGCATCTTTGACGGAAATGGGAAAATTGGAAGAGCAATGTTTTAAAAGGGTGAGGAATAATGCACAGAGACATGTTCCTTTACCACCCAATGGCTTTTCAGCTACAACTAGTACATCTGTGAAAAGAAAAAAAAAAGTGATGAAGGAATTGCAAGCATGAGTTCTACTGAGAGGGCTTTCAATCTTGGGGAGTGGGAAGAACTAAATGATATTATTGCTTGGATGTTTTATTCTGCTGGATTGCCATTTAATTGGCAAAGAACCCATACTTTCAACAAGCATTCACTTATGCTGCAAGTCATAACATTGCAGGTATTTGATGTTATGAAATATGTTTCATAATTTATTTTTACCTATTTATTTCTCTTGTTTTTAACTATTTTTTGTTGTGACTTCAGGTTATCGACCCCCGGGTATAACTTGTTGCGGACTATGCTTTTGTAGCAGGAGAAGGATCATGTTGATAGGTTATGTATCCTTGCCCGATCTCTTTGGAGATCAAACGGTGTGAATATTTTTAGTGATGGGTGAAGTGATTCCAAAGGAGACCAATAATTAATTTCATGGCTGTATGTGATGGTGCAGCCATGTTTTTGAAAAGTGTTGATCGTTCTGGTGATATCAAGGATAAGTATTTTATCTTCAACTTGCTAAAGGAAGTAATTCAAGAAGTTGGAGTGGACAAGGTGGTTTAGGTAATAACAAATAATGCTGCTAATTGTAAGGGTGCAAGGAAACTTATTGAGCAAGAATATCCAATTATCAGTTGGACACCATGTGTTATTCACATGTTGAACTTGGCTTTGAAGAACATTTATAAAGTCAAAAATGTGGAGAATAATGAGATTACTTATGGAGAATGTAGTTGGATATCTGAAATTGTTGACCGTGTTTCAACAATCAAGACTTTCATCATGATTCATTCTATGAGATTGTTCATATTTAATGAGTTTGTGACATTAAAGTTGCTTTCTATTGCTAACACCCAATTTGCTTCCATAATTGTGATGTTAAAGAGGTTCAAGTTGCTAGAGGGTGGCCTTCAAAACATGGTCATTTGTGAAAAATGAAGTATTTATAAAGATGATAATCAAGGAAGGGCAAGACAAGTGAAGGATATGATATTGGATGATGAGTTATGGGCAAACATTGATTACATCCTTGCTTTCACTGCTCCCATTTATGATATAATCAGGTTTTGTGACATTGATAAACCTTGCCTTCATTTGGTTTATGATATGTGGGATATGATGATTGAGAAAGTAAAGAATGTAATATACTTGAAAGAAGGGAGGATGAGTGATGAGTCATCAACGTTTTATGATGTGGTGCATAAAATTCTCGTGGATCGTTGGACCAAAAGTTCAACTCCCCTTCATTGTTTGGCACATGCTTTGCATTCCAAGTAAGTTTTTTTATAATTGTGCCTTGGTTTAATAATTCTATTAATTGAAACCATTTTGACACTTATTTTTTTTTTTTTTTTTTTTGGTAGATACTTGGTGATAAAATTTATTGAAGATCTAAGTCGAGTTTCTCCAGACAATAATGTGGAGATTAATTTAGAAGTAAAAAAGTTCTTCATGAGACATTTTTCTAATGTGGAGGAAAGGGCTGCAGTAAATTTGGAGTATGTCAATTTTGTTGAAATGAAGGGAGGTTTTAGAGAGTTTGAGCCTATTGAAAATCCATATACAATGAATCTCAATAATTGGTGGGGAGTTCATGGTTAGAGTGCACCTTTGTTTAAAACACTAGCTTTGAAACTCACTGCACAACCTCTTCTTCATCATGTGTTGAACGCAATTGAAGTACTTACTCTTTTATGCATTCCATGAAGAGGAATAAAATGGATCCCAAATGAGCTGAAGACTTAGTTTACATACACAGCAACCTTCGACTCTTATCAAGAAACACTCCAAAATATAATGAAAGAGAAAGTCATTATTGGGACATTAGTGGAGATGCAGTTGATACTTTTAATGATGTTGGAGCTTTAGATGTTGCCCTTTCCTTAGATGAGCCAAAGTTGGAGGCAAATGTTATTAGTGGAAATGTAGTTTAATTATGCTAATGATTTTTCTTTTATTATATTTTTTTAATGTGAAATACATTATTTATATTGAAAATATCATTTAATACTAAGACGTATCAGAAGTATTGTATTGGCAACGTCTCCAAAAATAGGTGCATCATAGCTGAGCGTTCAGATCTCGTCTCCTCTCTCTCCTGGTAGGTCAATTCTTTTTTCGGTTTGTTTGTGGATTCCTTCATCTCTATTTCTCTTTTGTGCTTTCATGTTGTTGGTTGTGTTCATTTTTCCTCTCGGACTCCATGCCTTGACAGTGCTCAAACTAGTTTTTCCTCACTCTCGGACTCCATGGCTGATGGAAGCTCTGTTTTTTCCTTGGCAGTTTTGCCTCGAAAGGTGGAAGCTTTGTGTTCATTCCTATGGTCCAGTGGAATTTTAGGTCCGTCGTTCAAGCTTTGGGTGTTCATTGTGCTTGAAAATGGTTCCGCTTTGGGTACAGAGGCGTTTTGGATTTTTGGGTCCGTCATTACTCTGTTCCTCCGCCGTTTTGCTTTTTGGTTGTGTTCATCTTGCTTGAGAACAATTGATGGTCAATAAAGTGCTTCGTATTAATTAGCTTCCATGCATGTCCAGATATTTCTTTTTCGTGGCCTTTCTTTGCTTTTACTGCTATCATTAAGTTACTTACTGCAGCATCATTGTCATTCATGGAGTAGGAAAAAAAATTCATATGTTGTATGTTCGCCGGTCAAATAAAGACTGGAGGTACGGAAATGAATTATGGGTATGCCGGGGTCGTCTCTGATGTCGGAGGTGATCTCTCCGAAGATGCCATCTCCAATGATACAAGTGAGTCAGAGGTGACATCGGAAAGTGCCAGAAGCTCTGCTAGTTGGAGCATGGGGTTGACATTTCCTTGTACCGGTAAGGGAAATATTAGCACATGCGTCTCAGATCCATGCTCATCTTTTCCTCTCATCTTTTGCTTCCTTTGTTCTTGTCTCTTTTCTGAGACTATAGGTTAATGATAACGATGATGAACAGAATCTTCATTTTTTATTGGGGGGCCTGAAAGACGTCAGGATTGAAATAATAATTATTTTGTGATGTAGTGTTTGACAGTAGCTTGGTTTATTTTAATCTTAATCCCTTTGCTTTCTCATCCTAATTTCTACAATTCTTGTTTTTTTACTGATGTCCAACTACATACACATATATGTATGCGATATATACAATTAATATGTATATATAATATTTAATAAGATTTATGCATTTTTCAATCAATTTTTTTTTATTTCAATTGAATTTTTAAATAATTTTTTAATCAAATTGAAATTTTTATCTTTAATTATCACAATATATACAACTAATATTAATATACAATAAGATTCAAGCTAGCCTATTTTAGTTATTTTCCATCTATCGACTTTTCAACTGCTAACCCATACACGTCTCCATTTAGAAAAAAACTACTTCTGACACTCCCAATCCATATACAAAACACATTTACAACCTGACTTTTTTCTTATTAGGATTCTACAAAAGTCAGGTGGAAAATAAATCACCAATCCACCACTACCTCAAATAGGCATATTATTACCAATAGAAAGGTGATTTTCAAACATACCATACTACACATGCCCTCAACCTTTGGATAAACACAGTATATTTTAAAACATAGTATTGATCTTCTTCCAATCAATTGTTACTAACATTTCTATGTTACACTTAAAATAGTTAGTGCATGCTTGGTTGTCATATCCCCTAAAAAGGCACTTTTGTAAAATTAACTTTTACTAAACCCTTGTTTGGTTACAAAAGGACTATTACTTTTGGTCAGTTTAACAGGTGTAGTTAAGAATAGTTATTTTTTTAATATGGTTATAATTTACAGGAGCTAAACAAGACTCTCAAGCTAGGATTCTAATGACTGTGTTGTGTCAACAATAACTTTGTTGGTGTCTGTGTCTGAGATATTCCAGCTCTTTGTTTATTGTCAGCAATAAAGAAAAGGCACCTATGAATAAATAAAAATTTCCAGCACACTTTGGGTTTAAAGGGGAAAATGATCCAAAAAAAAAAAAAAAAAAGATTGCTCCATAAAACCTGCTCCTATTTTTACGTAAATTCAATCGATATATGAATCTGTTTTGGGCTTTTGGTGCTTATCATTGAAAGTGCTCAATCAAATCAGACGTTTTGCGCTCGATCACGAGTCCATGAACGAAGAAGAATAAAAATCTGAGTCATTCCAGTGCGATTCTGTTTGGTGCTACTCTGTTCTGAATAGAAAACTCAAACTTGAAAGCTATTCTGAAGATCTTATGCTTCTCCATAGGACGTTTACCTTCCGCACTTCCCGTTATTACACTTCAGCCACTGTCTCTCCCTCGCCTTTGCATCTCCTTGATTTGCTTCAACTATCGATTCATCTTCGTTCTCTGAAACTTGCACAGCAATCTCACGCTCAAATCCTCACTCTGGGCTTTGACCAAAACGCCTTCCTCTGCACTCGACTCGTTTCTGCATACTTTACGTGCGGAAATTTATCCAAATCAAGGCTCGTATTTAACTCCATTTCTCTCAAGAATATCTATCTCTGGAACTCGTTGATTAATGGGTATGTGAAACACCATGCCTTTGATGAAGCTTTTGCGTTGTTCCATGAAATGGTTCGTAGTAATATTTTTCCGGATGATTATACTCTAGCTACACTCTCCAAGATTTCTGCTGAGACTGAGGACTTGATTTCTGGGCAGTTGATTCATGCCAAGAGTGTAAATATTGGGTTTGTCTCGGATGTTGTCGTAGCCAATTCTCTGATGTCAATGTACTGCAAATGCGGTGAATTAGGTGAAGCAAGGAAGCTGTTCGATGAAATGCTTCAGAGGAACCTTTCTTCATGGAATGTCATCATTGCTGGATGTGCTGCTTCAGAGGATTCTATGTCCCATATAGATTTATGGAATTATTTTCGAAGAATGCAAAATGAAGGATTTAAGCCTAATGGTTATACAATTGCAAGTATCCTTCCTGCATGTGCTAGCAATACTGGTAGATGGAATTATGGGATGGAACTTCACGGTTTTCTTGTGAAGAATGAATTGGATTTAAAGATGGACTTAGATGTTCATACAGGGTCGTCTTTAATAGATATGTACTCAAGAAGTAACAGAGTTGCTTATAGCAGACGGGTATTTGACCAAATGAAGTGCAGAAATGTATATGTTTGGACGGCAATGATCAAGAGTTATGTGCAAAATAGAGCACCCGAAGAAGCAGTGTCTCTTCTGCATGAAATGCAAGTGAAAGCAGGGATTCAGCCCAACAAGGTAACTCTTGTGAGCGTTCTTCCGGCCTGTAGCTCGCTTGCTGGATTAACTGGAGGGAAACAAATTCATGGTTTTGCAACTAAAATGGATTTGAATCATGATGTTTCCTTATGTAATGCATTGATTGATATGTATTCCAAATGTGGGAGTTTGAGTTATGCACGACGCGTATTTGACAATGGGGCTTTCGACAAAGACTCCATTTCCTGGAGTTCAATGATATCTGCATATGGATTACATGGGAGAGGGGAAGATGCTGTGAACATGTATTATAAAATGCTTCAGCTAGTACCCAAGCCAGATATGATAACAGTGGTTGGTGTTCTTTCTGCTTGTAGCAAGTCAGGATTGGTAGACGAAGGACTTAGTATTTACAACTCATTCATGAACAAGTATGGAATGAAACCAACAGCTGAGATTTGTGCTTGCGTTGTGGATATGTTAGGTCGATCAGGACAACTTGATCAAGCCATGAAATTCATCAGAGAAATGCCGACAGAGCCCAGTGCAAGTATTTGGGGAGCTCTTTTAAGTGCTTCCATAATGCATGGGAATTCAGTGACCAGGGACCTGGCATATAGGTTTCTACTAGAGCTAGAACCTGAGAACCCATCAAATTATATCTCGCTGTCAAATTTGTATGCTTCTCACAGAAGATGGGATGTTGTGGCTGAAATGAGAACGGTGATGAAAGAGAGAGGCTTAAGGAAGGTCCCAGGTCACAGTTGGATAACAATTAGTGGTAAGACTTATTCATTTTATGTTGCTGATAAGGCACATCCTTGTTCAGGTTTAATCTATGAAATTCTGGATGACCTTGTATCAGTAATGAAAGGAGATAGTTGTCCGGATATTGATATTCTCACTGAGATCTCCTGATATTCAAAATCAGTTATGATGAATGTGATTTTCCTGGTGGTATTGAACATGAAGAGCACAATGAATTCTGTTTGAGTTGGCGTTTAAAAAGTATGTTTATGCAAGTCGAGACATTATTCCTCTCATATACTTACCTTGTATACCGTAAATAATGTCGAAGAAGTAGCTTCCACCATTAATTCAAACAAGCAAATTGGTTGGTTCTCATCAATATAAACTTAATAGAAAAATCAAAATAAGCTACATGTTTCTTCCCTCACAAATCACTGTTCATCTCAATAGTACCAGCTCACTTGCTAAGCCATTTCACCTCATCGGGCTTCGTGTGTTTGGTTTTACACAAATTGAGATATATCCAGTTTTGCTATATTCTTCATCCCTTCATTTTTTTCAATTCAAATTTAAATTTTCCAATATATAATCACCAGAAAACATCAGCCTAAAATTCCCGTGAAACTAGTTACCATTGCTCAAGCTCACCAACCGACTTTCGTCCACCTCTCGGATCCTGTTGCTGTAGTCTTCATCTTCTGCAACCAGTCCTTTCTCTCTATTTTTCCATCTCCCTTCTTCCCCTTCTTGTGGTCGGATTTTCTCTTCTTCCCGTCGTCGGCCTCAAGCATCTCCAAATATCGGGTTTTGTCCTTTGTGCAGCGTGAGTATCAATTTTTTGGCACCGGTTCTCTGATCTTTGCCTTTTCAAGTTTGCACTATTTCATTCTTAATCCCTTTTTTCAGCTATGGAGCTTGATGCTGCGGACTCATGTATGTCATTTTTCCTTCATCGCTATTGATCTAATGTACTTAGCGATTTGTTTAGAAGAATCTCTATGCCGCCAACAAATTTTTTTTTTTCCAATTTTTTACCTCAGAGACCGAAGGTGTAACAGAAAGCAAATGTGCCATGGAAGAGATTTTGAACCAGAGCTTCAACTTGGGGTCTTCCTCAGGTTCGGCTGCCATTTAGACTTATGTATCTACTTCATACTCATCCCCTGATCACCCTTTTGCCATCACAAGTGAAATCCATTGCCCTCTTTTCCTCCTGAAAAGATGAAAACACGCTGGTGCCTCCCACTTTCCATTTTTATATTATATTATATTACATTTTTTCCCTGAAAACACGCTTTGCCACCCCCAGTCGATTTCAATATAATGTATTATAATAATATATTAATTTTATATAATATTCCTTTTCTCCCCAAAATTTTCTTATTTTTCTTTTTTCAATTTTCCCTTCTTAATTATAATAGGTTGCTAAATGCAGATTCACAGCATTCACGAGACATCAGGAGTTGAAATTGACGTTAAGCGCATGGCAACCATTTGTATTCCCCATAAAGTCAGTGCCAACGGTTTTAGTCAGCTCCAAATTTTCCTATAACTGTTAAGTTGTATATGTAGATGATTTTTGGTGAGCAATAGCTTAGATACTTATTTTCTACAACAAGAGGTTGCACACAATATAGAATGATTCCATCTACCCTCATTATAATATAAAGCCTTAAGTAATGGCTTCTCATTTGCTTTTCCTTATTTTAAAATTCAAATTACGCTTTACTTAAATATATGAAGAGTTAATGGATTTCTTTATTACTGATTAAATGAAGTCAATTCAACTATACTTATGTTAAGAAAATGAATGAAAGTATTTTTTTTGTTACTTAGCTCCAGATGTTTTATGTCCCATAGTTTTTATATTGAAAAATGTTGTATTCTCATGATGTCTGTGCACCTGTAGGTGTGAATGTGGGATTGCAGTTTCCAACATGGTAGCTTAGTTGAGGAGGTGGATGGGCACACGGCAGTTCTTTATCATAGACTTCAGCTGGTTGGTTTCCGATGTAAATATAATCTACATTCTTTCTTCTTTGTGCACAAACTACAATACTACTTGAATTTCATCCCTCCCAATGCTGAATCACATAATAGTAGTACTTTTTGATAATTTCTTAACACAAAATGTAATCTTAAAACATATTATAGATGTTCTTGGGTGCCAAACAAGTTAAACATATGAAGAGTTAATGGATTTCTTTATGACTGATTAAATGAAGTCAATTCATAGTAATACAAGAATGACAAATATTTTCTATAACTGGGCTAAGCCTGGTTTTCTCTGTTTTAATGTTCATGACATTCCATCTTCTTTTGATTGAAGAAGTGTATCTGCTGAATTCTTATAACCCTACTATTTACACTTGCTTCCACACCACTGATGTTCAGGAAGCTGTCCTTTATACGCTTCAATCTCAGAATTTCAATGGCTATGTTCCCACCGTTGGTCTTCTCCAAACGAGAAGGTAAATTGTATTTCACTGTTTGTCTATTTTGTGGATTTCGATTTATTCTGGCTCTTCAAATCTTCGTGTTTCTCTGTTTGTTTGCTGAGATTTGTGATTTAGTCCCTTCTGCTTTTAGGAATTGCTTTCGATACGTCCTTTCTTTCTTCATTACGATTGTTACCTTGATGATTTCAACATACCAGCTGTTTGAGTTAAATTATATGAGATATGAGAAGGATAGCCTAGTTCAATTAATGCAGCTTTTCAATAAACTGGCTTCCTGATCAGCCAAGTACAAGCCTGGGTTAAATTAATTTAAATTGTTGCTTTTTGTGATTACCTGAATTTCTTCCGTGTTCCTTACCTTTTTTTGGAATTTTTTGTACATATTCTCCATCGTGGTTAGCAGTCTTTTAACCTCTGGGAAGTTGTCCACTACATGTGAAAAATGATTGTAGATTGCTTTTGTTTGCTTTACCTTGTCTTGTTTACCATTCACTGGATTAAATTTAAAGGAGTAATTATGAAGCTTTTTTTTTTTTCTTCCTTGATGGCCCTACAATCCATGCAAAAGTCACTGCGTTTGATATCTTTTTTTGTGTGACAACAGATTGTCCAGTTTCTTTTGAAGCAAGCAAGTGTTGACAAGAGAACTGGTGATCTTTATGGAGGTAGAGATCTACTGAATATTGCTCGTAACATGGCTCATGGATTGAAGGTTTGATGCAACAAACTTGATTATCATACTTTATGCTTCGTAACATGAATCTTGAATCTTAAACTTAATTTATTTTTTGGATTATGTTAAGGGTGTGGAGAATGTATACACTCAACATCAGCCACTTTTGTTCCAAACCATGGAAAGTATTGTAAAAGGATGATTGAGGGATGTGGACTACCCAATTGTTGGAAATCACTTTCAGCAGGGAAGGTAGGTTGCTATTAAATACACTTCTGTGTCTTATTTGTGAGTCGTTAGATTCCTGTGGTTTCTACTCTAAATCAATGAAGCAATTGATTATTCAACAATATAGTTGCTGTGGTCAATATAATGTTCTTACTAGAGCCTTTGATGAGGTATGTTACCATTCCTCTAAAGCCAAGTTTTTTTTTTCCAAAAAGAAAAACTATGCCTTTATATTTAAGATTATAAATATATTTGACACTACTTGGTAATTGTTCTTAAAAAATATGTGCAGGATATAAGATGTCATAATTGCACTAGATCATGCTTATTTGAAGCCATCTGTGTTCCTCGACCTTTCTCTCTATCTGTGCATTTTTTCCTGTATAACATTCTATCCCATTTAGTGTTTACAATGGGAAGGGGAATGCATCACATATGCAACAAAATGAATCCCCTCAGGTTTTACAATTTATTTTGCAATTTATCTAGAGTGAAAACGTAAGAAAGAAAGGAGAAGAGGAGATTCTAGATCGCTTTGTCTAAGGACGAGATTGAAGAAGACATATTCGTTATGACTGGGTCAAGGCCCTCTCGGTGGCCAAAGAAAAGGCCTAAGAATGTGCAGAAACAACTTGATGTATGAGTTTAATCTATGCTTTTCTAATCTTTTGTTATATCACATATTTCGCTCAATGATGTCTCCTTGATTTCAATTGCACAGTACTTAAACAAAGAACATTCTTTTTTCAAAATTTCAAAGTGTTTTTCCTGGATTGTGGTTAGTGGGGTACATTGCAGACATTTATAAGGCGGCAGATACTACAGCTAAGGTTCTCTCCTTTTCACCCTTTCTCTAATATGTGTGATTGATGCTATACTTAACATAGTTCTCCAAAGATATAGGGATCTTTTTCCCTCTGTTTAGTGAATTTCTAATACCAAAGTATGCCTCCATCTTTGTTAAGTAGTTCAGGCTTAGCATTCTGAACTGGCTTTCCTGGGTTTTCGTGATTTGATCTTTATTTTAGACTTTTAGAACTTAAAAAGCCATGGTTCTGATTATTTTGATGATGATTCTTTCTTGCAGAAGTAGAAAACAGAGAATTGCAGTTTGCCAGCAACAAGTTTGGTGGCTGGCCACGGTAACTGGGACATGTAATGGAGGAGATATAAATGCGCAGACTTTTGTAGAGCGCAAATGATTTGTGAAATGGATATGGTGAAAAAAGAAAAACTAGTGACTTCGCAGTTAATTATGTGTCATGAAATAGGCTAAGATGTAGATGGAATATTTAGTAGGTTTACTTATCCTTAGTACTGTTCAGCTATTCATCTTTTATTAGACGGCAAGAAAAACTAGACTGACAGCCCCATGCAGATTTATTCATTTATTTAGGAACTGCAATACATAGTGGAGTTGTTGAACACTTGGATTACGCATTTAGATATTGTCCTTCTTAAGAGTGGAGGTTGGATCAGCTTTGGGAACAGAATTTCAGCTTTAGCAATCTTTTCTACTGCATTGGAAGTGGTTGAAGTTGATATAACTGAAAAATATTTTTACCTGCTCCCTATTTTTTAGCTGTAAGTTATATTTTTTTATTATTTTCTATCTGATTTCTATTGGTTTATCTGTTTCAAAGTTGGGAACAATATTTTACGATTGTTGCATGGATACAAAGAAGGGGAAGGGAATTGAATGAATTGGCAGTTTGGGAGGGTTTTGTGTTTGATAAAATTTTATACTTATTTTTTCTTAGTACATACATGGTCTTGCGTGAAAGTACTATGACTGAAATGGTGACTACTAGAATGATATTAGAAATGTTGACTATCTTTCCAAGCAGTGTTTGTCCCATCGGGCTTCGTGCTATATAGTGAATTTCATCTCCTGTTCTATGCTTTGAAATTTGAATGTCCCCATATTATAGCCATCCTCTCTCTCTCCCTAGTATTTTTCATAGTTAGCTTAAATGTTCAAAAGACCTCTACATTTCTTCTTCCTCATCCACAATTTCTTAATTGTGTTTTTGGGTAGTGGCCAACTTTTGTTGGTTGATTTGAAGCCCAAATATGTTCTTTATTTTCCTTTGTGTTTTATTCAGTTTTTTAGTAATTTGGTTGAGTGAAAGGTCGAATGTACTTTCATATTGTGAAACTGTTATACCCGCGCATCGCGCGGGGGGAGTTTGTGCTTGTTTAATCAATAACCATTGAAATACAATAAACATCCTTTATATTTCACAGTTCTAAACTTGGAGCATTTGTATCTATATCTATGTATTCATGAAAATTCTTTCTATCAATACTAATAATTATGAATCTTTGCGATGCATGAACTGTCTCTTTAACCAGCACTAAGTGGGTTAACTTTTAAGTGAATTTCATGAAAATCATAGCCTCTTTTTTCCCTCTAAAAAACATAGTTGAATCACTCGACGGTTTGGTAATACATCATATAAACAAATAAAGGATATGATACCAAGCAAAATATATAAAATGAATTGTATCCAACAACAAAAGGTAATTAGATTAAGTTGGCCAAAAAAAGTAGCTTAAATTGTTGAAATTTTTTATAAAGATGGATAGAACAATCTACAATTAACCATGTATAAGCAAGCTTTATTAGGTAGTATAATTTAGTATTGCATGGTTGGCAAAAAATAATTTAATTTTGCATAGACTCTCGGTTAGTATGGGGCGGATTACATTTTCTTTAAAATTAACATGATTTTAAAAGTATTTTTGAACAAGGTTTTAAATAAATATAACTATCTAAAATTAGCTAATTATAAAAAAAATCATATAATACTCATGTAATTATTTACACATAGTTGACTTTTTGGAGAAATTAAGAAAGTTAATTAAATTACTTTAGAGTATTTTTATTTTTATTTTTCTTTAAAGTATTTAGCTTGACCAATAAATTAATATATAATCTAAAGATATATAACATATAAAATGATTAAATAACTTATTTAGTTTCCTTAATCTCTCCAAATAAAATCAACTATGCCTTATAATTAAGACCGGAGGAGGTAGTATATATTAAGAATAAAAATAAAAAATATTTCCTCGGGTCTTAAATATAAAACCTATTTGAATTTTTATAAACTAATTAAATTACTTTAAAATATTTTTATTTATCGTTTTTTCTTGAGGTTAATTTGTTTGACTTACAAACTTATATATAATTTAATCATACACATTTTTTATATGATTAGATACATTACATAGTTTCTTTAATATCTAAAAAAATCAATTAAATTTTATATTTAAGTCTAGAGGTAGAAGTAACCATGGTTTGTGAAACCGGACCGGACCGGTCGGTTCAGACCGGGAACCGGCCGTGAAACCGGTCCGGTTTGGTGTAAAACCGGATTGACCCGGTGAACCCGGGTTGACCCGGTAAAACCGGTGTAAACCGGCCGGGTTACAAGGGTCATCCGGTTCCGTATTTTTTTATTTTTTTAAATAAAAGGCAATCTAATTTGAATATCGAATATGTCACAAGTATTGAAGTATATGGTTATTTTACTACTGATCTAAAGTATTGAAATATTATATAGTATGTGAAATTTAGGTTGATGTGATGAGAAATTAATTATTTTCCAATTTTTTTATACCTCACCGGTCTAGCCCAGTTGACTCTGGGCTAACTCCGATCTGACCCACTAACCCTTAATCTAAGATCGACCGGATTCAGTCACGATCCGGTTTCAGAAGTAACTAAAGAATTTTTTATATTATGTTATATAACAGATTTTTTTCAGTGTAAAACAACGAATTTCTGGCGCGGGATTCACGAATGGCGCGGGATTCACGAATGGCAAGTTGAATAGATGAAAGAATGCTCTGCAGCCTGCACTGAGGTTCCATAACCTCGCTCAGTCGCTCTGTCTCCAAAGTCCAAACCCAAACCCTAGAGATTGTACGGAGGCGGCGGCGATCGCCTCCCTTCATGACTGTCAGTGTAGCAAAATCGCCGCCCGCGGCAGGGGTTCTCTAGCCTTCAATTTCAGGTGTTAACTTCATGCAGCTTTCAATTCGGCTTCGCGACTTCAGGTTTTATTTGTTTTTTCTCCTTTGTTCTGTTTGAAGATCGAACCTGGTTACTGGTTATTTTTCTTTTTTCTTTTTCTCTTGGCTCTGCGCGCTGTGTTCAACTTCATTGCTTTGCCGTGTTCATTTTCCCCCCTCTTAACTCTAGTGTTAATTTTGGCCTTTTTTCAAACTTCTCCTAACTACAATTTAGTTATCAGAACTGAAGTGGACATGAAAGAGTTTTGGCGTGGCTTAATGAGGACCTATTTTCTTAAGAAAAAAGTTTTTAGGCATTGTAAGCGACTGGCTGGGTAAACAATCTATTCAAGGTATTATCTGATTCCAAGCTTTGTGAGTCTCAGGCGAAACATTCTGATTTCACTCATTCTTTCTTTAAGTAGTACTTCATTTGAGTTCACAACCCATCTTGTTTAGCTTATATGCACCCTTTAGATTTCCACTCAAGACTGCTTGTGTATTGTCTTCAGAATATGCCAGTAATGTTGAACCACATTCTGATGTACACTCATCCTTCCCTGTACATTATTTCCTTGCAGATGAAGAACAAAACGCAAAAGTCTTTGGAGGAGACCGATGCTGCTCAAGATTTGGATTCTATTATTCAGCAGGACAGACTCTTCTTTGACAAGTTAATTGAGCTTATACCAGCCAAGTTCTATCTACCGAACAACGATGAGAGACCGTGGATTCAGGGCCTGAGCAAGGCTGAAAAAGCCGCTGCTAAGAAAGAGACGAGGGAAAATATTAAGAAATCTCGAAGAGAACGTTTAGACCCAGATAAGCTTAGTGCAACTACACTTGACCTGCTTAAACAAAGCTCGGACAAGGAAAAATTGAATGAGAGCAATGATGAGCAAATGGATGGTAATCATTTATCATCAGGTCTTGAAGATGATGATCGGTCAGTGACATATGAAGAACTTCGACAAAGGCTTCATCGCAAAATTGAAGAGTTTCGGGCAAGTCGTAACTGTGGAAAGTCCAATAGAGAAAAGAAAAGGGACGAGAGAACTGCAACGAGAAGAATTCAGAATAAGAAACGTCAGAAAGATTATGGGAATGAAGGAAGTAAACCTAAACCTGATGATTCAACAGGAAAAAGGAAGAGAGATGCTGTGGAGGCTTCAAAAGACCTCATGTTTGGTCATGTCAAACTTGATAATGAGGAAAAGCAAGGGAAGAAGAAAGGGAAAATGTCAACACATAAGGAACTTGAAAGGGCAAAAAAACTAGAAGAAGCAAAGAAAGATCCTGAGAAAGGAGAAATTATTGCAAAAAAGCAATCATGGAAGGCAGCAATGGATAGGGCTGCAGGAATTAAGGTTCATGATGATCCCAAACTGTTAGAGAAAAGCATGAAGAAAGAGAAGAAGAGACAACAGAAAAATTCAGAGAAATGGAACGAGAGAATTGATACCAGGGAGAAAATGAAAGCAGAGAAACAACAAAGAAGATCTGAAAATATATCTGAGAGGATTCATCAGAAGAAAATGCGGAGAATTGCAAAGAGGGAGAAAAAACTTATGCGGCCTGGATTTGAAGGTCGCAAGGAAGGTTTCATTAATGAAGGTTCTGGTTAACAAAGCTTTATGAAAGTCAAGGTTGCTGACTTGCTAATATTTGCTGGACGATGTTTACTTGTTCCTTGCTTTGTGTGCCTTGACAAGTGTCAATTTTGTTGTTCTTCTATATATGTTCATTCTGAAACTGTTGAGTATTAAGATTAATAGGAGATTAAATTTTTTTTAGGATTGAACAAAATCGTGCTTCGTAGATTGTTAGGTCTATTCATTAGACATTGGAGAACAAGCTGGCTATTAGACATGAAAAATTCATTGTACGCTGATCCATTTGTTGAGTGAAAAGTTAATGATAGGATAAATATATAATTTGCAAAAAGTATTTGTGTATTTATCACGAAGGATCAAGGCTAATATGTTTAATTGAATTAAGCACTACATAGTAAATATAGTCAGATGTTACCAATCACCATTGAAATAAAAGCTATGTATGCTAAAAGATGGACACACCATTTGCTGTTAATATTGCAAGATGAACCTCAAGATGTTTTTTTTTTTTTTCAATCAATAACCTCAAGATGGTTGGCTACGCTTCCTGATCTCACTTAAAATGCTTTCTTATTTTTACCTTGTCTCAGTTAAAGTGCTTGAACTCAACTGCTCTAGTACGAGATTGTGAGAGCTAAAAACCCAAGCAGCTTCGTAACACACTCCTGAGCGGAACACGGAGGTGCACGAGATTGCTTTATGAAATCAAACCTTCTCATGCATAAAGGCATTAATTTGCATCCTGTCCTCATACATATCTTTTCTTTCTCAATTATGGCTTTTGCTTTGAAGAGTATCTCTAAAAGAAATTAAATCCAGACTAATGCTCGGAACTTTATGAACAAATTTTCTGGACTGCTTGATGTCACCCTCAAGCAGTCAAGCTTTTAAAGCTCCAGAGTTATGACCTCTGATAAGGATGAATAATTGTGGTGATCATTTTGCTGTTCTCTAATCTGGGCCATGATGAAGCTACCTTATTTTAAGTATTTTTAAAGTACGACTAAACCTTCAGTGCATATTTCAAAGGAACCTGTGAGATTTTGATGGGATTCGTTAGGAAAATCTTAAAAGGAACCAGTTTATAAAAAAGGGTATCTTTCTGCTATTTCGAAATTTCACAGCTCTCACATTTTCTTTACCAATCCTGCAAAAATGTACAACGCGTGCTTGCACCAAACTCCCAGACCTGCTTATAATTTTCAATGGATCCATAAACAAATATAAAGGGCGCAAAGCTCTTAATTATTCCCTTTGATTCTAAATATAAGAAAGATTTAATTATTTTGGAAAGATTAAGGAAGCTAAATAAACTACTTAATCATATCATATGTTGTGTATCATTATATTATATATTAGTTTATTAGTCAAACTAATTAGTTTGGAGGAAAAAAATAAAAATAAATACTCTAAAGTAATCTAATTAGCTTCCTTAATCTTTCCAAAAAAGTCAACTTTGTCTTATATTTAGGACCGGAAGGAACAACTTTTTTCCTGATTCCACCACCACCTTGAAGCAATCCTCAGCTCCAGGAGAGGTTGTAGATTCTTGTATACCAATTATTGAAGAAAACCAAAATTTCTGGGTATTCCTCAATGAATTTGATGGAAAACCTCATCTAAATTATGGACCGTTGATTGCTGAGCCATGCAGCAAATCATGAGGCTGAATGTTGAAATCTGAAGAATTTTGAAGGAGGTGGTCAGGACTCAGGACCAGTCTTCACAACTATCCAGCATGCAGAAAATTGCCCACCTTTGTTGCTTGCAGAGGCCTATCTGTTGGAACCAATGATAAGACATAGTTCCTGCATAATCTTCGGA
Organism: Acacia acuminata; assembly: GCA_019022655.1. Taxonomy (NCBI): domain Eukaryota; kingdom Viridiplantae; phylum Streptophyta; class Magnoliopsida; order Fabales; family Fabaceae; genus Acacia; species Acacia acuminata. The sequence continues at coordinate 863,057 of JAFJYI010000023.1, forward strand.
TGATCAAAAGAGAAAGGAACGTATAAGGGAACTAATTTCCTTTTCATCTCTCCATGATCACAATTCAGATTTAAAAATGGCCTATTTTCACGTTTATATCTCTGACTCTCTTTCACGCCGATAGGCATAAATAGAACTAAGAACAATTTTTCCAACTCTTCGATGTTTCCGAGTTCTTCTGTTCATACCTTTTCTCCTTCCCTTCTCAACAATAGGTTGAGACATTGGTACAGAATGAATCCATCTCAATGGAACTAGAGCTGCAACGAATTGAATCAGGATTCCCATGGTCAAGCCTGAGTAATTACCAGAAGTAATACCAAGCTGCGATGCCAATCCAACGCCAAAAAACCCACTGACTATTGATGACAGACATGCAGCAGAAGCAAAGAAAGACATAAGAGACCCTTCACAACCCTGTGGACATACGCTTGCGAAAAACATTGAAAAAGGAAGGAGCTTAAATTGTGCCAAAGTTTCTGCAAAACCAGAGAAGCAAAGGGCAAACACTTCATTGGGAATTCCCAGTCTAAGATTTATCTGATTTACTAAAACCAGATCAAGAAGTAGAGATGCAGCATATAAAATTTGCACTATCCTTATCAGTTTTCTCATTGGAACTTTTTTCCAATAGCGATCATAGAGAACAGTCCCTGATAGAAGCATCAACTGGCTAATCACCCGAGATAACCCAAATACTGAAGGATTAAGGTTTAGTTGCTGAATTTGATAGCAAAATATAGAGCCTGAAAGTATTGGAACCATGGCAATAGAGCCGACAATCCACTTAAGAGAGCCAGAAATGCTTTCTTCACGGATTGCTGTGACAAGATTAGAGAATTGATTTCTGATATCTTCCAAGATTGATTTCCTAGCAAAAGCATGACCTGAAACTTTTGGCAAGCCCAGAGATTCCTCTCTTGTGGAGGAAGAAATTGCGAGTTGAAGAGACAGTAAACCTGAGAATATAAGAAACATGGCACTGGGCTGCATTTTCTTTAAGAAGTAACCACCAATCAAGTTGCCTAGAATTCCACCTGCAGCTAAAGCCATGAATGCATATGACTGTAAGCCCCCAGTTTTGTGCTTCTGGCCGTACTCTGCCACAAGAGCATCCTTTGCCACTTCTGTTATGGATGCTCCCAGATTGCTGAGAAGCACACATGCAATTAAGTTGGGAAGAACTTGCCTTGCAACAGGGAAAAATGCCAGAGATCCCCAAGACAGGGCCTGCAAAAGAACTGAAAAGATGGAACTAAGTAAGCATCTTGGATCACGATTTTATATCCCATTTAATATAAGCTTCATTCAGGACCACCCTTATACTTAGAATTGACATGGACTTTAAACTGATATAAGCATACTCTTCCTAGTTCCTAGTCATATACTAAATGCTGAATCAATGCCTTATGTTCCGTATGATAAAAGTACGCATGCTGCCTTCCATAGCCAATTAAAATCTTATGGCTTCTAGCATTATGTGTTAGTGCTGTCAACTATACTAAATATCATTGAAGATAAAGCAAAAATAAATAAAACGTTAATTGTTCTATCCCAACCCGTATTGCAGCCGCTCTACTTAAAAGAACTTGAAGTTTCAAAAGATACATGTCAATAAAATATGAGGATCCCTTCCATTAATCTCAAGCTATTTATGAATAAGTCAGTTCCTCATTGACCGTTCACCGTATTGAGGCAAAACAAAAGAAAAAGACTCGTTTAAGAAGGTTTCAGCTTGGTGGTAACCAAAGAGAAGAAAGCAAAAGATATGACAAGTTACCTCCAATGGCAATATAAGGTATTCTACGAGCACCGGCAATATAGATGGCATCAGAGAGGATTCCATAAAGGGGCTTAGCCACCATGGGAAGATTACCAGAGTTCTGCACAAGCTGCAATGTGGAGGGGTCCAAGTTAAGATTGTTGGCCATGTGAAGGTTGAGAGCCAGCCAAGGAAAGCACCGAAAGCCCTGCACCCAATACCCCAACCCACACAACAAAGTCATTTGCCTGCTGCCAACCTGAGGAGGTCCCCTCTTCTCCTCTTTTGTTTCAAAGACCTTGTTGCGTTGTTTCTTTCCCTTCTTGACATTGATTCGATTTGGGTTTATAAAGATGGTGGGTTTGTTTAAGGCATTAGGATTCTGACGGCTGTGATAACAAAGCAGAGGCGGCTTGGAGCGAGGCGAAAAACGAGACTTCTTGGGCGATAAAATGAGCTTTGGGAGAGACCCCAGGAATGGAGTGTGGAAAGAAATTGCAGGGTAAATCATGATTTGGCGAGGACTGACTCGGAATCTGTAGTCAAATATAGAGCTCAGGCGGCCACCATGTGAAGTTCCATAATGAGGACGAGGGAATGTAAGTCAGGGAAGGGAAGAAGGGAGGAATCTAGAAGATCACAATGGTGGGTTTGAGGAAGATTAAGAATTAAGAATAAAAAAAGAATATATAGTAAAACACTGGCGTACAGTAGAGGAGGAGGGTAGAGAGATGGAGAGAATTCCTGAGGGCGCTTTTGGCTTTTGAGATCTGGCTTGGTTTGGCGAGATCCGGGAGGGCCCTCTGGGGAAGGCACGTGTCGGAAACGCGCTGCTATTTCCGAGGAGATGGGGACGGGTGGGGTCGAGACGATGCTGAGCCGTCAGCATTTTCAGGGAATCATCATTCCCGTGAGGGTTCCAGCTTGGCCGACCTCTCCCCTTCTCTTTGCCCGCCTCGTTAGTTTTTAACCGTTCAATTTGGAAAAAATATAAATAAGAGGAACAATTATACGGACTAGTACTATGGGACAATTAATTAAAAATGTTGAGCTATTATCCCCTATGTTATTGAAAATTTGTCACGTTAATTCATCGTATTAACATGTACTGTTATTAATCCTCTAGACAATAAAATAAAGTGTTTGCCTGAGAAAATAGGAATTCTTATCTAATTACTCAATTATTAAAGTTGAATATAACTGAAAATCCTAACTCTATTTGTATAATAACCCTATAAATAATATTTCAAATTTAAAATCAATCAAAATCATCAGATAACGGTAATCATTATGGGATGACCAATATATCATATTGTATCAAGATATTACATAAGGTCTCTACTCAATAATCAATATCCAAATGGAACCCTAGTTGTGCATAATCCTATCTTAGTATATTCCGTCAACAAGCTTCGTCCTTTTTGTTCAATTATGTACCCACATAAGTATTATTGTCAAATTCACGATTTGAAACTCTGAATTTAGCGGTTTTACATTTTTAACTTATAAAATTGAGTTACTAACAAACTCGTTATCGTTGTAAATTCAGCTAATTTTATGAGTTTTTATACCATAGTTACCGTTTCTACATTTTCAGTTTATACAATTGTGTTAACTTACTCTTAAATTTGTGTTAAATTTTTTGATTTGATCGTATTCAATGACTTTGAATATAAATTTTATAGAAATTTCTTTGTGAAATATGATAAATTATGAATATTGATGGATTGAATTTTAATTATTTAAATTTAAAAAATATTTAAATCAGATTATTGTTATTTTTTATATTTTTAATTATTTAATTATACACTATTAATATCTATTTTATGATAAAGTAAACCCTTACCAGTTTAAGATTTGAGTTTATAATATGAATTTACCTTACTAGCCATCACGAGTTTACTAAACTAACGAATTTGACAAGCTTTATTTCAACCATTTCATGCGCTATCAATCTCAAGGTGTGTGTCATAGAATTCGTACATTAATACTCCCTCCGATTCTAATTATGAAAACACTTTTATAATATAATTACATTATAAAAGTGTTTCTATAATTAAAACTTGAGGTAGTATGTTTATTTTGAATATAATAAAAATATGCAGTTACTCAAAAGTTAGCAATTACATAATTTATTTCTCAAAATCCCCACACACCCATATATGGTAAATCATATATAAACATATGATCAATGCACTTATTGGTCAAGAATAATGAAAAAGCTCTTACAACCGATTAATTCATGAGTTTAAGTAAATTTGTAATAGTAACATATCGTATACTCAAATTGTAAATTTGTGAGAGTGTACTTTTATCAACAATACATAGATATTATGTATTAATAGTGTATAATTAAATAATTAAGATATAAAAATGAAAACAATTTGATTTAAATATATTTCAAATTTAAATTAAATCTATCCTTATTCATAATTCATCATAATCAATGAATTTTATATATATACATAGGCGGATCTAGGTTGGTGACAAGGGGGCACGTGCCCCCCCCTTGTTTTTTTTTTTTTTTTTTTTTTTTTGAAAAAAAAATTAATTTTTAATTTTTTTTCTAATTATTTTGTCTCCCCTCTTCTATGTCTTCCTCAACACGCCCATTTCACTCTACTCCTTGCTCTTCTTTCCTTGTAAAAATACTTGCGGACATATTTTAGCATTGTGATCTCAACTGGGAAAGATCCGTTTCCTTTTTTGAGATACTTTCCAAAGATTTTGTTACCTTTTCTCTATATTTTAGGTGGATATTCCAAGCATAAAAAATTGCTTGGAGCATGTAGGTTGCTAACTTTCGCCATGGGCATTTTATAGCTAAGACTTGCTCTTTTTCTTATTGATGATGATCAAACTTGCAATTGATGACAAGTGAAAACCTTCTGAATCCTATATTATTTTTTGTGCTTTTGATGACAAGCGAAAAAAAAAATTTCGGGGGCGCTGCCCCCGAACCCCAGCACCCTCCCGGCCAATAGTGCCCCTCATTCCGTAAATTTCTGGATTTGCCCCTATATATATATATATATATATATAATTCATATATAAAGCTACTAAATATGACCAAATCAAAGAAGTTAACACAATTTTAAGAGCGAGCTAACACGATTTTGTAAGTTAGAACGTAATAACCGTAAACTCGTAAGTTTGTATGAGTTTACAACTATCACGAGTTTTAAAGTGACTTGACTTGATTTTTAAGATAAAAATATAAAAACAAGAACTCGAAGAGTTAACTCATAAGTTTAACAATAATGGTTATATCAAATTTTTTAAATGATATGTTCTATTTTTAAAATATTATTATTAAACTCAAAATACACATGAAAAAAATACTGATAATTAGGTTAAATTTTGTCCTAAAATAAAAAATGCTATATTAAAATTAAAAACAAATGTCATAAAATGAGGACAATTAATGAATGCATGCAACAAATTATTGATTATTATTGTCCTAATCATTTTCCAGGTCGATCACTTCCTTAATTAACAACACACACAACGCTAAAATGTAATTAAACGTATAAGATTGTAATATCAGAATTAAACGTACGTGGTCCGTGTCCTTCTAGAGACCTGGATGATACGGAATCTGAAGCTGAGGAATCCAATCACCGCCGCCCAAAAACGCAGAAGCAGTGAAGCCTTCAACCTCCTCGGGATCATCGACAACCCTAACCCCAGGCCATTTCACCCTCTCATCACTCCTTGCCCCCGGCCCTGCATTCTTATATTCCATGTAACTCAACTTTTCCGTACGCGCCGTCCCGAACATAATTTCCCATCCCTTCGGATCTATCAGTGAATCGATGTACGATTCCATTATCACCACTCTCGAATACGCCCTCCATGGCCTCCCTAAAGTTGCTCTTATCACCTCCGATTTCCGACCTGCGTCCTCAGCGGAGATCGTGAACTGGCAGAACTGGAAGACGAAGCCGGTGGGTTCGTGGTCGGAAGAGCGAGATTGGGCGGTGAAGGTGATGAAATCCTTAGGTCTGGCGAAGAGTTTGCAGTTCTGGAAGAAGGCGGCTGCGTCGCCCATGACGAAGTCGACAGTGCCGTAGATGTCGCAGTCTCGATAGAATTGGCGGCCGGCGACGGCCCATAGCGTGTCTTGGAAGCCTTCAATGGAGCATTTGTAGAAGGCGCTGTGATCCGCCTGGTTGAATACGGCCACTCCCGGCCCGGCGTCGCTCCCTACGGTGTTCGCGAACGCTAGATTTTGGGCCACGAACCCTGATCCATATATTGCTGACGACAAAACAAGCTTTGATTATTACAGGTGTGTTAACTATGTTGATCCTTTTAACCGTTACTTGGTTTATAGAAAGGGAACCGTTGATTCAAAATTAGGTTATTTTCTTCAGATATTAAAGCAACAACATAAACATAATATTATTGTCCAAAAAATTATATGAACATAAATGTTTTTGGTCCAATTAACCAGGTTAATTATTTGCTTTTGAGCTCTGACAAATTTTAGGGCAAATGCATAATGAACAGAAACATCCCCGGGGATTTGGATTGAGGATGATTAAGTATTACGTTAAATATATTGGGAAAATGATGTTCAGGGCCCATATTACCCAAAAAATACGAAAAAAGGCCCAAACATTCTGAAAATACGAAAAAATGCCGAAGATTCTGAAATTCCAAAAAAGGCCCAAGATAAATTATTAATTTGATCAAGTTGTTAGCGGAGGGTTGATTTAGTTGTTAAAAATAAAAAATTTTAACAACTAAATCATTCATCTAACAACTAAATCGATCCCCGCTAACAACTCGATCCCCATTAACAACTTCATAAAATGTTCGGGGCCTTTTCCCGTATTGTCGAATCCTTGGGCCTTTTTTTGTATTTTCAGAATGTTTGGGCCTTTTTCGCATTTTTTGGGTAATATGGGCCCTGAACATCATTTTCCCAAATATATTAAAGAACCTCCAAATATGGAGTATTGCCATTTTTCTATCCTTCGATATTGAATGCATGCACGTGGCATGTGCTATAAATTTTCTCAGGGTGTGGCACTAACATTTTATGAAAGGTTTCCTAAAATTGGCTTCAATCTCTGAAAGTCCGAAACATTCTTACTTTGAACGTATGATTGCGACAGTGGGGCATACATTATATTGTGGTACAAAGAAAAGATGAAGTGCACCTACATATTTTTGGGAAACTTACACCTCAATCCCCAAAAAAGAGGAAATACAACAGAAATATTCTTTTTGAAATATAAAATTTGCAGTGAAACCCTACCGGACATTTGTGCAATATATTTTAAATGCGAAAAGTTCAAAATACCCTTTTGTCACACAATCATATATTCTATCATCTCTATCTATTCAATAGGGTTATTTTTGAGTTTTCACATTCTAAATATGTTGCACAAATGTCTCACAGAACTTCGCTGTAAATTTTAGATTAAGAAACTTTTCTATCATATTTTTAAGGGTTAAGGACCATTTTTGCTAACAAACTATTGGGTCAGGTGCACACAACACAATATACTTTTTGTTGGACCTTAAATGCAAATAAACAATTCAAAACAGCAAATTTACACAGCGCCGTTCACGTCGCCTAACGTCCGTGTAATTGAAATTGAATGAAGAGAATAAATGGGTAGCTCACATAACACGTGGCATCTGAGTCTTCTTCCATTCACTCTTCCCCGGCTCGATCCATCGCCATGGAAAACTCTTTGCCTTCTCGGCCAATTCAACTCCCTCCGGCTTCGATTCCACCCCACCGATGAAGAACTCATCACCCACTACCCCTCCCCCAAACTCCTTGACCCCTCCTTCTCTCCCCTCGCCATCGCCCACGCCGATTTCAACAAGTCCGAGCCTTGGGATCTTCCTGTAACTATTCTCCCTCATTAATTCTCTCTCGCTCTTTTCACTTTATTTCAAAACGAACCGATGAATTCTTTTTGTTTTTGTTTTTCTTAATGTGCAGGGAAGGCCCAAATGGGAGAGAAAGAGTGGTATTTTGCGTTTTCTATTTCTATTTTCCATTTTCTTTGCAGAGGTGAATGAGTAATGAATGAGAATGAAGACTAGCTCCCTCTCACAAGCTCTCGGTCATAGCCCTCTCTCTAGTTCTCAGTTTTCTTTGTGTTTTTCTCAGCTCCTCCAACTCTCCTACTTTCGGTGTCGCTCCCTCTTACTTCCTCTCATACAACTCTTGTTCTTCAACTTTTCCGTCTTTCATCCTTTCTTTCAGCGTTCTCACACTCGTTTTCTGTATGCAGCAACAAGACGAATGGGAATAGGAAGAAGAGAAACTATGGGTGCTGCGAGACGCCGAGTTTCAAGGGGACTAATGAGAACATGGAAGAGATGAAGAAAAAGGGAGTGACCGTGGGACAGAAAATGGAAATGCAGAAGTGAGAGCATGGAAGAGATGAAGAAGAAGGGAGAGAGGCCGAGAAAGGAGCTATGATCGAGCGAGATAATTTCAATTACACGGACGTTAGGCGACGTGAACGGCACTGTGCAAATTTGCTGTTTTGAATTGTTTATTTGCATTTAAGGTCCAACAAAAAGTATATTGTGTTGTGTGCACCTGACCCAATAGTTCGTTGGCAAAAATGGTCCTTAACCCTATTTTTAATTATTTGGGTTTAGGTGCAGTTTTCCCTAGACTTTTCTAGTCATGTTGCCACGAGATGTTTGTTCTCGATCAGATGAAAACATATTGATCAAACTTTAAAAAGTTAGCAGAGTTCGTTTCTATATACTACAATATCTAGCATGTAGAAAAATACATTATCCGAAAAAGCTAGTTTTCATAAAATAGATGGATAGCACGCACGGTAAAATTATGTTAATTAGTTTTATCCCAGGATTCAAATGTCAAGGCAACAAGTCAACTAAGTAACCTATTTAATTTTAAAATTCTAGAAGATAATATTTAAATTGGTCGCTTTAATTTTTCCATTTACTAATTCTTAAGGCTTAAAATTAAATAGATTCAAACAACCCATGACACACACACACACACACAATCAAAACTAACTTGTCGATCTCATTTAATCAGGAGGGCTTGCAGAAAATTAACGAGGGGGGTATATATACCTAAGGTGGCACTTTGATCGGTGGCAGCGCTTCGATTACCAGTAATTCTTGTAACCTGGGGTCCACTTCCGATGAGCAGAATGTTGGTCTTGTCGGGGGGGATCCTGAGATACTCCTCGTAGATTCCACCTTTGACCTCTATTATGTATCTCTTTCTGCTAAAGCTCGGAGCTTTTGCTATGGCTTCACTTATACTTGTATAATCTCCATCGCCACCCTTTGACACTATTACAGCTAAAGAAGAAGAAGACGAAGAAAGAAGCACCAATACCAGGAAACAGAATATAGAGGAGGTAATCAAGCAGCTAGCCATATTGGATCATGGATGGATCACACTGATAGATTTAGGTATATCAAAGTGTGTATGTACGTTGTTAAATATTCTATATGGCCACGTATATATCTACCCTACAGCTAGCTAGCTAGTCTCTTGCTTTTGAACGTGATGTGTGTGTGTGTGTGTGGGTAGTAGTATGGGAGTGATGGTAAAAGAAGTTTTGTCATTATTCATCTTTTTCTATAAACAAAATGATGAAGTTGAGAAAGGAAAAACACCAGCAAAGCTGAGAAGTGCAAGGAATTGTGATCTAGTTATGGGATGGAGAGTATGGTGAGGCATTAATTGGCCACTAACTTTAGAAAAGTGGCTGTTTGCTACGTAGCAAACAGTGCGAAATGGAATGAGAGAGATAAAATAATGTAATAATGATGTTGATATATATGATCCATATAATTGACAACAGTTTATTTTGAATACGTATGGATAAGAATTTTTAGTACATACGTACTAGTCGATATGGTGAAGAGACCAAAACTTTCATTGTCACGTGATTTTTGGTTGTAAAATCTCATATTTATCTGTTTGAATTCATTCCTAAGTGATGGGGCAAGATGAATTGATGTTGAAAATTGAGATGGGCAAGTTTCTTGAGCAACTGGATTTAGTGCCTTTCAAGTTTCAACCGCTTCTCCTGATATATGGTTAATGTTCATATTTGCATCATTTTGCAAGGTAGGCATCTTGGGGATTCTTCTTTGTACCCGCCACATTTGGTTTGGCTCAAGCAACGTTTGGTTCTAAATGTACGAACTGGATACATAATTCACAAATATTAATAAAATTTGTTTAAGTTAGTTATATGTGTCTTTGATGATTTCTCTCAAACATCTAATCTAATCATTACTCTCTAGTGATGAAAATCCTCTTTCACATATGCAATTTGTGGAGATAGCTCCGGAATTTGTTCATTGTTATTTTTCATTTTGAGCGAAAAATTAACAAGCTCCTTGATTAGATCCTATATTTAGAAATGAGGATGTCAATGCAAGTAAATCTATATATAATATTTTTTTTTTTTTTTGGGAAAAAAAAACTATTCTAGCAAGTTGTAATAACATGTGTGTGTGTTTGGATCCAGAATTGAATGTGTTTAATCTGTTGAAGCGTGCGTGCTTTTAGAAAAATTTTGAGACGTTTGAATTAGTTTTTAGTTTATTTGGCCAAAAGCTACTTCAAACCTTAAGCAGGAGCTAGAGGTGGTTATACAATCGCTACTTTGATTTATAATCCTTCGGTCATTTAATATTTTTAATATTTTTAATTAAACCTGATCTACTCTTGATTATCTTCTCCAAAAAAATGTGGCCATTTCTTTTCTCACATGCCAAATTGTACGGAATAAATGACCCAATTAGTTATGCAATATTGTTTTGTCAGAAAATTTTGCATTTGTATTATTTTTAATTTATATGTATTTTTATGCCTTAAATATATTTAATTAAGTATTTTAGTTTTTCCAAGTTTTTTCTAAATAATAAATAAATAAATTTTATTTTTTTATAATTTTTATTTTTCTCTTAAAATTATCATGATATATACATAATACATATATGTATTGTTTAGTCAGATTTATGTCACTTTTATTAAATTTTCATGTAAATTTATTTTTAAAATAATCATTCAAACATGTTTCAGTTTGAAAAAGCCACTTCGCTATCATGAATCTAAACATAAATCATATTACAATATCTTATTTTTATCTTATCCTATGTTTGCAAATAATTTTTTTTTTTTTTTTTTTTTGAAAAAAAAAACGCTTTTACCCCTGTAAATCCAAACACACCCACAACTCACTTTTTATATTATCTATATAACATTTCGGTCCCGTTTCACTTAATTCTATTCATGGTAATATTCCATGTAGATGTGTTTATTGAGACAGAACTTGACCTTGACGCTTCTATATGAATTTATATTAATTAACGCAATTTTTTTTGTTATGTACATGTACTCTTATACTTTTTCCTTAAATAAATTAAAGGTTTCCCCTTAAAGCTTTAAGGGTGAAGGTTTCTCACCTCTTTTAATAAGTGTATTTTCAGAAATTTGAACTAATATTTTCTTTTTTATGCGCGAGTGAGGCCTCTTACTACCTCATCAATCACTTATTGATAGGTACTCTTATACTTTATTTTATATTAATTACAACATATAATTTGCGCAGGATCTCTAGAGAAGAATCTTTTAATATATTATTGTGTCCACAAATAGAATGCCGAAAATAAATTACGCACAAATTGGGATCAGTTGTTTTTCAAAAAAACAATTACGCAGTGTCAACAATGAACTTTTGCATATTTGGCAGAACATTATAGATTCCTTGTCTAGCTAATTATACTTCAAATACAGTTAATTTAATACTGGGGCTAGAGAGTGGTAGAGAGTTCCATTTCAAAGTCTTAAGAGAGTTCTATTTCAAAGTCTAAGGCATCTTTTGAAAGTGAAAGAGCAACTGATTATTCAATGAACAATTGCAATCCACTTAATTAAAAGTACATTATAAGTTCCTAACATCATAAATGTAACCAACCACATGAAATAACACTGCCAGTTGTATGAAAAAAAAAAGAACCCAATGACCCAACACTAGTACAAAAAAGTCTTTTAGGACTGGACAAAAGACACCTTGTAAGACCGGATCTAAAACCGGTCTCGTTGCGGTATTAAAAATATGGTAAACAACCGGTCTTAAAAAAAATCATTTCTAGACCGAACTTTTGAAATATCCGGTCTTAAAAGTGTTTTAGAATAATAATAATAAAAACCCCAAATGAAACAATCGGTCCCAAATCACCAGATCTGATAACATTTTGAATGTCCTTACGCCATCAGCGACGAAGAACCAAGAGAAGAATGGAAGCAACAACAACAAGAAAAACAAAAAAGATTATTACAAAATCCAGAAATAAGAAAAAATAACAAGAAACAGAAATCATTCACTTTAAATCAATATAAAATCGAGGTGAGATTGAAGTCCGGATCTACAAAAAAATCACAAGCTTAAAGCAACTAAATCTAAGCAGGATCCTCTTGTCGATGCTAGCAAAACTTCAAGCAACCAAAATCGAAGTCCAGATCTGAGCAGGAGCAATCAATGTAGGAATAAACAGATTTACGCAAGAAGAGATCTGGGTTTGATTTTAAGTCGGGTCTGTACGAAGAAGGCGTGAGAGGAGCCATAGATCGAAGAGAAAGGAGCCGCCGTCGACTAGAATCTGGAGTTGACGCCATCGTAAAACCCTCGAAGCATCTCACCACCAATGTTGCTAAGGATTTGATTGTGTGGCTCTTGGAATTACTTACGAAGATTGCGAGTAGGTTGGAGGAAGAGGATGACATTCTTGTTGAGGATTTAACTCGTGAGGTTTTTGGGACACTCGTTGAATCTATAACTAAGTAAAAGTTATATCACCAAGAAGATAAAGCAGATTCTCGAACTTAACGGGTATAGCAAATTTAGCTTTTTTTTTTTTTTAAACACAAAAATCGGTCTTAAAAGTATACTTTTAAGACCGATTTTTTGAAACAATCGGTCTTAAAAGTATTCTATATATTTACGAAATTGCCCCGGTTATATAACACTTTTAAGACCGATTTTTTGAAACAACCGGTCTTAAAAGTTTACTTTTAAGACCTATTTTTTGAAACAACCGGTCTTAAAAGTGTTCTATATATTTACGAAATTCTCATCGGTCATTTTTTTTTTTTTTTTTTTTTTTTTACACTTTTAAGACTGGTTGTTTGAAACAACCGGTCTTAAAAGTGTTCTCTATATTTACGAAATTGCCACCGATCATATATATATTTTTAAACACTTTTAAGACCAGTTGTTTGAAACAACCAGTCTTAAAAGTATACTTTTAAGACCAGATCCTTTACAAACTAGTCTTAAAAGTGTTCTATATATTTACGAAATTGTCACCGGTTATACTTTTAAGACTGGATACTTTATAATCCGGTATTAAAAATGTTTTATATATTTACGAAATTGCCACCGGTCATACTTTTAACACCGGATCCTTTATAATCCGGTCTAAAAAGTTCCTTTATTTTCTGAAATCGCCACACGGTCATACTTTTTAGACCGAATCCTCTATAATCCGATCTAAATGAGGCAGTCTTAAAGCCCTTTTTTGTACTAGTGCAATATGATCAGCTACATCAATTCATTGGTATTATCTTATATCCTAATATTGTTTTATGGTTCATCTATAACCTCTGATATTATTTTCCCTGATGCATCTAATTAACATCGTCTGGCTGATGTTATTTTTTTATATGCCTTGTCATATTTATGATTTAGGATACTGGATTAACTATAAATAAGATTAAGCTACTATAATCACCTAATAAATAATATCACGGTGCTGAATGCACCATAATAAGATTAGGATGATGCATGATTTTTTTTTTTTTGGGAAATAACAGCAGGTGTTATATACCACTTTAAGTGTTCAAAAAAAAATATATATATACCACTTTACTCAATTTCAAACACAAGTAAACTTGATTATCTATAAAAAAATATAATCATGTATTAATTTTTATTTTTAATCTAGACATTTTAAATATAGGGTTAAGGTGCATTTTTGCCCTTAAAGTATGCGTACTGGGAGCGATTTTGCCCCGAAGTTTCAAGTGTAGCAATGTTGCCCCGAAGTTTCAAAAAAGAGCAATGTTGCCCCTCGTTAAAAACCCTAACGGTCAACTAACGGTCAACGTTAGGGTTTTTAACGGAGGGGCAACATTGCTCCGTTTTTAAACTTTAGGGGCAACATTGCTCCCAAAAAAAGTAGCAATTTTGCCCCTAAAGTTTCAGAGCAATGTTGCCCCTCTGTTAAAAACCCTAACGGTCAACGTTAGGGTTTTTAACGGAGGGGCAACATTGCTCCGTTTTGAAACTTTAGGGGCAACATTGCTACACCGAAAACTTTAGGGGCAAAATTGCTCCTGGACGCATACTTTAAGGGCAAAAATGCACCTTAACCCTTAAATATATGTTGTGTTATTCAATTTTTTTTTTTTTGGAAAGGGTTTTGTGTAAAATCTCATCCAAATAGGATGTTGCACTCTGATCATTCAAGCACAAGGTCTTAAATTCGTATGAATGCATAAAACAGCTACCCTTATTGTGTTTATCAATTCTTAAATTTGACTCAATCAGATAGTCATATATAAAAAAGGGGCTAATGCAAAAAAGAATACAAAAATAAAAAGATTACTTTCACTAGATTATAGTATTACCAACGTAAATCAGGTTTGGAGAGCTTGTTTCATTTGGTGTAAAATACAGGGAAAGAAATACCATTATCAATTGTTTGATATTAATTTATTTCTTTGTGTTCTGGTGTAGAACGTTGGTGTCCAGTCTCAGACTGGTGCTTTGATGTTGGATCAAAGGTCTCGCTCCAGATATCTAAAGGGAAGATATCCAGAAGAGGTTGGGATCACTGTACACAATATAGGGGGTGAGGTGTGTGCACAGTGTGACTAAAAGTAATAGGTCTGAGTTAGAACGTAGAACCTGATTAACTTGTCCCTGTATTTATAGAGGCCACTGTGATGGTGATCACGATCGTCATGCTGACTTGGTGGGGGGCGCACGTATAGTAACGGTCACATGAATGCGCCCACTAAGCTATAAATCCGGGTCATCCAGTCTTCCTGGATAATAGGCGAACGGTTATGCTGGATGTACCTACCATTGGGCCTTTGTGGCATTGGGCCTTATTAGCGGTACGTAACAGTTGCCCCCCAGCTCGGTAGGTCGTGAGTTCCGGCCTGCCGAGATGTCCCATATCCCGGCTGGCCTCATTGGCCGAGCTTCCCTAAATTTTCGTAACTCCGAGGTGAAGCCTCAAGAAGCCGAGGTGGGCCATTTATCCGAGGCTTTGTGCAACGAACATCTCCGAGCCGGGGACATATGAGGATTGCCGAGGTGCTCTCGGCTTTGCCGGCTGGTTACGATGGATTCATGCTATTTTGATGGGAGGGACTTTCCGCATTCGCCATCATTGCCTCCCTGACACCTGGCGACTCTGTGTTGGCGAGTGTCGAGCCGTAACCGCCGTGCCATTCCATGCATTGATCTTCGTGCGCATTTAATGTTTTCTACACACGCGATACGCCATCTCCTTTATCGGGGTGAAAAGACGCTTCAGTCCCCGTCACTTCAGTTTCCCTCGAGCCTATACAAATCATCTTTCCCTCTATTTTCTTCATTTCCCTATTTTAGATTGTCATCGTCTGTTTACTCTACTCTTTGCCATTTTTTCTGCAATCGCCTGCTCCCGCGCTCTTTTCATCTTCGTTCGCGACCCACTCATTCTGCAGTACTTCAGGTATATTGTTTCTCCTTTTTTGTGACTGGTGTAACTTGATGATTGTCGTTTATTTTGATCGGTTAACTTTCCGTCGCGGTGGCGATTTTCTGGGTAGACTTCCTTGATAGTTTCTATCTCTGTTTCTAATGTCGAAATCCCCCTCCAAACTATCTTGTAGCCACAGCATTTCTTTAGCGATCCTTCCCCTTATTTCCCCTTCTTCACATATCCTTTTGTGCCTTTATAGGTTTTCGTTCTTTGGCGATGGTTGGGAGTAATCGCTTACCCCCTTCTAATCCACCATTAACCCCTGAGGAAGAAGCCTTACGTATCCGTTATCCCCGTACCTCCTATTGGATCCTCGGTTCTGAACTTTCCGAAGAGGAGAAATTGGCGTCCGTGCTACGAGGAGGATCCGGTCAACGGAGTGGATCCGGGTCCCGACCTTCAGGCGTCCAGCTGGAACCTATTGGACCGAGTAATATGGCTCGTGCCGAGGACGACGTGCTGTCCGCTCAACCCCTTAACTTCTATCGTTCATCCTTAGCTCCGGATTCGAATGTCCATCCGCTAGGGTATCTCGGCCCCTGCTGGGATTGTCTCGCCGAGAGCTCCTTCCTTATCGGCCAGGGCGAAGATTCCCAGGCCTCTCTAATTTTAGGGTCTTGTCGTCATCTGACCCCTTCCAATCCTTCTTCTGGCAATCTCCGTCCCCCGGGTCCGCTTGTTTTCCCGCCTGACGATATAATTCATTCAGGTATTTTTCTTTTTTCTTTTCGATACTAGCATTTTTTACTTTGCTTATAGGTGAATGGCTTCATAGTCTTCTCCCACACAAAGATTCGGCCCGACGCCGGGGAGTTGAACTCTTCGAGTCCTCCCGAGGCGCTGTGTAGACAGTATTCCTGGGTATCCCATGATATCCTAAAGACTCGGTCACTGATGTCCAAGGCCGACATTGCGCGTCTTAACCTTCCCGAAATGGAAGGCTGTATTGTCATTCCTCCGGATGAGGGTGAGCCTATCTGCTCTACTCGGCCGGTCGGGCGCACCAACTTCTTCTTCTTCTACCGAGATTACCTAACCCGGGTCAAGGTTCAATTCCCGTTTAGCCAGTTTCAAATGTCGGCGTTGATGGCTCTACGGCTGGCACCCTCTCAGCTCCATCCCAACGGATGGGCCTACTTAGTGGCCTTCGAGCGTCTATGCTCCTCCTTTGCGGTCCCCATTCCTTGCACTACCTCTTGTTCTTCCATTATTTCGGCCCTTTCACTTCCCGGACATCTAAGGAGGACGAGAGATTGAAAGAATTGGTGTCCCTATGTGTGGACCCGGATAAGAAGATAATGAGTGCATTCTCCGACTCCTTTAAACACTTCAAAACGGCTTTCTTTAAAGTCGAGGCTAAGCCTGGACAGCGGCCCTGGTTTTTGAAAGGTCCCGAAGGAGAGGACGTGGAGTGGGAGTTTCCTCTTTACTGGAACGACACCCATTATGATCTGAATCCTTCTTCATACCAGATTCAAATTGAGGACCTTTCGCCTGAAGAGGCCGCCTGTATACCTCGGTTTACCGCATATGTTGAGAAATACGGGATCCGAAGTGCCGCCTTCTTTATTAACGGGGCTGGGGCTAGGCCACAATTTGTTGATTGTATGGTTCCATGGATTGCTAACTATCATGCTTTTTGATTTTCCGTTGTCCTAACCTTCATCGCATGTATCTTAACCCCCTTATTCTTTGTTTTGCAGCTCAAGATATGTCGGAACTTCCCCGCTCCCTGGCGCTTGTGAATCCGACGATAGCCGCGTCGACTCGTAAACGCCCTTCCTCGGGCTCAGAAAGGGATAAGTCAAAGACGGCGTCCGGGTCGTCAAGGGCCAGGAAAACCAAAGCCTCGGATACTCCTGGCTCTAGGCGTTCTGCACTTCCTCCGGATGTGCCCCGGCCCGAATCAACCGTGCCCGGGACCACTGCCTCCGAGGGGACCGATCCTTCCCCGGACGTTACAGCTCCTGAAGGTTCTGTTCCATCTTTCTCCGGCACCACTGCCCCCTCTGGATCATCTCCGGCTCCGGACGTGGCATCCGCGAAAGCTAAAGGAGCCGTTGCGGCGCTTCTCCCGTGGCGGCCGCTCCTCCATTCCGACACTCGCGCTTGCGCATCCGTGCCAATGATTCCCCGAGGACTTTCGTGGGAGAGAGGGGTGACCGAGGAGCTTAGTGTCGCTTTCCTTCCACCGAACAAATTTATGAATGGGGTCCCTTTGTCCGCCATGGATGAGTCCGTCATTAGTGAGGCTCAAAGGTTTCTCTGCAAGTCCATCGGTCTTCACCAAGCGCTACTTATGCTGAAGGAGAAGCATGTGGCAGCCGAGGTAGACATTCGGCGTCTGAAACGTGCCGAGGAAGAGGCCTTGACGAGAGCCAAAGCTGCGGAAGAGGAGGCGGCTAATGCGCAGGCCCTTGTCGGACAATTGAAGGCTTTGGAGGAGGAGGTAGCTGCCGCCAATGCTAGAGCTGATCGAGTGACAGCTTTGGAAGACGAGCTAGCTGTTGCCAAAGCTTCATGTGGAAAGGCGACCGAAGAGCTTCTGATGACGAAAGAGTCATTGGATAAAAAGACCTCTGAATGTCATCGTCTTCGGAAGGCCCTGGACGAAAGCCTGGATGCCGTGAAGATTGTCCAGCAGCAACGAGGCGATCTGGCCGCCGAACTTGGGTCGGCGAAAAAGGAACTTGCTGCCGAGCGACAAGCTAACCTGGAGTCTCTCGAGACCCTCCATGAGTCGGCGAGAGAATGTTTCAAAATGGCCTTGGATCAACTCCAGATCTTGAACCCAAAATTATCCTTGAACGTCGACGGTTATCACTACCGAGCTTATGTGAGGGACGACGTGTTTTATCCGGCTCCTCCCTCCCCGAATCCCTCCCCGGAAGATGAATCCATATCCATTGAGGATAAGGACTGTGGAGAACGGGCCGGTGAGGAACAGGTAGAAGGCACGACATTAAACCCCGAGACCGACTCAGGACCTATTGAATTGACTCCATCCGTCGAGCCGGGACCCTCGAACAATGCTGTCGCCTAGCCTCTTTTTATTGATGCGTTTTTGCCTTTGTAACCATGAATTTTCCCGGCGTCTGTTCCGGTTATAGACATTTTAATGACAAAGTAAATTTTACGTATCTGTTGTTGTGTGAATT
The DNA here is from genome assembly GCA_019022655.1 of Acacia acuminata. Classification (NCBI taxonomy): domain Eukaryota; kingdom Viridiplantae; phylum Streptophyta; class Magnoliopsida; order Fabales; family Fabaceae; genus Acacia; species Acacia acuminata. The sequence goes on from JAFJYI010000023.1 coordinate 881,774, forward strand.
CTAAACATAGTTAGAGATTCGTCGGTGCATGGGGTGCCGAGCTATGCATTCTACCAGATGTGAAGTCTGGGAATGAATGGTAGGGTTGTCAGTTTTAACCGTATGTGGTATTAACCTAACCGCGCTACCTTGTTCCGGAGCCGTTGGCCGGGATCATAACCGAGGTAAGGGCGAATTGTCACTTGTTTAAACGAGGTGTCCGTAACGCACAACTTAAACATTTTGACTCGATCGGTCGGAATGACAACTCGAATGCTTAAATCGGGCGAGCGTTGACATGTCAATTTCACGAAGGCCAATAAAAGGCAATTTCGCCGAGCTCTTGACTGGGCTAGTTTGCCCGGTGTTAAATCATCTAGATGTGTCGTATTTGTGACCGGGTTTATATACCTCGGTATAATGCTTAAGCGATCAATTGTGCACGTTGGTGAAAATCGAGGAATCCTTCATTAAAATGAAAACGCTCCGAAGAGCCAACACATAATTTAATGAAATTTTAAGACAGAAAATTAAAATACGAAAACAAATGATAACCGATCTCCAAGTGGATGTGTTCGGTGTCTCCATCGCCGAGGCCGAGGTCTAACTTGTGGTAGATCTTCAACTTGTCTCGCGTTCCAAGTTCTTTTGATGGGTTTCCTAGCCAAGGTTTCAAGTATATAGGCTCCATTGCCCAATTTCTCTTTAACCCGGTAGGGACCTTCCCAATTTGCCGCCAACTTGCCATCTCTGGCGTTCTTGTTGCCTATATCGGCTCGTCGGAGTACAAGGTTACCCCGGTTGAAGGACCGGGGTCGAACCTTCCGATTATACTTGGCGGCTAGAAGTTGCTTAGCGGCGAGCTCTCGGCAGTGCGCCACTACTCTGACCTCGTCGATCAGCTCCAAGTCCGTCATCAGCGCGTCGTCATTCGACGCCTCTCCCTCCTGGCGGGCTCTCATCCTTCTCCACGATGGTTGTCCTATCTCGACTGGGATCATGGCTTCGCATCCGTACGTCAACCGAAAAGGGGTCTCTTGGGTAGAAGACTGTACACTTGTCCTGTATCCCCATAAGACGCTGTATAGCTGCTCGACCCAGTTAGATTCTGCCTCTTTCATCCGTTTTTTAAGCCCGTCAAGGATTATTTTGTTGGCCGACTCGGCCGCCCGTTAGATTGTGGATGCTCAACCGAGGCATAATGCAATCCCACGTCGAGGTCCGACATCAAGGTCTTGAACCTTTGGTCCGTAAACCGCGTACCGTTGTCCGTGATCACCTCGGCCGGCACCCCAAAGCGGGATACGATGTTGTGTCCGAAGAATCTCGTATGCGTGCCGAAGTAATTGTCGTCAATGGTTCGGCTTCGATCCACTTGGTGAAATAATCAACCGCCACGATGAGCCATCCGAACCGTCCGGGGCTACTTTGAAAGGTCCGAGGATGTCCATGCCCCATTTAAAGAAAGGCCAAGAGGCCGAGATGCTTTCAGTTCCTACTGGGGTGGCCAAATGAGTTTGGCGTGCTTCGACAACTATCGCATCTTCTCACGGCCTCTTTGGCGTCCTCCGTCATGGTCGACCAATAATACCCTACACGCAGTGCTTTCCTTGCGAGTGCCTTGCCCCCCATGTGGTGGCCATTGATGCCTTCATGTATTTCGGCTAGTACATATTTTGCTTTCGCTTCGCCCAGGCACCTCATCATCGGAGAGTGTAAGCCTTTTCGATACAGCTGGTCGTCGACCATTGTATAGATGGCGGCCTCCCGCATTAGCTTCTTGGCGTCGGTCGAGTCCGTTGGGATAATACCTCTCTCTAGATAATCTTCTATGGGCTTCCTCCAATCCCTAGCAGCCGAGATGGTCATAATACAACTCGGCTCGGTCAAGTTTTGCTGTATCACCGATCTATGATTACCGGCTTCTTTCGTGCTTGCCAGTTTTGACAGGATATCCGCCCGGGAGTTTTCTTCCCGTGGGATATGGGTGACGATTACTTCTTGAAATTTCGAGATCATCTCTTTAGCTTTGTTGAGGTACTTGGCCAAGAGTGGACCTTTTCGTCGGTAGGTTCCTTCGATTTGCGCGGCTACGAGCCGTGAGTTGGTGAAAACCTTGACCCTCGTGCTCCATTTTCTTTGGCTCGTAGCAGTCCGGCAAGGAGAGCCTCATACTCGCTTGGTTGTTTGAGGTCGGGAATTTTAGTTGGAGGGACTGCTCCACAAAGCAACGCCCTCGGACTCTCGACTATGATACCCGCTCCGCTCCCCTTTGCGTTGGATGAGCCGTCAACGTACACCTTCCATATACCTCCGTGATCCCCCTCGGTCGTCTCTCGCCGGGGGTGAGTTCCATGATGAAGTCCGCCGGTGCTTGTGACTTAATTGCGCGTCGAGCTTCGTAAGAGATATCAAACTCGGACAACTCGATCGCCCTGCCTAGTCATTCTCCGGCGAGGTCCGGCTTGTGTAATACTTGGCGGATCGATTGACTAGTTCGGACCACTATCTGATGTCCTTGAAAATACGGCCTCAATCTTCTTGCCGTTGTTAATAAGGCGAAAGCCATTTTCTCCAACTTCTGATATCGGAGTTCCGAGCTCTGCAGGGCTTTACTCACAAAGTAAATCGGTGCTTGTCCGGACTCGGCTTCCCTTACTAAGGCGGCGCTTCGCCTCTTCTCCGACCGACAGGTAGAGGAATAAGGTCTCCCCCGACTCGGGTTTTGTGAGGACCGGAGGAGTTGCCAAGCATTGCTTGATCCTCTCGAACGTTGTTTCGCACTCCGTGCTCCAACCCCCCTGGGTTTTCTTTTTTAAGAGCCTGAAGAAAGGAAGAGCTTTCTCGGCCGACCTCGGTAGGAATCTTGTCAGGGCGGCAAGTCGGCCAGTCAACTGCTGAACTTCCTTCTTCGTCTTCGGGGCTTGCATGTCCAACACAGCCTTGCATTTATCCGGATTCACCTCTATTCCGCGGTTGGTTAACATAAATCCTAAGAATTTTCCTGCCGGGACCCCGAACGCACACTTGGCCGGGTTTAACCTTATCCGATGCCTCCTTAACTTATCGAATGTTTGTTCCAGGTCTCGGATGTGGTCGTCTAGGCGCTTCGAATTTACGATCATGTCGTCAATATACACTTCTATGTTTTGCCCGATCTGGTCTTCGAACACTCTGTTCATCATTCTCTGATAGGTAGCTCCGGCGTTCTTCAACCCGAAAGGCATGACCTTATAGCAATAATTGGCCTTATCGGTCATGAAGACCGTCCTCTCCTGGTCGTCACGATGCATAGCTATCTGATTATAACCGGAGTACGCATCCATGAATGATAGTAGCTGAAAACCGGCCGAGCTATCAACCAATTTATCAATGTTTGGCATGGGGTAGGAGTCCTTTGGGCAAGCTTTATTCAAATTGGTGTAATCCGTACACACCCTCCACTTGCCATTTGGCTTTAACACCATCACTACATTGGAAAGCCAAGTGGTGTATTGTATCTCTCTGATGAATCCGGCCTCCAGAAGTTCGGTCACGTGCCTGTCCAGGGCCTTTTGTCTTTTCGCCCCGATATTTCTTTTCTTTTGGGCTACCGGGGTCGACCTTGGTCGCACGGCTAGCCTGTGGCAACAAAACCTTGGGTCGGTACCGGGTACCTCAGACGAGGTCCAAGCGAATACGTCCTGGTTGTTCCTTAGGAATTGAATCAGCCGGGCTCTGAGGTCGCCATTCAGCGCCCCTCCGATCTTGGTGGTTTTCGAGGGATCCGCCCCAAGCACCAATTCCTCCAACTCTCCTTCCGGTTCCGGCCGTGGTATCTCGGGCTTGTCCCTGAGGTCCAGCTCTACCATGTTCACTGAGCGTCGGGCCTGTTGACGTCTTTCGGGTTCGGGTGAGTTCTCCCTTCTTCCGAGCCGAGGTGGAGACGAGGGCCCTCCTTCCCCGATTCGGAGAGTTTCGAAATAGCATTGCCGGGATTCCTTCTGATCCCCTGTGACCACTACCACCTATTCCTTCTTGTTAAGCATCTTAAGTTTTTGATGCTTAGTAGATACCATCATGTCCCAGTCGTGAATGGTCGGCCTGCCTAGAATGACATTGTAGGATGAAGGAAAGTCGGCCACTATAAATCTGACTCGTTCCGACTTGAATGCCTCCCTCGTACCTAGCGTCAGCCTGAGGTCTATGTAACCCTTGGGAAGCGAGCGCTCTCCGTTGAACCCTATGAGGGTCGTCTTGCACGGCTTTAAATCCTCAGCATCCATCCGCATCCTTTTATACGCATCCCAGCTAATAATGTCGGCTGAGCTCCCCGCATCTACAAATATCCTTTTGACCAGGCAGTTAGCCAGGGTTCCGGTGATTACCAGTCCGTCTTGATGTCCTGGTACAACATCCTTCAATTCTTCAATGGTAAAAGTTAAGGGTGGCGGTGCCGGCCTCCTCCGTTCGTCCTTGACTTTTGGGAGGTCCCTAACTGTCTGGACTTCTCTCAAGTATTTCTTGCGCTGGCTCATTGTGTCTCCGCCACCTCCGAATCCTCCCCTGATCCCATTGCAACGGAAATCGGTTTCTGGGTAGGCGTCACGGGAGTTGGATCTTCTTCTTTTTTCCTCCTTCCTTGGCTCCGTTGCCGGGCTCCTACTCCGGCCTCCCTGATTGCGCGTGCCATTTCTCTTGCCCTGAGTTTTAATTACGTATTGGCGTAATTTTCCTTCTCTGATAAACTTCTCAATTGCATCTCGGAGCTCATAGCATTGCTCCGTCGTGTGTCCTGTCCCATCATGAAACGAACAATACTTTGACTGGTCCGTAGTGGGTCGGTTTCGGAGCGGCTTCGACTTTCCAACTCTTCTCATCTCGGTCCGAGCCACCTCCTTCAGTCAGCCGCGCCCGAGGGACGTTCAACGGGGTATAGTTGTCGTATTTCGACTTTCCTTCCGGCCTTTCCCCCTAGTCCGATTGTCTCGGTTGCACTTTCGGACTCCTCTCTTCGTTTATTCCCGGGGTCAGGAGATGTCTTGCTTATTCTTTCGGGTTCCACGGTATTGGCCAGCTCCATTTGCTCGACGTCCAGATATTGCTGCGCCCGGGTGTAAAACTCGGTGAGAGTATAGACCCGGTTCTTACATATGTTCTTGGCCAGTCGTGACGATGGATCCAGGCCATCCACGAGGCAATGGACGTGTACTTCCTCAGAGAGGGAGCGCACTTGCAGAGCCACCTCCTTGAATCGGTTAAGGTATTTTTGCAATGTCTCCCCCTTCTTTTGCTTTATTCGGCTCGGTGTACTTGTGACTTGGCCGATTTTTTGCGGTTGCGAAATTCAGCTTGAATTTCTGTGCCAGGTCTTCGAAGTCACGCACGGAATTATTTGGCAAGGAATGGAGCCACTTCTGTGCCGGTCCGGTTAAAGTCGTTGCGAACAAGCGTAGGATGACCTCCCCTTTGATCAGACGGACCCACATGAGTAACTCGAATGTTTCGAGGTGACTGCGCGGATCCTGTGTTCCGTCATATTTCGGCAGATGGGTAAGATCGAAGTTCTTTGGATAGGGTGCCGTGGCGGCCTCTCGAGAGAATGGGCTTGCCTCGGCTTCCGTCAGGTACTTCATCCTGTATACTCGGGGAGATCGTCGAGACCGGGGTATCCTGGCGACTTCTTTGTCTCCTCCTTCCGAGGTCCGAGACCAGCATCTCCTCTCCCTGCCTCGACTTTCGTCTTCCTTTTTTCGTTCTGGGCGCACTTTCGTCTTCTGCTTTCGGGCCCGATTTTTCGGTGCGGATACCGACTCCGAGCTGCTGGACGAACTGCTGCCATCCTTCGTCGGTCTCTTTTTTTCGCGTGATCCTTCTCGGCCTCCTTGGTGCATCCAATCCTGGAATCTTTCGAGCTGATCGTCCATCATCTCGTTGGATCACTCTAAAATCCTCTTGGCGTTGGAGCTCGTCCCGCCTTTCCTTAGTCTCGAATTTTCTAAGGATCGATTCCGAGCTTTTTGCGGAATGCGGACATCGGGTTTGGAGCCGAGGTGTCCGTGGCCGTCTCGCCTTGCGTTTTGTTGGCCTCGGGGGGAGAGGAGGCCGTATCTGACATGTGATCCTCAGGAGCTCCCCCCTGGTGGGACATACTTCGATCGTTTGGCTTACTTGCCTCAGCCTGTGGTTGACTAGGCTGAATACTCCGACTGTTGCTTCTAGTGTGAGCCATCGGTAGTCACGGGAATCGTAATTTATAGATCCCCACGGTCGGCGCCAATGTTCTGGTGTAGAACGTTAGTGTGTCTCGGGCGGGTGCTTTGATGTTGGATCAAAGGTCTCGCTCGGATATCTAAAGGGAAGATATCCGGAAGAGGTTAGGATCACCGTACACAATATAGGGGGTGAGGTGTGTGCACAGTGTGACTGAAAGTAATAGGTCTGAGTTAGAACGTAGAACCTGATTAACTTGTCCCTGTATTTATAGAGGCCACTGTGATGGTGATCACGATCGTCATGCTGACTTGGTGGGGGGCGCACGTATAGTAACGGTCACATGAATACGCCCACTAAGCTATAAATCCGGGTCATCCAGTCTTCCTGGATAATAGGCGAACGGTTATGCTGGATGTACCTATCATTGGGCCTTTGTGGCATTGGGCCTTATTAGCGGTCCGTAACACTTTGAAATTTGAAAATTATTTTATAGTTTTATATCTAAATTAGTATTAAAGCAACAAGAATATAATATATATTATATATATATATTAAAAATCCTAGGTGCATGTTGGTTTTACATAATTCATTGATTGTTATATATATATATATATATATATATAGGGAAAAACGCTTCTCATGTTGTAAGAGAAGTGTATTCTCATGTCACACACAAATGAAATGGTGATACCCACATATATATATATTATATATATGTGGGTCACCATTTTCGTGTGTGTATAGAATCTTTTTTTTCTTCTCATGCAACACATTAGAAGTTTAAACCCTATATATATATATATATATATATAGGGTTCCACCTTGTTTATTATATGGAAATTGAAGTAAGCTGGAAATAGAACATTTAAAGTCCTGGATGCCATTGTAAGAGGAAAACCTAAACAAATAAGGACAACACTACGTACCGACCTACCCACCTTGAATCAAAAACTTGACTTCATTTTCTAATGGCCCCAAAATTTTCCGAAAACTCCACACTTTTCTTCATCGATGTGATTCAACCACCATACCTATTTGTTTCTTTCTGATTTATTCGAAAACGACACTTACAGTCCCACCGTTTCACGTGAAAAGGAATCATATATATACAAAACTAGGACTTTCCACGAACTTTTCATGGATCCTAGAGGCTAACCAAGATGAATTACTCGACCATATACCATATATATTCTGGATAAGCCTTAATTATAGGATCAATTCCATATTCTTCTGCCATTCCAAGTTAATGAAACTTAGACTTGTTATCAGTTACTGACCTTGATTTCATCAAGATCGTATATGTAATAAGGGGTTTGAATATGACATCCATAGTCTATTTTTTATATGACTACATCATCTGAATGAATTATATTTGAATACTGTCCAACTTCACTGGTTAACTCTTCAAAAAGCATTACACACACACATATATATTTTCAAACCAATTCAAACGACGCGAGTTTCGGCTTAAGCAGTTACAGCCTGTTTCAATTCACTATGACTAACACTTATTGGTATTATGACATGGGTTTCATATAAATAAATTGTTGCGTATATGTTCGAGCTAATACTTAAATACTCATCTCCTATTTTTAGAAAATGTTTTACTACTTTATGTCCTTAATATAAAATCCAATTGATTAATTTAGGGTGATTAAAGCAGCTAAATAAATTACATTAAAGTATTTGTTTTTATCATTTTTTCTAAATTGTCTTTTAAAAATTGATTGATCAAGAGGTCATGTCACGTATGTTATAATTAAGTAATAATTTATTTAGTTTGTTTAATTTTCTTAAATTAGTCTATTGAATCTTATATCAAGCAAGAGAGGTAGTATATATATGGTTTTAGGTTGGCCATTGATATTAGGTTAATTAGTTAGATTGATTTATCATGTTCGTTTATTGTGCATTCATCAGTTTTGAATCGCACACGCACAATTCATGCAGAAATGAGCTTGGTGATCTTTTTCTGTAAAATTTACATGATATTAAAATTTAATTGTTTGTCTTTGCGTGAAGATTCAGCTCTTGGAGATTCAATAAGATGATGATCTGCGTCTCCACTCTTTTACGGCAAACTTTAATAATTAGGTTATTAATTAATTAAGTGCAAACTTGAGTTACGTAAAATCTAGGAAAAGAGATAAAGTATTCTCCTAATTATAAAACTAAGCTAATTTTTTTGGAGAAACTAAGGAAGCTCATTAAATTACTTTAGAATATTTTTATTTTTATTTTTCTCTCTAAATTAATTAGTTTAACTAGTAAACTAATATATAATCTAAAGATACATAACATATGGTATGATTAAATAACTTTTTTAGCTTCTTTAATCTTTAAAAAATCAAACTGATGTTATAATTAAGACCTGAAGTAGTAATAAAGAAATAAATTATTCAAAAGACACATCTCAGGTTAATGATATATGTATTGCTGTCGAAAAGTAGCCTAGGAATTCATCAAACCTTACGATCATAATATATAATGTACCTGGTCACATTATATATATTTTACGAAAAAAGAAGCCCAAAGATTCATTACGTCAATTATTCCGAGATTCCTCCTTTTTGCTTCTCCTTCACATACGTGCTTCTTCATCACGCAAGGGTTCAATTGAGATGCATGCTACTATATTAATTAGCAAAATAAATAAAAATTATTTTATAATCCTGCAATGTATGGAACCCCAGTTGGAGGGATCCAATCATCACCTTCTATGAACCGCGACACGGTGAACTCCTCCACCTGTTCCTTATCGTGCACCTCCACGACACCAATCCACCTCACCCTGCCACGTGTACTCGATCCAGGCCCTTCATTCTCAAACTCCATGTAAGTCACCTGATCGTTCGGCGTCCCCTTCATCTCTCCCCACCCCATCGGACTCACTATATCATCAATATACGATCGCATGATCACCACCCTCGAATACGCCCTCCACGGTCGTCCTAAAATAGCCTTGTCTGCACCGGATAATTGCTTCCCGGAGTCCTCCGGAGACACTGTGAAACGACAATAATGGAAAACAAAACCTGTGCGTTGCAGAGGGTCGTCGCGGGACTGGGCGGTGAAGGCGGAGAAGCCGGAGATGAGGCGGGCGTAGAGCATGCAGTTTTGGAAAATGGCTGCGGCGTTCCCCATGACGAAGTCGACGGAGCCGTAGATGTGGCATTCCCGGTAAAATTGACGGCCCGTTGAAGCCCACAATGTGTCTTGATACCCCTCGACGGAGCAGTTGTACAACACCGACATGTCCGCCGTGTTCAGCAGAGCTATTCCAGGGCCTGCATTCGCCCCAGCTGAATTCACAATGGCCATACCTTGGCCCACGAAGCCCGCTCCGTGAATTGCTGAGAAGTGAAAAGTGAAAAGTTTCAAACGCCACTAATTCTTTATGTTTCACACTTGGCCATATTTGAATAACTAAAAACAATTAACAAGTACGTGTATGTGTATATATCCTACCCTTCATATAAGATCTTGTTTCTAGTGTAAAAATTGTACTCTAAACAAGATCTTCTATTATTTATTGGAGGTAGTCCTCCGGTCCTTAATATAAGATATAATTAATTTTTTTGGAGAGATTATAGAAGTTAAATAAATGAGTTAATCATAATATATGTCATGTGTTATTTAATTATATATCAGTTTATAAATTAAAAACTTAATTCAGTAAAAAAAAAGATGAATATCAATATTAGAACGCAAATTTTTTTTTTTTTATCCTTTCAAAAAAAATCAACTACCTTAAGATGATATGAGTAGTATTTATGTATAGTTAATAGTATACCTAGGGTGGCGGTTGCAGACAAGGTGCCACCATTGTGGTGTCCGAGGAGGATGGTGTTGTGGCGGCCGTCACCGATGAGAAGAATGTTGGTTTTGTCGCGGGGGATTTGAAGATGTTCCTCGTAGATTCCTGGTCGGACGAGGATGGTGTATTTGGTGTCGCTGTAGGAAGGAGCTGCTTCTATGGCTTGGGCGATTGTGGTGAAATCTCCGTCGCCATTGATGGACACTGTAACTGCAGAAGAAGAAGAAGAAGAAGCCAACAATATTAAAGATGATGAGATGATCAGTTGTAGAAGTAGCATGATGGGAAAGATGAAGCACGGTATTGTGATTGAGTAATTAGCCATGAAGGAATGTAATTCAAGTATTATGGTCTCTTACTCTCTCCTGGCTCATATATATAGCTAGATGGGCGACTGAAGCTGCTATTTTGTATTTTTATAATTAATTAATAGCTTGTTTGTCAGTTAGTTGAAGGGAACAAAAGTTCATAGAAGAGGAGGAGTAAAACTGTAAAAGGAAATTAAATACATTAGAAAACAAATAATGGAGGTAGAGACCTATATCAAATTAAATTTGGGTTTGGACATTGGAGTGATCTTTAGGATGCACTCACACACGCCCACATGTTAATTGTAATGTATTGGGTTAACATTCAATTGTTATATATATATATATATATATATATATATTAATTTCATGCATGTTCAGTAAGAAGATTGAGATAAAAAAATAAGTATCTTGTATTAAGAGGAGATGAGAGTTAAGTTAGGCAATTATGAGAGTATATAGGAGTATAGTTGAGAAATTAAATTAAGTTGTTACGTTGATTGCATGCACATGGTTCATGGAGGATCGTTGGGACCGCAAGTTTCTAATATTGAGTTGGGGGTCCACACAGCTTTCACAACAAAACTACAAGGAACTTTGGTTCTTAATTAATTATACACTTAAGTATTGACGAAGAGATTTAACCACCCCAAAAATTTGATAACACCTTCAACATGCATGCATGGAGTATACAATAACAAATTTCAGTATAAGAAATAACAACATATTTATACTACCCATTTGTTATTGAGAATTATAGATATTGAAACTCATTTCTTGAGACCTTATAATAGTTAATTCTCTCATATATTATGGACCATATGCATATTTATTAACTAATTTTTTTAAAAAAAATATTTGGGGAGGCAAATGTATAAAAAAAAATCTAATTTATATTAAATACTTAGGACAATATTTTATTATTATTATTATTTGCGGCCATGGCCCCCATTATATCCACAAAACTCCGTCCCTGCTCTGAATCAAATTGTGGGGCTACTTAAGTTGAATTGGTCAACGTGTATATTAATTCTTCCCCGATATATGGTCAATTAGTGATTTAGTGTCAGTCAACATTCGCTTCATAGTATATTCTTGGGAAATTTAATTTGAAGGCCACCATATATACTTTCATCTACTCTTGTTTCTAGCCCGAGTTTTTTTTTTTTAATGTTGGATTGTTTTAATTTTTGCCGTTAAATCTCATTTTTAAAATGATTATTGGTGCTAAAATAACAATAACATCAACAAAGTCTTATCTTAATAGGTGAGGTTGACCACAACGATCGCAAGTGCCACTGAAAATTAGGTCTTTGGATAGATTATTAATCATAAGGTCTCATTCAATAACCTCATCAAAGACTTGCTTCTGTCTTCTGCTACTTTTTTTCAAAGCACTCTATACTGCTTAATCAACTTTCCTCCTTTAAATGTATTCAAAATTTCAAACCACTTTAAATTATTTTATACTGTTTTCTTTAAAAATAGATGTCACTCCAACTCGTTCAAGTATATGACCAAGGGAAGACCTACGTGGGGGGTGAGGGGTGCCCCCTAAATTTATGATTGTTTATGAAATATTCTATGGGATGGGTTTGATGGTATAGGAGAAAATGAGGAGTAAGAATTTTTGGGGTTTGATTGTATAACCCGGGAATTAGATCCAAAATCATAGGCATATCCAAAATCTTAGGCATTAAATGTATAGGCGTTGGATTTTTTTTTTTTTTTTTTTTTTTTTTTTTTTTTTTTTTTTTTTTTTTGAAATCTGATATGATTGTATATTCTCAGATTCATTTCCTTATTTCTTCTTGGCTTCATTAACCGAATTAATTGGTTGAACCCCTATTGATTCACCTCTTTGTCTTTATTCTAATCGCATTCTTCTTCTCTAGTGTTTAATTTCTTTCTTTGTTTATCCCTTTTTGTTCTTTGTGTTTTGCCATGGTACCTCGCTGATCTGACGATGAAGAAAATGGAGGGGGGTCTTCTTATTCTCACTAATCGCCATTTGATCAGGTGGTTTATAAAGAGATGCTAATGGTAAATATTTCATCTGGGTTTTAAAAATTCAATTATTTCTTTAGGGTTTCTTTCAAATCTTTGTGGATTCCATCTCATAATAGGGGAGGTGACATTGTGCTTGGACTTGATGCTCAATATAATATGCCTTTGGATCAAATACTATTTTTATTGCCGGGTTTTATATGTATAAATAACTTGATAATTAGTCTTTATCTAACCTTGTTTCAATTAGACTCTTCCAGAGTGATCCATCCTCCGACTCTCGCCTTCTTAGTTCTCACCCAGCTCGTGGTGCCCGTTTGTGTGTTTAGGGGAACTCATCTCGTCGTCCCACCGTCACCCAGTTGCATCTCGCCCCCGTTATTAGAATTCATGGGTCCGTGACTGTATATGACCATTATAAATCTTATATTTTCTTGTATGATTATGCATGATCCATCTCAACATCTTGATCTTAGCTACCTTTTTATGTTTATATTATCTCTTTAAAGCCAACATTCACCGAGTTAGGAAAACATTGCTAATATTATAAGGGTTAAATATCAATTTTGTCTTGGGAAATATACCCCCAGGAGCAATTTTACCCTAGAAGTTTTTTTTGGAGCAATGTTGCCTTGAAAGTTTTTTTTGGGAGCAATGTTGCCCCTCAATCCGGTCAACTCACGGTCAACGGTTAGTTGACCGTTGATGGAGGGGCAATATTACTCCCAAAAAATTTTAGGGCAAAATTGCTCTTGGGGGTAAAAATAAAGAAGTTAAAAATGTTATTTATGATATCATATATTTTTAATTCTTATTTATATAATATCTTGGGGTGGAAACAGTGCGGCCTAGACTTCACCCTTAACAGCCAGGCCCATTCGACAACAAAGTGGCTGAGCTGGCTTGTGGCCTATTAAAGGCCATTTTTTATTTTAAGCCGGCTTTGTACCTGTTAAGGCGGCCTATATTTTTAAAAATTTTATAATTAGGCTAACAGCCACAGGCCTCACCGCAAATCGTATACTTCAAACGGACTAACAATAGGCCTACTTTAAACAGTAGTCAATTAAAGGTGAAGTCGGGCCTTTGGTCATTTCCACCCCTAGATATTATATAAATAAGAATTAAAAATATATGATATCATTAAATAACAAGATTTTAACATTTTTTTTACCCAGGAGCAATTTTACCCGGAAGTTTTTTTAGAGCAATTTTGTTTGAAGTTTTTCTTTGGGAGCAATTTTGTCGAAAATTTTTCTTTGGGAGCAATTTTGCCCTCCGTTAACAACCCTAACGGTCAACGGTTAGTTGACCGTTGTGAGGGGCAACCTTGCTTCCAAAAACTTCGGAAAGAACATTCTTTCCAAAAAAAAAAACTTTTAAAGTAAAATTCTTCTTGGGGTATACTTCCGGTGCAAAATTGATACCCATATTATAAACATTGCTTAAAGTGTTAGCTTCGGTACATGAACCAATTGTGCTAGCTAATAAAATTAAATGATTAAATAAATAAATAAATTGTTTGTATTTTCCTTATTCAATTTTACCAAGTTCGGAAAACCCAAGCCGATTTGTTTCTTCTCTCGCAGCCGCTAGTGAAGGCGTTGGGCTTCAGAAGAAGGCGTCTTTAATGGTTGGTCAAATGCAGTAGATATTGCATAAGCAAATTGTTCTACGATTGATGCCCCTCAGGGTTTTGGAATCCCCTTCAATTGACAGTTAAAACAAATCCCCTCCTATCGATTATACCTTGACAAGTCTCTTTTCGCTATCATATTTGATAATGCATTTGGGTTTTAGAAGAAGGCTTCTTAACTGATGTTTCTCAATGGTCGGGTCTAAGTTTTCTCCTCCGTTTCTTGTTTGTCTCTCTGGATCTGAATCTTATTGTTCTTTGGATTTCTTCTACATTTTGTGCTGTGAATCGTTTTAGTTCTCATATCTGAGAATTTCTAGCTGTCAGTTATCGTAATTTTGCTTCACTTCGACCCATTATTATTTTCCAGAAGGAAACAAAACCCCTTCAGATTTTACCATGGTTTTCCCCAAAGTATCCGCCCGGAGCATCAGCACTACTGTCTCTGCGCGACTCTTCGCCGCCATTGCCCCACCATCCCGCCGCTTGTCTTCTTCTTCTTCACATCCACACCATGACCACGACCACGACAACGACGCAACCCCAACCGTTCATTCTTCAAATGACTCCGAACTGGTGTCAAGGATCCTCCTCCAGCACCATAATCCCTTTCACGCCATGGAATCCTCTCTGCAGCTCCATGGAATCACCTTTACTCCTCACCTTCTATACGATGTCCTCCTCCGCCTCAAGCAATCTTCCAAAATCGCACTTGCCCTTTTCAATTACTCCAAATCTCTTCCCAATCATCCTCTCAACTCCGATTCCTACAATCTCATGATCGACATCATGGGTAAAGTTCGCCAATTCGATGTTGCTTGGCAACTCATCATCGAGATGGACCAGAGAAAGCTCAACCCCACTACTACGACCTTCTCGATATTGATTCGGAGGCTTATTTCTGCTGGACTTACTCGCCAAGCAATACGTGCATTCGACGACATCAATAATTTTGTTGAGGAGAAGGTGAGTTCTGAGGATTTCTGTTATCTGCTGGACACCCTTTGTAAGTACGGCTATGTGAAGGTTGCTGTTGAAGTTTTTAACCAAAATAAGTACAGGTTCGCTCCCGATGCGAAAATTTACACGGTTTTGATATATGGTTGGTGTAAAATAGGTCGAATCAAAATGGCTGAGGGGTTCTTGAAGGACATGGTGGACAAAGGACTTGAGCCTAACGTTGTTACGTATAATGTATTGCTGAATGGAATTTGTAGGCGGGCAAGTTTACATCCGGACGAAAGGTTTGAAAGGACAATAAGAAATGCTGAGAACTTGTTTGATGAAATGCACAAGAGAGGGATTGAGCCAGATGTTACTAGTTTCTCCATTGTGCTCCATGTCTATAGCCGGGCACATAAACCACAACTGTCTCTAGATAAATTAAGATTGATGAAGGAGAAAGGACTCTGCCCAACAGTAGTGACGTATACTTCTGTTATTAAATGTCTTTGTTCCTGTGGCTGGCTTGAAGATGCTGAGGAGTTGCTCAATGAGATGGTAAGGAATGGAGTAAGTCCATGTGCTGCAACCTATAATTGTTTCTATAAGGAATACAGGGGCAGAAAGGATGCAGATAGTGCTTTGAAGTTGTTTAAGAAAATGAAGGAAGATGGTTTATGCATGCCCACCATGCACACATATAACATATTGATTGGTATGTTTTTGACATTAAATAAAATCCAGGTTGTGAAACAACTATGGAATGATATGAAAGAAACTGGGGTTGGACCAGATTTAGATTCTTATACACTACTAATAAATGGACTGTGTGAGAAACAAAACTGGAGGCAGGCTTGCGGTTTTTTTGTTGAGATGATAGAGAATGGGTTTCTTCCACAGAAAGTCACATTCGAGACCCTTTACAAAGGCTTAATACAATCTGATATGTTGAGAACTTGGAGAAGACTGAAGAAGAAACTTGATGAGGAATCAATAACATTTGGTTCGGAGTTCCAAAAGTACCATTTAAAGCCCTATAGGAGATGATTTGATATCTATGGAAACATGCAGAGTTGTTTAAAGTTACTATGCACGAGGTACTGTTGTGACTCTTCTTGACCATATTTTTGCATTATTATCCGTTGCTTAATTTTTGCCATGAGGGTTTTAACTTTATTAGTCCATTCTACTACTAAATGGATAATTGGATTTCAGGATTTGATAATATTTTGCCTTTTTTGTGTGTCTTTCATTGTTGTAGCATGGATCCTTTTTGCGGGGAAATTTGAAAGAGAAAGAACTTCGTACCTTGTGGTATTCAATGAGTGTGTTTTCTTGGTTAACTTGGGAATCTCTATACCTTGATGTCTTTCTAGCGACTCATGCTTTATGCAGAGCTTTTAAATTTGTTCTCGTATTAGCTTGACAATTAAGTTCTTTTCATAATTACTTCTTATCTCATTGGCTTTAATTTGCAGATATATCTCAAACTTGCTCTCAACCTAAATTATAAATTGTAAATTTTGGAGTGGTTACCATCAAATATCTCAAGCGTGCTGTCTTGGCAGATGGCAGTTGATGGACCTGAAGATTTCGTGCTGGTGAATACTCAATTCTTGGCACAGGGTATTTTAATACCCCTTCCTGTTCTATTTATAAAAACTTAATAACTGAATTATGTAGTTTAAGAAAGTTGTTAAAATTAGTTAAAAACAATAAGTGGGTATGAAATGAACACTGTTTTTCCAAGCATGCCCTGGTGGAGTAAATATAGGTATAACCAACATTTTAATTAATGCAATTTATATAATTAGTGATGAGCAAAAATGAAAAACTCATTAAATGTGCAAACAACTTTTATCGGGCTCTTATAAAAAGGGTCAAGACAATTCAAATTTTAGACTCTTATAAAAAGGACTGGAGGGAGTAGTTCACAACTGATAAAGAAGACAACAAAAGCCACATAATATGAGCGTGAGGTTGTTTTACATGCACACAACACATGTACCTCTTCTTGTTAAATATTCAACCAATTCCTCTAATTTGCTCGTTTGCTTTACTTGATACAGATGGTTGATAGTGTAGCATTACATGCATAACCCATAATCTCCAGTCAAGAGATGGAGAGATACCCACCTGCAGGATGAAGAAGTTATTGCGTGGAATTTGGGGGGATGAGTCGAGAAATGTAGGATGAGGGGGATCAAGACGTCTGCATGGCTCAGTAAATAATGGTTTGGTTGGTGGCAGCTGCTGGGTGATTTTTTTGGGCGTGCGGAGTTGTTGAGTTCCAACAATTCTGTCTTTGTCTCTCACTCCTCTGCTGGAGTAGTTCCATCACGGGAAATAATCCCATTTGGTTCCCCTAAGCTATTTTAAAACTTGAACTTGCTCATTACTCGGAGGAGAGAACTAATGCTTTATTACATGTAAAATAAAGACATTCGAGTTGTAGAAGATTTTGATAGAAACATGAGTGATTCTCTATTTATTAGCAGTAAATGTGCACTTGACTGACCACTACGCACGTGAAAAAATTGCTCGAACTATTCGGAATTCAAATTCATCACTTTAGATATTCATGGTCAAAGTCGCCATTAGCATTATCTTCTTATGTTCATCTAGAGTCTAGACACCGGTCACGATTGGTGGCATTATTAATGCATGTTTGGATTGACTGTTGGAAAATATTTTTCACAATTTATGAGATAAATATGCAAGATGAGTTTTTTTTCAACTTGTAGAAAAAGATTTTTGAAACTACAGTTTTGTGGTTAACAGCAACCAGGAGATGAAGAAATGCATCCAATAAAAACCAGAGCCACCACACGTCAAAAGAAACCAAAGGAAGAGAGAGAGAGAGAAATTGCATCTTACTGACAAGTGATGATCCATCGTGGTATTCATGTTATACTACATTTGGGGTTACAAGAATGTATGATTCATCGATCTTTGATACTGTGATCTGCTGGATGATGGGATCGCGTGATCTCATTATTCAGAAGTTTCTTGTTTCTTAATGACCTAAGTGGAGGCATAGAAAAACATCCTCGACATGCTGCTTTGCATTAACCACAAGCTAAATCGCTTGGGTGAGTTTTAATGTTTTCTAGTGAACAGGACTCGGCAAGTTGGCATCATGGTGCCAGCTCAAAATTTTCTTCCAGAATAGAGGGAATTTCAGCAAGGGAAGTCACCTTGAAATCTGGTTTGAATTCAACATCGGCATACTCAGGAGAATCGTATCTTCCAGTCTGATCAAGCAAGCATGCAAAAGCTCCCGCTCGCTTTCCACAAGCAACCTGTAAAAGAATCTCAAGCAACATCAATCAATAAACATGCAGTTTCAGAAATATCTTATTAACGCACTGCAGGTAAAAAGTGCTAACTGATTCGCAACTCTGTCAGATATATAGTTCCATTTCAAATTGGAAACGCAAATTGAAGGACTACTCCAAATGTTTACAATGCACAAATGAGACTGGTTTATTCATACACTCTAATTATGAGTGCACATGGTGCCATAAAGAAAAATACGGCATGAACTAAGCATGCGTTAGTCTCTTTTCTTACTTATAAGTTTAAATAACTCAAAATATTCTACAAATTCCTCGGTCAGATGAATATCTTCGATTTCTTTTTCTCCTCACTGAATTTCGTTTCAAACATTCTGTCCACTGTTCTTCCTTCTATAGTACAATCATATGTATGGAGCATTAAATTATATGTATGAAAATTTTAAGAGTCTAGTTTTTGATAGGAGGTGAAAAGAGAAACTCCATGAACACCAAGATAGTAATCAGAATAAAGGCATTTATTTTGCTTGGTTGCAAAGACAGCAAAGTTCCTGTGGCTGTAAGCACAGAGTGAGGACATTATGTTATCAGGAAAAGAACTACTTACATCGTCTTTAAGGCTATCCCCTACCATTATCACTTCATTTGGTTGAACTCCCCAAGCTGAACATATATGTGATAACGGAGCTGGATCTGGTTTATAAGGACGAAACTCCCTGCTTAATGCAGGAGAGAACGTAATCTGCAGCATGAGAAGTACAATAAATTAATACCACAATGCACCATAGAAAGCTTGTTTGTGTTACAGATCACCACTTTTACAACAGTATATTGGTAGTATCATTTATATTGTCATAAAATGGATAAAAATGCAACATCGACAAAATATCACCCCCTGCAAAGGTGTCAAGCATGTGTAAAACTTTCATGTTATCGTGCCAACTGGTCTATACCTTAGACAACAAATATAAGCGTGCTATTTGCACTGCATTCATTTTGCTCTTTTTAAGGAAATAAAAGCCGAATGCTATTTTTCATATTACACAGCCTCCACGTCATTTTGAACTATACCTTGGACCTGGGCCCCCAAGGGAAAAAAATGGCATATGAGTACAACTTCACTTATTTATAAACTAACCCCAAATCGTTTCTGGAATATATCAACTGCCATCTTCACATTGCGTGTGATCAGTCCCCTCCTGTACATGGACAGCCAAAGTTATCTATCGTGAATAAATTTGAAATAAAGCTATGACTAAAACTATCAAGGTCATAACTCTGTCAATATTGCACCAACCAGTTTATCCAACCCAAGTTCAAACAAATTTGGTCAACATTAGTCAGACTACATCACTATCAAGAAACACTAATGAGTTGGACCCAGAAACATCAACTAGATATTTACTTCTGGCTTGATAATCTACTCCAGGGAAGCTGGCCTGGAACCATACTTTTAATATCAGAAGTTCCTCCTAGTATACACCTGAAAAGCATTTTGTCCCTCTAATAACATAGAATTCCCATGTTCAACGTAATGGGAGAAATGGAAGAATTAAAGCTTTCACTACAGCTTTAGAGCAAATTGCATGCTTTTTCTGGTCTGCTTTTTTGACTTGCCAATCTCTTACATATTAGGATGACCTGCTACCTCTTCACTAAGAGAAATATAACAATTTGTAGTTCTTATATCATATTTCAAAAATCATGAGAATAAGCAAAATTGATAGTAGGGAACATAATATAGACACAAAAGACTGGTTGTAAGGAACGTAACATAGACGCAAAATAACCTGTTTCCAAGAAAGGCAGCCATATGGAACATCAGATATAATTTTCCCAAGAAAGGCATGTGATACGCGAAAATTAGAAATTCCAATTATTGTTAAAGCCCGAAATCGCATTGTCTGTAAATCTGTAATAGACAAAGGAACTATAGATGGCCGTCAAGACATTAGAAGTGGATGGTAATGTTCTTAACTTGACCTTAGTTTCTTGGAATCAAGAAAGCCACAAAGATCAGCTGCACCTGTGCCACAATTTAACAGAAAATTCAAACTCTACCAATTAATTCATAATCTGCTAACAAAAAACTAAAAGTCGCCTTCATTTTGGCCAGAACGTGAGATATGATTTTTTTTTTTTTTTTTTTTTTTTTTTTTTTTTTTTTTTTTTTAAAAAAAAAAAGCAAGTAAACATAAATTTAAATATTCATGGAAAAATATCGACATATGTTCACCGCAAACACACTAAACTTCTAGCATGAACATTATCAGGAGAAAAAACGATGCAGAAACAAGTAGGACATCACCGAATTACAGAAGGATGCACATTGTACTTGGTTCCTAAATCCTAACAAATTTCATCAACATTGTTCCGAAAAATTCAACTATTCACCACCAGTTCAAAGAATTAGTAAAGAAGAAAAAGAAAAATTAGGAAAAGGCGAAGCACTAGCCGGGCATGATTTGGAGGTGATCCAGTCCCTGGCGCTCGTAATTAGCGATGGTCTCGTAAGCAAGACGCTGCTTGTCGGGATCCCAGTCCTCAATGAGGTGCAAAATGTCAATTCCAGAAGGATTTTCTTTCTTGACCCTGAGATACTCATCGTCGCCGAGCACAGCACGGTACATGGCAGCAAAATCGATGGCGGGGACGGTGAGAGTGCCGTCCATGTCAAAAACGACGCCTCTAAGGCGAGATTTGAGGGTAGAATTGGCGGGACAAAGAGCCATGGAAAATGAAGGTTTGGAAGGTAAGAATGAGGATAAGAAGGCCCTGGATAGCAGCAAGGGCATGATATGGACGTGAAGGAGGGACGAAGAGCTATATATTGGGGCCGCACGTCGCTGAAACGAGGACTCCGCGCCAGCGATACTGAAGTAGTGATGTTGTGACCCAGAGCTTGTACGTTGTTTTGGCGCTTTTCTTTGTGGGAATAAAAATAAAAGGGCAAAGGTGTACATGGATCCGACTTTCCTCCTTTTCACAATTCCTCCGCTGCCGTTCTTTTCTTTAAAAACGGCACCGTTTTTGGTGTAAAATCTCACTGTTCACCTTTTTCTTTGAAAATAGCATTTAATATTATGAAGTATATTTCTGTTATTAGTACCTAAAATATTTACTTAAAATATTTTTTAAGATCCTAAAAATTTTTAAGTTAATTTTAGGATATGAAAAAATATATTTGAGAATGTTAAATGGTACTAAAAAAATATTTCATGATATTGAATGGTACTAAAAATACTTTTTAAAGTATTTTTTTAGTAACCAATCAATACCGAAATATTGTTTTAAGATACCAAATAAAGTTTTATCTCTACTAAAAGATATTTTAGAATACTGACTGTTACTGAAAAATATGAAAAATTAATTTAGAATCTTAAAATAATATTTCAAAAATTGATTGGTATAAAAAAAATACTTCAAAATAATGAATGTTATTTAAAAAAAAAAAAAAGGGTGAACAATGGGATTTTGCACAAAAAATTGTGTCATTTTTCGAGAAAAAGACGGCAATGGAGAAGATTGGGAAAAAGAGGAAAGTGTGGTCCTAAAAAGATACCTAACATTTTATTCAAAGTGTGGTCAGGATCAAACGGTTTTTTGGAGGTTAAAAAAATACCCATGAAATTATAAAATTGAAGCAAAATTCACAGCAAAGTTAAAACTTAAAAGAGAGTAACTCGGTGGGAGCCATGTTATTTAAAAAACTAGCATAAGCTCTTGTGGGTAGGGGTGAGCATTCGGTCTTTTGTTCAGCTTTTTCGGTTAAAACCAAAAAATACATACATTTTCAACACCGAAAAAACTAAACCGAATTAATCGAAATATTTCGGTTCGGTTTTGCGGTTAATTCGGTTTTTTGGGCTTAAGTTGGGTCTTCTTGTTTGGGTTAATTTTGTAAAATGATCAATCTACTTTTTTTTTTTTTTTTTTTTTTGCTGAATCAATCTACAATATTGACTATTAAATGCAACCTGTGTATAGTATACTTTACATGGAAAGCACCCTGGTATATATCGATTTTCACTTGTATGACAATAGGTTGTAAATTTTAAAATCAAAACATGGAATAAATCCATCACAGAGCCAGCAACCAGGCAGTGACAAAATTCTTGCCTCCGACTTTGTCCTAGAAATTCAATGGCAGAACAAAGTGTACAAAATTATACAAAACAATAAAAATGGCAAAGCAAGCCAAAGAACCGATAATATCACAAATTCTATGTTTTTAACTACATCATAAACTCAAAACAACTGCAGCAACTCATCCATCACAGAGCCAAAGCATAAAATGATTCAAAAGAAGAAAGATATTGAGAGCAACCCGCAAATTAAAACAAGAATAAATCAAATAAAAAGAAAAGAAATAATCTAATAAATATTAATTTAGAAATGGATGCCAAAAACGTAAATTCATATATCCTCTTTAAATTTCGGTTATTCGGTTTTAACCGAAATAAATTTTCAACTACTAACCGAAAACCGAATTAAGCTAGTTTCAAAAACCGAACCGAACAACAGAAAAAACCGAACACCAAATTATTCGGTTCGGTTTTGATTTGCTCACCCCTACGTGTGGGCGCGGGTGAGAGATTCAACATTTATTAATGTGGTGTTAAACCATTTAGATTTAAAATAATATTTTGTAGTATGAAATACATTGTGACTCATTATTAATTTATAAAATATTGTGCAACTACTTTTCTCGTTATAATTTATAAAATATTGTGTAACTACTTTTCTCATTTTTAGTTTATAAAATATTATGTAACTACCTACTCATTATCTATTTTTCATAATCGCTTCTTCTTATTATTATTTTAGTGTTTTGAGCCTGTCATTTTACGGGTGGACAAGGAGATGCTTATTACTCTATTTTTATATAGTTAAGATGTCTAAATTTTCTATTTTCCTCATTTACCCTCTAATTGATCGATTTCCTCCCTTCCTCTTTTCATATCCTCGTCTCCTTCTCAAATGCCAGCGACTACGACATCCTCTCCTAACGACGGTCATGTTTCAATCCTAATCTTTGAGGCTATATCAAAACCAACACCCCTGCTTCAGTCTCCAACTACAGTGATGACTATTACATCTGTTGATCTCATGTTCTTCTTTGATTGTTTCCTCCATTCATTCAATGTTTTTACCTATCTATTTAGGAACAGCTTTATCACCCATTTATGTTTGGTAGTGGTGTTAGATCTGAAATTTCACTCTTTCCTTGGGTTGAGTCAGTTTGTAGCGAGGCTTCGACGACGATGGAGAAGAATTGGATGGGGAAGAACGCCTAGAAACTCAAAGTCACAAATTTTGAGAAGCATTTTCCCTCGTTCAGTTTCGATTTAGAGGAAGATGAAGTGATCTTAATATTGGAAGTAGAGGATGATAATTGAGTGGATAAAGGAGGACCGAAAAATAGTTCAAGAAATAGTCTGGTATTAAAAAGATACTTAGGATACTGATTAATACTGAAAAAACACTTTATGATCTTGAAAAAATATTCTAGGATATGTTGTAGGGTACCGACTTGTATTAAAAAATACTTCAAGATACTGAATAGTAAAAAAATACTTGAGGATCTTGAATGGTATTAAAAAAGACACACTTCGATACTTAACTAAGTACTAAAAAGATCTTCATGATCTTGAAAAATTATTCTAGGATCTTCAAAAATGACTAGTACTAAAAAGATATTTTATGAGCTTGAAAAATTATTTTAAGATTTTGGAAAAAAATATTCTAGGGTACTGATTGATACTAAATAATACTTCAAGATACTGATAGTACTAACAAGATACTTCAGTTAATGGTACTAAAAAGATATTTCAGGATACTAACTAGTACTAAAAAGATATTTCATGATACTGAAAAAATACTTCATGATCCTGAAAAAATTTAGGATCTTGAAAAAATATTTTAAAAAGTCGACAATAAAAAAAATACTTCAGATAGTGAATGCTATTTTTCATAAAAAGGAAAAAAAAACATAGAAAGTGAACTTTTGCACCAAGGCAACGCCGTTTGGTAAAAAAAAAGGAAGGGTAAAGGAATTGGAGGAAAGCCGCATCCATGAATAAAGGGTTCTGACTTTCGAGAGAGGTTGGGAGGAAGGGGTTGGGGTTGGGGGCATTTCGGTCCTTTCAAGTTGTAATAATCGGATATTAGCCTCTTTTAATGGTACTGTAATTTTTGTTTTAATTTTATAATTTCATGAGTACTTTTATAACTACATAAACATTTGGTGTTTAGTATATGGGAAACTTTTTTGGTAGTATTCACATAAAAGTGAATGGGTCTCATTGTAAAGAGATGAGAGAGAAAATATTAGTGGAACCCACTTACTTTTACGTGAGTCTTTGCG
This sequence comes from Acacia acuminata, assembly GCA_019022655.1. Classification (NCBI taxonomy): domain Eukaryota; kingdom Viridiplantae; phylum Streptophyta; class Magnoliopsida; order Fabales; family Fabaceae; genus Acacia; species Acacia acuminata. Next base: position 906,321 of record JAFJYI010000023.1, read on the forward strand.
AGAAAAAAAAGTTTCTCGCAAAGCAACTCCATAAATATTAAACCCTTCATATATTTTGGGTAAAAGTTTAGGTGAATGTGAAACATTAAACCTTTAATATATTTTGGGTAAAATTTTGGGTGAATGTTTGCACATTTAACCCCAATAAAATAAGTAGATTCCTGGAGGAGGTTCCGAGACACACCTAAATATTACTGCTCCTGTAATAATAATAACACAGATGCTTCTTGTCAAGTAAGGTGCTTCCATTAAAAGCTGGACATTACTTCATATAATGGAATTAAGTTGTCTGTAGCATGGTTGTGAAACTCGGATCAAACCGGCTGGTTTAGACCGGAACCGACGAACTGACCATGTAACCGGTCCGGTCAGTCATAGAAACCGGGGTCAGTTTTTTTTTTCCTTCTTCTTCTTCAAAAACGTCAAGAGTGAAGACGTTTACAGAGTTCGAGCAAAAAAAAAAGACCTTTACAGAGAGAGATGGAGAGAAATAGGGCTAATGAGAAACAGATCCAGCGATAACAACAAGCCGGTGTGAACAGATCCGGTGAGAAGAGATAACACCGAAAGAGGAGAACGACTCACAGACTGAGGAGCGAGGAAACGAGATCAATAGCACGCGATGCGAACATCAAGGATATAAGTTGTTCCGGTGAAGGATTCGATGTCTGATCCCACGACGTTTAGGGTGCATGTAGTGGAGAAGCCATGGCAATGCGAGGGAGAGACACAGAGAAAAGTGAAAAGTGAGAAAGAACAAAGAGAAAAGCATAGGGAAAATGAGAATGAGAAAGAGAAAGAAGGAAGAGAGAGATATACAAGAGGTGACAGGTGAGGCTTCGCCCTGACACCGTAGAACATGAATTCAAAAATCAATGACCCAACATACTTTTATTCAATGGATATTTATGTGTAGTGAGGGTTAATTGGCACCAAATGTATTTGACCAGAGGATAAGAGGGAAGTAGCATTACCAGTAGTACTCCGACCGGTTCAGTGACTAGTCCGGTTTTAATAAGTCTGTAGAATGGATGACCTAATTTTTTCAATGGATTTAATGTTTCTGTTTTTACGGTAGCAATATTTTTTTCTGTCACACTCATATAAAAGTAAGTGGGTCCCAATAATATTTTATTTTTCTTCTCTTTACAATGGGACTCACTCATTTTTATGTAAGTGTGGCGAAAAAAATGTTTTTTCAGCAAAAGTAGAAATATTAAACCCTTTTTTAATCTACTACTCTGGTACTAATTATAATTATAAGACTGAGTTGATTTTTTTGAAGAGATTAAGAAAGCTAATTAAATTACTTAATCATATCATATATTGTGCATCCTTAGAATATATATTAGTTTATTAGTCAAACTATTTAATTTGGAGAAAAAAATGAAAATACCGTAAAGCAATTTAATTAGCTTATAAAAAAGTCAACTTAGTTTTATAATTAGTACTTGAGGAAGGAATATTATTTTTCTAATGATGGCAAAAAGGGAAAAAAATGGCAAAAGAACAATATCATTTTTCAAATGATAAATTTATTTTTTAAAAAGTAATCATTATTAAATCATTTTTATTTTAGATAATTTACCATTTTAAATATAGAAGCTAGACAAATATAATTTTGGACATAAATATAATACATATTTCATCCAATCTTATTTATAAAGAACATTCCATCTTATAGAGGCAATAATCTTTATTATAAATAACAAATCTTTTTTTGTCTGAATATTTAAATTAGTCTTTCCTTTTTATCCCTGTTAAATACATGTCACTCATTATCTCTCTATAATAAATTTTCACCTATTATCTCTCATGTATTTTATTATAAATAATGGTATAAATGGAAAGAAAAATGCATAATTTACACATTTATTGCTTTAAACTAACATTTTGAACGTGATTTTGATAGTTATTTTATAAAAATGGATGAATGAAATATTTCTCATATTTATTTATCTTTTTCCTATTTACCTCCATTGATATTTCTTTAATAGTAATCAACTAAGAGAAAAAAGAAGAGAATTAAGGAATATAATTATAAATTTTAGCAAAATATGTGTCATAAGCTGACATTAACTAACTTTTTTGATATGATCAAATTAGATAGTAAATAGGTATATTAAGAAAAAGAGGGAATAATTTTTAGCATCATATAAAAGCTAGTTAATTAGACACCGTAAAATAAACAAAACAAGAAATGAAGACAACAAAAAATATAAATGTGTTGCTGTCTCATCTCATACTCCATATTTCAAAAAATTCTTTTTAGGTCCTGAGGAATTAAGAAAATGTCAAAAAAAAAAATTAGATATCACAAAAGCCTAAATAATTATTAATCCTACAGATGAAAGTTGTTAATATCATAGATTGAATTTTTAATGAGACTTTTCTAACATCTAAATTTCTTTTATGACTTTTTTTTTAGCATTTTTTAGACTCTTGACATAAATTAAAAGAATTTTCCCTATTTCCTAGAATCTATATACAATAGAATTGTCTCTCTATCCTCCCAACATATTGCCAGTACCATTGCTGGCATGACACTTTCCTTTGCTAACATCATTGATCATATATTGGGCTGGAAATAAGCCACGTGCCTATATTTTAAGGATGGATATTTCTTGTGTGGCGATATTATTCCAGAGCTCATGATAAGGTTTTGGAAATGCTTATGGTCTATTTCCTTTCCTTCAAAAGTCAAAACACGTTTTGTCTATTTGGAAATTGCTGCTTAAGGTCGTACCTTCATGTGCCATTGATTCGCAAACATCTTCATTTAAATGTTTTGGGACTACGCTTGTTTGATTGCAATCAAGAGGGAACTTTGAAACACATTTATTTCATATATATACCTCTATTATTTTTTCCAAAGTGGTCCAGTTTGAATGTTACCCTGTAAATTTTGATATAAAGTATACATTTGGTCCTTCTTCATATTTGTCTCTTATATCATTTTAGTTTTTAAGTTTGTAAAGTGCACATTTAGTCCCTTAATGTTGACACCATTAGTCTGAATTTAATGAAAAATACTGACTTAACAATTTTAAGCGACTTGATGCTCAATTAAATACCGGTCATTTATCCTTATGTGTTAGTATTTTAATAAATTAATATTTTGAATCCTATTAATTGAAAAATATTTAATTTTATTTGACAAAAAATATATATTTAATCTTCACAAAATGTGAAAAAAAAAAGCATGTGAAGATTAAATATTTTTCAATTAATAAGATTTAAATATTAATTTATTAAAATACCAACATTTACGAATGCTTAAACAACATTTAATTACATTGCCGCTTAAAAATTGCTTAAAATTGTTGAGTTGATATTTTTAGTTAAGTCGGACTAAAGGTGTTAACATTAAAGGACCAAACGTCAATTTACAAATTTAAAGGATAAAAAAATGGCATGCAAACACAAACATCAGCGACCAAACGTATACTTTAGCCATTTTGATAATTCTTTCAAACACCAATTTCATCAAAATGGTTGAAGGATACTCTTGTAATGATCACTTACTACTAAAGGATACTCCCTCGAATTCTTTATGATAGCATAGGATTTGAATTGTCTTGATCTTTTTTATAAGAACCAAATAAAAGTTGTCCGAATATTTAATAAGTTTTTTTTTTTTCATTTTTATCTCTAATTAATTATACAAATTCCATTAATTATACATTTCTCTCTCTTACTTGCCCCCTCATAAATAAGAATATATTTGAAAAAAATAAGGTTTATTTAAGATATATTTATTGTTTTTATCTTCTTTTTACACCAAATAATTGAGTTAATAAGCTCTTATAAATAAGAGTGAGGAAGTATTATAATTCACATCAATATTATATGTAAGAAGAGAAACATTGCCTCAAAGAGAAAATTACTCCAACTCATCTCATTGGTGCACAAGAGGTCAAGAATATTTTAACCTTATCTCCTAACAAGTCTATGCTTTCACACAAGCCAGTCATTAATACTAACGGTTTGACCATTAAACTCCTCGTAGAGATAAATATTGTCTTACATAGTTTACATCATACTCCAAACCATTCTTCCTTTATTTACCAGTCCGCCTATTAATAATTGTCACTCTATGGATACTTTATATTTATTGTCACTTGTTAGTATCACATGACCTCTTCATAAAACAAATAGAAACAAGATGATATCATCATCACGCTCTTCCCTTCCTACGTAATCAAACCTGAAACGTAGAGCCCTCGTTTAATCGTTATCCACTCGCAGAGAAGCCTTCACCTTCCTTCACCACACTCACTTCTCTCTCTCACACAGAGTACACGCCATGGCCATGGCGAATTGCTCCGTCGACCTCGCACGGTACTTCGGCTCCAACCCCAACGCCACAGCCGCCGCCGACCTCATCTGCAACAAGTTCAGCGACACCACCTTCGCCGTCGACAACACTTTCCTCCTCTTCTCTGCCTACCTTGTATTCTCCATGCAGCTCGGCTTCGCCATGCTCTGTGCCGGTTCCGTTCGCGCCAAAAACACCATGAACATCATGCTCACCAACGTCCTCGACGCTGCTGCCGGCGGCATCTTCTACTACCTCTTCGGCTTCGCTTTCGCCTTCGGAACCCCCTCCAACGTATTCATCGGTCGTCACTCCTTCGGCCTCACTGACTTCCCGTCGACTGACTTCGATTATAGCTACTTCCTCTACCAATGGGCCTTCGCCATCGCCGCCGCCGGCATAACCAGCGGATCCATCGCCGAACGGACTCAATTTGTCGCTTACCTAATCTACTCCTCTTTCCTGACCGGGTTCGTTTATCCTGTTGTGTCTCATTGGATCTGGTCCAGCGACGGTTGGGCTAACGCGGGTCACTCAAATCTTCTATTCGGATCGGAGCCATCGATTTCGCCGGGTCGGGTGTGGTCCACATGGTGGGCGGTATCGCTGGTCTGTGGGGCGCACTCATAGAAGGGCCTAGGATTGGCCGGTTTGACCATTCCGGTCAACCGGTCCAGCTTCGCGGGCACAGTGCTACCTTGGTTGTTCTTGGAACTTTCTTGCTCTGGTTCGGGTGGTACGGGTTTAACCCGGGCTCGTTCTTGAAGATTCTGAACCAATACGAAACGGGAAACTACTACGGGCAGTGGAGCGCTGTGGGCAGAGCCGCCGTGACTACCACTTTAGCCGGCTGCACTGCCGCGATAACAACTCTATTCGGGAAAAGGATTGACTCGGGCCATTGGAACGTGACGGACGTGTGCAATGGGCTGCTCGGCGGATTTGCCGCCATCACGGCGGGATGCTCCGTGGTGGAGCCATGGGCGGCTATCATTTGCGGGTTCATGGCGGCAGTGGTGCTAATTTCATGCAACAAACTTGCGGAGAAGTTGAAGTTTGACGACCCGTTGGAGGCGGCGCAGCTGCACGGCGGGTGCGGCGCATGGGGGCTGATCTTCACGGCATTGTTCGCGAAGAAGAAGTACGTGAACGAGGTGTACCCAGGGGCGGAGGATCGGCCGTATGGGTTGTTTATGGGTGGCGGAGGCAAGCTATTGGCAGCAAATGTAGTGGAGATTCTGGTGATTATTGGGTGGGTCAGTGTTACGATGGGCCCTCTGTTCTTCATTCTTCACAAGCTTCAACTACTGCGAATATCGAGAGAAGACGAATTGGAAGGTATGGATCTGACACGACACGGTGGGTTTGCATATGCATACGAGGATTCATCCTTGAAAAATGGGCCGAGACAGTTGGAGATGGAAGGTATGGCAAATAATGCAGGCGCTCAAACCAGAGAGTAGGTTGTACAGATTATGATTTGAACATGTTTGTGTTTGTATAATTTATATATGTTGCACGGTGTGCTTTTGCTGCTTTGATAAGAAATGGAAAGTACGTAACTGTATGTATTGATATGCATGTTGGCGATAATTAAGGTATGCGGTTGAAAGTTGAAGCATGGATGGGTACCAGATTTATTACTGATAAAGGAAGTGAGCAGTGAGTAATGAGAGTGGGAAAATAGGTGGGGTGGTGGATTCTGCAGAGAGGGAAAAGGTTGTATACTTGTATAGGTGAATGCAACCATTTATCTCTTTTTTTGATCAGTGGACCGCCAAATATGACTTTTGGAAGAACAAGACAAATGCTATTAAGATTATATTGACGACTTGGTGGACGAGAGGGAAAGCCGCCGCCACAAGTTTTTCAGGGCTTCTATCTTTAGAAGATAAGCATATTCTACCACGAAGCTGGAACTCTGCGTGACTTGTTTTTCGTGACTTGTTTTTCACCCTTTTTTTTTTAAGGGAAAATGATGAAAGCATCACCAAAAAATACGAAAAAATTTTTTTTGGGGTTGAGTTGTTTTACCCGATTTAGTTGTTAGATGGAAATGATTTAGTTGTTAAAATTTTTTTTTTTTTAAAGCATCACCATTTAATTATATACTATTATTTGTTAGCATCTATTTAATTATATACTATTATTTGTTTCAATCACCAATGGAACTTTCAACCTCTAATTTATCAAAGGAGAATTATCACGAATAAAGAATAAATCATAATTAAAAAATGTCCCAATAAGTAGTAACACTCGTGGATTAGTTTGATGCAAAAAAATAGTCACATCTACATTACTTATTCTTGTCATTAAAACTTTTAGATGAGTAATAATTACATTCTTTCCTTTTTTAATATCACAGTGATTCTCCCAATTTAAATTTATATTGTGATGCCAAAGGCCTTGGTATGAGAAATCTTAGTAGGAGATCGCAAGTTCAATATTGATTATAATTTTAGGCCATTAATGCCTATCCATTTAACTGCTTGATGGTCTTAAATCTTACCACAAGGAGTGAACTCGACTAGAGACTTGGCAGGTACTTCTGGGCCGTTTTTTCTGGAGGAATAATGAATTATATTGGCAAAATAAATTCTTTGGCTTGCTCATCATAATCACAATTCACAATTAGTCGTATAATTCGTACCTATATAATCTCAGCACGAAAATTGCCCAGTAATTCATTCACTTGTAGTGAGTTCAGCTCCAAGTATAAGCTATATTGTTTCATGCCTCTAAATATAAGCTTTTTTAGGTTTCCTTTTAACAGTGAAGAAAAAATACTTTACCAGTTGTCCACTCACATAGATATCTAGTTTCAATAACCGATGTTATATTTATGAGTTTTTTTTGTTTTAACATTATGAGAGGCCTCCATATTCGACGCCATTAGGTTAAATCTTCAAAATAATAATAATAAAGAATAATGAATAAAAAATCATTAGGTATATCCAATAATTCAAAGAGTAACTATTGGAAGAGCTATTAAGTGTTAAATATAGGTCCACAAGTAATTTAAATCTCGATACGACAGATCTAACAACAAAACATATAAATGAGATGACTACAAATGCTAACTCCGGAGTAATACGACCCACTTCGATATAATATCACCCATTGGAAGAAGAAGCTTGATCACATCTGTACTTACATTAAAGGGAAGGTTGAAAACCACCTGCAAGAATACCCATAACAGATTACTGGAGAAGTAAGAAAATAAATAATACACAGTGAAGATCCCATTTTCTATAAGCATTTAGAAGATCCTAAAGACTGCAGAATCTCAACGGCCACACAGTGAAGTAGCAGAAAACGAGAAGAACACCGTATGAGGGAGAGTCGAGAGACGGAGAACGAAGGGAAGACTCATTGAAGAAGAAGACCGGAGCTGAGTCGTTGTCTTCACCTGAGATGAGATCTGGTTGAATAACGAGAGCCGAGAGGGACGAGGGTCGGACGGACTGGAGATGAATGGGCGCTGGACTGCTGGCTAACGAGAGCCGAGAGGGACGAGGTCGGAACTCGGACGGACTGGCCGACTGGAGATGAGTGGGTGCTGGACTACTGGCTAGTTTTTTCGAATGGGTTAATTTCAGCAAGTGCACAACCCTAATCCCTAACTAAGCCGACAGAGACAGACCACTTGAAGTCTAAAGAGTTGAGACCAGTTGCAATTTTTTTAAAAAATATATATATATTTAATTATTTATATATTTCTCTTTGCACAGGGTTATCAAAGTGGTCGGTGCCTGCCATCGGCCCGAGTCTCGGTCCCCACCTAAAAAAGTAATGATATTGTTGCACCACTTTTTTTATTTTGTTTTTGAAGGTCACCAGGACTATAGGGCTCGGACATCCCTTGTTCATGACTCTAAATATAAGCTTTTTTGATTGGGCCTTTTAGTGAAGAAAAAAATTTTACCACAATTTCACAAAGTTTTTTTTTTTTTTTAGGATTGATAGCTTTTGGTTGGACTTGGTGGAACCAGACCAAATTTGGTATTCATAATATTTCCAAAAGCTACAGATTCCCATATTCTGCAAACCTAAACTTTTTTAAAATAAATTTTTTGAAGGGTTAGGCCTCACACATGGGACTCAAATTAAGCCACATGATTGGGCCTTAGTAGAAAACAATTGGCACCACAATTTGGACCCACAAGCTTAATTAGGATTGATAGCTTTTGGTTGGACTTGGTGGAACCAGACCAAATTTGGTATTCATAATATTTCCAAAAGCTACAGATTCCCATATTCTGCAAACTCTAATTTTGAAATAAATCTTCTAAACGTAACTCACAACTATCCTTATAAATCCGCGCACGCACGCAGAGTATCAAATTTATGAAAAAAAAATATTATTTACAATTATAAATGCACGACTTGTTTGGTTGGCTAAAACAAGAGACTCGTTTGAGATGAGCCTGTAGCTTAGCGGGTCACAGGTTCCTAGTCAGAGATGGCGGGAATATTTTGGCTTTCCCACCCTAAGACGACAAGGAAGGATTAGACGCGATTAATGCAACGCTTCACAAAGGAGAGCAACGATAAGGTATAACCGTGCAAGTAGAAACCAAAACTCAAGAACATCGGGGCTTCCTTTTTTTTCCATGGAGGTCGTTGGCATCTCTATCTATGCTTCCATGGCCCCAAACTTCTCCATACCTCAGGTTCTCTGTCTTTCCTCTCAAAGCTTCTGTTTTCGTTTATCTCCCTGTTTTATTCCTTATACATTGGTTCACCTTCTCCAATTTCACACTTCGCCCCTTCTTTGTGTTTGGTTCTGGAGAAAGCATGACGAAACGAAGGCAAAATCGATGATTGAGTGTTACCCTTTTGTCTATGTTCAGGGCAAAGTCTGTAATAGGTCAATGAAGAACGCATATGAAGTTATGAACATCTGACTAAGTTTCTTTTTATGGTCAATTCGACTGTTTACAGGTGTCAAAGTGGGAACCTCTTGCTGTTGGGGTGATACGAACCCCATTTTCCTTAACTTATAGTGGCAAAAGAAATCCAAGCTTCAGAAATGAAGGCTCGAAGACTGAATTTTCACTTCGGTTGCCACGCAGCTTCTGCAAAAGTTGTTCTGCTCAGTGTAGTTTGTTTCCTATAACTTATGGCTGGCTTCCTAAATGGAGAAAAAATTCCAGTCTTAAAAGAATGACGCGTTATTCAATGAACTTCAGACAGCAAGCCTCACTTGTTTTTGTGCGGTTGGCTGTCGGCGTCATGTTGGTCATGTCAGTTTCTGTTGCCTTCAGCAGTTCATCCAGTGAGTATGATTTGTCCACGTACTAGACCTTCAATGGAGAGCAGCATTACAATTGTCTTAGGCTTTTTATATTTTAACTTCTGTCATTTCTTCTGAAGGGGCCCTAACCGAAGAAAATCTCCTCTTTTTGGAAGCGTGGAGAACAATTGACCGAGCATATATTGACAAAAGCTTTAAGGGACAAAGTTGGTTTAAGTATAGAGAAAATGCACTGCGCAATGAACCCATGAACACCCGACAAGAGACATGTATGGATTCTATTTTGTTAAGTTAATTATTTGATCTTCACTTGCTCCACGCCCTTTTGTTATGAAGATGTGACATCAGTAGCTATGGCTACCCTCACTCACGTGTTTTTGTGGCCTTTGATGACTTTGTAAATAAAACATGGTTAAATATATACAGCATTTATTTTTTAACCTCATTAGCAATAGCAAGTGGACAATGATGAAAATAAAAGATAGATAATGAAAACATAGTAAGACGGTAAATTCTCCATCATTTTTTTCTTTCCTGCTTAGGAAATCTTCAGTAGTGGCATTCTAAATTTTGAGGTGTAGGATCTGTCCTTGGATCGCTCTTTCAATTTCATGGCTTTAGCTCTACTTGACAGGAGTAAGAACATTTAGTTGAAATATGGCAAGTTATTAGCAAAGATAAAGAAACTCAGGAAGGAATAAGTGAAAAGTAGTGTTTTGTCAAATACTGATGCTTGAATGTCAGAAAAACTTGAGGAATTTGATTTTGTCGTGAACCTTAGTATGTTTATGCCTCTCTCAATGCTTTGAATTTGTCAGGTTTACTTAGCATCGTGTTTATCAGAATCTTGTTCAAATCCTAAATTGGGAATACGAGTAGATCCTCTTTCATAGTCCTTTTACCATTTGAATATATGAAGGAGGTTTAGGAAAGAACAATGTATACTCCGTCCCATTATTGTCAAGAAATTTGAGAGGATAAATCCAAAGGACTGAAGTTTTTAATCATCACAAAGAAGCTTACGTTTATACTTTTATGCATGTAAATTCAAACTGAATTAGGCAATGTCTAATGTGATGCTGACCGTTGAAGGGCATGGCCCCCATTCATATCAAGTTATTTTGTCCAGACTGATCAAGTAATTATTGATAGCACACCCATCTTATTTTCCTTCTTCTGACCTTTTCATTAGTGATAGTCATATCATGCAAATTGTTTCAAGATAATTATGTAGTTGGTTTTGAGACACAAGAAGATGAGTGGATCATAGCATGCAATCATACATAATATATTGTCCTAATATACTCAAATTCCTTATGTTGTATTTGTACTCAGATTCGGCAATAAAGAAGATGCTTGCTACACTAGATGATCCCTTCACTAGGTTTTTGGAGCCTGACAAATTCAAAAGTTTGCGGGTATGAGGATCTTTCTTAAGTTGACTTTTCCTTTGGCTTATCTAACATACAGTCCTAACTGTAGATGTGGGTATTGCGATTACTTAATCTGGCAGAAGATATGCATCACTATATACTCAAAAAAATAATGTTTTGTTGAAGGCAGTCTGGAACTCTAGGATCTCTTACAGGTGTGGGGCTGTCAATAGGCTACCCTTCAAAAGTTGATGGACCACCTGCTGGACTTGTCGTCATTTCAGCTTCTCCAGGGGGGCCTGCATTTAGAGCTGGTGTTTTGTCAGGAGATGTTATTCTGGCAATTGATGATACGAGTACAGAAAGCATGGGGTTATATGATGCAGCAGAACGACTACAGTGGGTTTCCTCTCCTAGATGCAATTTTTACTATTAAATCAGTATTCTCCAAAAGCAACAAAAGAAAAACAATGCTAATCTAGTGGAAAAGATCAATAAATATGATTTGGTGTACATCTTAAATGTTATTCAGATTTCAGAAATTGAAGAGTACCACAATATGTTGATACAAAGCATCGATGAGGTTTAATAGCCCAAAAAAAAATAAAAAATAAAAAAAATAATAATAAAAAATACACACACACACACATATATATTGATGAAGTTTCAGATTGACTTTGCTAATGTAATACTGATGAGGTTTGTTTTGTCAGAAGCATTTCTTGAGAAAGATAGGGGAGATTTTTGCTGTACCTTTATCTACTTAATGCTGTACCTGTTGCCTTTGGTACTTCAGTATGACTGTGGATTGTTAGGTCTAGGCATGAAGTGTAAATTTATGCATCAGCAGTCGTCTAGAGAATAGTATCTAGTTATTTCACTATAATTTCCAAGAAAATTCTGAAACTCTGGCCCTTCAAAGTTTTGAATACCACATCTTTAGGCAAGTGAGCTTGCATTTCAAAGCACACATCTTGTCAAGCTCAGTATTTGCCTTGAGTATGATATTGGGTTGCCTGACCTTCGAAAGGAAATTACAGGGGACCTGAAGGGAGCTCTGTAGCCTTGACACTTCGGAGTGGTCAGGAAGTAAAGCACCTATCATTGATGTAAGTAACTTATGTTTACTTGTCTTTTTGGGCTTAATATCTTTGTTCTTCTCTTTTAGATTTCTCGTAAGTATGATTTTCTACCTTCCTAGGCGAGAGAAAGTTTCATTGAATCCAGTGAAGTCAAGATTATGCAAGCTGCCTGGTTCAGGAAACGATTCCCCTTTGATTGGTTATATCAAACTAACAGCTTTCAACCAAAAGGCATCCAGTAAGAAATAAATTTCCTGCCACGTTCTGTTTTATTGGTTTATATTAATATCACAAAAAATGAGTAAATCATCCATCAAGCCCTCATATTACAAACATATAATACATCAAAACCAAATTGGATTTCAAGTTTTCCAGATATGATTAAGGAACATCTATTTTTTTTGTTACAACATAAAGAATGAAGAAATGTGTATATATTTTGAATGAAATGTGATTTGAGTGGTTGAAAGTGTTTAGTTTTTCTAGCTTCACTGTGTCCTTATTTTTGTAATTTAAATCTGTCTCCCTTGCAGATGCTGTAAAGGAAGCAATCAATACATTGAGGAGTCATAACGTTAATGCCTTTGTTTTGGACCTTAGAGATAATAGGTGATTTAGCATTTCCTCCTTTATGCTTTTATCTACTGGCAGGCTGTCTTTCTGAAGCATATATTTGTTGCAGTGGTGGTCTCTTCCCAGAAGGAATCGAGATTGCCAAGATTTGGTAAGATATGCTTATCAACTAGTGGCAAACTGACATCTTACATTGCACGACACAATTATTTCCTATGCATGTAGTAAGGCCAGCACCCCAGTGTTCTTATCTTTTGCTGACAATTTCCTTCTTTGTTCTTTGAATAGAAAAAATACAGGTCAAAGATCATAGGCTGTACTCTAGATTTTTGTCATTGACTTTTTTAAATGTATATAAAAGATCAAATGAAAAATGGGTTGAAAACATATTGAATCATGTACTTCATGTTTCTATAAATAGAAATAATTGAGAGACTGTTTTGTGATAATACTAAAGGGTATTCTATTTTCAGGCTTAATTTTCCAAAAATTCACTGCATCTTCAAGCAATGCCTAAACAACAATCACATTTACGTTGCTCACCTTAAATTAAATGGGAACCCAACACCCAGGAATATCAGATGCTTGTACTAAAATGTTTTTACACAATTTTACAAGTTCTTGTATCTACATATATTTAACTTGAGCACTACCGCTTTTAAGAAATTGTGAAACAAGTTCTATGAAAGATGATAACTGTCCTATAACCATATTATCAGAAATACTTCCACCAAAGTAATTTAGCAATAAAATGTTGATCTTGGATGTCAGATTCTTTCAATATTCAACAACCAAATGGCGTTCTTTTAGTTTCACTTCATATACTTTTATGAAGAGAATATTGTGTTAATTTCATCTTGAATTCTAAGAGATATTTCCAATCAGGTTGGACAAAGGTGTGATTGTATATATTTGCGATAGTCGTGGTGTTCGAGACATACTAGATACAGATGGAAGCAATGCAATAGCAACGTCAGAACCTCTTGCTGTATTGGTAACTCTCTTATTCTTAGTTGCATTGGTTTCGTCTATTGTTGGAGTTTGGCTCAATGATAATTTCATTAAGTATTGTAGTTTTCTATTTGGGTTTTGCTGATGGGCAAGTTGTTTTTGTTATTACCTAAAGATTTGAGTTGTAAATACTCGTGTAGATTAGATAGACCATGGGGTGCGATAGATACATAAAAGAACTTGTGGGTTTCAGGAGTGGAAGAGAGAAGTAAACCCTCATAGGGTTTAGTAGAGATCACAAGAGTAACCTTTTCATCCGTAAATTGCTTGTATGTTTCCTATGATCGATGTTTTCTTTTTGCTTTAATATTGAAATGAAATCTAGTAGAAAGTGAGTCTTGACGCAACGGTAAGGTTGCTGCTATATGATTTGAAGGTAACGGATTCAAGTCTTGGAAAGTGGAAAAAGCCTCTCCGTTTGCGGGGTAAGGCTGCGTACATCTATCCCTCTCTAGATCCACTTAGTAGGAGCCTTGTACACAAAGTCACCTTAACTTGATTGAAATGAAATCCAGTAGCCTTAGTTCAAGTAGCATTTTCCCTAAACTAAAGTGCCAAGGTTCCTGATTCTACAATGCACATGGATATACCATATCTGTTCTATATCGTCCCTCTCTTATTCTTTATGCCCAAGTCCTTGTGCCTTTTATAACCAGACTTCGAATTTCTGTTATATGTTTCATATACTGGTCCATTTGAGCACCCTATTTGATACAAGTATTGCATGTCATTTAACTTCTCTGTTATTTTCTTGAGCCAATCTCAGGTGAACAAGGGAACAGCTAGTGCAAGTGAAATATTAGCTGGTGCGTTGAAAGACAATAAACGGGCGATCCTATTTGGGAACCCACATTCGGAAAAGGGTAATTAACTTTGTTCACATTTAATATTAAACAAACCAAACAAAAATTTCCCTTTCACTCACATGAAGTGCTCATCGTATCCGCAGGAAGATTCAGTCGGTGTTCGAGCTCTCTGATGGTTCAGGATTGGTCGTTACTGTTGCCCGTTACGAGACACCTGACCACACTGATATTGACAAGGTCTGAACTTCTCGACTCTTCAATCGCCATATCTCCCTTACCAACTTCCTCTTAACCTCTGGCTTTTTGTGTAGGTTGGTGTCATACCTGACCACCCCTTACCGGCATCATTTCCTAAGGATGAGGAGAGTTTTTGCAACTGCCTCCAGGATCCTACTTCTTCTTGTCATGTTAATAGAGTCCAGCTATTTGCAAGATGATGACTGCCTCTTTGTCATATCAACGTTTCTGAGAAAGATGGCAATTCTTTGACAAGAAGTAATGAGTTTTGCTGGCTTATTGTTAGTTGAGCAAAGATTGATAATCACATGTCTCCAATTGAAGAAACAGCTGTAAGTGCTACTGAATACTGATTCCTTTATTATTGATTCTTCCTTTCTTTGAGTTTGGCGTGTTAACATAAACATTTCCATGATCTGAAACATCAAAATGTCGCATTCAATTAAAAAGAAGCCGTGTTATGTGAATATCTTTCGGAAATTAATTCTATATTTTTTTTTTTTTTTTGGAAAGTTAAATTAAGCATATTTT
This sequence comes from Acacia acuminata, assembly GCA_019022655.1. Classification (NCBI taxonomy): domain Eukaryota; kingdom Viridiplantae; phylum Streptophyta; class Magnoliopsida; order Fabales; family Fabaceae; genus Acacia; species Acacia acuminata. The sequence continues at coordinate 921,509 of JAFJYI010000023.1, forward strand.
TATTCCATGGTATACCCCTGAAATATATGATGATGAAGATGAATATCGATGGAATCAAACTCCATGTGTTCCTTCATTGGATGGTTAGACCCAATTGGTTAGGTATTACTCAACCCATGTCCTTTACAAATATAAATTTAAAATTAAATAAAATAAATAAATGCTGAGAAACTGGGCTTTGCAAAGATAACGAAAGATTTCTTTTTTTTTGAGAGAAAGAGGGATGATATATTAACTATAGCAACGAAAGACTACACGGGAAATTAATCCCAATTTGTCGTGAGTAAACACTGACTCTACATAATCAGGGCATATATCAAAAAAGCTAGAAACAGAGATCCCTGTTTTAGCTAAACAATCAGCGACTCCATTGCAACATCGTGGTATAAATTGCCAACGTATGACCCAATCCTTCCTCATAAACTCTTTTAACTTCCACAAAACCAGATCCCCATCCGACTCTGAGTTATCCAAAACCAAAAGATCGATGAGTTCCTTAGCATCCGATTCCACAATGATCCTTTTACAGCCCAAATTCCACGCTAGCTCAAGCCCCTTATAAATGCCCCACGCCTCCGCTTGAAACGCAGAGCACCGCCCCAAGGCAAATGAAAAACCAGCAATCCAATTCCCCTCGTGATCCCTCAAAACACCCCCACATCCAGCTGCCTCTGAATACTGGGCCACTGCTCCATCAACATTCAATTTTGTCCAATGCAACTCCGGAGGAAGCCACCTACCCATCACCATAGATGACACACCAGCATTCAGATCCTCTTGTACCTGACAGTAGCTTCTCCAACACTGACAGATTTCAAATGCTGGGTTCGACGGTTTAATGAAATCTTCCTCAAAGGAACTCCTGTTCCTCCAATTCCACAACTTCCATATGGCCACTCCCCATATTTGAGCCCACTCTCCCCCAAGGTTGTTACCTATACCTTTTTTAAGATTTAAAGAGAACCACCGCCATGAGAGAACCGAGAAAAGAACTGAGAGACATAATCAGGCTTAATCATAGCCGACCACATGTTTCGAGCATACACACAATCCCGTAGGATATGAATTGTGGTCTCCGATCCATATTACAATAGGGACATTCGGATCAGCACGGCTCCATGTACTTCTCCAACTATTTGTGGGTAACCGATCGTGAATCGACCGCCACATGAATAACCGAATCCGCTCCACCCCTTCCAAGACCATATGGTCCGAAAAGAGGGTCATTCACCTTTGAATTAATTCCTTCCACTAATTCATAGGCACTTTTCAAAGTGAAGACCCTAGTATTTGTGCATTTCCAGGCCATACAATCGTCTCCTGCTAGTGGAAGAGGAGGCATAGCAGCCACAAACCTCCTCAGTAAGTTATTTGGTAGATAACAAGAGATTCTAGGAAAATCCCAAAACCCATCCTTAACCCAATCCGAAACAGAAGTACTAAGAACCGCGTCAGAAAGTGGAGAGACAGCAAAATCTCTTAACGGTTTATCTTTCATCAACCAACAATCAGAAAAAAACTTCACACTCTTACCATTGCGGATACTCCAACAGGTACCCTTCTCAATCAGATCCTTCTGGCCTACAACGAATTTCCACAGTGCAGAATCAGAATTCCGAAGATTCAATAAATTGGAATCATCCCTCAACATGTATTTGTGCAACAACACCTCCGCCCAAAGCCCCTTCTGTCCCGAAATGAGTTTCCAACCAATCTTTGCACCACATGCCTTATTCATCGAAACTATTCGTTTAAAACCCAAGCCACCCCGATTTTTAGGTAGCAAAAGACAATTCCGGCCTATAGGATGATATCCCGGTTGCTATTAACATGGCCCCAAATGAACTTCCGCTGGAGACGCTCAATCTCCATACACACTGAACTAGGTAACTTCAGAACTTGCATGGGGTATAAGGGGACGGCACTCAACACAGACTTAGCCAACACAACTCTCCCTGCCATAGAGAGAGATTTTTCCTTCCAAACCGATGACTTACTCTTAACTCTATCAATAATGAAACCATAAGTTTCGTAGGTTTCTTTTTTCCTAGAGAGAGAGAGGCACACCAAGGTACCTACCAATTGCGGAAGAAATACGCATACTGTAATAGAAGCAATTCTTTGCTTCAAAGCCAGTGACACCTTGGGCGAAAAGAAGACTGAGGACTTTTCCTTACTCACCCTCCCACCTGATAAGGCACAGAATCTATCCAAGCATTGAACCATGCAAACAGCCTGATATTCCGTTGCCTCGCCAAATAAGAGAAGATCATCAGCAAACATAAGATGTGACACCGTTGGACCCGATCTCGACAAGGAAATAGGTTTCCACCTACCAGCGTTAACCTCATCACTGATCATGTGCGAGAGCTTATCCATACAGAGAACAAAGAGTAGGGGAGAGATGGGATCCCCTTGCCTAAGGCCCCTCCGCGCCGAGAAAAAACGAGTCATAGAACCTTGCCACAGAATATTATACGAGACCGTTGTTACACAAGAGAGAATCAGATCGATGAGCTTACGACTCAGACCCACCTCTTCCAGGACATGCTCTACAAAATCCCATCGTATTCGATCGTAGGCCTTCTCTAAATCAATTTTTAGAGCCATTAGTCCCTTCCTACCCCTGGACCGCTGCATGGTGTGAACAATTTCCTGTCCCACAATTATATTATCTTGAATCGTTCTCCCTTTAATGAAGCTCGACTGAAACGGAGACACAAGTAAATCCATAATAGGTCGAAGCCGTGCCGTAATGACCTTGGAAACCACCTTGTAATGAACAGAGCATAGTGAAATAGGTCTAAAGTGGCTAACGGTCTCAGGCTTTTCACATTTGGGGATAAGCGATATCAAAGTCCTGTTGTGCAAGGTGAGATCCTCCTCTCCTGCAAAAACTCTTTTCACAAAAGAGCAAATCGACGGGCCAAGAATATTCCATCTAGACTGAAAAAAGATTGGGGGGAATCCATCATAGCCAGGGGCTTTGTAAGGCCCTATGTCAAACAGAGCATTCTTAATCTCCTCATTAGAAGGAGGGTCACTTGACGACCTATCAACGGTAATCGGATCCAACGAAGGAAATTGAGAAATAGTGGAGAACCATACCGCCTCGCCTCATCCATTTGGAAAAGTGGTTGGAAATGCTCAACTACCAAATTCTCAAGTGCGTGGCATCCTCAATCCAGTTCCCTGTTTGTCCTTAAGCATCGAAGTCGATTTCGCTTTGTTGCGCATAGTGGCCCTTAGATGATAGAACCTAGTATTTCTATCCCCTTTTGTAATCCACTCCGTACGCGCTCTCTGGAACCACTTAATCTCCTCAACCCTGAGAATTTGATCCAATTCTGCCTGCAATTCTCGTTCCAGCTGACATAAACGCCCTGAACGGGGATAGTTAGGTGAACTCTGAATGCCATTAAGACGAGCAGCCAGTCTTCTTTTCGTCTTTCGGTATGGCCAAAGTCCCCATTCCACACAATCAGGGCCTCCTGCACCCCTTTCAGATCGTCCACAATATTACCACTATCTTTCCAAACATTCGATAGTAAATCATCGAACGAGTTATGAGTGAGCCAAGCAGCCTCAAAGCGAAAGGGACGAGGTCGCCTACTAGATGCAACTGACTGAAATAGTATAAGCAGGGGATTATGATCAGAGAACCGAGTCCGAGGAAGTACCTTAATAATGCACCGATCCATAATTCTTAGGAAGAGGTTATTACCCAACGCCCGATCCAACCGTTCATATAATCGGTTATAACCCGCCATCCGAGGGCCTTTCCAGGTGAACTTTGGACCGATCGACCCCAAATCAGAAAGACCACACTCTGCAACCCTGTCCGAGAACCACCTAATACGATTGGGAGAACATGGAGCACCTCCACAATGTTCACTGGACAGGAGGATATCGTTAAAATCCCCACACACCACCCACGGTAGAGCAATGACCCTCGAAATGCGACCCAAATCCGACCAAAGACTTTGGCGATAATTGGAATGAGGAATAGCATACACCATCGTAACAAAGAACGGTGTAACCCCATTCAGTTCACACAAGAAATGTATATCGCCGATTAGACTCGATAATCGACCTTCATCGACTACTTTTCCAAAGTAACGCAAGACCGCCCGAACGCCCTTCACCGGGAACACAATGCGGTGAATCAAAACCATTTACTAATACAGAATTAAAAATGGATGGACAGGAGCTCTTCGTTTCGGCCAAAGCAACTAATGTGGGATTAGGCCCAGCACACACAGTTTAAAGCTTACTACGGAGCCTTCTGCTACAGGCCCCCCTTATATTCCAATAGAGAAGGCTATCCATTAAAACAAAAGTCCAAATAAATAGAGCCCATAGATGAGCCCAGTTACTTCTGATTAGGTAGTTGAGTCTCAGGGACAACCGAGACCTCTCCCATCTCCACACTCTGTTGATACAACATTCCTTCCATACCATCTTTGGTTCATCACGACCGGCCCTATAAGACCGGGATCCGGCCCATAACATTAGAGCCCATATGGGGGCCAATAATATCCCCTGGATCAATTGGAATATCATGCGGTATGGCCCCATGAGGCCCTGAGGAATCCATCACCAACGCCTCTTCCTGCAGCACATCATTATTACACCCTCCTTCCTCCCCATTTCTCTCACTCATCATCCCATCACTCGTATCACACTCCGTACTCCCTCCCATAGTCAGCATCATGACTTCCCCAGTCCGCTTCTCTCTGATCCTCTTGTCCCCACGTTTGACAGACTTACTGGCCTTTATTTCTTTATGCTCTAGATCCTTCTCAGGAACCAATCGGTGAGAGTTTTCCACATTTGCCACCACCTTTTTCACCTTCTTCTGTACTCTGACACTAGAAGTGGACTGCGATGGGACACGGTGATCCTTCCCACCGAGCCACCAAATCTTGTACTTCCCGTCATCAACCTTGGAAGTCGTTTCCTCCTCTACTCCAAAGAAGGGCTCCAAACCGTGAACCACCACCAAGCTTCTCCGAACCGCCATTATTCTTCTCCGATGGGCCTTGCACCACCTCCTTCGTTCTCCGTGAGCGCCGAGGTTTCTGGACCGTCCGCCACACATCGTTATTAGAATCCTCCACATTCATCACATCCCCATCTTCCTCAACCCCTTGCACCCTAGCCACGCCATGCGTACCTGGTTCTTGCACTCCCTTGCGCTTAGGACACAAATCCCCTGTATGACCGTAAATACCACACGAAGAACAGAGGAGATGTAATCCTTCATACTCAAGATAATAGTCTTGCCCATCAAGCCGAAAACCCGCCATAAGTTGTTTATTCAGATCCAGAAGCACACAGATGCGGGCATAGTGACCCCTCAGATGGGAAGAAGTATTTATATCAACTTTAATTGTTTCTCCTATACGATTACCGATGATAGTCAGCGCCTCCTGGTCATAATACTCAAGAACCACCCTAGGAAGTCTAACCCAGGCAGCAACCTTATCAATCTTGGCAGTGGCTGGATGAAAATTCGGCTCCCATGGTCTAACCGTTAGATAGTGATCATAGATTAACCAAGGTCCCCCAGTTAAAGCATGGAGATAGTCCTCCTTGTTAGATAACTTCGCCACAAAAAAGCCATATCCAATATCAATGAGGGACAAGACACCTCGTTTTGCCCACAACAACTGTAAACGATTCAAAAGCGCCTTATAACCAATGTTTTTATCCAAAAGTTTAACAATCACAGACTTACGCCACGCACTATAAAGACGTTTTTTAACTTTCTCCGAAAACTTGAAGGTTGGAAAATTACGCGCTGGATCCTCAATGATTTCATATAAAGGCTCCCCATCATCTTTAGCAGCTTCATCCTCAGACATATGAGCACCCGATCCTTTTTCCGTATCAATGTCTACCTCCTCATCGGAACTATCCGCTTCCCTGTTTTTACCTTTCAAAGTCTCTGCAAATGACAGCCCACCTATCCGAGTAGCAGATCCTAGTTTAGGCCATTCCTCCTGTAACACACTAGTAGAAGCACTGTTGGACCCATTCTTGATTTTCTTCGAACTACGCATGCGAAGATCATCTTCCTCCCTAGAGAGCGGAACAAGAAGGCAGTTTTCCATATTGTCAATTACGCATTTGAGAACCTTGCGTGCAAGAATGAGCACGAAAGTGAATCAGAGCCAGGGTCCAGTGAAGTAACGAAAGATTTCTTCTTTCTTCAGAGAATTAACAATTTCTTTAGCTTTGATGATTTAAGTTTTCTTCGGACTTTGGATATGCTCATTCATGAGTGTATGAGAAGAGCAAACCATCTTCGCAATTGTTTCATTTGATCGATCACTTAAAATCTTCAACGACGTTTAATCCGTCAGTCTATTCAAATTCTATATTCATGTGATTTTAAAGGCTTGTTATCTCACATCGACCAGTTTAATGGTAAATTTTAGGGTCTGTTTGTTATCTCACATTTAAAGGCTTGTAGTCATTTATAAAATAAAGAGTTAATATAATCTTTAGTCCCTTAAGTTTCATTTCATTTTAGATATTGGTCCCTACAACTTAATAAAAACCATCAAAACCAATAGTTTAAAACTTAAAGGATCAAAAATAAAAACTAAAATGAGGATAAACTTAAAGGGCTAAAAATGGCATTAACCCTATAGTAAAACATGAGTCTCCTCAGTGCTTCGGGAGCTGGGGCATCAAGTCCCACACCGGACACACTTAATAATTGAGAAGACAGCAGATAAACACTGAACATTATTTGCCTATCTAGTATATTGATACAAATTGTCATGAGTTTGACAAAAACTGCATAAAAGCCCAACTCCTCAATGGAATTGTCAAGCAGATCAAAATTTGACCCATTGTCATCAAGAATTTATACCTCAACAAAATGTGTCTGGTTTTCTCATTTACTACAGAGCTTATAACAGGATATATAAAATACTTAACAGGGGAACCTTCTGCTAAAATTTATGACAGTTGAAGAATCAAAGTATGGTATAGTTATCTGATTCAATCAGAACTTGACACGTATTAAAGTGGAAAATAGTTACTTGAATTCTCTTCATCCCAGGGAGATCCATTTAAAAGTAATCCCAAGTCCACCACACAGACGGTGGTGGGTGGTGGGTGGTGGGTGGCTACTAAAGCATTTTAGTCCATGAGCCCAGAAAAGGAAAAAGAGCAATCAGCAATCTCACTAGCAGAGGCCTGTCACTTTTCCTCACTGCCCTGCTCAACTTGCCCTTCTCCTCACTCAACCTTTCAGATCCATTGGCCACTCGAGACGGCCTCGTTGTTGGGCCATCTCTATCCAAATCATCCCATCCACCAAAACTAGGTGCACTCTGTCTATCCCTACCAACTGAACCATTATCCACCCATGACTGATAGCCTGTCTTTCCCTTTCTTCTTCTCTGGGTTTCCTCTGGTTGTTCCTGTACTTTGGCGCCACTCACAGCGCTGGCGGTTGGCTTCCTCCTCATCCGTGACTTGCGTTTTGGTTTGCTTTTATCACTTCCCCACAATTTCTCAAATGCCAGGGCAAGTGCTGATTGACCAAGGGGGAGTGCTAATGCCATGAGGAAAGCTTTTGGGCCAGAAGCCGCCAACCAAGAAAGGATGATGATTGGAAACGTCCAACCATAGGATTTGAAAACCTGCACTGATGAAAATGCTAAATATTGGAACACTTGCACCAATTAAAAAGTTGATGTAATTACTAATTAGACACATATAAGATGATGGAAGTCTTGAGGAGCCTGATGTTATAGAGTAGACAATTTAATTAAAGATGGTGTCACTAAGTGAATAATTCTTTTTTTTAAATGATAATCACTCTTATACAGGATAGTAGGGGCATCAAACACATTTATCGAGCAAAACAGATTACACAGGTGACATAAAAGTAGAAATCATAAGTAACTAGGGAATGAGTACAGAAGAAGTAAATAAAGAAGCTTTAAAAGAGCTTTGGGCATCAGGTATAAAGTTAAGCACAAAATTATTAGATATAAATGGCAGATAAAGCTATGTAAATTGCAGGCCACATCACTCATATACTGCCTTAGGAGAAAACAAGACGCTTGTTTGTGGTAAAGAGAGATACAAAACAAGGGGCAATTTATTTGATTAAAATTTTAGCTGATATTCACTAGACTATCTAACCAGTTACCAGCTGTTTAGAATCTATGAGAGGTCTATTATGATTTGGAATAGTGGCTACAAATTGTTCATCGAAACATTTAACACCCATGGTGCCTTCATGCCTCTATCTCTCTTTCATCACTCATGCCATTGTTATAAAGTAGAATCAAAATTATGCCTTTTGAAAACTAGTAGTGATGACTGAAGTAGGAAACCTCTGGTTGAAACGACAAATCATTTCTTCCTTAATAGGATAAACCGTCAATCAGCATGCAATCAAGAGGCTGCAATATTCTACAGGATAAACAGGTAATTATTCTGATATTCGCAATTCAGGGCATCATAGAAATAATAAAATTAACTAAAACCGCAATACAAAGACAAGCAAACATATAATCAGCTCAGTAAGCGAATTAAAATTAATTCACCTTGAAAATCCATACGCGGTCAATTGCATCTTCCCAAGTCCAACTTGTTTCTTCCTCGAATTCCGGGGGCTCATCGGACCACCACCACCGTCTCTTCTTCTCATACTCCTCTTCGTCGTCGTCGTCGTCGTCGTCCGCACCCTTGCCTCTGAAATTGAAGTTGAATTTCCGGTCTCGGACGGTTTCGGCATTGGAATCCCAACGCGGGTACTTAGTGGCGAAGAAGATTTTGGAGAATTGGGGAGGTGAAGGAGGTGGGGACAGAAGGAATCGCCATGGATAAGGCTGAGGTCGAGGAACGATGGTGGAGAGGTGAGAGCAGTGATGGGCTTCCATTTGCCACGTCCTCGTTATCTTTCTCCATGACTCATCAATTTCAATTCTTCCTTCGATTTTTGTTTATATTCTTTTCATATATACAAGAATATAAATAGGGAAAATGAAAAATAAATACCATTTGAATTTGTAAAATCCCCAGAAGTCTCCTGAATTCGTAAAAAGACTGAGAGGTACCAAGGACCTATGAGAGATATGTAAATTCGGGTGAAATTATTCTTTTGCCCATAGTTTTAAATAAATCAAAAAAAAAAAAAAAAATACTCACCGGAGGACCGCCAGTCGGTGGCAAGGGGGTGAGTGTTTTTTTTTGGAGTGGGTTTTTTTTTTTTGGAAAAGAATTTGTTTATTGAAGTGTAGGGGCTAGGGGTGGCGTTCGAACCCCCACCCCTCACATATGCATGGGACCAAGTGGTCACCGTCGGCCACTTTGCCTTTAATATATATATATACATTAACAAATATATATATTCTTCTTAACATTTTTTCAACCGTAATTACAAATTTTTCATCTGTATTTACAAATCAACCATCGCTATTTACAAAACTTTTATCGGTATTTACAACTTTTTTTTTTAGGTTTCCCTTTCTTGCATATGAGGAAAAAAAATGCATAATTACAAAATTTTCATCATTTGCTATTTACAACTTGTTTTTTTAGGTTTCCCTTTCTTGCCTCCGAGGAAAAAAAAAAAAAAAAAAGCATAATTACAAAACTTTCATCGCTATTCACAAATTTTTTTTTTAGGTTTCCCTTTCGAGCCTTTGGGAAAAAAACACAAAAATAATGCATAATTACAAAATTTTCATCGGCATTTACAAATCTTCCATCGCTATTTCCAAAACTTTCATCGCTATTTACAACTTTTTTTTTAGGTTTCCCTTTCAGCCTCTGAGGAAAAAACACAAAAATAATGCATAATTACAAAATTTTCATCAGCATTTATAAATCTTTCATCGCTATTTACAAAATGTTCATTGTTATTTACAACTTTTTTCATCAGTATTTACAAATTTGTGAGGACCACCAGAAAAAAGTTGTAAATACTGATGAAAGTTTTGTAAATAGCGATGAAAATTTTGTAATGCATTTTTTTCCTCAAAGGCGATGGAAGATTTGTAAAAAGTAAATACCGATGAAAATTTGTAATTATGCATTATTTTTTTTGTTTTTTCCTCAAAGGCAAGAAAGGAAAACCTAAAAAAAAAAAGTTGTAAATACCGATGAAATTTTTTTAATTATGCATTATTTTTTTTTTTTTTTTTCCTCAAAGGCAAGAAAGGGAAACCTAAAAAAAAAGTTGTAAATATCGATGAAAGTTTTGTAAATAGCGATAGTTGATTTGTAAATACAAATGAAAATTTTGTAATTACCGTTGAAAAAATATTAAGAAGAATATATATATTTGTTAATGTATATATATATATATAAAGGAACCAAGTGGCCCAACTGGTGGATTAGCGTTTAAGAAGTATGATTATATAAATCGAGACAAAACTCTTTTCATACACTTACCTCATATGTCGTAAATAATCATATTAAAAAATCAGTTTATACCGTTAATCTAAACAAATGGGGGCAAAAAATTAAATGGAGAGTAGCTAGTTTTTTTAACACAGCACTCATGTTTGTGTTTGACCACAGCTCCTTGTTAGATCCACCTGCTATTACCTAGTTAAGGCTCACATTAGAAGGAGACAGGGATTGACATAAATTAAAGGTGGTGTGGGATTGATTTTTTGAGAGAGAGATAGAGAGAAGTACGTATGCCTGTATGAGGTAGTTGAGGAATAGGTTGCTTTACTCAAAGACTGTATCTGTCTAGCTAGCTAGATGCCATAAAGCTATGCTCTAATTAAGCCTATAATCTAACCTTGTCCTACTTTTACTTACCCTTCTGCTCTCCTTTAATTGCCTTCACTCAATCTCTACCCGCTCATTAATTAATTACCAATATTATATTTATAAGTTCATTTTAACCAAATCACACATATAAAAAAAAAAAAAAAAAAGATAGTTAACTCAATGATTATGGGTAAATTTTTAACTTTGTCTCATTAATGAATGCATATTTTTCAATTATTTCTTCTCTCTCATTTTTATTGGTAGAATTATTATGGATAAAATTGTCACAATCTCATTTATTAACTAAAAGATGACTTATAAATATGATCAAAATTTTTAGTCAGAGGGGACTTGTAGATAAGACGAGAGTGGTACATGTATATTTGGATAAACATTATCCTAAGATACTCATCTGGTCCTTATTATAAGGCACCAACTAACCAATTTATTTGGTCTTTTTTATAAGGCACTTGCTTGTTCTCAATGAGCATTAATTATTATTTTTCATGTATACCCTTAATAAATAAGAGTAGTGGGTGAGAGTAATAATTAATATGATATTAGAGTTTAATGCAATTAGTAAGGGTAATAAAGGAAGTTACTTAAATTGTGGGCTAATTTTATTGATTTTAACTATTTTTATTGGTTTGTAAAAATTGTTAGTTGGTGCCTTATAATAAGAACCAGAATAAGTATATATCTAATCAGCAATGAATATACATATTATAATTAAGTGGGGCTAGTCTTTAATTTGACTCTTGAGGAGGCTATATATTAAACGATTGATGTGTTAAAATAACTTGGAACTTTTATTAAGATTGCAATAGCAATCATAAATTGTTTCTTGAAGTAAAAGTAACTTTAAACTCTTAAAATTATAGTAAAACTAACATGTATCTATAACCATATAAAACTACTGAAATACCCTTGCTGAATAAAAAAGCTGTGGTTGCTGTGTAATCTGGTGAATTTTCATTTCTCTTTCTGTAACTGTTACTTTTACCTTCTCTCTCTCTCTGTCATTCTCATTCTTATAATATTCGCTGTTCATCTTCATCACCATAGTACCACCACCATCTACAATTCCAAAACATCATCATCAACAATCTATACTAGAAAGTTCAAAAACTAGAAGGGAAAAAAAAAAGATTTTGGTCTTGCTATTCACTGGAATTAATGGTTTCACCCTAATTTTAAAAAGTTATGGTTACTATTGCACTATTAACAAAAGTTGCAGGTTATTTTAGTACGTTAACCCTATATATAAATACTCTCTGCTCTCCTGCGTGAGTGCTCCTCTCTCCTGCGTGAGGGCTTGCTTGGATCTTAGTGGTCCGGTTTGGGTATAGCTTTCTTTCCGAATAGCGATCGGTGTGGTGTTTCATCCTTTAGTCTCTTCGTCTTTAATGCTCTAGTGTAACTGGAGGGGCTGGTTCTGTGAGAGTACGAGTAAGGGAGGGGTAAGGTTGAGGTGGGTGGGTTTCCGGCGGCATGGAAGCAGGGCAAGGTAGCTTTGGGGGTGGTTCAAAGGAAGTGGTCTTGAATTTGGATAGGAAGGTGAGGAATCGGGGGTACTGTTGGTCGGGAAAATTTTGACCGACAAGCATTTAAACATTCCTCGTTATTTCGATGATCAAGAAGGGGTGGCACCTTGGGGATGACGTCTTGGAGGTCCACGAGCTCGAACGTTCTCAACTGGCATTTTTATTTAGGTTCAGGGATTCCAAGGAGTACTCCCGAATTCTTAAGGGACGCCCATGGTCAATTCAGGGTTTCCTCCTGAATCTACAAATCTGGGAAGATTGTATGATATTAAAAGATGTTCGTTTTGAAGAGACACCGTGCGGGTGCAATTCCATGGCCTACCGCTAGAGGCATTTGATGATGATAATGCAAAGATCCTTGGTAACTCGGTTGGGAAAGCTGGTTATGTTTGAGCGACCAAGTGTGGAAGGAAGATTTGGAAGAGGATTTATCCGAGTGCGTTCACCGATAAATGTGGAGGAACCTTTGGTAGCCGGATTTTGGGTTCCGAGGCGGGGAAAGAATGCGCTTGGGTATCTGTTAGGTATGAAAGACTTGAATTTACGCCATAAGCGTGGCAGGCTCGGACACGATGATCGCGCGCAGATTTCCTTCGAGAATGAGCGAGGACGGGCGGGAAGAAAGGAGTTTGGTAGTTGGCTCGGAACCATTGCGTTCGAACCATGGATGAAGTGCTTGAGGTATGTGGAAGGTGGTGTGAAGCCACGGTTGGAGATCACGGGAAGGAGGAGGGATGCTCGCGTCGAGTTGGCCACCGGAGTTAGAAGGGATGACCGTAGGAGAGAGAGAGAGGTCCTAGGTTGACTTTGGTGCGGGACAAAGGACAATCGGATGAAGAGATTAGGAGTGGGAGTCAGAGGAAGGTTGATGTGTGTCAGGGGAATGCGGCGGACAATATGGGTGAAGTAGGGCAGGACAGGCAGGAGGGTCAAATCGCATTAAATGGGCATGGGGCTGATTGTTCACGTGAAGCGACAAGGGACTCTGTGGAGTATGCAGGAAGCCAAGTCCTTGAGACTAAGTGGGCCATCCAGGAGACAGGGGGTCCCGCGTTGAGGCCACATTCAGATGCAGGGCCGCAAATTTTTTTAAATAAAAGCCCAATTGGGGTAGTCTCGGAGCCATACTCGAATAGGGCAGATTCTCCAGACTTGGGCCCTGTTGGAGATAGGTGCGTGCAGGAGTACCGTGTCGAATTTCCAGGGGAACCTGAGTCCACTTATTCGGCAATAGTTCCTCATAGTGGGCTTTCACCAGTATCAGCAGTGGCAGTATCCTTCAAAGGCTGTCATATTAAGAGGCCCTATGAGATGGACTTGAGCAAAGATTTTCCCAAACGACAAAGGAAATTGCGGTTCGAATTTTTGTCCCCATGGATCACTCTTCGCTCCTCATTCGAGCCCTAAGTCAAGTTCCCCGCGAAGTCTAATTCTCACCAAGGGCGCCGGAAATCTTATCGGTCGGTGAAGGCGAGCCTACGAGGAAAGCATAGTGTTGAGCTCGCCAAATACGGGAGCTAACTCGGTTTTTGCTTGGAAATAGATTTCCCAGACGGTTGGGTTCAAGGTAATGGCGAGCTCTCATCCTCTCGGTGTGATTTCGCGACCCAAACGCCGGTGGTTGGATGGGACCAACCACCGGTGCACCATGAATATACTATCTTGGAACTGTCAAGGGCTTGGGGCTGCCTTGACAGTTCGGAATCTGAAGGATGAGTGTGTGCGTAAACAGCCCCATATGGTTTTTCTTATGGAAACAAAACAGAAGCCGAGGTATGTCCGTAAGATTAGAAGAAGATGTGGATACAGTGAGGAATGGATGGTGGATCCAATTGGTTGGAGCGGCGGGCTAGCATTGTGGTGGTCGGATCAAGTAAAGGTAACTATTCTCTCCTACTCCGCTAATTTTATCCATGCATCTATAGATTCAGGCGAACTGGATGCACCTCAATTTATTTCCTTTGTATATGGTCCCACTGATGAGGAGCAGCGGGATAAGTGTTGCCAAGTGGTTAGGAGTTTTGGGCAGAATTTGAGTGATTCTTGGATGTGTGTGGGCGATTTCAACGATCTCATATCACAGGAGGATAAAAGTGGAGGAAGGCCAAGGAGTGGCGAAAAATTCTGAAGTTTAACTGTTTCTTGGCCGAGTGTGATTTACGGGACTGGGATATAATGGGTATCGCTTTACTTGGTGCAACAAGCGTGAGGATCCGGACACTATTAGAGAACGTATTGATATGGCACTGGGGAATGAAAGTTTACGGGTCTCTTTCCCCAATCTCCAGGTTCTGCATATGGAGCCAATTGGGTCGGATCACTTGCCTTTATGGATCCAATGCCAGCCAACGGAACCCCATAGGAAAAAAAGCTTTCGCTTTGAAGCTAGATGGGCAGAACATCAAAATTTTAAAGAAGTGGTCAAAGCTAACTGGTGGTATGAGCCGGTGGGTAACTTAGCTGCAATGTCAGATTTTGTGAACAATTTGAATAGATGCAAAAATAAGCTAATTCGATGGAGCAGATCTGAATTCCCAACACTGACCGGGAGGATTGAATTTCTAAAGGCTCGGTGGCCTCTCTTATGCACGGAAATTTGAACGGCCTAATCGGTGTGCGCTATAGCCGATTTGAAGTCGAATTTGGATAAGACTCTTTCCCTTGAGGAGTCGTATTGGTGGCAGCGATCAAGGATTAACTGGCTAGCTGCAGGAGACAAGAATTCGCGTCTTTTTCACATTGCCACTATAAAGAGAAGGAGGAGAACCTGCATTCAGTGCATCAAAGACGATTCGGGAACTTGGCTGACAGGGAAAGACGAGATAGCTCAGAATTTTACACAATACTTCCAGCACCTATTTACGTCATCTTTGGGAGCTTCGGAAATGAATATTGCTCTGGATTATATCGAACCCAAGGTGACGCACGAAATGAATCAGGGTCTGATGCAAACTGTGACTAGGGAGGAAATCAGGGTGGCGGCTTTCAGCCTTGGGAAATCAAAAGCCCCGGGACCGGATGGATTTTCCGGTATATTCTATCAAGAGGCATGGGAGGAGGTGGGTGACAGCGTTTGCGCTATGGTGTCAGATTTTTTTGCTGGGAAGTCCTCAGTTCGGGTGTTGAATGAAACCAATCGACTTTGATCCCAAGGTGGATAAACCGGAACATATTTCCCAATTTCGTCCTATCGGATTATGCAATTTCTCCTACAAGATTATTTCGAAGATTATTGCAAATAGGATGAAGCCTCTTCTGGATGGATGTGTGTCTCAAAGTCAGGGTGCTTTTGTTCCCGGTCGCTTCATTCAAGACAACATCATAATTGCACATGAAGTATACCACTACCTCCGGCGGAAGAAAACTAGTGGTAAATTTGAGTTTGCATTGAAGATGGACATGAGTAAAGCCTACGACAGAGTTGAATGGGTTTTCCTGGAAAATGTATTGCTGCGTTTCGGTTTCTGTGATGAATGGGTTTCTTTGATCATGAAATGCGTCAAGTCTGTCCGTTTAAACATTTGTCTGGCTGGTGATGCGGTAAGCTCCATATCCCAGTAGAGGGTTGAGGCAAGGCGACCCGTTATCGCCGTACCTCTTCATCATAGTTCTTTGAAGTTTTATCTTTGATGATTTCCAAGAGTCATTTGGCCGGGAAAATTCGGGGGTTAAACTTAGCATTGGCGCTCTATACTCACACATAGCTTCTTTGCGAGATGACGCATTGCTATATATGAAAGCGAGAGAGAGGATTGCGGGAACTTGGCTTACATACATTGGATATCTATAGCAAAGCATCGGGACAGATTATCAATTTAGATAAGTCAAGTCTATTTTTTCTAGCAATACTCCGAGTGCTACAATAGATATGGTTGGTTCAATTCTGGGTATCCAAGCGGTAGAAGACCCGGGAAAGTATTTGGGCATCCCTAGCATTTGGGGGAAGACGAAAACTCAAGCTTTGGCTTATATTCGAGAACGGGTGGTGAAGAAAATTCAAGGTTGGGGCAACTCATTGCTTTCCTTTCTTTGGTAGGGAAGTAATGATCAAGGCGGTTCTCCAAGCTATCCCTATATACTCTATGCACTGTTTCAAATTTCCAGTTCAGCTATGTAAGGAGTTAAACGGATTATTTGCCAATTTCTGGTGGGAAGGTACAGTTAATGGGGGTCCGATACATTGGCAGTCTTGGGACAAGATTTCTAGGGGTAAAAGTGAGGGTGGATCATTTGGGGTTCGGGAATTATTGATAATGAATGATGCCTTCTTTGGCCAAAACCGCGTGGAGATTGATGGTGAAACCTCGGGATTTGTGGGCAAAAGTGATAAGAAGTGTGTATTTTCCTAAAGGGGAGCTGATAGATGCCAAGAAGGGTTCTAGAGCTTCTTGGTGTTGGTCTAGCTTACTCAGTGGCAGGGAGTTGATAAAGAAGGAGCTCCGGTGGGATGTTGGATCAGGTGCTAACATAAGGATATGGGGTGATAATTGGGTTCCCAATGTGGTTTTTCCGGAGAAACCCATCAATAGTGAAGATCCTTATGTGTTAAAGGGAGGGTCGGCGATTTGATAGTGGAAGGAAGATGGGATTTGTCCCCAATCTCATGTTATCTTCTGCGATGTTCAACGTCTATTTATAATATCCCAATTCCTCTAATGGCTTAGAAGACAAGCTCATTTGGCTCTCTCGCTATAAATGGGATTTACAACGTGAAAGCGGGATATTATAAGGAGAAAGGTAGGAATCTTGAAGGGATCGTACAAGTTTTGGGCCATCTCGTGGTATTTCCTCCGTCCTCCTGGAAAGATGTATGGAAACTAAAAACGATATCCAGGGTCCAGCACTTTATCTGGCGTATACTTAACAGGGTAATTGCCACAAATGCTTCTTTGTTCCGCCGGAAAAGATCTAGAATCAGCAGCTGCCCGATCTGTGAGGAGGCGAAAGAAAGCATTGAACATCTCTTTTTTCGGTGCTCATGGACAAAATGTGTCCAGGTTTGGTAGTCCTTTAGGTGCCCGGCTGAAGCAAGCGATGTCACAAATTTTCAATCTTGGTGGTTACATATTACGGGGAGGTCTCGATCTGTTCCCACGGGATATATCCCTCATCCGTTGGTGCTTTGGTTCATATGGAAGCAGAGGAATGGAAAAATCTTTGATCAGGTAAACCCCAATCCTGTTGTAGTGATTAGCTTTGCTCTGAATAGTAATTTTGATTACTGGTCTGTGCTGGAAAATAATTCTGTTGCTGCTGATTTGTTGGGTCCAACAAGTTAGTAAGACAGCCCATTGGGTTGCCCCACCCCTAATGTCTTGAAGATTAATTGCGATGGATCTTATTTTGCTTGATTCAAATCGGTTCTATTGGAGTGGTATGCGGGGATAATTTTGGTAAGTTCATTTGGGGATTTGTTGACAAAGTAAAATCTATTTTCGCTTTTATGTCCGAGGCTCTAGCATTAAAGAGGGCATTGATGTTAGTAATGGATTTAGGTCTGGATATGATTATATTTGAGACCGATTGCTCTCTCTACGAAATGTGTTGGTACACGGTAAGCGATTTAGCAGATTGGAGAAGTAGGAGTATTTTGGTTGATATCTTTCGTCTCTTTATTTCCAAGGTTGGGCTTTCTATCTCCTTCACCACTAGAAGGGGAAATCGTGTAGGCCCCGACTCCTAGCGGCGGATGCTTATAAAGAGGTGTACCCAATTGGGTGGGTTGTGAGACCAGCACCTGCTTTAGTTTCTCTACTAACTTTGGATAGGCAAGAGGCGGAAATTCCCAACGAGCATGCTCCTGATTCCAACCTGGTTCTGAATGGGGGCTGATTTGCTTTTATATATTAGTTACTTCGGTTGCTTTATTATTTCAGTATTATTGTATCAGTGTTAGCTGTTCTGTTCTTGTTATTTGGCTTGTTGGCCTTGTATCTGTTGCTGGTAGTTGTGTTAAGCTACGCTTCTGTCTTGCTATTTGGCTTGTTGGCCTTGTATCTGTTGCTGGTAGTTGTTTAAGCTACGTTTCTGTCTTGTAATATTTTATTAGCAATATACATGTTTCTCTGAGCAAAAAAAAAAACCCTATATATAAATATCTAATAAAATAATGTGTGGTGGGTCGTGGCTATATTTGAAATTTAGAGTTATATATAACTGGGTATGGTGTGAGGTATGGGGATGTAAATATACAGAGATGCCAGTTGTGTGTCCAAGACTTGAAGACTTAATGGACCGTTGGACGCCGCCCCAAATTAATTGGATACTATAGTCAATGATTTGGAAGAGATAACGTCTCATTCTTAAGTGCTCAACAGTGTTCAATGAACAAGTAAGGTTTCTGCAGACGAAGAAGCTGTGACTTGAAATTGAAGCCAAAACCCATACGTTCATGTGTTGGCTTATGTACGTGATGGATCAGATCATTAGAGCCATCTCTCATTCAAAGAAGCCCCCATGTTGCCCACAACCACCACCACCTTACCTATACCTCTCCATCTCTTTCAATTTATTAAGTCTCTGTTTGTTTTAACTTTCAAAAAGTGTTTTTACAATTTAAGTGGAGTTCTGTCTCAATTTGTGAAAAATGCTTTCAAAATGTTTTTTCCCAATTTAAGGCCACTAAAGAAATCCATGCAAAGGAGGTGGTGATGCATGCTAAGACAAATACTCCCATGTAGTCCTTAATATAAAAGCTAGTTGACTTTGTTTTTAAGAAGTTAAAGAAGCTAAATAAACTGTTTAATCATCATAACATATGTTGTGTATCATTAAATTACATATTAGGTTATAAGTCAAGCAAATTAGTTTGAAAAAAAAGATAAATATAAATATTTTAATATAACTTAATTAGTTTTTTTAATCTTTTTAAAAAAGTCAACTGGATTTTATATTAAGGACCGGGGATAGTATTATATATATGCACCCATATTCATAATTTAGCAATAGGCTCTTGATGAGCAAGAGATAACTGAAGCTTCTATTAGCTTTCATGAAAACCAAAATGTTCATCAACACCAAGTCTAACCACAGCTACACTGATCGGAGGAGACCATATTGATTGAGATTCCTTTGTTTACAAGCCGGAGTGTTCATTTTTACCTAACGCAAGATCGTTAATTCTTTGTCAGCTGATAATAGCAATGTCTGCACATTTTGGGAAGTCTTCATTTGAATACCTTAATATAAATTATTTACCTAATAAGATTATTTTATTAGATAACTAAGTTTATTAAATTAGTTAATATGACATGTATTTTCTAAAATATCATATTCCTTGATTCCTTCATTCTCCCTCCTCATTGATTATTATTAAGGGAGTATCAATAAGAATAAATTAGGAAAAGACTAACAAATCTAAAAATTATGTCTTATATTTAGGATCAATATCAACATGTCAAATATGTCTTAATTATGTTAAGGACCGGAGGAGTATTAAGGTTTTAATTGTAGTAGTAGTAGTCCTTTAATTAGCCAATATACTCTCACTTTCATTTTGGGTATAATTAACTTGGAAAAAACTTCAAAACTGTTTTCCAAACAATTTCAAACAGTTTTACTGATGCATCCTCATTTATTCCCAAAGCAGCTCCTCACTTCCTGGGATCCAATCCTCACATGGTGTGTTGTCAGAAGATTATAACATACTCCAATCTAGTTTAATATATGCATGGCTAGTAAGTAATAACCTAGTGCTATTATAATAATACTACACCCTGTTTGCCTGCACCCAATAAATAGAGTCGTTGTAATCCCATTAAATTTATTTACCTACTTCATAATTTTACCTTTATCCCACTGACACTTGTGATCTCTCATCATTTATTGTCTGTATATATATGATCAATGCATGGATCTGTATATATATACATACTTACACTGCCTTTTATAGTTAATATAAGATGTTATTTGTCGTGTTGTTCATATTATAAACAAGATTTTGTATTGCAAACCGAAGGTATAGTATATATTTTCTACGACAATAATTTGCCCATGTTATATTTGATTTTATGTTTTTTTCTATTGATCAAATGCAAGTTTCAAGACTTGTCTGTTCAATCACTTCACAGTTCTTCCACATGGAAATAAATGTTTTATCTAGTCTAATAATCATTTCACAGTTGTTCCACATGGAAATAAATGTTAGAGTAAATACCCATTTTTCTGGTCCCTGACAAAAACTATGATCCCCATTTTGATTTCTTACCAAAAAAAACATTTTTAGTCTATAAAAAAGATAAATAAGAGTTGATTGGTTAAAATATATTTTAATTTCTTACAAATTTCTAAAAGATCCTTTTTAATCCCTTAAAAAAGACGAATAAATGTCGATTTTTTTATAAGAGATCAAAAGAGTATTTACTGTAAATGTTTTATCTAGTGTAATCAAAGATGAAAATGATCCATGTGCACTACATTGTTGTTTTTCAATTTTTTGTTCTGACAAAGCATTGTGTCTCTTAAAATAATACATTGAATGATTGAAACTGATTTAATATATATGTCGTTGAAAGTTACCCACCAATAAATTCGAGTCGATGTTGTGTGTCAGAGGGGAGCGATGGATGGGGTTAGAGAGAAATGAATATTGATGGTTAAATCAACCATGCGTGCATCATAAAAAAATCAGAAAAATTACACTAAATTATAAGCAATATTTACTCTAAATTATGATATAGGTTATAGTTCAAATTAAGAATGTAGTAATTGTTTGCATAAAGAGTGGATATCAACATCAAACTAAAGTTGAATAATTAACAAAACACAGATCTCGATAAACTCTTACGGTTAAAAAATGAAACAGGTAGCGTAGGCTGCGTAGCGCCTTCAAGAAAGGGAACAGTGCCAGTGTTATTTTGTACCCGGCTGACACTATCAATTACTAAGGCCACGTTTGGTAAGATTTGAAGAAGGAAAAGAACTTAGAAAAAGGAAAATAAGGAAAGAAAGATTTTAAAAGATGAGAAAAATAGTTTAAGGGAATATGACTTATTTTATAGGAAGAAAATGAAGAGGTAATCATTGGTAAAAAATCAAAAAATACATATTTTATCCTCAAAAGTAATTAATTCAAAAGAAAAAGGAAAAATAATTCTTTGCAAAGATATTTTTTAAAAAATATCATCTTATTAAGTTTGAATTTTTCTAAAATATTCTCTCATCAAATTTGAATTAGTTGAAAAAAAAAATTTCCGCCAAATTTGAATTAGTCTAAAAATATTGCCTGTCAAGTTCGAACTTTCCTCTTTGAAATTGCCTGAAATATTCTCCCTCCAAGTTCAAAACTTATCATGTAAGTTTGAATTTATCACATAAATTTGAATTTAATCTTATTTTCTTGTATTGTAGAAAAATATATTTTATAAGGGGTAAATATATTGAAAAATGTCACTGTTCATGTGAGAATATTTGTAAGATCTTATCTTCTCACATATAAAAAAAGATTGATGGGTTCTGATGGGTTTAAAAACTTGAGTTCCTTGCAAAAATTTGACATAAAATACGTATCATACAAGGAAATTTGTTAATCTTGCTTTCCCTTCTCACTGAAATCTCTGTAACAAACGGGGCCCCAAAGATATAACCTCTATTAACTCTTTTTATCTACCCATCTACCCACTTTTTCGTACATCTCCACATGTAAAATATCATCGCAAACCCAACCCAAACTCTTTATGTTTATGCGGGTTAAATCATGTTGTACCTTTAAGTTAGTCATAAATTTGATGGGACTTTTATTTCTTTATTTGGAAAGTCTCTATGTACATCTGAACTCACTTTAGCAAACTTGCTCCATAAGAATTAACAAAATTTTGTGTTATTCATTGGAGCAAATTTGAGTATTATTATTAGGTTTATTACAATAACTTTGCCAAAACCGTTTTCTGCATTCATGTGAATTTAAACTCGAGGCATTTTAAACGGTCAAAACACTTTCCTCCAAGACCAAGCCTGCGAGTAATTAAGAATGAAAATTTCTTTTATCATGGTTAAATAACGAAAATAGTGATATTACATGTTTATTTTTACTAGCATGAATCAAATACATGCTATATATATATATATATATATATATATATGGGTAAAAGATTTCTCCGAAGATAAGTTTATCTCCAAATGACTCTAAAACTAACGTCATTTTGAATTAATGAAGAGTGTTTTCATAATTTTGTTTATTTTTTTATCATATAAATTTTCAAACACCCTTCATTAATTCACCTAAAATTATAAACACACAATTCATTAAGTTTTAGGGTTCACCGGAGATAACTATATCCCAGATAATTGGATTTATATATATATGTGTGTGTGTGTATAACATTTTAACAACGAACATTAATGAAACAAGTAAATTTCGTTGGCAAGATGCATACATGCAATGATGCCACAACGAAACGCCGGATAAATTATATCCCAAAAATAACATTGTAGTATATTGTGCCATAATTAATGTTTCTTCTCTTCTCAACTCTATAAATACTCGTGCAGAGCAAAACCTAATCTTCACTTCACCATTAGGGTTTCTTTCTCTACATATCCCACCTAGCCAGAGAGTTAGTTTCTTCATAAATGGCACCACCACCATCGTCCTCTACCCGATTCAAGTTCCTGAAACATGCATATTACTTCATACTCTCCAACAAAACGAACCTCTTGTTCGCTTCACTAGCCTTCCTAGCTGGAGCACCAGCTTTTCTCTATGTTCAGCACTTAAACCTACCTCCATTGTTGCTCTTACCTTCATGCTTAGCCCTACTGTTCCTAGCACGCTACTTGTTCATGAGCAAACCCACCCAAGTATACCTAGTTGATTTCTCATGCTTCAAACCAGCCCTCACATGTCTTTGTAGCAACGAAATGCTTCTTGACAGGGCCGCACGTGTGGGTTTTTTGTCAGAAGATAGCATGAAGCTTGTGAGGAAGATAGTGGACAGGTCTGGTTTGGGACCAAACACATATGTTCCTGAGGCTTTGTTGGAGGTTCCTCCAAATCTGGCTCTGGTCGAGGCGAGGAAGGAGACAGAGACAGTGTTCTTCGGAGCAGTCGACGAACTTTTGGAGAAGACAGGAGTTGATGCTCGGGACATTGATATTCTTATTGTGAACTGTTGTGTGTTTAATCCCACACCATCTCTCGCTGATATGGTCGTGAATCATTACAAGCTCAGAGGCAATGTCTTGTGCTACAATCTTAGTGGCATGGGTTGCAGTGCTGGTGTTCTCGCCGTTGACCTCGCCAATCACCTCCTTAAGGTTCATTTTCTTCTCCAGGAGATTTATATATCTGTATGAGGCTTGTTACCCCTCACACCGAGAGGGGAGGTATCATGCTCTAAGACGTCTTTCATTCGTTCCCCTCTCCTACCGATGTGGAACTTTACAATAATGTCTCTATTATATATAATATATGGCACTTGACACTTAGATTAACGTGATATTTGATAATGAACAGGCTCATCCAAATTCTTACGCGTTGGTACTGAGTACGGAGAATGGAATATCAAGCATGTATTGGGGAAACAACCCTTCTATGCTGCTTGTGAACTGTCTCTTCCGTATGGGTGGCTCCGCCGCGCTCCTCTCCTCCCACGCCTCGGACGCCCGCCGTTCTAAGTATCGCCTCGTCCACACCCTCCGCACACACGTCGGCGCCGACGACAACAGCTATAACTGCGTCATGCAGCAAGAAGATGATGAGAAAAAGGTCGGAGTCGCTCTTTCCAAAGAACTCATGAACGTCGCTAGAGACGCCCTCAAAGTCCACATCACAACCCTCGGACCCCTGGTCCTACCCATCTCGGAAAAGGTCAAGTTTCTGATTAACATGATTCAGAGGAAGGTGATGAAGAGAAAGATTGAAGGGTACATGCCTGATTTTAGGAAGGCGTTTGAGCATTTTTGTATTCACACTGGTGGGAGGGCAGTGTTGGACAGAATGCAGAAGAGTTTGAATTTGGAGGATTGGTACATGGAGCCCTCGAGAATGGCGTTGTACAGGTTTGGGAACACGTCCTCGAGCTCTGTTTGGTATGAACTTGCGTATTGTGAGGCTAAAGGGAGAGTGAAGAAAGGTGACAGAGTTTGGCAGATGGCGTTTGGGTCTGGGTTTAAGTGTAATACTGCTGTTTGGTTGGCTCTGAAAACCATTGATCCTGTCACCAACAAGAGTCCATGGAGGGATGAGATTCATCAATTTCCTGTTAAAGCAATCTCCTAATTAATTAATCACTGAGACCCCACAAGGATGATGATGATATATATATAATATATACAGTTATGTGTTTATGTGCAGAGAAGGCAGGACGTACGAGTACTGGCGGAGACAATTATAGTTATGGGATGTGGCGGGAATGAATTATTGTCATATTACTGAAGTAATTAACACTATTATTATGGCTTTATCTAAAAGGGTTGTTGAGTCAACACTAAACAATCTAGCGACTTTAATGTGATGTCAGGAGTTTAGATCTGGAGCTTTGCCTATTTAAGGTCAACTCTCTACTGTATTTTCCCAGCTTTGATGGTCTTATAATAATAAATATTATTAAATTATCGTATGTGTCTGTCTTGTATATACGCTGTCCATCTGACAATCTCCCAACCGTTCCCTCTATCTTCTGGCTCAACACTGACACGCTTTTAAATAGTTGTCTTGCTTGCCTTTCATCCCCTCCATTTCCTGTACATCCTCAAGTTCTAAAGTGGTTATTAACTCAGATGTAAACTGGGATCCAGATTGAAACAACCAATTTGATTTGATTCCTGACCTTGGACATAGATTTATCTTGTAATAGGGTTAATCATGGGTCCGGATTTGGCATCAACCCGACATCTGGTTTGGATAGTATCTCAAGCTATACAAAATAGCCCGAAGACTAATCAGGACCTATTTGGTGTTTTTTTTTTTTTTTACGTTTTCTGAGAGGCAATATTTGAATTTAATAAAACCATAACAATACATATAATTATATAAAACACATCACAAAACATTAAAACCTACTCATAAATAGGGGTGTTCATCATGCCCAGCGCCCTGTCCGCCCGCCCGCGCCCATTGAAAAATCGCCCTGCCTAACCCAAAGAAAAGCGCCCAGACAGGGCGGGGCACAAATTTGGGCATTTTTTGCGGGCGGGCGGGCATCGGCATGGTATGCCGCCCGCCCAAATAGTTATATTATTATTTTTTCTTTTTTTTTTTTTTTTTTTTTTTTTTTACAAATCTCTATCATCATTCTTTTGCTTCCTCGTGGATGCCCTCTCGTCGCCACTATAATTAACAAATTAACTAATTTACTTTTCCCTTTTCAAATTTTTTTCTTCTTTTGTTAAATTGTGTTTTTTTTTTTTTTGTGAGGTGAGATAAATAATTAACATTCATAATTAACATTCATTATTTGAAATTGAATTACTTGTTAAATTGTGTTTTTTTTTTGTGAGGTGGGATAAATAATTAACATTCATTATTTGAAATTGAATTACTTATTAAATTGTGTGTTTTTTAATTATTATTAAATTTAATTAATCTCCTCACCTTTCTTTTCTTGCCCGTGATCTCCGTTTGCCACTACACTCACTAATAGCAATGATTAATAATTATTTAGGTAGTCGATCCATTACGGCTTCTTCTTCTTTCTCATTCATCTCACTTCCTTCTCTTCTTCTTCTTCACAAAGACCTCGTTAGAAAGAACTCGCTTAGATTCTAGTTCAAACTCTCTGGCGATCCGGACTGTATTCTTTCGATTGATACATGCCGTCGCCTAGTGGGGACGAACACCTTCATTTCTTTACTCTCCTTCGATCTGCGACTTTGGCGAAGAAGGACGGAGGAAAAGTGGTGGTTTGATCTCGTCGGCGATCGTGGGCTGAGTCTAGTATTCCGGTAGTGAGGTGAAGCTTGTCCGGCAAGATATGTTGCTCGCTCCTCCTATCTAATGTGGACTTCGGCATGGTTTGATCTCGTTGGCGATCGTGGGCATGTAAGGGCCCCGCAGCCCCATTTTGCCCCGCCCAAAGATGTTAGGGCTTCTATCGGCGGGGCAAGTCGGCACCGGGCCGCATTTTGCCGCCTGATGATCTTACAGCGGCGAGGCATCGGGCAAGGGTGTCGCCCGCCCAACCCCGCCCATGAACACCCCTACTCATAAATAATATTCAACAACATTGAGCAACAATAAATTTCTTTCGGATCAGACTGAACGAAAGGGTCTAAGGACTTGACCCAAAGTCCGATCGATTTTTCACTGGACCGATCGGGACATCCCTCCTGCAGCATTATGTTATTTAACACATAAATGGCAGTCCTAAAAGAGGCACGGAATTTTATTATTTTAGCTGATTGAAGAAACCTTTTAGAAAATTTGTCTCGCAAATGTGACGAAAGTTTAGTCTAGGATTGGTGGGGTGCGCCAAGCCAAGGCTGTAGTGCCACGCCCAGGGGACGCGCTAGAGCCCCAGCCGCAAGCTACTGTGGTGGGCCCTTCCCCTTAAAAAAATAATTCAATATCATGTGGGCCAATGGTCGACGTATCAGATATTAAACTGATTAGAACATATAAGCTATGAAGCACCGACATTTCTATTTTTGAAAAATATGCGTGTCGGACACTCGACACCCGTTCAACACTCCGACACCGTCCGACACTCCTCGATACTCTTTTTTTTGTAAAAAAAATATATATATGCGTGGTTTTGAATATTACTTAATTGATGATGATTTTTTCTTTTATATTTTTTTTAAAAAAGGAGACACGGCTTTTATGATGAGGCCAAATCTACGATGAGCCAAAGGCGAAGGCGGGATTTTACGGAATATTGAACTTGAATGTAAATTATAATATATATATATATATATATTTATTTATTTAATATCAAAACGTGTTCCAACGTGTCGAAATTTAGATTTTTTTAGGATTAACGTGTCGAAGTGTCGAGTCATGTCGTATTTCGTGTCTCGTGTCGGTGTCGATGCAACATAGCATATAAGCATATAAGACACTTGATCTTAGCCAAGAGGCCGAGAAAGGTATGCATTCCAAGGTCTCTCCAGTTCACTTTTATATCTGCTCTGCGCTCCTTTGTTTTGTTGACTCATCGGGATAGGACTTAATGCACCTGGAGGAGACCAACTATTTGAATTTAGTTGGACTCAGTAAATAACAAGAAGAATTATGAGAGAACACGAAGGGATTAAGATCCAAATTAACTAAACTATTATCAAACACTGCATTTCTTTATTTGACCCGCCAACAAACAACATACTCCATATATTAATATTTTGCTCCTACTCCATGATGTTGCAATAACTTAATGATAGCAGAAAAAGCAAAGAAAGAAGGCGAGACAGAAACAGCTGACATATATGCAACCTAATTCAGACAGACGAAGCACTGTATCGACCATCAACAAAGCACTTTATAGTTGGAAACCACAAAAGCCTTTGCTTCTATAATGTGCATGTTTGGATTTATGGGATTTTTTTTTTAATGATTGGTTGAGAAGTTGTTCCAATCGAACTTATGGATCAAATTACTTTGGGGAGCTTTTGAAAAGTTACTTATGGACTTATGAGGTATTTTTTTAGTACTATTCAGTATCTTGAAGTATATTTTTAGTACCGTTCAGTGTCTAAAAAATATTTTTGGGTATCGACCGGTACTAAAAATAATTTTTTCAATATCTTAAATTTTTTTCTCAAGATTATGAGGTATTTTTTTAGTACCGTTCAATATCATGAAGTATATTTTTAGTACCATTCAAAAAAACCTAAAAAATATTTTAGGTACCGACAATTACAAGGTTTTCAAACTCACGAGTTTAAGCAAACTCGTGAAACTGACATAAACTCGTATCATGAACCAATCGTAAACTCGTAAGAGTTTACTTTTCTTATTAAATAAGTATTACTAGTGTATAATTAAATAATTAAAATATAAAAATGACAACAATTTGATTTAAATTTATTTTAAATCCAAATAATTGAAATTAAATCCATCAACTTTCATCATTTATCATATTTAATAAAGAAAATTCTATAAAATTTCTATATAAAGCCGTTGAGCATGATCAAATTAAAAAAGTTATCACGAGTTTAAGAGTAAGTTAACACGATTTTGTAAGCTATAAACTTAAAACGATAAACTCGGTGTATAAACTCGTGAGTTTAACCAAATTTGTAATTAACACGAGTTTACCACTAACTCAACTCGTTTTTGTAAGTTAAAAGTGTAAAAACGGTAAACTCGAAGAGTCAACTTGCGAGTTTGACAACAATCCGACATGTACTAAAAATATTATTTTCAAGATTATGAAGTATTTTCTTATTACCATTTAATATCTTGGAATATATTTTTAGTACTAATCAGTACCCTAAAAAATATTTCAGATTGACTATAAGTTTGAATCACAAAAGCTCCTTATACGTCAATCCAAACATAAATCACATTTCACAATCTGACTTTTACCTGATCTGATTTTTTCATAAGTTAGATTGACTATAAGTCATTTTCACCGGTATTCCAAACAAACCCAACCCATCAGAAATCGAGTGAATTCGTGTGCCCCAAGTGAGATCTATATATCTTTACCTTGCAACATACAGATGTTATTCTCATGTATGGTGCATCCAGCCTCAAAATTTTATTATCATACATTCAGCACCTTAAACCATAAATTAGGCCAAACAGGGTATTGGTTGTACCATAAATAAAATTAGGGTATTGGATGCTACTTTACCATTTTAAATAATAAGACATTTTTCCAATAATAAAACTTTATGAAACAACATTGTTGAGTCAAAATGCAGTTGAGATAGAGGTAGAAAAATGGGTAAGCCCTTAATAGGCTTAAGCAAACGAAAAAAAGTCCACTTTCACAAAATAACCCTAAAGTTGAAGCATGTCCCTCGAACTTGCATACCCAAAAGCTTGGAATGGAGGCTCCCTTTTGACATTTTAAAAATAAAAATACTTCATAAATTTTTTAACTCAAATAATAAACTATTAAGTTAAAGTATCAAACTAAGTCCAAATGACTGAAACTAAATTAAATCAAACCATGGTCTTTTTACATCTCATCATGTAATTTATAAAGGATTAAAACAAGTTCAAATAAATATTAGGCAAATAAAATATTGAATTATGGTTAAAATATAGGGAAAATCATATTTAAATACCATTTGAATTTACAAAACCCCTCAATGTCTGTTAAATTTGTTAGATACCATTGCAAAACTAGCATTTGTCTAATATTTGGAGGTTTTATAAATTCAACTGGTATTTAAATATAATTTTGTCTAAAATATCTCTCAAAGAAGAGAAATGATATGTTATGTGAGTTTAGAAGGTTGGGCCCGAAAGGGCAGGGCCTAAGAGACCAATTTCCTTCAAATCATCTCTTTCGTCATTTAAACCAGATTAAGAGGCGCTGTGGGGTGACAGGTTGGAAGGCAGAGTAATCTTCGAGAATAGGCGAGAAAGAATCGTCTGGTAAGGCCGACGCCAATGG
Organism: Acacia acuminata; assembly: GCA_019022655.1. Lineage (NCBI taxonomy): Eukaryota > Viridiplantae > Streptophyta > Magnoliopsida > Fabales > Fabaceae > Acacia > Acacia acuminata. Next base: position 951,315 of record JAFJYI010000023.1, read on the forward strand.
ATTTGTTCGGAGAGATGGATGAGCAAGGATCGTCGATGGCCATGGACGTGGACGACGTTGATTCCCTCGATTTTTTCGGTGAGGGGATCATCGTCGCCGATAACAAGCTCGCCGACGCTGATTTTTTCAACAGCTTCGAGGACGATTTCGATGATACTGATATCAACTGACGCATCCCACCTTTTCCCTTCTCTTTTACTACCCAGTATGGTGCTTGTGGTTTGTTGGGTTCAGAATTTAGGGATTCACTATGTTAGAACCGAGCTATTTTGCTCTTGTATGTTAAACCTTTTCTGGAATTTCTATATTTTGTATGATGTGAATTAATTACACTAATATGAATATATTTTTATGCTAGTCGCATGCTTTGCTTTGTTTGAAATTCTGATTGATTTCGTTCTTCATTAACGAAACCTTGTTATTTGGATTCGGTACTGGAAGCTGTGCAAAACTAGCCAAAGTGATTTTTCATTGCGTCTGACTGAGAATGCGACTATTTTCTTATCCTATATCAGTCCATAGGGTTTGCTGAATATTTCTAGCTGTAATTCCGAAGGCGTAAGACTGAGACCATATTTATTGTGGCTGGAACTCTTAGATAGACTGGTATAGACTGAGACAATATTTATGTCAGTACTTTGCAACATTTTTGGTCTGGCACGCTGAATAGTGTTGTGGACTTGTGGTTGTTAATTTTCTTCCATCCATTAATGCTACTTTTGCTGTGAGAAGGTGTTTTGTTGCACAGTTGATATTCGTACATAAGCACATGCAAATGGATATTGAATTGCTCTGGAAAAAGGGGTTTCTATCAGCAGTGATCACAGAAAATCAGAAATTGTATCGTTGATCATTCAGGGACGCATTCTAATTTCTAAAGTTTAGGTGATTAGATATACTTCTAACTAAGCTGATATTCAAATCACTCTTTTCTTGGCAAACAAGTGGCAAGTGGTAAGTGAGTTTGAAGTTCAAAATACACACCACTTAAGACAGAACTAAATTCATTCCAACAAACATACTGTCGTTTTACATTCTGGATGCACTTTTGGGGTTATTCATAATCGTATATTTTCTACATGCGTCTCTTTAGTCAAAATATCTGCACATTAATTTCCCTAGTTGAGTGGCTCAAAACAACTTGTCAATATCCATATAATAGTTGAAGTGTGGCCTTAATTTCAGTTTTGAAAGGATGTTCTAACACACTACTTTTAAAAAAATAATTAACACTTCCAAAGAATCAGAGAAAACCTCTATACTTAAAAATTTATGAAGTTCACAAACCTCAAGCCATGTCTTAATAGCTAATACCTCTGCAATTGTCATCGAGAAAGTCCCAATATTCTTTATAAAATTTGTGACCCAACTTTCCCTTTCATCCCTAATCAAGCCTCCAACTGCCGTTTGGTTATACTTTCTTAATGAAACATCACCCGAAGATAACCTTGATTTAGCTTCTTCCAATTGATATTTGTTTGTACCATCTCCGCAAACAGTTGGTTTTTCAATCTCCCATCCGCAATTTCTTCCATTCAGTGGTGTTGACACTAATTTAATTCCTTATGATCTCACTATCTCAACAATTTTATTAACTTGAGGCAAAATAATTATGTTTATCATGACCGAACACATATGAAGCAGATGCCCCGTCATGAATTTAGCGCGGGAGGGATAATGAAATGTACCACCCATTTTAAGTAGTCATGAGTTTAGTGCGAAGGTGATAATGAAATGTACCACCCATTTTAAGTAGCAAGGGGATTTTGTAGTCTGGTTTCTTTTTTCCCTTTTGCTTTAGTTGAAGTTTACTGGAAAATAAATTTGATTTAGAAATTCAGTATTAGTCCATGACACCCTAACTTGTCCTTCAATCTTGGAAAGTTACTAGCTTTGTTTGCATAGTTTCATGAGATTTTATGAGTTCTAGTAGTAGCAAGGGTCATTCAAGTTTTCATCTGCATAACATTCCATATTTTAGAATTTGTTGTATTTCATTTTTAAAAAACTGAAAAACTGAAAATCCAACGAATTCATGCTCATGGCTCTATGTAGGAAAAATGTTACAATGAACAAAAAATGGTCGATAAGATTTGGCGTTATAAGAATTTAATTAAGATCTTTTCAATTCAAAGCAATGTGGCAGAAACTCCCTCACATGGATTATTGGTATGAAAGCCAACCAGAAACACAGGGGAAGGCTAAATGTACTTCCATGGTTATAAATACACATTCTTTCATGTGTGTGTGTGAAGCTGGGAAAGAATGTTTGTACACTTTCATCTTTCATGCATTATTTAATGGTCTGTGTGTTTTATTGATTCTGATGTTCTCCTCAGTAGCTTGGCTTTCTCCAATAGTTATAAGCTCTGCAACATAAGTAATTGTACGATTAGAGTTATACAAGTTCTGAAACATAATTTTCAACGGATTAATCCAAACTTTAAGCACACAACATCACCAGAATTTGTTCCTAGGCAATAAATTATTATTTTTTAACCAAAAAAGTAACTGGAATATAAAATTTGATATCAATCACTCCCACAATGAAAACAACAGCGTATCAAGGAAGTCAAACATTATATATCCTGAAATGAATTAGTGGTAACTAGATTCAGTCAATATGCAGATGTCCCCAAAACAAACACATCATTGCCATCCAATAGAAGGCATGTGGTGCCTTTTTCATAACTTGGGCTTTTTGCAGAAGGAAAACAAAATGTATAGATAGAGATCAAGGGGTAAAATACCAGTATGCACTTGGTTAATGCTCTCCGAAATGTTGAACTAAGGCTTTGGCTCAAACTTGTCCTTTTACTGTCTTAACAAGTAAGCATCAAATTGAGTAACCAGCCTTGAAACAGAAAAACCTTATTGGCTCCTAAATAGTTTGCTCATTTGGCTGTGGACTTGATACAGTTTGGTAATTTGATTTCACACTCTGAATAAACAAAGTTATAAACAAGTGTCAGCAAAATCAATACATGACATGATTTTTCCTCTACTCAGCGGACATAGAGATAATGAATGGTAATAGAAAAATAGTCCATAAGATTATTAATTTAAGAGACTGGTACCTCTAGTAACGTAATGTAATAGAAATCCTCCATATGCTGCATAAGACCGCTCCCATCTCTTAATGAACGAAATATGTTTATTTCAGTTTGTAATAACCTCTCAATGAGCTCCTTCTCACCCTTCATCTGCATCCATCAAAGTTGTGATTGGTGAATATATAAACCAAAGACAAACTGATGTGATACAAAGGAAAAGCCAGACAACAAACACGTACAAATTCACTGACTAGAACTTCTGGTGTGGATTCCCCAACTATATCTCCTCGATATCCATCACCAAGAATCTCCATACTTTCCTGGATAGCATGCATTTGACCCATAAGCGGATATGAAGGATCAGAAATTCTCAATGTGCTTTATTACAATATATGTATAGCTAATGCATTACAGTAATAACTAACCATGGCATTTCTAAAATCTCCTGGAGCAAGATATACAGGTTGAGCCACATGACAATAACCCATCAACCGAGGTACTGTAGGTATAATATCTCTGTGGTTTACGACTCTCCAGCTATCTTTGATTTTCTGCAAATGCAGTGGTCAAGCTTTTACTGCTTTTGCAAATTCAAATAAAGAACCAAGACGTGGCTACTTCTTCCCAAGTGGAAAGCTTAGGCCATGCAGAAATTTTATTTTCAGCGAACTCTTGACAAAGGAAAAACAGATTAAGGGAGCATGGTTTGAACTATCAGTTATTCACACAAGAGGATAACTTGCATGCCATTTTCAAAACACGCTATATTCATTGATATGTCTGTGCATGCCATTTAAGAGAAGTCAGTCATGTAATTCACATGCTGTTCTTGGCACTCAAGGTGCCCATTGCTCAAGAAGATAAAGCCAATGAGACAGAAGTGGATCTTCCTGTGGCTGTCCTCAGAGTTCACACCCAAAAACAGTTTCAACACAAGATTATGGATATGCTCAAAATCTGCAGCATTAAATTTTCCCCAGCTATTAATATTTATAGCTGCCATAGCCCAGTGAAGGAAATTCAGTTCAGCATTCTATTCATAGCAATGAAAGCCTGTGTTTTGAATATCAATCCAGTAACTATAATCTTTTCTTACCTCATTGTAAACCTCTGCAAATTTTTTGTTGCCAACCCTGGGAGAGCCAAAGTTATACATTGTCACATAAATTGCTCCCTTCCTGGAAAGCAGCACACATAAAATAGTAAATTCATACTATCACAAAATATGGATGGTCAGGCATAAATGAAATGAACAATTTTCGCTTTCATGCTGGAGCCTATGCAGATTATGAAGTAAAAATACAAAAGGGCGGAAAATTTTCCATTGATATTTGGAAGTAGGAAAATAATCTCACAATCAAATCAAATGTTTTCTAGAAATGCCATTTTCTACAGCCATAATTACAAGGATACTACTGAAATTCCGCACTCAAGCATTTAGTTATTAATACGCTAAAAGAATATTTTCTAATCTACCTAAAACATTTGCATGCTTCTTCACAACAGAAAAATTTTAGTCTAATTTTTACCCCAAAAAAATTAGTCAATCTCTATATATAACAATATAATGAGGCCCTGTTGTAAATTTTATTTTTTTCAAGAGGATCTTATAGAAAATTTTATGCATAGAGTAGAACAGTAAGAAATCAACATGATTGGTCTAGGCCTATTAAGGCTTATTGCCAAAATAGGGGATTGGGCCAATCTGGTCCAACTCAGACAGAAAGGGTGAATGAGGAAACTTAACAGTTTGTTAGAGCCTTAGAGGAGAGAGTAAGTCAAGTGAATAATGAATACAAGGGCGAGTATGGGCTGTGAGAAAGGTAATGGATTGTGTACTGACTTGAGGAAGAGAGTTAGCCTCTCGAAGCTTGAGTGTATGTGTCAGTGTTTCTTTTGATTTCCATTTCTTTCTACAGCCGAACCTGTTTTTATCCACTGAGACTGTACACAAGCATATTTTCTGGTTTTATTGAGTATTATATCAGAGAAAGGTCCCATTAAAGCCATTGATATTGCGTATCAGGCTACTATAGTTTGACAAAAAGTTATTATTCATCACACCAAGTCAGCCCAAAACCCAGAAACTGAAACAGTACAAGAATTAAACACCATATGTTTAACAAGTACAACAGTTAGAGAAGAATCACGTCATTTAAGAAACCAAATACAGATCTGCCAATTAGCATCTATAATACCAGCAGATTTACAGGGAAAAAATAGAGTTGAAATAAAATATAAACAAAAATAGTGACAAACAAGAGAGCTAATCAACTTACTTCACCAGTTGATTAGATGAAAGTTCAAGAGCAAGCAGGGTTGCCAATGCGCCACCTAAACTGTGACCAGTCACATAAACATGCCACTTGTGCAGTGGCTCAGAGAGATCATCTCTGGCACAACATATATTTTGTCAACACTCTAATGGAATTTTAAGAAGTTATATATATAACCAATAAATAAATCAATGAAGAGAAATATTTTATCATGGTAAAAAGATAAGAAAGTGAAGACATACAGAAAAAATAAGCAGATGACAAAAGACATTGGTTGTTTTATTAAATATTGAAGTGTGTGCTCAAGGCAGAAACTAAAATCAATAATCGCCAATTGAATTTGGTCAGGAGGAAATCAATTTAAATTTTCAAACGATTCCAAACATTAATAACCTCATTAGCAAACTACATCATAGAATCTTCATTCTTCAAGATCAAAGACATATAATGCAATTATTTATGGAAAATAAAATCATGGAACGAGAAAGGTACAAAACGAAAAAATAAATAAATAACTTGATGTATATACACATATATTTCAAAGGATTGCTTGGTGTAATTAAATATGTACAGAAGCATCACTTACATATAACCAATTGCAAGTCGAATTAGAGAGATGATCCTGGTCCTAACTGAATCATATGCAGTCAAAAAACCACTATGAACCTGCATCAGTTACAGCACCATTACTGATTGTGGAATGTGCTGTCCTTGTAGTTTTCTAGGCATCTGATAAATATGTTTGACATATATAAACCTGATATTGATTAACATACTTGAACCTCTTGCTTGAAATCGCCACCTATCCTTTCAGGATTTAACCTACGGAAGTGATAGAAAAGTTAGGTATGCTTTGAAATCGTCTAGTGAAATGAAAATGCCAAACAAAATGAAGCCTACTCAAAATTATGCATGCACTAGAATAGACAGTGCTGAGGCCTAGAGGATTCTTCAGTTTTTCCCCCAAATGCTCATCACCCTTCCTTTTTTTTATTAGAGAGTAGGATAAATCTAGTTTAATTACTTGATTTACCATTATATAATACAAGATGCACACATCAATATATATATCTGAGCAGAAATAACACATCAAACCAAGTAGATGCCACAGATTAAGACGTATTGACAGGATGAGAACACTTGTATGACTAATTTAATCAAGATCAGAACTGAGTGTTACCCAGCAGGAGCAAGCATTAGATCAGTCATCAAGTCCTTCCATTTTGCCTAGAGAGCATAAAAACAAACGTACCTTAGAAATAACACATCTAACTCCGCTTAAAAGAAAAAGAAGAATATGGCCTACCTGTTCTGTTCCCCTGAAAGCAACCACTAACCTTTTCCGTGCAGAATCACGCCAAATAGCAACCTGAAAGTCCCACAGTTATATTTAAAAAGGCTTATGTAGAGAAGAACAAATTAATAATTTGCTTTATTCTGGGATGAATGATTCCAAAATACTACAACCAAAGTAATATAGGAAAGGGGACTTATCTGCCAGGAAATAACAAGATACCTGTGTATCTGTGGTTGCATTATCTAAGAAACATAGTTTCTCAAACTCAGACTTAATAAAACTTGGCTGGCCTAGTGAAGTGGCGAGCATTGCCCAAGCTTCCATAGCACTTTCAGCAGTTGAAAAAAGTTTTTTCATTTCCTCAGTTTTCTTCTCATCCAATGCAGACCCATTTCCTGAGCTAGGAAGTCTTTGTGAAGTGGAATATTGTATTGCAGATTCTCTTACTTCGGCAGAACCATCTTTGCTCTCCCTCTCTTCTGCAGAATATCCTTCCTTGTTCTTCTTGGAAACTGCTGCAGCAAGAAGCATTAATCCTCCCAAAACTGACTCTGTCTGTCTTACCAAATTTTGTGTTGCTTTTTTGACCTCTGGTATTGAAGATTGAATTGCAGCAATAGCAGGTTGGCTATTTTTTTACCAGATGTATCATCTGTGCCTTCTGATGTTGCAAGCCCAGATTCAATGTAAAATGATTCTGCAATACTTCGTGACTGAGAGCCAATTTTGCTCAAAAAGTCGAATCCATCCCATTTTAGTTTCTCAGGAACTGAGAGACCTAACTTTTGAACAATGTTATGATTGACAACATCAGCAAGGTTCCTCCAAAAAGTTGATCCGACTGCCCTTTCTTGCTAACTTCTTTTGATAGTTCAGAAACATGTCCATTCTCAGTATCATCCACAAATCTCTGTTCATTAGAAGTTTCACTACTGAAGGATTCTGAACCTCCAGCCTCTTCTGAAGGCGTATCTAATGCAATAGAAGAATCATCCAATGTCCCAGAGCCTTCAGCATCATATTTATCAGAATCAGACATCTGACCCTCGTGAGGATATAAATTATTGAATGACTTTAATTGCCCAAATGCATATTCCACAAATTGGCGGGCTTGCACTGTATCAGAACCAGTAATCTTTCTTAGTGCAGAATCAATGGCATTAATCTTTAGAAGCTCTGAAACAAAAGGAATCTTCCACCACCTTTTCTCATCATCGATTTCATCAAAGGTTTTATATTTAACCTAAAATTAAAAAAGATATATCATGGAAATTAACAACTTATAGCTCATTAAATGCAACTGTGTAACATATTTAAATCAAATAAAGCATATAAGTACTAGAATTTTGAAGAATTAAAACTACGACTTGACAGAAGACCGAGCATATAAATTCTGTGGTGTAGAACTTCCGAGATTGATGATAATTTAGCTGATTCACATGCTGTAAATATATATCGAGTATCAAAAGCTGTAACATTTCGAAAACAATATTTAGACTCATGATATATTGCACAAGCATCCAAAAGGCATCAATGACTGACCATAGTTGACTTCACTCTTACCCCAGTGAAGCATGGGTAGGCAAAAAACTAAACAACTGGCAGGGCCAGGGCCTTGCAAGCAGAAGTTCCAATATTTGAGAGTGATGAGAAATATTTGTTCTTACCATAACATAAAATCTATACTGTTAGTTTATTAATTCATTGTTACAACTTGCAAGCAACTTACCTCCAGCTGAACCTTTCCACCCCCACCCATTCCTTCTAACTCCACCGTTATTTCATGTGAGTCTCCTAAAAGACATGCATGATTGTTAGTTGAGCAAATGCTTTTCAAGCAATAATTACTTTAAAAGAAAAAGAAATTGACACATACATTAATTATGTTGACAGCGATAAAAACCTTGATATCAAAACAAATTAAGATATTTCCAAAATAATATGAACTGAGAACTTAACAAATTGAAATTCTACTGACAAGAAAACTTTTCAAGCTGACATCAACTATATGGTGCAAGAGATTTTTTAAAACTCACCATCACAAAGCCATTCCAGGTCTACTCCTGCATTCCCCATGCGTTTGTGGGGAGCCACAAGGTTTGCATCCCAAGCTGCAATCTATAATCACAACAACTAAGAAAACCAATATAAACTTTCAAATGAAATTATTATGCAAACTTTTTTTTTTTTTTTTTTTGACATTGTACGTACACTTCATGCACTGATCCCAATCATGAAAACTTCACAAATTCATAAGGCTGTGTGTGTGTGAGAGAGAGAGAGAGTCCATATTGACCTGAAGGGGTTTAGTCGGAGGCTGCTTTATATGAAAAGCAAATTCTTCATTCCATGTTGGCTCTTTTGTCCTGCCATATTTAATTTAGCATGAACCTTATGTACTAATAGAATTCTAAAAGTTATACTGCTTACGAGAATTTGAAAAGGCATATATAAACGCACAGCTCCATTTAATACATCAAAATTTACTCGTCCATTATCTTGAGTAATTCTTATTTCTCAGTTGTCCCCAATATACCAATTAAAGAAGTCAAAGCTTGAGATACTTTAAATTCTTAGAGCAATGCATGATAGGACAAGGTAACTTGTTTCTTCTCAAGAAAAGTCATATGAGTAAACGTTACACAAATTCTCCAGTAACTAAAGCTGCAAACCATGAATTTTTTTAAGTCTCATCAACCATCAAATAACATCCTGAGATAAAAGGGAAGAAAACTCACCCCCATTTAATCTTGCTTTTAGCAGTCTGAGAATCTAATTGCATGACCACATATGGATCACTTGTTCCCTGGAAGTCAGATCAATGGAGGACACATAGTCCAAGAAAGGAAATCAAGGAAAAATTTAGTCATATTAATTAAGTACAAGTGTCAAATATGAAGCAAAGAAACAAGAAGTGACTAGCTCATCAGAGAACTAGTCAATAACGTAAATATTATATAAGAGAACCAACCCATGGATCCATGGCAGGGAAATTGAATCCTTTCTTCAACTTTACGGACAGTTGGCCATCATAAATTTCAGAAACAAATTGCCTGCATATGCCAAGAAAATAAATTGATAAGCATGCCCGTTTGTACATTCAAACAATTGCATCCATTTATCCGGCTAACTAGAAGGGACTGTATAAAATTAAAATGAAACATCACACATTAGAATGCATTTTAATAAGAAAGGTATTTGAAATCTGATATAAGAGAAAACCAAACAACAGCTACAAAAAGAAATCGACACGTACTCAGAAAGGTATATTGTCTTACAATCTGCAGCATCAACTTCACGCCTTCCTAAGTTTTCCTGCATTATGTTAAAAACTTAGAAATGATAAAGGCACAAAAACGAGCATGAACACATTCCAATATATATCTATATTAAGTCAAGCGTAGCATTCTGATGTAAGATGACAAATTGCGTTCTACTCCTACTTGGTTATAGTGGTATTATTTAACGCTGAAGAAGCAAATGCAAAACGAAGTTGACTTTCCACGGTCCGTTTGTCTTAACATCAACTCCAATATACTATTTGTTCCTTGGCAAATGAAAAGTAGATAAACCAAAACTGAAGAAGGAGTCAACATATTTCTAACTTAACAGAGATCATGAAGTTAATGGTAGTGAAAGTAACATGCTTCATTCTATAAAATTTTCAGACTTTGCAATTACATTTCTGCTTATACTTTCTTGCAGCTCAATTTCCGCGAATTATCTTCCGCTTCACAATTGAGGAATAACCAATTCATGGGGCGGGAGAAGGAACAATAACGAATCCAGGTATTTGAGTTACGAAGGTGTAGGTGTGGCAAACAGAAATGGAAATTTAAGTAAAGTTACAAATATTCAAGGAAGCTGGCGAGCTAATGACATACAGGAGGGGTAGTGTAAGCCTCGAAAGCGAATCCCGCCAAAACAACAGCGAGATTGATATCAAAAGGAGGCCGTTCATCGTCGTTCTGAATCGAACTTCTTTCAATTTTGGAGCCGACCTTAGAGGAACAGCAAATTCTGTAAGCTTCATTCCTGGCTTTCGCATATCCGCTGGAAGAGAAAAGCCGCACATTACGGGGAAAGTACGCGGGAAAAAGGCGCGAAAATTGGGGGGTTCGAGAGTGAGGAAGAAGCTTGGGTGATATCGGAAAGAATGAGTAACGAAATTGAAGAGATTGTAGAGAAGCCATGGAGCGCACCAGAAACGGTGGAAGACCAAGCCAAGACCAGCTCGAAGTGAGCCTCAAAGGTAGTGGCAAAGTTACGTAATTTGAAAAAAAAGGAAGGGGATATTGTAAGAATGTAAGTGGACTAATTGTGCTGACCAGGAACCGCAAGGGGAAGGCCAACGGTCATTCTGGAACATGCGATAGTTTTTGTCGTTATACGGTGACAGTTATGGGCCTCGCCCCCCAAAACGAAAATATTATGGCAACGAAAAAAAAAAAAAAAACAATAGTAAATCCTTCACTTCTGAATTTTTTAATTTACTATTTATTCTGCGCACTTATTATTACTTGTATGATCATTAATATAAAACCTATTTAATTTTTTTAATTAAATTAAGAAATCTAGTTAATTTAGTGAATAAGATATGTTTTTTCAAAACGTCTTTATTATTTTCTTAATCTCATCCCGTTTTATAGTAATTAATATTATAGTAGAGATAATATGGTAATTTTGAAAAATAATAATAAACATAAAAAATATGTATTATATTTAAAACCAATATCAACTCCCGATTAAACTTAGATTGAAGACCCAAGGTGTTTTGCTTTTAAATTAAGACTCAATCCACTTAATTGAGGTTTGCAAGCACAGACTTCAAGACACTTACGTTATGAAACCAAACCATCATACTCAATAATCAAACTAGTTTTCCGTTTTAATAAAATTAATATAGCAACTAGCATTTTTAATAATTTGATTTAGCGCCTACTAGATCAAGACAAAAAAAAAAAAGATTCCCGCCAAGAATGGACTCACTTTGTCATGAATGATCTTGAAACTCTATCCATTGGAATGATCCTTTCCTTCCACTAGTCATTTTTGGGGCAATTTTCAGCCTCCAAGCCTTCTTATCATTATCTAATTGTCTGCGATTTGATTGACTTCTTGCGTACAAGAATAACCTTATAAACAATTATATGAATCAACATGTAACCTTGTAAAGCAATGTGTTGGCAAATGAAAAAAAAAAAAAAAAAAAAAAAAAAACTTATAAAGAAATGATTTAAAGTATATATCAATATTTACAGCTACATTTGCGTGTATAATTGGAAAAGTAGTGTCAATATTCATGACACACATTTGTGCCTATTTGAGTTAGTATTTTAAAAGTATATTTATATAAGTTGAGATAAAACTTTTCTTATATATTTACCTTGTATTCTATAAATCACTTTAAAAAAATAGTTTTTGCCACTAATCTAAATATGCACAAAATGATGCTCTTATCATCAATATTCATACATTTGAAACAAGCTTTAATATAATTTATTATATGATTTAACTTGAAAGATGCCTGATAAACCTCTTAGTGCATGATTGCTTTGAGTTACGTTCTACGATCAACCAAGGGAATAATTTTGTCATACTCATTAATTATAAGAGATCAAGTCAAGTGATTCATACTGATTTTAGATGAAATTGGCGTCTCTCTCTCTATCTATCCATCTATCTATAGATAGATACATATATGGAGGTTGTTATCAAATAGTAATTCGCATTTTGGGTACCGTTAATTTAATTCAAATTCACATGAGAATATATTTTCCCCATGATTAGCCCTTAAATCAAGCAAAAAACGTATAGATATTAATCACGCTATCAAGTGTAGGAAACGTATGAAATTGATCCTAGTTATAGGAATGAGTAAACTTGGGTAGAACTATTTGAATCCCAGAAAGCGTGTAAGGCAGAGGAACGATTGCTTGAAGAAGCAAAAGGCTTAAAATGGTTTAAATATGAACGCAGAACGAGAAATCGCTTTACGGTTTCGAACGGAGTTCGATAGGGATGGAACTCTGGCTCAACTTTCACACTTCAATTCAATGTTTCAAGCACAGTTCCGCTTAGTTAGAAAAATGACATGTTGTATACTAATATATTACAATGCTAAGCTTCCGAGAAGGGGGGAAAAAAAAAACACCAGAACTTATTTTGGCACATAGAAACAGTTTGCAGCTGTAGACCGTATTAAATACAAGTTTATACATACACTTTCATAGGCCACCAAGTCTAGGATGCTTCTTCATTTAAAAAACTTCATAACCTAGCTGTGGCCTGCAGAGAGGCCCTATAAAATAAAATATAACTGAAGAAACAAGTTCAAATTCAACAGCGATTCTTATTGCGTAAGTGCAACAGCAGCCTCATTCACCAAAGGCTGGGTCACATGAACAAAATGCTCTGCTTCCCTCTCCACCTGTTCCCAACACTTGCGAGCACCCTTCTCTTCCTTGATCTTCTTCACAAAAGCCACAAACTTTCTCCAATTTTCTGGGTGGAACAATTGAGGGTTCATCCTCAAATAAGTGAAAGCACACATTTTTGAGTCATTTTGGCCATCATCATCCACAATCAACTGTGATGCCCGCATGATTTGCTCATGCGCGTATTCATCGTATCTTGGGAGTGCATTTTCACCTGCCAGAGGAACCTGTGCTTTCTTTGTGGCCATAGCCACTTGCCTCACTAGCTTCTCCGGTGCGCACAGAGCATCCTGAGGCTGCTCGTGGTCTCGCATCTCAATGCAAGTGAAATTGAAGATGGCTCCATGGCGAGCCAGCATTTGAGCCATTGGGAGGTAGCCGTCGCGGAACCTGGTGTTGTAGTAGCCTGCTGTGAGCTCTGGAGCATGAGATCTAGTGCCATAGTGCCAGTGGATACCAGCGATTTTAACTGAGATTTTAACCCCGGAGTTCTCAAAGACTGACTTGGCCGAGGTGAGGATCCTCTCACCATGGTTCAAGAGCATGTCAGAGTACCAGGTGAGGAAAAACTCACCATATGGACTGTTCCAGCCTCCACCTTCCTTGCGGAAAAATGGTGTGTCTTCTGGCCAGTTGTTGTAGTGACCAGCATCAGTAGGGCCTGTGCTTCCCCATTCCTGCTTACCTGCAGCTTCAGCAGCTGCTTTTAAGCTACTCAGCATATACTGCACCAGAATGAAACCCCAAAAGGTTATTCAGCTATCAAAGCCACACTGTTTCAAGTTAAGCTAAAAATCCCAAAAAAATTGATTTCTTGCTTCCATTCACTCTTGGGGGAAGAGAGAAATCACCAGAACGTCAAATGTGTACTTATATTTAAAGTCATAACTCCTTGTTTGAACATTTATAGCTCTGTCAATAACACTTATCTATTTCTAACCAATTTCCAAGTATTACTCAGTATAACTATCAGCCATGTACATGAACCAGAAACGATATAAAATTAAATAACAAAATGTGAATTACCTTGTCATAACATTGGAAAGCACCAATTCCTGGGAATTTCCATGTCCCATCTTGCTCTGGATATGAAGGGTAACGCAACTCCCCTGCTGGTCCCATTCCTACTTGGATTTCCTGAATGGAATAAACGAATGTGAGTCAGATGAAAAAATGTTAGAAAAGAATCTTGAGAAAGGAGTTTCAAATGGTATTTACCACAATGGTGTCACCAAGAAGGTGTTTGAACTTGTCTTTGAAAGCAGCCATGAAGTCAGCATAACACTGAACTGGTGTTCGGCCCTTGAGAACAGGAAGGGTATCACACCCAAGCGATACATATTCAAAGTTTCTTCTTCCCCATTGATCCGTGTATGCAAGATCTGGATCTTTATCCATTTCTTCCAAAACCCATTTGGGCAGGGGAATTCTGCATGCAATATAAACAATCATTAGGCACCACGAAGATTGGTACATTAGAAATCATAAAATAATCACTTAATATTTTTATACTTTTACATTAAAAGGATTTAAATCCCTGTTAACTACAAATTTTTTATTTAAGATGTCTTCTATTTTCATTCAAACTAACTAACAAATCTTGAGAAGACCCGGACCTAGTGGAAAGGGTAATATACTTCTAGAAGCAAAGCAACCAAGGAGGGAATTCTCTCCTCTTTTTTCTTCATATCCCTCATCAGACTCATCTTGACTTTAACTAATTAAACGGATATGATTTTAGAGATTATGAAGGAAAGTGAGAGAACTAAACCCATCCCCACCAAGGAGTACCACAAAACAAGTTCATGTTCCAGTCAAATCTTCACAAAACCACATGCTTTCCGTGTTTCTTTCTTGGGCAACCTAACCCTTTTCGGTTTTTCCACGTTACATGCCTAAGCCACAAGTTGACCGCTCTTTTTTTTATCATTTTAAAAGATGCAACATAAAGAAAATTAAAAAACAAATGATAAAGTATAAAATCAAATTTCTAGATGGCACTTAATTTAGAAAAAATCAAATATTTTTTTAAATATTTGTTTTTACAATAATAATTTTTAAAATTATAAATTATAAATCAAATAAATAATGAATTAAAAACAAAATTAATTAATTGCCGAAAAATGGACGTTCTACACCTAGTGCCACTGGCCAACGGATCCGTGTTCGTTACGCCTCTGTAATAGCTCGTGAAATTCATCAATCATCACCCCAAAAGAATAACGCAGGTTTTCCAAATAAAAACAGCATGGTCAACTTCAAATAATCTCAAAAGTCCACAAGTTGATTAATTTAGGACATTAAGGAAGCTAAATAACTGAAATATAATCTAATTTGCTTAATTTATAAGCTAACATATACTTATCAGTATTTCAGAGTTAAATATTTTGTTTAGGTAGTATCATACAAAATTTATACTTTGTATAAAAAAATTGAAAGAGAGAGAGATTAGACAAATGAGATACGTACGTGCAAGAGTCGCCGACGTTTCCGCCACACTGGTGAAACGACATTACCGCCTGCACCTTGAGGCCGTGCTTCTTTGCCATGTCCAGGAGCTCAGTGTAACCACCCCAATTGTATTCTCCCGGTGAATCTCTCTGTACCAATCCCCACCATACGTCCATCATAATTCCCTCCACCCCAGCGCTCTTCAGAGCCTGCATACTCGCATTCATCGCCTTTCGCCGATTCACCGTGTTCCCCATCGTCACGCTATCCAGCGGCATCATCACGTACACCGGCACTCCCTCCACCTTCTCTGAGGCTCCTCCCTCCTTGTACCTCCTCATCGGCACGGGCACCGCCTCCGCCTCCGCCATCGGCGCAACCTCTGTCGCAAATGCTTGACAAGCGACAGATAGATCTGCCCGAATCCCGCCTAACACCGGCGATCTGCAAGGACTCACTGGCGGCGAGAGACCATCCACGCCGTCCGACTTACTCACCTTACACCGGAGATTCGTCGCCGGCGTCTTCCACAGCGCCGCCGCGTTCACTGTTGCAGTTGACTCTCCCGATGAAATTCCTGTATCAGATTGTATTGTTCCTACTGAGGTCCCCGCAAGGCTACAAATCTGATGTGTGATGTTCAATGCCATTATCCAGAACTTATCCTAGAAAATCAAGCGAAAAAACAGGGAGAAAGAAGAAAAAGTTGAAAAATCTCTTCCTATCTATTCACTGATGGATTGAGATTCAAGAATTTGGAATTTCGAATGTGATGAAGTAAAATGAGGAAGGCTAGATGTTGAGAGTTTAATCAATTTATAGACCGCGCTTGAGTTGAGGATAAGATTAAAATATTTCCTTCCCCTTCTAAGCCGATATGTTGTTGCCGCGTGTCCAAAGAGTACGTGGCACAGAAAGGACGGTCGAGAAGGCAACGGCTAGGATGTCTCGACCACTTGACACTAGACGGGGAGATGAGGATTACGCGTGAAGTTTCCAGGGAACGCGCATATTAGATGTAAGAACCAATGGTGAAGCGACGCGTGGGGGAAAGTAACCCCTCACGTGAAGTGCCCGCCTTTAGGTTCATCACATGAACTCAACGTCCTCCCTTCGTTTATTATTATTTATTGTACCATATATTTTACGGGGAGAAATTCATTTAGGTTGAGGTTGAGAAAATATGATAAAATAGTCTTTTAAGATCTTAAAATTATATTTAAATTTTGTAAAACATTTTTTATAATAAATTCTAGACAAGTCCGGGGATGTCCTCTGATAAATCTATGGGCACTATCTTTGACAAATCCATCGGCGTCTATTAATAAGTTTATGAGCGTCCATTAATAAGTTTATGGGCATTTAACAATTAGAACTTATTGTAAACAAATATTACAAAACTTAAATGCAATTTTGATATTTCAAATAATCATTTTTGTTGTATTTTCTCTTTCCGAGACCTAAATGCAATTTTCTCTATTTTACACTCCCTCCAATCTCCAATCTTCTTTATGATTAATATCCACTAATGGCAAATTAGAAAGATTAAAATATTGTTAAAAACGATAAATGTGTCATGTATTATTTTTCAATAATACTTTTATTTATGAAGATGATGAAGATAAAAGAATGGGTAGAAGAATATATGAGATAAATGTAATCATTTGTATAAAAAACACGAGCTAACTTTTCAAATTTATCGTTTTTACATTTTTAACTTGTAAAATCGTATTGAGTTGCTCATAAACTCATCTCAATTATAGATTCTGTTAAACTCACGAATTTACACATTGAATTTACCGTTTTATACTTCTAATTAACAAAATTTTGTTAACTTATTATTACATCAATGCTAAAAAGAAATTATTTGATCATGCTCAATGACTTTACATATAAATTTCTTTGTTAAATATGACAAATTATGATATTGATACATTTTATTTCACTACTTGTTTAGATTTAGATGTAGTTAAATCAAATTTGTATAATGTGATTTACAAAGTTGTGACAAAGGTAATTTCTAATTGGCTAACATCAATTATGCCTTTGGTGATGGCACCTAGCTAGTGCAGTTTTGTGAAAGGTCGGGAAAGTGCATATAATAATATTTTAGTAGAGGAAATCACTTACTCAATGCGTCAAATAGAGAAGTGTAAGGGCTTTATGGCAATTAAAACTAATTTTGTAAACTTCCAAGTGCTCGTTTATGAATATTGTTCGTTTTGACACATAAGACATCACGGTCTTGTTTTCAATTGGGCCTAACCCATCAAAACGCATCCATAATGGAAAGATATCGGTACTCTTATAAGGCATGCTTTATTCGCCTTCCCAGTCAATGTGGGACTTCACAATCCATCCCCCTTGGGGCCCAGCGTCCTCGTTGGCACAACGACTCGAACTCTAGCTCTGATACCAATTGTAACAGTCTAAGCGCTCCCTCGTGGATATTATCCGTTTTCACACACAAGGCCTCATGGTTTTGTTTTCGACTGGGTCTAGCCCATCAAAACGTGCCCGCAAAGGAAAGGTCTCCGCACCCTTAGTAATTGAAGCGTTCACAGCAAGCATCCGGATTATTCTTTGTTCAATGAGATTTATCATATGCTTGGTCGAGGCTGAGATTTAAGTTGGTTCTTTGTGATCGTGAGGCAAATTCTAAAGCAGATGCGATGACGAATGAAACATGTAGGTGGGAATCAAGGCCGACCCTTGAATGGCTAGGGCCTAACAAGCCGGGGTAAGAAAAATGTCTATTTTTCAAAGCCAGTGACCCGAGAGCACTAGGGCTTGCTTTACATGGCCCAAAAGTTACTATTTCAAATTTTAACTATTTTTCCTCATTTTTTTCAAAGAAATATAATTAATAAATTACAACAATTAAAGTGCTAATTTATCAAATAGATGTTATCCACATTAATATCCAAACAACGCAAATCATCCAACAAATAAACACATTCACTAATTCGTAATCAAAAGCAAACTATTGACCACAAATAATTCACATAAAACATAAGAAGTATATCACTAAACAACATTAATACGATGACTATCATTGTCATCTTTTCGCGACTATCATCAATTTTAAAGACATTTGATTGCTTCACTTTGGGTAGTACTAAGTGAGATTTTTGAAAATAAAGGAAAGAGAGACCGAGATTGAAATTTTTAGGGTTCTCGTTTCTCAATTTTCAAGTCTAGGAAGCCTAAGTAATTTAAAAAAAAAAAAAAAACAAAAAAAAAAAATTCAAAGGGCCTGATGGGTTGATCCTTTTAAACCTAAGGCTTACAAGGCTAATTTCATTTAACTCTTCTAATTTTTAAATCCGGTCCTTAAACAAACTGGTCCAATTTCCCTGCTCTCGTGAAGCATGGGACACGGCGGCGGATCTTCAAATTATCTCATCTCCGTATGATCATGTTCTCTCGCTCAAGAGAGAGTTGGCTTTTGTTCGACCAGATGATTAGCACATGTGTACTTATCATTATTCTATTAAAAAAAAAAAAAATTATTGTCATTTTTATATTTTAATAATTTGATTATACACTATTAGTCCATATTTATTGATAGGAGTAAATTCTTACGAGTTTACAAATTTATTATCACGAGTTTGATTATATTCATAAATTTGATAACCTTACATGTAGTGATTAATGGATAAAGTGTCTTAATTTGTTGGACAAATACCTATTATTTTAAAGTACACTTTTAGTCTTTTAAGTTTACATGACGGGTATCTTTTGGTCAATTAACTTCATAAAGTATACTTTTGGTCCTAAAATTCTAACACTGTTAATTTTGCTAATGGAAAATGCAAATTCAAGTGATAACAGTGTAAATTTAAGTGATGATTTTGTAATTAAATGCTATTAGGCTTAAATTTAAAAGAGTAAATACCTTTTCTCCGTCGACAAAAACAGGGACCGCATTTTGGTCCCTTACAAAAAAAATTGACCTTTATTCGTCCTTTTTAAGGGATTAAATAGGGACCTTTTTTAAATTTGTGAGGGATCAAAATGTCAACCAATCGACCCTTATTCGTCTTTTTTATGGACTACAAAGGACATTTTTTTGTAAGGGACTAAAATGGGGATCGTGTTTTTGTCGAGAGAGAAAATGGTATTTACTCAATTTAAAATATGGGTAAATTAAAAAATATATAAATTTATGTAATTAAATGCCATTAGTTATTACTTGAATTTGTTGTATCAGTGTTTTCCATTAGTAATATTAACGGTGTTAGAATTTTAGGACTAAAAGTATATTTTACGAAGTTAAGGGACCAAAAATATAGCTTATATAAAACTTAAACGTCTAAAAATGTACTTTAGCCTATTTTTTATATCTATGATTTGATTTACGTAAGAAAATGTCACTACTAAATAGGATACGAGGGAATAATACTTGTTAACCTTAGATTCCGAGAATGCATTAAATATTTTTTATCACTTGTTTAATCGCTCAAAATCCTCAAATACTTGATGGCTTTGATGCTAATAAAGTGCGGAAAAAGCACGGGACAGTGGTTGGGAGTAAAAGGAGGTAAAATTTGAAAAGGTGAGGCGGGAAAGGGCGACGCGTGGCATGAAATGGGTGAAGGAGGATGAAGCGAGGGTACCCCGAACGGGAACAGTAGGAGCGAGGGTGATTGCCAGACACGTGAGGGGCCAGATGTTTGTTGGTGCCGGAGACGTGGCACGTTTGGAATAAGGTGATATGCTAAATGGCTAGACGGCATAGGATATGGAAGATTCTGCGAATCAAATGTGAAAATTGTTTTTGTTTTTTACCATTTTTTTTTTGATTGGATTTGGAGTGCATCTGTGAAGATGAAAACGTGAAATGGTTGAAGGAAAAGATGGCCAGGTGTCACCACAACCATGTCAAGAGATGTTGCTTAGTCTATTGCTGTCATTTCAATTATCAAAATAATGCACTTCCTTCCATCTTACATATGATAATAGTCGGTTGATTTTTCTTATAGTTTAATCAAACAAAATATTAATTATTATTTTATTTTAAAAAATTAATTTATTCGACTAAAAAAACTAATATTATTTTCAATCTTTAATATAAAACCTAATTGATTTTTTTGAATAAGTTTAGAAAGCTAAATAAATTAGTTAATTATAATATATGTTGTACATTATTTGATTATATATTAATTTATAAGATTAGAAAGATTAGTTTTTATTATAAAAATAAATAAATATAATCTTTAACATCTAAAAAACAAAAAAGATGGGTCTTATATTTATATTTGAAGTTGGTATATAATCTAATGTTATGTATTATAATTAAGTAACTTATTCAACTTTATTAATTTTAAAAAAAAACACTTAATTCACTCTTATATTAAGGATAATTCAGCTTCACAAGTTGCGCACAATGATTTGACTAAAAGCAAAAATGACATTGGAAGGGAAGCAACCTAAAACTTGCGGTGCTGCGTGTGTTGTTATACACGCACGCTAAGGGAGAATGATAGTAAAATCTTAAAAGAGATAATCAATAGTAGTCATGGGTTATTTTTTTTTTATTTTTTTTTTTTTGCAAATATCGATTTAAATAACTATAAATTCAGAAGTGTACTTAAGAATTTCAACTGTTACTATCGGTTTTTAACTGAGATTCCTACCGTTAACTATCTAAATTAACATTTACATCTCATTTTTAATTTATTTAATTATCTATATGTCATTAATTCAATTTTTTTTGAATATCATTATCCCTTCGAAAACCACAACCACAGCCTCAGTAGATCGTCCATGGTGGCCTTAAGAGAGGCCCAAGAATAGCCTTGAAGTGGGAAGTCCAGCAGATGCATTATCAAGGAATATTATTTAATTAATTAT
Source organism: Acacia acuminata (assembly GCA_019022655.1). NCBI lineage: Eukaryota > Viridiplantae > Streptophyta > Magnoliopsida > Fabales > Fabaceae > Acacia > Acacia acuminata. The sequence goes on from JAFJYI010000023.1 coordinate 972,685, forward strand.
TTCTATGTAATTAAAATACACGAACATGATTATTTTTTTATTCCAGTAGTTTGATTCGTTAGGTTTAACCTCCTTGACTTTAGATTATTCTTCAAACTATTTACAAATTTTAAAACCAAAATATAAAATATTACTGTTTTTTTTTTTTTTTTTTTAAAATATCATTTGAAATGATATGATTATTTTTCAACAGGCTCAGAGATTTTGTCCCCATTTTTCTAACCTCGGCCTAAATAATTAATTTAATAAAATAGTATTGATTTTCAACCGTGAGTATCGGTCCCTTACAAGGCATGAATAATGATTGAGTGGATGGGTAAATACTTATCAATTGTGTTTGATATATGAGCCGAAAATGCTGACTCTGATTTAAAACCACACATACTTTTTCATCATTTATTTGTGTTTGATATTCTACAAGACTTCAAATATCTTCTTGTGTGCTAGCTGTGATAATGATTTTTTTTTAATTAAAAAACGTACATATTTTCTTTTTTATTGCGATGAAATCATTGCTGAGTTTCCGTGAAGCAATATTAATATAGTCGGCTAGAGACTGGCCTGACTGGGGGATCACTTGGTGCAAGCATGAAGCAAACTTTGATCAGAATTGATGCACACTATATCAATATTAATATAAAATGAAAAATCAAAATTTATACAGCTATGTATAATTTATAAAGTTATAAATACTGAGGGCCCATTTGTAAGACAAGATTTGACAAGGGAAAGGAATTTAGAGAAGGGAATGCAAGATTTTGAGGGATGAGGGAATATGAGTTGTTTGGTACAAAGAAAGTGAAAGGTAAAAAGGGTGACAGTTAATAAAGAATTAGGATATACCCATTTGACATTGAAAAGTAATTAACAGATGATATGTGAATTACATGTAGTGTTGACCTGCTCGGATCTACCACATGGTTTTACACGATGGGTATCATACCTAAAGCTTGGAATTAGGGCCGGCCCTCCAGAGCCCAGGGTAAAAAAATATATGTTTTTCAAAGCCCTCGCCGAGAGCACAAAGGGGGTGAGCGACCCTCCAAGGCCCTAAGGTACTATTTAAAATTTTAATTATTTTTCCTCCATTATTTTTTCATTGAAATATAATTAGTAAATTACAACAATTAAAGTTCTAATTTATCAAATAAATATTGTCAACATTAATATCCAAACAATACAAATCATCCAACAAGTAATTGTGTATATTTTTGAACGAAATAAAAAATCCAAAACAAGCACAGAAAGATAACAATTGAATGTGTGTGTACGTGTGTCTAACAATAAATTGCGAGACAGAGATAAGAGAATACCATTGCAAATATTAATAACTAAGGACTTTTCTCGTATTCAAAAATCACTTAAGTCTAGGCAGCTTGCCTCTTGGCACTCTAAGTATTTTTTTTTTTAAAAGCTACAGCAAAAGGGCCTAATGGGCTGGCCCGTTTAAACCCGGGGTTCTACAAGGCCAATTTTAAAAACCTCGTCTATGTTTTAAGCCCGACCTTGACGGGCCAAGACTTAAACGAGATAGGCCTGATTTTTCGACTCTAATCAAACCCATCCCTTTCCCCACGGCTCCCGCCATGGATTTAAACAAAAACAATGCCCCACATTATTTTTGTTGGGTGGGCTCAGGGTAATAATAGTAGCCAATAGGAGCAACTAATCCTCTCACACCATCTTCCTAAAAGGAGCTTTTTAGTGCTAGCTAGACACAATACATTCTACATACACGCCATTAGAAATTGAATTCCTAACTAGATATTTAAAGAATCAGCTAAGTACTAGTATTTGATTAGGGGGCGCATTCATCTTTTTAACACATTTTTCCTTATTCAAAAAAGGAAAAGAACTGAAGATCTACAATGCTATGCCCATGGCCATGGTAACCATTGAGAACTGTGGTGATGATTTTATCTTGGATTGACATACCTAGTTCTGTCATGTAAGAGATGTGATGAAAACAATCATATTTGAGACAATGTTAGACACTAAATATGAATATATATGCAACAAAAATCCAAACTTTAATTCATCAGCCTCTTTCCCTAAACCTAACATCATCAGTTTTTTATAGGTGCATGTATCTTCTAATTCTAATTAGATGCAATCTTATTCAAAACAGTATCGTGCACTGAATGTAGATAGGCTGAATCGGGATTTTAAGGGAATGTCACCAGTCTTTGGTTTTTTTTTTTTTTTTTTTTTTTTTTTTGATAAGAACGATGGCTAAAAGCCTATATTAGAAATAAACTTACAACAAAGGGGAAGCAAATCCCATAGACTCGGTCCACCCAAACTCTCAAGCGAAGCGGGGCAATCATTACAAATTTCAGAGGAAGAAATCCCTAACTTTGCTAATGCATCAGCTACTCTATTTGTAACTCTAGGAATTACTTGAAGAGAAACTTGCCAATTCCACCGCAACATGTCTCTAATTTCCACTACAACTGCACTACCCGAGTCTGGCAGCCCCTCCATAATCAGTTTTACAACCTCATCTGCATCAGATTCCACCACGAGCTTCTTCAACTCCAGCTCCCAAGCCATATGGAGTCCTTCAAGAATAGCCCACTCCTCCCCAACATGTGCTTGACCAACGCCTATAGCCTTGGTAAAACCCACTATCCATTTGCCACACCAGTCCCTCAAAATCCCCCCACACCCAACATGCGACGAGCTGGAACCCCTTGCACCATCAACATTGAGTGTATACCACCCTAAAGGAGGCTTATTCCAGCCAGAGCCGAGAGCCCCACTTGTAGAATGTAAACCAGCAGGAACTACACTGATCTGAGCATAATTGAACCACGCCATACTGATAGCAACAGCAGGGTTAGAAGGTCTTGTAAAATTATTATTAAAAATACTACTATTCCTCCACTCCCATAATTTCCAAACCCCAACAGCAAACACAAATTTCCAACACTCTCCCCATCTCTTCCCTACACATTTGTTGAGATTCAGACCCAGCCACTCTCTCAAATTCGCAGCAAAGAAAATATTCACAAACCTGGGCTCAATCAGATTTAACCACATGTTACTAGCAAAGTGGCAATCTCGCAAAACGTGCAACACATCCTCCACACCTGCATTACAAAAATCACATATAGCAGAATCAGAGGACCAAGAACTTCTCCACTTTTTAGTTGGCAACTTATTTAATGCCACCTTCCATAAAAATAACTTAACTCTTTCAGCCCCTTTCCAACTCCAAATGTCTCTAAATAAACTGTCATAGTGAGCATCTGGCGGTGGTTCAATTAGAAAATAAGAGCTTTTAACAGAAAATAAACCATCAGCTGCCTCCCCCCAAATCAGACAATCATCACTCGCTGACAGTCTAGGCGGTAAGATAGGCGCTATTCTACTAATTCCTTCAGCAGATAAGACCGAAGCAAGCTTAGAAAAATCCCACCACCCAATCAGCCACCAAGGAATTATCCTCCACTTCAGTGAGCTGTCTAACACAGAAATCATAAAGCTTAATCTCCTACCCAATCCAGCAGTCATGGAAAAAACTGACAGAGCGCCCATTCCTAACTTGCCATCTTGCCCCTCTATCAACAACATGCGACTGTGAACAAATGAATTTCCACACACTTGAATCCCCCGGATGAAAGGATAAAAGCGACTCATCATCACGAAACATATAACGTTGAGCTAATATTTCAGCCCACAAAACATCAGCACCCATAATAAGCTTCCATGCCAATTTAGCTCCGAAAGCCTGATTCATAACACTAAGCCGCTTTATACCTAGGCCCCCATGGTCCCTTGGTTGAGTGATCTGCTCCCAACCAATTAAATGAGCACTTCTAGTACGCTCATCATGGCCCCATATGAAGTTCCTTTGCAGCCGTTCCACTTCTGCACAAACACTTTTAGGAACTTTAGCCACCTGCATTGGGTATAAAGGCACAGATGATATCACTGAATTAGCCAAAGTAACTCTCCCTGCCATAGATAGAGACTTAGCCTTCCAATCACTAAGTTTTGCCCGCACTCTATCAACTACGTACTGAAACGTCTCCTTCCTCTTCCTATTACGTGAAAGAGGAAAACCGAGGTACCTTCCTATTTCATTAGAACCCTTCATCTGCGTAATATCCAGGATCCTGTTCTTTGTTCTCAATGGAACTGTGGGAGAGAAAAATATAGATGACTTAGAGTTATTGACCTTACCCCTTGAAGCCACCATAAAATCCTGTAGACACCTTATCATACATTCAGCCTGATTCACAGAAGCAACCCCAAATAATAACAAATCATCAGCAAACATTAAATGGGACACTTTAGGGCCATTTCTAGTAACATAGATAGGCTTCCACATATTCTCTTCAACAGCGTCACAAATAATATGGGATAACTTATCCATACAGAACACAAACAGCAAAGGAGAAATAGGATCTCCTTGTCTCAATCCCCTTCTAGGAGAAAAAAACTCAGTTTTGGACCCATTCCAAAGAACATTATAAGTAACTGAGGATACACAATTGATAATTAAATCCACAAACTTTACATCCAGCCTAGCCTCAATTAGAACCTGTTTCAAGAAGACCCAACTAATACGGTCATACGCCTTCTCCAAGTCCACTTTCATCGCCATCAACCCTCCTTTACTATGATTTTTTTGCATTATATGAAGGATCTCCTGACCAACAATAATGTTATCTTGTATACACCTCCCTTTTATAAAACTTGCTTGAAATGGGGAGATCAAATCAGCCATCACCTCTCTCAATCTAAGAGCAATTATTTTAGCAACACACTTATAATGGACCGAACATAAGGCTATCGGTCTAAAGTGGGATACTCGCTCAACATGATCAAACTTAGGTATTAATGAAATTAGGGTCCTATTAGCCTCCATAACCGAACCAGACCCAAGAAAAACATTTCTCACAAACTGACACAGAGCTAGCCCTATAGTAGACCAATTAGACTCATAAAAGATCACAGGGAAACCATTAAATCCAGGTGCCTTAAAACTCCCCATAGCAAAGAGAACCCTCTTGATCTCATCATCATTAGGAATAGATGACATAGAATCAATAATCCCGGGCTCAATTACTGGAAAGGACGATCTAGTCTCAAGGACTCCAAATCTGGCCTGAGAACAATAAAGATCCTTAAAATGATCAATAACTAACGACTTCAGCTCTACAGGATCCTCCACCCAAACCCCCTCACCATTTTTCAGCATCACCACCTTATTCCTCGTAGCCCTTATTTTAGACTTAATATGATAATACCTAGTATTACGGTCCCCTTCCGTAATCCAGGACGTTCTAGCTTTTTGAAACCACTTGATTTCCTCAGGTTTCAAAATCCTATCCAGTTTAGCTTGTAACTCACGCTCAAGATTACACAAAAACTCAGACCTAGGGTAGGAAAGGGAATTTTGAATACCCTCAAGCCTATTTAATAGAGATTGCTTTTGCCTTTCAACCATCCCAAACATATTACGATTCCAATCACCCAATGCACATTGCAGACCAGAGAGTGAGTGTTCTAAATTCCCTTAAACATCTCATTCCCCATCCAAAAAGTCTTTATAGCTATGGTGTTGTAACCACATAGCTTCAAATCTAAAACATCGTTGACTATTACTTCTATTAATACTATCCCCAATCTTCAGACATATTGGGCTATAATCCAAGAAAAGGGTTCGAGACAATACCTGGATAGCGCAGTTAGAGATTTCCATAATAAACTTATCATTTGCCAAAGCTCGGTCCAATCTCTCATATAGGCGACGACTTCCCACCAATTTTGGTCCTCGCTAGGTGAATTTCGATCCCACTAAGCCCAAATCCTCCAAATGGCATCTCTGAATTCTATCACTAAAGAGCCTCATTCTCGACTCATTAGGACTCCTTCCGCCGGTTCTTTTCAATGAGTAGAGGATGTAGTTAAAGTCCCCCATAGTGACCCAAGGCACCACTGTTGCCGAGGCCACCTCTTCAAGCTCTTCCCATAATCTTTGCTTAAGGATCGCATCAGGCAGGGCATAAATTACAGAAAGGAGAAATTTTACCCCGCCTCCAAAATCACAGTTCAGATGTAAAAACTGACGGCCTGTGCGCCCAATAGCAACATCGGCTGAAGCTTTGTTCCACACAACCACCAAACCCCCTGACCGTCCGGTACTGGGCACAAAATGCATATTGTCGAACTCGAGTTTGAACAAACATTTGAGCCGATTATCCACTTCACACTTCGTATCCGCTAGCACAACAAGAGAAGGACGCACTTTCCGGCACACAACTCGCAGGTTACGGAACAACTCTCTCCCACACGCACCACGAGACATTCTAATACAAAATACTCATCAAAAAAAAATCTTTTTTTAAAAAAAAAGATCCCAGTCACACACTTAGGACACTTGGGCTAGCGGCCCAATACTATAGCCCTCTCCTTCCATAAGCTTTGTCGCATCCACCTCACCACTAGGTTCATTGTGCTCCATAGCCTCCATAGGTGTTTCCACCACAACGTCATCATCAGGATCATTTGGATTAGCCCAAAATCTCCCTTGTAGCCCAGATGCCTTGTCTGGATCTCCTGGATTGTGTAGCTGACTTGAAAAAGCCTCCAAGCCCAGTTCACTCCCCATATGAGAGCCCAAACCCGCACCATCCTTCTCCAGACTTTGATCCATGCCCATCCCTTCATTTGAATTACCCGTACATGATGTCGTCATCATCTTACTCCCCGTCTCATCCCTCTGTGCCCCATCCCTAGTTTGTTTATCCCTACGTACTCCTTGCGTAACCTCCACCTCAAATTTCTCCCCTTTCTCTGGATTCACCCTCTTTGCACCTTGCTTCTTATGTCCATTTTTCCCCTTTTTCCTCCATACCTCCTCCACCAACCTCAGCATGTCCACACTAGGTAGATTGTCAGCTCCCTGAATTACCATCTTACCCTTATCAATAACCTCCTTTTCCACTGCCTGCCCCTCGTCATCTCCGGCTGCCAAGACCTCAAACTGTGATCCAATCCCCTGCTTCCGGCCAACACTAGCGACTTGGTCAGTTCCCCCTTTTTTCTTCCTAACTGGTTTATGCACCACCTTCCAAACCTCCCCATCATTGCTCCTATTATCCTTCTTTGAAATCTCCTTAGCAACAACCCCATCAACATTCCCCTCCACTTCCCCTGATCTAACCCTCTCACCTCCCGAAGTGCAGGCGTCCGTTTTATGTCCATAAACCCCACAATTTGTACACAATCCATGAAGTCCCTCATACTCCAAGTAGTGATCTTCTCCATCCATAGAGAATCCTGACATCAGCTTCTTACTTAGATCAACTAAGACACAGATTCGGGCATAGTGTCCCCTCAGCTGCCCCGAAGTGTGAATATCAATCTTGATTGTCTCCCCTATCCTGTCACCAATCCAGGATAATGCCTCATTGTCATAGTATTCCAGCACCACATTAGGTATACGTACCCATACTGCTACCTTGTCAATGGTTGCACACTTCGGACGAAACAGGGGCTCCCATGGCCGGACCGTAAGATAATGATCGAATAACATCCACAGTCCACCAGTCAGGGCATTGAAATAGTCATCTCTGTTCGTCATCTTTACCACAAAGAACCCATTACCTATATTGATTACACTAATGACGCCCTTCTTAGCCCAGAGAGTCTGAAGTATCGACAACAATGCCTTGTAGCCAATATTCTGACCTAGGAGTTTCACAATCACCGCCTTATTCCACGCCTTATGCAACCTCCTCTTCATTTTGTCAGAAAAGGAAAACGTAGGAAAGTTCCTTGTAGGATCCTCTTGAATTTTACACAACGGCTCACAATCGGATTCTTCATCTGACATAGCATCATCGGAAAGCACAACATTATCAGCATGACTTCCAGCCCCATTCCCATGGTCCTTAATCCCTTGAAGCTTAGCAGCAAAAGATACATCCCCTGTCCATTCCTTCGTACCCACACTACCCAGAGCAGGCCACTCCGTATCCTTCCACAAACCATCTCCATTTTTAACTTTCTTCGAGCTCCTAATGAGTAAATCATCCTCCTCCAAAGAGGGCGTAACATTCGCAGACTTCTTACCTGAGAGAACTACCGCCATTTTTTCCACACTGCACAAAATTCCTCTTTATCTGAAGAGAGATCTTCATTAATGCACCAGTCTTTGGTTTTGGTTTACCGTTTTATTTTTTGATAAGAACATTCATCAATGGCAGAATGGGAATGGGCCCTGGCCCAAATCTATAAAGAGAAGCGAAAGACATATCCAATATCACAATTTTACTCATGGGTTTAAAAAAATCACAATGTTATATTAAATCCGGTTCTAAATATATGATATAGTTCGTAGTACAATTTAGATTACAAACTACTCCCTCCGGTCCTAATTATAGGAGCACTTTTGTAGTATGTTCTATGTTTAGAATTGGAGGAGTAACTTTTAGCTAATTCTGCGACATTGGAACTTGGAAATCTTTTGGTTGTTTGTTTTTGTTTTGTTTTTTGCTTGTGTATCGACATTGCAAGTCTTGTATTTAACGACGATCATGAAAAATCAAATACTAGTATTTTTATGGGGATTTTAGGTATAATGCTTTTGAAAAATCTTAGTTGGACGCAAAAAGATTTGATTCCTAAAATTAGAAAATGTTGGGTAAAAACAAAGAACATGAATGTGATCATTTGGTTCATTGAATCTTCAGCAATACTGACATCACACAAGTACAAGAAATATTGCAAAGTTGACTACAAAAGATCGTTCATGGTGGGCCTAAGAGAGGCCCAATAATAGCCTTGAAGTGGGAAGCCCAGCAGATGCATGGTCAAGGAATATTATTTAATTATTTCTATGTAACACGAACGGGATTTTTTTTTTTTTTTTTATTCCGGTAGTTTGATTCGTTAGGTTTAACCTTGTCTTTAAATTCTTCAAACTATTTATAAATTTTAAAACCAAAATATACAATATTACTGTTTTTCTAAAATATCATTTGAAATAATATGATTATTTTTCAACATGCTCAGAGATTTTGTCCCCATTTTTGTAACCTCGGCCTAAATGATTAATTTAATAAATAGTATTCATTTTCAACTGTGAGTATTGGTCCCTTACAAAGCATGGTTCTGGATCCTCTCCTTATCATTTTTCTCTTCATCCCTCCCCATCAGCACATCGTGCCGTCTAAATTCAGATCCAAGGGCCCAGAAATTTTTTTAAAAAAAACATACTCTCCTAATCAGCTCTCTGGGCCCTTAGATCAGGATTTCGACGGTCAGATCTGATGATGGGGAGGGATGGGGAGAAAGCTGATTAGCAGAGTATGTTTTTAAAAAAATTTCTGGGCCCTTGGATCTGGATTTGGATGGTAGGATGTACTGATGGGGAGGGATGAGGAAAAAAGTGATAAGGAGAGGATCCAAATCCCAAAACATGATTGAGTGGATGGGTGAATGCTTATCAATTGCGTTCGATATATGAGCCGAAAATGCTGACTCTGATTTAAAACCACACATACTTCTTCATTATTTATCTGTGTTTGATATTCTACAAGACTTCAAATATCTTCTTGTGTGCTAGCTGTGAATGCGATAATTATTATTTTTTTTTTTTAAAAAAGAACGTACATATTTTCTTTTTTGTTGCAATGAAATTATTGCTCAGTTTCCGTGAAGCAATGAGTATTAATATTAATCGGCTAGAAGCAAACGTTGATCGGAATTGATGCACACTACATCAATATTAATATAAAATGCAAAATCAAAATTTATACAGGGATGTATAATTTATAAAGTTGTAAATACTTATAGGATAAAATATGTGATACCCAAATGAGCCTCCGCTCACACGGCACCCACTTCTTCCTTTGGGGCTGAGTTTATAAGATTGATGAGTATGTTTGGGTTTAAAAGTTCTTACTCGTGTAAATCTAAACAAAATTTTTCTAATATATTTATTTCATATATTGTAAATCATAATCAAAATGTAGTTTTAAAAGCTCCAATCGTTTTAGCCCATTTATATGATAAGTGAATTACTTATAGTGTTTAACTATTCGGATTTGTCAATGAGGAATGACACAATTGGCTAAGGCGTTGGCTTTCACCTCAAAAGGAAAGAGGTTCGATATCCGCTAGTCGATGTGAGGACGCCGTTGGTGGGCGATCTCTGTAAGTGCGCCATAGCTTATTTCTTTGAGCGCTGGAGGTATCTTGCCGATCACGATAAGGTATCCTTGTCTACCCCACCTAAACTTTTTAATATATATATATATATATATATAAACTACTCGGATTTGCCACATACTCTTACAAGATGGGTCTCATACCCACCCCTTTGCCTGCGGCTCCCACACACTTTACTAGATTAAAATTTAAAAACAAATATTGCATTTAAACAAAAACTATGCCCCACATTGTGTTTTCTGGATGGGCTTTCGTATTTATTGCAGAATGGGAATGGGCCCTGACCCAAATCTATACAGAGAAGCGAAAGCCATACCCAATATCACAATTTTTTATATATAAAAAAAAATCACCATTTTACTCCGGCTTTCGAAAAATCACAATGTTATATTACATTTACAATTTAAATGATAAATTATATCCTATATTTGAAATTGGAGGAATAATTTTTAGCTAATTCAGTGACATTGGAACTTGGAAGTCTTTTGTTTTTGTTTTTTTATTGCTTGTGTGTCGACATTGCAAGTCTTGTATTTAACGACGATCATGAAAAATCAAATACTAGTATTTTTATGGGGATTTTAGGTATAATGCTTTTGAAAAATCTTAGTTGGACGCAAAAAGATTTGATTCATAAAATTAGAAAATGTTGGGTAAAAACAAAGAACGTGAATGTGATCATTTGGGTCATTGAATCTTCAGCAATACTGACATCACACAAGTACAAGAAATATTGCAAAGTTGACCACAAAACCCGTATATGTGTATATAAGTCTTGAAATAAAATGTCTGCAATTATGTAATAGATTCCCCCTCACATATAGGACTTTAATGAGGCATGCGCTGTTTCTCTGAGTCGCTGCATAGTCTGGCCATTTACAGAAAAACCCACTGACATTTTGTTTTACGTTTTTTTTTTTATCGATCCTAAATATAAGATATAGTTTATGGTGCAATTATAAACTATAAATTATGTCTTATATTTAGAACCGGAAGTAATACTAAACAAATGTTGTAAATTGTAATTCACTGCGAGTATTTCAAGGTAATATTTTTAATTATATATTACCTCAAGTTCTTAATATAAGTAAGTGCCGATTTGATTTACAGAATTAGAGGTAATATAATGCTATGTATTGTAATGTGATTACATGATTTATTTGGTTCGTCATTAGAGAAACATGATACATATGCATAAAAAAGTTTAGTTAGATTACATTGAATATGAGAATAATAAAATAAGGGACAAAATTACTCCTATCTACATATATAATAGGGAAAATTTCATTAAAATACCATTTGAATATGTAAAACCCCCAGAAATCTTCTGAATTTGCAAAAAGACTGAGAGATACCAAGGTCCTATGAGGGATATGCAAATTCGGGTGAAATTACCTTTTTGCCCTTACTTTTAAATAAATAAAAATAAAAATAAAAATGCATTATTACCAGTCCACAAACGCGAAACGCGAACCCCCCACCCCACACGGGAACCAAGTAGCCCAACCGTTCCTTTATTATATATATACATTAACAAATATATATATTCTTCTTAACATTTTTTCAATGGTATTTACAAAACCTGAAACGCGAATTACAACGTTTTATTTAGTGTTCCTTTTTTTACTCTCTGATGCATATTTTGTAAAACAAAAAAAAATGCATTATTACCAGTCCACAAACGCGAATTACCAGTCCACAAACGAGAATTACAACGTTTTATTCAGGGTTTCTTTTTTACTCTCTAATGCATGTTTTGTAAAACAAAAAAAATGCATTATTACTAGTCCACAAACCCAATTACCAAAGTCCACAAAACACACCATCTTCCTAAAAGGAGAATTATTGAAGCCCACAAAAGAGTAAAAAAGGAACCTACGAATAAAACGTTGTAATTCTCGTTTGTGGACCGGTAATAATGCAATTCATTTTTTTTTTTTTTTTATAAAACATGCATCGAGAGAGTAAAAAGGAACCCTGAATAAAACGATGTAATTCTCGTTTGTGGACTAGTAATTCACGTTTCAGGTTTTGTAAATACCATTGAAAAAATGTTAAGAAGAATATATATATTTGTTAATGTATATATATAATAAAGGAACTAACTTGCAATGTATTGTTTTGTTTTTGTAAAAAACACCCCACCCCCCCACCCACCCCCATAAAAAAAACCCCCACCCGGTGGCCGGTGGCGCCCTTCGACGTTCGGTGGCGGCGGCCTTCCTAAGTCGGTGAGGGCATTTTTATTTATTTATTTATTTAAAAGTAAGGACAAAAAGGTAAATTCACCCGAATTTGCATATCCCTCATAGGTTCTTGGTATCTCTCAGTATTTTTGTAAATTCGGAAGACTTGCATAAAAGTTTAGGGGTTTTACATATTCAAATGGTATTTCCCCTATATAATACCATACAAGTTCGGTTCATAATAATTTGTTCATATTTAATTATGGAAATATTATAGGTTCATGTTAATTTTTAATATTTAATGATGAGAATATTATTTAATGAGAATATTTTTTAATGGGGAATTATTTTTAAATTTCTATATTAATAATTATTTTTTAGTATTTAATGATGGTAATTAAAATATTTAATATTTAACACCATTTTACGTGTGGGAACTTTGATCAATTTAAAGAATTATAATGGCAATAATGTTATTTTCACCTGGTTACGGGATATCACATCCTCATTCATCAGTTCTAATAGTATAATCTTGATTATATCTTTAATTAATCAAATGCAATCAGGATTACAAAATTTAACCATCTTTACATTATATAAGTCAAACAAACACTACAATCGATCTATTACATTAGGAGTACCTAAAATCCTCTGTCGTGGAATCTAAGTAAACGGGCTATAAATCTTTGTATCATATATACATCATAACAGAAACTTTTTAGGCTGTGTACTGATTTTGTGTTTAGAATTATTTTAGCAGGTATTTGACAAATAAAATATTGGTCAAGGTTCAATAGCAATTATTTTATGGCGGGAATTTAGACATTCGTTAACAGCTTGGCATACTCAAAATTATTAATTAGAGTAATATTTAAAACAACACGTGGAATATAATGAAACTTAGTCCCATTTTTTTTTTTAAAAAAAAAAAAAAAAAAAAAAAAAAGAATTAGACCTTCCCCCTAATATTCCATCCGTTTCAAACTAATTGTTATTTGAATGTTTTTCTCACATACTAAAACTCATTTTATTTCATAGTTGAGTCAAAATATTAAAATACACACCTACCATGGTACCTGCAAGTGTAACAAGCAGCAGAGTTTGATGTAATGCTGTAAGCTCATTGAACCAAACTGGGACTCAAGTTTCCTTAGATTGAAAGTTACTATATACTTGTTTAAAACCAATATGCTTGTTTACTTTAAACTTCTAACTTTTACCTTTTTCTGTTAACACTGTAATCCATGTCATTTTCATAATATACTTGCAAAGTGGATCTTACCAAATGCAAAAAAAAGGTACAATTCAAACTTTTTCTGGTAAGAGTGAAATTTCGTTCGGCCATGCTTATGAAACGGAGTAAAAAGAAAAAGATAATCGAGTGGACAAATTAAATTCTCTTGTTTCAGATTTACCAAGTGCTCATGAACAAAAATTGTTCACCTGCTTTATTGGGTTTTCACCTGTTGGCTCAACAATGAACCTTTTCTTCAGTAAAAACCAAATCTTCATACTCTTATTTTCTAAATAAAACTGAAAAATAAAAGCTAGTGATTTCAAGATACAATCTAACCCATTATTCAGTTCTGCATAAAAAGAGATTTCAATTCATCATCTTCCACATTTGCTTTTCAAGAGCTTCTCTTTCACTGGAACTGAGATCATACCCCTCCCATTCATGATCCTTAAACTTTGCCTTAACATGTCAAACTCTGTCTCTGTTCTGTTCTTTTCATTCTCCATTGAACCTAATTGAGCTTTAAGCGCTTGTATAGTTTCATCCCTTTCTTGCAATTCCCTCTTCAGATTCTCCATCTGGATCTCATCTTCCTCTGCTTTCCACAACAAGCCATCCCCTGAAAAACAAGTTGCCAAATCAAATAATAAGCTCATTTACAAATTTTCCTTAACCGAACCAGACCAGAGCTGTTAACTAACTCTAGCTCATGGAATTATTTTCACAAAAGAAACAAAACAGAATTAGAAAGCAGAGCACAAACAGAGGATTTAGAACCTAGAACAGAGAATTCAGTTTCAGGGGAAACTGAAAGAAAAGACAAGAATCTACAAAACTTGACTGTATTATCTGTGAGTGAGAGAGAGAGAGAGAGGGGACCGTAAGTTCTCTGAATGAGGTCATCAAGTTCAGTCTTAATTGCAAGATAGAGTTGCTTCCATTTCTCCACAGCTTCATCTCTCCAAACTCTCTCTTCCTTCATTTTCTGAACCAGAAGCTTAGTCCCCATCAATTCCAACTCTTTATAAGTATTGTTGCAGCTATTGTCATCATTGTCTTTTCGAAGCTCTTTGGTTTCTCTAATCTGTTCTTCTTTCTCCTGCAGAACCTTCCTGAGTTGCCTCACTTCTTCTCTCAGCCTCTTCCTCTCTTGCTTCCAATCTGCCTCTTTGAAACTGAACAACATCATGTCTCTCTCATAGCTCATGCTCTCTTCTTCTCTCTCATACGCCATCTTCTTCATCTCCTCCTGCAAAATCTTCACTTTCTCTTTCAAACCCATAAATTCTCTCTCACGAAAATACCTCCTTTTCTTGCTAACCTTCCCTCCCATCCTTCCAACTTCTGGGTTATAAGCTTTCACTGTAATAGATAGAGTTTCTGTTCCTATAGTGAGCTAGAGAGGAAACATATTTTGTTCTTATAATGCGGAGGTTTTGTTCTTATAGTGAGCTATAGAAGAAAGATAATAGGGTTGAGGGTGGCGTATTTTCTTAGTGGAGCCTCCTCTCATTAATAAAAGTAATGATGTTTTTTAAGAAATACTCAAAGGGATGAAGTTAATCTAGCCCACACATGTTTCAGTGAACTTCACTTTAATTCAAGAAAGGAAGTACAGGCAAAACAGGCTCGTGATCCCATTAATAGGGGCGTCATAGTAAGGGAAGATGACTCCAATTATTAAGCAGGACATTCTGACTAGCTTCTTCTAAGTTCTAATTGGTCCCACACCTAATTTTGCAAGGAAATAGCAGAAGGCCATGTACTTGAGCATCCTAGAACAGTCACAAAATAGTTTTTCCTCCTTCAAACTGTCAAACTCAGCAAGTTAAACCGTGTGTATATATTTGAGAGAATTATTTTACAGTCTTATATAAGTAATTTATTTATTAAAAAGTTTCACGACAAGTTAAAGATTGCACAGTAATTCTCCCTATACATATCTATATACATGTGGGATTCGAATTGTGGTTGAACTCGTGATGGAATGTTAGA
This sequence comes from Acacia acuminata, assembly GCA_019022655.1. Taxonomy (NCBI): domain Eukaryota; kingdom Viridiplantae; phylum Streptophyta; class Magnoliopsida; order Fabales; family Fabaceae; genus Acacia; species Acacia acuminata. Next base: position 988,291 of record JAFJYI010000023.1, read on the forward strand.
GAATGAAGGGAAAAGGTAGAAGTGTTGAAGAGGTGGGGAAGAAAAGATCCTATATTTTTGCAGGTAATGTCTTTTATGGGATGCAAGAATTTCAACTCTCTGGTGGGGAAGCTTAGGCAACCGACATGTTCATATGGTAACAAAAACATTTAATGTTGTTGTTACCTTCTTTGGATTCCCTTCTTAGAAAATGACTTGGTTCCATTTCTGGTTTTTATGGCCTCCAGTGGGTCCCTTTCTCATTTAATTCTATAATTATCACCCTCCTCCTTCCTTCTCGCTTCCCCATTTCCATTCCCTCACTCAAAATTACTATCCTTCTTCACCTTGTTACCTATATAGATATTACTGTATATATATAGACACACACTAATATCATTTATTTTGTTCATGTTCAAATTATCTACTATCCAACTCCAACTTAGATTCTCTGCTCATCTTCATATATGTGAATTTTGGTACGTGAAAATGGATTTGAGGAAAGTAAAAAAAGGATAAGAAAAAAAATACTGTCATTTGTTTAAAATGATAGAGATACAACCATTAATCTTAAATATCGGAGCTCGTTAAATATTTTATTTTGGTTCTGAAGGTAAGATGATGATAAGAACAAGTCTCCAGCATAAATAATAATTAAACGATATATTTTTTTAAAAAACTAAAACTAATTTTATTTTTTCTTACAAATGACGATCAACTTGACTTACTTTCTTAATTTATATGTGAATATAATTTACCTTGCATTGTCTTCTCAATCGTTGATAATGTTTGTATTTTTGCTTGGGATTGATACAATAAATAGGTACGGTGTGTGTGGCCTAACACACTCAGTCGGCAAGACAGAAATATAAATCGATCGGACAAGATTTATATTCTTCTACTAGGCAAGGTATTGACCCCACACACCTCTCCAACTCTAGTGTCAGTTCATGAATATAATTAATGATAAAAAAAGATACTAACTCCGATCCTAATTATAAAACACTTTCGTAGTGCCCTAGTAGATATAATTAGTACCGGAGAGAGTATGTTCATGATAATAACATCATCCAAAATATCAATTTATAAAATATTTTCTTTCCAACCAACTATGCATAACATTTTTACGTCAATATGAGTAATAATTAAAATTAAACAATCTGAATATCTGTCAATAATGCATAAACATACTGTTAAACTAAATGGATCAGTATATTGAATCATCTAAACCAATGTACAGAGATATCCTTATATAGGCCTAGACCACACACACACTCTTGTACACTTCCTATATGAGCCTAATACACAAAGACACAATACTAATTACTCATACTAACACGCCCCCTCAAGTTGAACACTATTTAACACAAAGTGTTCAACTTGAACAACACAAAAAATAAGGGGACAAGGTGAACTAAATTGACCAATTTTACAATCACAACAACTCCTTCATTTGAAGGCTCATATCCTTCCCCTTCACTGAGGATTTTCTTAATGATCTTATCATCAGTTACTTCTGAAACAGTCTTCCAAGATACCAATTCAAGAGTAATATGCAAGGATGCGTTTGGTGGAACTGCACCTTCATCACCATGTGCTGCTTTACCCTTCTTACCAAAACCATATTGCGGCATCACAATTTCCCTTCCAACAAAATACAAGCACTTCTTCTTCCACCCTTGCACTTTCTTTTCAAACTACTTGTTGAGGCACCCCAAGTAACATGAGAACTATGCACTCTTTCTCTTTACCATCTGAATCTACTTCCTCAACCAGTAGCATGCACCAGTAACAGTCCCGTAGAGATCTTCCGGCTATACTTGTCGTGACCTATAATCTCGATGGAATAACGTCACCAAGAATACAACCATCGATGGAATAACATCACCAAGACAAAACCGGCTAAACCTGTCATCATTGAAGTTGTTCAATATATCGTGGAAACTCCAACCTCGAGTCACTAAGAACACAAGTCACCAAGAACAATCGCGTAACCCGAGATCAAGATCGATCTTCGAAGCAGTATTTGGAAAGCACTAACCCACAATCAACATAAGAACCATGACAACCGTCGATTCTTGAAACCTCCAAGTTTACCATTGGAGCACCGCTATGTTCTTGAAACCTCAAATTGAACCGCATACCTCTGTCGCGTATCCGCTGTGTTCTTGCTCTGATAGGACCTCAATGGAATAACGTCACTGAGACAACCGAGAAGAGATTGACACCGTAATCATAGAAACTACGAAACCCTCGATGGAATAACATCAGAAACCTTTGATGGAATAAACTTTTGGTTTATCTTAAACCGCTCCATAGTCTCTTCACATTGCTTAACCAGTGGCATCACTTCAAACTATAAACCTAGAGCCCTCAAGGAACCAAGTTGTTCTAGAGGAATCTCAGTCCAGTCTATTTAAACCTTCATAGCACCTTGCCCTCTTCAACAATGCCTTGCTGTATTTTGGCGTAACCTCAAGGGCTAAATTGCTTTCATGTATTGCTCTGGGGTACTCACCAAGTCCCACTGGTTAAATTCCTTTCTCACAGCATACATTTTCACTTTGTAAAATGTCAGGTTAACATACTTTTCTTCTCTCATGTGACATTTCCACTTACTGCCTCCAATCTTGAACAGGCCTAAGTTTCCAAGACCAGAAACAATTGCAATCACATTGGGCCTCATAAATCTGCAAAATGATGCTCCAAAGGCTCTAATGTGCTTTATCTCAGAAGGAACAAAGTTCTTTACAGTGGACAAAGGTGGGAGATCATAATGAACATTGGAAAGGATATTTATAAGCTGGGTTAAATTGTATGATCCATAATGCACACATAACCATCCCTTGAAGGATCCAATAATATGCAGATGAGAATGCTCAAATGATTTTGCTCCTATCTGATAACATGTTACCTGATTGTATATTCTTTCACAGGAAGAAGGGTCTTCAGTGAGACCAATCGAGAACCAGATATATCGTGACCTCTGAATCCTTGATCTGTAAGGGGAAAATTGAAACCACACACCAAATTCACCGTAGGCGTGGAACCCTGAACCATCGTGACACCAGTTCACCGTGAGCCACAATCGAAATCAGTCCAAGAAGGGAGAGTCACCGAACCACACACCCTCAATCGAACCGAGAAGGCTTAAACCACACATCCAAATCCTGGAGCTATAAGAGAATCGCGAAATCAGTTCTTGATCCTAAACTACCGCGAACCACCGCGAACCAGTCAGAAACTACCGTCAATGCTCGAACTACCGTGAAACACCATCGATGCTCGAACCACCGCGAACCTCCATCGATTCTTGAACCACCGTGGAAGAATTGTGAAGCACCGTCGATTCTTGAACCACCTCGAACCACCGCGAATTTCAACCAAGAAAGGCTTGAACCATCGTCGCCAATTCCAATTTCACCGTCCGATTGATTGGAACACCCAAGAACAGGGACGAAACCTCTAATGCCAAGAGTAGACCGTCGGAGAATTCAGAACCTCCAAGAACAGGGAGCACAACCGACGAGAAGAGCACAACCGCGAGCCACCGTCTCTGATTGACCAAGAACCCAGGAACTCGCGAGCCACCATTGAGAATCACCGAGAACCACCGTAGATCGCGTGGTTCGCGACCAAGAAACCAGGAAAAGGGCGTAGCGTTATTGGGCGAAGTGAACCTGTCGCTCGTGGGATTTCTCCAGCCCTAATCGTGGAATCAAGAAGATGCAACCGGGTTGGAAATCAAGACCCGAAATATTGGACCAAAAGTTTTGGCTCTGCCTTGTCTTGGGCCCTTTCTTGAAACTGGGCCCTTGCTTCTTGTTTTTTTTTTTTAAATTATCTGGCCTAACCCGAAATCTACAACCTAGACTTATGATACCATGTTAAACTAAATGGATCAGTATATTGAATCATCTAAACCAATGTACAGAGATATCCTTATATAGGCCTAGACCACACACACACTCTTGTACACTTCCTATATGAGCCTAATACACAAAGACACAATACTAATTACTCATACTAACACATACACACGATCTGATGATCTGAGAATTAAACTCAAAATATTAGTGCTGGCAAATTTAATTTCCACGTAATTAATGGTGGATTTCTCAAGATATTCCAATCCGACAACTCATACCTATCTCTCTGCACTGTGTCACTTTCCATTTCCAATATGGCTTCCCATGAACATGTATCGTAAAATACTAAAATGTATTATTCCTATGACCCATTATTGTCACGTGCTATGCTTCACTTACGTTCGTTGTTCCCTTTGGCGCAAATCATCCTGACTAGCTTCCTTTTTTGTTGGTAGAAGTTTGTAATTAGTTTAAGGGTAAAGGATTTCTTTACTGGAGATAGAATTATCTTCAGTGACCTCAAAATTACGTCGTTTTGGATTTAATGAAGGGTGTTTCTGTAATTTTGTTTATTTTTAATCATATACATTTTTTAAAACACCCTTTATTAATTCACCTAAAATTACTAACAAACCCTTCATTAATTCAAAACGTAGTTTTGGGATAAGCTGGAGATAACTCTATCTCCAATAATTGGAGAAATACTTTTCCTTTAGTTTAATTAGTACAACATTATTCTGATTTCACAAATCAAGGAGGTTGCGAAGGAAATTAAACATGGAGAGTAAGAAATTAAGGTAGCCTTCCCAATGAAGCAAAGTAATATGGTGAAACAATTCATGATACATAAAGATTTTGGTCTCTGCAGTTGTAATCAATTTGAGTTAATCTCTATAGTTTTTTTTAAAAAAAAAAAAATTGGAAATCAATTTTCAGAATTATAGTTAACTTTGGTAGTATATAATCTCTAGAGATGACGTGTAATGTGTGAGAATTTTTTTGACAACAGTAGAAAATTTTGACAAAAATTGACCACCATTTTAGGAATTTCATTATTTGATAATAGAAATTTTTGATTTAGGTTATATAATAACTTGAGTTAAGGTGTAAAAATACACCAAAAGTGTACCAACACCAAGCATTTTTTTGGATGCAAAAGTGATTATGTGGTTATAAAAGTGGATCAAAAATACCCATTAACCGTTAATTGACCGTTAGTGTGACTTTTTTGTATTTTTAAGGGTAAAGTACAAAAATACACATGTGTTTTTTCCTTAGGAGCGCTCAACACCACGTGCTTTTTTTAGATGCAAAAATGCACATGTGGTTAAAAAATTGGTGCAAAAGTCACACTTCTATTAAAACCAAAAATATTGACTGTTAAAAACAAACATTTTGACTAACGGTGCTGACTTGGCATATATATTTACCATCTGAAAAAGAAAAAACTGAACACCCGAGTAGCACGTTCATCGTCCCATCCCTCCCTCAGACTCAACAAACCCTCCTCACATCTCTCTTTTCCGGCGAACCTCCTCCAATGGGTTCATCTCCGCTGCCCCTCTCTCGACGTTCCAAGCAAGCTCATCAACGTCACTTGTTCATCGTCCAAACTCCTTCCTCTCGTTCAACTCTCGGCGTTGTAGGCGCAACTTCCTCCCTTCATATCTTAAACCTCTGGCGACGTTGCAGTGAAGAAGAGATTGAGAGAGAGAATGAGAAACCTTTAAAAGTCAAGACCAACTCCATTTTGCGATCGTTTATCTTACACGAGGTTACTTTATGTCATGTGTGATGTGTCTTGCTCTGTTTTATTGGTTTAAAACAGAGCACGCTTAGCGATTGGCCCTCATTTGGAATAATATACCCCATTCTTGTCCCTGATATCTGACTGATTTTGTAGCGAACTGGAAGAGTTCTGGGTAAGGTGACAGTGAAGACTGCTTCAACCAGTATCCCTCGGCCACTACGAAATGGAAAGAATCATAGAACTTAAGCGTAAATTTTGACATTTCACAGAGATGTAAACAAGTATGGAGAGAAACTGGTGAGGGACCGCAACAAGGAAAATATAATTTACGATAAGCATGTTTTATTTATGTCAAATACTTGCTGGTTGCTACTCCTAGAAAAAGGAGAGAGAATTCTATTCAACGTATGGAGAAAATACTACAATCTCTTTCTTCAAGAGAATTTTCCTTGAACTGATGCCTTAAAAATCTCAAACAATAATAAAATTTTCATATCTTTAAGTTCGAATTGTTTATTCAAAAGAAGAATAAAATTGAAGTTAAGAGGTTGACACTGCTTTAATTTATTTTGTTGCAATACTTAACAAAAATTCAAACTCTTCAAAAAAAAACTTGTGTGGGTGTGATTTGTTTACCCCCACTTGATCCTTATTCTTCTTTATTCGGTTGGGAATCTTGTTCTCCCTTGTTCACCGCAAACCACAGGAGAAATTCTTTCTACTTTCTAAGCGTTCAAATCCAAAAATACGTAATCATGTTGAACATTTCGATGTGATAAAACTTAAAGAGTGAGTGGGTGACCGTACGATTTCAGTGTTAAATCATGTTATCTTCGCGCTTCACCCATCTCTCTCAAAATGAAAGAAGAAAATAATCGAAGTATTGTTCTTAGTCATAGGCCAAACACTGCCTCATCAAGTACTATGTTGCATGCAATTTTTTTCCAGGTCAATTGTTGGCATACGGTGAAGTGAAAGTTGAATTAGCTTCAGATAAGCTCACGTTTCTCGATGTATAACAAAACAAGATAACTCATTAAGAACTTAACCATCGGTAACGTACTTTTTAAATAAACTTTTAAAAAAGAAACAGTACTACTAGTTTACCCAGAACTCTTCCAGTTCGCTACAAAATCAGTCAGATATCGGGGACAAGAATGGGGTATATTATTCTAAATGAAGACCAATCGCTAAGCGTGCTCTGTTTTAAACCAATAAAACAGAGCAAGACACATGACATAAAGTAACCTCGTGTAAGATAATCAATCACAAAATGGAGTTGGTCTTGACTTTTAAAGGTTTCTCATTCTCTCTCTCAATCTCTTCTTCACTGCAACGTCGCCAGAGGTTTAAGATATGAAGGGAGGAAGTTGCGCCTACAACGCCGAGAGTTGAACGAGAGGAAGGAGTTTGGACGATGAACAAGTGACGTTGATGAGCTTGCTTGGAACGTCGAGAGAGGGGCAGCGGAGATGAACCCATTGGAGGAGGTTCGCCGGAAAAGAGAGATCTGAGGAGGGTTTGTTGAGTCCGAGGGAGGGATGGGACGATGAACGTGCTACTCGGGTGTTCAGTTTTTTCTTTTTCAGATGGTAAATATATATGCCAAGTCAGCTCCGTTTGTTTTTAACAGTCAACATTTTTGGTTTTAACAGAAGTGTGACTTTTTGCACCTATTTTCTAACCATGTGTATTTTTTCAGACCTAAAAAAAAGACGTGGTGTTGCGTAAACTCACGAGGATAAAGCGTGTGTATTTTTGTCATCTTTACCCTATTTTTAAGGTTGATATAGATGATGATTGAGCTAAATTTTATCTCAATTGGTAGTAAAGAACCGGATAAAACTTAGTCATCGTCCATATCGGCCTTAAAAATACAAAAAAGATTAAATTAATAGTCAATGAGTATTTTTGCTCCACTTTTATACAAAAAAAAGTACTTAGTGTTGGATACACTTTTAAGAAAATCACATATTTATTTTTACACCCCTGATAACTTTGGGAAAAAAGTCAAAAACCGATATGTTATGACCTGAAATATGCTTTTGGATACGAATTAAGGACAATAATGGACATAATACACCAAGATACGTATGGTATATATTCTAAGTTATCAATTAATAATGCATGTCTCTGGGCACGCGCGGTTGTGATAGGAACCGTTGTACGACATGACACATATGCTGTTTTTCTTTTTTTTTTTTTTTTTTTTTTTTTTTTTTTTTTTTTTTTTTTTTTTAAGGTGGGTGCTATTATATATATTATATTTGGACATGACATGATACAAATTTTTCTTGGTTTTTAGGGAATGGAAACAAAGCTATTAATGATATTTGGACAGTGATACTTCAGAGAAAACAAATCTTCAAGGGTGGGTTTTGATATCACCATCTTCTCTTTTATGTTTATCGAAGGAATGCACTATTGTCAGTTATGGTTGTAGCACCAGAGAAGCAGAAAACATACATGGATTGACAAATTCTCTCTATCATTGTTAATATAAAATATATTTATTTAATTTAATTATATTAAAGAATTTAGTTAAACTAATTAATATAACATGTTTTTGTAAAATATTTTAATTATTTTTTTTGATTATTATTGAGAAAACATCAATAAAAACAAATTAAAAAAATATTGACAATTACAAGAAATATATATTATATTTAAGATTAAAATTAACTCCTTAATTAGGTCTGACATTTGGAGGGAGTATATAATACTCCATCCCATTCTAATTATAAGATAACATTTGAGAGTTAATTTTGGTCCAATTATAAGACAACATTCTAATTTTTGTCGATTTCTTCCTAAAATACCTCTATTTTATTCTCTCAAGTATGTTTGGTTTTTTTATGATAACATATGTATATTTGTGTGTGTATATGTATATCTATGTATATATGTGTGTGTGTACATATTATATATATATATATATATATATATAGATATTTGTGTGTGTGTAATCACATATATGTGTGTGTCAACATATATATATATATATTTGTGTGTATATTCATATATATGTGTGTAGATATATCTATATGTATACACACACACACACACATATATATATATGTATATAGCAAGACCATTATTTCAATTAAAAAGCGTGTAGAAAGGAAAATTCTAAGTTGGAGAGATATGTGGTAGGGGTTGTTAATTCACTTTTACTTATGTCATTTTAAATTTATATAAGGACATTATAGGAAAATGAGTAAAATTAATTAATTTAACTTCTCTTTTTAATCTTTCCAAAATCAATTAAATATATCTTATAATTAGAGTCGGAGGGAGTATAATATAGTTTTGGTTCACTTCATGGTTTGGTGGTTGTAGTTGTGTGGAGTTATAAGTGCCTATGGTACGTATAAGTTGGTAAGGTTGAAGCGAGGGGCGGAGAAGGAATTTTAACGATGGGGGCGAAAATAAAAAATACTACTACCCCCAATTCTAAATCTATGAGAAAGTTTGTCGTGCAATTTGTACTACAAACTTTATCTTATATTTAGGACCCAATGGAATATATCATAAATAAAAGTACTTGAAATACAATACAGATCTAATATACAAAAAAATGAAAGAAATGTATTACTTAAATTAAGATCGCTTCACTTAACTCTTACTCTATATGTTTTCATATTGTTAAACTCATTTATAATTGAATCTGTGCTAAAACTGAAAACAATTTATTTTTCAATGTATCTAATCAAAGAATCATCAAGAAATTGGTCTTCTATTATATTTTGAAGCTTGTTTTTTACTATTTTTATAGCAGAGAACAATCTTTTAGTAGTTGTTGTAGAAACTGAAAAAGTGGGTACAAGCTTTCTCATTAATGGAAAAGACAGATTACCCATAGAGTATGAACAAAATAAGAAAGAGTAATTGCGAAAATAAGATGAAGAGTCTTAATATGTAGCAATAGGACTAATCCAGAAAGGAAAGTCCACTATCCACTCTGTTTAAGGATTGCCAGTTTAATTTCCTTGCGGCATATGAGCATTATCCAATCTCGCCTAACATCTAATTATAAAAGTCAATCCCCTGTTATGTATATTTCTTAAAAAAATTTAGGGGGGGCGGGGGCCACCCCTAGCCCCCCTCTAAATCCGCCATTGGGTTGAAGTAGTTGGTTGGGGTTTTTCTTGTTTTTGCCATAGTTGGTTTGGTTTTGTTATTTATGTTAGAAGTGTTTGTTTGTGGTAATTTGCTGCTGATATGTATGAAATATTTTTTTTTTCCAAAATATGTATGAAATCAAAGTATTGCTTTGGGGGAAAATTGCTAAGATATATGTATAAATAATTTTTTTAGACTTTATTTTGAAACCATTTTTTTCTTGTTTAGGACAAAAATCTTATTCGCCCGACTGACTTAAAATTCCTTTTTACATAATTCAAATTAATTAGAATATAAAGTAATTTTATCAACTAGATTATGGGGAAAAAAAAATAAAAATGAAAGGGACAATATCTTCTATTAAAAATATGTTGAGAATGATTTAAAGTTTTAAACTTAAAGAAAAAGAAAAGTCAAACTAGCCGTAGAAGATCGGTGGGCCCGCATGGCCATTTCGCCAACGGCCAGGAGTTTTGTCTTTGTTGCCGCGCGGTGGCGGGCAAAGAAATGGAAGTTACATTTCCCAAATTGCCCCGCCTCTAACAAAAGGTTCACCATGCCATTCTATTATTAAAACGTAAAATACTAATTGTTAATAATTGTTCAAAATAAAAACTTTTAATTTTTAAATACTAGGAGATTTCATTTTACTAGAAATATACTTGATACAGTAGATGAAATTTGTAAATATTTAAAATGAAATTGTCTTGCTAGTATGTTTATTGAATATATTTTTAAATTTTACCAAAAATATATAAATTGGATTCATATCATCTTAAACTATGGATCCATTAGTTCTTTATATCAAAAAATTAATCTCAATAAAAAAGAGTCTTTATATATAAACACGTGTTTGTGGTTTTTATAAGGTAAATTCCACATAGATAAGTTTTATATGAATTGCCTAAAAAAGTTTTTATACGAGTTGTTGATAAGTACATGTGTTTGCTGTTTATGCAAGCTAGCTTTAAATAATAAAAAAATAAACTGTATTTATCTGTAATAATTAGACTTATTTAGGTAAAATTCTTGTGAGCTGTAATTAAATCATATTTTTCTCTTGAAAAAAAATTAAGCGTATAATATGTTTATGAGCACACCCAAATTAGAATATGCCAAAAAAATTAAAGAAACCAAAAAGCTAAGCAGCCTAGCATCAACGGTTAGTAAATAATCACCAATAATAACACAACAGTGGCAACAGATGTAAATATTAATGAAAACAATGGCAAACTACGAAGATCGAGGCCCGCGTAAGTGCCCATCTTGTTAATGCATTACGCAATATTGGAAACACAGTGCATGAAAGGAGAGGGAAAGCGCGCGAGCGAGAGGGAGGAACTGAAGGAAGAAGAGAGAGAAAATAAGGGGAGATAATTGCAGAAGAGGGGTCAGGTTTCATATTATTATCGTTATAGCCCCGCCATTGTGAAGCCCCTTCTGCAACGACGATTTCCCAGGGTATCATTTTCCGTTTTTCTTCATGATCGCCATGTAAAGACGACAGTGAGAGAGGAATGAGGAATCGGGAATCTATTTTGGTATTCCGGGAGTGGAGTTTGGATGCTCTTAATTATGTGCTTGATTTTAAATCAATTGGTAGAATACATTGTTTTTTCCCACGTTGGGTGGTAGTTTCTGTTAAAGGAATATCGGGTTTGAGCCGCTGATCGTTGAATTCGTTTGGGTGATCGACATTTAATTAACGATGGTACCTATTACCAAACCTTCATTTGCGTTAATTCAGTTTACTTTTCTTTTTTAACAAGTTTAGAATTTGTAGCTCTTGGGAGATATGCGTATATCTGGTGATATTATTCTGTTCTTTAGTTGGTTGGAATGAGGGTAAATTCTTACCTTAGAGAAGATAGAAACAAACGTGTCCGAGTGATTTTACCATATGTCTGTATTATTTTACGATTTTCATAGCGAAGGTCTTGGAAACTGGTATAATCTTGATAAAGACTGTGTTTGTATATACGGCAATATTTGTGAGAGTGAAAACTGGTATAATCTTGAAACTTGCCTTTTATTGTGAAGGTCTTGCTTTTCTGTGAAAATTTAAGGATAAAACGTTTCCTATGTCATAATCTTCTATAAACTTTTATGATTTTAGTTTTAACATCTGAATATTGTGGACAACTGGAAACTTTTTGTACCTCTTCTTACATACATGTGACACAAGTGTACGCATATTTTCGTATAAAATAGTTCTACTATCTTTAATGTCGCTTGATGATGGACTATATAAATCTTGCTCGATACGACTGTTTTGTATTCCATTCTGGTTTCTCTGAGGTGGCTGGCCATTACAATCAACAAAATTGAAGTGAACGTAGTTGAGCTAGTAAAAGTGCCTAAGTGTATTTCATCCGGATTAGCCTAGAATGTATTTTTACCTATTTTGATTTGATAGAATGTACATAGCAGAAGGATTCTTGTTTGCTCATGGATGATATTTTTTAAGCTGAATTAAATTTAAAGGGTTTTAGCTTTGACATGTGCTGCCTAATAACAATCTTTCTTTGCTTGTGACGTGGAAAGAAAAGTTTCACCGGTTAGTTTGCATGTATGCAACTAATTGTATTTTTTTTTTCTTTTCACTTGTGCTCATGTTAACTACTTGTATGTGCAGGCTACTTCAATGAATTTGAGAGTTGGAACTCAAGTTTTTGTTGAGGATCCTGAAGTAGCTTGGATAGATGGAGAAATTGTGGAAACTAATGGCGAAGAGATCAAAGTCGAGTGTGCATCAGACAAGACGGTGAGTCTTTGGGAATTCATTTTTATCACTCCTTTGAAACTGAGTGCATATATGAAAACACTATCTTTTTTCTTTATAAACACAAGATCTGGTATACTTCTTTCCTTTATTCCTTTGTTAATCTTTGTGTATGTTGCTCAAATGTTTACCGCCGAAAATGGTATGAGTGCTTGTAAATTTTATAATTGATTCCTTTTATTTTTACCTTTTTTACTTCCCTTTTGGGTTTGTCATCATATCCTTATCAAATACATGTACCGTAGTTGGATAAACAAAGCAAACATTTTATGTTTTCTGTAGGTTGTGGTCAAAGCATCCAATGTTCATCCCAAGGATCCCGAGTTCCCTCCTTCTGGTGTGGATGATATGACAAGGCTGGCATATCTGCATGAGCCAGGGGTTCTCCAGAATTTGCAGATTCGATATGACAACAGTGAAATATATGTAAGTATTGATCTGATTAACCTTACCTTTTGTTTTCTGTGCGCCCCAATACCCGGGAATGAAAATGAGATAATACAGTAGCCAGTTAGATGTGACCTGGGAAGAAACTCCTTGCATGTGTGTTACAACAAAATATCTATAACCTATAGTTGGGCCTTGATGAATGATAAGGGAACTACCCAACTCCTTCCCTCATGTATGCTATTCATTTCATTTTTCTTCCTACACGAAATACTGCCTTTATTGTTCTATTATCCTTTCCGTCTGTGGACTAAGAATATAGCATCTTTGTTCTTCAATTATACAAGAATTTGGTTTGTGTTCCATTGGCTTTCTTTATTGTCCACTGGACTGACCATCTTTGGAAATGAAGTTTAACTCCCTAATTGCGTTTCCAGACATACACAGGGAATATATTGATTGCTGTGAACCCTTTTCAAAGATTACCTCATTTGTATGGCCACGATGTGATGGAAAAATATAAAGGAGCAGCGATTGGTGAATTGACTCCACATCCTTTTGCAATTGCTGATTCTGCATATAGGTATCTAATCTGAGTTTTTGCGTCTTGGCTGCTTAAGTATCAGTAGGTATCTTGTAGGTACAGCTAAATCAATAACTTATAAGAACATGAAAATAGTGAAAATACCAATTAAAATGCTATATGATAAAGATTCCCACTAGAAAATGCCAACTTCAGCCTTCTTTCCTCTTTTTGAAATCTCATTTCAAGTTTTTCTACATTTAAAATCATCTAAAACAGTAGAAGTATTATCAGCCTTTTTCCCTCATCAACATTTTTTGTGTCAGTTTAAATTTGTTTCTCAGCTATTGGCAATTTTGAGACGATGAATAATTTGGACGACCTTTTTTTTTCTTAATCGCCTTTGGTATTTACATTATCTGCAACTTCTCTAGTTTCGAGAATTCCTTGAAAATGAGACTTAGGAGAAAATACATTTGCAGGTTGATGTTAAAAGAAGGAACAAGCCAAGCAATTTTGGTCAGTGGTGAAAGTGGAGCCGGCAAAACTGAGAGCACAAAGATGCTTATGCATTATCTTGCCTTTATGGGTGGGAGAAAGGAGTTTGAGGGAAGATCAGTGGAGCAGCAAGTTCTAGAGGTAACAAACAAAATAATTTTCTCTCCCTGCTTATTTGGGGAACCCTATATATTTATGTATATAATATAAAAACTCTAACAAGCTGCAAACAGTGTGGATTACTTCTCACATTCTATACAACACGGGACCTACACTCGTTGGAGGGAAAAACAGAGAGGGGTTGGGGAGGCAATTAAATATTCCGACTCTTATGTTCTTAATTTGGACCTTCTTTTTATTTACTTCACAGTCCAATCCTGTTTTAGAAGCATTTGGCAATGCAAAGACAGTTAGAAACAATAATTCAAGGTATTAACTCAGCTGTTGAGTAAGGTCCTCTTTATTCCTATCTTTGCAATTCTTATGCTCTTCTTTGTTTTGATTGGTTTGAATTTTGTTCTGACTTGAGCATAATGCTATTTCAGTCGATTTGGGAAGTTTGTGGAGCTACAGTTTGATCATACGGGGAGAATTTCAGGAGCTGCTATTAGAACTTATTTGCTGGAACGATCCCGCGTCTGTCAAGTTTCAGACCCTGAGAGAAACTACCATTGTTTTTATATGATTTGTGCTGCACCAGAAGAGGTGAAATATTCTTCTCTTTGGATAACAAATTATGGCATACAGAAATTAAGTCTGCTTCTTTCTGAAACATTGTTCTTTACTGTTTAGCATTCTAATTTTCTCAGCTTATGACGTGGATATGCTAGTCATTGGTTATCAAATAAAATAGTCTGATTAGATTTAAATTTATCATTTTATGCCATGACATTATGACATATAAGGTAATCTGCTACAGATTTGGGACTACAGAATGGGATACAATGTAGGCAAACTTAATAATGCAAGTCTAGAAGCCATGAGAAGCTGCATTTTGAAATAAGATATTGACTTCTGCAGTATATGAGATCTGGAAAAAAAACCTTGCATGACTACCTTCATATTCGCTTTTTTTTTTTTTTTCCTGCGGCCATATTTCTCAAATGCGAGGCTTAAAGAATGGTTCAGAGGCTAGGCTTGATGATGTGGGAGTTAGACCTGAGAAACATTTTTTGGTATGAGGTGGGGTTATTGCAATACAAAGCCTCGTGGGATTGTTAACAAATGTTCAATGAGAATAATAAAATTCAGAATAGGCGTAAAACTATTTGTCTGGAAGTGGTTTTGACTTTTGGATTTGTTTTGCTAGTTGGATCTTCTTTTACTTGCCTGACGTAATGAGTGCTCATTGAGAACTTATTTGCTATACCCTCTTTATTTATCTAGGATCTTAAAAGGTTTAAATTGGAAAATCCAAGAACATATCATTACTTAAACCAATCAAATTTCTTCGAATTGGATGGATTGGATGAATCCAAGGAGTACCTTTCAACTAGGAGAGCTATGGAGGTTGTTGGAATCAATTCTGATGAGCAGGTACCCTTCAGTACAGTGTGTATGGATAATTTTGTTATTTGTTTTCTTCACAGGTTTTTGTCACGCGTCTTTTCAGGATGCTATATTCAGAGTAATAGCTGCAATACTTCATTTAGGAAACATTGAATTTCAGAAGGGGGATGAGCCGGATTCCTCTGAACCCAAGGATGATCAATCTCGTTCCCACCTAAAAACCACAGCTGAACTTTTGATGTAAGTGATTTTCCCCCTTCATCTTAGCATTTCTACAAAATTGAAATTTACGTCTATGACTGGAGTTTACTTATTTCTCAATGCTAGGTGCGACGAGAAGTCACTTGAGGACTCCTTGTGTAAACGTGTCATGGTAACACGTGGTGAGGCCATAACAAAGTGGCTTGATCCAAATTCGGCAGCTCTCAGCAGAGATTCATTGGCCAAAGTAGCTTACTCAAAGCTGTTTGACTGGTAACTGTTTGTGAAGTTTGTGAACCTGTATATAAGTTTCAATTACTTTAAAGTTTAAAGTTCTTGTGAAGGTTAAATTGCATATACATATTTACGAGTTTTTATGGTTTAATCAACGTAAATACTATTGGTCCAGGATTGTCAACAGGATTAATAACTCTATCGGTCAAGATCCAAATGCGAAGAACTTAATCGGGGTTCTGGATATATACGGATTCGAGAGTTTCAAGACAAACAGGTGCTTAACCGGTACGCTTTTGTCTTTGTTATTCACAGAAATAATTTTTTTTTCTGAGAATTTTTTGAAATGGTTTCTATCAATGAGGTGGGATGCTTAATTAAATAAATTAATAGTCCTGCAAATGTGAATTTTGATACAAAAGATGTAACTTTGCTAATCTTTGATGCATCAGTTGATGAATATCCATGACCTGAGACACATCTGTTTTCATTTTGACTTTCTTTTGTGCTGTTCATGCACATATCCTTGATAGTTTATAGGGATGCAGGGGCCAAATTGCTCCGCTAGGGTAAATAATTATTGGTGATGAATTCTTCTTATAAGGCTGCCTTAATTTCTTTCTTTCTTTTCTCTGTTGACTTACTAATGCAGAATGGTTATGTTTTCCAACTTTTTACGTCATATAATGGGTCCTGTGCAGTTTTGAGCAATTTTGTATCAACCTGACAAATGAGAAATTACAGCAACATTTCAACCAGGTTTCATTTCATACATTTTCTCTACTTAGTACCCATCATCTACTAAACTAATTACTGTTGCTGACTTGTGTTATCACATTCTTTTTCTCTTTTTCTTGTACACATCAATATTTTATTTAACAGCATGTCTTCAAAATGGAGCAAGAGGAATATACAAAGGAAGAGATTAACTGGAGTTATATAGAGTTCATTGATAATCAGGATGTCCTTGATCTCATCGAGAAGGTGGGCGATCTATCCAAAAGCCCACTTTTCACTCTAGACGAATTATATTTGGCTTCTAATTCCTTGTATCAAATGATCCTTAATGATGATCCCTAGAATCAGTTACTTTCATCATAAAAAGAAGATATAGTTGGTCATCTGAGATCTTATGGAGAATATTATTCTTTGGAAATTTGAAGTTTCTGAGTAACATGATGATCTAAAAATCTGTTCAGACCATTATGTGGCATAGACGAAATCTATCATCCTGTGATGGTCACCAGACTTCATGGACCTTATCCTGTGAATTTGATTCATTTCATCTTTTGAATATGATATCACATGACTCAACATTCTTTGACTTCAACACTCGAAATCTTATGCTTACCTTACGTATTTTGGCACTTAACTATTTACTATAGCCGTTTTTGTCCGTTTTACTCATTAGGTCTGGTCTCTGTTCACTATTTGAGACAAAGTGTATCACAATCTAACAATTTGACACAGTAGGAAGTTTTCAGTCGACATTTAATGCAATCTTAAAAACTATGAGTGAGAAAAATCAGCTTAAGGATCTGTTCATAAAAGTATTTTGCTTGATGAGAAATCCCACATATGTATCTCAACTAGGATCTGGATATTCATATTTGGGTCCCCTCCAAGCGCTAGAGTAGAAGTACCGATTTTTGACTTCATAAATTTGGCTTCGCATAATTTACTTCTTGTGGAGGGGTAACTGAACTGCTGGCTAGTTTGCTTATGCTTTTAGTTTCCGTTCTATGCATAAAATAGAGTTTGTCATTTTCTTATTTTTTGTTTTTCTAAACTATACTTTCATAAATACAGAAACCAGGCGGCATCATTGCGCTTCTTGATGAGGCTTGGTATGTATTAAATGATAAAATGACGCCATTGCTTCCTTTCTTGACATTTCTGATAGATATCTGCAGTCCGATGGTTCATAAGTGATTTACATTTTTTTCCCTTCTGGTTAGATACAATTAGATCTGCTTATGCGTATACTTGAGATTGTAAAACTGCTCTGCTTATTCGTTACAGTATGTTTCCAAGATCAACACATGAAACATTTGCCGAAAAGTTATATCAAACTTATAAAGACAATAAACGCTTCAGCAAACCAAAGTTGTCTCGTACTGATTTCACCATCTGCCACTATGCTGGTGATGTATGTGATGTATATTTTGGTTTAAGGAGGTCTCTACCTTAGACAACAAAAGCAAGAAATGTAAATGCCAAACTTTTAATTGCAGGTCACTTATCAGACTGACTTTTTCCTCGACAAGAACAAAGATTACGTTGTCCCCGAGTTCGAGGCACTACTCAATGCTTCAAAGTGCTCCTTCGTTTCAGGATTGTTTCCACCTCCACCTGATGAAACTTCCAAATCATCAAAGTTCTCCTCAATAGCCACCCAGTTTAAGGTATGTTTGCTTTTTCAGGTATACTTGATGGAGCTAGGATTTGTAGATGAGGGGGCGAGTTTCTAAAGCAAAGTGTCTAGGAGTTGAAGAAAATTTTTATGAAGAAGTGCAATTTTTAGATAAACAATTTATGACAATAAAATCAATCAATATAAACTTTTCTAGAGTCAAATACAAACATTGAATGCACTTTTTATTGATGTTAAATTTTTCGAGGACTGAAATATATAATATTATTAATAAGAAAAAAATTAATCTGATTTATGTTTTATTATTTTCATTCTTGATACATTTTACACAGCAACAATTGCAATCTTTACTTGAAACGCTCGAGTGCTACAGAGCCACATTATATTCGTTGCATAAACCGAATAATCTTCTCAAGCCAAGGATATTTGAGAACACTAATGTTTTACAACAGCTTCAATGTGGGGTAAGTTGAATTCTATTCTGTTCATATTTTCTCGTAGGTCGTGAATATCCTTCTCAATTGATCAGGACTTTGTGGGTGTTATCTGTAGGGAGTAATGGAGGCAATTCGCATAAGTTGTGCTGGATACCCTACTAGAAAGCAATTTGATGAATTTGTTAAGCGGTTTGGAATCATAGCACCCGATGCTTTGAAAGAATGGTATTAATATCTCTTTTCCTGTTTATCTCTTTCAATTTCTTTTAAAATATGCGACCTTCAACTATTTTAAGCAAATTGATGATGACCATTTATTTACAGCCCTGATGAGGGGACTGCTTGTGTGAAGCTGCTAGGACAAGTGAATCTTGAAGATTATCAGGTACCTACGATCCTAGTTGATATTCAAGCCAGTAATAGTTTTTGCTTAGCATGGGATGGTAGGAATTACCAATAGTTTTCTTTTTTTCTTTTTAACCATTTTGACTTATTTTTAAGAAAATAATTTTTGAGTTACTGTATAATTTTTTGGTAAATTTTGCTTGATTAGTCATCCTCTGACAAAATAATACCAAAAAGGAAAGCATCAAGTGTTACAGCTTGTTGCTGACGGAGTTTAGTGTTATTATATTCATAATCTGTTGTGGTTTCTAGAGACAAAATTACATTCTTGCTGAAATTTCTTGTTGCAGGTGGGCAAGACTAAAGTATTCCTGAGAGCAGGACAGATGGCAAAACTAGATGCATTTCGTGCTGAAGTCTTGGGACGATCTGCAATCATTATTCAGAGTAAAATCCGCTCATTTTTTTGCCACAAAAAATACTTTCTGTTGCGGTTGTCTACCATACAAGTACAAACAATCTTAAGAGGTATTTACATGAATTCTTATCCAACCCGATGCTAAAATTTTGGCTAATTTTAAGGATTTTCTGAAAGTTCTCCCTTTTTCATGTCCTATTAATTTAATGTAGGAGAACTTGCGCGCTGTCTGTGCGAGAAAAAAAGGAGGGAAGCTGCTTCTGTAAAAATTCAAAAGAATGGTCGTATGCATATTGCTAAAACATCTTATAAAACTTTGCGTGCCTCAGCCGTTTCCGTTCAAACCGGCATGCGCTGCATGGCTGCTAGAAATGAGCTCAAGTGCAGAAGGCGGACAAAAGCTTCAATTGTCATCCAAGTAGGACATAATTTTGTTAAAAACAGAGAACTAGAATCATGCCTAAGAGAGTTTTTTTTTCTTTTCTTTTTTTTTTTTTTTTTTTTTTTGGTTTCCAACAAAATTTTAGCATTGAGTTGAATAAGAGAGTGTTGAACTTTTTTTTTTTTTTTTTTTTTTTTTTTTTTTTTTGGGGGGGGGGGGGGGTGTTGTTTAGTATGACATTTCTTAAATTCGTTCTGTCTTTAGCAAGGGATGTCAACGCGAAAAGTCTTCTGTTTCCACTTCCTCTTCAGCGGAGCATGTTTCGGTTAAAAAACGACAGAACAAGGCTCAGGAACTGGAAGTGCTTGGCAGTTGTTGATCATTCTATAATTATACAATATAATATCTAATTAACTGTCCTTTTACATTAAAAAAAAAAAAAAAAAAGGTTGAACTAATGTGAGTTGATGTTTATCAGACTCACTGCCGAGGTTATGTAGCCTACCTCCAACTCCAGAGGCTAAGGGAAGCAGCACTCATTGTACAGTGTATCTCGAGAGGAGAAATGGCTCGTAATGAATTTCGAAAGCTTCAAATGGTGATTCCCTTGTTTGTTTCTTCATAATTCTATTAAAAATCTGGTTTTTTTTTTTTTTTTTAAATTCTAGACAAAAATATATATATTCTTTACTTGTTTATAATGACAATTAGTGTCATTTGATTTTTTTTCCCCGTTTTGTTTGAGGGGTAACTATTTGCTTAATTGTTCACATATTTGAAAAGGTTTAAACTTTCACTGTTTGCAGGCTGCTAGGGAAACTGGTGCTCTCAGAGCTGCCAAAGAAAAACTTGAAAAGGAAGTTGAAGAACTAAATTCTTCTCTACAAATGGAGAAGAAGATGATGGTAATTTACTTATTTTCAGTTGATCAAAATGTGGAAGTTATGGTTGACCAAAAAAAATGTGGAAGTAATTTTTCTCTGGTGATTGCCCTTAGATGATTTTGTCTTCTTCTCTAAATTCTTCATTTTTCAAAAAAATAAAATAAAATAAAAACCTTTTCAATTGCTTTGTGTGTACACCGGTCACTTCTGTGTTCATTGAAGTCCCCTGTCAGTGCCTGCAGTTTCTAAATAACTTAGTACACAAGTTTTGTTCCCCCGGGTAGAAAAATCTCACAACTTAAATAGAGAGCTTGTTTTGAATGTACGTTTTTCACTATCAAACTACTATTGTACATTGCTATTGATTTTTCTATGACTGCAGGCTGGCTTCGAACAGAAAAATGCAAAATTGCAATCTGCCTTGGAAGAGACTAAGGAGGAAAATTCAAAATTGCAATCTGCCTTGGAAGAGGCTACGGAGGAAAATTCAAAATTGCAATCTGCCTTGGAAGAGACTAAGGAGGAAAATTCAAAATTGCAATCTGCTTTGGAAGAAATTAAGGAGGAAAACGCAAAACTGCAAACCTCCTTGGAAGAGACTAAGGCATTGCTCTTTCAGGAGCGCCAGGCAGCAAAAAATGTGGGTGAGCCAAATTCTAATACAGAAGAGTTTCCTGTTGTTGATAATGATTTGGTCATGAAGTTAACAACAGAAAACGAACATCTCAAGGTAAGCGTACAGACTATGTTTTGAAGTTTGTGTTTCTGGACTAGTTATAATTTGCTTATGTTCTTCCTTATTGTTGTCTCTGACTTTTCAGGAACGGGTTAAGTCACCGGAAAAGAAAGTTGTTGACCCCGAGAGGAAATCTGTAGAAAGTGAGGGCAAGCTTACTCTAGAACAAGATGCTAGGTCACCATCCATTCAAGAGCATGATGCAGCAAGCCAAGCAGTTGATTTATCTTCTGGTATACATGAATTTCCAGTTGGTGACAATGAATTAAACAATAAGCTTGCTGCAGAGAATGAACATCTCAAAGTATGTGTACATAAAAGTCTGAAATATGTTCTCTTCTCTTCAATTAAGACTCTACCAAAAAAAAAACGTGAAATATTTTTTCTGATCATATATTTTTCTTATATCCTAAACTAGTTTTGACATTTGACTCTGGCTTTGCAGGCACTGGTTAATTCATTAGAAAAGAAAATTGACGAAAGTAACGGGCTTAGTGAAGAGCGCTTGAAGCAAGTGACAGAAGCTGAAACGAAAGTAATTGAGCTGAAGATGGCTAAGCAGAGGTTCTTATATTGGCTTCATTTCTTTAAGACTATCAAAAATACGTTTGATGTTGTCCTGGTTAAATATTTTGCTTATGTTGTATCTCAGGCTTGAAGAAAAACTATCTGATCTAGAAACAGAGGATCAAATTTTGAGGCAGCAGGCTCTACTGACTTCATCTTCTAGGAGAATGTCAGGAAATTTATCATTTTCTAATTATCAGGTAAACAAAAAATAAAGGTTTGGAAATCACGTCTCTTTAATGGAGACTATATTGACATCTTTTTCTTCTCTTACTATTGCAGCCTTCAGAGAATGGTCATGGTGTAAGTGAGGATATTTTGATCAGAAAGCTTTCTTCTTATGTTGTACCAAGAAAAGATAACCCATCTTCTCGTCATTGTAATATAGTTTTTTTAAAAACGCCTATTTTCTACAGGATGCAAATACTCTAAGAAAAAAATTTGGTACAGAGGCTGATGAGTTGAGGAAATCTCTGGCTGAAAGACAACAAGTATGCTCTGGATGGATAATTGTTGCTTTCTTGTAATGATTCAGTTCAAAAATCGATATTACTTTTCGTGAGAATCAGCATTGATTAGGTACTTTTTGTTTCCCTTGGAGTAGGAGAGTGTAGAAACTCTTCTGAAATGCGTGGCAGAAGCAGACCTTGGGTTCAGTGAAGGGAAACCGGTTGCAGCTTATACAATTTATAAGTGTTTTCTGCACTGGAAATCTTTTGAAGCAGAAAAGACAAGTGTATTTGATCGTCTTATTCAGTTGGTTGGTTCTGCTA
Organism: Acacia acuminata; assembly: GCA_019022655.1. Classification (NCBI taxonomy): domain Eukaryota; kingdom Viridiplantae; phylum Streptophyta; class Magnoliopsida; order Fabales; family Fabaceae; genus Acacia; species Acacia acuminata. The sequence goes on from JAFJYI010000023.1 coordinate 1,011,061, forward strand.
TAGAGGTAATTAATACACAACAATCTGTTTTTGGGTTATTACTGTTAGTTTTTGCCCCCGCTCTTTAATATAAGACCTAATAAAGTTCAATTTCTCAATTATAGTGAGTCTTATTTTAATGACCAAAGGGGAGAGAGTATTTAGCAAGTCTCTCTCTCTCTCTCTGGGGAGGGGGGTTGACTAACCTTGATAATGCAAAATTCACTTGCAATTGATATTTTATACCATCATGGTGAATCTGTGGAAAATTCTTTTGCCATTTTGCTTTGTTCTTCTTTTAAAATGAAGTTCTCGTATTTTCAAAATACTTAGATCTCAGCCTTATCGTATTTTTGAAGCTCAAAGATGGCGATTCCTATGGCAGTGTGGGAACCTTTTCAATAAATAAGTCAAATTTAACAATTTCATTAAAGAAGTTAATTTTCTTAAATAACAAGCAATGTAAACACACATGCATACAACCATCGTGATGCCTAGGCTTCAAAACTATGCTATGTTCTCATTCTTTCTCAGCATGATAAGAAGAAACATTGAAAAAGAATATGGAACTTTCAATGATAGAGACAAATTTGGTGTTTTTTTTAACTTCTTAAAATGAATCCCGTTTGATGTTTTTGCAGGATCAGGACAATAATGGTCACATGGGTTATTGGTTATCCAATACATCTGCATTGTTATTTATTCTTCAGCAAAGTCTCAGACCACCTTCAGCACAGAAGCCTCCTCCCCCTGCAACATCTTTTTTCGGGAGGATATCCCAAGTATGAAGATTTATAGTTATTTATAAATACCTAATTAAAAACTTGTTGCACGTGACATGAGCTGCAAGTAAACTGCTCAAGGCATACATCACATCAGTATTTACAAGAACGTGTAAAGTTTTCCGAAACGTATTATTTGTGATTAAAGATTACATTATAAGTCTTATATTAACATTATAATAATCTGACCCCTTCTCTTTGGAAGCTCTTGATCTGTCTATCAAATAATATTGGTTACTCATGTTATAGACTTTTTTTGTTAGCTTTGCATCGATTATAGACTCACTATTCAAGTTGGTTTGCATCTTATCATGCTTCATATCATAAATAGATTGTTAAAACTCAATCTGCAATACAATTCTTTTTCTCAGGGTTTATTTATCTTACCATCATTAAAAAATGTTAACGTACACATTCCTGACTTATTTTTTAGTTAGAATAATAATACCTAACTCAAAATCTGTACAATGATGTTTCTCAGAGTTTTCGTTCATCTACTGCCGGTACCTCACTTGATACAATTCGCCATGTTGATGCCAAGTATTCAGCTTTGCTTTTCAAGCAGCAACTTACTGCATATGTCGAAAAGATTTATGGAATTGTTCGAGATAATTTGAAGAAGGACTTGTCGCCTTTGCTTACTTCTTGCATTCAGGTATGGAGGTTCTTTATTTTTTTCCCATCACATGTAATGATGACATTATAGGCTGTGTTTCTTAATCAGTGTTGTACGAGACAGTTTGATTTTGGTTGACTAAATGTTAAATGTCAAGTTGCTTATTCCAATTATGCCAATCCAGGCACCTAAAACATCAGAGCAAAGCCTGTCAGATGAACAGTCAACTGATAATAGCGTCCCGGCTGGTTCTTGGCAGAACATTATTGATTGCCTTAACAAATTTCTCAATATGATGAAAGAAAAACATGTATGTATATTAAAGTTTAGTCGTTCAGCGATTGGTAGTCCCTCGCCTTGCCTATGCCTTTTGTTGTTGTAGAGCAAACTGACTTGTACATTTTTTTCAGGTGCCTCCTGTTCTAGTTCAGAAGATATTGACCCAGGTTTTCCAGTACATCAATGCGCAACTCTTTAATAGGTAATGTATCTTTTCTCCTTTGATAATGGTAATGCTATGATTATATGCATTTGAGTTTGATATGTCAGTTGTGCATTCTTGATTCTCCAGCCTCCTTTCAAACAAAGAACATTGCACATTTACCAATGGAGAATATCTAAAATTGGGATTGGCTGAACTAGAAAATTGGTGTATTGAAGCCACCGAAGAGGTATGCTCCTTTATTAATGCCGTTTAAAATTTATGAATAATAATTTAATTTCTTATTGGCTCATAATAACTTCTATTGCAGTATGCTGGGTCATCTTGGGATGAACTCAAACCTGTGAGGCAAGCAGTTGGATTCTTGGTATGTGCTATACTTTGCCTTAAACATCTTTTGCTTTAAATTATTTAGCAACCTGCCGATCTTTGATCTTTTAGTTTCATTCGCTAATATCAGCCTCTCATCTATTATTTAATGATTTAACACCATATATATTGTCGCAAGATTCTTTTCACTTACTCTTCCTCATTTAATTTGAATGCAATGTTTCTTCCAGGCTAAAACTGAGAAGACCACGATATCCTACGATGATCTCACTAACGATCTGTGTCCTGTAAGTGTGTATTTCTCTTATATGAATGAATATTAACATGGGTGTATTGAAATATGGTCTTTTTTTTTTTTTTTTTTTCTGAAGAACTAAAATAGAAAGGTCAAAAGAACTCAAGAACTCTGGAAAGTTACGCATGCCAAAACATGTATTTGGTTGGATTAACACCCAGAAAACAAAAGTAATTGCATTTTAAGGAGAAGACCCTAACATTATCATATGGCACATTATTATATTATTTCATGAACTCTCACCCCTATCCGTTGAATTCAGATCCTGAGTGCTCATCAGCTTTACAAAATCTGTTTACTTTACGGGGATGGTTGTGACAGTGAACAATGCGTATCAACAGATGTAAGTGGTAGAAAATGATTAAAGATAGACATGCTCATTTTTCTCAGCCGTTGGGGTTATCTAGATTCTAGTTATTGTAACATAATTCTTTACGCAGGTCACTACAAGGTTGAAGCTTCTAATAACAGATGATACACATGAAGACCGCGACTCCTTCATGTTGGAAGATAATTCAAGGTCAACCTCACTCATCTGCTCGTATTCTAGGCAGACTAAAGATATTATATTCTTTCCATGAAGAATAAAATTCTTGACATTTCTTTGTTTTCCATCTGCAGTATCCCATACTCAGTTGATGAGATTTCTTATTCCCTTCATGGAGATAACTCTTTAAAAATACAAGCGCCAGCAGAACTTCTTCAGAACTCAGCCTTCCAATTTTTACATTGAGGCCATGGTTTTGGTATTCATAGTTCTCCACAGATGCATCTTACACTTCCAGATTCAAAATCTCCTTCCTGGTCAGACACCAAGCTGTAAATCCATCCTTGTAGCATCTGTTGCCTTCAATGTAAGATATCTTCTCAATTAGTATTGTATAGCATAGTAGGCTGTTTCTGTAGTTAAAAGGGTGGGATAGGTTTCATGCTGTCAGTTTACTTATTCTCCTATTTCATTTCTTACATTTTTTATGGGCACTAAGGTACACTTCTTTGTAGGGTATAGTTCTTTTTTCTTTTTTGGGAGGGGATTGAGAATTAACATGTATGATGAGAGGAGTTGTTCTGCCACGAATTGGCCACTGTTGTAAGAGCATTGCTCTTTGTAATATTGTAGGGGTATGAGGTATCACAAGCTACTTCCGAGCAATTCTGACACTAAAGGTCAAAAATCAATAAAATATCACAAGTTTTCTTCCTGTTATTGATCTATCGAGGACTATTTTGTTCGTCAACTTAACTGTTATATGTTCATGAACTATTGCCTCAAATTTGAAAGTCCCTTGACACAGCCACACCTTAATCAGGGGCTAAGATCACATGCTATTACTTCTTTTTCAAAATTTAGTATTAATGTACATCGCATTACAGAATCTTTTTGTTTTGAAATAGCAGGTATTCTCGGCAATATGTAAACTACGCATATATGTATCATTTTCAGCTTCAATGAAAGTGAAAGGAAGTTTTTCTTTCATCATATTGGCTGCATAAACTACGATACCATGCCTTGTTGATATGGAGTACCTTCGTTAAGACCATCAGGATTGAGCTGGAGATAATTTTAACATTCTTCAGTCATTAAGCTTAACCAACAAATTTCCTCACTTGTCCAATAACATTGAAGATCAAATAAAACCAAAACCAGATTAAGAATGGACCAAATCGGACAATAGCAGATTGACTGTGGGTAAATATATAAAAATGTGAGTCTCTTCATCACAACAAATTTCATCTCTTTCAAATTTACATGTGATAACCCACACATTTTATGTAAGGAATAGAAACATAGTCAGTCTTTCACCTACTCTCTATTCTATGATTGTTGAATTAGACCACTGGAATTTATTTGATGCGTAGAGAATGAGCTGGTTCTTTTTCACACAGAAACATATGTTCCATTGGCACACAGATAAATTTAGCAAAGTTCATCCAGTAATTTATAAACATAATAATGAAAATATAGAAACGTGACTTATGCCAGCATAGGCCAAGTCCAAAAATATATTATTACCTTCAGTCCTTAATAAACCCCACTTTGATGAAGAAATTGAACTACAAAGTAGGTCTGCAACCTTCTATTCTATTACTATGATGAAAAACTAACTTCTTAATTTCAACAGTTGACAAGCATTTAAGATTATAAAGCTACAGGTATAAACTTCGTTAAACTATATGCTATGTCACATGATCAAAAGTAGAGTATTACCCCTAGTCCTAAATATAAGACATAATTGATTTTTTTGTAAAGAATAAAGAAACTAAATAAATTGCTTTAGAGTATTTATATTTATCATTTTTCCTTCAAAGTTCAGACTAATTTGTATGACTTATAAACTAATATATAATCAAATGACACACAATAGATATTATGATTAAATCATTTATTTAACTTCCTTAATCTCTGCAAAAAAAGTCAACTATGTTTTATATTTAGGACCAGAGGGAGTATAATTTTTCACTCAATGCCTTGTGTTTATAGCAAACACATTATTCAGAGACGAGGCATAAAGCAGCAGAAGACAATGTCACTCGTATTACACATAAGCAATGAACCACATTTGGGAAAACAAAGAAGTCACATGATACGAAAATTTTCCCAATATGGGGAGAAACTAAATGAATATCTTTCTTTTCTCACAGTTACAATCAAATGAGAACAGAAAAAACAAATATACTGTCTAAGTAAATTATAGATTCTAATGCCATCATGAAGCACTCATCTTAATTCCTGTTTTAAAGCGTGTAAATTCACAGTGACGTGGCAGTTGACTAACAAGAACAGAGAAAATAAGAACCAAAAATAAAATTAAAAAAGTAGCCAGAAGGTCAATTCTTACAAAGTTTAAGCAGTCACTATGCCTCTATGGTGTGATACATTTGGGCAAAATTCAAACATAAGTGGCGGTCTCTGTTATCCCCCCAGCCTCCCCAACCCTTGAAGCCCGCATTATACCCAGGCTGATTTTTGTAGATGCGCACTTCCCAGTCCGATCCAATGTTAGGAACGTTGTCCTGCTCCTCTATTTGAATGTTAACCATGCCATTGTCAATACAAACCTTGTTCTCCCCTTGACCCTGATGCAAACCACATTTCCCAAAGTGAACTGCACTAGTTCTTGGACCTCGTAGTGAGTAAACAGGACTGCCAAATGAGGGATAAACGGTTGCCCACATTGTGATATCCCAGTTGTAATCATCAAAAAAACAAAATTCCCTGGCCTTCATGTGTATTTTCCTCCAAACAGTTCTATTGAAGGAGTAACCCACATTTCCCATTCTTTCTGCAATCAAGCTTTCCCATCCTTCTCCTCTTGAGTTCACATCAGAAGGTGCCAAATTTGCAGCATAGCAATCAGAACATTTCTTAGACTTGAGTGTGATTAGCATCTGTAAATTGCGATATGCATTGGGGAATATCAAGTGGTCCTCTTCAATGAAAAGAATGTGGCCAGAATGCTTCCTTGTCTCTTTCAATCCATCCCAAACAGTGTTCATCATCCACCACCAATGATGCTTCAACGAAACAATCTTTGGCGACCGATGGTTGCCATACTGATCAGGATTTCCTATGCAATGTTTTTCACTAGCATCATCCTTATCCTTACAGTCAGAAGGTGCGACTCCAGGAAAACTAGTAGAAAACAGATGAGGTGAGTATGGAGCATATATCTGTTTAACTTGGCAGAACCTGATTCTCTCAATGATCTTGTTCATATTCTCAAAGTGCCCATCATGACTAACAATTAGTAAGGTCTCATTGATGCCTTCCACCTTTGAAAGGCTGTCAACAACTATTTGGAGATATTGAGGCCGGTTGTGAACATATAGAACAATAATTATATGATCATTGGCCAGAGTTGGATAAAGATCCATGTTTTTTGGAGGCAACTGATTTCTCTTTTCCAGCTCCGAGGATAAGTCATTTTGTTGGGGTAGGTGAAAGTTGTATAGCTGTCTAGCCTTCCAGACAGATGCTTTGCCATCCTCAACTTCATTTAAAGGCAGTATTGCAGTGGTTGATCTAGAATTAGATCCAAGAACAAATTGCAGTAGTATAACCCCAGATACCGTAATGAATACTACACATAATAGACGGCGCAAAGCCACATATCTGAGATGGGGTTTTTTGCTTGGTGCCATAGAAATAACTAACTATACAGAAGCAATAGAAGGGGTTTAAAGAAACTAACAGTTACAAAGCATTCATTGCTTCATTAAAGTGATCGCAGAAATAGCAACGTGCTCAAATTAGGCAAAAATCCATTAGTAAATATCGTTTAAATGTTAAACTGAACTAAGCACCCTAAACATAAGGTGGGCCAGATGTTGAGAAGTTGAAGCAGACAAACCAACTTCTAGTCGAAGCCCCCAATCTGATTTTATGAAAACCCTTTGCTCCTTCAAGAAGAGACAGACGAACAAATCAAGAGTCTTGAAGTAATAAAACCTGCAAAACCTATGGGGAGAGTTACAAGGATAAAGAAGGCGACAAAATCAAGCGAGGGGGAAATTGAAGAAAGAACAGCGGTCAGGTAAAAGGTATGAAACAGGTGATTGATGTTTGGGGAATAAAAACGTAAGGAAAAATCAAAGATAATGGAATGGAGTTGCCAGGTTCCTATCGAAGTGCCGGCAATTTCACGGAAGGCTCTTCTGGTCGCTGCAAGGAAAACGTTTGACTTGACTGAAAAATTCCAAATTTACATAATTTTATTTAAGAAAATGGGTGAAATCTGGTTTTTCCAATAATATCAAGAAGTAAGTTTATGTGTTATATATTTAGGTTAATATTTGGTTAAAATAATATGTCATAATTTATTTTAAAATTTCTCGTATAAACTTGATCTATTTCATTTATCTAAAGATCTCATTATAGTCTCATTTAGGATATGATATTATCACCACTAATGTCACTACTATTTTTTTAATCATTAGATTAGAATTTCATTAGGAGAAAAAAATGATAAAGGTAGATGAGATTCGATCTAACGGTAAAAAAATGATAGTGACAAAATTGGTAGTGACAATATCTTATCCCCTCGTTCTATATCAAAGTTGAGGTTAAAATATACTTTTAGTTTTTTAAGTTTAGATGATGTTCCATTTTAGTCATTTAATTAAAAAAAAAATGTATTTTCAATCCTTTTAAATTAACACCATTAATTTCATTGATGAAAAATGCTAAGTCAACAAATTTAAATGAGAAAATATCGGTGAAGTCTAAGGAAGAGAAAAAATATCAAAAAAGTCTCAACCCCAAATCTCCTTTTGATATTAATCACGAATTCCAATATCAAAAAAGTCCAGGTTGTCAAAATAGCTTTTCATGTTATGAAAATGATTTTTCTGTTGTTGAAATTTTTGAGTTTTTTCCTTTAGCGTGTAGAATTTTAGAAACACGAAAAAAAATTTGACAATAGGAAAAGCTATTTTTGACAACATAAAAAGCCATTTTCACAACGCGATATTTTCATAAGGAAATTTTAACAAAGAAAAAGTCATTTTAATAACATGAAAAACCATTTTAAAAATGAGACCTTTTTTATATCAGAATTTCATAATTAATATCAAAAAAGTTTTTAGGGACTTTTTTTTATGAGGGATTTGGGGTTGAAACTTTTTTTATATTTTTTTCTTCATTAGGACTTCACTGATATTTTCCCAATTTAAATACTAGCATGTCTTTTTAGAAGATTGATTGTAGAATTTATATGGAAAAGTGGTTGGACATTTCAATACTTTAAATTTATTGACTCATCATTTTCATTTTCCGTTAAAGAAGTTAATGGTGTTAACTGAAAATGTTCAACAAGTCAACATAGATGAGTCCATTTTTTTTTTTTTTTTTTTTTTTTTTTTTTTTTTTTTTTTTTTTTTTTTTTATAGAAAATGGTAATTAATAATGTCTTAAACTTATAATCTGCACAATCCATTTCGATCTTAAATCCTACTGTCCAATTTATCGATTAGTAGTGGAATAACAGTGTTGGTCTGTTGACAGACAATTTGTCCCTAAAAAGTCAATTATAAAATGGGTGTTGATCTTATAGAGAAAAGGTATTGGGCCCGTTAGGCCTATAAAAATAATGGACCTTAATTGTGAATTTAATTACCAGACGGGTTTAGGCCCAATAAACAAAAGGGAGCTATCATTCTAGTGAAACAAGTATAGGTAGATTCTTCCAATTAGAACCTCCTGATGACAGTGTCCTCCATGCTTGCTTCAAATTAATCTGGAAATGGCAGGGTGTTGAGAGGATATAGGTATTTATGTGGATGGTTTTTCTCAATAGGCTACCGACTAACGAATGGAGAAGCCGCTGGTCCAGGTCTTCATCCTTATGTGATCATTGTAACTTGCAAGTAGAATATTTACTTCATATATTGCGTGACTGTAATTTCGCAAAATCTATGTGGTTAGCTTTAATCCATCCTAACTCCTCTTCATTCTTTGGTGCTCCACTAAAAGAATGGATCCATATGAACCTTAAGAAGGAAATTGGAAGGTCATTTTCTACTGGTTGGCATCTAATTTTTGGAGTTGGTATATGGAAATTGTGGAATTGGAGGAACCAATCCATTTTCCAAGACAACTTCATTAGGCCAATTAGACCTGATATAGCTTTGCTCCAATCTTGGAAATTCTTTATCACTAATGCAGATCAATTGCAATTTGTTTCCTTGGAAGTATCAGTAAACAGAACTTGGCAATTACCTATTCATGGATGGGTTAAATTGAATGTGGACGGAGCCTTATGTCCAAGATCAAATAGGGCTAGCTTGCAGGGGTATTGAGAGATTCCCTTGGTAACTGGATTGCAGGCTTTGCTGCTCCAACTGGACTATGTAACTCTCATGAGGCTGAAGAGTGGGCTTGTCTTAAAGGATTGCAATTCGCATGGGATAAGGGTGTCAGAAATGTTATTTGTGAATCAGATTCAAAAAACTTGGTTGACTTGCTGAGTAAAAATGACAATTCTACCAATTCCAATATGGTCATCTTCGGCATTCAACGTCTACTTCAATAGTAGTGGAATGTAGATATTCAACATATAGGGAGATCCCAGAACGAGTAGCTGAAAGATTAGCTAAAGAAGGATTTTCTAATTATCTTGTTTTTGATGTTTGTCGTAATTTCTTGAGGACATTAGTGCTATAAGACTGTATGGGAATTTTCCCCCCTCCTACCTTACTTTAATTTAAAGGCTTTAGCCTCCGTTTATAACCAAAAAAAAAAAAAAAAGTATCGGTAGATTCATTATATCAAAAAATGAAAAAGTATAGGTAGATTCAATGGGACAGGGGAAGTCTAGATTGGGACTTGGTGTATTAGACTATTAGTATTTCACTGCTATTTCTTCAAAAAACTTATATCCTGGGCACTTTTTTATTTTACTAGTGATACATATAAGTACATATATATACACAAACATTTATACATACATACATATATACATAACTTATCCATTTTAATATGGAATAAATGGAGGAAAATCTTCCATTTACAAAATCTATTATTTGAATGGGCCTTAAATTTACTTAACGACCCATGCACTTTAACGAGTGCACATCTTTTTTAACCGCATGCAAACCTTCTTCAAGTATACGTAAAATAGAAGGTATTTGCACAAATTTAATACTCTTTTTGATCCTATTTATATAAGCAACTTTCTCTTTTTTGAAGTTGGTCCTTAAAGTAATTAACTTTTTTCTTGTAATCTCAAACTTTAAACTTCATTTTCTTTTTTTACCCCAATTAAATATATATCTTTATATTAATGAACCACTAATTCTCTTACATTCAATTATTTAATATTCATTCTCTTTCATAGTTTTTACTCATTATCTCTCCTATACTCTTTTCATAAATAAGGGCATATTTGAAAAGATATGACATTTTTGACACATTTATTATTTTTAATTTATCTTAACAATCAGTTTATTTTGCGCAATAAAAACAAAATGCTTATAAAAGGGATCGGAGGGAGTAATATGGTGCACAATAGCTAAAAAATGAGTTGTACCCGCAAGATGAGTTGCAAGTTGTTGAAGTTAAGTTGTACCCCCTCAATGATATGGGTCCATATATAAGTACCTTTGCGCAATAATTTTTGCAATGGAATTTTTTGAGCGATTTTTCCCTTTAATAGCAAAAAAAATGTATTCATACACTTTTCTAAAAGAATGTGTTATAAGATTGTCTGTTCAAATCCTATTGATATAATGATCTTGTTGGTGAGTATTTTTAAGTACTTTTGTAAATGCTTTTAAGCCTAAAAGTATGCTCTAACTCCAATAAGCCCCTAAGACCAATTCACATGAATTTTAAATTATATATATATATATATATATATATATATATATATATAGAACGCATCCAATCCATCTTTGGGAATCCTCTCTAGCTAGACAATCTACACAAATTCAAAACTATGTTTATAAAATCAATTTTTTTAAGAAAAAACTTATATTTTTTAGGGTTAAACACTAATTTTGCCATGAAAATATTGGTTAGAGAACATTCAAGACGAAAAAAATTTTGGTACCAAATTTACCCCAAAAGTATGAAAAAGGTAGCAATTTTGCCATAACTTAACAAAACCAAACTATCAACAGTTAGTTAATTGACTTATGCTGACTTGGCTTAGGATTAAATGCCGCATAATAATCCATGTCAGCGTCTCATTTATCTTTCTCCATCCTTTGTCTCACTTTCTCTATCGCTAACCCCAATCCCACTACCCTTTTAGTTTTCATGGACAATGACTCTACATGCAGAATTCAATGTATACAAACACAAGGAATGACAATGCTATATCTTCCTTTTGCTAACTCAATCTTAATCTACTTTGTTCAATATTTAAAGAACACTCTTTTTTAGAAAATATCAACCGACGCTTTTACCCCTTGAGTGAATCTTGGGACCAAATCAAAGTGGATCAAGCAAAGCCTTCGAAAGGATCATGGAACTGAAAGGAATTTTTTAAAAAAAAGGAAAAAGAAAAAGGAAAATAGCTTGAAAGGAAAGAAACTGAAAAAGAAAAATTTGGGAAAATTGGGTGTAATTTTCAACAAAAACCCTAGTTTTTGAGGAGGATGTAAAAAATCTAGGCTAAGCAGAAAACTTTGAGAAACAAAACAAATCTGTAATCGGTACCGACAAATATAATAATCCCAACAGAGAAGACCTATGCGATCCTACAAACTAGAAACAGGGGATCTTCCACGAATGAGCCCAATAAGGAAGAAGGTAAGTGAGAATGATTCGCCACAAAATCCATCAGAGCAGCCAAGAAATTTTAGGAACAGAGAACTCACCTCTTCCACGGCCGAGCGGCTATTAATTGAGTGGTTGTTGCCTCGAGCGACAATCGTCGCATTCGATGTCGTCGTCGACGGTGAGGGCCAAGGGTTTCACGGACTGCAATCGGATAGGGGTAGAGAAGCTGATGTAGAGCTCGTCAGACATGGAGACGGGCTCGACGATTTTGAAGATGCGGACGAGGAAGAAGGTAGGGAGGCAAGGTGGAGGATGTCTGATCTAAGACGCAATTGAGCCAAAGGGATAGAGAGAGAGCGAGAGGGAGGAGAGAGAGAGAGAGAGATGAATGATCTATTATCATTCAAGCTCACCCTCCATCGTGTTTCTTTCCCAGCAACGTGACATTTAACGATCTACGTGGAGCTTCCGTGAGATTTGGGCAAAATTGCTACCTTTTTCATACTTAAGGAGCAAATTTGGTACCAAAAAAACTTCCAAGTGCTGAGTGCTCCCTAACCAATCTTCTGTGGCAAAATTGGTATTTAACCCTATTTTTTAAAATAATTGAAAGTATCAATTATAAAAACTGATCTTCTTTAAAGTAGAGTAAAGATAGATGATAAATCCCTTTCCACTAGGTTTATACGCAAAGGTAGATGATTCGACATTGAACCTCTTTTTTACTATATGTGTATGACCAGTGTGATCCCCCCCCCAAAAAAAAAAAATAAATAAATAAATAAATAGAGATATTATGGTTAAATTAATAGTTTAGTTAATTGGTTAAAACTATAGTCTTTACAAAATATCTTAGTTAATGAGTCAAGTATGGGGTGTGGAATCCTCACCAAATTAATAGATGAAATTTTTTGTCTAATTATAATTCCTAAAGTTAGGATCAGTGGTCAATCACTTTTAAGTGAGGGTTGGTTAGGGTTAACCCAAATGGGTTACTTTGTTTTATAAGCATGTTGCTCTCATATCAATAATACATGATGATTCTTCAATTTTGTCCATATCATCTCTAAGCACTAGTTTTTTTGGTACAATCTCTAATAACTTTTGTTAACAAATGCATTTCGTTATATTTTATTTAGAATCAATTTTTGAAGGGAAATAGTCTAGGTTCACAACATCAATACATAGACTTGGTTTAGCGGTGTAAGGTCTTGTATATTGAGTTCAAGTCCCAAAAGAAATACTTGTATTAGAAGAGGCAACCACAAACTCAAACTGAATTATATTGAATGAAAATATATTAAAAAAAGAAAAATAGATTCACAGCGGGCATTGTTAAATAAGCTCATGAGCGTAAATGATAAATTAAGCAGGAAAGCATGTTATGCATTTGACATTTAAGGGAGAATTCGGGAAGCACATGCTAGCATTTTAGTTACTTGGGAAATTGATTAATGAGTCATTAATTAATTAGTTAGTTAAAATTAAAACCTCTATTTAATTAACGTCAATGTTGTTGACCATTCAATTTCCATTCTTGCTCCAACATTCATGTGATCACATGTGTCCCCCATGTTTCCCTTCTGATTGTGCCCCTTCCTCCACTTCACTCCTCAATCATTTTATCCAATTTCAGTTATTACGGTTAAGGATCGTTAGTTGCCCTCATTTATATAACTGCAGTACTCTACATTCATCATATCCCATTTTATAATTTTCAGGGGAATTAAGAATTATACAATAGAAGGTTAAAGGAGAAATTTTCAAAAGGAAAAACAAAATTAAATTTACAAATATACATATATTTTAGTACAAAGTTCATAAGTCAACTGTATTAATAGATGTTATTAGGTGTTTTCTAGTATTTCAAAAGAATTTAATGGTGGGTGTTTAATAAAATGATGGATCAATTTAGTTTAATTCGTATATTAATTTGTGAAGATACATAACATGATTGAATTTGAGTTGAATTATTTAATGGAGTTGGGAGCAGACAGGGATTGGGCTCAATAAATAGGTACAGCACATTGTAACTTCTGATTGCTTAGAAGAGAAATCTTCAAAAGCCATATATAGATTCATTGAACTCATTGAAAAGCTTCTCTTTCGGATCCCCACAAACATAGCCTCATAAAATTAATATGTCAGAATAAACTATACATGGGATCGTGGGATTTTTCATTTTTCAAATGTTTAGAAACAATTGAAAATGAAATTTTCAGGAGTGCGGAGAACTAGGTATTATATTGGGAGGTTTTTTTTGGTGGGGTTTCTCTTTTTGGGTTGGGGTGTGTTTACTTGCAACGTGCATGATGAGATCATGTTGGAGATGGGATTAGCTGGGTATAATTAATTGAGAGAATTACTAATGAGGTCTTGAGTAAGAGACTTAATTACAAATAATTAAGTTTTAATGACAAGTGAGATGTTATTTTTTATAGGGTGAAGGACCAATTTTGCCAACCAACTATTAATTCGGGAGGCGGTTTTTTTGCCAAATAACTTTTAATGAGACCAAAAAGGCCAAAAACAATTGAATTTCTAAAAAAAATACAACACCGTCGAGATCCCACTAACTTCCGTCTGCCACGTGGGATCCAATTTTGCCAACCAACTATTAAGTCAGGAGCGGTTTTGCCAAATAACTTTTAATGAGACCAAAAAGGCCAAAAAACAATTTAATTTCTAAACAAAAAACTACAACCTTTGTCGGATCCACTAACTTAACATGCGCCACGTGGGATTATGAAATCAGTGGTCCCTTATGTTTTTTGGTCAATGCCCAGTGGCTTTTTTTTGCAATTTTTTTAATGAATCCCAATTTTTTATCGGCATGGACAAAACTAGCTTATGACCTTTGGGGGCGCCGCGAGAAAAAAATGTGCGGACCTTCACGCCTTCCAGCGGCGGGACCTTCTCACCAGAGACCTTTGACCCTTGAGAGCGAGACCTTCTTCTTCTTCCTCCACGGTCGGAATAGCCCGAGAATACAAACAGGAAATTCATGAATATTGGGGTTAAAAGGAAAATCAAAAGATCTCACAGGATGAATCTATGGATCATAACAGATTAAGAATGAAAATACCTCTGGATGAAGGGCTTTGCAACCACCACACCAGGAGATAAGAAATCAATAGATTTTCCTTTTAACCCCAATATTCATGAATTTCCTGCTTGTATTCTGAGCTATTCCGACCGTGGAGGAAGAAGAAGAAGGTCTCGTTCTCAAGGGTCGAAGGTCTCGGTGAGAAGGTCCCAGCGATGAAGCCATGAAGGTCTGCACATTTTTCTCGCGGCGCCCCCAGCTGAAGGTCATAAGTTGGTTTTGTCCATGCCTGATAAAAAATTGAGATTCATTAAAAAAAAATTGCAAAAAAGCCACCTGGGCATTGACCAAAAAACATAAGGGACCAGCTGGATTTCATAATCCTACGTGACATACGGAAGTTAGTGGGATCGAGCGGTGTTGTATTTTTTAGAAATTCAATTGTTTTTTTGGCCTTTTTGGTCTCATTAAAAGTTATTTGGTAAAACCGCTCCTGGCTTAATAGTTGTTTGGCAAAATTGGTCCTTCACCCATTTCATAATCCCACGTGGCAGATGGAAGTTAGTGGGATCTGACGGTTTTGTATTTTTTTTAGAAATTCAATTGTTTTTTGGTCTTTTTGGTCTCATTAAAAGTTATTTGGCAAAACCGCTCCTGGCTTAATAGTTGTTTGGCAAAATTGGTCCTTCACCCTTTTTTGTATTGTAACTTGTCATTGCATGCTCCTTAATTAGTTATTAATGGGACTTCTTGATAATTAAGCTCTTTCCATAGGATCTCAATAATTCTCCTGGATTTTACAATATAGGTTGATGTAATTTGTTTAATGGGATAGCTTAGTATGAGTATAAAGTAGGGGTAGTTGAGATGAGAACAATTAGATGGATGGATGTGCGGTTGTTAAATGAAAAATATGATTCATAATGAATATATACATAAAAGAATTGAAATGGCATAATAGTAGAAAATCGTTTAGGGTGGTTCGGTTATATTCAAAGTTGTCACTCAATGCGACAATGAGGAGAGCTAATCAAATAATATGCAATCATTTGAAAAGAGGTAAAGAAAAAAACGAAACAAACAATCAATAAAGTTGTTAAGTGAGATCTTTTTAGTTAATGATCTATTCAAAGATATGGATCTTGATGGAGATGAGTTTTGACTTGTAAAGTGTAAATTGATCATATATAAATCTTAATTGAATAAAAACTTGAGCGGTCTTAATTACATTTAGAATTTCTTCTTTGGTCAACAAGATACACACAAACATCAAAGTAAAAAATCTGTAGGTTTCCTTAAGATATACAACCCTCATATTAAGGAGTATCTTGAATTATTTGTAATAGAAACTACCCTCATATGAAAGCCTATACCTTTAATAGATACTTCCTCCAGTAAGAATTATTTGGGAAGTTAAACTTTATCCTAAATATAAGACATCGTTTACATGTTTGTCATCAATCTTTTTCTAATTTATTCTGATTGATACTCTCTTAACAATATAATAATCAAGAAGGAGAGAGAATTAAAGAAGATATTTTAGAAAATACATATCATATCAACTGACTTCCTTAATCTAATCAAATTAGATAAATATGTATTATATTAAAGAGCAAATGAGTACAATGGATAGGAATAGTTTAATTTGGTGACGGAAAACATGATGAGTTTAAAGGACAGGAGGAATTGAGATTTTACTACCCTATGTTTCGATGAAGAAAAAATTAGGGAGGGAAAGAAAACTAGTAGGAAAAACTTCCAAAAATAGTAATTTTTATATCATTTATAGAAGTTTTTCTATCTACTAGTATTCCATTTTCCCTATTTTTTTTCTTCTCTTTTCTCTTCATCTAAATATAGCATTAGGATTAAAGTAAACCCGACTAACTCCTGCATATAGGGATGAAAGGAGTGATATCACTAATTAACTATATGCTGCATGCCATTCTGATTAATTGAAATACATGGGGTTTATTTACTTACCTGTTATAGCTAATCGTTTGAATATAATTAATTTTTGACTGATCACACATGAGATAAATTAAGCTATCAAATCAACATATACACACACACTGTAAATAAATCTATAGATCTTGTTAATGCGTTACGAAGGTTTTTTTTTTAATCCATCATAAATTCATTTTATCTTATATAATATCCATAAAAAATATAATTCAAGACCATTGATATTAATAATATAACATAATGTTCCCTAAACTCTTCAAACATTTACTAGCACCAAGAGCTAAGCCCAAAACTAATCAAACCACCAAAAAAACATTAATATATCATCGTGAATTGGAGCTTTTTTTTCAATCTTCATGCAGCGCACTAAAAATATTTTTAATAAAATATAAAATTTATAACAAATCATACCTTTTTTGTCATATAAACAAATTAAACTTTTTACAGATAGTATAACTTGTTAGTCAAACTATGCATAAAAAAACTTATTCATCAAACTCTAATTAAGTAATATACGGAGAAAAACACGTCTATTGTCCTATTAATATATATAATTTAAAACTAGTACATCTCCAAATCAAGCATTACACGATATATACTCATGATCTCAACTTAATTAATTAGTAATCTGTTCGAGAAGTCTAATTAATCTCTTTTACCGTTCTCGCATGAATTAAATTCATAAGGAAGCCAACTGAACCAGATTGAGCCAAAAGAACTTAGAATTCAAGTTTAAGATAAAATAAAGAGTCACAATAAGAAAGATTTTGGTCGAGCCAATAATTTAATCTTCGATGGTTTCTTTTAGATTATATTTTAATAATGAAGACGTGACCTAAAATTAAAAAGAATTGAGCTTTGTTTATTTAAACTTCATCGTGATTGACTTCATTAATCGAATCTAATTATGGGAAACTGTGTTATAATTATCTGCAAATGATGCGGCAGGAGAACGCGAGCCCTCTGAACTTAAATATATATTATAATCAGGTGTCATTTAATTTTAATGATTCATGTATATCTTAATTAATTAATAGAAATGAAATTAGCAAAATTTAAGCTCGTAGGGATTTATGATCAATGATGATATATTTTCTTGCATTATTTCTCGAACTTTCTCATATCTCTATTTTTGTTTTTTCATGATTAGGTTCTTCCATTATTGTGGAATATTTATTAAATAAGTAATTCGGGAAAAAATAAATAAAGAGAAATCAAATTATTGCCCGATTTTTAAATAATTATCTTTAATGAATATAATATGTAATATGTACAAATGAATCATGGAGGAAAAAAAAGATAAATAATGATTGGTTAGTTAGGTTTGTTATATAACGACCAAATTTTGGTCATACCCCATATATATTATTATTATTTATTTGTTTATTTACACAGAACACTACTTTGACTAATTGCGTCACATGCAAGAGGTCTGGTATAGCAGTATAGGTCGTTTCCCTTAACTTATTTTCGCAGAAGGAATTGGTTTGGTTGCAAATAAATTATTATCTGAAAGTTATTCGTTTTTGTCCTTATATAGTTAATATAATTATACGTAGTAATAATAATTAAATATCATAATCTGGGTTGGGAGAATCAGGAGATATTTCACTACTGGTGTGACACTTGCACCAAAAAAATGGGTAAGCAACGTGATGCCTGGTGAGTCAAATTAAAGTTAAAGATATACACTATGTGATATATAATGATAATAATAAATTAATAATGGTTTTTAATGGATTAGACAATTAGTATTAGGCTGTAATATGTATTTTGCATGTGACTCATATGTATTACTTGCTTCGGTCTTAGAATAAGGGAAGCAGGAGAGGGAGAGAGATAATATATTTGAGTTAATTAATAATTAGAAAAAATAATTTGAGACCAATATAACAAATTTAACCATATTTTGACCTTTTCTTTCTTAATCTTAGTGAATAGTGACTAACGAGGTAATTATTGGCAATCTATAGTTGACTAATTTGAGTATATTAAGAAAGTTAGTTATGTTAATTATTTATAATAAATATATGATTGATTTTTTTTTAAAATATCACATTGTATCATGATTAATGAGTTTATAAAGAAACTTCATAATGTATAATGATTAATGAGTTTATAAAGAAACTTCATAATGTATACAATCAATAAAGATATTTGGGGATAAAAAAAATATACATGTGATAGATAAAGTAAATCATGGCATTATATATTTATGACGAAATTCAATTCTAAACTAATTCTTATATTAAGGATTGAGGTAGTAATAAAGTTTTAATTTCTTCTGTAGTTAATTTGTTCAATTTTTTCCTGCCGCATGGTGTTAAGAGAGATTTTACTGCCTCCTTTTTGCAATTCATGCAAAAAATTTTGACCAAAAAATATGCAAAAAACTTTTGTATATTAAAGGTGATATGATGAGCTTCGAACGCATAATCACCGAACTAATTATTATTGTTAATTTTTTTATAGCCTTTGATTTTTTGTTTAAGAAAAATCACCGTAGTAGATAAACTAGCCACGTTCAGTACTATTTATTTATTTTTTTAATAGTTTTTTATAGCTTTTTTTTTTTTAAGAAGGGCATCTGTATTCGAAATATTTAATAATCTAAGAGGGACGACGACGCATGTATTATAAAATGGTTTAGACGTACATTATCAATCACTGTATTTAGTGCTGCTAATGATGAATTGAGTCAAACAAGGATTGCAAAGTCAATAATCGTAAGGTTATAAGGGTTTTTTGAGATATGAAATATTCCAAATAGGATTTTTAAATTATATATATTATGTCTAATTTATTTAATTATTTCTTTAATTTCTCAACTGCTCATGCTTCCATGTGATCCGGTGATCTTTTTATTTCTATGAATTATGCAACTTAGCCGTTCTTCCTTCATATTGATCCCATTCTCCGAAACATTCCTAAATTGAAACAATGATTATATGAAATGTGCCATCCCCTTAAAATAATAAAATTAAAAATATAGGGATGATCACGATGAAAGATATGGCTCTTTAAAATATAATCACAATCTTAAGGGTTCATCCACGGGTTTTGATTGATACTGCCAACGAACATATCCTAATAATTATTTGTAACATTAAAAAACTTTAAGCTGGTGGAAAAAATTATTCACTATTCATATTTCATTATATAAAGTTTTAAGATAAAAAAAGGTTATTGTTTATAATAAGTATCATGACAAAGAGCAATGTACACCGTCATGATCAAGTTGATGACATGTTTGGAAACCAAACACCTCAAAAATGGCCACCTCCATCAAGTAAGGCCTATACATAAAGAATTACTAGAGGTAATAAATCATTTAGTTTCTAGAATCTTGATTGAGTTATTAAATTCTTGAAATAAAGTAAATCGAGGCTGTATTGTTTAAGCTAATTCATGAATATAAATCTCATAGGAATGTCAAGAGTGAGTGGACTTGGATTAATGTGGGGAGAAATATCATATAGATAGGGTTAAACAAACTAAACATTTCTATCAATCTAGATAGAACAATTATTATTTATAATAATTAAGTATGCATGACAAAGAGCAATATAATGTACCGTCATGATCAAGTTAAGACAGATCAGAAGTATAGATAATGGAAAAGACTCGTACTCAATATATTTAGGGTTAAAATGTGGTATCATATCCACTTCTATTTAGAGTTAGGTTTTAATAGGGGCCTGTAAAGATGATAGAAAAGGTCTCGGATCCAAAGACCATGGACGTAGCGAGTGTATACCCATATGTCTAATTGTACTTTATTCTATCCTAAATGTAGGAATTAATTTAACGTTTTTTTTAATCTTGTCTATGAAACTTCAAATGTCAATTGTCTCTCCTATATATTTATTACTTTTTTCCAAACTAATGCTATAATCAAATTATTATATGATGTATTTATTGATAATATTTCAGTGTAAATAATTAAAATGAGGAGCATTTAGAAAAATATATCAGCACGCATTTTTAAATAATTTATTAACTGACATACCTAATTTTTTATTTTACATAAATTAGTTAATTAACATCTAAGTATTAATTTGATAATGATAATTGGATTCCGAATGGTAAGTTTAGTGGCATCTCGAATCATGTAATTAAAGCTAATTAAATATATCTATTACACCCCATTTTTAATATAAGCCTCAGTAGACTAATTGAAAAGATTAAAATGAGTTAAATAAATTAGTTAACTAGCTATTGCATATATCTAAATTATTATATATATCATTAGATTATATATTAGTTTATAAGTTAAATAAATTAGGTTAAAATAAAAATATAAATATGTATTAAAGTAATATATTTTTTTTTTTTTTTACTAACATATTTTAGTTTCATTAATCTCATTAAATTAATCAAGATTTTATGTTAAGATACCTGATGCACTAGTTAAAAGTATGTGTGAATCGAGACATATGCATACACACATATAACCACACGCTACCCTTCTCTTCCCTCTCGTCTCGATCCCATTGAACCTTGAATTTCTAAATGGAATATGTATAAGCAATTAAACGTACGTACAGCATGTGGTGTAGAACAATGAGTTTAATTTGGCACGATTTGGGAAACTATATTTTCTGGCACAAGCTAAGATAATTGCTGTGAGAAATGTGATTCACGGAACTTTATATGGTTTATCCAAAGTCCAAACTGGACTAGGCAAAGTCACTACTCTCTCCCGTCCACAATTTAAATTTTTTCTAGAAAATTGACTTGACTCACAATATAAGTTGATCAACTTGGAGAAATTAATTTTTATTTGTCAATTTTGCCCATGCAATTAATATTTAAATATAACTTCTTGTATTTGTTTCTGTCCTTCAATACCTCATATATATATATATATATATAAACTCTAACATTAAATATAAGAGCTAGATAATAAGGGGTTTATTTTGATCTTAAATATAAGACCTCAATCTACTTTATCTCCCAAATTTATAATTTTTTTACTAAAAGTATTCTTATTGATTTTATTTAGTTGGAAGGGGATTCTATCAAAGGGTAGTTTTTTTTGGATAAAGACCTCCTACATCAAACTAAATTCACTCATCACATTTTTTTTAATATATTTCCTAACATAGTCATTAATTAGACTGGAATTAGTGCATTAATATGAAGCTTGAGATGAGCTGCACTATTATTCGTGGTTTTATGAATAATGTAAAGCTAAGATCTCTATCAGCATGACGTGTTGCTTAATTAGAAACTTCTACTAATTCTAATTATAGTAATACGATCCAAGTATGAACAAAAATAAAATCATAATACATAGAAGACTATATATATAGGTGAAGAAAAACGTACATGTACAACAAAAAAAGACGAGAAATGATATTGGAGAAAATAAACTGATAATAAAGATGGAAATGTATAGAATATGGTGTTGTAGAAGGAAATAGAGAAATATATAGGAACTGGCAACCCAGAATGAAAGGATGTGCAGGTGCAAGCAAGTGGGTCCTAGTAGTTACCAACTGGCCAGAAATGCAAATACGAAACTCAAAGTAAGAGAGTTTGAACATTGAAGTTGGGGATGAATTGAAGATAACAATGTGAGTCCATTATATATTTAGCGTCTACATTATCAATTCCTCTTACAGTTGGATTCCTTTGTTCTTGAATAGTCGCAAAAATAGACAAGCCCTTCTTTTTTTCTTTTTTCTTTTTTAAACAAGCACATGTATTTTTCTTTTGAAGACCCCTGTTCAAAACATTATTGGGTACTAAATTTGAATACCTCCTCTTAAGAGAATATCCAAACTTTAGATAGTCATTAGCTTCTTTGCTAGACCCAACTCCGATTAGTTATACCTTACGGCTTAGTAATTATATTTCCCTCTCAGACTTGTATATATAAGCCTATGTGTGTTGTTACACGGGCCAAGGAATTGCTGGTTCCCATGCATGCATTTTGTTTATACATATATTGGCGATGTTCAAATTCATGTGTGCTTTTTCCTAATTCCAATCATCCCCACATATGCAGGATATTATTAAATGATACTATTAGTAGGAGTTTTCGTGGTCATGTGTGAATCTAGGAAGGATCTAGGTAAGAGTCCATGTTCAAGTGTTGATTCATTCCACACGCCTATCGTCCCCTCATCGTTCCCTAGATTTCGTGCTTTCATTTCACTCCTTATTCATGCCTTTGACCTCCCTTCTCACAACTTGCCATTTCAAAAATAGCTACACACACACGTACGTGTGAGAGAGAGAGAGAGAGAGAGAGAGAGAATAAGTCGAGTTTTTAGATACATGACTTACATAACATGTAATGTTAATGTTCCGTTTCCCTACTAGCTAGTGATTAATTAGTTTAATTAAAAATGTCCTATTGATATATTTGGATAACAATACATCTATTTTATTAATATTAAAAATGTATCAGTAATCAACAAGTAGTTACGTTGATCCTAATTAAGAGAGGAGAGATTAGTTTTTACTTAAAAACAGCGTAAGATTATGAAGGAAATAAATATAGAGTAACAAATTATAATTACTATATCAATGGAATGGGAACGAGAGTATCCATGCATGCATACGAGCTGTAGTATCCAAAAGCATAATGATATCTGCTCAAAGTAACCATTGAAAATTCATGCAGCAATTAAGGTTTAATTTGTATATACTTCCTCCGATCCAGTCCTAAATCCTAATATATAAGATCTAATTGGGTTTTTTTTTTTTTATATAGAAATTAAGGAAGTTAAATAAATAATTTAATCATAGCGTATGTGTGTTGTATATTGTTAAATTATATATTAGTTTATAAGTTAGATAAATTAGTTTGGTATAAAAATGATAAATATAAATATTTTAAACTAATTTATTTAGCTTCTTTAATATCTTTAAAACAGTCAAATAGATTTTAAATTAAGGGTTGGAGGTAATACCTATTTGGAAAGTTGGTCTCAATCCTAAATATAATACTTATATGAAATAATAGTCAATCTTTTTCTAATTTTCGCTTATTAATGCTCAATTAAATACCCATCTAGTCCTTAATATAAGAAAGATTTACGCAATTTGATTAAATTAAGGAAGTTAGTTAAATTAGTTAATATGATATATATTTTCTAAAACACTCTAGTCAGGACGGAGTTTGGGATAAATATTTTTAGTTCATTAACTAATTTTTTAAAAAAAATATTTGGGGGGCCAAATGTATAATTTTTTAAGCCAAATGTATAAATTTTTAGGCCAAATATATAGAAAAATCTAATTTCCATTAAATATTTAGGACAAATTTTGTTTTTGGAGGGGCCATTTATCAAGGAAGCTCGTCGATTCTCATCTTCCTTAATTCTCTCATTCCTCTATTTAGATTATTGTTGGGGGACCACATTAACATAGGTAAATTAAGAAAAAAAAATTTAACAAATATGAAAATATTTTTTATGTTTAGGACCTAAATCAACTCCTCAAATATATTTTATATATATATTAAGGACAAGAGGAGTAATAATCAATTTAGAGAATGAATTTTTGAATATAATCAAGAAAGATGATGATGAGAGTGTTTAAAAAAAATACATGTCACATTAACTAATTAAACTATCTTCTTTAATGTCTAATCATTAAGTAAATAGATCATGTATAAATGAAGAAGGGGGTATTTTATATTTGTAAAGAATACTACTTAACAGTTCTGTGCTGAGTTATTGTACAAATTTTATTCTAGTGTGTGTGTGTAGAAACCGACTATATATGAATTCAAATTATGAATAAACCCAACTTCTCAAACTCCTCGCCATCCTTGCTTGAGCTAAGCTGTCAAGTTACGTACCCAAATAAAATTAATGAACAGCACGAGGAGTAATTAAAAATGCATGAATCAACTACGTACGTTCTTCGATTTGGATAACATTGATCGATGTTATAAATATATATGCGGTTCTGCAATTGTTGGAATGTGGACATTAAGATCATGTATATATAGACATTCTCTCATGAATATTTCTAGGAACCTGAGTACAATAGCTTCATCAAATAATGTGTAGTACAACTTTCGATCGGTTATCCCCAACATCAATAAAAATGACTCGAGATATGTGTGTGAGCGTGGAAGGACATAGTCCAGTAATTTAATTTAATTTGGACATGAATTTCGTTGTCTTCATCCCAGTCGTTCAATGTTCATTATTGGATTCTAGAGTTAGTCCAACATACCTTCGCAACTATTAAAAGCTTTACTTTTATATATCTTTCTTCAAATTTCTTGCTATATATATATATATTGACAATAATTCATGTCTTACATATTACCTCACCAAACTTCCTTCCAACAATAACCCGAATTATCTATCTCATGATCACTCAAGCATTATGATATTCGTATAAGCGATCGATACACACACATACACACAGAACAACATACAACATATATATAAACAGAAATTATACATAATATTCCCAAACTGGACTGTAAATCTGTAATATAGGTACATGACACACACAATCGACCCATAAACTTTATTGTATAATACTTTATAATTATATGCAAAGTTACATATATAATACTCCTTGTGTCCTAAATGTTGGACTCATTTGATGGTGAATTTTTTATCTTAAATATAAGATTTTTTGTTTTGTTTTATCTTTATTATTTATTATTTTTTCAAACAAATTTGCTTAACTTATAAATTGATATATAATCTAATGTTACGTATAACTATTTTAGAGAGATCATGTCACGTATGTTAAAGTTAAGTAATTTATTTAATTTTCTTAATATATCTAAATTAGATAAATAAGGCTTATATGAAGAACTAAGAGTATAATTATCAAGATTTGATATCTTCTATCTTCATATAGCTAGCTGTCTTCCTCGCATGACATTTTTTATTTTTATTTCTTGAAATTTATCATTTTTTTCAAAGAAATGATTATTTTAATTATTTGACACATATTTTCACATCTGTACACACACCATCAGGAAGAAAGAGCTACTCGATAATGAGAGACCACTACACGTACACACAGTAGAAGCTTATGGGGAAAAAGGGAGAAAATTAGAGTAGGCTTGAGCTTGACCCATGAATTTTGAAAACTCGTGAAAAACGATGTTGGGGTGAGTAATAATTGACGCAACTCTGCAAGACATCTGGTAGTTTCCTTTAAAGCATGGTACTGTAAGAATCCACATTTAGTAAGAAAACATGGCGTTAGTGTATACATGTATATACACACGCGAGCGCGAGTTTGGAGATTGCTTGTAACACAAGGTTAATGGATACGTGGCTGAGTGGGGGAAATTACGGCATCAAATCCATCATATGATTTTAGAAAAGCAAGGTCATCATACTCACTTTTAACTTTTAAGGGATATTGGAACTTCTCTTGAAAACTGCTGTAACAAAATTTACCAACCTTTGAAAGGTGCTTCAGTGCTGGTGTCACATCATGTGCCTAAATTTGCAGCAAAAAGATATTGACTGATTTACGGTGCAATGAAGTAACCATTTAAAGTGTTGATGAGTATATGAAAGTTTTATCATGAGCAATTTCGTTCTAAAAATAATTAAAATATAGCAATTTTGTCATTGCCATTAAAAATGTTAATGCTAAGCATCAATTTTTTAGTGGTTAACCTTTAAAACAAATTTGTTCTTTTTTAACACTTTTAGAGTAAAATTGCTCATTGAAAAACTATTAGATCCATACCCAACGGCCAACACTCATGAGTGATTTGGGCAAAATTGTAACTTAACCCTATAATAAAATTTTCAGTCAAACAACCGAGTTTTTTTTAAGACAACCAGATGTACCCTCCATCTCTTCCTTATTACTCCTTATAATTCTTAATATAAGACATATTTACCTATATTTAACTATATTAAAGAAGTTAGTTAAATTATGTAATATGATATATATTTTCTAAAATACTTTAATGATATTCTTTAATCTCCTCATTCCTTCTTCTCATTGATTATTTAGGGTTCTACTCCCCAAAATTGTCTTATACTAAGAGCCGGAGGGAGTATTATAAGCTACTCTTTAGAATAGTTAGAATAATCTTTATTATACGTGACTTGATGTTGTATTAATTAATTTCGTACCATATCACATCCATTTAAAGTCATTAGCGGTAAATAATATATATATATATATATATATATCTGTGTGTGTGTGTGTAATGCGAATTTGAAAATTTTCTAAAGAAACATGGGTAAAATTGAAAATTATTTTATTTTCAGAAATAATTGATGACTTAACTTCTCGATGTCCTTAATTTTGATGAGATAGTTAGATCTGTCTCATAATAGAAACCAGAGTATGTATGTATTGGAGGTTTTTGTTCGAATGATTGGTTATAATTCAATAATTTTTTAGACAAATCTATTTTTTGATAAAGTTGTTGCATAAGCTAATCATATAGAATGGCAACTTGACTGAATCTGAGCCAACGTAACCCTCACAATTTAGTTTGTTTTTTACTAGCTAGTAAATTTGCAGGCCTACTGGTGGGTAAATTATACGAGTATTTGTTTTCTTAATTACATTTTTGAGTGGCTAATTAATTTAACTACAGAGAGTTATATATATATATATGTGTGTGTGTGTGTGAATTTATGTATGTAAACAGAGAAGGGAGCCGCGCGCAACCCACAGGATATTGATTATTTGATTTAAAAAACTAATCCCCTCATATTTAATTATCATTCTCAAATGCTGTCACATGCTTCCTCTTAGATCCCCACTACTTATTTCCCACTAGATTTAAAAAGCCTTCTTCTTTTTTTCTCATATATGCTGCTATTATTTTTTCAATAAAAAATAGTATGTTTATATATATACTTATATTCTTAAAATTATTAGTAATTAATTGATATTAAGTAATGCCTCTGCTGCTGAAACATATATAGAAGAGTGATTCACAATAAGTAAATAAATATATAATGATGAGCTTTTCTTCTATGTAAGATTTTTTTCTTTCCCCTTCAATCTCTATTTTTAATATATATATAAAAAAAAAAAAAAAAAAAAAAAAAAAAATTGCTTCTCATTTGTACATATACATCGACTTAAATTTTGAATTTAATTAATATAGTCCAATATGTTCTCATGTAACTTCTGGAGATCGAATGACAACCTAATAAAAATATTATAACACCATCCACAGTTTAAAAACATCCATTATAACCATCAATAATAAAATATAATTTAAATAAATAATAGGAAATATAAAGTAATTAACCTTTATAAGGTTTTTTCCTCTTATATATACCCCTGCCATCCCCCAAACTCTTCAATTCAAACACAAACCAGCAGAGACTTCATTTCCACTCCTGCAAAACAAAATGCACAACATTTGCCTCAACATGCCTCCGATGGTTGAAAACTTCGACCCGGAGGTGCTCTTCACGCGCCGCTGCATATGGGTGAATGGAGCCGTCATAGTGGGGGCGGGTCCGTCGGGTCTTGCGGTGGCGTCTGGCCTGAAAGAGCAAGGCATCCCCTTCGTCATCCTCGAAAGAGCTAACTGTATCGCATCCTTATGGCAGAACCGTACCTACGACCGCCTCAAACTTCACCTTCCCAAACAATTCTGTCAGCTTCCCAATTTCCCTTTTCCCGACAACTTCCCTGAATACCCTTCCAAATTTCAGTTCATCACGTACCTTGAATCCTACGCTAAACACTTCGGCATCAATCCCCAGTTCAACGAAACTGTTCAATCCGCTAAGTACGACGACACGTTCGGGTTTTGGAGGGTGAAGACGATTCAAAAAGAAAGCAGCGAAGTGGAGTATATTTGCAGGTGGCTTGTGGTTGCTACAGGGGAAAATGCAGAGAAAGTTGTTCCAGAGTTTGAGGGATTGGATGATTTTGGAGGAAGAGTCACTCATGCTTGTGATTATAAATCTGGCCAGAGTTATTCCGGTCAGAAAGTTTTGGTCGTAGGCTGTGGAAATTCCGGCATGGAAGTGTCTCTCGATCTCTGTAACCACCTTGCCAGCCCCTCCCTGGTGGTTCGAAGCTCGGTGAGTTCAGAATGAAACAATACAAACTGGTTCTTTTCGCTCATTATTTCTCATAATCCCATCTCACTTAGATCATGAAATATGGTTTACATTTAATATTTTATAATTTTTTTATTGCAGTTGTGAATTGTGGAGATTGGATTTTAAAATTATTTATTTATTTATGTTTATTATAATAATTTCATAAAATTTTGAATTTAATCCATTAATTTTTTTAAAATTAATGGTCAATATGAGATTATGAGAAAAAAAATAACTTTTCTTGTTTTTTCCCCTCCTTTCTACTGATTTGTTTAATGAAGGTTTCTTGGTTCTGATGGTGATCAGGTTCATGTGTTGCCGAGAGAGGTGTTTGGGAAATCGACATTTGAACTTGCAGCAACGTTGATGAAGAGGCTGCCACTGTGGATGGTGGACAAGATACTGTTGATTCTGGCTCGTTTGATTCTGGGGAATGTGGACAAGTATGGGTTGAGAAGGCCAGAAATGGGGCCTTTGGAGCTGAAGAACAGTGCAGGGAAGACGCCGGTGTTGGACATCGGAACCCTGAAGAAGATCAGATCTGGCGAGATTAAGGTGGTTCCTGGAATCAGGAGATTCTATAGAGGCAAAGTCGAAGTGGTTGATGGTCAAGTTCTTCAGATTGATTCTGTTGTTCTTGCTACTGGGTATCGCAGTAATGTTCCCTCTTGGCTAAAGGTGCATTTGCTACGAATCTCATTGGATTCTTGATGACACGCGTAAAAATGTGATTGGGTCAACTCTCTTTTAAATTATTGGGGAGAACTCCATCAAAAGACCCAGATATAATAAGTATTTAAATTAAAACATCAAAATTACTATTGGCTCTTGTCGATAATATAAGATATCGTTTACGGTGCACTATATACTATAAACGATATCTTATATTAAAGACTAGAGGTGGTATTAAATTTTACAACAAGTTGTGAAAAATATTAGTGTAAAATTATTTAGAGTCTAGTAATTAACAATTTGATTAAAATTTGTAAATTTATGGTGTATATAAACAATTAATAGTTTTGTTGTGTGCCTTTACATTTTTATAGTATGTACTAATCATGTATGTTTTCTTGTGATGAATATTGGAATATACAGGAGAATGAGTTTTTCTCAGAGGATGGGACACCAAAGGATCCATTTCCAAATGGATGGAAAGGGAAGTGTGGATTGTATGCGGTGGGGTTCACCAGAAGAGGACTGTCCGGTGCATCTTTAGATGCAATAAGTGTATCTCAAGATATTGCCAAATGTTGGAGAGAGGATTCTAAACAACGTAAGAAAACAGTTCGCTGCTCGCCACAGAAGATGCATCTCCCACTTTTGATCATTTTCGCTTCCCCTTCTCAAATGTGAATTAGCAAATAATAATAATAGCTAATTATGAATTATTTAATTATTTAATTCCATCCCATGCATCCCACAAAAATGAAAGCCAGCTAGCCCTCTCCTTAAACAACAACCATTCCTCATAATGATTTATGCCAAGGAAGATGAGGCTTGTTCATGCATTCCCTTGTTGCCCTTTCATTTCTTCCTCCCTCAGTTGTAATCTCTCTATACTTGAAGGATATTATTGTATTATCACACTTTTTTTTCACTCCCTTGAAGGATATTATTGTATTATCACACTTTTTAAACAAAGTTTTAATAATTTAGTAGACTTTTATTTCTTCCATTCCTTCTCTCTCTTTATATCCGATTAATGTCTCTGATGTGAAGACACTTATCAACTTAAAAATACTACATTCTATCCTTAATAGAATCTTTGAGCAAAAAAAAAAAATCCTTAATAGAAGATTTAGTTTATAATACAATTTATATTATAAACTTGATTTTATATTAGTGATCAAAATTAGTATTCTATGATATAAATGTCATTCTCATTTGCAAGCTCCTTCTTTTTTTATCCCGTATTTTTTAAGAGAAAGACTTAACCACAACATTTACAAATAATTGTGAAACTATTAATTATGATTTCAAATAAAATGGGTGAGAAATGAATAATGCCTATTATATATATGAGAAATAAATGGAATCAAACCAAAAGGTTATGTTTTTAAATTGATGCGGCCAAAAGTCAAACTGAACATAAGAAGAGGAATTCAAGTTAATTAAATAAGATTTTATGTGTTTGTCAACGCTGATGATTTGAGCAAAAAAAAAACGCTGATGAGAATCTCAAGGGTGTGATGCACGTAGCAACGTTGGCGTCATGGGCTTTCTATTGGTGATCAAGGCCCAATAAATCATTGACTAGTGAAATTTGATGTTCTGCTTCTTAAAATATACCTACACCTATAAGAGTCGTGTTTAGCAGAAGAAGCTAATCCATCACAATGTGATGAACTAATGTTTGGATCCTTATTAGATAAGATGTTCACTTTTGGTGTCATAACAATGCTTCAAATATGATTGCCTCCAATAAAAAAAGACTATGCCTGACAAAAAAAAAAAAGGATTGAAATTAATTAAGTTGGAATATAATTAATTTTAAAAAATTGATTGGTGTGTGCACATATAAAAAAGGTGAGGGAAGTTGCAAATTGTGAAACTGATTGTGCCCATGATGCAAGGGCACATGAAGAGATGCCTAAAACACAAGAAAAGCATATATGAATATGAGTCTCTCTCATATGCTTTGGCGTACAACAATACAAGAAGCAACTGTTCACTCATGATACTCCCATTATTACAGGGAAAATTATAATCAGGTCCCAAGGATAATAAAAAATAGCAAAAAAGTCTCAATAGAAATTCACATATCTTTTTGATATTATTTGTATGGAAACAAAATCCAGGCTTCTAAATTTTGTTGTAAATATACATTTCATTGTAAATTTTTTTGTTGTAAATGACCAGATTTTAAATTTTGTTGTAAATATAGCACTTCCTTGTTGTAAATCTAGCAGTTTTTTTTTTTTCTGTTATAAATGACCTCTCAGACGTTTAGGGATTTGAGTTTGAAACAAAATCCAGGTGTTTAAATGTTATTGTAAATATGACTTTTTCTATTGTAAACCGTCATGTTTTTAAATGTTGTTGTAAATATGACATTTCCTGTTGTTAATACAAATAATATCAAAAAAGTCCCTAGAGACTTCTGTGTAATTTGGTGATTTCAAGGGACCTCATTGTATTTATTTCTGATCCTTGGGACCTGCACGTAATTTTTCCATTATTATAAGACACACATTATTATTTAAATTAAATCCCATTGATAACTATAAAAAGCGGCTCTTTGTATTGTTTAAGAGCTCAATCTTAATATCCTCCATTTTATACCATTATTAAGCATGTATATATATGATCGAATATAATTCATTTCATAATTAATTATATAAAAGTCAAACCTGGTTTTCTTGAAAAATATTCAAACATATCTCTATACAAATCAAAATCAATTTCTAAGATATTGCTTCATAATTCCATACATTTATGCAACACACCAAACAAATCCTTATTGACAAAATTTCTAAGTATATGACGAAAAACACGTGTATTTTGCATGTTCTCACACCTCTTGGCTCTTCCTGTTGCTGCTGCTATTATTATTATTATTATTTATCATTTTCAAAACTTTTGACAAAAATACCCTAAGCTCTTCCCAAAGCACATATATACTATGCAACGTTATAGAAGTATGATTATTTGATTTGACTAAATTCACCCTAAAAATTTCAGTGGAACTTGTGCAACTTTATCTGAGATATAAATAATTTGAATGCGAACAACAATAAAACAATTTAATTTTTTAAATTAAAAAAAAAAGATCAATTAAAGGAATTGTCGGAACATATCTAAATGAGATAAATCTGAGTGGAAAATTGTTGGCATATGCATGGCATTCTATGTATACACACAGTTAATCGTTATCGTACAATTATTTGAATAATTCACTAAATAAAAAACGTTCTCTTAATATTTATAAATAGTCTACCATTTTTTAAAATGTAAAATGTTAGATTTTGGATAGGCCCATTGGATGCCTACATTTAATAAACCGACATCTTATCGAACCATCCACAAACAGCATCATATCTATGATTCACTGACTTTAATATTTCAACAATGCATCATTGGCAAAAAAAAAAAAAAAAAAACTTGAACTTGATAGCTATACATCAGAATAAGAGGATCTTGTTAGCAAATATAAGAAATTATCAACAAAAATGAACCCAATTAAAAAAGCATATATCTGAAACAACATGCACATTAATTGCACATGTCAGCCAACAAATGATTTGAGCAATCTAGGATCGATCATCTGAAACACTGTCAGGTATAGTGGTGAGCTAAGCCACTTGTTAGCATCAGAATTGGCTTTACTAAAAGATATGGTCAGAACGCAGGAGGTGATAAATCACTGTTTGAACAATATATCTGAAATACATGAAAGAAAGAAGAAATAAAAGACAAGCCATATGAGTCCTCATGCATGCAGTCAGAAATTATTATTATTATTAGAATATATAACACCTATGGCCCATCTCAAATCAATTCACCACCACCCAGATTGAGCCTATGCTATAAATCTCTAGGAACAAATCAAGGCGTGATCGATCTGAATCTGAAGCAGCATATACATAGAAAAACAAAAGAGCAAAGATTTAGTGTTTGAAAATATATTGGCACCTAGATATGGACATTAATGGCGGGCACAATATGAATTGCACGATTATAGAGTTGTGGATTTACGTAGGAGGGTTCCAGGGTTCTCATAAATCAGCATACAGTAACCAACTAATGTGAGATTGGTCGAGGTGGTAGGTACCTTGCCGCCTTAGCTCCTTATCTAGAGGTCAGCAGGTGGTAGGAAAAAAAGAAGAAACATATGATTAAGGTTCCAACCATAAAAAATAATATCAGAAAAGACACTATTGATAAGTGAAGAGCTGCTATTAACAAGGTAAGAGACTTATCAATATATTATTTTTCTTGGTTGGGGACTTAAATGATACTCTCCCCAAAAAAAAATCCTGGTTGGGAGCCCTTTAAGGGACCTCCATTAGATTGGGCGGATTAGCCAGTTTCCTAGTAATTGAATCTACATACCAATGGTTCCATCGTGTAACAAAAAAATAAAAATCAGCATGAAGCATCAGAGTAACCAAGAGAGCAAAACACATGGGGCAGCCACCTCCCATTATAAGCCCATTCCTTCTTGTTCTCCCTCATGCTTTAAGTTCATTCCACCTTCTCCTTTCACTACTATAGAGAGTTGCTGCAATATATTTCATTTTTTATTCACACAAAGGACAAATGTTAGCAGCAGCACAGAACTTCACTGCACAATGGAGAACTGTAGTTTACATCATCTGTTATGAATCATCACTGATCATTTGTGTCTGATTACTGATATGATCTGTATTCTGAATCTCTGGCACTATATGTATATTTTATTGTATCACAGTTCTTGCGTCATATGATCATGTCTTCCACTTTGTCTCTTTCGGTATTTTTCTGCTACTTCTGTGTTGAGTAAATATTATTCATGTATTCACAGGCTTTGGTGCAGATTTAGCTTTAACGTATAATATATCATGATGATGAACATGGTTTTTCCTGCAGCCCATGTTATGCGTGTTATGTCCAAGTAACATGTATCGTGTTTCAGATCAACATATGAATCGGTTGATTTGACGTTTGGTCAAAAAAAGAAAGCGTCAAGCCGTTAACAGAATAGTGGCCTAATACAGTTAAGGATTATATCGCCGGCCAGTGGGGTGAACAAAGTTTGACTTTTTTCCAAAGTACATGGTCCCTTGGATAAGAGATATACCTCCGGTCCTAATTATAAGATATAGTTGACTTTTTTTGGAGAGATTAAGGAAGCCTAAATAAGTTACTTAATCATTTTATTTGTTGTGTATTCTTAGATTATATATTAGTTTATTAGTCAAACTAATTAGTTTGAAGAAAAAAATGAAAATAAAAATACTTTAAAGTAATTTAATTAATTTCCTTAATCTTTTCAAAAAAATCAACTATACCTTATAATTAAGACCGGAGGAGGGGAAAATTTCAGTTAGTCTTTTGTAGCAAATTAATTTTAGTCAATCCTTAAAATTTTCTAAACCTCTATTGCACCCTATACTCAAAATGAAATTAATTTTTATAGGTGAAAAAATAAGAATGTCCTTACTTTCATTTGTGTTGTAAATTGTTTTATTCATATTTTGTAAATACCCATATTTGTCGCCAAAATATTTTGCAATCCTTAGGTTCTTTTAAATTCATTTATTTATTTTCTAAATGGCCAAAATATTTTTTAACTCTTTAAATTCTTTTGAATCCTTTTATTATCTTAGAAATGTCTTTATTTGTCTTATAAATTTTCATATTTATTTTGTAAATAGCCAAAATGTTTTGAATTCCTTAAATTCTTTTGAATCTCTTTATTTATCATTGAAATACACTTCTTTGTCTTGTAAATGCTCTTCTAAAAAAAAAAATTAAGAAAAGGCATCATTATCTTTTCATTTATAAAATTAATTTCATGTTGACCAAAGACTGCAATGAAGCTTCTAAAAAATTTCGGGGTTGATTGAAATTAATTTCCAGGAGTTGATTGAAATTTTCCCTATTATTACCCGGAAGATTATTAAACATTCGTGACTAGTCTGCCTATTGAATTGAGTATTAAACATTCTTGACTAGTCTACCTATTGAATTGAGAGCTTTTATTACATATTTTCATAATTATAAGCTTGAGTTTGTGATTGGCAAGAAAAAATGTATGCTACACGTTTATGTATTCCTTGTAAGGAGAATGCAGAAAGGTATCTTCGCTCATTTTGTTAACACAGTTGACTTCCAATTTGTGATTGCGAGGGAAAAAAATATTGAACTAATATTAGTTGAGATGGTTTTCCTAAAAACTTGTCTTGAGGTTGGAGTCTAACGTTGCAATGTGAAAGGCAATAATATCAACCAGAACGACAACTAAAAAATTAACCCATCAGATTAGAACGACCAGCGTGTCAATAACTACATAACTAAATCAGAACCTTGTACATCCGATGTAGGACAGTCTTATACTCGGTGGCGCAAACATAATCTCATTCCATATTTCGTTAAGACAAGACACACCTTAATTCTCTTGTTCTTGGCTTTAGACTTCTTACAATCAGGACAATGCAACATTGGTTTTCTCCTCGAGCTTTCCAAACCAGTAAAATGATGTCTGTAAACTTTTGCCAATGAGCTCCTAGCTGCTATGCTAGAAGTTATAAATGGCTCTCGCGCCATGCAAATACGTAATGGCCAACCACAATAATCACTTTCTCTTTGTATCTGGAACTATCTGACCATCCATTAAGGCACAATCTTTGATAAGCTTGGAACCTTAGCCGGTCTAAGTATTCAACATATGTAATGGCTTTTTAATCTACAGAGGCAAAAACTAATGATTTATAATCATGCAATGTGACTTCTGAACAAAGTGGAAAGGACTCATTTCATACTTGGAATTCACCTGAGCTAAATGCTTGTATGATAATAAACTATAGTCACTTGTTGGAAAGCATCTCATCGATTTGACCATTTTGGTTGTACAGATCCACAAGTTTCTTAGCATATGCAGGCATGTGCCTATCAGCTCTGCAAGCATTAAGTTTCAACCAACATGAGCAGAATATAAATACATTTCATCCTTGAGGGTCGGCCGGTAGATTATCTTATCATACCTTTCTTTTCCCCAAGCACGATTTACGTGCAAATAGTTCCGGATTGTGTGATAATCAAGTGAATAACGTCCAAATTCAAGACCTTTTGGACCAATCTGAAATGCGAGTGAGGGTCAGAATATTATTGGGTTCTTTGTACGTTTCAATGGATAAATCAAAGGAAAATATTTTACCAGGTTTAGTATAAAAGCTATCAAGTTCCCAACAAATTTTGGGGCGGGCTGAGCAGGACCTTTCCCTGAACAAAATATGAAATTTTGAGCATCAGTACTAATGAAGTAGGATCTTTAGGAGCAGAGATATTCCCAGGGAACAAAATTGAAATCATCATTTCCCTATAGAACAGTTTTTAAAAAAAAAAAAAAAAAAAAAAAAAAAAAAAAAATCTAATCTTTAGAGCAAAACAGACAATGTTAACACAGCATAAGACTATTCTGCCATGAAGGCCACCATGCCCCCAAAAAGGGGCCATATGCTAAGCCCAAAGACTTCACTAGGCTTACCTAGCTTTGCATTATCATCAGCCTTAACAGTCTCCATAACGAATGGTCGCCGATCCCCCTGAAGAGAAGACAAAAAATCAAATCCTTTGATGATGCAATATTTTACGAGGTTAAGTGAGACAGAGCTGATAATTTACACCACTAGTTGTGGGCTTAGTCTCCAAATACTGCTCGACCAGACTCAGCATTTCTCTTCCACGTTCATTCCTATCATTTCAAGAGCAAAACAATGGAATCACTTCCTATAAAACAGTGACTCTCCTAGTATGTAATTTATTAATATCATACTCATTCATGACAACTATTAACTTGTTTGGATGAGGGTGGATAGGAGAAAGGGGAGGAAATGAAAGAGTTTTAGGTTGCCTTCATGACATAATTTTAGATAAAGGGAATCCCCTCCATAGTTCAGTTCATCTATAAGGGGTTTTCCTCTTTGAAAGCATATAGGCCAAAAAATAGTAGAGATGCGAGTATATTAACATATTAACAGATCAACAATACATTGGAAGAGCCATATATCCAAACACCTTAGCATCTTAAGTGATATTACCTGACAGTGACATACTGAGGATGTTGTGTCATGCTGACTCCAGAATATTTGGGCACACTCATGTATCCAACCACTAGGTCCTGAAATTAACAACTTCATGACGAAACATTTCGAACAAGGCAGAGTAAAATGAAATTCTTGTTAAAATTAAAAGTTTGACATGCACAAAAAGAACTTACCGCTAAGGCATTTGTATAGTCAAAACAGCTGTAACAAACAAGAAGATTCTGAAAAGTTAGCACAAAATATTATTTGGGGGAAAAAAGAACTACCGTAAAATCTAATCCTAGAATGCTGCTACAGCATGGCATTGAAATTATAAGACTTATCTATAATCATCATGTGACAAACATTTTACCTGTAGCATGAGGGGGCGATAACATCAACCAGCTCATTTGCAGGTAGGCAGAAATAAGGAACCTGTTTTAGTTAAAAATTGAAATTGAATGAAGCAGTTTTCTTGTTAAACCCAGGGACATATGATATTAAGAGAGCCCTCTAACCTCTTCAATATGACCATCCAAGTGCTTCAAGTGAACCTGGTCATAAAATTGTAAATGTATAATGACGAAGTAATACTCAACTTGAAGAATCTAAAAAGCTTCAATTTTGTAAAGAGTGAACTACTGGGTGGGATACTACACAAACAGATATAAATATTGACATTGAAAAGTTGCTTATTAAAGCTTGTATTGCATTTTCAGGCAACAGACTAAAATAATCAGATTTGGGTCACACTATCATATGAGGAACAATGGAGTTCTTTGAATAGAAATGAAATGTTTGGCATGAGAATTAGGACACAATCTATGCTACATAAACCGAACATTCAGACAAGAAAAATAGCCGTTGCTAGGCCAGAAATTGATGTGGCAGCTATACTTATGCTGGTATAGATGATTTATAAGTGAAAGAAAAACCTTATAATCTTGCATAAACTCATAATGAAGAACTGTTTCCGGAGTATCACTTGCAGCCTTTAGAAACTTATCTAGTCCTTCCCTAGTTCCATTGTCCACTGTGAAGTAAAAAGACCGCCAAATTCATCAAGGAGTACCAGTGATAAGTGATTTATGCACAAAAGAGTATAATCGCAATCTATGTAACTAAAAGATTGCTTGATAAAAAGTAAAAAGACTTAGCTGAATACATTATCTTTTGCTTACCACAATTAGTGCCCAAAACATAGAGCTTCTCCAAATTCAGGTGTTGCTCGACAGATCTTAATGCTGAAATTGAAGAAATTATTCTGCATTACAATAGTACAAAGTCAATGAAGAAAGGGACTGAAAATAGAAATGTCCAGATTATTATACAAGTGATACCTTGCACTTGGCAACCTACACCACAAAAAAGAAGACGCTTGACACCCGCAGCCTGTCATTATAAAATTAAGACACGTACTAAAAATTACAGCAACTTCAAGATATCTTGACAGTGGAAACTAAGGTCATACACAGATTGATCAATATTCAAAATATCAAGAACACTAGAAAGGCAGTCTTTTCAATTCTCCCCCACCAAGGAGGTGGTATAAAACGACATGAGATTCCAAACTTGTCACACAGAATACTGAAAAATATAGAAGGAACAATCCTCAAAAATCTCTGATTGATCAATAAATTTGGGAAGCTTCATCACCCGAACTCTAAATTTTTGCCTGATGTAGACAAGTGAAAAGAGAGTACACTTTATTCTAATATTTATTTAACGTTTTCCCCATGATATATTATCAAGCATTTCAAATGCTTAAACATGATTGTCAAATCCTTTCTAATATAAGCAATTGACTTCAAACTTTCAACTTGAAATTACAAAATGTGAAAGAAAAAATTTACCCAAGATTGTAAGAAGGAATTTCTGTCACACAGACAGTAATTTTACACACCTCAACAAGGGCAAGGGTATTTAGATTAGGAGATAATGTTGGCTTCACACCTTTAGCTGCTAAAACTTCCTCAGGTGTCCTGTAAGAAATTTAGGGGGAAATGGAAGCATTACAGTATCGTAGGTTTGAAAAATAAAGTGAATGTTACTAGTAAGATAAATCATCTTAAGGCTATTCTAATGGTGAAATGGCTAGATGCAAACCTTGCTAACACAGGCCTTGGAGAAAATCTGTCCTCAGGATCACTGTAATATTTAAAATTAAATAAGAGTTATTAACAGACTAAATAAATAAATTTACTTCAGTACTAAATGCATTCACATTCGCTCTTCTGTTGAAATCTAAAATTCTTTCCCCTACCTCTGAACACAAATGACAGCTTCAACCATGCCTGATTTAAGCATTTCCATAGCAATGGTAGTTACTATTCCAGTCCACTGAGCTCCTGTCAACAGAGAAGTGATTTTGTTAAGTGAAATTCACACCTCAAGACGTATTGGCCCATGCCAATTAATTTTAATGATAAAATATACATTTGAAGCAGAAAGTTGTGACTCTTTCACTCTTATGATACAGTTTTCTATAATCTAAAAATTAAATATTGATCCTCGATAACTCACTGGAATTTATGATAAATTTATAACTAAGGATCAACTTTTTTTTTGGATATATCTGGTAATTGTTACTGGTACCACCAACTCATTCAACTTTGGGCAATGTTGGACTCAAATAAGAGATAGCACTTTTCACATGGTTTATCATATTCAATGATTAAATGAGTATATTTACTCATTGATATTTGATAGTCTCAACCAGAGATAATTAGAAATATAAGAAATGCACCGCATTCACAGATCCTCACAGACTGATGTAGAAAAGAATGACAAACGAATATAGCTAACAAAAGAGAAGTAAGAGATTTTACATTTGCAAACAGCAAAAATTACCTTCCACAGGCTCAAGTTTTCGAGCATATAATAGTTCCTCATGTACACCAAAGTAGGTCTCCTCCAAAGTATCTGTTTTCCTCCCTCTACCATGAACTACAGGTTCCAATCTCTGAAAGAAGAAACAGTTATTGAACATCAATGCAATAATAGTTTGCAGTTAAATTCACTTCAAGTTTTCAAGATTGCAACAAAGAAGAGATGCAGTCAAGCACTGCCTAAATTGGACATAATAATATTTCCAGTTCAATATCACGACCTAAGATAAAAAAAGACGAAACTGCTGTGCATTAAAGTTTCTCAGTAGCTTACTGAAAATATTTAAGCAGCGGCAATCCATCTTTCAAATTTTCAAACATCCCAATTGAATAATTTGGAGAAAAGCTAGAGAAGTTATCACTAAGCACTTCATATCATTCGGTTATAACTTTCATGTTAACGTTTCATTTTCATTTTTGCAATGGAGCCTTGAAGGATAAAGGTGGTTATGCATATCTTCAGAATAAGTACATCACTGTATTAAGTTGAAAATATTAGGATTTGAATACCACGAAAGAAGGCAATAGAGGAAAGAGAAACTTACTTCAATTCTAGACATCCCATCTCCCAAGAAAGCACAAGCACCCTTGACATGGGCAATATAATAAGTATCACACAGCCCGCATTGACTATTCCAAAAGAAATAAGAACTAATAAGATGATAAGAATTCAACTTCATAGAGAAAATGCCGAAAAACTAAAAAGGAACACTTAAAAAAGCAACAGAATGTTGGAAGACGAAACACGGCAATTTGGACAAGAAATATATAAAAGATACCTGCAATGGTCTTTGGCAGGGTAGGTGCCTCCGGGTGGGATGGGTCTAGATCTCTTTCTCCAGTCCTCTCTCAAATTCACAGAATTAGTAGAACTGGAGTTGGATTCTGCTAACGAAAAAGAAGAGATTGATCAAATGAAAGAAAAAGCACAGAAATCAAAGATGCAGAGAAAGGTGGGTACCTTTGGAAGAAGAAGAAATGATGGAAAGGGAGAGTGGGAGAGAGCAGAGTTTGCTAATGAAGGAAGACATGACGACGAAGCTATACCTCGAATCCCTTGGCGCCTATTTATCAGCATTCATTCCTGAATCCTGGGGCAATAAATATCTTGAGGATGGGATTTCTCACCCCACGTGGCACAATCTCAGTCGCTTTCTTATCTCCACGTGTACTATCATTCGATGCCACCTCACCGATCGTGGGTCATCGACACGCGTGACTCGCACAATCATTTGCAAACATTGATCACCTTTCTTAAAGGGAAATTTATTCATAGGAGCCACAATACACGTTCGTTCTTCGTTGCTATTCTTACTCTAAAGGTTATCTTGGTTCTAAATAAGTCAGTTTTTAATATACCAACAAGAAGTAGTTAATTTAATGATTATGGATAAATTTTTAACTTTGTTCTTATTTATGAATGACTATCTTTTAACTCTTTCTTCTCTCTCTATTTTCATTGGTATAATTAATATGGATAAAATTGTCATAAATTTCATTTATTACCTAAATAGGACTTATAAACATAACCAAATTTTTTGATTAAAAGAGACTTATAAATAGAATCGAGTAGTAATTTTTAAATTTATGAATTTTTCATCAATGAAAGAGAAAATGAGAAATTAAAGAACATGACTAAGATATTTTAGAAAATATATATCATATTAACTAACTCAACTAACTTTCTTAATCTAATCAAGTTTGTTAAATACATGTTATACTCCCTCCAGTCCTAA
Organism: Acacia acuminata; assembly: GCA_019022655.1. NCBI lineage: Eukaryota > Viridiplantae > Streptophyta > Magnoliopsida > Fabales > Fabaceae > Acacia > Acacia acuminata. The sequence goes on from JAFJYI010000023.1 coordinate 1,053,124, forward strand.
TTATAGGAGCTATTTACTAGAATTTGGAAGGATTAAGGAAGGAAGTTGAATTAGTTAATTATGTATATTTTCCTAAAATACTCTTACCCAAATTTATTTAATACAAATACATCTCTCAAAGATAGAACTAAGTAATACAAATACAAGTTTATTTTCCTAAACCTGTACTAGTTATAAACAACTGAAGCAGGACACCTGTACTAAGAAAGTGTGAGACACGGTGATGTTGGTTCTAATGATACACATACACATATACCCACCACCACCACGATTCACTGATCAGAACTTACAGCTCCATAATTTACTGCTCTGAACGAGTTTAAACGGCTATTGTTGAAAATCGTGTTGAGGTTAATTTTAAAAAAAATATTCTTAAAGGAATATTAAAATTATTTTATTTAAAAATAAAAAATAAAGTAGAATATCTCCTTGATATAAGCGTCTTGTTAAATTAATTATTGTGTAAGAAGTATTAGTAGGGGTGATATGGGAAAAATATGACAAAAATTGCTCAAAATTATTTTATATAAAAAAGTATAATTTAGGTGTATATGACATTAATGAGTTGCAAACATTATTTACTTTATAAAATATATAGGTGTATTATTAAATTATTATTGAGAAAATATAAATAGGGATATTGTAGAAAAAAATTGACAAAAGTTAAAACTTGCTCTTATAATTAGGACCAAAACCAACTCCAAAATTTGCTCCTATAATTAGAGCCGGATGGAGTATTAAGCAACGGAGGGACTATTAATCAATTGAGATAATTTCTATGTCTCAGGAGATTAGTCTCTAATTATCAATGGGGATATCACCTAGATTCTTTAAAAAAAAGTACTCATACATATGAGTATTGATAATTTTTTTTTCCTTGGTTAAAGTATATGTACACTTGCTGGTGATGTTATTATAAACTATACTTCTACGCACTTTATTGAAGTCCAGAGACAAGTAAATAATGTTATTAACGTCTGTTCGTCATAAGAACACGAGATGTCTAGCCCTAGGTGGGCTAGTATGTTTATGTTGGATCGAATAGCTCCCTCTTAGGTATCTACGGATGAGATACCTTTGAGAATAGAAGATCACATGTACACAACTAAAGGGGTGGGGTGTGTGCACGGTGTGGCGAGAATCGTAGATGAGAGAGAGCTTAGAGATCGTGTACCTTAGGGTTTACCATCTATTTATAGAGGGTACCTTAGGGTTAGGGTTTGGACTGTTGGGCCTCTTGTGCCTCCAAGCCCAAATGTTGTGCCATCACATCCGTGCAATATTGGTTGCCTCTGTTGGGCCACACCTTAGTTGGGCCTATTATTTGAATCCATAACGATTGCCCCCCCCAGCTCGGTAGTTCGTGCTTCGAGCCTTTGGGATGTATTTTGCCCTCGGTCGGCTTTATTAGCCGAGCTTTGCTGTCGTGAGCCTTACATTGCTGAGTTGAATTACGTTGATCCGGTTATCAAGGCGGCTTTCCTCGAAGATCTGAGGTCTTGTCTCAAAGATCCGAGTAGCGTCGTGATGGTTCGCCCGCATTTGAATCCAAGTGTTGATCTCGGCTATTGAAGTTGTCTTCTCCAAAGATCCGAGGTAATGTCTCAAGGATCTGGGATAATGTCGAGGCGGTTTGCCTGACTTCGAGGTCGGGATCTTTCTTCAAGTTGTTCGGGCTAGATTGTTGTGAATCTTTACCCTTTTGCCTATCTACCGCGTAGTGCCGGGTTGTGTCATATTGACCTCGGTTACCGACATCGTTCGCTCAAAGATCCGAGGTAAGGTCTCAAGGATCCGAGGTAATATCAAGGAGTTCGCTCGACTTCGAGGTCGAGATCCTTATGCGTTCGCCATCGTTGCCTGTGACCGACACTGGCGGCTCCGTATTCGTGCGGGGTTTCAACCACCACACCTAGTCACCCGGTTTACGTGCGCATTTAATACATCCGTCGTGTCACGTGCGTCGGCCCGCCTTTTGGGTTTAGAGGTCTCTAGGCCGCCGAGGCTCCTTTTTGTTTGACCCGGATTACGTATCCGGATTGTTCCATCTTGATTTGCTTTTGTCCGAGTCTTTGACGAGTTCGGATTCGTATCTCGCTATCGATGTGCTGTTTAGGCGATAAGTTTTCTCCCGAGGCGGGATCTATTCGCCTTTCCTTCGTTCTTTGTTTTTGCTTGCCTCAGCCTTGGTGAACCTGCATTAAAATTCAAAATTCAAATATCCCTGTGAGGGCTTCCGTATGGCTTCCATTAGTTCTTCTCACACCGTTGTCATTAACAACTGTATAATAGTTGCCCCCCAGCCTGGCAGTCAAGGGCTCTGGGCTGCCGGGGTGCCTTGACTATTTAACCTGGATCTCATGTCCGAGGTTAATCTTCATTCCCTCTAGCAAGGTGCCGCTCCTCCGAGTTGAGGGTCGTGGCTTTAGTTTTGCTTTCGCTTAAGGCGTACGTACTCGCTTGACTTTGAGTTTTCCGGCGTACGTGCCGATTTGACTTTAAATACTCCCGCCTATGCCGTTTTGACTTTGAATGTTCCCGCGTCTATGCCGATTGTAAGTTATGACAATCTCGATTATATAACCAATTAATTGCCATACCATTTTTGAACTCTAACCGTAGTTAGAAATTCATCGACCGTAGTAGGTACGGGTCTTTTATACTCGACCGAGCTTAAGTGCGGGAGTGATGGGCGTGGTTGTCTGTTTTAACCTCGTGGGGTGTTAACTTAACCGCACTACCTCGTTCCGCTTGACTAGTTTGGAAAAGTAATTTGTAACCGAAATAAGGGCGAAGTTGTCACTTGTTCAACCGAGGTGTCCATTACCTCTAATCAAACATTTTGACCGATCGGGATCGAATGACAACCCGCTTTCTTAAATTGGGCGAGCGTTGACGCGTCAATTTCGCGAAGGCCACGTATGGCATTTTCGCGAGCTCGACCAATGCACGTCGGAGTACAACGGCCGGTGTCATACATCTAGATGGTTTTGTTTGTGGACCGGGTTTGGGGACCACGGTGTCATGCCGGTTTAGAGACCTCGGCTTCATGCCGAGTTTAGAGACCTCGGCGTCATGTTTATTACCGGCGTAATGACCTCGGTGTTTCTTATTTCTGACAGGGTGTATTGACCTCGGTGTAATGCCGGGTTTAAGGACCTCGGCTTCATGGTTATTACCGGGTGTAATGACCTCAGTGTATCTCTTTGATTATCGATAGTAAAACAGATGAATTTCCATTGAAGAATTCTTTATCCAGGGTCCTTTTAAGGAGCGCGCGCGGAGCAAATGGGTGTCGTAACCCCAAGATTCCATTATGGGTGTCGTAACCCTTTTCTCCATTATGGGTGTCGTAACCCTTAATTAGTATTTCCACGGAACCTGGATTTTAACTATATTAAGTGTAACCAAGGTCCGCTTCTTGGGATCCGATTTTAACCGCATTTGGTGTAACCGGGTGCATTCAAGAATTTATGCAGATCCCGAACGTTAACTAGATTTAGTTAACCGGGTCCGACTTCAAAACTTCACACGGAGCCGGGATTTTAACCAGATTCGGTATAACCGGGTCCGCCTTGAAAAATTCACACGGAGCCCAGGCTTTAACCAGATTTGGCGTAGCCGGGGTCCACCTTCAACAATTCACACGGAGCCCGAGCTTTAACCAGATTTGGCGTAGCCGGGGTCCATCTTCAAAGATTCACACGGATACCGGATTTTAACCAGATTTGGTGTAATCGGTCCGCCTTGAACAATTCACTCGGAGCCGGGCTTTAACTGATTCGGCCAGAAGGCGGGTTCGTCTTCAAAAATTTGCACGGAGCCCGGGCTTTAACCAAATTCGGTGTAGCCGGGGTCCGTCTTCAAAAATTTGCATGGAGTTAGCTGGATAATTTTCAGTTTATCCAGGGTCCAGTTAAGGAGCACGCGTGGAGTCAACCGGGTCCGTCTTTTTTCTCCTTTAGAGGTGGACTCCTCCGCAAAATTTTTCCTGGATTTGTTTATCCATGAATCTAAAACAGTCCATCTATCTCTCCACACTAAATGACAGAATTATCATATAAATGCAAGAGAAGTAATCTATTTTCTATTGGCAAAACAGATTTTCTATCCTTCACATTCGGCATTTTAGATAAACAAGTAATTCCAAGGGGCATGTGTGCACGGATTGTTGTAATCTCTGATTGGCATATAGTGCCCTTTTGAATTATTAATAAACCTGCAATTGCAGTGAAATATCTTGCTTGTAACTCGAGCAATAATTTGCCCAGATTCGATTAGGGCTCCATGAGAATAACGAAAATTCTCCATCCCGAAATTCTTTGTAGAAGATGATTCTTCAATCCACCGCCATTTCCAGGAAGCTGCAGAAATTGTACTGTCAGAGAAGTTGTCCTCACGGCATAAATCTTTGGATGGATTGACTGATGCGTGGAACCATTCAATAGTCAATGGGATGCTTTGTAAGCCATCATGCTTCAACATTGAGCATTTAAATATAGGCTCAAATTTGATAAACCGTAGATCTTATAGATTGCTCTTAATGCAAGATGACTAGGAAACTCCCACAATGACTTCTACTTCTAGATGGATCATGTCCATTTTTGCCCCTCTTGATGATAGTGCTGCAAAATCCATTAACAAAACAACAAACAAAAGCAAGAAAGGGCCTGCAGATAATTGCCACGGCTTTATCTCATCACTTCAGACCAAAGTTGCTGCTTCTAGATATTGTTGATGACTTCTCCTTCAAGATAAAGAGAAAATATGGATGTGCAGGAACAGAATCTTCTTCTAAAAGGTCCTTATCTGAGATTGAAAAAGAAAGAAGTTCCTCCAGATAGTAGGCGATTGCTATCGCAAATAATCCAATAAAGGATTTTAAATATACGGATCCCGGATTTAACTAGATTTAGTTTAAATCGGGTCCGCCTTCAAAACTTCCTTTCTCACAATTTCGAAGTGGTCAACAAAACAAGCACTCTCATCATTGTTAGCAATGTAAGCACAATGACCGGAACATTATTTATAAGTTTGCTCAGCAGAAAAATCAAATGAATGGTTGTCATTCTCTTTTCCATGGCTTTGGTCATTAAATATGTCCATGGATAGATTCAGTGACATATACTCACTAAAATGGGAATTTCTATAGTGTGAGAATACACTACTAATCCCCTTCACAAAGCATCTGGAACACCTTCTCTGCCAAACTTCATCTCCATGGCCACTTCAACTTTTTTTTTTTTTTTTTTATCACTTTGAAACTTGAAAAAGTTCATTCGGTTCAAGGGCGGATTATGCAGAATTGATTTCAAAGCAAATCAAGCAAACTCGCCCCTCTATTTTATCTCATCAAAACATCACTTGATGATAAGATGATGTTTCCGTTTGTGAATCTAGACAAGCTTTGGTGAAGTGGATTCTCAAGAATAATATGATTAACCTTCTTATTCATTATCCTGTCTATTAAGAATAATATAAAAACTTGGTAGGGCCCACATTTTTATTTACTTTCTCCCAGACCACCGCCCCTTGCTTGTATTAACAATATATCATACTATTAAAATCAAACGTGGAATGCATGTGGTGTCAATTCAGCAAATAATATACATATTATTTCAATACGAATGCCACGCCCTTTAATGTGATATCTCCGCATTTTATCTTCGACAAAAAGATAAATAAGGGCGTGTACCTTTTTCTCCAGTTGTAGATCAATCGGAGTAAAGCATCACCAACAAAAGATTAAAATCATCATTTTCCTCGGCCTTTTGAAAGCACACATTAGCTTTGTTTTTGGACCGTGTCGATTTGCTTAATGATGCTAGCGCATAAACGGCCAGAACAAACCAATACTTTGAAGGATTAAACCCCATTTCCTGAATCTCCTTTAATACTTGGACAGTTGATGATCTTAAAAGATATGCGCATAAACGGCCAGAACAAACCAATACTTTGAAGGATTAAACCCCATTTCCTGAATCTCCTTTAATACTTGGACAGTTGATGATCTTAAAAGATATGCTCAAGGTGCCTCGACACATTCACTAAAGAGAATGAACACAACAAGCGAGAAAATGTTGGAAGGCACACAAGGTATCGGAGATGCATGCGACCGCGATGCCTTTGCGAAGATAGAGAAATTCATATGGCCCGTTTCCAAACAAGTTCCTCCAACCTTTCTCCTGCTGATACAGACTTGGTCCTGGACCTTGCGAAACAAAATCTGGACCCGAGAATAATAACTAATGTTTTATGGACGCACAATAAGAGTTCTGCGTGTTGCAGAATTAGTACGACAATTCAAGACGTCAATTGTCCAAGGCATAGACTTCGATCAGAATTCAGTGAAGCACTTCGAATCATTCCGTTCTCAATCATTGTTCTGACCGCTGCAATGAGTTGTTATCATACATTCACAGGATCTTGGTTTAATAACCACGCCGGGTTCGATGACCTTGGCTCTCGCCGCTACGCCGGTTTCATTTATCTCCTTTCTCAGGATCTCGGCTTTGTTGCCCTCTGTTTGATACAGCAAATCACATTCCAGCTGAGTGGACTTGGGCAGCCATAATGCTACGTCAAACATGGGCACATTATATTGATTTAACAAAGGAAATAACCACGGATACCTCGCTCTGTTATCTCGTCACCATGCCGTCTTCAATTATATCGGCTTCTCAGATAGTAATCTCGGATTTTGAAATTCTCATCTCGGAACATCATCATCCCAAAGAATCCCGGGCATCTCAAGACATCGAAAGAAGACTTTGGGTATAGTGTTGATTACCGAGATCCGCGTCGGTGAAGACTCGACGAATATTGGTGGAGACCAGATGAATCTCGTCTAGGTGAGTCAAGAATGACGGAGTATTCTTGCGTGAGTCTCGGATAACAAATTCAAGGCATCCCGGTATTGGATCCCCCGGTTGCTTTGGGTCTTTTGCGTGATGAATCTGGAACAGAACCCGAAACCATTGTTGATTAAGCACTCGAAATCAAGGGTTTCATCGTACTTGCTCGATTGACTAAGAATTCACTGAAGATCAGGTATATTCTGCTTGATTGATTTGTTGCGACTATCCTAGGTCGCGGGAATCAAATAAAAATTTACCGATTCCCCACGGTCGGCGCCAATGTTCTGTCATAAGAACACAGATGTCTAGCCCTAGGTGGGCTAGTATGTTTATGTTGGATCGAATAGCTCCCTCTTAGGTATTTATGGATGAGATACCTTTGAGAATAGAAGATCACCGTACACAACCAAAGGGGTGGGGTGTGTGCACGGTGTAGGCGAGAATCGTAGATGAGAGAGAGCTTAGAGATCGTGTACCTTAGGGTTTACCATCTATTTATGAGGGTACCTTAGGGTTAGGGTTTGGATTTGTTGGGCCTCTTGTGCCTCCAAACCCAAATGTTGTGCCATCACATCTGTGCAATATTGGTTGCCTCCTGTTGGGCCACACCTTAGTTGGGCCTATTATTTGAATCCATAACAACGTCGAATTTATCGCACTGATAGAATTAATGTAGCTTATTCATTGAAACTGCTCATTCTCTTTGGTCCAAGGGATTTGGACCGCCCCGGGGGGGGGGGATTTTTATGAGTTGAATTGTTAAAAAAAGAAGAAATGGGGTTATAAAATTTAAATAAAGGAAAGATGTATGATAAAAAAGTAAGAAAATTTAATTAAAAGATTCTAATCCTACTTCTTTAATTTTTAAATCCGACTCAAAATTCTTTTTCTTCCACTAACTTTCCTTCCTCTCGTACCAAACAACCCCTTAGGATATTAGATGTGCATATCAGCAGTTTGGGCTCAAATAAACCCCGATTGAGTAAAATATTTTTCATTCCAATTGACAATAGGAGCGCTAAAGAACACTTGCTGTTCTAATGGAAAGGTGAAACACTACATTTTTCAAACAAATGCTATTATAAGCGAAATAATCAATGAAAAGGTATGGTTAATTCAACATATAGGTCCATTTTAATTTAGGGCAATACATTATACAACCTCCCCCCCCCCCCAAAAAAAAAAATTTATAAGATCTAAATTCTTAAATCAGTCCGAATATGTTTATAAAATGTAGTTTAGAATTGTTTAAACATTGGATGTAATTTTACCAATTTCACCCCAAATTAATGTACCCTCTCTCATTATCTTTTCCCTATACATTCTCATTCATATTTTTTCTCGTTATTTTTACTCCTCCACTTGCATTCTTATATATAAAGGCATATTTAGAAAAAGAAATACATTTCTAACATATTATTTTTAATTAAAAAAACCCAATTTGGTCCCTGGAAAAAATACGAACCCCTTTTTAAAAAAAGTCCCCAGAGACTAAAATATGACATTTTTATAACTAAAAAGGGGTTTTTGGAAATTTTCGAGGGACCAAAATAGGATCCGTTTTTTGAAAATTGGTACTTTTCAAGGACTAAAAAAGAGTTTCGTTGTTTAAGGACCAAATGGGGTCCGTTTTTTCGAGGGGACCAAATAGGGTATTTACTCTTATTTTTAATTAATTTTAACATATTTCTTAAACGGCTAATTCGATTATTTGGACCATCCAACACATATCAAAGCTTGATTAAGATTAAATCCGTTTCCTGATTTCACCAAGTGAAGGTGTAGAAGTGATGATAAATGCAACAAAAATACATGTTTCTATTATATACCATGTCTCTTACATATGTCACTCTGTTTCCCCCACTAAGCTTTTGAGTACATTCTCTCTTCTACATCCCAACAATTTAGACGAACAAAACTTGGAATTCAATCAGATATCAAACTATAGAACATATTTTATTGCATATCTTCCCAAAACAAATGCAACTGGATTCACCAATCAATAAGCAGCTCTGAACAGATTAGATTCTCATCTTTCTTCAATAATGCATTGCTTCACTCAAAATATACAAGATCACGGCCTCCCCTGCCTGCATTGAGGAGGTGACAAGAAACAAAAAGGCATCTTGGTGCAGACTCTGGATCAAAGTTTACTGGTTCCGTCCATTGATATCACAATACCCAAGTGTAGACTTAGATGACAACAGTGAAAATTTGCAACAAATCTATCAATTGAGTTTGCTGGTTCTTCGTTTCGCTGGCCCACCAGGAAACAGCTTCATAATCCACCCTAACACCCTTTCCACCACCTAGAAGGACCAATAGAGAAATGTCAATTCCGTTTTGCTTAAACGAAATTACAGATAAAAAAGCCGGAAAGTTTCAATTCAACATATTTTTCCTTGAGGCTTCACATAACATGATGTTGTATTAGTGATGTCAGACAACTTTTTGGTTCACCTAATCAAAGTGAAAACTGAACATGGATGTTACCTCATCACCCTCATCTGCATAAGGGGCATTGTCATATGAAGTGTGAACGTCTGGTTGTTTCGCTGGAGCATGGTCACTAGCCATGCTTTGAGCTGTCAAAAACTCCAATCTTTGCGTCTGGGCCTCAAGTTTTCGGGACAGCTCATTGTTTAACTCCTTTATTCAGAATAAGACAATAGAGATTATGAGGTCAACACGTGGAACAAAATATTGCTGTCAGGACGTATTCTAAAACTTAATTGCAAAAATTCTGACAGAATGAGTGCATATTTCTTAATTTGTGTAGTTTTGGTTTTTCTTTTATTGCTCATATTTGTTGTTGTTTCATTGGAAAATGATTTGTCCCCCTCTTTATTGTAGTTTTCTCCTACCCCCAAACAATTTATTTTCATATTCTTCCCAAAACCCATAAAAAATATGCATGGGATGATGCTACTTTTAACTGTTTAGTACTTTAAAAATAATGCTTTAGAATAGCTTCAGTTTCTCATCTTTCACCAGCAGAAAGCGTTCCACTTCCAAGAAATAAGATAAATTTTTTTTTTTTTTTTTTTTTTGTCAATACAAAATCACATACTCTCTCTGGTCCTAAATAAAGGACCTAATTGATGAATGTAGTTTGGTCCTAAATATAATTTCTTGATCCACTTTGTCTCCCTTATTTAATATTTTTCCCCACATTAACCTAATTAATTTCACAGCTTCTCTCTCTCTCCCCCTCCCCCCTTCCTTTATCCAACATTTAATACCCTCATTTATTTTTAGGGAAAGTGACACAATTTTTACATAATAATAGAAAATAATCAACTAACCAATTTTCTAAATCTCCATGAATTAGTTAAGTCTTATATTTAGGACAAAAAGGAGTAATAATCAATCTACCTTCATCCTGGAACACTCAGATGATTCAGATGCCAAAGCCTTCAGCAGTTCGTCTTTCTCCAATGTCAACTGCACACAGAAATGTTGAGAAGTGACTACAATTTGGGCCAATTCAGAGGCCGCTAAACTATGTATGATCATACACATGGAAGCAGGAAATTAAAAAGGATTAATTCTCAAACAAGTGGGGAAGGGGGGGAAGGCATACACCACAAACAATCTAAAATTTTAAAGAATCACAGGCTACCTCTGAAATAAGTGCATTAATGTTCTCAATCATTCTCATCTGATCAGGTGGAATATTCACAGGAGAAGCTCCAAGAGTTGAGTGCCCAACTTCAGGAACCAAGGACAAGCCAGAGTAATCCGTAGCGGAGTCATGCATTTCCTCACTGGAAGAGGTTGCAGCAGCATCTGTGCTTGCTGCATGATATAAGAAAAACGTCACCAAAGGTAATTAATGAAAACAACTAAAAATTCCCAAAGTACATAGAAATAATATATAAAACATGTAGGCCTTTTATGAGTTCAATCAAAATCCTACAGTCTAGAAAGCAAACAACCGGATTTCCTTCCTAGTGAATGTCTAAAATTGCAGTCACCATTTTTTAAAGCATAAAAGTGTGGTAATTATATTATTTTGTAAATAATAGAATTAGATTAGTCAAAGATCAGATCCTAGACTTTAGGAGTTAGTTAGAACAAATTTAATCATTCAATTTTTCAATTTCCTAGATGTCCTCAATCTGTTACACCAGATTGCTTCTCATTGTAACCTATATATTTCACACGAATGAATGAGAATACTCATTGGACTCAATTATTCTGATCCTAAATACTCTACATGGTATCAGAGCTAACCTTGTAGGGTCCTCCACAGCCTCCGCCTCGAATCCAATCCAAGCCGTCACCCACTGTGACGTCTTCCTCAACATCTCGAGACGATTGCCCATCGCGACGTCTCCGTCAAAGCCCGAGACGATTGCCCACCGCAACGTCATCAGCACTCGTCGATCGCCATCCCAGTCTCATCTTCAATCGGTTTCACTCGTCTTCGTCGTGGTGCCAGATATTGAATCGACAGTCGATCTCGGTATCATCACAACTCACAGTGTCGTCCGACACTATCTCCATCATCAAAGTCTCGAACTCGTCCCGACGATTCCATTACATCGTCGTCTCCATCAGGTCTCGGTCGAAGCCATTCGACGCTGACTCCTCCGACGCTACCAGTCGTCTCCATCAGGTCTCGATTCGAAGCCATCCGACGCTGACTCCTCCGACGGTACCAGTCCCATACGTCCGTGTTGTCCCTGTACGACACCGATAGTCCTCCGGTGCCGTCATCCTCAAGTCTCGCCCGTCTTCACCTCGAGGGTCTGTCACGCCGTCGGTCGCGAGGTTCAAGCTGAGCTATCGGGTTTCACCTTTGTTTGGCATTTTGAATATCCGGTTCATCATCTCGGATCCTTCCAACTCAGGCTCACGTTACTGTTCATTTGATTTGGGCGATCTTGTCTTATCTTTTTTTTGTCTCTTTGGGCTTTTTCCATTGTGCTTCACTTTGGGCTTTCATCATTTTGGGCTTCACTGCGCCTTTTCACTTGGGTTAATACCTGCAAAATAATTCTGCCTGCACACTCCAACCCAATGACGTCATCAAATAATACAACACCGCTCCCCAAGACCAGTGACAATTCAACTCTTCTCCACTCTTCCGATAATCAATTGGTGTCGGAAAAACTGAATCTTCACAATTATCATGATTGGGCACGGGCTGTTTTGCTGTCTATCGGTGGACGTGGAAAACGGAAATTTTTGACTGGAGAGATCAAGCCACCGTCGGATCAAAACTCACCAGACTGGGTTCAATGGGATACTGATAATTCTCTTGTCTGCTCTTGGCTTATCAATGCCATGTCTCCTCAGATTAAACGAAGCTTCATGTATCTTCCTACTGCCAAGGACATTTGGGATGCGGTTCGCGATTCCTACGTCGATGCCAAAGATTTATCCCAACTATTTAATCTTCGTCGTCGCATTTGGAAGTCATCTCAGGGCTCTCGGTGCATTGCTGAATTCTGGTTTGAACTTGTCGCTCTCTGGCAAGAAGAAGATCAAATGGTCAAAAATGAATGGGATTCTTCCACCGATGCCACTCGCCACCTTCGGAATGTCGACACCGATCGGATTCGATTTTTCTCACCGGCTTAAACTCGAATTTGACGATGCTCGAGCAAGGATATTGAGCAATTCATCTCTTCCTCCTCTCTTGGAAGTATATTCTGAGATTCGCCGTGAAGAGTCCCGAAGACAAACTATGCTTCTCAAGGCTATCTCTTCAGTCGGAAGCGTCCAGTTTAATCAGTAAGCACATTCCCTCTTCTAACAAATCTCGTCCAACGTGTGATCATTGCAAGAAGATTGGTCATACCAAAGACAAATGCTTTGGAAACTCCACGGTAAGCCATCGATGGACACCTCGTAAACCACGATCACCTTTCGCTCATCAAACGGTCATTGAGGCAAATACTCCGTCGAATCCGTGCCTCCTTCTCTCAATACGAGTAACAGATGAGTCAACTTCTCAACTTGCTGAAAAATTTACGGTCCTCTCATGGACCAGCTTGCCACTATCGCCAAGCAAGGTAATGATCATCTTACTCTTATATCATCATCCCTCTCGCCGAAATGGATAGTAGACACCGGCGCCTCGATCATATGACCTCGTAATCAAGAAACTTTACTTCCTATTCTCCTTTGGCTGGTAATAATCGAACGCAGATACCGAATAACTCTAGTGCGCCCATTGCCGGTACCGGTACCGTACCTCTTACAAGAGACTTAAAACTTGATTTCGTTCTTCATGTTCCTCATTTGGCATACAATCTCCTTTCAATCAGCAAGTTGACAAAACATACAACCGTTTCGCTTCACTTTTTTGCCACTCATTGTATATTTCGGGATCTCTCCTCGAGGAAGACAAACGGCTAAGGAGCATGACGGCCTTTACTACCTTGATGATTCCTCGCAAGTGCCTTGTCATCACAAATAAAGACCTCTGTCTCCCCTACTTCGACAATAATTTGATGTTATGGCATAGAAGGATGGGTCATCCTAGTTTTCGTATTTACAAAAATTGTTTCCTCAATTTTCATTCAATAAAGATGTCAATTCCCATTGTGAAACGTGTGAACTAGCAAAACATCATCGCACTACCTTTCCTCCCACTGTCTATCACTCTACTCGTCCCTTCTCCATCATCCATAGTGATGTATGGGGTCCCTCAGAGTACCTAACCGGACATGTTCGAAATACTTTGTCACCTTCATAGACGATCACACTCGCATGTGTGGGTGTACCTCCTAAAAGAAAAATCTGATGTGTTCAATATCTTTGTTGAATTCTTCCACTATGTCCAAACACAATTTAATTCTACCATTCAAGTCTTACACTCGACAATGGCACCGAATATTTCAATCATACCTTCACCACTTTCTAAAGTCTCAGGAATCATTCATAAGAGTAGTTGTCCTAACACACCTCAAGCAAAATGGCATTGCCGAACGTAAAAATCGCCATCTTCTTGACATTGCCCGTGCTCTTACGTACACCCGCAATGTTCCCAAGTATTTTTGGGAGATGCAATCCTTCGCCACTCACCTTATCAATCGACTACCTACTCGTGTCCTTTCCCATATGTCCCCTCTTGATAAACTCCGTGAGACTCGTGTGATTTCCCACCTTGATCACTCTCTTCCTCTCCGTGTCTTTGGATGTACCGTATATGTCCATATTCATCATCCCACTTCCAAATTTGACCCGAGGTCCCTTCCTTGTATCTTCCTTGGCTATTCCAATTGCCAAAAAGGCTACCGTTGTTATGACCCCAAATCCCAACGAATCTTTGTCAGCCGAGATGTCACATTTGCTGAAGCCATACCTTTCTATCCGCACCCTTCGAGTCGGGGAGAATTGGAGTGACTCTCAGCCTACTATACCTGAACCTATACCACCTTCCTATCCTGTGATCATATCCTCCACACCTGATTCACTCACTATGCCATCCCAAACAGGGGGAGACAAATATTATGACAAGGTTTACTCTAGGAGGAACAAAAAGGTAGTAGAGTCCATTATGCCTGAGGCTCAACCACTCTCCCAACCGAGAGAGACTCCTGACACCAACAAGGACCTAAACATGCCTATTGCACCGAGAAAGAAGACACGTTTCGTACTCAACATCCTATTCAAGACTACATGTCATATGGTAATCTCTCACGTAAATATTGTCATTTTGTCACTAACCTTGATCAAAGTTCAGATTCCCACAAATGTACATGAGGCACTTGAAATTCCCGAATAGAAAGATCTTTGTATTAGATGAGATGAATGCTCTTGAGAAAAATCAAACTTGGAATGTCACCGACTTACCCCAAGGTAAGAAGGCGTAGGGGTGTAAGTGGGTATTTACCCCCAAGTACAATGCTGATGGTACTTTGAACAAGTACAAAGCCAGACTAGTTGCCAAGGGTTTTACACAAACTTATGGCTTGGACTACAATGAAACCTTTGCCCCTGTAGCGAAGCTCAACACAGTCAGAATCCTTATTTCCGTTGCTGTTAATCTCGACTGGCCTTTACAATGCCTAGACATCAAAAACGCTTTCCTAAATGGGGATCTAAAAGAAGAAGTTTATATGACACTTCCACCTGGTTTTGAGAATGGTCAAGGCAAACAGGTATGCAAGCTGAACAAGTCCATTTACGGGTTGAAGTAGTCTCCTAGAGCTTGGTTTGACAGATTCTCACAAGTTCTAAAGGCTGAAGGATATAACCAATGCCTCTCTGATCACACTATGTTCACTATGAACCATGAAGGTATGATTACTATCTTAATAGTATATGTGGATGACATAATACTTACAGGGAACAATCCTCAAGAAATGATCAGAATCAAACTGGCGCTAAACAAGGAGTTTGAAGTCAAAGACCTGGGTAGCTTGAAATACTTCCTAGGAATGGAAGTGGCTAGGTCAAAAGAAGGAATTCACATTTCACAAAGGAAATATGTCCTTGATCTACTAAAGGAAACTGGCATGCTTGGGTGTAAGCCGAGCAAGACTCCCGTTAGTGTCAAAAAGAAGAAGAAAAAAGTAGAACAGCCGACAACCGAACAAGAGGTGGCAGAGAAAGAGAAACAAGAAGAGGAAGAAAAACCAGCAGACATAGGGCGCTACCAGAGATTGGTTGGGAAGCTTATCTATCTTTCTCACACACGACCTGACATCGCCTTTGCGATGTAAAGTACGCAAGTCAACACATGCACTCGCCAAAGCGAAACACTTGAATGCAGCATATAAAATCCTGAAATACCTCAAAGGAACTCCTGGCCAAGGTCTCTTCTTCAGAAAAACTAATCTGAGGACTATTGAGATATACACCGATGCAGATTGGGCAGGAGACCAAGAGAACAGCAGGCCTACTTTGGGCTATTGCACGTTTGTATGGGGAAATCTAGTAACGTGGCAGAGTCACAAGCAACGAGTGGTATCCACAAGTAGTGCAGAATCTGAATTAAGATCACTTTCTGAAGGACTCAAGGAAGGAATATGGATAAAAAGGGTCGCCGACGAGACCTACACCAAGATAGAATCTCCATTAAAACTTTTCGTGATAATAAGGCAGCCTTAAGCATGGCATTGAATCCAAGACAACACAAGAGAACTAAGCATGTTGATGTTGATCGCCACTTTATCGGGAAAAGGTTGAAGATGGAATTATTTGTCTCTCCTACATACCTACAAAATTACAGCTTGCAGATATACTCACAAAAGGTCTACCCGAGGACATATTTGAAGGTTTTGTATGCAAGTTGGACATGATGAGTATCTATGATCCAACTTGAGGGGGGAGTGTGGTAATTATATTATTTTGTAAATAATAGAATTAGATTAGTCAAAGATCAGATCCTAGACTTTAGGAGTTAGTTAGAACAAATTTAATCATTCAATTTTTGATTTTCCTAGATGTCCTCAATCTGTTACACCAGATTGCTTCTCATTGTAACCTATATATTTCACACGAATGAATGAGAATACTCATTGGACTCAATTATTCTGATCCTAAATACTCTACAAAAAGGAAAAACATAAAAGAGGGCAGTAAGACTAGGGAGAATAAGATATCCTAGAAACTAGGGAAAAAAAAAAAAAAAAAAAAAAAGAGAACAACAGAGCCTCCGTCTTGCATCAAGCTGTCCAATCTCTCTTCATTTCAAAACCAGATGTTCTTTTGTGGCAATCATGAGCAGAATATCAACGAGAAGCTGTAGATCTCCCTAAAATAAGAAGGGGCACAGAGTTGGACTTGAAAATCAGGAATTCTGCAACAATGAAGTCTTCTACAGTATAATACCCTGTGTTGCTGAATTAACTCCTACTTAAGGGGGGTTTCCCTGTATAACATAACGAGACAGTCAAGCTTTCCCCTAGTAATGTGCTCTTCTTTGTTCTCGCGTCCATACTATTGATTTCCTTTGAGCGGATATCTTTAACCATCTGCTCTTGTACCTCGTTATTTTTCTTTAAAAATATTTATTTCATCAAATGGAAATTGAAAAGAAAAATACAGAAGTTGAAAGTGAATATAGGCTAATGCCTGCTAAGATATGCAGTGAAACTGTGAAAATACAGAATATGCACAAAGGGGCCTGCCAAAGTCCTAACCCCCTTTTCATCATTTTTCCCATTTAATCATTTCTGATTCTATCAACGCATCATAGCAATTCAATAATTTCTCAGTCTATGATTTTAGATAACTATTGCAAGGACTAAAACTGCACACAAGCTAGGGTGACATTTCACTGTAATTCACAGGTAGGATCATGAGAGGTGGGAAAATTAGATGTAATTGCACTCCAAGAAGCACCACTGAACAAAAACAAGAAAAGAATATCATAGAGCTAAGAAAAACACCAAAACCCATGTTTTTAACATCAATAAATATATATCATCTTGCATAGTACAAAACATATCAAATTGATATCTATGGGATCTGGGAAACAGGACTAAGTGAAAAGGTGACATAACAATTGTCCTTTTAATTTCTCATTTTTAAGGAAAGTAATTGATCAGGTATATGTACCTATGTCTTCTGTAGATGTAGAAACGTCCTTTTTATTAGTTGAATTTTCAATAGAGTTCCCAATTCCAGAAGCCTTCCGTACCTTGGACTGCAACAGCTTCTTTTCTGTATCAATGTAAGGGAAAAGAATGAATGCGGATCCTCCAAGTTTGCACATGACTTCAACTAGAACTAGTTCACAAGAACAGGCCAAGCAATAGTCTACCATACTTTACAAAAGGGGAAATTATCTTAAAAGGAAGATAGAAAGTGTACGAATAGTGAGGATTTCATAAGCTCCTTGACAAAAGAAACAGGAATCAAAGACATAAAAAAAAAAAAAAAAAAAACTGTTTTAGGCAGAAAAGCTCTTGGTCACTCTACATATATGTTACAAAGAACACCTAAAGAGGACTAATAGCCAAGTAAGAAAGAAAGTTATAAAAAAAAATTCTACCTCAAAGCATCATAATTAGTTTTGTAGTGCATTTGCAAGCTAAAATGCTCCAAATTAGGAACTGGTTAGCAAAATCAAACTACAGATCAGCAGAATGACTTAAAAAAAGCTAGAACAATGTCTTCTTTCTATTCCAAATCAACTTGATGCCCCTTTTAAGTCCTAGTTTTTCCCTACTTTTATATGCTTCAAAAAAGATACTAGGCTTACCAACACATCACATATAGGTGAGCTAGGAGAAGATTAGAATGACGACATCAAATATGGTCTATGCTCAAATAATGTGCGTTGAAACTGCATAATAAAACACAATTAAGGCCTGATTACCCTCTTGAAGAGCACTGATGGTTGACTGAAGATCATGGCGATCTTTCTCGAGGCTGGACATTTTCTTCCTGCAAGAATTATTATGAATTGTCATTTTGATATGCCCTATCATCATCTTCAATGAACTTTAACTAAGCAATAAAATCAACAATGGAAGGGAAAATCAGGTGATAGAAAATCAAATGCAATGGGAAAAGAATAATTTCTTTTTTCAAAAAGAATTACTCTTGCCACATCAGTAATTCAAAATCATCCAATGACCACTTCTAATAGTTATAAATATAATTTATCATAGAACTCACAAAAACTCAATGCATCAGTAATGGTTCACAGAGCATAAGTCTTCAAAGGCCACATAACCTCACTCTTTGGCACAAGGTAATAGAGAGTTTAACTTGTGAAAAAATAGGTGAGATAACAAGACTGAAACCAAATCATTTCAAAGCATCTACTATTTTCGCCCTCTGGTAGCTTTTAAGAAGATATGCAGCCATATTGTCTAGATTAGAGGGAATAAATGCTTCTCAGAATTTCATTTTTCAATAGTCCTCATAATCTGGAAACTCATAATTTTGTCTTAACTATCATAATGGTTTGACCCCGCCTAGTGGGACAAGGCTCTGTTGTCGTTGTATCATAATGGTTGAAGGTCCAGATTGAAGGAAATTATCATCTCAATAAAGTCATAAAAATAAATGACACCTATATATACAGAAAGCATGGCTAAGCATAATTTTTGATGCCGCCATCCATGATTCTATTTATTCATGACTGAAAACAGAAGGTTACTTGTAGGAAGTAATTTCAGCCTGCGCATTTTCCAATTGCTTCTCAAGCTTTAGCTCACTTGACCTTAGTCTGAGCGCCTACAGAGTTCATAGAACAAAAATCAACTTCAGAACAAGGAATGTAATAAATGCAACTAAACAAACATTCAATAGCCTAACTACTGAAGTTTTTATTAGAATAATTACACCTTATTAAACAGTCTCTCCAATTGCGGGGGTAAGACTACGTACATCTATCCCTCCCCAGACCCTACTTGGTGAAGCCTTGTGCACAGGGCCGCTCTTTTAATTACACCTTATTAAAAAAAAAAAAAAAAAAAAAAAAGGATAACTACACATTTGCCCCAGTGCTGACCCTCACCCTTGTTGAAGTTATAGATATAATATATCCAAATTAATTTTAAAATTAAGAATGCGTAGAATTATTGATAGAACAATTCAGTGTGGTTGCCCAACTCCAATTTTCAGGAAGGTCCAACATCCAATTCTATATGACATGAGATGTTATCCCTTTTCCCTTGTTTCCATCGTCTCCTCTTTGCTTAAATTCCATCAGATGACCCTTATAACTTTCTAAGATCATTAACAGAAGCATGTTTTTCAACAGATTAGCAGCATAAAAAGCAAATAACTAAAGGCTCAACATACCAAGAAAATAAAGTACCTTATCCTCCAAACCAATCACTTCAGATGCCAATAACTTGGCACGTTCATCAGCAGCATTACATTCTAGTTGTGCATTTGTATATTCATTCCTGACAGACTCTAGTTCAATCTGCAGACACAAACGGTTTGATGAATACAAATTGAGCAGAGAGGAAACGTTAAGAAAAGTGAAACTAATTGATGTTAATGTATATTAATAAATGATATATTTCAATAAAAGGACTGACAACCAATAACATGGAAAGTTTTAATTCTACCAAACTCATCTTCAGTGTACAGATCTAACATTTCTAATCCTAGAACTGACAAACAACTTGAAATTTCTAATCCAAGAACATGAAAAAAAGACAAACTGAGCAACCACTAAGAATGATAGAACTACACACGAACACATTTTGTATAGCCTAAAGTAAATCACGCATTGCCAACATTTCTTATATGAAGGTACTCAACCCAATAAGCCATGCATCTAACTATAACCTGTCTATTTCAAAGAGACATGTCTATTCTGTAATGCACAATGTCTTAGCTGCTCCAATATTTTTTGTATACCAATATTGTTATTGTTCTATTTATTAATTATTAATGCCAAGAAAAAAGCACCCAAGTGGAGGGATCACAAACATTATTTATAAACTATCCTATAATCAAAATTCTCAAATAGTAACAGACAAATTTTTAAGGCGAAATGAGGACATAGAGATTTGCAATACCGTTTTCTTAAAAAACTTGAACTCCCATGTTAAAATGCATGTACAAATTAAAAGTTGAGGCAAACATGGGGACAGGCAATGTCTATGCATTCATTTGAAGTGCTAATCTACACATTGTCATAAACCATGAATAATTGTAAAATGGTGTAAAAATGTGCAACCATTGGAGTTAGAAAATCATGCTGGGTTATTGATACAAACCAGATGAAGTCTGATTTCTTCCCGTAACGTCTCCATGTCAGATTTCAATTGGTTGACGACACCTCTCTGTTGAAACACAAACAAAGAAAATTAAAAAAGCAAAGTAAAAGATGCTTTGAGAACCTTATAAAAGAACAATGACAAATGATTTCATTTTCAGTTCAAATTTAAAAGTCAGCATTCTAACTAACTCCCCAGATTAGAAGCAACCAACATAACCTAACAATCAATGGCACAGAAAGAATTATGTCTCACCCAAGACATTTTGCACAACGGTTATACTTAAAAGTTACAACCATGTAAATTCTTTAAACCCAAACTCAACGCAAAAATACCCAGTAATATTCAAATTCACCATCTCATACTCAACACAAGTCATTGTACACAAGGTAGTCAAGTGAAGTCAACCCAAGGTTACTGAAAGCCACCACATTTACTGCTCCCCTCATTAAAACTGAAATTCCATCATTAACCTACTTTCTATAAGACACCTTAAAATACTCGGGAATTTAGCATGTGGAATTTTAGATACTGATGTATGTACTGTATAACTAACAAAAATTGATAATACCAATAAGCATCTAGTTCAGCATAGAAATAATTAGATAAAATTATATAACCTGAAACAGTTTCACATTTGATTATCCCTAAGAATCACATACTTCAATTCACAAGCCAACCTGTTGATTATAGCTCTCTGTTAGAGATGAATTTTCAGCAGCTAAAGACTCTGCCAATGATCGTGAAGAGTCAAGAGCACGTTGTAAAGAAAATTTTTCTTGGGTAAGATCTTCAATATGCTGCAGCATGAATAAGGAGAAAAGCATAAATAAGAGGGGGAAATCTTTCGTAAGTTGCAAATTACAAAGTATTGTAAAAGCAAAGAAGCTTATAACAAGATCATGCATTAATTCTCCCTGTTTCTAAGAACTAGCGTACCAAAAACCAAAGCCATAGGCACTGAAGTAGCTAGTTCTGAACATTCTATTCATTATTTCCACATGAACGGAAAAAGTCATTGTAATAATTGGCAAAGTTCTACATCTTTTCTTAATAAAGAGATTATGGTCCTCTGTTCATGACACAGACTGATCATTTGCTGCCAGAACCACCATTAGAAGTTTTAAATTTCCTAAAGTAAGACGAAGATGAATATGTTAAATCCCTGGATTCAAACTGGACACGTGTAACATTTCATGAAGCATGTAAGAAGTATAGAAGATTATCTTAGTTCCAATGTTTGTCCATGCCATTTCTGTACCTCATAAAAGCTATACATAATACTACAATGTCACGTAATATCTTGGAGTTCAGTTAAAGTTTAATCACTAAACAAATCATTTGGCCTACCTTGGGCTCCTAATAAGCTAATACTAAATAATTACAACAATTAAAGCACCTTAAAAATCAGGTACAAAAAACATGCCACCAGGAAACTTATTTTCTAATGCTAAACCATCAAGAAGTGAAGAATAAATTGGAAAAGTATAGAACTACATCATCCAAAATAGTATCTAACAATCATAATGTTACTAGCAGAAAGCACCTGTTCCAAAGCAGCAAAGTCTTCATTTTGTGTAGGCGCATAAAAAGCATGATTATTCTCCATGTGGTTCTCCTTAGCACTACCACCTAGAAGTTCTTGACTATTGCTATTAAAATTTGAGAAGCTTTTCGAATGATCAAATTGACTCTGCACACTTGTAGGTGTAGAATTTGAGAAAGGCACCATAGTTTTGGTCTCCAGGGATGGATTAGGAGAATAGGCGGATCCTGATGTGCCAATGATGCTTGGTTCTGAATGGTTAGAGGAAGAGGAATCTTTCTGAGGCTGAAGAAAGGAAGGCCCTGAAGAAGGTCTACCAACATTTAGAGAATCAAGAAAGGACGGACGAGACCTCCTAGAACTAGATTCCATAGGCACTGGATAGGTTGGAATATGATAGAGAATGCCCTGCGCTTGAACCTACTGTAGAATCTAACTTTTCCATCGTTGCACCAAGCAGATTAGTGAAACCACTGTTAGAGCTTGTAACAGTCTTTCCCAAACCAGAACTCAAAGAATCACCATAGCCTGCAGTGAAACATATAATATGCACAAGGTCAGCAGCATAGGTACTGGGCCATTGGTGGGATGTATGATTTCCAGATGGAATCAACAATATTGGGGTTAAAAAAGAATTAATATGAAAAAACTTCAATAGGAATTATAGATAAAGAGATTAGGATGAAGCTGTTACCTCCAAAAAGTGCACTATGCATGTAGCCACTATCTAGAGTGCTAGAATTAGTTGGCTTAATCTGCGAAATTGTATCATCAGAATTCTGAGGTGAGAATTTTGACGAAAAATAAGACCCGTGATCAGCAGCTGTATCATTCATTGAACTGCTACTCTTATTTGAATGGCTCTGATTCATCCCATGAAGAGCAGACAGATTAGAATTACTATCAAAAGGCTGACTTTCTTGTAAATTGAGAGTGATATTTTCATTGTTCGTAGTCCCATATGCTAATCCGCCAGTATGAACTGTATATATATCATTCACCTGATTTCCTTCATTTTGACTAAACTCTATAGATCCAGTAAGACCAGAAGCATTATATCTATTAGCTTCATCAATATTTGCACGTGTCTCTGTTAGAATAGTAGGAAAAGAATTAAGATCGTTCCTCACAGAACTAGTTATACCAGGTACAGAGCCCTGATTACTACTTTGTGTAAATAAATTCAGGCTTTTCTCATTGCTCCTCCCAGCAGTCGATGCGTCATGAACAGTTCCTCCAATTCCATCAGATGTGCTAACTCCATTTAACTCATTTGCTCGTACATGGTCATTTTCTGAAGGTTGTTTTTCATTTTGGCCATCAGAATTGTGGGCTTGACTAGTAGATGCAGCCTTCTTAGCTGCTTTCTTTTTACGAAACTCATCTAGCTGCAAGAGAAAAAAGGGATTTCAGAATCCTCATGCATTTACAAAAAAGAATGACAAATAAAACAGAAGTTTTGCGACCATGAAATCCCTCTCTCTTTATTTTTGGTTCATTTACTACAGCATATTAGCTCAAGCAAATGAAATAAACTTAAATATAATTACTTAATTCGTTGCGATCTCCTATTCCCAGTTTCGATCATTCCCCCTCCATTTTCACTGCTGCTTCCTACCTTCCATTTTCACTTTTTAAAAAGCAAGGCCGAGATCTATCTTATAAAATCAGTATGTAACCACACTTCGATGACTAGGACTGAAAAATTTTCGTTCAATAATTTAGAAAATAGGGGTTTATGAGGAGAACACAGATGGAATTTACATCCCACTATGTTAGTCCCAATACCATCGACTCATCTTCTTTCCATGTTTACGAACAACAGTAGTCGCCCAATTCTCATATAAATCATAGATATAGACCCACTAATAACGAGCTTCCAATCAATAACTCATTTTTCACATGTTTAACAAAGTTCAACCGGAAAATATATGGATCTAATTCATACCCGGCGCTTTCCAGCTTCCAAATGCTCTTGCTTCCGTGATGAAGCGGCTGAGTTTGGCAGCACTTGAGCTGATGCCATTGAGACCAAAAACCCCGAAACACTAAATTTTCATAAAATTAACGCAAAAATTGCGCCCCCGACACAATTGGCAGGAAGAAAAATAACAGGCCGAATTGAGAAATCACAAATGCAATAAATTTTGCGAGAGTTTTAATCGAAACCCAGATCAAGAATTTGCCCCAATGATGCAAAAATCAAATGATCAACGGTCGGAAAAGAAAATTTCAAAATTTAAACGAACATACAAATTTTAGAGATGGAAAATATACGGAATAAAGGAAATATTCTCAGTGGTCTGCGTTACAGACAAGAGGCGGCCGATCTGATCGGAGAGGAAGAGAGAGAAGCAATTCGAAAATTTTGTTCGGGCGGATCGCTTCCTTTTCTCTCTCTTCGTTATTTTCCGTTTTTTTTTTTTTTTTTTACATTCCTCAGGTTTAAACTTTCAAGACAGGTCATGGCCTAAAAAACAAAACTGTTCAGATTAGTGGCCAAAAAAATAGATTTGATGGCAAAGTACGTTAGGTAGATTTCTTTAATTATATTCTAGCCAAAAAAATTGTTTAAATGGTATTTATTTTCAGGTGCAAAAGAAATCTCTAATTACACGCATTTAGATTTTTATTTATTAAGTCTAACTGGGATTTTATAGGAATTTTGTCATTTTCACATTATATGAATAGTTTTTTTAAATTTATAGCATAAATTGGAAAACAAAAGGAAAATTTAAACATTTAAAAAACGTGACATAATGCTTACTATCATTATATGAAGTTATGAACAATGAAGGAGATTGTGGATCCAAGTTTGAGATAAGCATGATGCTTGTAACTCACAAATAAATAGATTTGATGTTTGAGATAAGTATGGCTTCATTTGTTTTATAAAGATCATGATTCACATGCACTCAGATCTCAATCCATTGTTCAATGGTTTGTTTGTTTGTTTTTATTAAGCAGAAAATTAAATTTTAAAAACACAACAATATGTTAAAGTTTTTCAAAGTTTTCATTTCTATACCTTTAAAAATTAATAAAACTCATATATATTGTCTACTTTCTTAACATTTTATTATGCATTATTTTTTTGGGGTTAAGTAGCATATCTATATTGGAAATATAAGTCATATAGCAATGTTACCCTTAAAGTTTTTCTTATCTCAATATTATCTCAAAAGTTTTAAAACGTTGAATTTGCATTATTTCATTAAAAAACTAACATTGACTGTTAAAAATTGATGTTGACCATTAACTTTTTAACGGAAATAAATAATATTGTTATATTTTGAAACTTCCGGGGTAACATTGAGACAAGAGAAACTTTCAGGATAATATTGCTTTTCAGTGAAAACTTTCAGAACAAATTTAATATTTTACCATTTTTTTTTAATATAAACTGGATAACATAACTAATTAGAAATCATTAAGAAAAAGAAAAATAAGACAAAAAATCAGTCTCCATCTTCCTGATTGGGAGATGGAGGTTGATTAAAGATAAAAAAAAAACTTACTTATTACTTTTTTATATTCAATTTAACATTACTTTTTAGTCACTATAAAATTTTCATGATTAAATGGAAGATGATTGTTATAGTTATTTAACTTTTTATATAAAGAATAAAATTATAAGTAATATTTTGAAAAACCTGATGACTAAAAGAGTAATAGGGCACTTATAATCATGGCATGTACTTTTTTCAATATTTAAGTAATTATACACATCTTAATACAATGCACAAAGAGATGTGCGACCGACAAAGATGGTAGATAAATTATATATTCATCAAAATATCAGCTAACCAAACGCATGCCAGTTTGTTGGGTTGCTTATCTTAGAATCCAATACAGACCACCAACTAAAACTAGCTATCATGTTTATTGGCAAAACTTTTGAATCAAAAAGCATCTTATTATTACAGAATTCATTTCACCATCACAGTCTTTATTCTTCCTTCAAACACATGCTCATTTTCTACATCATGACTTGAGAGATCCTGATATGGCTCCTTCCCTACGCCATTGGAGATGGATCTTAAGCTTCTCATAATCAGGAAGGTTATCTTTTATGACAGGAATTTGCTTGAATCTGTGAAGCCATGCTTGTAAGCAAGGCAACTTGTTTGCTTCCACCAGTTTTATTCCCACAATTTCCTCTAACCCTTCTAACCAGATTCCAAGTACTCCATATGATATGTCCACCAAAGAAATCTCATTGCCTCCAAAGAATTTTTTGTCTCCTAGGCCTTGATCCTCCAACACTTTCAGAGTTTCAAGTGCTTTCTGGATAGTGTCTTCCTTTTGTTGCTCATCTTTGAAAGCTTGGAAAAATGTCGCATTGACTGATTTGACCTGCAAAACCAGATTTTTAAAAGAAAAATTACAGAGGGTCTAGGGCTAACATGATATGATATTTATCCCATTGGATAAACTTGTCCATCTAGTTCGACTTAAATTAATTTAGCTGTTGAAATATGGTGATTCATCATGTTACTGTTATTGCAAGCTTTAATTCATAAGGAATACAGGGTATGCTCAGATAGTGAAGAAGGAAGAGGCAGGAAATTCCTAATCATCCATTATTGTCAATCCAAACACTCCGAGGAAAATTTTCAGATTTAAACTAAAATCAATTCAAACAAATCCTGACCTAATCATCCATTAATATCTCTACGAAGATTCCACGAAATTGCCTAAATTTATTGACTTTCGAGCATAAAGCAACAGAGAAAAAAATTACAGAAATCAAATCTGCTTTCAGCCAAGACCAAATTTATGAAATACAGAACATATAGTTGAACAACAGAGATGGAGATGGATTTACCACATCATCAGCAAATTTAATCCAAAACCGAGCTACGGCCTTGTCATAGGTATCTTTGGGCAGCAAAGGAGTGTCTGGCCAGGTTTCTTCGATGTATTCAAGAATCACTGTGGACTCCGCAATGGCTTTGCCGCCATGGATAAGCACAGGAACTTTCTTGTAAACTGGATTGGATTGAAGAAGCAGGTCACTCTTGTTAAACCTGTCTTGTTCTATATACTCGTAGTTGATTCCTTTGAGCTTCAAAGTCCATAACACTCTGTGAACAAAAGGGCTAGACCAGAATCCTAGTAACTTCACATCTTCCATTGTTGGGTTGCAGGTGAGAGCTGGAGCAGGGGTTCGGGAATTTTAAGGAAGAGAATGGTTATTTAACAATGGATGGGGTAAGTTTAAGGATGATGATTGATTTCAGAGATTGTAATTGTCAAAAGAGGACGGCTATTTTGTCCCATCCAGATCCAGAAGATACGGGCACTGATTTTCTTTTTTCTTTTTTTTTTTTGAACAAGCACTGATTTTTCTTTTCATAGTAACAAATCATCGAATTATTATTCGTTGGATTACCCGTCTCATACTCTCATTCATGAATCTTTTTGGCATCTCTAAACTTGATGCTTAACACCTCATTGATTAAATATTTAATACAAATAAACAAATCAGCATTGCCGGACAAATTCATACTTTAATTGAACTCTTCATCATTTTAAACTACAGTAATGGATCAGAGACTATTATCAAGTTTGACCATAGACTTTATGTTCTGCGCAAGTTTTATGCTGGTGGTTAGTGTTTTAGTGGAAGATGTGCACCACTGAAGCTGAAATGCGAGAATGCGGTACCCCGAGATTGTTGGAGGAATTTTCTTCTAGTGTTTATTCTTCATTTATGGAGCATGCATCTCTCCTATGTTTTCCATTTAACTTTTGAACATCACAAACACTATGTTTTGTAAAGCAATTAGAAGAGAAAGGAAACAATGCAGAGCAACAGTTAAAGGAGAAGGCATAAGAGCATGACTCTTTTATAAGTAAACACCCAGACAGGCAGAGGCGGAGCCAGGATTTAAAATTAGGGGGGGCGAAAATTATAGAATAGAATACAGTGAAGCTGGTATTTGAAATTATGGGGAAAAAATTATAAAATTGGACCCAAAATTTTAAGAAATTATATTTTGCCTCACAAATATTTTAACTTTTTCATTTTAGTCCCTCTATGAAAGTAAAATATAGGGATTAAAGTGAAAATATTAAAAATTTTGCTAAACAAAAGTATAATTTCCTATACTTAGGGTCCAGTTCTGTAATTTTTGGGGGGGCAGGGGCCACCCCTAGCCCCCCCTATTCCGCCACTGCAAACAGGTGGGTGGTTCTTCATAAGAGCAAGACTTTTTTTTTTTTTTTAACATGCAAATATTGTTCGTGTTGGATTTACTTATTCCTTTGGCTCTACAGTTTTAGACAATATTATTCGTGCTGGATTTATTTTTTAACTGGATTATATTGTTAAATATTGTTCGCCAGAGTATGCAAAGCCACTCTTGAACCTGGTAAGTTGGAGTTTCAGTGCATTTTAATGATGTTACTTAATATAGCATGTCTCTAACTCAATATGGTTTTAAAGCGTTCTTTTTTCATTTCAAAATTTGGAAGGAAAAGCTTCAACTTGGTTCTAACTCATACCGGCATTACGTGAAATGTTTCTACCAAAATAATTTATAAAAGGGAGGATGGGAGTTATTTCTTGAATATGGTTTTAAATGCATCTTGAAGTTAATAAACTTTCAGCATTTAAAATGTATGTCTGCTGTGCAGAATTTGGCAAGACAATTTGTCAAATTAGAAGACATTGTTGTTTAACATTATTGAGATTTCATTTTTAATATATTCTCTGAATTGATTGGAAGATATTGTTGTTTATCATTGTTGAGGTTTCATATCTAATTTGTAGTCTTTCATTAGTACTGATGTTTTAATGTTCTTTAAAGGCCAAAAAATTTGCATCACTTAAGAAGGAAAATATGTTTGAACAACCTATGAAGTATTATCATCCCATGTAACACATAGGGAAGCATAAGCTCAGCATCTTTTCTTAATTGTACTGCCAAGAGCAATCAAATTAATGATTTTTAAATTTTAAAATTATGTATATATATTGATTCATTGCTAATAATATATTAATATGCTTTAAAAACAAGAAAGTTGTAGCACAAAAAAGAAGCTAAATATGTTTGGGTAACTTGTGAAATACCCGTTCAACGCACAGGGAAGCACAATCTCGACATATTTTCTTAATTGGATTGCCAAGAACAATAAAATTAACGATTTTTAAATTTTAAAATATTACGTATATATATATATATATTGATTCATTGATAGTAGTATTTTAATATTCTTTTACAACAAGAAAGTTGTATAATAAAAAGAATCAAAATATGTTTGAATAACTTGTGAAGTACTATCATCGTGCAACACATAGGAAAGTACAAGCTCAACATGAGGTCAATATATATATTTGGAGGATGGAGAGCTTCTTCTTCAACATTGTAGAAGATCCATGGAATAATTAATTTCATATCATTCTATTGTATTGAAGGATATTCAGTTTGTTGTGGGTGTCATTGCACCTGACCAAAATGCGGATGAAGAAATTGCTTGGCATGAGGTCCAACAAGCTCATTCATAGAGAGTAGATGACAAGAAATGTTGTGTCCAAAGAGATATTTAGGAATGTTAATTTATTAGAAGACATTGTTGTTTAACATTGTTGAGATTTCATTTGTAATATGTATTTTGAATAGATTTGAGAATATTTTTACTTACCATTGTTGAAGTTTTATTTTCAATATGTAGTTATTTATTTAGGAAGCAAAATATATTTAAATGACACGTCAAGTATTATCACCCGTGCAGTGCAACGTACGAGAAAGTAAAAGAAAGGATGGCTATTTTGTCCCATCCAGATCCAGAAGATACGTGCACTGATTTTCATTTTCTTTTCTTTTCTTTTTTTGAACAAGCACTGATTTTTCTTTTCATAGTAACAAATTCATCGAATTATTATTCGTTGGATTACCCGTCTCATTCATGAATCTTTTTGGCATCTCTAAACTTGATGCTTAACACCTCATTGATTCAATATTTAATACAAATAAACAAATCAGCATTGCCGGACAAATTCATACTTTAATTGAACTCTTCATCATTTTAAACTACAGTAACCTATGTTAAACCACGTCATTTTTGTTTTATTTTATAATGTCAATCAAGATATACGAAGCTCACGCCAATATGTTAATGCAAACAAGGATACTCATCGGACTCTAATTAGATGACTAGATTCATTTCTTTAGCATCTCGATTATGATCCAAGTAGTTCATACTGATCTAAATTGTTCCAAAAGTTGGTTAAATATAAAAACACAACTTTTTTTGCCAAAAAATACCTTCACCTATGTGGAAGATAAAGAACATGTGGTGGTAATAAACCCAGCAAACAAACTGGAAGATTCATCAGAGGTTTTGATACAACAGTCTTCTAGATTATCCAAATATTGCAGTAACAACATTTCATTGGAAACACTACCCAGAATTTTGATTTCCTCCATTAGTCCTTGTAACAGGAAGTATATCTCTTTGCATTGGGGGTGAGAGTGATCTTCAGCATTAAAAGCATGCACTTCATTTTTCACTTCAATCCAACTCCAACCAGGAACCTTTTTCACTCCCCTTTCTCGCATCAACCTTGTTATCCTAGCCTTTTCATCCCACATCTTAAGACGACCATACATGTCAGAAAGTATAACATAAGTACAATGCTCCTCGGGCTCCAACTCCAGCAAACAACTTGCTATCTGACTAGCTAAATCAATATCCCCAAAAGTTCTACAGGCACCCAATAAGGATTTCCAAACCATTGCATCAGGTTCAGAAGGCATTGTTTCAACCAAAGCTTTAGCCTTCTCTAGACACCCCGCCCGGCCATAGAGATCGATCGCACAAGCATAGTGCTCCATTCGTAGTGGAATCCCAAAATCAGACTCCATAGACTCTAGAAATTTCGTCCCTTCTTCTACCAGACCATTGTGACTACATGCTGTTAGAACTGCAACAAAGGTTATATGGTCAGGTTTCACCTTTCTGTCCCTCATCAAGTTGAAGAGGTCAAGGGCGATATTTCCTTGCCCGTGCTGTGCATAGCCAAAGATGATGGAATTCCAAACAATTGCAGTATCTTTAGAAGTTGATTCAAAGGATTTCCTAGCATCTTCTATGATCCCACACTTAGAGTACATGAAGATCAATGAACTAGCAACGTATTCATTGGACTCAAACCCAACTTTAAGGGCCAAGATGTGAAA
Source organism: Acacia acuminata (assembly GCA_019022655.1). Taxonomy (NCBI): domain Eukaryota; kingdom Viridiplantae; phylum Streptophyta; class Magnoliopsida; order Fabales; family Fabaceae; genus Acacia; species Acacia acuminata. The sequence continues at coordinate 1,084,367 of JAFJYI010000023.1, forward strand.
CTGTTGACCCAGTTGCAGTGTTGCTAAATCTGAGCATGATCTGATGACGGCCGGAAGAGTATAGTGGTCAATTTCTATGGCCAGAGATTTCATCCGTACAAATAACTTCAAGGCATCTTCGCTCAGACCAACTTGAGAGTATCCTGTCAAAATGGTGTTCCAGGTAACACAATCCTTGGCATCCATGGAAATGAAAATTTTTAATGCATCGTCCATGCACCTGTTATATAGTTTCAAATACATGGTGATCAAAGCATTAGAAACAGGCACTGAATTTTCAAGTCCCCTTTTTATTACCAGACCATGCAAGGATCTTCCATGGCTTTGATGCACTTTCGAGGAACAAGCACTAATAATACTAGTGTAAGTATAGATGTCTGGTTCAAACCCGAGAAATTGCATGTCAATGAAGATCTTGAATGCAAGATCTTCTCTTTCATACAATAAGTAAGCAGCAAGCATGGAATTCCATGTTACCAGATCTCGAGACCCAACAGCACAATCAAATACTCTTTCAGCATCTTGTAGAAAGCCACACTTAGAATACGCTGTGATGCTGGCGTTGCAGACAGTATCAACCAATTCCAGTCCATGTTTTACAATTTTGCAGTGTAACTGCATTGCCAACCCATATAATTCAGTATCATCAAGCAATGTTAAAAGTGGAGATATTGTGCCATCATCAAGATTCACACCCTCCTGTTCCATACATTTCAGTAGCCAGAATGCCATGCTATGATCACCAGCTTGAGCATAGCAAGCAATGAGTGAATTCCAAGATACATAGTTAGGTTCTGGCATGCACTGAAACACAGCATAAGCGTCCTCAGGTTTCCCACACTTAGCATACATGTCCAAAAGGGCACTACCTGAAAATACGTTTTCTGAAAATCCTGTTTTTAAGATTATTGAATGTATTTGTTGCCCAAACTCAAACTCTTGGTAACTGGCAATCCCCTTGAGCATACTTCCAAATGTATGCCCATCAAATTCATATCCACTTCTTCTCATGGTCTTGAGCATTGCCCATGCAATTTCAAGGTCACCCGTGTTTATGTAACCAGTAAGCATTGTATTCCATGACACAATGTCTCTGTGGAATGTCTCGTTGAATAGACTCTGGGCCAGACACAATTGTTTACATCTTGTATAACCATTTATAATAACATTAGTGGTATAAACGTCTGCAATGGTTCCTAACTTGATTGCTTGACAATGGGTTCCAGCAACCTGAAGCAAACTAATAACTGAGCCTCGAATGAGTGAGTGCAACCTCTTCATTCATTGGCATTCATGTATAGTATTATTATTATTAGAATTAGATAGTTAGATTATCACACCTTTCCCCTTCCAACAACAGCCAGTCCTTCATAATTAAAATAAAATAAAACCCATCTGTGAGGACTTGATTGCGGCCAGGAAAAGGATCCATTTCTGTTGTTTATTATTAGATGCTCTGTCTGTTCCAGGGTCCTCCCCACAAATCATTGCACCAAATGATTACCTCAAACATCAAACCTAAAAACAAGTTATCATTATTCGAAATCATTTTCATTCGAGCAAGCTTTACAGAATTTATAACAGCTCAAAACCAAGTTATCATCAGAAATTCAAGCAACAAGAAAATAAACAGGATTTTAATCATGAAACTCCAGCAATAAGAATTCGAGCAAGCTTTATCACCAGAATTTATAATCAAAAGAGTAAGCTCAAAAACAAGGCCAGATCATGCTAAAAGCATCAGAAACATCAGGAAGCCATATCACCAGTTTTTATACTAAAAAATAAGCTAAAAATGTAAGGCAAGATCATGCTGGAAACAACAGAGATAACAGCAGGCTTTTATCACGACAATCTATGCTCAAAACCAAACTAAATGGGAAGGTTATATCATGTTAAAATCATCATAGAGAGTGGCAAGTTTTATAACCAGAATGTCTACTTAAAATAAGCTTAAGAAAGTCTTGTATTCATCAATAACATAATGTTTGTGGCATCTTTCCAATAGAATTCTTCAAATAATACACTAAAGAAATTATCAGTTTGACAAAGTTCAAATGAGATAAGACCATCACTAGTAAATGCATGACAGAAGACATGCACGTAAACTATTAGTGTATCTCAAGGTACGTCAACCAGAATAGACGATCAGAATGGCTTCAGACACCTCTATAAGCTCCAACAAAGGGGTAATTCCCACCAAACCAAACTAACAATTAACAGTTATTAAAAGAAGAAAACAAATAGGTTACCATCTATCTCCGCAAAAGCAGCGAGCAAAATGTGCAAATTTTAGTCATTTATCAACTCATAGCATATCTAGCAAGAACCAAATAAACAATGCTTTAAAACGACAAAAGAAAGATCATCAAAAAGAGAAAAACCATGAATCAAAATTGCAAGCAAGAGGGAGATAAATGAAAAGATTCAGTGCAGAAATAAATAGAGGAAACGAGTTTTGTACATCATCAGGTTTGCCCATAAGCTTGGAAACAGTGGAGGTGGCTTCAGAGAGAATGGAAGAGGTGTCGACGCAGTCAAGAATCTGTTAGTGGAGAGGTGTGAGAACGGCATATTTATTTACTCTCCTATTTCAGTCTATGCAACTTGATATCACTCCACTAACTCTACTGCTATTTGTTGTCCAATCCAGAAATCTATCAACCACCTCTTCACGCACAAATCCCGGCAACACGTCCAACGTCGAGCCTGTTTGAAGAAAAAGCCCAGTGGAAGGCCAAAACCCTCGTTGGGAAGAAAATCTCGGTGGACGGTGAAGTGCAGAGGCCAGCTCCCGCGTCGGAGAGTGTCGACCTTCGCGCGTTTAGGGATTCAATCGTTTTGGGAATAGAATAGACTCATAGAGAACGGTCGTGATACTTTCGTCCATTCTAACGGCTGAGATGCATTTTTTTTTTTTTTTTTTCACCGTTTCATGTGGAATGCAAATTCTTTTTTCCCCACCTTTTCTTAATGATTTGGATCGTAAGCGACTAAGCGTAAAGAAAGGCGAAGAATTGGAGACCAAACCCTAAACCTCAAACCTAGTGCCAGCAAAGTGTTCTATCTCTAATTATAAAAATAATTTTATAGTACACTTTATATTATAAGTGTTCATATAATTAAGATAAAAAGGAATACATTTTATACGGGTTAACGCGTAAATTTGCTCTAAATTTTTTTAAAATGTAGTAATATTCTAAATTTGATTGTTTGTTCGATTGACTAAGCACAGCCACCTCATCATCCATATTACTTTATTTCTCTTTCTTCCTCCCCACATCAGCTCCGTCCAGAGCCCAAAGGCATCTGGTCAGTGGTTACCAACACTAAGGCCCGTTTGGTACAAAAAATTGGTGAGAAAGGAAAGGAACTTTGACAAATTCCTCCTGTTTGGTACATATTTTGCACCAATCTTCCCATGAACCAAGTTCCGGACCATAACGTGCCCACCAATCTTCCCTCATATATGGAAAGATCAGATCCCACGAAAATTGGTGGACTCTTAAGTTCCCACGTCACGTTTACGTTTTGGATGTATTTACCCCCGAAATTCAATCTTGACTAGAAGTTCGACTTTTTGGCGGGAAAGTTCGAATTTGGCGAAAAATTTTTTTTTACACGAGTTCAAACTTAACAAGAGCATATATTTTTTTAAATAAATTTTAGCAAAAAAAATATTTTCCTTTTTATTTTGAATTAATTTTTTTTGAGGGTAAAATAGACATTTCCGATTCTTTATTAACTACCACCCCTTCATTTTCTTCCTACCAAACAACTCAAGCCATCTTCCCTCATCTTTCAAATCTTCTTTTCCCTTCCTTTAAGTTTCTTTCCCTCCTCTAAACTCTTTTCTCTCCTTAAATTTTCCTTGTACCAATCCTAACAGATTAACCAGAACACTCTCTACATTGGGATTGTTCGTCAACCATGTGACTTTGCAACCCTAGGACGCTTTATTTCAGTGAGTGCTGCTACGACCATGGCAAGTGTTGAGAAAACAAGTCCCACCCGTAAGCGCTACAAAGGGGTCATTCCTTGTGGGTTCTTGAGCAGCTTTCTAGTGATGAACACGACGATTCAGTCGTAGAAGGTGACCGTGAGAAGGATACTTCCGACGAAGAAAACGGTGAGGGAAGCCAGCAGGATTTGGAATGATTTTTCCCTGTGGCGGTTCACCAACATATATCATATTAACAACCAGAAACATGAAAACATCTGGATCTCGCAGGCCAATTACATTGTTGGTTTATTGATACTTTAAGGACATTTTCACCTCAATAAAGCTATGAATCGGGTTTTTTACCAAAATAAGGTTTTTTTTTTTAAAAAAAAAAAAATAGCAGATTAGCACAGTTTAGAAACTAATTTGCAATCTAATATAGTCAATGACGTGCGTTGACCAACGCCATTAACTGCGTCAGAGGACAGACGTCGTCGCGCAGCGTTGGCGTGCATTAATTCTCGCCACCAATGGCGTCATTAATGCACGCCACTGGGGCGTGACTTAATTGATTAGAGAATAATTAATTAATTAATCGATTCTGAGAACTAATAAAGGTTAAATTCTCTAACTGATTAATTAATTAATTATTCTCTAACTAAGCGTATCTTATAAGCTTATTTTCTAACCGATTAATTAATTAATTATTCTCTAACTAAGCTTATTTTCTAACGATTAATTAATTATTTAATTATAATTATATATAATTATTATTTTAAATAAAATTGTTTTTTTTTTTTAAAAAAAGACCTAGGCGTCAAAAATTGACGCCCAGCGTCAATTAAGTCACGCCCCAGTGGCGTGCATTAATGCACGCCACTGGTGGCAGGAATTAATGCATGCCATTGCCAGATGGCGTGACGTCACTGTCAGTATGGCGTCTGTCCTCTAACGTAGTCAATGGCGTTGGTCAACTCACGCCATTGACTGCATTAGATTGCAAATTAGTTTCTGAACTGTGCTAATCCGCTAATTTTTTTTTTTTTTTAAAAAAAAAAAACTTAAAAAAAAAAAAAAAAAAAAAAAAAAACCCTATGAATCAAATTTCAGTTAGCACTCGATGGAAGATTCTAAATAAAAAGTCTGGTGAAGGTCAAAAAGACTTTTGGTTTCTTTTTTATGTATAGTGACATGGATTTTTCAGACGGTGAGGTTGAAGAAATCTTGGGCAGATACTTTTTTCCCTTATTTTTTTTTTTTATTGAATACACATAAGATAATTAATTGATAGCTCAAAATAATTTATTTATAAAAAAGATTGAATTATGAAATGTAGAAAGATTAGGAATCAAGGGGTGTGAGGGTAATTTAACCCAATTTCTAAATTTCTCTTTATCATATAACCAGATTAATAATTTGTTAAGTTCAATTACTCAATTTAGAATTTAGGTAATTTAACTGACTTTTAGTTTGATTTCCCCTTTTGAAATTTATAGCATAAATTGAAAAATAAAAGGAAAATTTAAACATTTAAAAAACCTGACATAATTCTTACATTTAAAAAAATTTCCCTTTTGATATATGGTTTGTTGCTTTTTATTAAGCAGAAAATTAAATTTTCACAACATGTCCAATACAGACCAAGCTTATGCCAGTTTTCTTGCGTTGCGTATCTTAGAATCCAATACAGACCACCAATTAAAACTGGCTTTCATGTTTATTGGCAAAACTTTTGAATCAAAAAACATCTTATTATTACAGAATTCATTTCACCATCACATTTTTTATTCTTTTTCAAACACTTCGTTTTGCTGTAACATGCTCTTATTTTCTACATCAATACTTGAATGATCCTGATATGGTTCCTTCCCTACGCCATTGGAGATGGGTCTTAAGCTTCTCATAATCAGGAAGGTTATCTTTTATGACAGGAATTTGCTTGAATCTGTCACGCCATGCTTGTAAGCGAGGCAATTTGTTTGCTTCCACCAGTTTTATTCCCATAATTTCCTCTAACCCTTCTAACCAGATTCCAAGAACTCCATATGATATGTCCACCATAGAAATCTCGTTGCCTCCAAAGAATTTTTTGTTCCCTAGGCCTTGATCCTCCAACAGTTTCAGAGTTTCAAGTGCTTTCTGGATAGCGTCTTCCTTTTCTTGCTCATCTTTGAAAGTTTGGAAAAATGTCGCAATCACTACTTTGACCTGCAAAACCAGATTTTGAAAAGAAAAATTATAGAGGGTCTCGGGCTAAAATGATATGATATTTATCCTATTGGATAAACTTGTTCATCTAGTTAGATTTAAATTAATTTCGCAGTTGAAATATGGTGATTCAACATGTTACTGTTGTTGCAAGCTTTATTTCATAAGGAATACAGGGTATGTATGTTCAGATAGTGAAGAAGGTAGAGGAAGGAAAATCCTACGAAGATTCCACGAAATTGCCTAAATTTATTGACTTTTGAGTATAAAGCTACAGAGAAAAACAATTACAGAAATCAACACTGCTTTCAGCCAAGATCAAATTTATGAAATACAGAACATATAGTTGAAGAACAGAGATGGAGATAGAGTTACCACATCATCAGCAAATTTAATCCAAAACCGAGCTACGGCCTTGTCATAGGTATCTTTTGGCAGCAAAGGAATGTCTGGCCAGGTTTCTTCTATGTATTCAAGAATCACTGGGGACTCCACAATGACTTTGCCGCCATGGATGAGCACAGGAACTTTCTTGTAAACTGGATTGGATTGAAGAAGCAGGTCACTCTTGTTGACCTTGTCTTCTTCTATATACTCGTAGTTGATTCCTTTGAGCTTCAGAGTCCATATCACTCTGTGAGAATAAAGGCTAGTCCAAAATCCTAGTAGCTTCACATCTTCCATTGTTGGGTTGCAGGTTAGAGCTGTTGAGGAAAAGAATGGTTATTTAACAATGGATGGCGTAAGTTTAAGGATGATGATTTCAGATATTCTAATTGTCAAAAGTGGGGGCTATTTTTTAAGGATGCAAATGTCAGAGATTCTAATTGTCAAAAGAGGCAGTTATTTTTTAAGGATGATGATTTCAGAGTTCTAATTGTCAAAATATATAGGACGGCTCCCGATACAAAGGGCGGTTTTTTTTTTCTTTTTCTTTTTTTTTTTTTTTTTTTCCTGAGGGATGATAATTCCATGATCCAAGTTCAAAGGGCAGCTCCAATGTCTGAGAGCTTCAACCTTCGCGCGTTTGGGATCCGACAGTTTTGGAATAGAGAAATGACGGGTCGTGATTATTTCCTCCATTCTAACGGCAATGTATATACATATCATTGTTGGGTTTTACATTTTTTCTTCTTCTATTATTAAACATGAAACCAAGTTATTTTAATTTTAAAAAATAGCAGTTTATTTACGTGTGAATTGATATTTTTATTTAAATATTACAATTTTCAAGGTTATATGTAGATCTCTTTGTATATATTAGACAAATTGTATTATTTTAATTATGATTGGATCCATGCAACCACTAACTCTACGGGTGCGGTTTCTCTCCTCAGCAGGATCCCTCCTCATCCCTCTCCACGGACATCCAAATCCATCCAACTGCTCAGATTAAAAAAACAAAATTTTTTTATTTTTTGTCTTTTTCGAAAAAGACAAAAAAACAAAAATTTTGTTTTTTTTTTTAATCTGGACGTTGGATGCGGGATTTGGATGGTCCAGATCCCTGTGAGAGATGGGGAGAGAGGCGGAAGTGGAGAAAATCCTCTCACCTAACGCTACAATCATTCATTGTGTTACACTGTTACTTGTATCATTTTCATTAACTTATAAGAGGAGAGGAGTAAAAAATTGAGAATTAGATAATAGTCAGTTTTTAATATAAGAGATAATTATCTGATTTGATTAAATTAAGGAAGTTAGTTGATATAACATGTATTTTTAAAAAACACTCAAGTCATCTTTCTTAATTTATTCTTCTCGTAAATTAATAAAATGTTGGACAAATATGAAAGTTATATCTTATATTTAGAATCAAAATTAACCATCTTTGTCTCATATTCAGGTTCATATCATAGGAGGAGAAAGAAAGAAAAGTCCTAGGAAGGAGGGATATGAGATTCCAAAAAATAAGAATCTCCAATGACGTAAGGCGAATAACACTTCATTCATATTAACATCGGAACCGGATCCTCTCCCTTTCAATTTTTTGCCCATCCCTCATAGTCAGACTGGCCGTTCAAATGTTGATCCAACTGATCAGGATTTAAAAAAAAAAAATTTTTTTTTATCTTTTTCGAAAAAGACAAAAAAAAACAATTTTTTTTTAAATCAACCGTCGGATCAACATTTGAACGGCCCAGATGCGCCTGTGAGGGATAGGGAGGGGCCTGCATGTGAGAGAAACCGGTGACACATTAATAATCGCTCACACAACAGCTGCATAACATCCAGAAACATGAAAACACAAACTGATTTATTAAAAAAGAAACAAGCAGCTTATTTTATAAGAAACAAGTAGCTTATTTGAGGTAGCTAGGCAGAAGCATTTGGTGTCTTTGAGATCAGGCTCTGCCTGAAGCCCTTCACGAAAAGAACCAGGTCTTCATAAGGTGGCAAATTATGTTTGATCACAGGATTTTGCTTGAAGCGTTGAACCCAGGCGTGTAAGCGAGGCAGGGTATTGGGTTCCACCACTTTGACACCCACACTTTCTTCCATGGCTTCAAACCAATGAGGAATCCAACTTCCATAAATTATGTCCACCACTCCAATGCTGTCTCCCCCGAAAAACTCTTGATCCTTCAGAGCTTGATCTTCCACTATTTTCAGCACTTCTACCAACTCTGTTTTGCTCTTCTCTCTGTTTTCTTCAGTGGACACGATAAATGAATGGAAAGCGTTGCCCTGTAACAAACATTAGTTCAAACTTGAAAGCCTGAAAATTAAGCAATCAAATGGAAAACATTTCTTTTTTGAGAATTTGAAGTGAGATTTACCTTATCTGCTGCAAAGCTGATCCAGAACCGAGATAAAGCTCTTTCATAAGCATCTTTGGGAAACAGGGGATTGTGCGGCCAGACTTCTTCAATATATTCAAGTATCACAGCAGACTCACAAATGACTTTGTCGCCATGGAGAAGCACAGGGACTTTCTTGTGTACTGGATTGGACCTCAAAAGCAGCTCGCTCTTGTTTGAAAGGTCTTCTTGTATGTACTCATATTTCACTCCTTTTAGCTTCAGCGCCCATATTACCCTGTGAGCAAACGGACTCACCCAACATCCCAGTAACTTCACTTCATCCATGGCTAATACAAGAAAGGGATAATGGAGGAAGGTCTTGGGTGTGGTTTTTATATGTGTGTTTTGTAGTTGGTAAGTGCTACGAATATGTTAAATTTCAAATACTGTTGGATACAAAGTATTGTTCGAAAAAATTATAGATAGCGTTAAATAGGACTGTGATTTAAGCGCTTATATGAGCCATTTATTTGAAGTTAGAATTGTCAAGAACGCGTAAAGGGCTAAAGGTCTACGTCAATGACAACTACGAGAGAGACAGAACAACCAAGAAACTAGTTTACGGTGTATTTTCATAATTGACTTTTGAGTCTTAAAAGACTGTTTCAACCTCTTCATTTATGTTTACCAATAACATCACGTCTGTAGTATCTTTCAAAAAGCTTTCTTTGAATACACTAAAGAAACCTTTGACCAAAAAAAATACACTAAAGAAAATTATCAGTTAGACCGAGTTCAAATGAGACAAGATCACCACTAGTAAACTCAATGACAGAAGACCCATATATACACTATTAGTGCGTCTCAAGATAAGTCAACCAGAGTGGAGTGGAGGATTCAAAATGGCTTCAGATAACTCTATTAACTCTAATAAAGGGGTAATTCCCATCAAACCAAACCAATATAGTAATTAACAGTTATTACAAGAAGAAAACAAACAGGTTACCATCTAGCTCCGCAAAAGCAGTTTACAAAACGTACAAATGTAGTCAATTATTTATTTACTCTTCTATTCAGTCTCTAAACATTGATATATTATTCTTCTATTCAGTCTCTAAACATTGATATATTATTTACTCTTCTATTCAGTCTCTAAACATTGATATATTATTCCATTAACTCTACTGTTATTTGTTGTCCAATCCAGAAATCTATCAACCACCTCTTCACGCACAAATCCCGGCAATACGTCCAATGTCGACGGTGAAGTGCATAGGCCAGCTCCCGCGTCGGAGAGCTTCGACCTTCGCGCGTTTAGGGATTCGATCGTTTTTGGAATAGAATAGACTCATAGAAAACGGCCGGTTCTTGATACTTTCGTTCATTCTAACGGATGCATTTCTAAAATTTTGACGACCCCGTTTCATAAGGAATGCATATGCGCTTTTCTTAAACTTCTTTTTTTTTTCGTGATTTGGATTGGATTGTAAGCGTAAAGCAAGGTGAAGAATTGGAGACCAAACCCCAGATCCCGTGCCTCCAAAGTACATTTTATGCTGGGTTTAAGCGTAAATTTTTTGCAGATGTTTTCATTGAGGAGAATTAAAAATTCGAAAGTTTTTGTTGGCTCGATGTTAGTCTAAAATTTTCAAAATGTAATAATATTCCTCCAAATTTAACTAATTGTTTGATTTACTCAGCACAGTCACATCATCATCCATATTGCTTTATTTCTCTCTCTTCCTCCCCACATCAGCTCCGTCCTCCTCTTCTTCCTCAGAGGCATCTAGTCAGTGGTCACCAACACGCATCGCTGCGTTGGGATTAACCAAAACATGCTTAGAGGAATCTCTACGTTGGGATTGTTTGTCAAACCATGTGACTTTACATCCTCCTCTTAGTGATTGCTGCTACGACCATGGCAAGTATTGAGAAAACAAGTCTCACCCGTATGCGTTGCAGAGGAGTCATTCCTTGTGGATTCTTGAGGAGCTTTCCAGTGATGGGGACGACGATTCAGTCATAGAAGCTGACCGTGAGAAGGATACTACCTACGAGGAAAACACTGAGGGAAGCCAGCAATATCATATTAACCAACTTAACTAACATTCTAAATTGGTTATTCAGGTCTTACAAAGGACTTATGGAGTATTATTTTCAATTTAGTTGTGATTGAATTGCTGGGGTTGAACCACTAATAATTGAATCTCTCACTAACATTACCAGTACCATTTTCATGAACTTGGTCAGAGCGAAGAGAAGAGGGAAAAGAATTTGAATGAGAGAATCGAAAGGAAGGGAAGGCCTAGGAAGGAGGATATGAAATACCAAAAGAATGAGAATCCCCAAACATAGGGCCGATAATATTACCTCCACTTTTTAATATGAGATCTCACATGCAGTACTTCACTCATAACGAGTCACATCACATGACACATATTCATACTCTCCGACACAACACCTGTCTTAACTCTTAACAACCACAAACATGAGAACATAAACCGAACAATAACTGACATAAAGAGTGTAGCTTATTTGATGCAGCTAGGCTGAAACATTTGGTGGCTGTGAGATGAGATTCTGCTTGACCTGCTTCATGTAAACAAGCATGTCTTGATAAGGTGGCAAATTATGGTTAATCACAGGAATTTGCTTGAATCGCTGAACCCAGGCGTGTAAGCGAGGCAGAGTATTGGGTTCCACCACTTTGACACCCACCATTTCTTCCATGGCTTCGAACCAATGAGGAATCCAACTTCCATAAATTATGTCCAAAACTCCTATGTTGTCCCCCCCAAAGAACTCTCTATCCTTCAGAGCTTGCTCTTCCACAATTCTCAGCATTTGTATCATCTCTGTTTTGCTCTCCTCTCTGTTTTCTTCACTTGACAGGAAAAATGAATTAATCATGCCCTGCAACAAAACATTAGTTAAAACCTGAAAGTCTGAAAATTTGAAGAAATCAAATGCAAAACATTCTTCTTTTTAGAATTTGACGTGAGATTTACCTTATCTGATGCAAACTTGATCCAGAACCGAGACATGGCTCTTTCATGAACATCTTTAGGAAACAGGGGATTTTGCGGCCAGACTTGTTCAATATATTCAAGGATAACAGAGGACTCTGAGATGGCTTTGTCACCATGAATAAGCACAGGGACTTTCTTGTGTACTGGATTTGACTTCAGAAGTAGCTCGCTCTTGTTTAAAAGGTCTTCTTCTATGTATTCATATTTCACTCCTTTTAGCTTCAGAGCCCATATTACCCTGTAAACATACGGACTCACCCAACATCCCACTAACTTCACTTCATCCATGGCTACTGCAAGAAAGGAACAATAAAGAATGGTCTTGGGTTGGACACAATATATTGTTTGAAAAAATTATAGATAATGTTAAATAGGATTTAATTAAGAACTGATATGAGTCATCTCTTTGAAGTTTGAATTTTGAAAATCCTGCAAAGGGACGTCATTGAAAATTATTAGAAAACCGAAAAACCAATAAACTAGTCTTTCCATACTTGACCTGGTTTCAAATGCAGTTTTATACATTAAAAAATAAAGTTGAAGAATCAAACATGTTAAGTTTTTTTTTTTTTTGGCAAGAGACCCAGAAAATGTTGGCATCTTGTGTCTAATGACATATGCCTCTGTTTAGGTTTTTTAAAATAGGCTTCTTTAGTTCTTTAGGATTAGTATTCTTCGTCAATGTGTTTATTTCATTATATAATTGGAGAATTAGATTATTACACTTTTCTCCTTCCAACAACAGCCTACAGCCCTACGTTATTAATTCAGATTCTCTGTCTGGAAAATGATTCGTTTCTGTTTTTATTACTAGCATCAGATGATCTGGCTGTTGAAGGGTTGTCCCGTCAAATCATTACTTCAAACATCAAACCTTAAAAACAAGTCAGAATATTTAGACTATTTAGAGTTAGAGATGTGATAATAAAGCCGGGGAAAAGACAGTTAAGTAGCATCTGTTGAATTTCAACAATTAGAAAGGGATTGATTTAAAATTTTGAAATATCTAAACCCTAAACATCCTCCATTTTTTTAAACAACATTTATTAATTAATAATTGTATTAAATTATTCATCAATATGTTTTATACACATAATTGAGTTTTGGGTCTTACCAAACCCAAACTCTTTAACCGAGTCTTATTAAAGATTTATCAAAGTCATTTATAATACATCAAATGATGACATACCACGTGATATTTATACATAATAACTTTCATCTCCACTTCATATCTATCACCACTCCACATCCATTCATATAAACAATTATCATCTCGGCATATATATATATATAAGTTCCAAACGAGATTTTTAAAATAATGAATCATTTCAATAATCATTAAAATAATAATACTATTTCAATTCATGAAATTATAACAAAAATATATTATCTAAAACATATAATATCATAATTTTTTGTCTCAATAATCATTTTAAAGAATCATTCATCTATTGAATCAATATCCATATATATTAATTCTCATAATTACTTCATAAAATACTCACAAACAATATATTAACACATATAATAAGTGGAAAGTGGTTACCTCAAGTTCTTGACACAAGAACAAAGAGTGAAAGAAATCAAGTCCACTCTAAAAATAATAAATATATAATTATATGTTAATATATTAACAAAAAATATCAACTAATACAATAATAATTAATTAATTAATTTAATTATAAATGGCTGACTTTATTTTTAGAAAAATGACAACTTATCTAATTGTTCAAATTATCATTACAATCTCATTTCTTTCCTTAATAAATTATTTCTCACTAATTATAATCAAAATATCACCATATTCTCAATTAAACCTTTAATAAATTAAAAATGTATTATAAACTTGGATAGAAGAGGCCTATTAGTACAAACCTCAATTTTCAACCTAATACTAATTTTTATAACCCAATTTATTAAGCAAATCTTCAAATCTCCACATAATAAAAATTATATAAACCATTAATTTAAATTCTAAATCTCAACTCATAATTTCATACGGTTCAAAATTTAGCAAATTGTAACTATTTAAACTGACAATAATACCTTTAGTGATTCAAATAAATGACTTAAACCCATTTAATAGGTAAAAATATGCTATAAGACATAAATCCTAAATTCCTTTAAATACAAAATTAAATTTAAATTCCAACAACAACTCACTAACAAATCTAAACTAATTAAAATTATCTATTAATTATGTCCTACATATATATACAATCATCTATGATCAAAACTAGAAACTTTACTAAAATTTTAAGCTCAAAATTTTTACTAATCAATATTATATTATTCTCATTGTAAGAATACATAACATAACTTTCATAAAAAAGGTTTATTGGACAAAAAATAATTTAATTATCTAAATAATTTTATAAAATAAATAATTTACCTCAAAAATTCCAATAAGTCGCCTTTTCTTCTTATTTCCTTCCTTATTTCTTCACCTGACTCTCGCCCTTCACACACACACAGCACGAAACACGCATGTATATGTAGGGGAGGGAGAGACGGCTTGGGGGGAATTAATTATTATTCCCTCCTCCCCAAGTAATCATTTTCCCTCTTCCCAAGTAATTAAGGTGGCGGACACATTTTTTTTTTTAATATATATATATTTATACTTTTTTTTTCCTTTCTCTTCTACACGTTGCTCCTAATTTTTTTTTTTCAGTGGGGAAAATTATCACAAAAGGCCCAACTATTCCTATTATTACTTTTTTCCAACAACAATAATAACATATTATTTTAACATCCTTATTCTACTAATTTCTTTTACTATCATAAATGATATTTTATAAGAAAACCTTTATTTTCATAATTACATAATAAATTCATGTATCATAATTAATTAATTTTTCTTACTTGTAATTAAATCCAAATGTAAAAATCAAGATGTTACATTGCAAATTTTGAGAAATTACCTAAATACCCTTATTTTTTATTTTAATAAAAAATCCTCAACACCCTTGCCAACTGTCAACCGCTAGAGCTTTGACGCTGGTGACTAGCGGCAGAAGCCATCACCAAAGATACAGTGACCTTGTCGACAACCGACGGTTAGAGCTCGTGCGGCAACTAGTGATCGGAGCTCTAATAGCCTAACTTTTTTTTTTTTGAATTTCTCAAGTAGAAATTGTTAATAGTGATACTAAAGTTGTGGAAGGTAGCCTAACACACACACATATTAATTTGTAAACTTTCGGGGCAAAAATGATACAAAAAATATCAATCCAACGGTCAAGAT
Organism: Acacia acuminata; assembly: GCA_019022655.1. Classification (NCBI taxonomy): domain Eukaryota; kingdom Viridiplantae; phylum Streptophyta; class Magnoliopsida; order Fabales; family Fabaceae; genus Acacia; species Acacia acuminata. Next base: position 1,099,538 of record JAFJYI010000023.1, read on the forward strand.
CAACCGATGGGCAAGATTACTATGTTTGTAAACTTTCGGGGCAAAAATGATACAAAAAAAACTTCCGGGTGCTGAGTGCTTCAAAACCAAAACTTCCGTGATAAAATTGGTATTCATCCCAAAATATATATATATAGACCACAAAATCTCCAGTGAAAGTTATTAGGAATATTCAACATATACCTCATTTACAACTTTAATGTAACTATTAATAACTCAAGTATCAATATTGACGACTTTTGCTTAAGGAATAATAATAATAATAAATTAGACCGTCGAAGCTCTGATGAAAGTTATTAGAAAATATTTAACAAATACCTCATTTACAATTTTAGTATTGTTATTAACAACTCAACTATCAATATTAATGACTTTTGCTTCAGAAATTAAAAAACTATATATTAGGTCGTCATTTACAATTTTAATGTCACTATTAATAATTCATGCATATTAACAAATTTTACCTGAGAAATTCAAAAATATATATATTAGGCCGCCATCAAGGTCATTGGAGCTCTTGTGACAACCGTTGCCAGGGGTCACTGGCGCATGAGCTCTGGCGGGCAGTAAGGGGGTTGTGGATTTTTTATTAAAATAAAAACTAAAGGTATTTAAGTAATTTCTTAAATTTTGCAACATTTTAAAATTTCAAAATCAGTTTCTTTAGTATTATTGAAATTTAACATACTTATTAATTTTGATGGTATTTTTATGTCTTTTTTCCAAAAAGATACTATGTGAATCCCTTGACCATTCTTCCGGTTCAAACAATCAAGAGTTTTTACATTAGGTTGGTTTTTTTTTTTTGATTAGTGGACTGATATTTATTCAGAATTACTAGCAACCAATTAGTATGGTTCGTAGGAATGTAGGCTCACAATGGGAGAACCTCTCGATTTCCAGGTAATTATCTCAATTGTATATCGAACTCAAATATATTAATATATTTTAATAAAATTTCACTATCTTAATTATGGTTGAATTGAGAGGGTTAAACTATTAACTCTTAAACCACTCCTTGATATTACAAACGTACCATTCTCATTGACTTTATTAGGAAAGAGGAGGAAAATATAGGGATGAAATGCTAGAAATGAAGGAAGTGGCTACAGTCCTTTGCCTTAGCGTTCATTGCGGTCACTTCGGCTTATACCACGTATAAGCCGAAGTGACGCAGAAGCAGGTGGACGAAGTTTGAGATAAATATTTGGGGGGCCAAATATATACTCATGAACTAATTAAAAAGAAAAAATATTTTGGGGGGGACCAAATGTATAAATTTTTGGAACAAATATATAAATTTTTGGGTCAAATATATAAAAATAATCTAATTTTCATTAAATATTTATGAATTTTATTTTTTTTGGGGGGGGGCCATGGCCCCCACTAGTCCACAAGAAGCTCCGTCCCTGTCGCAGTGGATGCTAAGGACAGAGGATCGTAGCTGCTTCCAAAAATGAAGGGGAATCCTAAAAAGAGGATATGAAATTCTAAAAGAACGAGAATCTCCCCAAATATAACACAAATAATACTTCATTCATGATAAGTGACACACATATTCATGATCTCCTATTAAGAGATCATGAATATATGCCACATGATGTCATGACACCATTACAAACAACACATAGCAGATAAAAAGAAAGGTTGAGGTAGCTAGGCTGAAACATTTGGTGGTTTTGACATTAGACTCTGCCTCAGACGCTTCATGTGAAGAAGCAAGTCTTTGATAAGGTGGCAGATTATGGTTGATCACAGGAATTTGCTTGAAGCGCTTAGCCCAGGCGTGTAAGCGAGGCAGAGTGTTGGGTTCCAACACTTTGGCACCCACACTTTCTTGCACAGCCTCAAACCAATGAGGAATGGTTCTATAAATTATCTCCAACATTCCTATCTTGTCTCCCCCAAAAAAATCTTCATCTTTCAGAACTTGTTCTTCCGCAATTTTCAGCACTTGAACCACATCTGTTCTGCTCTTCTCTCTGTTTTCTTCAGTGGACTTTGGACACATAAAATGAATGGAAAAAAATGCCCTGCAACAACATTAATCAAATAAATATTCAAACTTGAAAGCACAGAGGAAACAATTTGAAGTGATATTTACCTTATTTGATCTAAACTTGATCCAGAACCGAGACAAGGCTCTTTCGTGAGCATATTCGGGAAACAGGGGATTGTGCGGCCAGACTTGTTCAATCTATTCAAGGATAACAGAGGACTCGGAGATGGCCTTGTCTCCGTGAAGAAGCACAGGGACTTTCTTGTGCGCTGGATGTGACTCGAAAAGAAGCTCGCTTTTGTTTGAAAGGTCTTCTTCTATGTATTCATATTTCACTCCTTTTAGCTCCAGAGCCCATATTACCCTGTGAACAAATGGACTTGCCCAAAATCCCAGTAACTTCACTTCATGAGTTCATGGACAATTTCATGGTCATCCATGGTTAATACAGAGAAAGTTCTTGGTGGGTTTATATATGTGTACTTATAGCAGGAAAATTCTATGTGACATTTGAATATACTAAAGGTCATGATTAATAAATATATAACTGGTGAAGTAGGAGGGAATTAAGAGCCAGTATGAGTCATCTCTCTGAAGTTTGAATTTTCAAAAAGGTGTAAAGGCCTGCGTAATTGAAAACTATGAGGAAAGGGGAAAACCAATAAGCTAGTCATTTTCATTGGACTTGTTTTCAGATGCAGTTTTATAAAACTAAAGTTGAGAAACCAAATATGTGGGGTTCTCTTTTGGGAAAATTCCAAAAAAATACCTCTTGAATTTGTAAAACCCAGAAGTAGTTAAATTTGTAAAAAAAGATCGAAAAATGCAAAGGCGCATGAGGGATATGCAAATTCAGGTGAAATTACCCTTTTACCCTTATTTTTAAATAAATAAATAAAACCTCAAACACCCCATCGCCGGCGGGGCAGCCCCACCGGTGGAGGTGGCGCCGGCGGTGGGGTGTTTGAGGGTTTTTCTTTTTTCTTTTTATTTATTTAAAACTAAGGGGCAAAAAGGGTAATTTCACCCGAATTTGTATATTCCTCATAGGTCCTTTGTACTTTTTAGTCTTTTTACAAATTCAACAGACTTCTGGGAGTTTTACAAATTCAAAAGGTATTTATTTATAATTTTCCCTTCTCTTTTTGGAAGAGAGACACCAAGAAAATGTTGGCATCTTGTGTCTAATGACATCTTGAAAATAAGTGTGGCAAAAGCATGCACTCTATGCTTGGTCGCTTTGAGGTAGATGACAGTTTTAATTTTAAATGATATCTGCATCTGTTTTTTCCCCCTTTAAATAGGCTTCTTTCTGAATTAGTATTCTTCATGGATGTGTTTATTTCCTTTTATTGGTGTGATCACAACTTAATAAATCATGATCTTTCACTAAATTCTTAAAGTTATTGCGGTATTGGTTTGTTTGGCATCACAGTGGGGACGTGTAAACTGACTTCTGAGGCCCAAAAAACTGCTTCATGTCAAGGTAGTTAAAATCGAGAATTTACGTAAAATCAAAAAAGAGATAAAAAATTGTAAAACATAAAAAAAACGTAAAAACATAAAAGCGTTTGAAAAATTAATAAAATCGTTTTAATGAAAAAAAAATCGTAAAAACATAAAATCACAGTGATAAATCAAGATTTTAACTACCATACTTCGTGCTTCATTTATATTAAACATACCATTTACAATAATTCACTTTTAACCCTCAACTCACTTCAAAAGTGAAGCAACTCTTTGTTGCTTTTGCTTCACGTTACATTAATAAAACCGCTAGACAACATTAAATGCATTTTAAAATTTTTGACCTACTCATTTTTTTTGTCAAGTCTGTTTACTCAAAAAAATAAATAAAAAAAATCTCCATCTGAAATTCTTTTGCTACAAGTACAAAATTGAAGGCAAAAAGAAAGATAAGTTTTTTCTAATTTGGACTAAAAAATTGACTATCATTTCACACGCACATTCAACCTTCTAAGCCAGATTGAATGAATAATCATATGGAACACATCATATCTCTTTGGAGGATAGTTCACTATAAAATGTCTTTGAACCTTCTTAACATTCTTTTGCATTCTCAAATACTGTTCATGAGAAATACCCATCAAGATTTCCTTAAGCCTTGGGATTTCACTCACTGAGATCTGAACAGAGAAGGAATCCCAATTCAGAACATCACTGAAAGGAAGAACATAATGCTGTGAGATTATGACAGGCACACATTCTGCATAAATGGCCTCAACAATCCTTGGACTTGCCACTTCATACCCACTAGGGCAAAGACAGTACTTGCTCTGTTTCATTGCTTCTTCATATGAAAATTCTTCTGGAAGTGTCTCATAAACTAGCACATCTTTGTCTTTCTTGTCCTTCCAATGATGGAAAAGTGAAGCCCTGATTCTTCCATGCATTTTTCCAGCAAAAAAGGCCAAGATTTTTCTGTTCCATGGAGGGTAGCCTCCAAGAAGACCTGTTGTCTCCCCTGTTTTGAGGTTGATTTCTGGAAATGATGCATCTTTCTTGGGGTTGAAATGCTCAGAGATGTTTGCATTGCAGAGAACTCTAATTGAAATGAAATATAGTTCCTTCACATACCACGTTGATCTTGGCCCCTATGCACACAAAAAACCATTTAAACTACCAGAGTACTACTCCCTCCGATCCTTAATATAAGATATGAGTGTATTTAAAAAGTTGATCTTGGTCTTGGATATAAAACATATTTATTATATTTGTCAATATTTTTATAATTTACCTTTATTGATATTCCTTAAATAATAATCAAGGAGGAAAGGGAAAGAGGGAATTAAAGAATATGAATAGTTTGTTTTAAAAAATATGTCATATTAACTAAATTCCTTAATATAATTAAATTAGATAAATATATTTTATTTTAAAAACTGAAGAGAGTATATGAGATGCTCTTAAGATTTTTGAGAAAGAGACGAGAAAGAAATATGGGAAAATCAGTGTGAGGTCCAAAAAAGAATGCAATTACCAAAAGTCTTATGAACAAGTGAGCAGTATTGGCCTGTTGTCATTTTTTGCTCTCTTGTTATAGGACTATTTGGTTATTATATTTTTTTCTTGGGACCTCAAGTGATTTTCACAAGAAATAAAGAAAGAATACCCAGTCATGACAGGAAAGCATGAAATGGTCAGCTCCATAACTTCTATTCCAATAAGGGTATTTACGGGATATAATTTGGACATAATCTCCAATAGTTCTGCCAAGAACAGCTTTGTCTCGGATCACTGGATGAAACAGGTGTTTAAGGATCATCACAACACTGAAGGGAAGAAAGAAGACATGGGCTTCATCTGGATTTTGAGTCTGAAACTGTTTATTGATCTCCAAAGAGTTTATGAAAACTCCTTCCATGGAGTATATGTTCTTGCAGGGACCATAGTGAAATAATGGAGGCTCTCCTTCTTGGTATACATAGATTTTGAACAGCTTCTCCATTAACAGGTAACTTCTACACGGTTTAATTATCAAATAATATAAATCAGTTGAGAACATTTTACCCGAATTCAAAAGAAAATAATCATGATGCATGAGCAATGCTACTGTAGCATACTTATTCTCTAAGGGTATGTTTGGTTTTGTGTGTTGGGGGGGGGGGGGGGGGAGGAAAATGGAGAGAGAGAAAAGTTATTTGTGGTGGGGCCCACAAAAGTTTTCTCCCCTTTTAATATTTTCCTCCATTTTCCTCCTCCTTCCCTCCCCCCCCCCTCCCCCCAACCAAACATACCCTAAGGCATTAAACTTTTTATTTTTGGTAGGATAAAGGCAAGTATCCCCAGAAAAATAGTTAGAGACTAAGGGCCCGTTTGGTACGGGGAACATTTAAGGAGGGAAAGGAAGGGAATGGAAGATTGAGAGGGAACTTAAAAAAGTTAAGTTGTTTGGTAGACATGAGAATATAAGTAAGTTGAGGGAAAATAAATTGTTTGGTAAGAAGAATTGGATGTTGGTTAAGTGGGAACCTTAGGTAAAATTCCCACAATGCCCTCCCACAAAAAAAGCCAAAAAACATTTTTTGTTTTTGTTTTGCGAATTGGACAGACCGACAAAGAGTCAAACCAAATCGCGTCTTGGTGGAGAAAGAAAATTGTAACCAGACATCGAAGGGATCTGCAACCGCGACGGGCATAACGGCTACCGGAGGTGAGAAGGACGCTGGATATGGAAGGAAATAGAGGGGGACAACACGAAATAAAGCAATATGGTGTGGACATGAACATTGCAAGAGGAATGGGGATTACTAAACAATGAACCCAGTTGTTGCTTTGTCGGGAAAAATAAAAAATTGATATTACTCAATGCTAAAATCCTGAAATTGTGAAGTGGATGAAATAAATTATTATGTTGGTAAGAAAAAACAGAGTTGCGTAAAAGCAAACTTCAGCATAAAAACCAATGCTACTGATGTTACAAAGCAAAATGAAGAAGTTCGAACATAAGCGTAAAGTTCGAACTTACAAAATTTACGAGTACACACGTTCGAACTCATTATCTGACAAAAGGACATATTAGCAGAGCAAATGCGAAAATAATTGTAGGCAAGACCAAAGTCATTTAAGAGTTCAAATAATCATGGAAACATAAAATTTGCTAACCATTCATGGACAACAGAAAAATCAGTGAGGAACTGAAATTCCTCGAAACCCAAGAAGAGATAACAAGAAACGCAAAGTTCAAATGCCAATGACCCCACCAATTAGCCGATCCCTGATTCATCAACGAAGCATTCAAAAATCGATTCTGACATTACCCCATAAAAAATCACAAAAAAGAAACAAGACCCTAAATAGAAGATAAGTTTTCCTTTTTACCCAAACTAACAAGTTGAAGTTTTTAATTTGAGAGAAAGAACAAGATGAAGAAGAAGAAAAAGAAGAAGTAATACGAGTCTGTTCTTTTTTGTTCATTTTATAATAACAAGATGAAGAAGAAGAAAAAGAAGAAGCAATCCTTTGATTGAAGCTCAAGAAAAAGAACAAGATGATGAAGAAGAAAAAGAAGAAGCAATCCTTTGATTGAAGCAAAAGAAAAAGAACAAGATGAAGAAGAAGAAAAAGAAGAAGCAATCCTTCTGGAAAGTTTTTAACACGCAAAGCGCGCAATGAAGCTCACGCTGTCGTCTCAACCTTCGTCTGCTCCTTCTTCCAGCTCCAAGCTCGATTCTAATTTATGATTTCACAGGGGCTTTTTAGTCTTGCTAATTCACTCTCCCAAGAAATATTTCAAGATCCCGCTACTTTTTGAGGGAGCCCGCTTTCCCTCGTTTGTGGGAGCTTCGGTGATGGCGGGAATGCCACTTCCCAGAACAAGGCGCGCCAAACGCATTTTCACCCAAGGAACTGTGTTAAGTTCCCTTTCCCTAAGCCGAGTTCTGTGAATCAAACGGGCCCTAATTCTCTCGAGGCATGAAGATCACTAGAGTAGGTTTTGTCTCTCTCAACAAAGCCTTTTCCATGCACATGGTCTATACAAACCCAGGATATCAGAGCCAACCATGTACCAACTGTGTGTTAGGCTTTTGCTGGTTAAGGCATTAAACTTCAGTACACTTCTATGCAAGTCTTTTTTCTGTTTTGAATGTTATTAACACCAATATTTCTGTGTACTATGAATTATTATATCCTAAAACTAGAACTTTATCTGTCTGTTCCTCTATTTTCTTTCATTTTCTTGAAAAAAGAAAGTTTCTTTTCCTTTTTCTTTGAAGTTTAGACATATACCTGAGGATTTCTTTTCGAGATTTTCATCAAATTAATCAATATATACACACACAGTTAGCCGTACCTGTGAAAAGCAGAGGGTTTTCTGTAAATGTTTCCTTGCGGAACATAATATGAATCTTGAAGTGCTTCAGTGTCGTTAGGCCAAGAATTCATGGCTTCTCTTATCAAAGCTCTAACTGTGGCAAGCTCACCTTCAAGCCTCTCCAGTTTTATATGTCCTTCCTCTGATCTTTTCTCCACATACTGATTCTCAGTACTCTCTTTAGGATTCTGCAGAAACACACACACTTAAATCTTAATAATAACAAATTTAAAGAAAACAAGAAAGAAAGAAAGGGCTATATATAATATACACATACATACAGTGCGGAAGGGAGAGGGCAATGGAGAAAGAGGTGAAGAAGCAGAGAGATGGAAACGAGAGACAAAGCCGTGTGAATAATCAAGAGCAGAAAATGCAAAAATGGCGGCGAAGGCAAAGAGAAGAAGAGAAGAGTGTAATTTGCTGAACTTCCACATTCTCATCAAAGAAGCAAGAAGAAGAAGAAGTAATATTGTTGTGACGCCAACTTGTTACACTGTGGGTGGCTTCAGTTACATGTGGTAATTAAGTTGTTATTATTAGGGACTGCACCACCTCGTATCGTGTGACCTCTCTGCCATTGAAAACGAAATAACATTTCAGCATCAACAACAACCTCTTACAATAAACCAAACACAAACAAATACACATGTTAGGCTCAGACGTTTTCATAGTTTGGCCAAACAGAAATGAGAACGAGGGTTTTATACGCCGATAAGAACTGAAATAAGATTAGTGTTAGAATCAGTCACTTTGACCATATACTCCCTCTAATCCTTGATATAGGACAGATTTTAGGGGTTGCTATTGGTTTTAAATATAAAAAATATTTTTTATATTTATTAATATTTTTTCTAATTTACCTTTATTAATACTCCATCAACCGAGAGGAGAGGGAGTAAGAGAATTAATGAAGATGAATTGAGTATTTTAAAAAATACATGTCATTCTTTAGTCTTGATTGAAAAAGAAATAATGAAGAATATGAGGCCAACCGAAATCTTCTCATTATAAGGTCTAATGAAGGGATATAATCATAAAAAAATCCCAACAATAAATAAGTGGTAACATAAACTTAACATGATTTTCTATACTGTAACTTGTTATAACATGTTATTCAATTGTTATAAGATTTTTTTTTTTTTTTTTTTTGTTATTGCATTCCTTCTTCAGGAAGATGGAAAAAGCCATCAACCTGATACGAACTAAGTATTTGTACAATTTTGAGTTAATATATTAATCCTTAAAATATTGACGTGGATTGAGAATTGATTAGTTGACGTGTGGTTAAAATGATATGGATACCACATGGTAATATATTTCAGTGCATGTGTAGGAATAAAAATCGATCATAAGAATATAAGAATCAGTGAACAATATAAAGCTTTTAGTAAGCTTTGGATGACATCTTTAATTTTCACATTACTTTGATGCATTCATTGATGATTGTATGACAAAAGATAGGAGAAGTTGAATACTTCTCAAAATTAGTGAACTGTCCTCTGTCGGTAGCTCTGCCATTAAAGAGAGCACTGAAAATAATACTTTAAAAAACCTTCAAAATTCTTAATAGAAATAATCAAATACCTTGCCAGCGTTTGAAGTGTGTAATAAATGTTTCAGGATATGAGTCATTCTTTTGAAATCTTGTTCGTTATTCCTGAAGACAGGTCACATATTAATCTATAAAAAAATTAGAACATAACTGAATATATGAAACAGAGTAAAGTCATTTATGGAAAAAAACCTTCAAATAACAAAACAGAGACAACGCAAACCTGGACATAGTGGAAGAGACCTATAGAAAAGAAAAGGGATGGATGATATAGAAATAGAACAGACACAGAAGGTGAAGAATAAATCAATACAAGAGGAAGGAGAAGAATAAGAGACAATGACAAGAAAAGATAAAAGTTGACTCTATAAATAGGCAAAAACTTGGGCAGTGGCTTGAAAAATGGCACATTTTTTTCCTTCAAAATTCCTTATTCGGCATTTGACTAGTGCTCAATCAGATTAATGGTAAAAAAAATATGTCATCTTTCAAAAAAATATGATGAGATATCAAACATGTATGAAAAATAAAAAAAGACTAAATTTACACATTTATAAAATTATTAAACTTGATAAATTATGTATAAATTTTTGGGATCCGTTCAACGCAATGGATTAAAAAAACTTACGAATCTCGTCCGAGGATCACTCGGGTGCGTTTAAACCAGGCTAGGGAATCCGAAATTACCTTAGGAGATTTCGTTTGCGGCTTGTTCTTCGTTGAACGGGTGGGCTACCTCCTCGATCGCGAAGATGCTAGCGCCTCTTGTGCGTCTATCTTAATTTTCCACTCTAGGGTTTTTTCGCGGCTTTCGTCAATGCGCTCGACAAAATGTCCGTGAGTTTTCTAAACTCTTTCAGCGCATTATATAAAATTAATCCTCATTAATTTTGAAATTCAAATTTCAAATATGGATTAAAATACATTGATTACATCAATCAAATCGATGTAACGTATTTAATCCGCATTAAAAGCCGATTTGAAATTCAAATTTGGAACTGGATTAAAATAAATATATTAATTAAATCCATCTTATAGATCTAATCAAATCCATTTATTTAATCCAAATTAAAAGCCTTCGATTTAATTTATCTCTATAAATTAAATCCGAGAAATAATATCTATCTATTTAATTTAAATTTGAGATACCATATCTCAATTTAATATTAAATGATATACGATATCTTTATTCGAAAATTAAATAAGATACAATATCTCAATTTGTTTTAGATATTTAATTTATCAAATAAATTAAATACAAAAACAAATATTATATATATTAATATTATAATCTCTATTAATAATATTAACATATATTAATTTTGAATTTAATACACACACACACACATATATATATATACTAGATTAAATTTAGCATTCATTTAATATCAGATTAATCTAAGATTCAATGAATCTGGACACTTTTATCCGTGTTGGATTATTCTTGTGTGCGACCCTGCAGGCCCATATGAGATTGGCAGTAGGCCAACACGGTGTCAGCCCACAAGTTGCAAGCGGCCTCTAGCAAGACATTGCGACTACCTAATTCACATGGGGATCGATGACACGATACAACCTATCGTACAACATGTCACGTCCTTTTGTCACGCAATAATTCGGTCAAGGATGAGGCATGGATAATGTCAACTTCCTTTTTTGACCATTACTTTTCGATTCTCGAGTAGTCGACAAGTGAGATGGAAACTCCTTTCCATCACAAGATGGCCATACATTTCTTAGACTCACTCATCGAGTGGCCCAAGATATCTCTACAAATGTGAGGGACAAATTCCATCTTGACCATTCACATCCCTCCGCATGAAAACCACCGATCCCGGTCCTAGCCTTTATCATCACCCGGTCAAAGGTGACTTTTGACTAGGTCAAAGGTCAGTGACTCATCATGTAGGAATCCATGATGATCTCAGGTCATAGGGCGTCGTGACGCGGTTATACATGAGATAAGCGTATGACTTAATCCATGCAGCTTTTCATAGTGGGTTGGTCCAAAGACTTGTACTCTTACAAGTGCCCATGACTTTGATTGTATCTCCATACCTCATCAAAGTCATATCGGTGGTCTTAATTCATCTTCGCTCCGCGTAGATGACCGACAAGGACATTTAGGATAATCTATAAGATGTATCAGGGATGCGAGTTATCAATACGAACATGCAAACGAAAATGATAACTAAAGAGAATACTTTAAATAACTTAAATATTCAAAGTACAATGAATTGCCCCTAGGGCATAATTTCCAACATAAATATACAATTATTTTCCCTATTATTGTGGGTGAAATACGTAAAGAACTTTTTTTCCCCCTTTTTCCCCGGGTTTCTCTACATATCCTTTCACCTACAAAAGTAAGATTAGCAAGTAATATCTCTTAAGTTTGTCCAAAAAAAAAGACAATGAAAAGAAATATTTGTTTCGAACCGTCTAAGGACACTATCTTTAAAACATATTTCGTAACTCCCTTGGTAAAATATGATATCTTTAATTAGAAGGTGATAACCATATGTTAGATTTATGAACCTCGTATTTTGATTCATGAATCAACGTAAATTTCTTAATTCATAAGGCTTTTTCAAAACATATCTCTTTATTCCAACACTATTTGAAAGAACTCTTTATTTGACACAATCTTATACAATATTTATATCAATGACTAATTCATATATGTAAAGAAATAAAACTATTTATCTGTGATATAAAACCCCCAATAATATTCCATTTACGTGGGACTACTAATGACTAAAATGTGATGAACTATATGTGGTGCTCCCTTCAATCCTAAATATAGGATAAAATTTGTAGTGTAAATTACACTATAAACTTTGTTCTATGATTAGAACTGGAGGTAGTAGTTAGCAATTCAAACCCTAGTGATTAAATACCCACCTAAACTTCTTTTGTAATTGCAGGAATTAGTGCATAAACTCTTAACAACCCAGTATGAATCACCAAAAGAAGGTTCCATTTTTTCAGATCACATAGGAATGCTCAAGACTCACTGACCTTCAGCGGGATTGGCAATTACGCATGACAATGAACTTAAGTCTGGCTTTTATACTATTTTGTTGATAGGGTATACTTTTTAATTTAAATGATTTTAGTTGGTTACTAGTTACTAACTTGAATTTGATTAATTGTAACCTCGATGATTAAATTATGCTTTGAATTTAAAATTTGCGCCTGGAGTTCTAATCTTGGGAAGGAAAAGGAAAAATGAGGAAGGAGGACCAAAAAGAAAAATTAATTGAAAACATTTTTTGCAATTTCTCTCCTTTGTTTATTATTTACTTTATCCATAAAAGTTGAATTTCTGTCAAACAAGCCATAAGCGTAAGATCCCAGCATTGCATTATATTCTTGCTTACGGTTAACACTTCGTCTTCCCAAACAAGCCATAGGAATGTCTAACATCGTCAAATACTTACCCCACTTGTAATGGGGGCAAGGTGATACCATAAACACAGATCAAATTCAAAATGTATGTTGTAAAGGGTTCAGATTGTTGAAACCACGCTTAAGGTTCAAATCTCCATGCCATCATATACTGAAATAAGAATTTGACGTCATAGCATTCTGAAAAGCAATTACAAGAATTCCAGATACATTATTGGATTGGATTTAGTGACAGAAACACAAGTAGCATGTAGAAAACAGCATCCCATAGACCAAATCTAGATGGTGATGCGTTGAAACATTTTCACCATACTTCAGGACGCAGCTCGCCGCTTGATGGGGGCACCCATCTCCCGGAGTTATACACACTTTCACCAACTTTCCATCCAGGCACATCCTTCATTACTTCTGCCTCGTATTCAAGATATTTTTTCCACTCCCTTACAAATCTAGAGAAATATAGCAGACAAATGTTTAATGCCCAACATAATTTTTTCTTCATCCATAGATCATCCTCATACAAAGAAACATTTCACATACCTTTCATCCTCTTCAGCTTGGAGAACAGGCAGTACCGCACAGCGAGCTGCATATTTTTCCTCTTTTATTGCCCTAGAAATTAACATGTTTAGACAAATCAGTTTTAAGCCAAAAAAAAAAAAAAAAAAACTCAAGACCAATGCATCTGGCGTCAAGCACAACGTTATTTCTGCACAGCCCCCACCTTTTGTCCTCAAATAACAGAAGAGAAGCTCCTGACTCATGAGGCAAGGGAAAAGACCATAGTAAACTTACCTAGGAAGTTGAAATAGGAGGCAAATAACAGCTCTCAAGATTCAAGAAATCAACTTAAAATTGCAAACGGATTGTTAGGATAATATCTAATGCTAAGCAAGCAACGATCATATTCAAACCTACCACACTGCAAAACACCCCTACATTACATAACATTTACACCAATGTCTTTCATACAAATACTTGTATAATCCATATCTTATGAATATAAATTTTAAAGAATAAATGGGAATAAAAAATAGCATACTCACAGCAAAATGAAGCTATGGCCTTGTGGCAACCAATTATTAACCAAATATCTAGATGGATCAATACTATGTGTGAGTTTTTTCAGGCCAAAGGAAAAAACTGGGTTGAGTTGCTTTTTGTTATAAAAAATTAAAAACATTTGTCACTATATCAAGTTGCAACAGAAGAAAAAAAGTCTAGCACATGTTGGACCTCAGTCCCTCGAGGACTTTATCTCATAATAATTGTATAGTAAATTGGGAAGCCAACCAGCTAATCTCAATATCTATAATCTATAACTAGAGGAAGAAGGAAAAAAAAAAGGCAGGGTTGTCACGCTCAACCTCCCTGATAATGATATAGTAAATGCATGAACTAAGAACTTTAGAGTGGAGTGAACTATAATAATCTAGCAGCTAAAACTAAAGGAAAAAGAATGTTTCATGTCAACAATCATGTTTTCTTGGATTAAATGTGCAACTTCCAAATTCAAAAGGAATATTAGTTAGATTTTAAGAGAACTTAAAGTTCTTCAGATAGTACACATTTTTTACAGTCACGGCAACTATGTAAGAACTTAATGTTTTTCTTTTAAAAGTACTTAACAGCTTTTAATAGTAAAATGCCCAAGGAGAAGCGTCCTAAAAAAAAATTTAGCTTCATTATTGGTAAAAAGATAGCCAACAGCTTAAACCACAGCATGAGCAAATAAATCTGAAGAAAGTTCTAGACTAAAAATAATTTTCCCAGACTAATCATGTCCTAAAATCCAAACAGTTTAAACCTCATGAGGAAAATGTGTCCACATACATAACTACAAAACATTAAAGAGATGCCCAATAAAGAATATGCTTAAAGCCACAGCATACTCAAATAAATCTTATGAAAGTTCATAAAAGTCATCAGAGCCTCATCCATATCCAACATCAGCATACTCAAATATACCATGGTAGTACTGTTCTGTCAAAGCTTCAAAGTCTGTGAATGAAGACAAGATTTTCATTGTTCCATCTTTTATATTCATCTTTATTCATTTCATCGCAAATTCTAAACATTTCCGCCTATTTCTAAACTATCATCTTAAATCGCATGCATCACTATTGAACCAAACCCAACGTCTCTACACCAAAAGCAGTTTTGCAGAAAGATGCCAAGTAATTTTATGACCATCCTTTATCTTGTCATTTTGCATCACATGTCTCCTATACGCCAACTCCCTAACTTTCAAGCAGTTCGCAGGCATATTTCACACTGTTAAAATTGACCAAAATCCAGTCTTCCCATATATCAAATTCCATTACAAGGATAACGAGAACCTGACTAAACAAATTTCTAATTTCAAAGAACAAAAGAAAGGGAATCCTCGATGGATTGATGGCAAAAAAATGCAATAAGACACCCACATTTGCAGAACTCATATCCAGTGAGCGGACAAAAACCATCACCTCAGCCATAATTAACCAACAAACTATTAAACAACTTCGTACATTTGAAAAATATCTAAATCCCTGCTATTAGCAATCGCATACGTCAACAAAAATCAACCAAAGCCTAGCAAAGGTCGTCCTAATCCATGCCAATTGTTCAAACCCAATTAATAGAACAACAAAAAATAAAATAAAATGTCAAATCGGAAATTGGAAAACAGATCAAAATTCGCAGGAAGTGCGATGGAGAGCTGACCTTCGGACCTTGTTGCCCTGGCCCACCTGGTACATTCCCCAAGAGAAAACACCGAACGTGGTGAGGAATATGGCTATGGCGCTGGGACCTTTGTTTGGGATTCGACGAGCGAATCGAACCGGGGCGAATCCTCCGGGAGGAGGACCATCTTGAAGGACCGGCATGTCCTTCACGCTGGCCATGCCGGGCTTCTTCCTTATCATTGACTCCGTCATCTTTGATCCTTTGCGATGGTTTCAAAGTGATTCTGAAGTTCCAGACACTGATGAACAAGCTGGGGGAAATCGAGCCTGGGTGCAATTTACCCTAGAGGGACTACGCTGGTGCCCAGTGGGGGATTGTGTCCTGCTGTGTGGGTTCCCGATTTTTTTTTTCTTTTTTCTTTTTAATTTAACAGGAGTTGTTAATTATTAATTAGGATAAGATATTGTCACTACTATTTTTTTATAACCAATATTACTACCATTTTTTTCACCGTTAGATCGAATCTCAATAGGGTAAGAAAATGTTAATAAAACTACTCCCTCCTCCAAGACATATTTACCTATTTAAATTAAAATTAGATTAAGAAATTTTGTTATTTCTGTTGATACGACATTTTTTTTTTAAAAAAAAAAAAAAAAAACCTAATCATATTCATTAATTCCCTTTATCTTTCTTCTACTTGATTTTTTTAAGGAAATATCGATAAAGAGTAAATTAAGAAAAATTGATAAATATAATAAATAATTATTGCATTTAAGATTAAGATCAACTTTATAGTTAGGTTGTGCATTAAGGATCAGGGGTATATAGTTACATCCTTAATTTAAAGAAACTTATGAGAAACACTCTCTATGTGGATTTCTAGAAAAACAAATTTGATGGTTAACTGGTAATGGCAAAACTTCGGGATAGTGTCCAACTAAATGGCTTTGGAGAGCTTCAAATATCTTGTGAAGATTGTTTTGATAGATCTTGCTATATGCTCTATTGGGTCATTAATATATGACCTGTTTAGATGGTTAGTCTTATTCCTAAATATTTATATTTATCGATCGTTTTTCTAATTTATCGTTAGTTATTGCTCTATTAACAATAATAAAGAGGATAGGAAATGTACCAATGAGAGTTGGTATAGATGGTAAGGGATCCAGGACTAGGCCTAAATGGTCGTGGGTTCGATCCCCTCTGCCGTCGCTGGGGCTCCTTTGGTAGGCGATCTCGTAAGTCTTCATAGAGCCCGTGCCGTCTTCGTTCCGACCTTGGTGGGGGCGATGTCGAACCCTCCAAAACTTTTTTGCACCAAAAAAAAAAAAAAAAAAAAAAAAAAAAAAAAAGAGGATAGGAAATGAGGAAACTAAGGAAGATTATTATAATGTATTAGAAAATATATATCATATTAATTAACTTAACTAACTTTGGAATTTAATAAATTCTGGTAAAATATGCTTTATACTAAGAATGCATAATTGTTGGGTGTAAAAAAAAAAAAAAAAAAAAAAAAAAAAAACTGTAATTCAATGCATCCTCATTTCTCATTAGTTTCCATTGTCATCATGCATCGCTCTGCTTCTTTCCTAGCCTCCAAAGCTCGGTAGCTGCACTTGGTGTTTTGTTGTTTTTGCATCTTGAACAAGATCAAGATGATGAAGCCAGCGAAAAAAAGAGGTCAAAGAGGGTGACGAAACCAACTGGTAAAAACTCCATTTATGGCTATAGCCTATAAATAATGTTTAAATGTATCTTTAAATGTTTCATTGATTGGAAAAGTCTACGCATCCATATACATATATTCACTAAGAACCAAATACACTTGAGAGGATAAAATTGGGGTATTTTCAGAAGAAATTGATAAAAGTTAGAATATTGTCTTATAATTAGGACCAAAACCAACCTCTAAATATTGTCTTATAATTAGGACCGGAGAGGGATATTTTCAAGAGTGTATAAATCATATTGCTTGTGATGAGATGGATATAGAAAACGCGGAGCAAATAAAAGATTACCAAGATTCTGCCAAAGAGAACTATCTAGGTAACAATCTTTGTTATGTATTTGTATTAGTATGTTACTACTTTTTTTTTTTTTTTTTGCTACAAAAATTTTAAGAAAGGAGTTGGGTTCACCCACAATCTAAGGGCAGAGCGCTTGGAGCCCAGTCCACAGGGCATACTAGGCCGGAAAATACACATACATCCACCTCCACCCAATGTTTTCACTGCTTCATAGACCCCTAGGATGCCTCCCCAGCGCCTTAACCAATTCCAGCATATATATTAGTATGTTACTTATATATATGATTTAAGTAGCTGTTGACCAAAAAAAAAAAAAAAACTAGCAAGTAAACCAAAAACTTGCAGAGCCTTCTCAGCACAAGGTGCTCGTTCCCTACCTCATTACTTTTATACTCTTTTTTTTTAGCTCATATTAGATTTGAAAAGTATCACTTTTTATAAAGGTTATTGACACATCATGTCTCAAAAATGATTTTTTAGACCTAATATTCATTACATCAGGTCTTTTTTTTTTAATAAAAAAAAACTTTTTAGACCTCATATATATTATATTTGCTTTATTTTTTTTTTTTTAAAAAAAATCTACTCTATTTCTTTCTGTCATCCACCATTCAACACTAAAAAAGAACCTGTGTTTAAAAAAATACGACTCAATCTACAAGAATTCAACAACTCAATATGAGTTATAGATTGAACTCCCGCAATTCAATAGTTTCCAATAACAATTCAAATGTTTCAAAATGAAATATAATACCAATAATATTCCAACTTGAGTGTGAAGTTCACATTTAATCAAATAACTACTCATCATATAAAGGTCAGTGAATTACATACATTAACTAAAATGAGTCAGAATACATATGAATTGAAAATGAAATAAATAACATTATGTGTCTTAACAACTACACAAGACCCCAACTCACTATAGTTGTAAAAGTCTAATAATGAATTTAGCACAATATTCATGGATAAAGTCAATATCTTTTTCATGAAAGGGATCAGTTAAATTAAATATATGTAATATCAAAGCCAGACAAATTATTAACTTACTAACTCTAAAAAAAAATAAAAATAGTACTTTTTTTAATAAAAAAAATACATTTACATCTTGAGTAAATTCAACCATGCATGCCTAAGGTGATAATATTAAATATGTGTATGGGGAAACTCAAGTTATAAACTACTCCCTCTGGTCCTTATTATAAGGCACCAACTAGCATGCGTATTTGATCATTTTTATAACGCATTTACTTATTTCCAAAGATCATTAATTTGTTTCCCATGATAAGAGTAATGGATGGGAGTATAATATTATAGTTTATTACAATTAATAAGGGTAATATTAGAAACCTAAGACATACTGTGGAGCAACAAGACTCACCCCACATATGCCAAGCATATCAGCAATCCCTCAGGATGTGTAACATATTCTCCGATCCCTCATTACAAAAACCGCATGTAGTTGAATGTGAAGACCGATAACTTCACCACTCATTAGTCGATAGTCTATTCATCATAACTCTCCACATAAAGACTAGAATACATTCCACACCTTCCAATTCCAGATATGCTTGCACAAGTTACATTTAAGAGGAAAGGGGTTTTCTTCAATAAGGAAATAAGCACTCTTAATTGAAAACATACCATCACTAGCCGTTCTTGTAACACCCCCACAGTTGTAATTATTGTACTTGTAATTACTGTGAGATTAATGAGAAGCTTTATTTTCAATTATTATTGTTATTATTTTATTAAGCAATGGGTGTAATTATTTAAAAGAGTAAAATCAGGGGCGAAATGGTCAATCCTTTGACCTAACAATTTTAAATTTTGGTTACTATGAGGAAGAAGAGGAAACCAGGTGATTTAAGTCACCCTTCGGCCAAAACGTGCTATGCGGGTCCCACAGACGATAACCAATAGAAATAGGACCGATAGAGACCGATTAGGGGGTTCCTTTGGATCAAATAGGTCAAATGTGGGGCTATTCCATGAAGTTTAGAAAGTTCCCCTAGGAGTGTCTATTCAAGAAGGAAAAGATTGAAAAAGATAAATAAAAGTGCATAGGGAATCACCCTGCTGGTCGGCGGAACCCACACGAACCAGTAGATCGGGAACTTGACTGAAAAGTGAAGAAAAAGGGAAATAAATACCAGATACCCGATGTGTGAGCCCCCTTAGGCGTCACACACTCCATTTAATCATTAAAAATATTTACTTGGAGAAAAAGAAAGAAGAGTCGGTGCAAAAGTCAAGCCGCGGGTCCCACATTTGGAGAACAGGGGCAAAATGGGAATAAATTGGTTTAGGCAGGCATGTGGGCCCAAAATGGCGCCACATGTGTCCATTTGGGCATACAAAAACGTTGGGAAAGGATTGGTAATTATTACAAAATTTTGGGCCAAAATCGTAATTTTTGAAAGTTTCGAGCCAAACAGGTAATTTGCCCCAAAAGCAGATAAAAATATGCTCTCTTTTGATGGGGATGCGCCACATGGCAGCAGCTGGACTCCCGTGGACTTTTCTAGGAATACTTAGAGATTAAGTCAAAATTACAAATCCAAATTACTCTCTACCAGCCAGAAATTTACACCGGTTAATTCCAAAATCTACTGGGTCAATTTCACCTTTATTAAAAGGTGTTTTACTTCTTATTTTTCACCTTGTGGGGCAAAAATTCCAGAGAACCAGAGAGGACCAGTCAGCCACCATTGTTAGGGTTTCAAGCTCAAGATCCCAAGTTCCTTCATCAACTCTCCGATTCTAGGTAACACCGACAACTTCATTTCTTGAGTTCTTGTGAAAGAAATTTCGTGCAAATGGTAGAAGCTTAATGTTAGGGTTGTATTTTTGCATTTTTGAGGTCATCAATGGCTCTGGAATGAGGTTTTGTGTAGGGTATAGTCATGGTTAAAGTTTCCAAAGCCGAAAACACTGAAAACCCTATGAGAGGGCTTGCTGCCAGTTTCAGTAAATCTGGACAGTGAGTATTGACGGTTACTCTGGGGGCCAATATCTTTTATACCCTAGGGCTTCCAAAGCAGTATTCACCACACCAGGTAGTAACCTTTTTTCTCCGGCACTTTTATGTGTTTGATGTATGTATTTGCTTGTCATTTGTGTTGTTTTGTATTGTTTGCCAAATATGCATACAGAACATATTTGTGATTGTGTCCCTAGCGCTGAGGGTGACTGTCGGGGTCTGCCTACGTGGCAACTCTACGGAGACGGGCTTGAGATTCCAGTAATTTCGGGGCCTGTCTTGGTAAGGCAGCCTGACGGTGCGAAGACGTGTTGTGGTATATGTGTCTGTTTGCATATTGCGGTACATTTGGCATATTGACTTTGTTTTCATACTCATATGGTTGCATGCATACACATTACACATATAGTGTATGAGTATTGACGGTTACTCTGGGGGCCAATAATGGACCTCAGAAGCTTGTGGTGACGCAGGGGATCGTGCCTGACTTATAAAGGCCTTTTTGCAAAGGTAGAGATGACCGGGCAGATGAAGGATATGGGATGCTCTATTATATTTTGTACTTTATATTTTGGATGACTGTACTTATTATCTAGACACTTACTGGCGGATGACTGTATCATAACCCTCCGTGGACTTTACTTTTTGTTGACTTTTACTTTTTACAAGTACGTAGTTTGACCAAACAGATCCTGTGCTCTATTATGCGTACTCTGATTTATCATTAAATGGACTAATAATAAAAGAAAGGTAATCTTTAAAAGGGAATCCCTCTAACCCGCCACCCGAAAGGGCGAGGCCGGTGGAGGTGTAACAGTTCCGCAGACCATAATATCATGCCCCGCATCAATATTAGGGGGAATGGATGCAATTAATCTCTGGGTTACCTCTAGTTGTACCATGCTTGCAAGCCGATTAAAATCCCAAGCGCCATCCTTCACCCAATCAAATACCGTGGATTGATCTTCCACTTTATAGATTTGTCTTGTGTACATATCCTTAATTTTATTGCCTTCCAGTAACCAATGGCTGTTAAAGAAATTGACCATCAAAATCTATTCCTCACTCGCCATTTAGAGCTTCGATCCACAATGTTCTTATGAGAAGTGATAAACTGCCACAACTTTGAGTCACCAAGGTGATAGGTTAGAAGTGAATCATTGTCTCTCAGCATATACCTCTTATGCAGTATATCCACCCATAAACCTTTGGTTCGTATTATCATATTCCAAGCCAGTTTTGCACCACAAACTTGGTTAAAAGATGATAGTCACCTTAAACCAAGGCCCACATACTCCTCCCGTCTAGTTTTACGCTCCCAACCAACTAGATGGTAACAATTTGAGGATCTATCGTTTCTCCAAATGAAATTTCGCTGCAATCTTTCTATGTCTTGACACACTCCCTCGATAGCCTTGCCACTAGTATCAAGTACAAGGGGATGAAACTCAAAACAAATTTAGACAAAGTGATATGCCCTGTCGTAGATAAATACTTAACCTTCCAAGTCGATAGCTTAGCCTGGACTCTCTCAATGATATAGTTAAAAGTCTCTCTACTCTTCCTATTCTTTGTAAGAGAGCAACCAATATACCTTCCAATCTTACTAGATATCTTCATTTGAAATAAATCCTTAATCTTATTCCTTACATGTGCCGGTACTCTTGGGGAGAAATAAGTCATGATTAATCCTCCCCCCATATTTGGTGGTGAATTTACCCAAGCAATTCATGATACATTCTGTTTGAGTTTCAGTTGCCACTCCAAAAAGAAGTAGATCATCAGCAAACATCAGGTGAGAAATCTTTTAACCAGACCTAGATGTAGAGATGAGCATCACACATATTAGATGGGAGATTTTCTTAGAACTTCCACCATCATTGGTGGCATTTGCAGCACTTCCACCATTCTTTATTTTCTTAGAACTCTGGTGTAGCAGATCATCTTCCTCCATTGACAAGGAGAACTGAGCGTTAGGATTCTTAGAGAGCTCAATCGCCATTTTCCCTTTTCAGGATCACACAGCTTTTCCTATGGATGAGTAGATAAGGAGGATACAGTATTACAATGTGGTCGATTTTTTGCGGCCTAGTGCCATGGACTCGGGGGGATTTTTTTGCGGGTTGGGAGTGGACCCGGTTCAATGATATTTCGGTCTAATAATAAAAGCAAAATAATGGTGGCCCGTTAGACGAAATGAAACGAAAGTATGGTTTTTAAACTTGGAGCACAAAACCCTAAACCCTAGAAGGCGCTTCTTCTAGAGCCTTCCCTTCTCTTGAAAAGGCAGGCTCTCCCTACTCTCCTATCCGTTCCATTTCGCTGTTGCACTGCACACAGTGTCCTGCTACCACTCTCCTTCGCCATTCTTCAGTACATCCCCATTTCTCATTACAGTCCGCTGTCATCATGTATCGCTTTGCTTCTAGCCTGGCCTCGAAAGCTCGGTAAGTCTTAAAAACTCTAAACGACCATTTCACCAAGTATGCGATTCTGGTGTTTGTGGAAATGTATCTTAGATCCTGCGACTTGTTTTGCTTATTTGTTGATCATTTGGGATTAACAATCACTTTAGTTGAATCACGACCAAAGTCATCAAACGTTGAAATGCCCTGACTTAATTTAATCTGCTCTTGGTTCCAGGATTGCTAGGAGTAGCAGCCAACAGGTGGTGCAGTATTCACTGAATAACACTTGAAATTTTGATATATTTTTGGAATTAATCCTGCTCACTCTTAACTTACATTTAATATGTGTCATCTTTGTGGCCTGCCATAGATTGGAAGTAGATTGAGTTGGAGAAGAAACTATGCGGCCAAAGACATCAAATTTGGTGTGGAGGCTCGGGCTTTAATGCTTAAGGGTGTTGAAGAGCTTGCTGATGCTGTGAGAGTGACGATGGGTCCTAAGGTAACCTGGCTAATAGTGTACAATCACTTGCATTTGTTTTTTTATTGCTGTGAAAAACTAGAGTGATTCCTTATACAAATTAACTGGAAGATTTTCCTTGATCAAGGATGGTGGACTGGAAGTGAATGATTGGATAGTATTATTGCTGATGCAGTTTTCATTTAGATAATTACACTATTCGAAAACGAGAAGCAATGAAAGATTTTACAGCTGGTATTTTCCTTTTGAGCTTCATTTTCTATATTTGACGATGTAGGGGCGTAATGTGGTGCTTGAACAAAGCTTTGGTGCCCCTAAAGTGACAAAGGATGGAGTGACTGTTGCAAAGAGCATTGAATTCAAGGATAAAGTAAAGAATGTTGGAGCCAGTCTTGTAAAGCAGGTTGCAAATGCCACCAATGATGTAGCCGGTGATGGTGAGATGCTGTGCCTTGGGCAATGCTAGATTGCTTAGCTCTGTGATAATTGGAATTTGGCTTGGATTTCTTTCCAAAGCATAGTTTAAATGCTGGAAGGCTCAACTTCTTTACATTTGTCATCCATGTTTTGTCCATTTTTTTGGGTTTTTGTCACAACGGAAATGAGAAGCTGTCTTGCTTTATTGTTTTGTTTGGCAGGAACAACATGTGCTACTGTCCTTACTCGAGCAATATTCACTGAGGGGTGCAAGTCAGTTGCAGCAGGAATGAATGCAATGGACCTGAGGCGTGGTATCACCATGGCAGTCGATTCTGTGGTGACAAATTTGAAAAGCAGAGCCCGGATGATCAGCACATCTGAAGAAATTGCGCAGGTCTGGGAATTTTCTTTTATAGTCTCTCATTTGTTATTGCAGCATGGACTATGGTTTTTTTAATAAATTAAATTTTAATTACCTTTATTTAAATTACAGGTAGGGACTATCTCAGCTAACGGGGAGAGAGAAATAGGTGAGTTAATTGCAAGGGCTATGGAGAAAGTTGGCAAAGAGGGAGTAATCACAATCTCAGTAAGTTGTCTTATGATTTTATTGCTATTATGTTTCGTTCATATTCTATGGGGTTCTGCTGTTTTTCTGTATTATTTCGCCTGGGGGGTTGAGGAGTTATAAATTTGTCTCTTGAATGTCTTTTCAAAATCTCAAGTATTTTTTATGTTGTCCGCCTTTTTTCTCCTGGCTTTTTCCTGTGATTTGGCCTTCTTGTTTGTAGGCACACCATTAGGCTCTGTTATGGAGGTTCCTCTTTACATATTCTCTGGGAGGGGTTCTGCTGTAGGAATCTATTTGCTACACATTTATGGATGTGGTGGGAGCTAACATCTTTTGAACTGTCTCAGGATGGCAAGACTCTGTACAATGAGTTGGAAGTTGTTGAAGGGATGAAACTAGACAGGGGCTATATATCTCCTTATTTTATAACAAACCAGAAGAACCAGAAATGTGTATGCCCTCTCTCTATTTCTGTACTGCTTGATTAGTCTTCAAAATTTTGCTGCAGGAAAGGCTTGTTTAAAATCCCTGTGGCAGTATCATGCTTGTTAATACCATTCAATTCATGCTAAAGCTGCGACTGCTTTTGCAATAGGAACTTGAAGATCCTCTTGTTCTAATCCATGAGAAGAAAATCTCAAGCATCAATGCTGTGGTTAAAGTGTTGGAGTTAGCTCTAAAGGTGAGAATTAATTACTGAGTTTCATTGGTATTAACTATGAAACTTTTGATGGTGACTGACACTTGCCTAACTTCAGAGACAAAGACCTCTATTGATTGTTGCGGAGGATGTAGAGAGTGATGCTCTGGCAACTCTTATTCTAAATAAGCTTCGTGCTGGTATCAAGGTTTGTTTTGCTAATGTTTTTAGTTACTCTTAAGATCTTAGATATTTTGGAATATTTAGTCTTTATGTTTTTGCTGATTCAATGCGACATCTTGTGCACTTCCCTAGGTATGTGCTATTAAGGCTCCTGGTTTTGGTGAAAATAGGAAAGCAAATCTTCAGGATCTTGCTGTCCTCACAGGAGGTGAAGTAAGTTTTCCTCTCTGGTGTTGGTTACAGCTATATTAAGTTTGATCTTCTGAGCATCTGAATGATTTTTTTTTTTTTCTGTGTTAGCTTATCACTGAAGAGCTTGGCATGAATCTTGATAAAGTTGATCTGGATATGCTTGGCTCTTGCAAAAAGGTAAGCAGGCTTTGAATAGCAAAGATTTGAATGCTCTGGGTACCGTTTATTGATAAAACGTTTTGGATGGTTCTGGTAGAGAACCCACTTCTCTTTATGCGTACTTCCCTATAAGCATCAAACAAACTGGAATGAATTCTCCCTTTTCATTGCATGGATGAATGTAGATCATTAATTTGATTCTTTGGTGCTTTAGGTGACAATTTCTAAGGATGACACTGTCATTCTTGATGGAGCTGGTGACAAGAAAGGAATTGAGGAAAGATGTGAGCAGGTTTGTGTATAGCTTCTTTTGGAATTCTTTTTGAATCAACCCATATTAGGTTATTTATCTAAAGATTCGTAAAGTTTGGATATCAATGTTCCTGACATCATTATTGTGATTTATCTCGACGAACAGATCAGGTCAGCCATTGATAATAGCACTTCAGATTATGACAAGGAAAAGTTGCAGGAAAGATTGGCCAAGCTTTCTGGGGGTGTTGCAGTGCTTAAGGTATGCTTACTCGAACCTCCCTTATTTGGCCAAACAATCTTTCTCCTGGTAAACATCCTTGGGAGGAATGCCAAGCGTAATATTATGAGCTTCCTTTTGACAGATTGGAGGAGCCAGTGAGGCTGAAGTCGGTGAAAAGAAGGATAGAGTGACAGATGCCTTAAACGCAACTAAAGCGGCAGTGGAAGAGGGTATTGTACCAGGTACATTTTCCTGTGACTGGCTGATTGAGTTGTTAGTTTAATAGTTTTAAAGCCTCCTATGTTAACCTTAGCTCATTTGATCTCCTTTTTCTGTACAGGGGGTGGTGTTGCACTTCTTTATGCATCAAAAGAATTGGACACGCTTCCAACTGCTAACTTTGATCAGAAGATAGGCGTCCAGATTATCCAAAATGCTCTTAAGGCAAGTCCCTTTTTAACATTAAAAAAATTTACAGCCTTGGTGACAACTTGATGTTGAGCAAGCACCTCTTGCTCTTGGTAATAACATGAAAGATAAAATATATTGTTTTTCTGTCTTTTCTCTCCTATCTTGTATCTTTTTCGGGGTTCATTCTAAGGCAATGAACTCACTTGATCAAATAAAAAAATATCATGCCCACACCAAATTGCATTGTAACTCATATGTCTAGTTTACCTTTCAACATCAAATATAGTTGAAACTTGAAGTTGCCCATTCTTTTGACCACCAATGCAGACGCCTGTGCACACAATAGCATCCAATGCAGGAGTTGAGGGTGCTGTTATTGTAGGCAAGCTCTTGGAGCAAGACAACCCTGATCTTGGGTACGATGCTGCCAAAGGTCAGTGTGTTTTTGCTTCCTCTAATTGTGTTTATTTTCCTTGTCAGGGTTACATATCCTCGTATGCTTTACTGATTCCACTATTTCTTCACTATCAGGTGAATATGTTGATATGGTTAAAGCTGGAATCATTGATCCATTGAAGGTTATTAGGACTGCCTTGGTTGATGCTGCCAGGTGGGTGCCTAGGATTTTCCTGTGTTAACATCTATCTATTACATGCGTGTCATTTGCTTCTTGCCGTAACCATATTTTTTGGGTGCAGTGTGTCATCATTGATGACAACAACTGAAGCAGTTGTGTCGGAACTCCCAAAGGATGAAAAGGAAGTTTCCCCAATGGGTGGTGGCATGGGTGGCATGGACTATTGAGGTATCACTTCTGAGTCGGATCTTGAACAGTGAGTGTTGCGAGGCCCCATTTGGTCTGTGAAGGCTTTTGTGTAGTCATAGTGAGAGATGTTGAGGACTTAGGCAGGAAAAATTCCGGATGTTGCAACGATATAATTCTGATTAGTTTAACATCCAAATAAGACTTTGTTATATTTTGAAATCTTCCCAATTCAAAATGAAGGGTCTTTCATCATTTATAATGTTACAGAATTTGGCTGCTGCCCTTTCATAGTCATCATTATTGTTGCGCCTTGCATGTTATTACAAGTTAGTTGTTGACCATGTCCTGTGTATGGATGGGGGACGTTTACAAATACGAAGCATTTTTCTATATTATTTGTGTTGGAAGATATTACTATTTAAAACTCAGTCAATTTTCAAATTCGTTTCTTTTGATACGTTTTTTTAAACCAAGGTGTATACTAGGGGCTTACTAGAACCCTTACAGATCGTCAGGGATATGAACAGTAGGTTTGAGCTAGCCTTACTAATTGAATCTATCTTGGTTGGCGTTAATTTTCAATTTCTAATTAACTCAGAAATAGAATACGTAAATTGAAGTTTTAATTAATATTCTCTATCAAAATGATTTCTTTTATTAAGCATGATTAAGTACTTAATTGATGTGGCGTATAACATGAATAACCACTGAACGAGGGAATATTTGATGGTAGTATTTCTCTATAACATAAATAGCCATCGACCGAGTGAAGATTTATTCTAGCGTCCTTGCCCCTTTAATTATTGTGTAACTTTAGCTCTCAAAATCCCTCAGTTTGAAAAAAAATACCAATTTGATTAGAATTAGCATATTAAAAAATTCTTATCCCGTGGATATAGGATCAAAAATATAAATTTAATGAGGAAATTTAATGTTTATCATACTTAATATGTATGAATATATCATTATTTAGTTCATTAATTAATTTGATGACAACTTATTTAAGATTATCACTCTACAAAGAAATTAAGTAGACCCAAAATCATCTTATTATAAATTTTTATTATTTCACCACTTCTTATTTTTTAAATAGGAAAAATTAATCTGGAGGTTATTATAGTTTTCCTCCATTTTGAATTAACTTCCTATAGTTTTTTTATTTTTATTAGGTCGTCCCTAAAGTTTGGAACGGTTAAATAAGCTCTCCTTCCTTAATATCTTCAACCTCCGCCGCAAAACGATGCAACTGAGTTTGTGCAAAATTGTTTGAACCTCTTTTATTGTCCCATACTCACGCTACAAAGATGTCTCTCCTTTTTTTATGTATATACGACTCTTCATTCTGCTCATCTGTTGAAACAGGGAAAGACCAGAGAACCAGATTCGCATAGAGATTCATCAGTGTATCTGTCATCCATGACACTGTCAAAACTTCATTTTCAATTCTAAGATGTTGGTTTTATGTGAATCAGAAATGATGTTATGGCAGCTAGAACTTTGAAGGAAACAAAATAACCATTGAGCATTGACACGCAATCACAAGCATTGGTGATAAAGGCAGAAACATTTAACAGTTTTAAAATTCAAGGACTCAAAAAGAAAAGAAAAGAAAAAGCATAGGGACTTGATTCAAAATGGAGGCAGACGATAAGGACCTCCAGATTAATTTTCCCTTCTAAATATAAAATATTCATGTGAAAAATGAATGAAACTGCAAAGACACATAAAAAACCTTCATTATACAAAACTAGACTCTCGTATAAGCCTACCTCCCAAAACCAACCATATTCCATACCTTGGCTTTCAGAGCAATTCCAACTAGCAACTACCCAACAAGTGTCGCCTGCGCGTTGGACTTGGCCATGTTTACCATTCTATCAATGGATCTCCCATTTCCTATTTCGTGTCATAAACAGCTTATGCCAGTCCTTAACTCCAAAGAAGAAACACATTGGATGACTCAGAAGAGCTATAAGGAAGACCCCATATAGCAGCGACATGAAGTAAAACAAGTAACTCCAAATGTTCCTAGACAACGGAGCTCTAAGGAGCAAGGCCATCGTCACATGCAAGTTAAAATAACTTGCTATCTGAAGATTCTAAGCATATATACGCTGTCATTTGAACATATACACTTCCTATCAGCCTCATTTTCCTTTACGGCGACCTCTTGTTGATGCACAATCAGAACAGTACCATTTCCCCTTAGGTTGTTCTTTGAGACCAACGCAACCAAAATGGAACCATTCTATTTTGCACTGTTAAAACAGAGGAAATGTCAATGGATGTTAGGAATGTTGTTGGTAAAGCACAAAAAAATAAGAAACAAGGGCATAAGACATACATTAGGATTATCGCACGCAACCATCTCGCCATAGCTAACTTGGTTACAAAAGCAGTAAGTGGGTTCATTTGGATCCACAGGTAAATCTAAATCCATGCCAGCTGGGTTTGCAGTCGTGGTTTGGGCTTCTGGTGCAGCTGCAGCAGCAGCTGTAACTGATGCTTGGCGTGTCCTACAGTAGTCAACAATCAAACAGCATTAGAGAATCAACATTCAAATTGCTTCTGACCAGAAAGAAAAAGAAATTTTCTTCTTTACTTTCTTTCCAACAATTTTTGATGCAGCAGTCATAAAACAAAAACCTATTTCACTATTCATCACAGCAGGGAATTCCCCCCTCACTTCATAGACGATGCTTTTAATTACAAGACTAAAATGCAATCTGTAACTTGATGGAGTGGAATCATTGTTATAAAGGGAAGAGTAATCCTTTATTAACATATATCAGGTAATTATTTTGAAACCATCGTTATTATGGTGAACATGCACTAGCAGCTTCTATTCACAGACCATAACATCCCTCTTAATGCCATGCAAATATATCAAAAAAGAATTTCCTGATCATCACATTTTTCTTATCATTCAAATTTTTCATCAAACTCTACCGTAGGTAGGGCTTCTTATAAGTAACTCAACTGGAAGAGTGTCACAGGAACAGCGAGATATGACCAAAAAAGGATAAGGACAAGCTACACGATTGAAATCAGGGAACTTTCACACAGAACTACTTACTTTTTGCGCCCTCCCCTACCACCTTCATTACCCCTTCCAGATTTTGTACTACCATCTTGACCTGAAGCAGGCACTCCAGTTGTAGCAGCATTTCCTCTTTCTGTCACAGGATATAGATGTTATGTTTAATACATATGCGAGAGAAACAAGTTGATATCATGATTTAGTATAATGTTGAACAAGAAATCAGAAAGCACAGTACCACGCCTCAGTTCTTCATCAAACTTCTTCAGATACTGATCAAGCTGTTGTATATGTGTATCTACCTGTGTCAGAATCATGAATAGGGCCTGGTCATAAAATATTTAAACAAGCACAGAAAGTTCTTCGAACTAATTTTAACAAAAGGCTTTGCCAATGTAGTCTTTGCCTTTTCAAGATGCAATTTACAAATTGACAGCTTATTTTATATTTCTTGATTGATATACTTGGCTTTGGAAAAAATGATAGTTGGAAAAGTGCAGCTTTTTACAACTGCCTTCTGCCCCCCAAAAAAATAAGACTATGACTCCCTATTATCTCATTATCAGAGAAACGATGGTGAACATTAAGTGAGTACCAAATCGTATGCCTGCACTGCCAAGGCAACTTTTTCATCAGCAATCCTGATGCTGTGCTTTTGCTCATCAAGTGCTTCATCAGAGAATCTGATAAGTGAAGTATCAGGTGTGATATTCCCGGACCTAACGCCTCGTCTAATATCTTCTATTTCTTGTTCGCAATGTTGTTCATTTTGCTTTTGAATATCTGTTCATATGCATGATAGATCAAAATGCTTACTATGCTCAGAAGACCTTCAAGAAGGAAAAATATACAGTATAACATAAAAATCAAACTTCACATGAATATCGATTGGAAAAATGGATAAAATAAAACTACAAGCATGAAAAGAATATTACAAAAAAAGAAAAGAAAAGACTGCATCATTCCCTGAAGGAAAATCTAACTATAAGCAATAGCAAGGTAACTGACATATGATAAATGCACAAAAGAGGTTCTCCTGCTTTTATTACTTTCATAAGAGAAATTCATAAGACCAGGTCACTTCAAAGACAAAACAGTAAAGAAGATGGCCTTCAACTATAATCATTGCAACTAATGTTTTCATGGCAGAATTATTCCAAGTAACCAATAGTGAGATAAGTTTGTACAAATTCGACATTGTGTGCTACCCACAAGGATAAGAGTTCCAGTGTTTCATAGGGTGAAGCCCTATTTGTGCCTGTAAAGCCTGATAGTCGCCCTTCAAGATTTTATCATCTTACAGCATTTCATTCTAAACTCCGGAAAAGATAATGATTACAAAGACCGAAGAAAAATTAAAATAGACGCAATACAAATATCAGGCAGCAAAAGTGAAAGAACAAAGATGGAACGACTAAAAAATTTTAAATATCAAACGTACCTTGCAGACTATTGTCCAGGTCACGTAACAAAGAATACTTCTTTTGAAGAGTACGGGGAAGTGAATCCAAATCTGTTAAGAGGGAACTCGTGTGTCAATGCGTAATTTTCAGAAAATATATGATTTAACGTAAAGAGATAAATTTGTTACACAAAGAGAAGGATAAAGGAATCGAAAGCATTTAGCAAAATAATGAAGTCGCAGAAGAAGAATACTGGCTTGAAATTCCTCAAGGAATGACATTAAGAGGTCTAGGGTTTCTCGGCAAGTAGCTCGTTATAGATTGCCTTTTGGCGGGTCCCAAGTCCTTCAACGATAAAGATGGTAAATTGGTTATTGGGGAATCGGATTTTCAAGTTCAGGTCCGACACCGTATTTCTCTGTAAGAAGATAAATCGGGGAGAGAACGGAAGTTTTCAGTTTAAAAAAGTCCAGACGAAGACAAATTAAATCTACCAGGAAACTGATGATAATAATTGCGGGATTTAGTGGCGGGGAATTGGAAATAACCGCCAACCCAATTTTGGGCTTTTGGAAATATATTTGTATTAGCTCGGCCCATTTATCTGCGTTCTGGCAGGCTAGCTCACCCAGCTAGAGTTAGGTAATTGATTTGGGGCTTTGTCTGGGTTGATTGGCCGAAGAAGTTGTACACTCTCACTAAAGGGATGAAGTTCGATCCGGAGTTGGCCAAAACATTTGGGGAGACATCTTAGCTCTTGGGTGCTTAGGTTCACACCTAAGAATAATAGACGGCTCACTCTACCCAACATTGATATCACCTAGAGGAAGGGAGATTCCGCCCTGCCCTTGGATCGTGGGTGAGTCCAACCCCTTTCCTAAAATTTTTCTATAAAAAAAAAATGATTTGGGAAAATTGGTGAAAAATCTGTAATTAAAAGTTTTATTAGTAAAAAAGACTTTATTTATTTTTATACATAGAAAGGATTATTACTCTAAAGGTACACAGAAGTACGGATATTCAAATTAAATTCTTTCTAGCCAGTACAATTTCTTTTTAATATCAACTAAATATCATTCCTCATATTCCCAATGACTAGAATAGCCAGAAAAGTCTATCATCATCCCACATCTACCATGTTGTTAAATAGAGGGTGTTTATAGTAAAGCTGGGAATTAGGGCCGGTCCGGCCCTCCAGGGCCTGGGCCCTATAGGCCGGCCCTCCGGGCCTCGAATAAGGAAAACATCTATTTTTCAAAGCCCGGCCCGATAGTACCGGGTCATGGGCGAGCCCTACGGGGCCGGAAATTACTATTCCAAATTTTAACTATTTTTTTTTTGGTTTTTTTCAAAGAAATATAATTAGTAAATTGTAACCATTAAAATTCTAATCTATCAAATAAATATTATCAACATTAATATTTAAACAATACAAATCATCGAAAAAATAAACACATTAATTAATTCGTAATAAAAAACAAACCATTTTCCACAATTGCCTCACATAAAACGTAAGAAGCATTAAACTAAGCAACATTAAATAACTCACATAAAATATAAAAGCATACCATTATCATTATCAATTGTCACCTTCTTCATCACTATCATCAATTTCATAGATATTTGATTAGGCTTCACTTTGAGTAGAAGGCTGTGCTTCACTCTTTGACTAATATTTTTTTTAAAAAAAATGAAAATGCTCTGATAATAGGGCCTAACGGAGCCGCCCAGAGGCCCTACGGGGCCGGCCCGAGTAAGCCCGAGGCCCTACAGGGGCCCGGCCTGCGAGGCCAATTTCAAATTTCGAGGCATATTTTTTCAAACCCGAGCCCCTACACGGCCCGGGGCTTAAACGGGCCGGCCCGGTTTCCCGGCTCCACAGGCACAAACTACTGACAATACTATGAGAGAATTTAGCAAGTTGGTTAGCTGTCGTAGTGCCATCTCTTAAGGAGTGATGGACAATTGCCTACCTCTACACAAAAGGAGTTTAGCTTCCTCTACTATATCCAAAAACAGATTACTACAATTTTTCTAACAGAGATTTTTCATCGATTGTTTCTATTTTTATATTTTTTTCTCTCTTCTCCCTTTCTTTTTATTTTTTTCCTCCGTTTTTTCAATTTATAAATTTTGATTTTCTTCCAAGTTAAGACATTTATATTGCACGTGTCTATCTCAATTGAAATGCATATTTTTTCTGAACAAAATTCATATGGAATTGTTAATAGCTAGTTGTCCCATCGGCATCAAGTAAAAATTTATTGTTGGGAATGTGCCACATAGGGTTATAGTCATATTCTCAAAACGAATTCTTAAATTATAGGAGTGGAGGAAATTCTTAGGGTTCTCATTCCATGCACATAATTATGTGCTTCTTAGGTGCTCATACCTCTAATTAGATGTATGAGCATATTTTTTTGATTTTTTTATATATTGTATTTATTTATATTTAAATTATATACTACTTTATGAGATTTTTTTTACACCCAGTATGTCAAATTAATTAATTTCAAATTCTGCATTTGTCTATAATACTAGTATTATGAAAATTAATTAATTTGAGATATCGAAAAAAAAATCTCGAAAAGCAAGTATATAATTTAAATCTACATAAATATAATATATAAAAAAATTTAAAAAAAATCAAAAAAAATATGCTCATACCTCTAATTAGAGATATGAGCACCTAAGAAGCACATAATTATGTGCATGTAATGTGCATTCAAATTCTCACCTCTCTGGATCATTAATATCTTCGTGAAGGAGGAGAGGATAGATTCTACTGGAGATATGCTTCATATGGCAATTTCAGTGTCTTTGTTTCTATAAAACAAGAGCAGCAAGGGGCGGGACTGTGGAAAAAAGTGTGGCAATTACTAGTCTCGGAGAAAGTTAAGTTTTTTCTATGGCAAGTATTTCATGAGAGACTTCCCACAAACTCACCTAGAGCTAAAGCGCAGATTAACAGATAATGATGAGTGTACATTTGAGAGTCAGAGAGAGGAAAACATATTATACATACTTCGTGACTGTGAGATTGCCAGAAATGTATGGGTTCAAATTGTCAAACTTCACCTTCTTTTTCGTTTCTTTTGTTCTAATTTGCATGTGTGGCTTAGAATATGCATGCAGTGGTGGAAGGCCTTTATGGTCATTCTGGCCTCAACTGATCTTATAAAATTTGTTAAAATATATATGTATTTATTATATGATATTTTATTTGGCCACAAATTTGGCCCTAGTTAATTTTTTATCTTTTTTATAAGGATAATGTTTGTTTCATTACTCATTAAATTTTGTGAGAGGAAAGTAAAATTCTTGTTTGAGATACGAAAAGATTAGTATCATCTTATATATTGTTTTAATTTATAATTATCTGTTATTATTTGTTTGTATTTTCTAGGTTATTTGATATTATTTAGTAAATACTCTCTCTGGTCTTTATTTAAGGAAACAACAAACAATTCTCACAAATCAATAAAAACAGTTAAAGTAATTAAATTTGTCCTAAAATTTAAGTAATTTTCAATATTATCTCTATTAATTACACTAAACTCTAATAT
This sequence comes from Acacia acuminata, assembly GCA_019022655.1. Taxonomy (NCBI): domain Eukaryota; kingdom Viridiplantae; phylum Streptophyta; class Magnoliopsida; order Fabales; family Fabaceae; genus Acacia; species Acacia acuminata. The sequence continues at coordinate 1,134,740 of JAFJYI010000023.1, forward strand.
CATATTAATTATTACTCCTTTTTTTCCTCAAAAAAGAGTAATAATTAATTTTTATTAATTATTACTCTCACTCACTACCTTTTTAATTATGGGTATATATGGAAAAAAATATTTAATGCTATCGGAAACAAGCAAGTGTTTTATAAAAAGAACCAAATATATTTGTTAGTTAGTACCTTATAATAAGAATTAAAGAGAGAAGTTCAATATGTTTATTTTTTGGCCCGGACTAAATTTTTTTTCTGGTTTCGCCACTGTATGCATGACTCAGCACTTGAGCAATGCACGTTTCAGCAGATGGACGTGAATTCAAGTTTTTGGTATCTTTTCTTGTCTTCTTTGGAAGAATCGTTGAAGAGGAGTTATGGAAGGTGTTCGATACCATGCAAAAGAAATAATTCATTTTGGAATCATAAGCAGGGGCGGCCTCATAAAATTATAGAAGGGAGGACACGATTGGTGGGGAATTCGGGGGGCTGCCTCCCAAATTTCTTTTAAGGAAATTTTTAAATACATTAAAAAAATAAAAGAATATAAACAAGAAAAAATATATTAAAAAAATATTTATGAAATTAAGTGAATCTTGGTGATGTAATAAGAGAGACAATTATTTTACAAACTGTCATTTAGAAAAGTAAGGCTAAGTAGGGTTAGAAATGGAACTACATAAATTACAATGAATAGCGGACACTCAATAAGTTTAAGTACATATATTTTAATAAAACAAGTATATTACAATAAAAATAATTATAATGTCATCCTTCTAGACCTTATTTTTTGGAATTCCATCATAATTGTCTTATTATCAATACTATCATATACATCTTTTTTTTCAATATAAGGCATTAAACAATCATTCAACCATTCATCCACCATCACATTATAAAGTGTAGTCTTAATGTATTAAGGGTGAACAATCATTCAAACATGTATTAATTATATTAAAAAAAAAAAAAAAAAAACTCAATTCTCCAATTCAAGGGGCACTTGCCCCCTTCTCTATAGTATGTAGGTCCGCCATTGATCATAGCCAACTGATGGAAGCCATGTCTGGGGTCTCACACCAAGTCTTCAAGTTCTACGAAGAAGAAGGACAGGGCTAGAAACCTCCTCCGCAGGAATATGTTTAGTTGGATACTGATGGATCGGTCAACAATCAGAAAGAAGCAGTATGTGGTGGAGTAATCAGAGATTCAAATGGGGATTGAATTCTTGGTTATCAATAGAAGTTGGGAATGTTACCACTGACAACAACAGAAATAGTTGCCTTGCTAAAAGGTCTTCAAATTTGCAAGCAGCAGTGCTTCTATGAAGTCCTTGTCTATACAAACTCAATGGAAGCTTTCCATCTAATCCTAAAAAAATGTGGCCACTATAATCCACTAAGGGAAGAAATTAATGAGATTAGATAATTGCTTTTCTCAGAATGGGATGTTGAGCTTCGATTTGCACCTCGTGCGACAATTAAATGTGCAAACTATCTTGACAAGGATGCCCACAATCTCAGGGGAGACGTGCTAATGTTGCAAAGTCTTCACCCAGGATGTATCTGCACTTTATGAGAAGATCAACTCTAAATGCCTCCAGACTAAGTTGACTCTGATGTGATCGACAATTTTCAAGTTTTCTAACTTGCCTCTTGTAATAATAATTAAAAATAAAATCTTAACTATTTATTATTCAAGACGCAAAGAAATAGAGGCAAATTTTAAATTCAATGGTACCAAAAGAAGATCATCATCAACAAATTTTGTACTAGATTAAGACCGACTGACCACGGCACTCCCACATCCTTGTTCTAAGGGGAGTTATCAGTAATTATTAATACTATTCACATAACATTTAGGTTTCAAATGCCATCCACTTATCCTTTTTCATGCTCAGCTAGTCGCCAAAGGGGGACTACAGTCGATATCTAGGATTGATCCAAAAGCTACTAATAATCACATATATACATTCTTTCTTTCTTCTCTTTTGAAAATAAATGATTCAGATTTAGGAGAAACTTGTGATTTTAACACAAGACATCACAGCAGCTTCATCGAGCCCGTGAAGAGAATCTATCAAGTGCATTCGCAATGAAGCTGGACCTCTGGCCGTCTTCATTCCCAGTTCACCAGCAACACCAAATATGGATAATGCTGATACTGCAGCATCCAAAGCATGGAGTTTATCAACAGCTACAAAGGCAGCAATGAGTGAAGAGACTGAACACCCAGTAGCTGTTATCTTCTGCAACATTGCCACCCCATTGTGAGCACCAACTACTTGCTCTCCATTGGTCACTATGTCGATGGCTCCGGAGACTGCAACTATGGCCTCACTTGATTTTGCCAGTAATTTCGCTGCTTCGATTGCATCCACCGACTCATGGATGCTGTCCACACCCTTCACAATAGAGCTACTAAATTACACAATGGAATCATAAAAGCTTCTCAGAATAAAGGATGATGCAGAAGAAGAAATCTAATGTTCAGGATTAGTCCTCTCTTGTGGCAAGAAAATTCTCAAGAAGTCCTAGTAATGAAGTAAATCAAATGGCTTGCTGCAAGAGACCATTGTATCAATGAATTCAAACCAGTAGTTCAGAGAATCCTCTCACAGTCTACTGTCATTATTATGGATTTTATCAGTATGAATCACGCGTCAAAAAACTTATTAACAGTAGAGGCAAAGTAAGTTCAGAAGTTCAAGCACATGTTCTTCAAAAGATTACTTTCATTGTGTTTCATTTGAAATCACTGTAAGTCCAATCTAAAAATCATTTGTTTGATTCCATTTTGATCAATTAAGTATGAAATTGATTAAACATCCTTAATAAACATAAGACCAACCAAAAGACAAACTGCATACTCAAATAAGCAAGTACATGTTCTCCGAAAGATTACTTTCATCGTATTTTATTGCAATCATTAGAATTCAAGTCCAATCCAAAAAAAAAAAAAAAATCATTTATTTGATTCTATTTTGACCAATTAAAAACTCAAAACATTCCAAATTCCTCAATTTGGATGGGTTTGAAAACTGAAGAGTGGGAAGGCTAAGGATGGTTTCCAAATTCATCATTGCCGATCCCCAACTTTCAAACAACCCATCAATGGTTAAAACGTTCAAACCACTCCACAACAATCCCAAACCATCCTCCCAATCAAGTTCAGGTTCAGTTGGTGGCTGTCAAAAGATAAAAACAGAGAAGGGAGAATGTAAAACAAGTAATTATGCTTTTGCTTCCTAAGTATAAGGCAAAACATGGGGAAGTCATCATATAAGACAGGTTCTTCCAAAAAAATTGGTAATTTTTAAATTTCTTCAAATGAAACAGGAAATTTTACATTCAACATAGAACCTTCCAGTAGAAACCATTTAGAAATAAAGTAAATTCTTGTCCTCATACTTCAATGCATAATTAGAAAGCTAAAGGCAGTAGTACATAGATATAACTCTATACTTGATAGATTATCAAACATAATGCCAACCTTCGTTCTCCCTGAATACAGACTGGCATATATATCATCGAGAGAACTTAAACAATGCAATTGCACGAAAATTTTGAGCAACCAAATGATATACTCAGATACCCACAATTCATACACCATCCGAGTTCTTCTAGATATGAAAATTGAAGAAGCGAATTTATTGGGTTAAAAAAATGCAAATGGGACATCGACTTAAAACAATTAAATTCAATAATAGATAGTTCTTCTTATCCGAAGTTATTTGGAAATTGGAACCTTTACCGTCGATTTACTGAACATGGAACTCTTAATGCCAAATGCAACTGCTCCAACCACTTAATGAATAGTTTCCGTTAAAATTTTGGAAAACCACGCGACCTTCATTAAAATTTAATGTGATTGAAAAATATACTCCTCCTCTTCTACTTATACATATTTAACTAATTTAATTAGATTAAGAAAATTAGTTAAGTATACGTCATCTTCCTTAATTCCTCGTTCCTTCTCCTTCTTTCTTGATCATGGCTGAGGGGCATAAAAAGGATAAAAATATAAAAATATTGTATTTAGGGTCAAAATTAATTCCTCAAATATGCCTTCGTATTAAATATTAAATAGGGAGTAAAATGAATAACGGTAATTGCTCTGAGTCCTGCAGAGTGTGATAGAAAGAGAATGCGTTACCTTAGAGGCCAGTTCAGCAAAGGAAGAAGCCTTTGAAAGGGCAATAATCTCAGAGCCATTTCCTCTGATGACAGTGGGCTTCATCTCCACGAGCTCGAGACAAGCCTTCATGCGGAAATCAGAGGCACCGACAGCAACCGGATCAAGAACCCACGGCTTACCCAACTCAACGGCTAGAGCGGCGGCGGCTTTCATGGCTGGAAACCAAGAAGGGGAGAGAGTGCCAATGTTGATGGAGAGAGCGTGAGCGTGTGGAGTGAAGTCAGGAATCTCTTCAATGGAGTGAAGCATAGCAGGAGACGCGCCGGCAGATAAGAGAGTATTGGCCATAAGATCCATGGAGACGAAGTTGGTGATGCATTGGATAAGCGGCGATTGGCGGCGGACTGAGTCCAGTAAGTTCCATGCCTTCCGGCCCCAGTCGACGACTTCGCTTTGATTGGATTCCATGAAACAGCGTGAGACTCAAGACCGCCGAAATGAAGCAACCAGAACGCCCAAACGGAATCGTTGAATCTTGAATCCCAATCTTTTGGATTAAAACCGAATCGTCCCAGGCCTTTTTTTTTTTTTTTTTTTTTTTTAATGGCCATGATTTACGAGTAGCTTGTTTGACTTGTTCCAAAGTCAAATTATATTTTTGTCCCTTAGAAACAAAATGGGTTAAAGGCAATGTGAGTTTGTTTGTTTGTTTTTTTATATTATATATCAAAAAGTTTAGGTGGGGTTAGACACAGGTATCTTATTAGGGTCAGGATATATAGCCGAGACTTAAAGGCGTTTATAGATGCATTTCCAGATCACCCACCAAATGAGACCTCACATCGCCCGCAGTATCGAACCTCCTCCTTTTTTGGGGTGAAGGCGATACCTTAGCTAACTGTGTCATATGTTGAGCTGTTAGTTTATATATCATTTTGTTAAGGTGTAAATTTGCTTCAAAAATCATATATCCTTTACTCTATTTTTTTTTTCAAAGTTAAATTTAAAACTTCTGAGACAAATTTAAACCTTAATAAAATTAAGGTGGATGATATATGGATCATTAACTGGGCATATTTGGTCAACTAACTGTTAAAATTAACTAGAAAAACGGATGGGGAAAATTGCTCCATTTTTTAGAATTTCCCACAAAAAACTTCCGGAGCAAAATTGTTCTTCGGTGAAAAATTTTAGGACAAAATTATCCCTTAACCCAAATAAAATTTAGGGCGTGTTTGGCTTTCGTTAGAAGCTACCTAAACTAAACGTCTTTGTTGTGCAGCCCCAAAGATACCCTTATTAATTACGAGATTATCAAAAAATCTGGCACAGATCCTTAGGGTATGTTTGGTATGAGAGGAGGGGAGGGAAAAAATCTTTTGGGAGGAAATTTACCATTTTGCTATAAATAAATAGAATATTCTTTTTTATTGTGAGTATATTTTAGGAATATTGAAAATTATCTATGGCCAATTTTGTAAAGATGAAAGAGAAAATTCTCTCTCAACTTTTCCTCCCCTCCCCTCTCATTCCCTCAAACCAAACATACCCTTATGGTACGCTCTTAATGCCCCCTCTCGCCACGGGGCGGAGTTTTTAAATTTTAACGATAGGGGCGAAAATAAAAAATACTACCATTCCCAATTCTAAATCTATGACAAAGTTTGTCGTGCAATTTGCACTACAAACTTTATCTTATATTTAGGAAAGAAGGAATATATCATAAATAAAATAAAAGTACTTGAAATACAATACAGATCTAATATACAAAAAAATGAAAGAAATGTATTACTTAAATTAAGATCACTTCACTTAACTCTTACTCTATATGTTTTTATATTGTTAAACTCATTTATAATTGAATCTGTGCTAAAACTGAAAACAATTTATTTTTCAATGTATCTAATCAAAGAATCATCAAGAAATTGGTCTTCTATTATATTTGAAGCTTGTTTTTTATTATTTTTATAACGAGAAAAATCTTTTAGTAGTTCTTTGTAGAAACCGAAAAAGTGGATACAAGCTTCCTCATTAATGGAAAAGACAGATTACCAATAGAGTATGAACAAAATAAGAAAGAGTAATTGCGAAAACAAGATGAAGAGTCTTAATATGTAGCAATAGGACTAATCCGGAAAGGAAAGTCCACTATCCACTCTGTTGAAGGATTGCCAGTTTAATTTCCTTGCGGCATATGAGCATCATCCAATCTCGCCTAACATCTAATTATAAAAGTCAATCCCCTATTATGTATATTTCTTAAAAAAATTTAGGGGGGGCGGGCCCCTAGCCCCCTCTAAATCCGCCATTGTCTGCCGCCGCTAGGCTGGAATTTTTTGGTGGTCCAAAGAAGTTGAAAGCCTGGGGATCCTGGCCACATAAAAAAGAGTAAAAAATAAATAAAAGCATAGATTTAACTAACATAAAATTGGTCTAATGATATAAGATTTTACAGATTCTTTTGGGTCTCGAGAGTCTGAATCTCAAATGAGATGCTTGTATTGATAAGGACAGCCACGAACCTCAAACTGAATATCACATAATAACATTAAAAAAAAAAAAAGACTTTATATGTATAAAAGTATGGACTTGAATTTAAGTATTGGTATTTTTTGTGTACAAAATATTTAATATATAGGATTAAGGTGCATTTTTACCCTTAAAGTATATGCCCAGGAGCAATTTTACCCCTGAAGTTTTCGGCGTATCAATGTTGCCCTTAAAGTTTAAAAACGGAGCAATGTTGCCCATTCGTTAAAAACCCTAACGGTCAACTAAAAGAAGATCGGTGACTTGATTTTTTTTTTTTTTTTTTAATAACAGTCTCCTATTGCGCTTCTAACCAACTTCATATATCTTTCATTCTTAAATAAAAAACCAAATTGACTTTTTTTGTGTGGATAAACTAAAGAAACTACTTAATCATAAAATATATTCTGTAAAATTAGATTATATAACAATTTATAAGTCAAGTTAATTAGTTTGAAGAACGAATAATAAATATAAATATTTTAAATTAATTTATTTAACTTCTTTAACCTCTCATAAAAGAAAAATGTTATTGGTGTCTTATAATATTTAGGAGTAGAAGTAGTATTACGGCAGGAGATTAAAGGTAAGAGATAATAAGAAGGGTTACTTTTGCGTTTGTAGTCAACCGTGCGGGTGATTAATTAATTAATGTTTACAAACAAGGGTTTGGTTTAGTTGCACCCACCTCGCAAAGTCTTGAACTTCTCAGCAAAATAGATGTTTCTCTCATGCAACTGAACAGAAACAACTCTCGTTATCAAATTCCACCATAGCCATGATGGGTCTACTCTTTTCTATTGCTTCCAACAACTTCACTTGCACCATATCCATATCCAAATCTCAACACAACCACTCCATTTCATTCTGATCGAATTGCCTCCTATATATAACACCAGCACTTACCATTCCATTGCATCTCATCCAACTAAACTAAGATTCCTCTCTCAATCAAGCATATACTTACACTATGGGATCCTCAGCTTCAAGCTTCCTGGTCATGATGCTTCTTGGTTTTGCACATTTGGGGATGACTATAGGAGCAGCACCAGCAGTAGTTGACCCTGTTTCAGCAACTGGGAAAGAGCCCATCCTTGAATTATACATGCACGACATTATTGGAGGAGGTAATCCAACAGCTCGTCCAGTTACAGGCTTATTGGGAAGCATATACAGTGGTCAAGTACCTTTTGCAGAGGCAGTAGGATTCAACACTCCAAGTGGTGCAGTTCCCATACCAAATGCAAATGGTGCTATTCCCACCGTGAATGGATTTTCTGGTTTGGCACTAGGAACTGGCTTGTCTGGAACTGCCTTTGCCGGAGGAAACTCAGCTAACAACAACAACAACAACCAGAATGGTAATCAGCAACTGTTAGGAAATGATGGGTTGGGACTTGGGTTTGGTACAATCACTGTGATTGATGATTTATTGACTACTCAGCCTGAGTTGGGGTCTCAGACAATTGGCAGGGCACAAGGTGTGTATGTGGCAAGTTCAGCTGATGGGGCTAGGCAGATGATGGTGTTTACAGCCATGTTTGAAGGAGGGGAATATGGTGATAGCTTGAACTTTTATGGGGTGTACAAGATTGGGAGCACCATGTCACAATTGTCTGTTATAGGAGGAACTGGTAAATTCAAGGATGCAAGGGGTGTTGCTGAGGTTAGGTCACTTATCCCACCAGGCCAGATTGCTACGGATGGTGCTGAGACGTTGCTCAGGATCATTGTCTACTTGAACCACTAGAAACCATGGTGTGGAACTGGGTACTTCTTGCTTGAAGATGGACGTGAGATTGTACTGTGTTTTCTGTTTGGTTGATTATTGTCCTTGATATATTACTTGTAATCCCAAAAAATAGTGAGGTGTGACACACAGATTTGGTGACTTGTGATGATACTTTCAGTTATAAAGAAGTTCTAGTGTGTATTCAAAATTTCAAATTGATTCTGGCACGACCCTTAAAATGTCCTACTCACTTTGAACATATTAGTTATTAGGAATCGAAATGCTGAACAGGTTCTCAAGAACTATCAATGAGGACTCCAAAAAAAAAAAAAAAAGAACTAAGACTTCTTTTCTTTTTTGAGAGGAAGGGGAAATAGATTACTCAAAAAAAGTATTTAAAAGGCCAAGACAAATATTTCATGAAAAGCGACGATTTCCCAGAACCAAACCAGTAAATGAACTAAGACCTCACTTTCCTTGGGTTCGTGGCTACTTTATATTAAGTAAAAATGCATGTTTTCTTTAGTATGTAAGCCTACAAAAATGCATATAATGACCATGAAATATAAAGAGAGATACATATCCTTATTTTTATTTTATTACTATCAAATTTCGGAGGGAGTGATAAGAAATTGCAGTTCTGACAGGAATAAGAAAACACACAAGAAAAAAAGATAACATTAGAGTCAGAATCTGAAACTCTAGGACAAGACAAAGTTTCTGGATAATGTTTCATAGATATCCGATGAGTTTTACACACAAACTTTTATAGCCTAGAGAGACTTAATTACTGACTGCCTTAGGATAAGCATAAGCCTAAGAAAAACTGACATAACCGCAACAAACAAACTACCCTCTGCTCCTAATTACACAAATGACTGACATAAACCAATCTTAGAGTCTATTTGGGAGTAGTTTTTAGAAAATGATTTTCACAATTTACGTGTTAAAAATGACTTTTGGGATTTTGAGGTAAAAATGATTTTTGGAAAATAGCTTTTGGATTTTTTTTCTAGATATCAAAACTTAGGTTTTGTCATAACCTTACCAAACACCCCTATTTTTTTTCCAAAAGCTATTATGCAACAAAACCTAGGTTTTGGCAAAAAAGCAACTTCTTTTTTCTGCTTTTTCCTATTCTATGCCATCATCATTATTTTTTCAAGATCTTTAAGATATTTTTTAGTACCTTTCGCACTTGAAATATTTTTTCAATATCTTAAAATTTTTTTTCCAAGATCGAAATATTTTTTGAAATATTTTTTTAAGATCAATTGGTACTCGAAATATTTTTTTCAATATCCTAAAATAAATTTTTAAGACCAAGAGAAATATCTTTTTTCAATAGTCAAGTATTAATTATCTTTTCGATCTGTAATCTTTCTGAAATATTTTTCAAGATCAGTTGGTATCAAATATTTTTTCAATATCCTAAAAAAAAATTTAAGATCAAGAGAAATATCTTTTTAGTACCCTAAAATATTTTTTTAAGATCAATTGGTATCCTAAAATATTTTTTCAATATCCTAAAATAAATTTTTAAGACCAAGAGAAGTATCTTTTCAATGCTAGTTAATATTTAAGTACCCTGAAATATATATTAAATATTTTTTTTTTTTAAGATCATGAAATATTTTAGGGTAGTGATTGGTATTGAAAAAATGATTTTCATGATTTACAAGGTAAAAAGCTTTTGGAGAATAGTTTTTTGGATTTACTGAGGTAGAAATGATTTTTCAAAAATAGCTTTTAGAGAATAACTTTTAGATAAAAATTGGTGTTTGACAAACTTTTGTAAAACCTAGATTTGATGCAAAATAGCTTCTGAAAAAAAAAAAAAAAAAAAAAAAAAAGACGTGTAACAAAATCTAGGTTTTGTTTTGTTTTCCTCCAAACAGGCTCAAGCCACGTGTCTCCTCCTGGAGTAAACCAAGACAGGGCGTCCTCTTCTATCAAATACCCGAAAATGAACATAAAAGTATACTTGAACTTCTTTCTTCAATATTATTTTATCCTCTAAAGTTCAAGATCCAACTTGAGAGTAAGCATTCCCAAGAGACATTCTGGGTGAAAAGGAAAGTTAGAAGTGATATGGCGGGCTCGCAAAGATCATTGGAACGTAGACTCGTAGCACTTGAATAAAATACATTTTTCAAGTACCCAGTAAATATACAATCTCTCGATTAAGATTGTCTAGGGCAAAGTAGGGAAAAGCAAAACTGTGATCCTCATTTTCGAAAGTGAATATTTACAACTGATGGCTGCAAGAACAAAGTCTGTTGAACAGAGAGAGCAAGGGGCAAAAATGGATGGAACAGAAATGAAGAGATCTTCTTGGCTCGGCCATCCATACTACCACCTTCAGGACCTAGTTTTTTATGGCAAAAAATGAGTTAAAGTTCAACGAGCGGAACAAAGTTCACCAGAATATATGGATAACCAAAAACAATTCAAAAGGAAACACCCAAAAATATGTTGCTACTGATTGAGAAAAGTGAAAGAGAAGTACGCATTAGTACATTGCATTCACCTTAGAGACCTTAAGTCTGCAAGGTTTGTGTCTTTTTTATGCATAGATGAAAAAATAAGTGAAATATGCAAACCTGGTTTGATCTTAAATTTGAGAGAATACGGATGCCTTCTTAGAATGAACTTGATTGGATGGTCTGTAGATTGCCGATGCCGATCAGTTGCAGAGATCAACTGCAATGATGAGGGGGAAAATTACATGGGGAGAGGGGGAAGAGATAAAACTAAAATCCAGCAATCTACATGTAATCAAATGAACTTCATAAGAATCCCATGTTTTGTCTGGCAGAGTATAAAGAAGAGAAGGCATGGGACATTGAATGTCTAGCAACTTCCACCCATTGTTTGGTAGATCTTACGAAAACTGCCTTATCTCACCACTAAGACTTCTAATCTGACGTAATTAAAGAGAAAAAGATCAGAACTAAAATAGTATAAGCTAAAATGAGCTGAAACCTAGTGCTTTCAAACATAATGGGATGTGCGCAATGAGCAATAACTAAGGTTTGTTACCCAAACCAAAAAAAAAAAAAAAAAAAAAAAAAAAAAAAAAAAACTCAAAAAGTTAACATACAAGTACACTTACCCAAAAATAAACACACGCGCGCACATATATAGATTAAACTAAGAAAATTATGAATATTAATTCATGTACACAGAAGACTATATTATAATTCCAACAATAAAGAAACCACTACATTTGTATATATTATTGATATTGATAAAATCACGTACAAATTCACATATTATATAAAATTATATTAATTTATCAATAAGTGAGCCAAATTCAGGCTTTTAGCAGGAGCACAACTAGCTCAAAGAAAACTTAAAGTTTATTTACACCCTATAGAGGGAAGTGAGAGCCGAGATTGAGATATGCCAACTTCCCACAGGAATCTTAGATCCAACAGGATGAACAACACACTGCAAACTATAATATATAGTACTTGTATAACAAACCAACAGAGGTTGGTCTTTGCCACAAGAACAATATCATTTGCCTTGCTCTCTCTTGAGACCATCACAAGTCTGTCCCATAAGCCTAGCAAAAGCATGCGATTATAACATGTGCAAGAACAAAGTATAGTAGAAAAATACCTTGTCATCGAACCGGAAGAGAGATTGGTCAAAATAAGGAGAAGGACTCTGTGACTGACAGCTGAAAGGCAAAGAGGCAAGCATCTTCTTCACAAACTGCAAAATAAAATAAAATTTACGTAGCATGTTAATGCATTATACAAATTTTCTTTTATTCTCAGGGGTGGGGATTCAGGTTACAGAAAGCAAGAGCGGCTACCTGTGAAGAGCTGCTTGCCTTATCCTTTATGACCCGCAATTGCTCCAAAGCATGAATATTATTTGAGTGAGATGATATGAAATTCATATACATAGAATTTCTTGACGTTGCATGGAAGTGATCACAGAACTGCTCAAACAACAGATAAAGATTGTCTGCGGAATTCTAACAAATGTAAAGAAGAGTAAGAAATGAGATCATAAGAAGCACTCTGGTAATACGTAGTTAAAGTCCAAGAAAATAAAACACTGGATGATGAAAGAAAAGCACCTGATAAAATGATACGATTTCAGTTGTCTCCATGTTATATACAGCAAAGAAAGCTGGGTGGTGATCAGCATTTCTTGACACCTGACGCTTCAAAACATGAAAGAGCAACACATTAGTTTACACTAGGGTCACGCTGGGTATCAAGGAAGGAAAGGGATCCCTTGTCCATCCTTGTTTTACAATGTTTATTATGTCTTTGTAATCCTTACTCAACAATTTTTCCCTATTCGTTAGTTTTGTAAACCAAGAGCACGAGGGCCATTCCTCTCCTAAAAATATTTTAGTTTACTCCAATTTTCTGTATCATCCCATTCCAAGATATGTACCAAAAGTGCTCTGGTTGAAAAATTTCCAAAAACTTAATCAGCTGGAGTCCTGGATAACAAGATACCCTAAAAATACAATGAGACCCCAGTAACCTGTGTCTCTCAAAAAGAAAGAGGAAGCCAGTTTCAACCAAAGTTCCATAGAATGAGCAATGGCAATGACACCCAATTTAAGAAGGTAAATCTTAAGGATTTCTTTAAAACTAATCATATGTTTTCTTTTCTCTTAGCATTCCTTCGAAAATAATTTTCATTTCTAGAGGCCGAGGAACAGGAAGTGGAATCATTAGAACAATAAAGAACACAAGAAGAAAACTGACCCCTCCTTCTACACTACCAAACTTGATTAGCAGGTGGTGTCGGTCCAAGAATTGCACCTGCTCAAGAGTCAAATTGGAGCAACTTGTCACATGCCTTAGGGGATGCACAGAGGGTAAAATGATCATGAAAACAAGGATTGAGCGCCAGTTTGCTTGAGATTAGAGAATCAAGTAGTTTTGGTTGATTAAATACAACAACGATAACAAGCCTTATCCCACTACATGAACTGCATTGTGCCATCTTGCTCTATCAACAACCAAATCTTATGATAATTTTGGTTGATTAAATATAAGGGAAATTATCTTATCAAATTAAGCTAAAAGTATATTATTTTCAAAACATCCCCCCCCCCCCCCCAAAAAAAAAAAATCTATACCCAAAAACTCCCTTATATTTAATCGACCAAAATCACTTTTTTCTCTAATCTTAAACAAACGGGCCCTAAATCATTGACAAAATGCATGCTAATCTTCTCATAAGGATGCATAAGATGTCTGGATGACCTACCTTCCACATAATCAAGTCAACATAATCTTGAAAGAGAAAGTAAAACTTCTTCTTCAGGCTTTGGACCCTCTGGCAGACACAAATCCAGAAAATTATAGTGTTAAACTCAACATTGAAATAGGATTAAACAAGGTACAGAGATTGAATCATAAAACTGCCAAAAACAAAAAATTATAACAGAACTACAATTCAGAAACACAATAGTTCATTAGAGCAAAAATTGCAGAACAAGGTTCAGAGCCACCAGCCACTGCATTCATTTAATGAAATCATTCATTTATTTATTAGAAAAAGGAGAGTTCATTGATAGAGAAGATAAACTCAAGACCAGAAGATAAGTCAGTCAACACAACTGAACGTGGCTCCCATATCTATCCATCCTACCCTCTAAAGGTGAAAAACAATTCACTTAACATAAATGTTTATCTCTTTTATCTTTCAGCCTATTTTCTTCAGACACTTCAATTATTGATTAAAAAACCTAATTAAGGCAGGTGGAAAACATGAGTAAATAAAATAATTACCTAGACACGAATGTTTTGGGAAAATATAAATAAATGATTTCTGTTATCTGTTAATAGCCATTAGGGTAGGAGGGGGATTATCAGCTATAAATAAAGTCCCCCATACTATTGGATTCTGTTATTGACAGTTTAATGAACCAAGAGCATTTCAGTTTCTCTCATCCCTCTGCCTCTTTGTTTCTATCTCCTCTCAGACTCTTCCCTCTCTTCATTCCCTTTCTAGTCATCTTACCACAACACAATACTTATGATGTACTTATCAAGAGCACCGATGGGAGGAATGGAGAGGAGGGTATGGGACCCAACATTTGAAAAGGTTCCTAGACACCACACTTGTCATAGGCAATGCTCTTCACAATACTTGTAATGTACTTAGCAAGAGCAACAATGGGAGGAATGAAGAGGAGGCCATGGGACTCAAAATTTGGAAAGGCACATAGACACCATACACATCATAGGCAATGTTTTGCTTCTTCCTCTTCTCTCATTTTTATTTCTAACACTTAAAAGACTGTCTCTTTTAAATGATAATTGATTTATATCAGGTGGCTTTGTAACAGTTTTAATTTTAGAAAACAAGGATCAAGTATTGGCACAGGTAGAGACCGATTCTTTTTAAGAAAGGTAAAAGAATAAGAGGATAAAAATTAAAAGGATAAATCTTTATCAGATTATGAAATCATAATCTAATATCATAATATAATAAAAAATAGAGTACCTCCTTAATAGAAAGATGAGCCAAAATCGTAACTCATCGGACTACTAAAGCCCAAGGATAATCTCCCATAATCGAGAAGTAATTCTCTAATATTTTCCCATATATATTTCATACTTACTTTTACATAAATTGATACTCCATATTTATAGACAAAAAAAAATATAACAATCACTCCCTAAAAATACTCCTAAATTTATCTCATCAATCCATGATGCAGATAATGGAAGTACATACCTAAATAAATATTATTTTAATCTGAAATTAACCAATCCACTAATCCTAAACTTAAGGAACACTAATAAATAAGAAAATATCCTAAATAAAATAAACAATATCTGAAATTATATTAATAAATATTCATTCCTAAAATTTCTAACTTTCCGCAACTTCCATTATCTCACGCAAATCTGGTACTCTATCACTTTTTGTTCATTGAAAAAAATTATTACAAGGAGAAAAATCTACAACTTAACATTAGAAAATACAAGAAAAGCTCAAAATAAGGCATGCCACACAGCAACAAAAAACTCTGAAAAGTCTAATAGTGTAAAAAAGCTGTCTAATTACTTTGCCTATCAGGCTACTTAGAGTATGCAGTTGACCCTTCAATCTGGGAACAGCTTTGATCTTCCAGATCTGCTGAAGAAGGTAGACTCAATCAATTTCAACCTCTTTGAACTAGGTCCTAATCCCCGAAGTGTTAATGATGCAGCCCCCTGATGTCACAATTGATATTTACACAAGGAAAAGCTTAACCAAGAATAGGCAGGAACCTCAGAGGTGCTAAATGAACCATTTTATTGCAAACTAAACAAGTTAAAGCTCTCTGATGTCTCCACTATTCTTAACAATCCAAAGGAACCTCACAACTAAAACATGGCACATCTCCACTAAACTTGCCAGTCCTTTTCTCTTCCTAACCATAGAAATAAAATCATTCAAGAGACCCTGAATAGCTAAGAGAGATGGTTTACGCCACATAAACCAAAGAACAGAACAACCCAGGAGCAGATAACAGCTGGTCACCTGAACTATCAAAGAACCGCATGAAACATACAAAGAATAAAATATCCAAATAAAAAGGTAAAACCAAAGAACCAACCAAGGTATCATCTGTTTCTTCATTCCAGATCCGCCGGAATATGAATGAAAGCAAACGCTGCTTGATACCACTCAGAAATGGATTCTCCAAATTAGGCTGGCCTTGATTATTTTCAACATGGTTTCCAGGTTGCTGTTTATTTTTGTCACATAAAGACAGGCCCTGTCAGTAATTACTTTTTACTTGTAAGCTGAGTGATTCATATGTGCTACATAAAGAAAATGCTTCTGACCATTACACTTTAGTGTTTCAAAAGAAGTATGCCTGAAAGTGATAAAATATAAGTATGCATACAGCACTAACCTGAGAACTTGAATTGAGAAAAAGTTCATCATCTTCACGGCAAAACTCCCCAATAGCACGCACATCAACAAGGTTCCCAGAATCCCTAATCTGAAGAATGTGTATTGTTTGGTAGCGAAGTGATACAATGGCCAATAGGTCATCATACAAGAAGACACCCATATTATGGGTCAAATTAATAAAATCATTACAGAAGACCTTCTCATCCAGGATAACTCCATCTTCCAATCTAAATATTTATTAAAAAAAAAAAAAAAAAAAAAAAAAAAAAAAAGTGGATAAAGACCAAGAAATCAAATTATGGTTTGAAAAAGTAATAAAAAATTATATAAAAAACATGAGCAAGAACCTTAAGAGGTGAAAAGTTATCTTTTCTATTGAAGGAATACCCTGGACAGCTCCTCCAACTGCGGGTGCATCATGAATTTGTGCCGTAGAAGTAGCAAATATACCAAATTGATTACTCTCCATGTAAAGGAAGAAATCTTTACAAATAAGTTCATTGCAAGAAGCAAGTGATACACAATATAGCTGCGTAAAAAAACTCTCAAATCTCTTTGCATTTGAAGGCAAGTCATGTCTATCACAATCTTCATCTTTACATGAATAAGAAAGCCATCTGGATCTATAAACAATCAACTCTTGATGATTTCTGCTGAAACTTATGAGGTATTGACCATCATCAGTAAATTTGCGAAATGAATGGTCAGGGCATTCAACCTCGTATAATGTGTAACTTGGTACCAAGTTTTCATAAAACCGCCGAGCATAATGAACCTGCAAGAATTAAATTACACCTGCAAAAATTATATTCAACTCAGGTTCCTTTAACAGAGGAACAAGAAAACATTTGAAATTTTCCCGAAAATTTTCCAACAATGCTATTTGACTCCTCTGATAAAGTTATAGCAAAATTTACCACAATGGCAAACCATATAAAATTTGCGTTTCAAATACAGATGAGTAAGTTGTAAATGAACTGTAATTGTCACAAAAATCCAATACTTATGAGGTGCAGACGACAAATAAATATACCATATAAACTCCACAAATATCTAGGAACATTTGTAATTATTTCCTTATTACTTCCTTTGCTGTCCGATATCAAGATGGCATCAAAGCCCAACATCAATCTTCATGTTTTGCCTCCATCGTGCTAGGAATTTGTGCTTTTCTTTCATTATCATTTAGATCTTGATATTAATTTCACCATTTAAAGCCTATATATTGCAATTTGAAGAATCTAATTACTTTAGGAATCATGAAACCCTTGACCAAATTCAGCACAGAAGTTCAAAAATAAAGTCATTAACCACTTAAACTCAAAAGTTTAAGGCGCTAAAGAAGGCAATAATTCATTATAATTTCCAACAATTCTACGATAATATTAATGACTTTAATTACCATTCCTCCGAGCTCATTCACTCAATTTGCACTCATTTTAAATCAATTGTTTTGTGAAAAAAAAAAAAATACTAAAAAACATGGATATTGAGAAATGTACATGAAGACCAGACTAGTATCAAAGAAGAAGTTATCTAAAATACAACTGGGGAGATTGAAATAACTTACACTAGCGCCAGGAGCAGGAGTGCGAACTTGACGCTCGAAAACCCTTGCCGCAATATTGCTGCTTCTATACATTAAAACTTGTCCAGAAACTTTAAAAATTATTCCCCCTGAGCCAAAAGACATCAACAAAGTTTCAAACCACAAACCTTCCATGAATTTTTTTTTTATTTTTTTTTTTTTTAAAAAACTACTATAATTAGAATGAAACATGCAAAATTAGGACACCATATTGATTTCAATACAAAATAATAGACAATAAACCAAGACAGTGAGAAAAAAAAAAAGTAAAATAAAATGCACATTGTGAGCCAATTAGAGAGTTCTTACCTCAAACGGTACAAATTTTTTTTAAAAAGGAGCAGTTGAAGGCAGCTTCTCGAAGTTCTACAGGGAAGAGTGTGGGAGGTTGCAAGTTGCCAATATGATTCTATGTATTTCAAGCACTGAAAGTACAGAAGCAATGTTAGGGTTTTTTCTTTCTTGAAACTCACTCATGCTTTCAAGGAAATGGAGTAAAAGCCGATAAGATGCAGCAGACCTCATCAAGTGCCGCGGTGCTGCTCAAACTTAAGGCGGAAACACGGCGACGCCGTTGAATCGGGGGGAGATAATTGAGAAAACCAGTATGGCAGTGAAGTCTAGACTCTAGAGGATCGTCAGCTAAGTAAGCTTGTGTTCCGGAAGCAAGTCTGAAAAATCCGCAGTTTCCTGCCACTTACGAGCCATGCCGGGCCTACCGTACGATAGGATTTGGTTTAGGACGCGTTCATTTAAATATGCTCACATATTTTGAACAAACAAATATTATTTTTTTTTTTAATTCAGAAAAATCTAAACACTGTTATGATTTATGAATATTATGATGGGATGAATGTAGATCATGGCTCTTCATCTTCCATTCATATTGAATAGCATCATAATTTGTAACTCCAAATTTAAATATTTTCTAACTTTTTGAAATATATAATGGTACAATTATATTACTTAATTATCATTTTTATGTATTTTAACTCGCAAGATTAGCTTTCAACATCATGGTCAATAGAATAAGAATCACTTTCTCCCCCCTAGTCTGGTATTGCTCATCTCTCTCTCTCATCCCATATCTCTCTTGTAATTTCTCATTTTCATAACAAACACTTTTTAGCCACTAATTATTGTGTAACAAATAAATAGTATGATAATTGTTCCATGGTACGTATATAAGGAATAAATTGTATTATTTTTAATAAAACTGAATTTCACTTTATCCACGATGTAATTTGTTGAAATTATTATTATTATTTTTGGTCTTAAATATAAGACAAAGTTTATAGTGCAGTTTATAATATAAACTTTATCCTCTATTTTAGGACTGGTAGAATCATATTTTGGTTGTGATGCTAACGCAAAAGGTCCCTGTAGAGCATGTATGCATGTTAAGGAAAGTAGTGAAGGACTATGAATTTATAAAATCGTGAACACTCAGGAACACTACCTTGTATCTTTAAAATACTTTCTCTAGTGGTTTAATATAAGATATATTTAGAGAGCTGATCTTCATTCAAATTTAACCCTATTAATTCTCAGTCTATAATAATTAAGAAGGATGGGGAAGGAAATAATTGAAAAAAAAATGAGAAAATCTATATCACATTAACTAACTTAAATAACTTTCTTAATCTAATCAAATTAAATAAATATGTTTTATATTAGAGAGTACTTTCTTAAATCATTGCATTTAAATTTTGAAACTACTACCAAATATTTTTGAGATCTTGAACTTGGTTGAATTCAACCCTCAAGTTAGAGATGGGGGAGATCAATTGCAAGTTGCAAGGGATTGGTTATTTGAAAGATAATTAAAAATCAGAGATAAATTGTGAAGTCTCTATATTTTAGAAATTTAATTATAATTTTTAAAATTTCGGTGGTAATTAGGCCCATAATATTTATAATTGAAATTCTCAAATTTACAAGTGTGTTTGAGATGACGTTTAATCATCTCAAAATTAGCTTTTTTGATGCTCAAACGTGTTTATGGGTGGTTTTGGTTTTTTAAAGATGTTTGGGATTTTTTTTTTTTTCTCAATTGGGCTTTTGAAAAGGAAAAAAAAAAGATCAAGTCATAAGCCAAAATTTCTTGTTTTCAATTTTTAGACAATGGAGAGAGAAAAGTAGCTAATGAAATAAAAATGTTGGGTCTCACTTTTTTCATTGAAATATTAATATGGTCCTTATTATTCATTTTTATAGATGAATTTTTTTATCTTAAGTAGAAATTCACTTAAAAGTTAATAATCATGACAGTATTTTAATTTAAGTCAATGAGAAATTTAATTTGTGGGAATTATTTGATAATGTTTTATATAAAACTCATCACAAATTCACAATACTCTAATTAATGTCATTCTCATCCATTAAATTTTCAGTGGACTTTAATTTTCCCAATTTCCCAAAAACAATTTAAGTAGTTCAGTATTGTAAAATTTTTCCAAATAATATGTTACCTATTTTTATTTTTATAAATTTTTTTGTCTTTTTCAGTATTTTATCTTTAAACTTGTTTTTATATTAATAATCCAAACAAGTTTATCTATTTTTCACAATACCACACACATATAATATATATGTGTTATGTAATAAGACTCATGTCATTTTCAGTCGTTTTTCATTTAAACTTGCTTTTCAAAATAATCATTTAAACAAATTTCAATTTTAAAAATCTTTAATTCTATGGTCAATCTAAACATAAATCACATTATAAAACCTGACTTTTATCTAAACTTAAAGTTTGTAAAAATCATATTACAAGAAAAAAAAATCTACTTTTGTCATGGTTATTTCAAAAACATACAGTATATAAGACGTAAAGCATTTTTGTCCGTCAGACCATCACTCTTTTTGCTCATATCTTCCATCGTCATCTCACAAATTCATGATCTTTGACCAGGTTTCTTTATTCCAGTGGCCTTTCTGCATCTATCTCACTTAACATATCAACATCTAAACACAAGTCTATTTATCTGACACGCGTATGATTTGTAGGAGAAGATTTGTTAAGTAGATGAATTCGAGATTGAAGAGCTATAGTATATACCCCAATCTCCAAATGGATGCTCATAACTTGAAGGGTTATCAATGTTCGCATTTGATTCAACAAGTCTTGGATCATTAAGGTTGCTAGCCTTTTATCAAGTGATGAACAATTTTCACTTGGACAGCTCGGCGGCGAGCATGTATTTTGGCCTGAACTGAACATTTAGTATAATCTTTAAATTCAATAAGATGGAAGCAATGTCAGGGGCAAATCGCAATCACTGTGCATTTATATATATATATACATGTGTGTGTGTGTATTTAATATTTATATATCAGTATCGCATAAAACTTCTGATTTAGCTGTTTATGAATGAGGAACGAAAGGAATATTTTTCCTGGACATTAATTTTTGAACGTGTTCTTCAATTTGTTGATCTTGATCATGCTTCACGCTACCCAAAGATTTTTTTTTTGAACTCGCTAAGATTAAAAAAAAAAAAAAAAAAAAAAAAAAAAAAAAAAAAAAAAAACCCACCGGGAACAGCGAGTCAATGATCAACGAGTTAAAAGTAATGTCTATATTTTGAGGGCACGGTCACAATTCTCCTTCACATCCCAAGTTGCCTGTTAGGTCCTTCAACAGACTCCGCGGACACTTGTTAGATGAAGGGGGTGGCGCCACCCGCTTGGCGCTGGAGAGGCAGAAGCCATTACCGCGAACGCTGGTTCAGTTCTATCGGAACCGTTTGTCCCTGAGAAAGCAGAAATCCTATATTTCGGTGCTCTAGGCGGTTGATCATCGATCTCATCTTCACCATCCTTCTGTTTCTTCAATTTTTTACACTCTCCCGTTGAGCGCTTCACTCTTCCTATTTTCTTCCCCCAATTTCGGAACCATCTGAACCGGATTCCGTCCACAGCAGCACTGCCTACTTTGCGCTGTATCTGTTTGGTGAGCATAGGTGTGTCCTGAAATCACATCTCCCTTGTACTTCATGGGCAGCCCTGGTTCTGTTTGGCTTTCGTACTGAATCTGCGGTTTTCTTTTTTTCGCCCATGCTAATGCCCAAAGCAGGAGGAATGAAGATCCTTACTAGGTTATAGAGTTTAGCTTGGTACTGATCTTTTTTTGTTTTTGTTTTTTTGATTTTCTCTTACTGATCGGCACAGTCTGCTTCGGGTGTAAATTAATTGAAGAATAGTACTTGTCAATAGTCTGAAGGTTTCAATCGTTTGAACTGTAACTTCAGTAGCTTTGGGTTAATATGTCTACCGGACAAGTAATTAAGCGCGCCAAATACAAAACTTCCCTGAAAGATCCTGGCACTGATGGGGTGCTGAAATTGGTATGATCATTTTAAGCACCATTAACATTCTCTCATTTTTTTTCTTTGCCGTTTTCCATTATTCGTTATTATACCTTGGAAAATGACTTGAAACAAAATATGTGTCAACTCTTGATATGATATCTTGTAAAATATATTAATGAAGTTTAGTTTGATAAAGACTAGATTGTTTTTCAAATTTATCTTTTACTCCCCATGGCTCGAATTCATAGATTTGTTATAGACATGTTACTGGCTCTTGTTGCATAGCAATTGCTGAAATGTTCTGCATTTTTATGCAGACGGAGGAGAAGCTATTTTTTAGGCCTAATGATCCAACATCAAACATGAAGCTCGAAGTCGACTTTAAATCTATACAGAGTACTTAAGATTTTATGCTTTTGTTGTTGTTAATGTTTGTTTTAATATTGGTTACCCACAAGGCCGATCCATTTTAATCAATAAAGTATTTTTTAAGTCTTTCATAGTCGTTTTATTTAATGCAATCTGATCCATCTCCGTGCTACCAAGGCCTTTTTTTATTATTGTTGTGTGTGTGTCTGTGAGGAGAGATTTAATATCTTTTATTCTATTTTGCTTGCAAAATTCAGGTCACAAACACACCAAAGAAGGATCGAACAAACCACCTTGGCTTAACCTTGGCCATTCTCAGGTTTTTATTCAGTTTATTTTTTACTCTTGCAATTTCAATCTCCTTTACTGCATACTTTCTGTTGTGTCTTGTGTATGATGCTTTTTGTGCCTTACATTCTATACGAACAGGAATTAGATTACTGATTATTGTATTACCAATTTGTTAGTTGCATTTATTTAGATTCACTTAGTATTATTTTTGTTTACTTTTCTTTTCTGATTATTGTTAAATGAGTCTCTAGATTATGACTATGTGTCATTTCAGGGAAATTACATATTCGAGTTAGCAAGTTATCCAGATCTAAATGTATGCCGAGAATTTGTGGGTAAGTTTCTAGTAGGTCAGAAGGCTAGTTTTAGACTTATGCTAAATTAATGTTCCAACACTCATTTGAAGATTTGGTTTTTTATCAACAAAAGATGTTGCTTTCTACTGTTGTGCTTCTTGTAATATATCTTTCTCTGAGGGATTGAATTGCCTTCTTTTTTTGCGGTGGCGGTGGTGGGGGGTGGTGGATGGGCCTTTTGTTTAGTTGATGATTGGTTTTAATGATTGAGAATACATATATCTTTGGCAGTCAGTTGTTTGTAGTATAATTGCCGCTGGGGCACATGACTTCAGGTGCCGCAGTGCTGCTGCTTTGTTTTACCTTAGGAAGTATCTCAACTCTTTCAGGTACACTAATCATAGAAAGGCATTTTAGTTAAGTTTGCTTTTGTGGATTTGTAGTTGGGAGAGAGAGAAAGGAGGAGAATAGAGAGAAACTGAAATTCACTTCATTAGCCATCAACAATTGAATTACAAATGCATTAGGGTCTTATTTATAGCCTACTGTACCCTATTGCTCTAACGGCCATTAATGATCTGTTAGTTATTACCCATACCCTTATATTTACATATCATATGCATATTAGAAATTTGGCATGGATAAAGGAAGGTTGTGTTAGGCCCTTGACAACCAACATAAAACTCTGCTGTCACATGGACATGAATCCCCAACCTAATGGGATGAGGCATGTCATTGTTGTGTTCTTGATAGAAATTTGATTTGCAAAAATATGGTTGTATGATCATTTTTTTTCCTTTCCCCTGGCAACAATAAGAAATTGATATGTTGCCATAGAAATCTATATTGAAAGAGTTTGGGATGTATATCTTTTTTATTTTTTTAACATAGCAATATTGTGTGTGAAGTGAAAAGGTTTGATTATACATCAGGAACTCAGGTGAATTTTGAATTTAGCATGTTTTTTCTTTGTATCCCCAACTTTTTTTAACCTAGCTTTATAGGCATATCTTTTACTTCCATCAACACTTTTTTACCTCTCAATATTTATATAATCCGTTAGTTGAAATTATTAATCAAAATATGCATTTTGGCTTTCTTTGAGCAGGTATTGCCCTCTCCCGCAACAAGTCAGGAGAAGCTCCACCAGCTATTTCTGGAGAGCAGCTGAGTCCTGCTGAAATGGAGCTTAGAATTAAGCTACTGCGGGAAGATAGGTATTTGGCTTATATGCTCATTATGAAACATTCTGTCATATTTTTCAGTGATTCTGTAGCCTATTTCAATATAAAGGGATAAATAATAAAATATTTTATGCTACTGTGGGTTTCATGTAACTTATTGGTTGTGTTTTTCTCTGATTATAAGTTTTTAGTTGCTGTGGCTCATAACATTGTAGGATAGCAATGTAACTCAGGATTTCATATCTCATGTTATTATTATTGGATTCCAATTTTCTGCTTTGTTTACTTCAAGGTTAATGTAGCTTCATATATTTTTGGGTCCAACCCTTTATCAATGTTTCAGTAGTTCAATTTTTGCAGCAAGCTGCAAAAGCTTCATAGGGATCTTGTCGCCAGTGGTAAGCTGACAGAATCAGAATTTTGGGCCACGAGGAAGGTAAAAATAGTTTTATGGATATAATTATTATCAGCTCATATTTGTACTTCCTGCTGTAACTGTGACATGGGAAAAATGAAAAAGTAGATGAGAAAGATGGGAAATAGAATGGAATCACCAACTCTCCACTGGTGGATCCATAATACTAATAAAATGGGCCAATACTAGAATAGGTCCAACCACAAGATTTTAACACATGACGTAGCTCCTGTTCTCTTCTGACACTTGATTTGCAAATGGCATGTAATTTAAAATTTAAACACATAATGTTTGGCTTTTTCTTTGGGTTATGCTAAAAGGAATTTCACCATTGTAAATACCATGTCAAGTTTTTTAACTTCAAAACATGTTGCAGAAATTGCTGGATAAAGATGAAAGCAGAAAGCTAAAACAGCGTGTTGGCTTTAAAAATTCTATGATCTTTGACACAAAGCCTATGAGTGATGGTCGGGTATGATACTTCCTCTCCTTCTGCTGCATGGTGTTGTGTATTTATGATGATGCCTCTATATTCTGTGCCATATGGCTGGATGGTTGGATGCCATTGTGCGAACCCTGTTGATCTAATTGCTTGTTTGTTGTAACTGATAAAGTATTCTGACACAACTTGAAGAGTGGAAAAAAGGAATTCTCTCGAGTGTGGAACTTATATTTCCAAAGATTTTGAATGCCCAATGGTGCTGTGATAAATGGAAATTAAATTTGCGTTACTGATTCTCCCTCTACCTCTCTTAGTTTGAACATTAATTTTTATCAAGAGTTATCGTATTATACATCTTGAAGACCTTTTAGATTTTCTTCATAAATTTGTGTTTTCCAGGTTCATTTATCTGTTGTCATTATATTTATTTGTCTTGTTCATTTTTCAGACTAATCAGGTTACATTCAGTTTAACGCCAGAGATAAAAAATCAGGTATGTTCCTTCATGCAACCCTGTCCTTGACTTGTTTATCAGATGTTTAAGTAGATTATGGATATTTTATCCTTTGGTACAATGGGGATTTGATTTATCCTGCTGCATAGTGGACAAAAATATGGTTCACTGGCGTGTTGTCTAGCTTATGAGTTCTGCTTGACTAATGATATTCTAAGCTGCCGCTTACAGATATTGCATGTATTATATCTAAGAATTACTTTCTTTGAATGTTTACTTGACAAATAGACTTCCTTATTTCCTTAGTTATTATTTTGCATTATTGTCTTTCCAGATTTTTGCCCTGAAACCAGCTGTTCACCAGGCATTCCTTAATTTTGTCCCTAGTAAGGTACAGCTCGAAGAAATTATACTGTATTTTGTTTTACGTGTCTGATGGACATTGGTATAAAACCATTTACCTCATTTTCTATTTAAAGCATTGTTCTCAATTTGTCTTTTAATTCTAGATGACAGAGAAAGATTTCTGGACTAAGTATTTCAGAGCTGAATACCTCCACAGTACCAAAAATGCTGTTGCAGCAGCTGCTGAAGCTGCTGAAGATGAGGAGCTTGCTGTTTTTCTGAAAGATGACGAGATATTGGAAAAAGAGTCTCGAAAGAAGGTCTATATCATTTTTTTTATTTTTTATAGGGATCCATGGGCTTCATTCCAATTTCCGTTCATATTATATGAAAATGTTTTCCCCCTTCGTTTATGTATGTTTGCAGGTTCGACGGGTTGATCCAACTTTAGACATGGAAGCAGATCAAGGAGATGATTACACTCATCTTCCTGTATGGTGAATGAAACCATTCCTCTATCTCCTTTAGGAGGTTCTCTTGCATTGTTAATATGATTGTTCTGTGTTGATGTAGTTATCTTCAGTTTCTCATTATTGTTTATATATTGCTATGGACTTTAGTGGGAGGAATAATTGGCAACTTTGTAAATTCCATTTTTCTTTTTTGTCACTAAGGAAAGGCTTTGAACCATCTTTAGTGTAGGTTTCTGTGGAAGTTTAGAAGAATAAGAAATATTGGACAACCTGAAAATTTGATATTTCCCCAATCAATCTTAGGGTCTCATGTAGAAGTCAGTGTAGTTTGTGCTCAAACATTATGCTGTTAGCAGATACAAGATGACATTTACTTGGTCATGCAGATCTTATCCTACATTTGTACCATCTTCTCTGCCAGATGAGTTGTTGAAAAAATCTCAGATGTTGATATATATCTCTTTGCAGTATTGGTTGAGGAGCATTAGGTCATTGAATACTTGTTTCCTAACTTTTTTGTGCTCTTTTGATGAGAAGGATCATGGGATCTTCCGTGATGGTAGCAAGGAGGTATCTGAAGCACAACATCAGCTGTGTCGGAGAACTTTATTGCAAGATCTTAACCGACAAGGTGCAGTTGTGCTGGAAGGAAGAACTTTAGGTAATGTGTTTTTCTCACATTTACTAGACATAATTATAACCATATTTGATTCATATTGGTTTGTCGCATTCCTTCAGCACATCTGCTAAGTGAGTATGCACCTTACATTTTGTCTTGGAATGTAATGTGTCTGTAAATATTTGAGTATTTTATATCGTGATTAGATTGTTCCCTGACATTTAATGCACTTCACTCCAACAGCCAGAGCAAAACTACTCTGATATTATATTTGCATTTTCATTATTTTTTTGTATTCAAAATCGTAGGGTATGTTGTTAATAAAGTTCCACATGGAGCAAAGTTTCTGAGTGTTGTACTTCTTTCTGTAATTATATGGAGGAAATCTGTATGATTTAGCCTTCATCTGAGAGAAATCAAAGAAGCTGCTAGGATTGATTTTTTTTTTTTTGGGTGCATAAAAAGAAATGGAGTTTTTAGTTCAGTATGCAGTGGTTTTTTTGCTGTTTGATGGGCTGATGAGTTTGATTCCCACAAATGTGTAGATTCGGAGATGGAACACCAAAGAACAGTAGCAGAAGTTCTTGAAAGAACAAGACATGGTTATTGGCCCAACCCGTTTCTTGTTCTGTCCTCTTCCATTCAGTGTGAGGCTAGCTCTTATTTCTAACTCCTATGCAGAATCTGACGGGGATATAGAGCAGGAGAGACGTAACAGAATTTCTCGGATGACCCAAATTGAGGATCTCCAGGAGCAGGGTGATCATCCATTTGCTCCACTCTGTATCAAGGTCCAGCTTGATCTCAACCTTTAAGTGCCTTGTTGGAAATCTTTATCAAATTTAATCAAGTTACTTTTAGTTGTTCTATTTTAGTTAAGATTTATTTGTTTTTAGTATGTTCCCTTTATGCACTTAGGATTGTTTTTGGTATTATGTTTTGAGTATGATCAGTAATAAGTTTTCTTACTGCTATTCAATAGAACAAGTTATTAACCAGTATTTCTCTGTGCCTAATAATCATTTCAGATTCCATACAATTGCATATTTCGTCCGAACAACTTAGTTGTGTATTATAAATTTTTACGTTTAGCTAATATCTATTTTGTTTTGTTGGTTTCTTTCTTGAAACCAGGATCCTCGAGAGTACTTTGATTCCCAACAAGCTAATGCTGTTAAAACTTTGGACCACTCACAAGCTGGAATGGATCAAACAAGATGCAATTTAAGTTCTGAGGAAGCATATGGCTTTTTGAAGGTGTCTATATCCAAAATAAAGACCTTAGGGATAAGTGATCCCCTAGTTAGTCCCGAGATTGCTTCAAAGGTAATGAATCTTTTTTTCTATTCGTTTTGTAAAAGATAAGCTTGTGTATATAATTGACGAATGTGTGGGCCTGTCTGATTGAATACTCAATAACATACTAGGTCATGTGGACAACATTTGTTCCCTTTTCTTCTACCTTTGGTCTCGTCTATCAATCAATTTATGTTCCCATTGCAATATGAATGTTTCTTGTTTGGTACAGGTTCTTGCTGGACTGACAAAGAATATCTCAACCTCCAAATATCAGTATGGAAAAAATTCCCAGGAGAGCGTTCTGGATATATTGCCTAATACAACTAAGGAGCAACTGCTAGATGTGAGTAAATGCCGATTGTGTGAGTTCCTTGAGAATGGGAACGTTAGAAGAAGGATGGAAAGAAAAGAAAGACAGAGAGATAATATTTTGGGCTTTTCCATCAATTGTGGCATCTGTCTCCCATATCTTCTAGCAGTAGTTTCAAATTTTGTAACAATACAAGTTTTTTCTTGAGAATGGGAACGTTAGAAGAAGGATGGAAAGAAAAGAGAGACAGAGAGATAATGTATTGGGCTTTCCCATCAATTGTGGCATCTGTCTTCCATATCTTCAAGCAGTAGTTTCAAATTTTCTAACAATACAAGTTTTTTGTTTTGGGTAATTCTACATGTTTTTATACATCTATGTAATATGCACTTCCTTCTTTCCAGCATTGGGTTTGCAGTCAGGAACTGCTGAGGCATTTCTGGTCTTCATATCCAATTACAACATCAAACCT
The DNA here is from genome assembly GCA_019022655.1 of Acacia acuminata. Lineage (NCBI taxonomy): Eukaryota > Viridiplantae > Streptophyta > Magnoliopsida > Fabales > Fabaceae > Acacia > Acacia acuminata. The sequence goes on from JAFJYI010000023.1 coordinate 1,163,891, forward strand.
TAATACTAAGGTAATTTTATACCCTTGATCAATTCAACAAGATCTTTAATGGTGCAAGAATTTGTGCACATTGAATCTTATGAATCTATGATGTGTAAGTCATGAATGTACTGGCTTGCATTTGTGTGTAAATTTATCTCATTCTTGAACCTAATAGGTTTAGAGTTTTGGCAAACTAGATGATTTGTTTCCGTTTGATTTTTTACCTAAAACCCCTTCCATTGTCATGTCATCTGTAAATTCAAGCTCCTCTTTCTGGCTAATCAATTGTTTAAAACTGTTTAAGTTGGTAGACTAAGCTATCAAGCGTTCCTCAAAGATGCCCTGATGTTATGTTGAAAACCAATTAACTTAATAGCCCAAACTGCCAAGCAATGGCCATGGATTGCTGTTTTATTACCTTTTAACATGAATGTCAAACCAATAGATATCAGGAGAGATTTGGTAATTGCGTTGAAGCGATTTACCAGTTAGTCATTTGAAGATTTGGGAGGGCTTCTTTTGAAATATGCCAGTGGTGGACATGTGCATGTCTTGCATTTTATTAATCTTATTGGTAAAGATTTACTACGGGGGTACTTGGTGTATTTCGTTTATTCTTATTTTCTCTTCATTTGGTTATTGAATGCAGGTGAATAGACTCAAGGATTCCATATCACAAATGTATTCTAAACTCGAGGTAATTATTTGGCCTTGTCATTCATGGAGACTTCTATTGTTCTTTTCTTTTGGTTGAAGTTACCAGTTTGCCTTCATAATTTTCCATTTATATTTAATTCTTAGGAAATAAAGGTATCTGCAAGGTCAGACATGAGGCACCAGGTTTCCCTTATTGTTCATCCGATGCTGCAGGCAAGCACTCATACTCTTTTGACTGTTTTTCATTTCTTTATACGTGTTTTTCGTCTAATGCCATATCTTCTGCTTCCTGAAATTATGAAAAAGGAGACGATAAGCAAGTATTTAAGCAATCTATAATCAATTAATGAAATAAAAAAGATATAATAAAGGAAACTATTGTTAATTTAATAGAATGATATTGCTGGCACCTATTCTTTGGACCTCTTTGTGGCTTGACTGGCATGCCAATGAACTTTCTACAGGAATTTCTTTATTAACTAAGCTGCTACTGTGATAATACTATCTCTAGTCTTTAATACAAGAGCTAGTAGTTGGTTATTGGATTTGGTCCTAAATATAAGACCCCAATCCACTTTGTCTCTCAAATTTATAATTTTTTTCTCCATAATATCTCTATTAATTACCCACATTAAGGAATTTCTACCTAAGGATAGTCATGATAAAAGATAGTGTTTTAGGAAAACCAATTTATATCTGTTACAAATAACTAGCATAACTAATTTCTTTAATCTATCTTAAATTAATTAATTAACTCTTATATTAAGGACTGGAGTTAGTAAGTCTCAACTTTTATTTATCTGGCATGCCTCGCCGGAACATTTTTTGGAGTGCTTGTACTATGGCTTTTTGGAGCCAGTGAATGGGTTATGCCTTTGTTTCTTTCAAATTAATACATTCCCTAAGCATCATATGTGGATTATAACCGATGGATAATTATGTTAATTGCAGGTGCTGGATGCTGCTTTATTACACTATGATGCTGACAAGCGAAAACGAAATGCAAAAGCACAGAGGCTTAATGGATATGCCTAGGATTAGCATATGATGTCACCCCTTGTTACCTCTCAAGCTTCTTGCTGTAAAATTAATGGAAATGCAGATTGCATCAATTTTGCTTTATATCATGATGAATGAATGCTAGAATTAGTACGCAAGAGTAATAAAGAAATAGTTGGCATGTCAGGAATCTTATTGAGGAATTTCTCAGGCAGTTCAAGTCAAGTGCAATAGGTTTCTGTTTTTTTTTTTTTTTTAAACCCCATTTTGGACCACTGACCTTGAGATCTAAGCCTTACTGCCCTTCGACTCCAAAGTGCAAACAATTTTGTCTTCGTCTATAAAACTATGGTAAATTTATTGGCGATGAGCTTGTCACAATCTTATATTGATATCTGTTGCGTATGAACACCTCTTTTACGCACATAAATATATGGTAGATGCCAAAAAAACTAGACGTTTGATTCTGTTTGCTAGTTTTAAACGCAATTTGTAGGGGGCGTGCAGGCCCTTGTTCCTTTTGCAGAAATATATCTAGATGCAAAAATACCCGCTAAGCATTATGTGAAGAGCCATTAAATCAAGCATTTTAATGATGCAATTTTGCAAACTAATTCTGAAAAATGGTGTAAAAGTTATCAATTCATGACGGAGGCCAGAGTGAGGAATGTGACTAGATGAGCTATGGGCAAAATGCTCATAAATGACTATAGTATGATGTTATTTATCTCATGAATTAGTAATTTATTCCTAGATGAAACCTGACTTTAATTGATGACTAATTTGTTAAAAAGGGATTAAGCTGTAGTATATCTTAAACTAATTTGTAATTCATCCACCATACTAGAGTATTTTCGAGTAGCACCTAAGTATTAAGTGTTTTTTGTGCAATTTTACACTTAAGTATTTTTTTTGTCTATGGGCACATTTAACTTAGAAAATCAAATGCTACCAAACAAATAAAGGGTAGGATATTGTCACTACCAATTTTGGTCACTACCATTTTTTCACCGTTACATCACAATCTCAATAGGAGAAAGAAATTATAAAGGTAGATGAGATTCTGATGTAACGGTGGAAAAGTGATAATGACATTGGTAGTGACAATATCCTATCTCCAAAACAAATACTTTAAGCTACTAAGTACTACTTTTTTTTTAAAAAAAAAAAAATGTTACAGTGCTAGATTAACTAGGAATTACTATGCTATGTTGCTAGAAAAATATTTAAAAGTGATAGATGCAATTTAACCTGAAAAAAAAAAAAATTTAAAATGATAACCAATCTTTAGGAAAAAAAAAAATGATAAAGATAATAATACATTAAATATAAGAGGAAACTTCTGAATGGTTCTGAAGTGTGAACATCAGGAAAGTAAAGAATATGAGAGAGCAAGGCGAAGAAGCTCAGAGTTGTGCCAAAGCTGAAAGCTGAACCATCTTCGTTTATCACAAAAATGCAAACTCAAGCTTCACTCGCAGCTGCATCAGCCTCACCTGCATTTTCATTTTCGTCCTTCAATTTCAGAGACCCCAAATCAACTCTCCTCATTCTACTTTCCTTCTCTCTTCTCTCTATTCTTCTCATCGTTTTCCTTTCTTCGTCTTCCTCATCTCCTTCCCATTCTGGCCCTGACCCCTTTCTCTTTCCCTCTCACCAAACCAAACGCATCATCTTCCATAAAACCGCCCCATCCGATCCCGCCCCTCCGTCCATTGCTTACCTCATATCCGGATCCCGCGACGATTGGAATCGGGTCCTCCGATTGCTTCTGGCCACATACCATCCCCGTAACCACTACCTCCTCCACCTCGACCCTTTGCTCCTCATGCCGATCGTGAGCGGCTCGCTCTCGCTGTACAGTCTAACCCCATATTTCGAGCTGCCCAAAACGTCGACGTTATCGGCAAGCCGGATTTTGCGTATTTCAAAGGGTCGTCTCCGGTTTCTTTGACGCTCCACGGCGCCTCAATATTGCTTCGCTTGTCGGTCAAATGGAATTGGTTTATCAGCTTGAGTGCTGATGCTTATCCACTTGTTACACCAGATGGTATGGTATGGCGAATTTTTTGGGGCATAGTTTTTCGCTTTTTTGGGTATTTGTTTCTATTTTATTGGTTTTTATGATCTTGAATGCTGTGTGGATCTCAGATCTCCTCCACATTTTGTCATTTCTGCCCAAGGATGTGAATTTTGTGAACCATTCGAGTTATATTGGCTGGACAGAGTAAGCTAATTTTACTGCTTTTGTTATGCTCAATTGTGTTTCTATAGGCCATTACTATAATTATGTTATCCTTGTTGTATATACCATAGAGTACTTATTTTCCTTGGTGTTTGATGCTATAGATCAAGGAAGCTGAGACCCATTATTGTTGATCCGGGCCTTTATCTTTCAGAGGGGACTGAAATGTTTTTCGCTACTCAGAAGAGGGATTACCCTGATGCATTCCGCTTGTTTACAGGTGAGGCTTTTATTGGAATCTCTTTCTAAGTACTTTTTTTCTGTGTTTTTTCGTTTGAAACGTAAGTCTCTATTTTGTAAGCTGAATAGTTATGGCTTCTGTTTTTACATTTCTAACTTATATGCTAGTACAAAGTAATGGATAACGGAAAGTAGGTAGATAAACATACTACTGGTGAATTCAGTTCGAGCTGAGGCACAAATCAACAATTTCTGAACTCTGGATTAAGGCTAAAAAATCTGTAGGAAATTCAAGGGATAAACAATTAAAGAAAAGGTTGCAATTTATTTAGCACTTCTTTGAGATAGTTGCTTGATTATAAAACACACAACAAAATTGCATTTTTCTTAATATTCTAAGCAGGAATAACTATGATCATATTTTCATGTTTTAATCAAAGGACAGTAATGGCTTTAAGGTTGTGGGCTATTTGGAGCAAACAAAGTTGGTAAAAGCTTGAAATTTCAATTAGTGGAGAAATAATCAAAAGTTGGGTTGTATGCTGGGAATGAAGTATTAAATCTATCAATACTAGGGACTAGGAAGGTTCAAGTAGATTAAGCCTCCCGTGAAACATAAAACAAGACTGAATAGAAAAATCCCGCAAACTATCAGTGCAACTTTCCAATAAGAAATTCTGTACAGAAATGCTTTCTTTACAAAATAAAGTGAACCTCGTGCATTTGCTTAGAGTTTGAGATAATCTGAATCTTCTCTTCTGCAGGAACACCATTTTTTATCTTGAGTCGCAAGTTTATGGAGTTTTGCGTCATGGGAGAAGACAACCTCCCTAGGACTCTACTGATGTATTTTGCAAACACCCCTAAATCACTTTCCAGCTATTTCCCCACAGTTCTCTGTAATTCTCGCAGATTCAGCAGGACTATTGTAAATTACAACTTACTATATAATACTTTTGACAAACCTTTCATAGACGAACCTCGGGCACTAAATACTAGTGATTTTAATGGCATGGTTAACAGTGGAGCTGCCTTTGCCCGAAAATTCCAGCCAGATGATCCAGTGCTTGATCTCATTGATGAAAAAATTTTGGGTCGAAGTCCTGAATCAGTTGTGCCTGGCGGATGGTGCCTAGGTGAGCCTGCGAATGTGACGTGTTCTGTTTGGGGAGATGCTGATATATTGAGACCAGGTCCAGGATCCCGAAGACTTGAGAAAGCAATTGTTGACTTACTGTCAAATGGTACTTTCCGTTCTCCCCTCTGTAAATTTTGATGAAGTCACTCTACCACACATTCATAAGATGCAATGGAATAGAAGCCTACCTAAAAAGAAAAGGTACACGAAGGCTTGGAAGAATCAACTGATTGCGTTCTTGTTCCTCCTGGAAATCTTGTAGCAAAGTTAAAAGTCTGTGTTGGATATAAGCTAGGTGTGATTACTAATTCTTTTAGAGCAGTTAAATGTTTGCTAATTCTGGATGGCAAACCTTACATGTATGTCAAATTTATATAGGGAGGTGGGTGCTTTCTCTTGGCAGATGATGTTTTGATTGTTACATTGTGAAAAATGGATTAGATATACCATATTTGGGTTTTCACCCGTTTTCATCTTCAAATTGTGTCAAGGTCTTTATATATTTCAGATTGATGTCTTCCTAAATCGTGAGAAGTTACCGGATCAATAAACCCATGGTACTTTCTGATTCATTTTAGTATATAATGGGATAAAGTTTTTGGTTTTGGTGCAAATAATTGAATGAAGGTTAGAATCTAAAACTGAGGATGAATTTTAATCGGCGGGATCTGACATCATAATCCTAAGTGATGCATTGTTTGGCGAGAGTCAGGCGGAAAAAAAACGGAAACTGTGGAAGCCATCAACTGATCTAACGTCATAATCATGAGTTATCCCTCCTCAGTCCTCAATTGTTGCTGGGCCCCTCCGTCTATAACATGATGAACTTACGAAGTTTTTATTTTTATTTTTTTATGGAATGAACTTGTGAAGATTAAGGGTGTGTTTGGTTTAAGGGAAAAGGAGGAAATGAGAGGAGGTGAGAGAAAACTTGTACCTTATTTTGTCTAAATTGCTCATGAAATTTTTTCAATATTCCATAACTATACTCTCAATAAAAAAACTTATCTCTTTTTATTAATGACAATTTAGTAAAAATCCTTCATCGGTTTGTCCTTTCCCCTCAAACCAAAACATGTAAGGATCGAGGGATTTTAGTTAAAAATATAAAAAGGGAGAAAAGATTTTTATTATCCTTTATCAATTTTCTTGTTAAGTTTGGATGATGAGGGGTATTCTGCCCTCCTGTTTTTTTTTTTTTTTTTTTTTTTTTTTTTTTGGGGGGGGGGGGGGGGGGGGTTCCTCTTTTTTTTTGGAAAAACACAATATAAGTGGGCATGTATTTCCAATGCCAAGGGGTTGCAAAAGAATCAAATTTTTTTGCCTCCTAAAATGAATGGCTTGCATACAAATGATTAGTGACTAGAGTAGTAAGATAAAATTAAAAGTTAAGGAAAAAAGAATAAAAAAATTATTACAAATAAAATGTGCATCTGTATTGATATAAACAATTAAACATGATGTAAAATATGGTCATATTAAATATATACTTAAAAATTTAATGGAGATAAATTCATGTGGAATCTTATTTATATATTTTTTTAAAAAATAAAACCATGGAGAGAATATTTTTCTTCTTCATATAAGCGAATACAGAGCAATATTTAATTCAATCTCATCTAGTTTATTCTATTTTTAGTTCATCTGTTATTATACCAAACCAATGCATTTTTTTTTTTTGAAGTGTGACCAGCATGCCAATCATGCAATTAATACATTTCAAAGAACATAATTAACTTACACAAGATACAGACATCAATTCATAGCACCCATTCAATTATCCAATGCATAAAATTACAACAAAGAATGAACACCAAATACCAAATTGGCTTATTTTCCTGATGACTCATTGTCTACACTAATCAAACCTGCAGTTTGAGAACAACCATATCTTTTGATGGACGACCTTTGTTAGGGATAGTCCTATCATTACAGTAACCATGAATTACAAAAAAATAATCTTAGAAGGGAATGAAATACTGAGTTTCACGTCACCACTACCTTTAACCGGAGGTGTTCTGCTTCTCATTCTCCAGCCTAATCCTTCTTCTCGCTCATGTCTACTAAAGGAATTCTCCAATTAAGCTGAACAACGAATTTCCTCTATTCCCTTTATTCCTCATTAAGTGTTCCCATAAGTGCTCATGTTTCTATATTAGTGGGCCATTAAAGTAGGGCACTGCAACAATATATCAGAAAACCCCAAAAAAGGTGGCTACAGCGAAAATTAGAAACAGCCCACCACCCAAATAGCCAACCTGATTGAAATGGAATATACATTAGAAATCAGATTACTGGTGCAAAAATAAAATGCCAAATTTGGTTATGACTTGTGACACATACCAGTTTTTCAGAAATGTAGTTGGCGAGTAATGCTCCTCCTATGATAGCAACAGATGTTGCAAGTAAGTGACCACCAATGGCTCCACTTGCCACACCCCACGGAGACTGAAGAATCAGATATCACAGAGGTTTTTTTTTTTTTTTTTTTTTTTTTTTTTTTTGGTCAAAGATATCACAGAGGTTAATAGAACGCGAAAAGAACATTTTTATGTTGTCTCAGAAGTAAAAGTGTACCTGAGCAGCACCGAGTGCAATTGTTGCAAGCATTGAGCGATCTCCCCATTCCTAAAGCAATTTCAATTGCAAATATTAACACATGGTTCTTTATATGGGGTTTGAATAATCACCACCAATAACTAGATATCTGAAGTTCAACTGACAGTGGCCACTATGAAACAGCACGTTCTGAATTAAGAATCAAATCAACAACATGAAGTAGCACTAGGCCGTATTGAGAAAATGTGAAACAAAATGACAGCTTGTTTGATGCACCGAGTTATTTTCTTGTTTCTCAGTGACGATTTAATGACCAGAAACCTAAGTTAGCTAATGCAGAAAATAAAGGTTAAAGACAAGGAGGCTTACAGCAAAAAATACAAGGGTGAATGATTTCCATACAATCTCAAGCGGATTGGAAAGCCGTTTGGACATCTGAAATGCGTTTTGGAACATAGACGGGGTGAGAGAATAAAAGGGTGTTAAGAACAGAACATAGTATTATGCCAAAAAAAAAAAAAAAAAAAAACATAACATATTGCATGCTATAACCAATGAGCCTGAAAATAAAGTATAGGGGCAACCTCGTGGTTGAAAGACTTCAATTTCACATGCATGGAATTTATTACTAAACTGACAGAATATATTAATATTCATACAAAAAATTCTAGTCTGAGAAAAGGTCCATGTTATGTGTAAGATTCAAACCTTCTCTTTCACAAGCTCCTCTGCTTCAGCAAATTCATCTAGTTCAGGACGGCTGTTATCATCCCCCTTAACTGTATCTGATGGAAGATCCCATGCATCTTTTATTGATTTCAGGCCAAAGAACAAAAGAAGAGTTACTGCTGCATACTCTCCAATTGGCAAGGCTGTATGAATAGACCAAACAATATGAAAACGTCAGTGGTCAGCAGAATAAATGACCCAGACTTCACTTTTGAGGGGGAAAAATGTGTTTACATAATGAAAATTATGAAAGAGGGAAAAAATGTCCTTTATGAAAGCTGATTCAATCCTCTAAAAGCCAGAAAATTTAAAATAGACTGAACAATTTAAACAGTATTCAGGATTCAGAGATCTTTGCTCAAGATTGAAAAAAGTCCTTTATGTGATGTGAGCAATGGAGACTGCTCTAGGGCCAAAAATTACAAACAAGAAAATTTAAAAATGATACTCCCTCCGGCCCTTAGGGTATGTTTGGTATGAGGGAAGGGGAGAGAAAAAATCTGTTGGAATGACATTTACCATTTTGCCCCTTAATATAAGATATATTTAACTAATTTAATTAGATTAAGGAAAATAGTTAAGTTATTTAATATAACATGTATTTTCTAAAACACCCTAGTCAACTTTCTTAATTCTCACATTCCCTCTTCTCCTTAATATTTGTTGAGACAGTATTAACAGGGGTAAATAAGAAAAAGATTGGCAAATATAAAAAACATGTCTTATTTTAGAACTAAGATCAACTTCCAAAATATGTCTTATATTAGGGACCAAAGGGAGTACAAGTTTTCTCGGTGGGATATCACAAAGAGCCAATGCAGTAGAAACTAGAAAGACAAACACAAGTATCATAGGCACTTGTAATTTGTAAACCTTTAACTCCTTCCAAAGAAAACTTTAAAACAGCAAAAGGAAAGATTTTTCATGAAATCTCCCAAACCATACACCAGATATTAGTTTATTAGCAGGGTTTGCTTATGCTGATTAATTAGATAAAAATTGGAAGGTATCACTATTAAGGCCAACAAGGTTGTGTGAAGAGTTCTTGCACTATAGAGACAGTTATATACCCAATTGATATAAATGAGAAATGCCAACTTTCACTGCTTACTTGTCTGGAACTGAGCAGGCACTGATTGGAAGACTCGGCCAATTACAACTGATAGGATTGTCATTAGAGAAAGAGCACCCATTGATCCCAGTAGGACCTGGTCAGAATAATGTTTTTGATCAAATATATAAATTTCGGTTCTAATAATCAATCATTCTTGCAGTACCATAGGTAACAGATATTCAGACCAAAGACCAGTTTCCATAGAAAGTATTGCATTTAGTTCTGTTGATCTGTAATGAAAATTATGCATATTGGTAGCCACAGCATCCAAAATGAGCATGGGAGGAAACCTCACATTTTCTAACTTACGAATTAACAAGATTTTCCTTCAAATATTTAACCAATATACTAGCAGCGAATGAAGGATGTTTGACTAATGACTACAATGGTAGAAAGTTTTCACCTTAACTAAGCATATTAGTTTTAAGCATGGTGGGCAAAACAAAGTTAAGTTCGGTTCAGCAACATAAAAGGGTGCATAACTGCAGTTGTTAGGAAAGGTCTACAATTCAGAGGAAAAGTTTAGAGGCATACCAATCCCTTTTCATATTGCATTGCCAAGAGTGCAGCAATAAAGAATGTCTGGTCAATATAAGGAGCAAATAAGTTTAAAGAACAAGTAACGGAATTGCATTTCATCAATTTGACTAGTTTTAAGAAAGAAAGATTAATAAAATATCAAATCACTGAAAGAGTGCACCACTGAATATCTATCAAAGAATCAATATAAATATATAAAATCTATAAGAAATCACACTATTTAACCATGAATGGAGCAACTCATCTTAGATTTTGAGTGAAACACAGAGATCACAATCTAGTTCTTAAAGGGGAAAGAACTCTCCAGTTAAACATTCATTTAAGCAATAAAACCAATTGACTTTGTATACGTTACTTCATATTTTATGTTTCCCCATTATATCTGTTCATGTCAAGATTAAAGGTTGAACAAGCAATTTATAATTCAACAATAAGCATAAGTGAAAAGGGTCTAGGACTAGATTTTACATAACTTCTATAACACTGTCAAATGTCAATTCAGTCTAAGACTATTCAGTTTAAAAGGCATGAAAATAGTTGTTGAGTTACAAGTGGTATCCAAGAGATGACAAAACCGTCAATTTTGGAGAATTTCCAAGCGGTACAATATTCCAAATCACTCCAACCAGAATAAAACACATTCCATTACTCAGGCTGCATAGATTTTAATCACCTTTTAAAAATAAAATCCCTTCCTTCAATTGAGTAAATACAAATTATTTTTCTTCAATTAAGCAAGTCCAGATTCTGAAGATCATGACCTGTGAAGCAAGGACACATGACATAGACATATTGACAAGCACCAAACTTCAGAAAACATAGACCATAACTAGATCTCAGACTCCATTAACTGCACACAGTCTAATAACTATCTTCAAAGATGCGTTCTTCAATTTTTCATTCTACTTTTTTTTCTTTTGGGTCATCTGAGTCCAAGCATTGTTCAGTTCAAGTTTGGGCATGTTTAGATTTGCAACAAGCGCAAGCTGCATACATGAGTATCCCAAGTCCAAGCCAGAATTTCTTCTTCTAATTTTGAACACATGACACCTCAAAATAGAGGCATGTTTGCTCTATTGATTTTTGAGCTATCAGATGTTTACCACCAGTTTCCAATAAAATCATTTTAGTTTATCTGCTGTTCTTGGAACTTGCATTGAACGTAACTATGCAGCTCAAAGAAATCTTAACTTAGACGGAGGAAGATAACTAGATAAACAAAAATGGAAAACAGCTTCTCGATGGTTACCTTGTCTCCTATCTCAGAAACAAATATCAATGTGAATGCAGCAGTGAATCCAGATTTTGCTATTGCTTCAAGAATTGACGAAGGTCCCCCTTTCAAAAAGGCAATCAGTGAAAACACCAGAGCACATCCAGATAGCACAAGAGCTATAGAGATAGGATAAGGGATCTGAGGAGGTTGCTTCACACTGCCAAGACATAAAATATGTCCAGATCAGAGGTGTAACAGGGACATGGATACCCACAGCAGTTTAAAAATTAAAAATTTAACTGGAAAGAATTCAATAGCACATTGATCACTCGAAAAAACTGAAAACGTGAAATTGTGACCATGGAAACCTTTTAGAAACTAATGAGAGGGGGAAAAATTCTCGATCATAAAGTATAAATTTGTACCTTATCTAGGAACCTGTAAAACATATTCTCCAATGTTGCCTTTAGAAATTAAAGATGAGTTATTCAATCATTTCCACATTTGGGATATAGGAAACGGAGAATATTCACAAGAGGGAAATTAATCTACTAATTTCTTTTCAGTTCAAACTTCTATTTTTGCAAAATGAATCTCTTATGTCTCTGTTCCATGAGGAACTTAACTTTCACTCATCATCAGTTAACCCAGAATGATATGATAATCTTCATAATACCAGGAGGATTGCAACCATAGAAAAACTCAAGCTTAGCTTTGAACGTATATAATAGACAAGACCATCCAAGATTGTCCAGTCATACAACAAGCACATGCTCATGACTGAGTTACAACAAAACACTCAAGCATGAAAATGAAGGGAAATATGACCAGGAATGACAAGGTCGAAACGATGACGAAAGATCCAAATGCGGTAGAGAAAGAGGATGAACGGGAGGACACTTAATCATATTCAAAGTTCAAATAGCTGACTTCAGGATTTAAGGTTAGGACTAAAAGCTTCTTGGTTTGGTGCATCACGAGCTTCACAAAAAGAATTGAAGAGTAAATTCATTAAGTTCCTCAAGGTTCCCACTGACATATACTGGAAGTCTACAATGGAAGTGAATGACGATCCAAAATGGCCTATAATCTAGTAAAATAAAACAAAATTTGATCAGTCTATAAGGACTCACTTTTTTTTTTTTGGACAATTATAAGGACTCACACTTTAGATGAATCGTCGTTGACTGGACTGCCTCCAGAGACATTGTGGCCGTCACTCTCCTCCTGTTTTCATAATCTCCAGGTCCAATACCGACATTGGATGCTTGCACTCGAACTGTGCCATGGGCCAACTTCAACCTCGATATCTTTCTGCATCTTACTATAAATAATTTAGGCATTATGTTACTCAGTAAGACAGCAAAACACAGACGACCAGTTTCTATCACAGTCAACCATTTCTGGCATCCACTAAAGCGAAAAAAAAAACGGAGAAAATGGTCGGGAAGAACTTACATGAGGGTGAGATAGTGGGTCTGGAGAAATTAGCAGGGCAGGGTAATGTGTCCAGTGGAGCTAGAAAGGGAGGCTTCGGCCTCGAAACCAATGGTTTATGAAGACCTAAACCTTTCATAATTATGTTAAACTGTATCTACAATTCCATCACTGGTTGGTTGAGGTTTCTGGGTTTTGAAATTCAGAGATTGAAAGAATGAAGCTGGGGATTCAACTGCGAAATGAATTCTTCTGGAGTTGTCCGTGCCAGGCTGCCACGTATGTTAGGCAGATAAAATGGTTGTTACTTTGCATCACATCCGGAATCGCCGTGTCAGCTGAGTCGACTCAACAACATTCCACTCATGGAGCACTCTTTTTTTTTTTTTTTTTTTTTTTTTTTTTTTTTTTTGTTGTTGAAAATTACCCCAGATCATCGAATGATGAGAATGACAAAATGTACTGTAATCGGCTAATCGCTATAAAGTTTTACTAAATTACTATTATCTATCTCTAGTTCTAATTATAAGAAATAGTTAACTAATTTTAGAGGGATTAATAATATAGTTTAATTAATTAATTTTACTCATTTTCTTAAAATACTCTTATATAAATTTTACACTTCAATTACTTTGTTAATTTCATATAATTCCTTGTTCATATATAAACCGTGTTTTATATTATAAATAAACGACTTATGTTTTAGAAAAAGCACCAAAATAGTAACTTTTATAAAAAAAAAATGTAATTAATTAGAGCAAATGGGAAAATTTTTACCAATCTAGGGTAGTTAATGACGTTGAAGGGTACTACGCCACTAGTGGCGACACCTAATGGCGGACCGTAAAATTACGTAAAGGGCGGCACAATTGGGGATATACGGGGTGCTGCCCAAAAAAAAAAATTTAAGGAAAATTTTAAATGCATTAAAAAATAAAAGAATATAAACAAGAAAAAAAAAATATCAAAAAAATATTTATGAAATCAAGTGAATATCGATGATGTAATAAGAGAGACAATTATTTTACAAACTGTCATTTAGAAAAACAAGGCTAAAGATCTTGTTATAAATAAATGCAACTATATAAATTACAATAAATGGTGGGCACCAATAAGTTCAAGTATTTTGATAACAAAAAAGTACTACCTCGGTCCTAATTATAAGAATACTTTTGAATAAGTGCAATATATACTAAAAAATGTTGGTATAATTAAGACCTGAGGGAGTATATTACAATAAAAATAATTATAATGTCATCATTCTAGACCTCATTTTTTAATTCCATCATAATTTCCTTATTATCAATACTATCAAATACATCTTTTTCAATATAAGTTACTAAACAATCATTCATTCCCTCATCCGATTACTGAGAAGTCATGTCTTGATGTATTAAAGGTAAAGACTTAATTTAAAGGTAACACTTAATTTATAGGTGACAATCATTCAAACATATACTAAATTTTTTATTTAAATAAATAAAACCTCCAGATTTAAGGGGGACACTTACCCCCTTGTGTTGTGCGTGGGTCCACCCATGGTCCCCTGTCTTACCATTTTTTTGCCCAAACCTGTCTTACCTCAAGACGCCACAAAGTGGCGTCCATTTTTTTTTATAAAAAAAAAATATATAATTATATTTTAAAATTATAATTATAATAATATAATTAATTATAAACATTTTAAATAATAATTAACGAAATTAAAATATTTAAAATTTATTATAAAATTTAGGATACAAGACTAATTAATAAATTTATTAATTAGTGAATTTATTAATTAAAATTATTATTTATTATTAAAAATTAATTAGAATTATTATTTATAATTTTAAATATAATTATAATTTATTTTTAAAAAAATGGACGCTACTTTGTCACTATATACTAGATTGACGCCAAAGTGGAGTCCCTTAAGACGCCATTAATTGCTTTAGATTGGACCTTATTAATTGCTTTAGATTGATAAACATTTTCCCACTTGCCCTAATTACGTAAATTTTTTGGTAAAAGTTGTTCATTTGGTGCTTTTCCCCTTACGTTTTGGTTTAAACTTTATAATTTCATATATCCTCGTCCTATGATGTATTTCATAATTCATGTATCAATTTAGAACCATTATTGCTAAAATTGTATTATATATATATATATATTACTCGCCTCGATTAAATTAACCTTACAGCTCTTTAACATTCAACAGAAAATTTGAGTAAAAAAAGAAAGTTAAATTTCTCACTTGATAAAATATAAACATATTATTAAATTAATTATTGTAGAGGAAATATTAGAGGTGATATGGAAAATATAAAATTGCTCAATTATTTGATTAAAAAATAGTAGAATTAAGGTGTACGTGCATTAATGACTTGCAAGCATTGTTTACTTTATAAAATATATAAGTGCATTATTAAATTATTATTGTGTTTAATTATTATTGGGAAAGTAATAATAGGGGTATTTTATGAAAAAAAAATGACAAAAATTAAAATGTTATCCTATAATTAGGATCAAAACGAACTCTCAAATATTATCCTATAATTAGGAGCCACAGGAGTATTATCATTTATTTTTAATATCAGAATTTGTCCTTGCATGCATGTCCTCCATTTGTTGGGAATTTTTTATGATTATATTTCTTCCTGAATGTTTTTCCCTCCTTTTTGCCGTTAATTATGTTTATTCTTATCTATTGGGCTCTTAGCATGTTGACGTTTTTTACTTCTTTTGGGCTATATTGACAATGAAGATCGTGCGGGTCAAAATTGATAGGTCCATGTGTGTGTGTGTGTTTTTAATGATAAGGACGTGTGGAGGTCTTGATTATGATCAGGGTTTAATCTTAAACATTTACAAATGAAATAAAAAAAAAAAATCATTCTCCCAATCTAAAAGACAAGTCGCCTCTGTATCATGAAATGTGATCTTACTTAAAATGCCCATCACCCCATGACTCAAAATTATTTTAACATTATAAATCATACCTACCACATTTTATCTGATAAAGAAGCTATAACTACATTTGTACTTATTGAAATATCTTTCATGGATATTCATTTAATTGGAATAAAAAATATTTCGTTGAGAAAATTAAATTCTTAATCCCTAGTATGTGACATAATTTGGTTGAAATAAAACTAGTTTATATTTGTTTATAGGCTAAAATTTAAGAAACCTCTGCTAAATTTTCAGGAAATTGTAAATAACCCCTTATGTTTAAAAGTTTAAATTCAACCTTATTGACATTTTAATTTTTGACATCAAACACCTTGCCCTAGTTTTACCGTTAATTCATTGACATAAACTACCACATCAGATTAAAAGGGATGATGTGGCCTCCTACATAACGTCCTACGTGGCATCCATATGAGTTAGTAATTTTATCATAATCATACATTTTTTTTAGAAGTGGTAAAATGTCATTTTATCTGTAAACTTTATAATATTGACCTAGAACACAAAAATATTACTCCTCCAGTCCTAAACATAGGAAAAAATTTATCGATAAGTGTAAACTTTTTTTGTTACAAACTTTATGTTATAGTTAGGACAGAAAATCCATGTACAACTTTTTTCTACATGAGAATAAAAGCTAGATAAAAACTAGAATCAGGACAGAAAATCCATGTACAACTTGTACTTCTAGGCCCTGATATACCAACCCTATTGGGCCTTCTGAGAATAAAGCCCAATCGAGCAACATGTAGACTAACTTACACTTAATTATTAAGAAAAAAAAAAAAAAATTTTACACTTAATATAGACATACACAATATGTTTCTATATGATCTTTAAATCCCTTTGCCTGTCCTTGTGGCATGCTAATATAATTTTCAATTCTAAAGAATATTGGTGGTAGATGAAGAGCAATCCTCAAACATAATTTCGGATCCCTCATGAAAGCCATCCAATCCTTCGGCCATGGAGTGTCAACTAGTTCATATTTATTTACATAAAGTAGACAGTTTAAGAAAAAAATAAGTATTTTGAGCATTATTAAACTACTATATAGGAAGCCCCGATACTAACAAATGGTTCAATAATGAATGGTGCGACTGTCATTTAAAATTGAGTGTCATGTCCATTTTTAAATTTGTGTTCAATTAGATTGTGGGAGATCGAGGGTAATAAATTATAGATACATTTATTATTATTGTATATGAGTATAATTGATCGATCCAATAACCACAAACACATGCATGTGACATTAATTAATTGAGTAATTCACGGGACATTTTTGCTATGAATCCAAGTGGAACAATTTTATTTTTGTTTCTATTAGAGTACGTAGTCATAGTCAATAGGGCAAATATATGTGAACGTCCAAACTCCAACCAAACTATGAGTGAATTTAATTTATTGCAGAGATTCAATAATTAACTCAACATTGCAATGAATAAATAGAAAGCTACTATTTCCTCGTAATTTTTTTTTTTTTTTTTTTCCAATGTGAGGTTGTAGTTCAAAATTCTACCAACATGTTAATTAATTAAGTTATTGAGGGTTTGTTCCGTTAGGTGAACGACAAATTGATAGCGAAAAGAAAATATTACTATTCACATCCTATTTATAAAATAAATTTTAATATATTTTATTGAGAGAAACTTAAATATTATCATTAATAATGTCTTAAAATTGAATGACTTTCAAATTTTAACACGATTCAATTAATAGACAAGATATCATGTGTATAAATTTTTCACAATAATAAATAAACAAATAATAAAAATGTGGGTGTACTCTACTTAGTTTAAGAAATTTTGTTCTGAAGGGCAAACTTGTATTTTAGAAATTTATAAATTGAAAGATTCTCCTCGATTAGTAGCCTTTCATTAGCTGTGGCTTTATTATCATAATTAGTATTCATGTGAATGAATGCTCCAGCTTCTACGTCCAACTGGAACCTAGCTTTTTTATATATATATATACATATATATTTAAGAAATAATATAGAAATATAGTTGCTGATATAAAATATAAATTTTATGAAATTTTATGGTGTTTACAACCCATAATCAATTGATAAAAAGAGAAAATTACTGCAGGTCACAAGGACTATAAATAATTTACAAAAAAATTCATTGAAATCACTAAATTATATAGAAACCTCAAGGGACTTTTTTTATATTATTTGTATTAAGGAAATGCCATATTTATAACAAAATATATTTATAAAAAAAAAAGTTATATTTACAACAACATCTTAACACGGAATTAATCACCATTTACAACATAAAAAGCCACATCTTTTTTGGGATGGAAATATTTACGTAAGTGACACATAATGTCGATTACCCATGGAATTTCGTGTGTACTTTTTAATGGAAACGACTTTTTTTTTTGTAATATATATTTAGAACATTTAAACACTTGACGATTTATGTCATATTTATAACAATATTTAAACACTTGGATTTTAAGCGTAGATATTTACAACCCAAAAAGGTTAGATTTTACGATAGAAAAATGCTAGATTTAAAGTGTTATATTTATAACAAAATTTAAAATCATTATTTACAATAGAAAAATCTATATTTATAACAACATTTAAAAACCTGGATTTTTTTTTACATATAAATAATATCAAAAAATCTCTTAAAATTTTTATGTAATTTAATGATTTTAGGGACTTTTTTGTAATTATTTCTAGATCCTTGGAATCTACACTTAGTTTTCCCTAAAAAATAATATAACGTGTAAGTAGGGGTACGTGGCATGACGTCATGAATGACGAAGCATCCTCGGTTTTGGCCCCGCCCCCTTGCAAATAAAGTGATTAAAAGGCTTGCGTGAAAGAGCCTTTTGTCCCCCATTATTTAATTTATCGTTTAGTATAAGGCGATTCAAATATTCTAATGTATTAAAAAATTTATTACTTTTTTTCATAAATTTTTTTAATTTAAAGGGATATATACAGTAGATATTACTATTATTAAAAATTTGAGAAAAAAAAGTTGGGGAAAAAAAATGAAAAGTTCCTGCTTTTAGATAATTTTATTTCACAACATGGAGAGATTTGAAAGGCACTTTGTGGTGGCTTCATTAAATTGTGAGGCACACTTCCCTACTCCTCAAGGCCCCTACCCTACGCCCCCCACTTGTCTTTAATATAATCCCCCCTCCATTAATTTTCTACTTTTGACCCATAATATTTATAAATAAATTATTTCCCCTACCCTACTCGCTATATGATCCAAACATTGAGGAAATTATGAAATATTGTGATTCCTAGTCAAAATTGATGAAAGGGGCGGCGGCTATCAAAATTGAGGACATTACGCCAAGTGGTGTCATTGTTATTCGATATCATATATATTTATAAGTTTTTGTTTAAATATATATCAATATATTAGGATGATTATGAGATGAATTTTTAACTTTACCCTCATTTATAATTGGGTACCTTCAACTCTTTTTTCTCTCTCTATTTTCATTGGTACAATTAATATGGGCAAAATTGTCACAATCTCATTTATTTGGTCAAAGAGGACTTATAAATATGACCAAATTTTTTTAGTCAAAAGGGACTTATAAATACGACTAGAGTAGTATATATATATATAAGGGTATATTTTTAAGTTACCGTTGGGAAAAAAACATGTTTACGTAAGTCGAGACAAAACTTCTATCACAAACTTACCTCGTATATCATGAATCACGTTGGAAAAATAGTATCTACCGCTAATCCAGACAAACACTTAATTAGTTGGAAACTTGCTTCAAGTCGGCTCCTTTGGATCGGGGCTCTTATTCACGGGTAGGGGTATTCACGAGATGGGATGGGAACGAGATAGGCCCACTAATAAAAAAAAAAAAAAAAAAAAAAAAAAAAAAACTTTAAGCACCATCTCATTTAGACGGGTTAAAAGGATGATGTCTAAAAAATATAACCGGTGAGTTTATAAATATAAAGAATTTTTTAAACCGGTTTCTTTAATATGATGTCTAAAAAATATTATTTAAACCGGTTTCCTAAACAACCGGTCTAAAAAGTTAAAAACAAAAACAAAATATCTATTACTTTTAAAATCGGTTGTTATAAATAACCGGTCTAACAAATTTTAAATAAAAATAAAATAAAATGCCTATTATTTTTAAAACCGATTGTTACAAATAACTAGTCTAAAAAGTAAAAAAGAATGTTTATTACCTTCAAGACCGGTAATAATTAGAAACAATTTGGAGTTTAAGTGTATAACCTTATACATCTTAATTCTTATTTTCACCGGCCCTTTTATTGTTCTATTTCATTCATTTTATGAAAATTTATCGTAATTATTATTTTAGTACATTTTGTTTCCTATCACCTCATCATATATTCCATTCCTATATTATTCTTCAAACAACCATATGAGCCACTACTTTTCTCTCATAGTTGTATTAACATCAAAGCAGTGCCGCCCCAATGAATTAAACTTCTTGAATGTAAAACTTTCTCAAAGCTGAAACGAAAAGTTTTTATTATTTGATTTTTTTTTTTTAATTGAGGGCATGCCCTAGTTAATTCCATCCAAAATAATATATTCTATAGTATTCAGTCCTATATTTTTTCCCCAACACATTCAATCCTATGTAAGACTTTAACTCGTTTTTGTCACTTAAATTTATAATTTTTTTTGAAATATCTTTTTTAATTGCGCTTTACAATGCATAAATAACTAGTTCAACTAATTTTTCAATAACCCCAAATTAGTTATATGATCTATTATATTGAGGAGAACATATGGGAAAAAGTATATTTAGGACAACATGGAGTAAAAAATTAGTCTTTTTATAAATTAGTCAAAACCAACATAATTGTTGGATCATACTAGATAAATCGATTAGAGAAATATGTAAATATGGGCGGTTAACTTTTGAAAGGTGATAATAACAACGATATATGTGGGGCCAAAAAAGTAGCACGGGAGGAAAATAAGATCAAAGATGTGATCTTGGAAACTACCCATGATGCCATATTTTGAGGGGCTTCATTTGATGAGAAAGAAACCGACGTCCGCCGTGTGACCTCGGTAGTGATAAAGGGGGCTTCCTCTGATGAGAAAGCATCGGAGGCTGGAAGGGGGAAGCTCGAGAGTGACATTGAAACCACTAAGAGGTTGGGGTGATGGGTGCCGATCCCGATGGTCATGGTGGTATCATTTTTGTCTGAGTTTGAATAAGATTAAAAATATTTTTAAGATCGTCTGTGTATACAACTGGTCTTAAAAGTCATTTTTTACTTTTAAAATAGGTTATTTTAAACAATTGATAATAAAAGTCTTACTTTTTAGATTTTACATCTTAAAAAAATTATTTAAAAATTGATTTTTAAGATTGATTAAGAAACCGGTTTTAAAAGTAACATACTTTTAAACTAGCTATTCTAAAAAATGATTTTACTACTCTTAAAAACAATTTTTGTAGTAGTGGGCTATTCTACACCGGATCAGTTCCCTACCCATCGAAGGATGGGTAGGGAGCTTTTTCCCATCTGGACCATTTAGATGGGATGTGAACGGTTTGAATTTTTTTTTTTTTACTTTTTTTTTTTTAAAAAAATCATTTTAATGGGTAGAGAATCTAAAATAGAGATAATTTTTCAACTAATATATTTTTAAAAAGCGATTTTTTCATTTAAAAATTGACAATTTAAAAAAAAAAACCAAATCCGGGCCCGTCAGGATCGGAAAAGCTCTCCCTATCTATCCCAAAATAGGTAGGAAAAGCTGGTTCCATTCTACGCCCCATCCCGCAAAAGAGTGCAAGGACAACAATCCTGTATCGTGTCTTGTCAAATAGGACTGGGATGGAAACAAACGTCCCATTTATTTATGGGTTAAGGTGCGCATATTACCAAAAAAAATACAAAAAAAGGTGCAAAGACTCGAAAATTCGAAAAAAAGGCCCAAGATTTGAAATTCGAAAAAGGCCCAAGGTGAGTTGTTAATGGAAGATCAAGTTGTTAGCGGTTTTTGATTTAGTCTTTAAAAATAAAAAATTTTAACAACTAAATCGGCAAAACGCTAACAATGATTAAATTTCATTAAAAACCTAGTTGACCGTTAGGGTTTTTATTGTCGAATCCTTAGGCCTTTTTTGAATTTTCAAATTGTTTGGGCCTTTTCTCGCAAAATTTTTTGGCTACTTTAGGGTAAAAATAAACGGAACCCTTTATTTATTTATGTTTTTTGAGGATCTAGAGCATCATATTTTTCTTCTTTTGAACTTATAAAAACTAAAATGTATGTGTATAAGTTGGACAATAAGTCTAGATGATTGAAAATATATATTATAAATATGTTATCATCCTCTCTTATCATTTTTAGATCAAATGCATAATAAGAAATTAAATTAAAACTTAAACTTAATAAGAGCAATGACATATCATAAACATTTATAGTATTTTGTAAAGAATTAGACAAGCATGTGTAAGAGAAGCTGAGAGAGAGCGTAGTGAAGTAGTGAACCAAGACGGTGACACACTGTGGTAGTGATTGTGAAGGTTTATTAAATTTTTATAGTATTTTTATATTAAAGATATCACCAACATATGAAAGTATCATTTTATATGACTAAAATTTGTCTAAAAAGATTATAATGATAATATTTTTTATATAACCAACATCTATCTAAAAAATACTAGTTATATATTTAATAGAGTATTATATATTCTTGTAAAAAATTTAAAAATAATAGATATAAAACAAAAGGTTAAATAACATTTTTGCTTACCGAAAGTATTAGTAATGGACACTCAATACTTGGAATTTTTTTAGTATCATTTTTCCCCCGAAAGTTTACAAAAATGAGTAAATATGTCCCAAAAGTTTTTTTAGGAGTAAATTTATCTCGAAAGTTTTTTATGAGCAAATTGCCTTAAGTTTATAAAGAAAGCAACGATCTAGTTAAGATCAACTGATCGGTAAGATTATAAGTTTTTAAACTTTAGGGTAAAAATGATATTAAAAAAACTTTAATTCTTGAGTATCTCCTTTTTACTAATACTTCCATAATAAAATTGGTATTAATCCTAAAACTAATAATAATATATGATTTCAGTCCCAACAAAATTACGCAACGAAACAAAGCCTGTCACGCGTACCATCATGTCCCATTAATAATTTTATATTCAGGATGTGATTGTCCTTCCCAGAATGGGACGGCTAGGATGAGACAGAAGTGAATATGAGTATATATCCATTTATACATATATAATTTTATTATTATATGGATTTTGGATATCACGTAATATGTTTGGCTGTTACTTGCAACACAAAGTTTACGTACATTCACGGCTGCGCCTTATGATCAAAACCTCTCCTTCTTTAATTTTATTTGAGAGAAAAAAAATATATATAAAAAAGACAAGTTATATTATAATGAATAATCTAATAGCTAGTAGTTTATTAATTTATAATAATTTATCTGGGGGAGAGAGAGATTTGGGTGAGAAGCATCCTTCACATGGCCTGCCCTTTTATTTATATTATTATTTGTAGTAAATTAAGCTGAGCCTTCTGTACGTTGGCTATAATAATATATTTATTGTTCACTCATTCATTAATCTGATTAGCGACCATGTATTAATATTCATTTAATCATAATTATTAACTAATAAAAAACCGAATCTGTCACGTACATGAGAATAATGAGCTGGAGCGTGTTGACCTTGAAGTCAATACTGGGAGATCTAAATTAATTTCTTGTGAATTTTTTGATATAGAAATACATAAACGACCAATTGCAGAAATGGATGATACTTGAAGGCGGAGAAGGGAAGTGGAGCAGAACCCTAGACGGCGCGTGAGTTTATGGCAATTGGCAAGGAATGGCCAACATGATAGTAACGCAAATCTAAAAATATAATTTGGCCTGCCATGTTAGGTTACATAAAAGGTAAGAAAAAGAAACAAATAATTAAAAGGTCTAGTTCTGAAAAGGCTTAAAGGTGGAAAAGTTCTGAACAGATAAGTGTCTTTAAAACTTGAACACCTCGAAATTAACACATATATAGTCGGGATTAAGGGGAAAGATATACATGTGTTTTTAAAAAAAAAAGTATAATAAGTATTTTTTATGAGTGGAAAAGTGATTATGTGGTTATAAAAGTTGAGTAAAAATATTCATTAACTGTTAGTTTGACTTTTTTGTATTCTTAAAGCCGATATTAACGATTTAATTTAAATTTTATCTCAAATTTGTGCAATAAACAACTGGAAAAAATTTCAAAAATTGGTATAGATATTTTAGAAATTATAGTTTAGCCCGTCTCTCTCCCAATCTCAATCTTACCATTGGGCCACTTATCTCCACCTCTTCACTGTTGTTGTCGCCTTTCTGTAATTTTCAAAATTATTTGGGCAATTTTCTATAACTTTATTTAGTTCTTTATTGCTAAGATGAAATTTAAGTGAGTCATAGTATCTGTGAGAGAGAGAGAGAGAGATAATTAAATAATTAGCATACTCGAATTTCAACCATGTCAGTTTTAGGTAAGGAAGGAAAGACTGAAGTGTCTGATATGCATACCCTCTTTTTTTTTAAAAAAAAAAAAAAAAAAAATTCAAGTGGTTTTTAATATTAATTACCCTTGTTAATCATATTAAACCCCCATGTCATATTAATCTTTACCCACTCATTACCCTTATTAAATATGAGCATATAAGAAAAAATACTTAATAATCATCTGATTAAATACCTTATAAAAATGATAAAAAATATCTTTTATATAATCTTGATAAAGGATTAGAATTTTGGAATTCACAATTTCATGTTAAAAAATCAGGGAGGTGTTTGCGGTATCATCTGAGCTACAAAGCACAAACATTTTGCATACATATATGTTACCCATGAACATCATATTTTTTGTTGTTGTTGTTAAAAATAATTTAGGTTAAGTTATGTCATGAGACTCAGAAAAATTGAGCAATCCTCTCAGCTCAACAAGCCTTATGGGCATCGTATTTATGGATTACTGATGAATTATACGCCAAATCCTTATGAATAAATATGAACCCGGTTTTGTGTATCTTTCTTTAACTACACTTCTTTTATTATTTATCTCTAATATGACGTATTACTTGTCTATATCAAATAATAAAGGTTAGATTTTAAACCTATATCCTTATTAGCTGCGAATCTTATCATCATCATCCTTATCTTTTTCAAGCAAATTAAGGTGTAATAGTTCCTTAATTACCATTTGTTGAGTATTAATAATTGAAAACACGACCTCTCTGATAGTGGTTACGTACGATAAAATATGATTGATTGGAACAAAACACCTATACCCTGCCCTTTTTTGCATTTCGTGCATATCTCCAACGTTGTCACTCATCATTCAACCAAATTAATTCCATACTTTTTTGTTCTTTTTTCCAATCTGCTCTTTCCTGTGCGTCTTCTTCATTATTTTATATCCATATGCATAATATATATTTAGTTTCTTTTGTTCTTTTTTAATAGTTGGGTGCGCACATACAATTAACTTAATCATTTTCACTATCCACATATTATAATTATTAAACCCTAGGCAAAGATCTTTCACTTCCTCTTCCATGTACAGCAAGCAACATTCGACTAAAGCGTTTAAATCCACAGCAAAATTTTAACTATAAATTTGAGGTATAAAAAATTACAAATATGCACTAAATTCTCAACAAGAATGAATCGGATCAACAAAAATACTCCTTCTGGTCCTAGATATAAGATAAAATTATTTCTTTTTTTAAGAGATTAAGGATGCTAACTAAATTACTTTATAGTATTTATATTTGTCATTTTTTATATAAACTATTTTGCCTAACTTATAAATTGATATATAATTTTAAGATATACAACATATAATCTGATTAAGTAACCTATTTAGCTTTCTTAATTTTTTTTAAAAAAAAAAATCAATCATATGTTTTATATATAGAATCGAAGGTAGCACAACATATCTGAAAAATAATTTTATTTGTATCTTTCATCCTGGTGAGATCATGTTAATTATGATTTATTATATTATACAGCAATCTAGATAGATTGTAGAACAAGTTAAATAATTTACTAATCACAAGTAAACCTAACGACGTTCTACTTTAAGAAGAAGAATACGGCCTGTTAAGATCGTATAGGGTATTGACCTACCTACTAAAAATTCAAACTAATTAAGCTGAAGGGGTCAGGACTTGATTATAATTTTTATTTTGATGTTACTATTATATATGCGATTTGTTAATTAGTATATAAATAAACTAATAATTATTGGGTCCACGCGATAAATCTAGGAGGCTTGAGATGTGAAAGATATATTATTTTGTAGCTAGGTACGATATTCATTCGGATTTGTTTTGTTATATTATTACTGATATCCTGAAAATCTGATTCAGATCTTTGATTTCTCTTCGATTGTGGCTTCCCTGGATTGAAGATATATGCTGGGCAGATAGAGATAGTCATTAATAATAAATAATAATTAAAGAGAAGGGGAAATTAAGGAAAGCAATATATGATATGATACATTATGCACATTGGAAATAATATGTGGGGATAATTAATATGTTAGGGAAATTGTAAGTGCAGAGTAATTAAGCATCATCAGCACACGCCAGTTTAAAAAGAAAATTAAGGTCTTGTTTGTTAGGAAGAAGATTGCAGAGTCCTCACATATGGATGGAAGATGAAATCTTCCTAGAAGATTGTGAGCACATTCTCATTTGGTCCCTTTCTTCTTCCTCTTTTCTCACCGTCTCATGTCGAAAACTGTGGATGACCACCACGGTTGGAACGCCTGGATGTTGGGATGAAAAAGGAGGGATTTTTTTTTTTTTTTTTTTTTTTTTCTCGATGTAAAGGGTATTTTGGGAATTTCAAGTTTTATATTTTAATTT
Source organism: Acacia acuminata (assembly GCA_019022655.1). NCBI lineage: Eukaryota > Viridiplantae > Streptophyta > Magnoliopsida > Fabales > Fabaceae > Acacia > Acacia acuminata. The sequence goes on from JAFJYI010000023.1 coordinate 1,190,540, forward strand.
TTAAAAATTATAATCTTCCAAAATTAAAGGATGTTAAATAAAAATAAAGGATGTTAAATAAAAATTGTTTTCCCCCCCTTAGTTAATGGTATGAGTTAAAAAGTCATGTTTCGATATCATTACAGTGCTAAAATAGACTAAATATTTGGGAAGACAAGAATTTGGCTGCGGGCGTGCCATAATCCTCTAATTTTCTAACTTTAATGGCAAAAGGTTGTTTACTTGTTTATAAAAATGATCGAAGTCGTGATCATGGACTCTGATACTAATTATTAGATGAATCACTTAGATTAGGTTAAAGTAAAATGCTTTGCATGGCGTACGTTTTCAAATTGTATTTTGTAGAATGAATAGTTTGGTTCTGACTATAAAAAGGAATAAAGCGATTATATATATATATAGTATTAGGTGTACATAATCAATGGGGATATGTGAGATAATCAAAGTGGAAGAGAGCCAAACCAAGACGAGAAAATGAGGATTGATTCATTGAATTTAAGTACAGTAATTAATGTGTTTAAATTGTAAGAAACTGATGAGTTCACATTCACATTAAGCTCCAATTAGTTGCTGAGGGGCTCATATATATATATATATATATATATATATATATATCCTTCTGTTCTGATCACCTTTTCAACATTCTCATCATGACGCCTTATTAGTGGGTGTGATTTCCCAACTGTAATTATATACCACCAAATTAATTAGACCCTTATGGATGATAGGATATATACAATGCTGAGGTACATTGTACTCCTCCGATCTCCACCTGTGATTTATGTATTATTGTGTTGACTTTATTTTTATAAGATATATTGTACTGCCTTTGACCTTGGTCCTACTGATTACTGATTATAAGTCATTTCTTGGATGTTTTACATATAGATTAAGAAAAAGTTACGTGAAAGCTTTTTTTATAAATGAAAAATTGTGAGTTCAATCTCGTTTATAATTTCATGTTGTTTGTGTTGGTCTCTCTGATTTTATTTATCTTTTATTTTAAAAAAAAATCTATCTAAATAAACAGGACATATATAAAGTATGTAACTTCTTGTTACAGAAATGAAAAAAAAAGTTCAAAAAAGATTTTATTTATCTTTTATTTTAAAAAAAAATCTATCTAAATAAAAGATATGCACGTCGGATCATGAAGGCATGCTTTTATTTGCGTCAAGACATAATCAAAAAAGGTCGAGTTAATGGCGTTTTTAAGAAAGTGAAAATCAATGGCGCAATGGCAGGTGGTTTGGAGTTTTGACGTTCATATTAATTTTGTATCAAACACGTAAACTAGTGGTTTCTTTTCTTTAATAGTATTATCCGTGTCCATTCAGCATTCATGACTTTTCCTTCCTAATACAAGTATCTTTTTTGAGATTCGAAATTAAAATATAAAGGATCTAGTGCGGCCTTATATAGTTAGATCAACTCTATATTAATAGTACTTTCTATAGCCTGAACTAATTTTAATTACTACCTCAAACCCTTAATATAAGATCCTATTTATAATATCAATTTATTTTAAGTTTTTAAAAATACTTATAAGAAGAGTTTTGTCTCTCTTTCGCAAAAGTGCTTAAAAAAAACTTTTCTATATTTCTCAAACATGCATGGAATGCAAAACAAAGTCTTATATTAAAAACTGAGGTAATATGTTGTAGTAATTTCTCAGGTCTTATTTAAATACATGAGAACAAATGAATTACTCTGAAGCACTTGTGGGTGTCTGGGAAGCCTTTTTTCGTAAGCTAGATAAGATTTTTATCACATACTTACATAGTAAATAATGAAAACACTTTAAGAAAGTTAAAAAAAAAACAAGTATAATATTTTCTGGTCCTAATTATAAGACCAAATTAACAATTATGGAAGCTAATTAAATTACTTCAGAAATTTTTTAAATTTTTTTTAAACTAAAATATTTATAATCTAATTAAATTACTTCATTTAAAATTTTTATTTTTATTTTTTTCTTCAAATAAATTAGTTTGCACCATAAAGATAGAAAGAGAAAAGAAACTAATAAACTAATATATAATCTAATGATACATAATATATGATATAATTAAGTAATTTATTTAACTTTTTTAATCTTTTAAAAAAGATCAACACGGTTAATTATGACGAGAGAGCTAATTAATTTGAAAGGTGAGAAGGGGCGGAGGAGGAGAAAGAGTGAAAGCGACGAGATTGCTGGGCCAATATGACTATGTTTTGCAGGTTTGGCAAATCTGTGCCCGCCGTAGGAAGAAGGTTGCAATGAAAGAGAAAGGAACAAGAGATGAAGATTATGACTTGTGAGACTACGAGAAGGATAGAATATAGATTAATAAAATGGGCGACTAGACTGTTTCACTCAATGATCACGTGGCAAAAGGAGCGAGCTGGCCATTCCGACTCAGAATCCCACCTGCGCACATATTTCAGTGCCTACCCACCCAGCAGCTAAGCCCTCCTCGATCAACCTCAACTACTTCTTCTTCCCGAGTTCCAATCTTTCATTTTTCCCTTCCCTTTCCCTCCTTCACTTAATCACTTTCCCAGCTTCACAAGCAACCCTCCATCGACACAATGACCAACAACTAGGCCCCTCCCTTTTATTTTGTGGGGGACGAGAGAGAGAGAGAGAGAGAGAGAGAGAGAGAGAGGCATGCTTTGTCGGCCATTTAAGCTTCACCCCTGAGCTCTTTTCATCCCCCATAAATATCCTTTCCACTTTCCACTCACCACACCATACTTATACTGATTCACACCACGTTCCCTTTTTTTTCTGCCTTTCCTTTTTTCCCTCTCCTCCTTTCTGCTACGCTTGATGGTTTTCTTTTCCATCGCTAAATAAAATCTGTACTTTTATCCATCTGACCTCCTGCAATAGGGGTTGGGATTCTTGTTCTGAAGAATATCTTTGCTGACTGATTGAAGATCCCACACTTTCTGTGCCCAAAAGGCAAATCTGGGTATATTCTATTCTTGTCTGCTGATTCATGAATTCCACGGTCTTAGCGTTTCCCTGTCAAGGAGTTGATTCCAAGTGTTGGAGATGCTTTCTTTATTATCTCTTATTTGATGAGTAACGGTATTATGGTAGGCTTTGATAGGTATGTATGTTAAAAGCTTTCTTTTACTTCATCTCCTTTCTTTCCCTTTCTAATGAAATGGACATACAGATTAGAATCTGCTTGTGGAAATTTCTTTCCAATTTGTCGTCTGTGTCAACTCTGAATTTTGAGATATTGCTCCCTTAATTAATATCCACCACTAATAGCTGTTTACCAAATTTCTAATTTAATCATAGAAAAAAAATAAAAATTGCCAGGGCTCTTTTTGTATGGAATTGGGGGTTAGGCAGAATGAATCATGAATCATTTTCGTGTATGATTTACACAGTTTCTGGTTTGTTTGTTTCCTTTAACTGCAATATGAAGCATTTGGGCAGTGTCATGGATTTGAATACTCGGTTATCAACCTGCAGATCTCTTAAAAGTTAAGATGTCAAGGAATTTCAATAAAAGGAGAGCGTTGGAAGACAGGTGTTCTGGTATTCTCCTATTATTCACTTTACTTCTTTATACTACAGAGGGATTGAACACAGAGGGGCAATATCTGCTCGAGCTGAAGAGTAGTCTTCATGATGAATCCAATCACTTGGCAAATTGGAAGTCAGCTGATGAAACGCCTTGTGGATGGTCGGGTGTAAATTGCACTTATGACCATAATCCAGTGGTCTGGTGCCTTGATTTGAGTTCAATGAATCTTTCTGGAACTTTAAATCCTAGCATTGGAGGTCTCACACATCTAACTTATCTCAATCTTGCCTACAATGCGCTGATGGGAAATATACCCAATGAAATTGGAAATTGCTCGAGCTTGGAATTTCTTTTGTTGAACAATAATCGATTCAGTGGACAAATTCCTGCTGAATTGGGAAAGCTGTCCCTTTTGAGAAGTTTGAATATTTGCAACAACTTGCTCTCTGGTTCTCTGCCGGAGGAACTGGGAAACTTGTCTTCATTAGTTGAGCTTGTAGTCTTCACAAACAATTTCACCGGTCCCCTGCCCCATTCTATTGGAAATCTAAAGAGTCTCACGACTTTGAGAGCTGGTGGAAATGGATTGTCGGTAGCTTGCCAAGTGAGATCGGTGGGTGTACGAGCATGGAGATTCTTGGCCTTGCTCAAAATCAGATAGGAGGAGAACTACCAACAGAGATTGGGATGCTTCAGAACTTAAGAGAACTTGTTTTATGGAATAATCAATTATCAGGGGTTATTCCTAAAGAGATTGGGAATTGTACCAGCCTTGAAACTCTTGCTTTATATGGAAATGCTCTTGTTGGATCTATACCTGAGGAGATTGGGAATCTCAAATCTCTGGGGAGGTTGTACCTTTACAGAAATAAGTTGAATGGAAAAATTCCAAGGACAATTGGGAATCTTTCTCTGGCATTAGAAATTGATTTCTCAGAAAACTCTTTGATGGGTGATGTTCCTTCTGAGATCAGCAAAATAAGTGGTCTCCAGTTGCTCTTTCTTTTTGAGAACCAACTATCAGGTGTTATACCCTATGAGTTTAGTAGCTTGAGGAACCTGACAAGGCTGGACCTATCCATTAATAATCTCACAGGTTCAGTTCCATTGGGGTTCCAGTACTTAACTCGAATGACTCAGTTGCAACTTAATGACAACTCTCTAAGTGGAAATATTCCTCAAAGCCTTGGATTTTATAGTCCTCTTTGGGTGGTTGATTTTTCTGACAATGAATTGACTGGAACAATACCTCCCCATCTATGTCGAAATTCTAATTTGATGTTGTTGAATCTGGCTTCTAATCGGCTGTATGGAAATATACCAACAGGCATCCTGAACTGTGAAACATTGGCACTGTTACTATTGGTTGAGAATAATCTTACTGGTGGCTTTCCTTCACAACTATGCCAACTAGTGAATCTTACTGCCATTGAGCTGAACCAGAACAGGTTCAGTGGTCCTATTTCTCCTGAGATTGGGCGGTGCCACAAGTTGCAGAGGCTTCATATTGCTAACAACTACTTCACATTAGAGTTGCCTAAAGAAATAGGAAACCTTTCTCAGTTGGTGACCTTAAATGTGTCGTCTAATTCTTTCACTGGACCAATCCCACCTGAAATTGTTAGATGCAAGAAGCTTCAGCGAATTGATCTCAGTCGCAACAGCTTTACTGGTTCCCTACCAGATGAGCTTGGAACACTGTCGCAGTTGGAGATTCTCAAGGTCTCAGATAATAAGCTTACTGGGCATATTCCTCCAACATTAGGTAATCTGCTTCGTTTGACTGCATTGCAGATGGGTGGCAATTTACTTTCTGGGGAAATACCTCCTGATCTGGGTAATCTCACAAGCTTACAGATTGCATTGAATCTCAGTTACAATAACCTTGCTGGAAGTATACCTGATAAGCTTGGCAATCTCTATATGCTTGAGTCTCTCCTTCTCAATAATAATAATCTGAGTGGTGAAATTCCCAGCACATTTGAAAACCTTTCAAGCTTGATGGGGTGTAATTTCTCATACAACAATCTTTCTGGACCTATACCTTCCATTCCACTATTTGAAAATATGGCAATTAGCAGCTTTATTGGTGACAATGGCCTTTGTGGTGCTCCTCTGCTTGGCTGCAACATTAATCCATCTTCTCTTTCTGGTCCTCCTATGAATAATGTTAATTCTTCTCGCACCAAGATCATCACTATTATTGCAACAGTCATTGGCAGCATTTCTCTCATTCTAATAGTATTCATTTTATATTTAATGAGACGTCCTCCCGAGCCTGTTTCCTCATTGAGGGATTCTGAGATTCCCTCCTCAGATTCAGATATCTATTTGCCTCCAAAAGATGGCTTCTCCTTCCATGATCTACTTGAAGCTACCAACAACTTTCATGACAGTTATGTTATTGGAAGAGGGGCTTGTGGAACAGTTTATAAGGCGGTGATGCCATCTGGGAAGACCATTGCTGTTAAATTGTTGGCATCCAACAGGGAAGGGAACAACATTGAGAATAGCTTCCAGGCTGAGATATTAACTCTTGGAAAGATAAGGCATCGAAATATAGTGAAGTTGTATGGATTTTGCTATCACCAAGGTAGCAATCTGCTACTGTATGAGTACATGGCAAGGGGTAGCCTAGGGGAGCTACTTCATGGATTTGCAAGTAATTTGGAATGGCCAACTCGGTTCATGATTGCTCTTGGAGCTGCAGAGGGTCTTGCTTACTTGCATCATGACTGCAAACCAAAGATCATTCACCGTGATATAAAATCAAACAACATTTTACTTGATGAAAACTTTGAGGCTCATGTGGGTGACTTTGGTTTGGCAAAAATCATTGACATGCCTCAATCAAAGTCAATGTCAGCAGTTGCTGGATCATATGGTTATATTGCTCCTGGTAAGCTGCTATTCTGTCTTGGTTTCTCCTTATATTTGTTTAGCCATTTAGTCACCATTGTCTATAATCTTTAATTCAGCTCATAACAGTTAACATTTTCTAATTCAGCGTTAGTTTCTCTTCCAACAATATGAGAACATATTCAACTTTTCACTTCATCATTTGTTGCATAGATGAATTGTCCTGGTGAGCCTATTCCACAACGTCTCAAGCAGCCTCCTTTATAGCCAAAAAAGGGGGCCTTGTTAGACATTAATTTATGATGCTCTCTCTTGTAACTTAAATGATACCGCTCCACTTTGTGCTCAGAAATTCACCTCCCTCTCTTTTAAATTCACCTATTATTTGAACTAGATTTTATGCCCCTGATCAGCAGATTTTATTTTTTATTTTGAATCTCTCCTGCTATTGAATTTTGATGATGCCAATAGAGTGAAGCCGGTTTCCTCGTTTCTATCAAATTTGTTGACAAAAGATAATTGATGCATGACCTGGTGATGTAGCAACACATAACCATATGCCATGCTTATGATATTACAGGATTAGATTTTAAAAAGACTTACTCAAACAATTCTCTAACCCTGCCATTGAAATGAGCGAACATGGTTGGATAGAATTCTAAACATGTCAACATTATCCTCCTTACTTTCTTAAGGCCCAGTTTGGTATACAAAATGGAATGAGATGGAGAAAGGAATGAAATTGAGGAAAAATTGATTTTGTAAACGAAAAATGTCTTCTATGCACTGAATGAAGGAAAATGTAATAGAAATGAGCAAGAATCGTTCAGTGGGCATAATAGATAGATGTCACATAGCACGATTTTTGTGCAATGAATTCCTTCTCCTTTTCCATTGGATATCCTAAAGGGGGCGTTAGTCTCACTTCGACAAAAACCAAGTTAAGCATAATCCAAGGAACAGTTATTATGATAACGAAACTATGGACGGATCTTCACTTAATGAAATTTTTGAGTTGAAGTATTTCACATTTTTGGAAGTTGTGAAGTTTTTCACCTGTCTGTCAATTGTGGTGTACTGATGTTTCTATGATCCTGTGTGGCAGAATATGCATACACCATGAAGGTCACTGAGAAGTGTGACATCTATAGCTATGGAGTTGTGCTGTTGGAGTTGCTAACTGGAAGAACTCCGGTTCAGCCGCTAGAGCAAGGAGGCGATCTGGTGACATGGGTCAAAAACTATATCCGGAGCCATAACAACACACTGTCCTCTGGTGTGCTTGACAATCGTCTCAATCTCCAAGATCAAACCACTGTGAACCACATGCTCACTGTCCTCAAAATTGCTTTGCTCTGCACAAACATGACCCCTACGGATCGCCCATCGATGCGCCAAGTCGTGTTGATGCTCGTAGAATCCAACGAGCGAGAAGGAAACTTGGCCAATATTTCTCCATCTCGTTATGAGGGTCCCACTTCCAATGATGAGCAAAGGAGTACATGAGAGGTGATTGGACTTTTATCTTTCAACTTTATTAACAAAAAGATGATTCTTTTTCTGCTGCTCAGCTCATAATTGTCGTTGGCAAAACCAGAGAAAATATAGAAGATTGTAATTCTTGTACATTCTTTCGTTAGAGTATATATAAATGGTTGGTTGCCAAGACTATATAATTTATGTAATTTTCTTCTGGAAATTCAGTATAGCAACATTGTATTTCTGTACAGTTGGCAATACCATTACTGGACCTGTATCTTGGATTACGCTTTCCCAAACTGATTACTGAACCGTTAAATTTACTTTATTCCAACCAACAGATTCCAGTTCATGTTTGGCTCTAATACTATGAATTGATATTCGGCATCAACCCCATTTAACTTGCTCATTCCATTCCAAAATATAAGCTTAAAATTTAAGAATAGGTCCATCCCAAAAACATATAAGCTGCGTTTCAATTTTATCTCAATATTTAGCTTTTTTTTTTTTTAGTTTTTTTTTTTTTACCCTGGCTGATTGTATACATTTATTGCATACTTTTTGACTAGTGCGTGTGTGTGAATTGCATTAATTAAGATGGTAGATGAGATTTATATTTATGAGGAAGGACATTCAAAACAAATATACTCCCTCCAGTCCATAATATAAATCGCTTCTAAAAGAATGGTTTGATCCATAATATAAATCACTTAGAGAGAAATTAATGCTTACTCTCTTTAGTCCTTATTATAAGAAAACAACTGCAATTTCTCTTAAACTAAGGAAGGGCGGTTAAGTCATTAAATTTGTATTCAGTTGATAAATATTTCCAAATTTATCCCTACTTTATTAGGGGGAGAGAGAAACATGCTGGTTGGATTGAAAATACAAATTTAATGGGGGAGAGAGAGAGACACATGCTGATTGGATTGAAAATATACAAAATATACAACTAACTTTTTCACAAACCAATAAAAAAAAGCAGGTTAAAGGGGGGGGGGTTGGACAATTTAAGTAACTTCCAATATTACCCCTACTAATTGCACTAAACTCTAATATTATATTAATTAACTCTCACACACTACTCTCATTAATTATTGGCCCAACATGAAAACAAATAATTAATGACGAACAAGTATAATTATAAAAAACCAAATAAATCAATGGAGGGGGTACAAACTTAATGGAGGGGGAGAGAGGAACATACTGAATGAATTGAGAATGCAGTAGTCAATGAAGAAATATTGGCCCAATAAATGACGGTATAATGGGAAAAACCCAATAAATCAATCGGTTAGAGGTAGTTGGTGCTTTGTAATAAAGACAAAAAATTCTTGACAGTTGGTGCCTTATAATAAAAACCAGAGGAAGTATTTGTCAATTTTGATTGTGTAACTAATGTTTAATTATGACTTTTTGTATTTCTCTCTCTCCTTCAATACCTTATTTAATATGGGTGAAGTTGGAAATTTCTTCTAATAATTTAGGACAAATTTAATGAGTTAACTATCATTTCTTGATTTATATGAATTAGTTGAAGTATGTTACATATGGATGATGAAGAGAGTATAATACTTACATGTTTTATGATTTTAACTACTTTCTTGATAAACCAAAAAAATGATCATTTGAAGTTTATATTTAAGGAAGGTGGGGGCCTTAGTTAAAAAAAAAAAGAAGAAGGAAAGTGGTGAAATAATCAAGTACTCTCTCCATTCCTTACAAGAAATGTTTAACCAAATCTCTCAAAAATAAGGAAATTATGATAATAATGTTTAACCAAATCTCTCAGATTAGAACTTAGTGGAGTTAGCATTTGAAATTATGGGGAGAAAAAAAATAAGGAAATTATGATAATAAGGAGGATTTTGATCGTAAAGTGAAAATATTTAAAGTTTATAAGGAAAAAGCATAATTTCCTAAATTTTTAGGTAAAATTCTATAATTTTGGAGGCGGGAGCCATAATAATTCCACCCTTGATCGTAGAAGAGAGAGAATAATAAATATGGTAGAAGCAAGAGTAATAAAGATGATTGTATAAAGAGAAAATATTTAAGACAATCATCTTTATTACTCTTATGAAGAAATAAATAAAAGATAAGACATTCTCTTAATGTTTCTTATAAAAAAGAACTAACGGAACATGTGTGATGTTTGTTTCTCATAAAAAGGAATGGAGGGAGGTAGTATTGGAGAAGAAGGAGGGTTTTATTTAGTATGAAACTATGAATGAAGTTAATTGGATTCCAGTTGAAGCAATCATCAATGACATGACTTTTCCTGCCGAGCTTGTCTTGCCTTATTTGCCAGACGCAGGCAGGGCATCAGCATGAACGGAGAAGATGAAGAAGATGCTGTCCCAGATCTTCACCTTTCTGCTTGCAATGAACGGTGAGATCTAAACTACCTTTCAGAACATTTATCATCCTCACCGTTCTTCTTGGAATCTTTAAACTTGCTTCACTACCTGTGGCTGTTCCTGCTATCACATCACCACGACACACAGCTCTGGTGAATATCCAAGGCAAAACCATTTTGGTTATGGCTGATTTTGATAGAAGCCTTTTTTTTTTTTTTTTTTTTTTTTTTAATTACGGGATATATTTTTAATGGCGTACGGGATTATGATTAATGCTATACTTTAATATATGGGACTTTGATAAATGGCTACTCACTTAAATGCATATTGTTCAAATTAAATGCGTTATATATGAACGCGTTTAATGCGCCGTATTCTTGACTTCATGCGAATGAAGGATATATGTTGTCCGTCCAATTACCTTTAATAACATCTTGTTTTGCATTATTAAATTTATAAAAAAATGCCCAAGGTCCTATTTTTATCTTTATTAATAAAAAATATAAATTTCACAAGTTATTAGCTCATATGTGTCGGTTTGACCTCTATTTCTAATTCTGATTATATAAAATTAAGATAAAATGTAGAAAAAAAAAAAACAAAATTAACATCTAAGTGGTATATTTTTTCATGTGTTTTTAGTGCTCTAATTAAAATATTTCGTGGTCTACTTAGCACCCTAAAGTTTTTTGTTTTTTATTTTTTGTGCACCTAGCCATTTGAAACATATTTTTCTTAAGTAGGTGTACCCGGCACCCAAAATTATCTATTACTTCCTCCGGTCCTAATTATAAGACAACATTTAGGAGTTGGTTTTGGTCTTAATTATAAGACAACATTCTAACTTTTGTCAATTTTTTCCTAAAATACCCTTATTTTTATAGTCATTTGAAACATATTTTTCTTAAGTAGGTGTACCCCGGCACCCAAAATTATCTATTACTCCCTCCGGTCCTAATTATAAGACAACATTCTAACTTTTGTTAATTTCTTCCTAAAATACCCCTATTTTTATTCTTTCAAGTGTGTTTGATTTTTTGTGATTATATGTATATAGGTGTGTAGACTCTTCCTATTATTGAAACTTTTAAATTATTAGATTTTAATTTATTTATCGATCAACTGTTTGCCAATACATACACACATATATGAGACACACATACACACACACACACATAGACAAGCACATATATAAATACACACACATATATGTGTGTGTATGTGTGTGTGTGTATACATATATGTATATCTATGTGTGTATATGTGTGTATGCGCGCTGTCAATATCTGTGTGTGTGCGCGCGGGCATATATAAACACACATACAAATATATATACACATGTGTGTATGTGTGTGTGTGTCTATATATATGTTTGTGTGTGTGTATTCATATATATGTGTGTGTATATATGTATATATATATACATACACATATGTGTATATAGCAAGACCATTATTTCAATTAAAAAACGTGTGAAAAGGAAAATTTTAAGTCGGGAAGGTATGTGGTAGTGGTTGTTAATTTATTTTTACTTATGTCATTTTAAATTTATATAAGGGCATTTTAGAAAAATGAGTAAAATTAACTAATTTAACTTCTCTCCTTAATCTCTCCAAATTAGTTAAATATGTCCTATAATTAGGACCGGAGGGAGTACCTCAGATCCTAAATATAGAATAGAAACTTTGTCCTATATTTAGGGTTGGAGAGAGTAATTAAATTGTAATTGCACAAAAAAAAAGGTTTTAGGAGTAATGAACGCATCTAGAAAAAAATACTACTCCCTCCGGTCCTAATTATAAGAGCTAGTTAACTTTTTTGGAGAGATTAAGGAAGCTAATTACATTACTTTAGAGTATTTTTATTTTTTTCTTCAAACTAATTAGTTTAACTAATAAACTAATATATAATATAAGGATACACAACATATGAAATGATTAAGTAACTTATTTAGTTTCCTTAATCTCTCTAAAAAAAGTCAACTAGCTCTTATAATTAAGACCAGGTAACATTTTGGGTGTACCATAAGATATTTCAAGGCATTGATGTATCGGAAAAAAATACTTGGTGCCGGGTTAACCAAACATTTATATTTTACTCTAATATAAAATTGATTGCTTGTAATTTAATTAAAACCTAAGGAATATTTCGCACAAAAATATTTCTCTTTTTGTGAAAGAAATAAATAGTAACCCACGCATGATAGGGACGAATTAAAAACAAAATTAAAAAGGCGATATTGAAAGTATCATCATTAATTGGAATAATTCTAGAGGGAACCAAAATCTCAAAGCCCGTCTAGCTCAGTTGGTAGAGCGCAAGGCTCTTAACCTTGTGGTCGTGGGTTCGAGCCCCACGGTGGGCGATGTTTTGAGTTTTCTTTTGATTATTTTTAGGAAAATTTAGATATGTTTCAATCCCCGGGTCTGCGTTGACTTGTTTTGAAGCATGCTGTTTGTGCACAAGGGAAGAAACAAAGATGTAGAACCCCAACTAGATAGAGACTATACAAAAAGAAAAAACTGAAAAAGATAAAAGGCTTTGGCCTTCGAGCTATAGATGTACAAACAGGAGCTCGAGATTAAAAGGGACAAAAGCCAAAACTGCAAGCAAGCTCATTGAACAATTGAGATATTTCACTCACAACAGTCATATACATAATACTGCATAAACCAGACATACAACAGAAACGAAGACATATAAGTCAAACACAATATATTTTCAGGACATGGAGGCCATCAGGAGAACAGATCCTAATTAACTAAAGAGAGGCATGTGATTAATTCAGATGAGATCAGAGTGGCTTCAGATATATGCATGTGGATACATACATATCACACTTGTTTGAGTCTGTCCCTGATTGGGAAAAGATCAAGAGTCTCGAGGGTTCTTGTAGGCCAATATGAAGCACCTGGACTTACTTCCATCATCGTCTTCGTCCTCCAATCTTGCTTCATTGTCTTCTCCATCACTCCTCCTTCTGTATTATCAATTTTCCACCTGTAATCTATGCCTTGTTTTGATGATGCTTCTCCAGCTCCTCCCTGTTGCAACAAAAATGCATCAGTTTATATATCGTTTTTACCAATGATAAATATAAATAGAAGATTGCTTTTAGTATTCTTAAGTGATCAGTGCATGCAGTTTTAATTAAGTTTCAAACAAAGCCAACTGATGAAGTTTGAAAACTGAACTCACCCTACCTCTCTTGAGTTATAATTACATAATTAGAGTGATCAATTAACATATATCTAGTCCTAAATATGAGATCCAGTTGATTTTTTTTAGATATTAAGAAAAATAATTAAATTATCTTATAATATTTATATTTATTATTTTTCTCTAAACTATTTTAGCTAACTTGTAAATTGATATATAATCTAATTAACCATACACAACATATAAAATATAAAATGATTAAGTAACTTATTTAGTTTCTTTAATTTTAAAGAAAAATCATCCGGCGAAAGCTGATAAAATAGAGATAACATAAAAGTAGAGACTAGAGAGAGACGTATAGATGGGTAACCTGTGGAAACGAGGCAAGGGATCCGGAGTTGTAAAAGGAACATTGTTGGGAAGATGAAGAGTCAGTAACAAGAGACTGATGATCCATAGGGAAGTGATGAGAATAATGGTGATTATTATGGTTATGATTCATCAGATGAAGCTGATGATGAAGGTAATGGTTACAGAGCTGGTGGTAGTGGTGCTGCTGCTGCTGCAACTGAAGTTGCTTGTTCAATCTGCGGCGGAGTTTCTGTCTGTCCCTAGCCTTGTGATTCTGAAACCAATAGAAAACGTTCTTGCCCTCTATCTTGCCATAGAAAGAAAGCTGAGCTGTGATGTGTTGAATCTGGGACGCATTTGGAGTTCTGATCCCAACTCTGTACATCTCCTCAAGAATCACTAGCTGTTCCTGTGTTGGGCACCATCTTGATGAACCTCCACGACTCATCTCTCTCTCTCTCTGGTTATTATCTCTATATCTAGCGACTGAGATAGCAATGGAGTGCTTTGTAGGCACTGGCACATATATATAGAGAGCTAGGAAGAGTACACAGAAGGTCGACAAAGAAATAAAAGTGAATTTCATATCAAGCAAGAGAGAGAGGCATTTTATATTTGAAATGATAAAGTGATGATAAGCTTATTATTACGTTTGACAACAGAATGTGTAAGAGACATACAGGAGGAGGCAAGTCATCAGGTAGTGTGGTGTTTTGGACAATCAGACAAGTCAATCCCATGTGGGGACGTTTCTCTGTAGAATGCAAACGTAAGCCCCACCCACGACAAATCTGAGATAACTAGGGGTCTTACAATATAGGAAAAATTGCATTCACCGTATAGACTTAATTTTAGTGCACCCCAAACTACTGCACTCCTTGACTCAATAAAATTAAGCTCCGTTGATGAAAAGAGAATATAATGCCCTTACTTTATTTTTTTTTTCATAAGGAAATCTACAAAACAAATAAAGAGATTCAAAAGAAATCAAGGAGTTTACAAGGGCATTTGGCCATTCAAGAGACAAATGAAGGAATTTATAAAACAAATAAGGGCATTCACAAAATAAAAAAAGGGATTCAAAAGAACCTAAGGAGTTAAAAATATTTTAGTCATTATTTATAAGACAAATTATTTATAAGATAAATAAAGGGATTTAAAAATTAAAGTGAGGGAATAATTATCTTTTCACTAACAAAATTTAATTTAATTTTGATCAAAAGAGTGTAGTGAAGTTTTAAAATCTTTGAGGGCTTGATTAAAATAAACTTTCTTCCATTGAACTGACTGAAATTTTCCCTTCAATATATCTGTTGATCAAAAGATACCATAGTCTGAGCCGTCCACTCTTAGCATTGATGATAATCAGCAAGTCTCTGGTGGTCTGCAATGCATGCAAAAGGTTCAAACTTTCCTTATTCGAAACAGTCTCTCTTCTTTTTGTTGGTTAGTGACTTACTGTTTAATTTCTTGCTTATCTGTTACATGCACACCTACATACTCCATTGCCCATTACTGGAGTTTCAAAGTGCTAAGCTTATATTAATGCATGCATGCATGCATGCAGGAGCCAGTATTGTAGCAGCAAGAGAAACACAATTTCGAGAGGAACAGAAACAGTAAAAACCAACATTGAAAAAATTATCATTACACAATGACGGTGTGTGTGTGTGGTGTGTCTGTATTGAAGCATTAGTTTGACTAATGTGTAATGACGTTTTTGAAGATGGAATAATTGTTCATTGAAAGGAGGAGATCGAGAAGTAATTAGTCATTCATGAGTGATTGGACCGATCGTTAGGTTTTATTTGAGAAGTAACATTGTTGTGCTTATCCATACACCTCTTGAACTTTCTTTTTAAAGATATAAAAGATTTATCCGGGATTTTAGGTTTGTGGGTGCGTGATTAGTGTTTGACTTGTGAACTTTCGAAATTTTTTTAAGAAAAATTTTAAAGATTAAAAAACAAAAGAATATAAATAATAATAAAAAAAAGAAAACTTCAATTTAACATAGAAAAATAATAATGTCTTTTTATAAGTAAACTAAACAATTCACACTCTATGTCAATTTAGTAAGTAATCAGTAAATAATTTAGAATAAGATAAATTAACATTTAAAGGATAAAAGACAGTATTTGTAATCAATAAATTATGAGTAAGTAAACTAAATGAAAGGCATCTTTTTATATTTTTTGCGTCTCCTCCTCTCACTGAAGGGTTGCGTCGCTCAACTGGTAGAGTGTATTCTCTTAGGGTGTAGAGCATCCTTATGTCGCGGGTTCGAAGCTTTGAGGGTGCAGTTTTTGTGCAGTGTGTCTTATAAAAGGATGCGTTTCACTGTTTTGAAAAAAAATATATCAAAGAAGCGCGCGCTGGAGGAATCGAACCAGGCTCCCTATGCCAATCAACTTTGGAGACCAATAACCAATTAGGCTGCCTAGGCAACTTAATATAGGATTCCTTCAAAAAAAAATATATTATTAAAATTTTACTGTCTGCACTTGCCCACACTAACGCCAGTGTGGGTGCTGTGTGTGTACCCAGATGATATCTTAGAGGTCCTGTGACACACAGAATATACTGCTGAATTATAGACTGTGCCTGAGCCAGACACTTTGCGTAGAAATAAGTGTTCAACAGTCAGAAAATCAGTCTGATGATACATTATTATATCATCATTTTTTTCTACGAAATATCACATGATTATTACATAATTACAAGGCCTGTTGATTTGAAAGAGAAACGACAAGGTAAGACAATGGAGGAAGTGAATATACATACATATAGATGAGTAGAGCAAGTAAGCCAATTCAGTACGTGGTGTTTCAGTGACAAGTGAGTATGAGAATTGGGAAGAGACTGTTGAGGAAAACTGAGCCTCCCTAACAAATTAAATCAACGTCCCTCATTTCTGCAACCAATTAAATTACTGATATTTCCATTTTTGATATGATATGCTAAAATGCTGAATCCTATTCCTAGGCATGCAGTCTTCCCCGTACTACACTGTTTCATATTGACAAAACACAGAACAAAGCAACTGGTAAGTTGTAACCTTGGCTCCTATTTTTAATTGTGATGTCGACGTAGCAATTTGTACGCATGTCATTTCTTATTGCATTTAAGAGTCGTCACATGCTTTCTTGTAATTATTATTACTCATCCTTTGCACTCTCTCTCTTCCCTATTATATCACATGGCTTAACTAAGCACTCCCCAAATTTTGAGTCATGCATTTTCAAGTTTCTCTCTATGAAATTCAATTAAAAAATGGCAACATATTATGGTGATGGATCATTCGACTTGTCACGTATATTTATAACAAAAGTAGATTCCTTCTGGTTTTAAATATAAGAAAGGGTTGGTTGTTTCTAGAGAGATTAAGAAAGTAAATAAATTAGTTAATCATATTATAGGTTAGGTATCCTTATATTATATATCAGTTTATATGTTAAAAAAATAATTTAGAGAAAATATAATAAATATAAATATTTTAAAAAAATTAATTAGTTTTGTTCAATTTTATCTTATATTTAAGATTAGATTGAGTATTTTTTTGTCTGGCCAATCTGAAAAAAGTGGGGATTAAGGAAATATAATCAAACAATATCAGTGGCTTTTGACGATCTCAAATCACACATTTGAAGCTGGTCCTAATTATTAATAAATCATTACGACGTACCCCTCTTGGCTGTCCCATATACAGGATATTTTTTTTTTTTTTTGTATTCTTGATTCTTTTCATAAGATATTAGACAGTTTCATGGAGTATTAAATATGTTTTCCCATATATGTTCATATTTAATAATATAAGGCGAGCCAGTAAAAATTACTATGATATTAAAATAAAAGTAATATTATAAATTACTTGAATTTTATGAAAAATTTAATATTTTTAACTCTTTTTATTTATATATATATATATATATGTGTGTGTGTATATATATATATCATACCTCGTACCTTAATCTGGAATATACAGTTATTATCTCTAATTTATATCTATATATTCCACGAACGTCAAAATCTATAAAAAGCATTGTAGAAATAGCGATAGATTTTTCTTTGTAAGTTAGGCTTCGTGGAATCCTACCATGACTTGAAATGACAAAATGACATTTGGAGCTCTGCTCCAACACTATATATGCATATACATATGTTCGAACAAAATAAAGATAGGGATTCTTCTTATAAACTACATGGAGCATCTAGCTTTTAGTAGTAATACAAAAGTTTAAATTTATAATTACATCAAATAGTAGTACTACAAAAGGAGCCAGCAAGCTTTAAATTATTGAGAAAGCTCTTTACTGCTCAGCGTAGGTATAACGTCAGCAATACTATCTGAACCAAACAAATTTTCCGGTGAATAACGTCTCATTTATAGAATTTAATAAAAATACAGAAGAAAATAATTTAAACATTTTTATCCTTCAATAATAACAATATGACAATAAATTACAATTTCTACATCATATGATCATAATTAAAAACAGAACTATATGTAGGATCATGAATCAAATAATTCGAAATACGTAATAAATCGTTTTGTTAAACAAAATCAGTTAAACATAGTTGATCTCAAAGCTCGTCTAAAAGTAGGACTTCTACAGAACGGATGACAAGCGTGGACACATAGTCCATGAGGGTAACTAACCAAACGTAGCTTAAGGCCACGAAAACAAGCGTGAACACGCAGTCCACGATGGTAAGTAACCAAACAAGCACAACACGAGGCCACGAAACAAGCGTAGGTATAAGACCCATGAATAACAAGCGTGAGTACTATACCCATGAATATCAAGCGAACTCGAAGTTAACCATAGTGCATCAAAGATTAACAGTACTGCTGTTAGTAACCAACTTTTTGTATTCAGTCCTTTGAAAAATATTTTAAGAATGCATGGGGTCAGTTTAGTAATAAAAACTAAAAATATCTTCTAATACCAATTTCGTATAACGCGTGTTCTGTAACTAAGACCCCAACATAAAGTTCACAAACAATATCTCAAGTGATTTTCTTTAAACTTAAAACATGAATACTCATAGGAAACAAATGAAGAATAGGAGATTAACAAATAACATTAGATAAATTATTATTATTTACTTGATTCAACATCAAAGTAAATAATAAAAAGAATTCATATAAGTTTTCCTCGATGGAATGATATTATAACATATAATAAATAAACTAAATATAATAAGTAGAAAAAAATATATCATGTGTGTGTGTGGTGGCGCATCTAGAAAATTAATCAAGGGGGCACTAATGGTGGGGGGATTCGGGGGTAGCCCCCCGATTTTTTTTTTCAAAGATTGTTTTAAATGCATTAAAAAAATAAAAGAATATAAACAAAAAAAGAAAAAAAATATTCATGAAATCAAGTGACTATTGATGATGTAATAAAACGGTAATTATTTTATAAACCTATCATTTAGAAGAGTAAAGTTAAGTCTTTGTTAGAAATGCGATTACATAAATTATAATGAAGGGTAGACACTCAATTAGTTCAAATACATATATTTTGATAATAAAAGTATATTACAATAAAAATAATTACAATGTCATCCTTCTAGGCTTTATTTTTTGGAATTATATCATAATTGTCTTATTATCAATACTACCAAATACATATTTTTCAATATAAGACACTAAACAATTATTCAAACATTCATCCCTCATCGATTACGAAGTGCGGTCTTGATATATTAAGCTAAAAACTTAATTTAAGGGTGGATAATCATTCAAACATGTATTAATTTATTTATTTTTTTTAAAAAAATCCCAAATCCTCAATTCAAGGGAGGGCACTTGCCCCCTTCTCTTGTATGTGGGTCTGCCTATGTTTGTGTGTGTGTGTGTATAAATATATGGGAAAATTACATTTAGGTCCCAAGGAACAGAAATAATTACAAAAAAGTCCATTGAAATCACCAAATTACATAGGAGTCCCAAGGGACTTTTTTGATATTATTTGTATGGAAAAAAAATCCAAGTTTTTAAATGTCATTGTAAATATGGCTTTTTCTGTTGTAAATGGCCAGGTTTTAAATTTTGTTGTAAATATAGCACTTCCTATTATAAATATAGCCTTTTTCTGTTGTAAATGATCTCTCTACGTTCAAAATTCAGGTGTTTAAATGTTGTTGTAAATATTATTTTTTTTCTGTTGTAAATGGTCAGATTTTAAATTTTGTTGTAAATATAGCATTTCCTGTTGTAAATATAACATTTTTCTATTGTAAATGACCTTTCTAAGTTTAAAATCCAGGTGTTTAAATGTTGTTGTAGATATGACTTTTTCTGTTGTAAATATGGTTTTTTCTGTTGTAAATAACCAGATTTTAAATTTTGTTGTAAATATAGCATTTCCTGTTGTAAATCTAGTCTTTTTCTATTGTTAATACAAATAATATAAAAAAAGTCTTTTGGGACTATTGTGTAATTTGGTAATTTTAAGGGACTTTTTTATAATTATTTTTGTTCCTTGGGACCTGAACATAATTTTCCCTAAATATATAGTTGGGACAAGAGAGAGCCTTAAAACTTTCAGTTTCACAATATCTCTTGGGCCAGGAAGGGTGGTCCATACCATTCTATTGGGCCTCGTGAAGCCCATCTATATATAATAGGCTTTGACTATTTAGTTCAGCTTCATTTAACAAGTTTGTTTCTATCAAAAAAAGAAAAAAAGAAAAACAAGTTTGTCAGTATTGTCCATACTCTCCATAGAAGATTTATAATTATAATAGCTCATCTCTATTTAATTAACTCGTCTGATACCAGCACTCTTTATAGTGCAATGGTATTGAGATGTGTATCCCCCATTAGGTTCTTAGTTCGATTTCCCCCTCCGCTCGCCTTGTATCAAAAAAAAAAAAAACTCGTTTGATGAAATATCCAACTCGCTTTGTGCTTTTTAAAGTTTGTACTTTGTACTTGTTGCCTTGCCAAAAATATACTGAAGGCTGTAATTCAAACTTTAGTTTTTGGTTACTTTGTTTACCCTACAAACAAACAAATGTACGTGAAGTTCTACATTCATGCTTGTTAATAAGGGATATGATATTATCACTATCAATTTTTGTCACTACCAATGTCACTACCACTTTTTCATCGTTAGATCAGAATCTCATATATCTTTATCATTTTTCTCTCTTATTGAGATTCTAATTTAATGGTGAAAAAAAAGTGACATTAGTAGTGACAAAAATGATAATGATAATATCCTATCCCTACTAAAAATGCCTAAATATTATGAATATAATAGCTTCAAAATCCAGAAAGAAGATGAAAAATAAGAGAAAGTAAACATATTGTTAATAATAGTTTGGTAACCCAGGAATTTTACTTATAGGGGATGAAAATAAAAAAATGATTCATTATCAAATAAAAGTATTTAAAATACGATAAAGACCTAATATATAAAAAATTAAAAGAAATATATTATAGAAATTAAGTTTATTTCACTTGACTCTTACTCTACGTGTTTTCATATTGTTAAACTCATTTATAATTGAATCCGTCTAAAACTCAAAACAATTTTTTTTTTCAATGTATGTAATCAAAGAATCATCAAGAAATTGGTCTTCCATTCTATTTTGAAGTCTGTTCTTAAATATCTTCATAGTAGAGAAAGATCTTTCAATAATTGCTATAGAAACTGGAAGAGTGAGTACAAATCTAATTACTATACTAATAAGAGGGTAAATAGCGAACTTTCTAGTTCTTCCCAGTCCTTTAACATGATTCAGATGTAGTTGATCAATTAATGAAGTCTGGATGCTTAGGAATGTCAAGCTCAAAATATGGTAACTCCATCTTCAAATGCAATTTTTTATGTTCTGTGAAATCTCTAGAATAAAATTTATTAACACGTTTGCAAATATTATCACTATTAAATGACTTGTTCCTATTTCTTGGATTTAAAGTCATGCTTAAAGCAAGTAATTCAATAGTATTATCGTTTAACCTGCTATTTAATTCTTGCGATTGATAATCAATGGTAGCACAAAATATATTTACCCCATAAAATTTTTCAGTAGAAAAATCACCTTGTTCATTTCGAGCACGACCTCTCATTCCAATATATTTTGCTCTCATATCTGGAATGTCAATGTCGTGTTTTATACAAAACTCTTAAACATGAACTAAGAAAGCATCCAACCCGTCTCTCTTAATTTCTGAAGTAACTCTTTTGTAGTTAAAACTAGATGTAAAGCAATTGAAATATCTTGAGACTTTGGAGAAAATAATTAAAGCCTAGCCAATTTTAGCAACAGCCTCCGGAGAGAATAATTAAAGCCCAACCAATTTTAGTATAGAATGTTGTTGGATATTAAGTTCAAATTAGATTGGAAAACAATTTTTCATAACTACGAGATCTGCATTTAACTCTTTACATTTTTTTAAAGGGTGTGTCTATGGTGTCCGTCTATGGGTAGGTGAAGAGATTGAAAGATGAGGAGGAAGAGAATGTGAATTAATCAGTCATCATTGAACTAGACATGAAGGCAAACCAACTAGAGTGATTGTCTTAGTTATTGTTGTCAAACTCATAAGTTGACTTTTCAAATTTATCATTTTAACGTCTCCATCTTACTAAATAGAGTTGAGTTACTAGTAAACTCCGATCACGAGTTTACCATTTTTACGTTTCTAATTTATAAAACTGTATTAACTCATTTTTAAACTCGTATTAACTTTTTCGATTTTGTCATCCTCAACAGCTTTATAAATTGAATTTTATAGAAATTTATTTATTACATATATTATAAAATTTATTTATTAGATATAATAAATTATGAATGTTGATATATTTTATTTCAATTAATTAGATTTAAAATATATTTAAATGAAATTTTTTTTTTTTTTAATATTTTAATTATTTAATTATAAACTGTTAATATATATTTAATGATAAAAGTAAACTCGTAAGAGTTTACAATACAAGTTTACGTCCATCACGACCTTACTTAAATTCATAAGTTTGACAACCATAATCCTAGTTTCCATAGAAACCATCTTATCATATAGTGGATACATTCTCAATTTGTATTATTCAAAATGTGCATTTAATAAATTAATTTGCACTTGATCTCTTCTTCTAGCCACGTTTTAAAAGCATTCACGCTCAGTTTTAAAAGATGTATAGAGTATGCATGTTAATTAAAATAGCCTAAAAGTACTTTTAGTACTCATCATTTTGGATGGTCCACTTTTTCCTTTGTTTTATATATTTTGAAGAAAAATATTTAACGTGTACAAAATTTATAGCGAACATAATCTCTTAATTGTTATTTTTTAAAAAACAAGAAGATTTTTTTCATTTAAAAAAAGTTATTTTAAATTTGAAGTGTTGAAATTATATTTGGACAATGCAGATCTCACTACAACATAAGAATCGAAATCGAAATCAAAATTCAAAATGGAGCATTTATTCACATTGATGAAGTCTTGTAATTAAGAGAGATTATAGAAACCAAATCAGCCTGCCTCATTTTGTTTCCTTTTTAATTTTAACGCTAGTCATGCATGCTTGATTTAAATTAGTGCATGCATCCAATTTAATGCTTTGTGTGAAAGTCTTTACTCACAATTAATGTGGCAAATTTTCCATTTTCACTCTGTAGTATTTTTTTTATCAAACAATATAGTAGTGTAGTATGTAATTTTTGTTCCAACCATTTTTCAGAATCGTAAATGACGATCATTATTTCTTCCATTTGGTCGTGCTCTGTCAATAAATCGTATATATCAGAATTCAGAAGCAATCGGTCTTCTGATGTATAATTTCCATGTAATTAAATAAATCATAATGATTGTATTTTTTTTTTTTTTTTGGCCAAAAAGATCAATTTTATTAAAATAAAACGAGTATTACAGTCACTAATAGCCGAAGCCAAAAAAGAATCTCAAAATCTAACATCATATCCTATCACACACCTTACCAATTAAATCCTATAAACTGAATGCACAAATCGATAAATGAAAAGGCAAAACAGAATTAGAACTAGCCTACTGGAAAAGCGAGAAACAAACACTAGGATCAAAGCACGGCCCAACCTTTAGCCAATGCCTTCCTTGTCACGGGAAACACACCGAGAGAGCTTTCCATTGTTGGCTACCCTGGAGTCATCGAACAAGAATCTGCTTAAAAAGGATGGCGCATCAGTCAACCAAGAAGGTTGAAGCATCCTTTTTGCTGCCACAGTTGCAAGTTTATCAGCAACTTTATTGCCTTGCCTTGAAACCAAGGACAAAGACACGTTTCCTACTGATTCCAGCAAAGCCAATATTTCATCCAGTAAATCCCAGCATCTCCAGTCGCTACCCACACGATCACCCTTAGAACAAATTCTGAACAAGACCTCACAATCAGTTTCCACAATTATCGCAGCTCTGTCAAACTTATTCCTGTGCAATAAGGCTTCTTTCAGTGCCAGGCATTCAACCATAAAAGGGGAAGATGCCTCGACAGCCTTAGCCAGCCCACCAACAAAAATACCACTGCTGTTCCTACCTACCAGACCAATGCCCGCCTCCCCAGTGGCCAATATAAAGGAGCCATCAGTATTGAATTTAATAGTCGCAGGAGGGGGTTTGACCCACATAGTATTCCTTACCAAATCGATCCCCGTACACTCTAGCATTCCTATCATTTGTCGGGTTTTTGAACGCCAAAATTCCTCAACTTTGTCGTTACAATACATATGACCTCCTTTGCATCCAAAGCTTCCCCCCTAAACACCCAATTACAACGTTTTTTCCAAATCCACCAACAAGTCGTGGCAAACAAAGATTTCCCATAGTCATCAAGCAAAACATCATCATGTAGCAAGTCATTCAACCAGATTTCACATCTTTTCATGGACCATTTGCTAAATCTAAGTCCCAAAGGACCACCAAACCAGACATGTTTTGCCCATGGGCACAGAAATAGAAGATGTTCAATGGTTTCCTTTTCAGTAGTACACACAGGGCAGACAGGATTCATAGAGCATTTACGCCTAAACAGAGCATCTTGAGTTGCTATAGCTCCCACACCTAATCTCCAAAGGAAGTGTTGGATTTTAGGGGGAACTATAGTTCTCCAAATGCCCTTCCATATTGTTCTAGGAGTTACAAAAGACGTACCTGGGTCCTTTACTAGCATCTCCTCACAGCACCTCCTAGCCACCACGTATCCCGATTTTACTGTGTAAACGCCATCCCTATTGGCAAGCCAGATTGCACAATCAGCAGCTCTGTTAAGAGAAATTGGGGTTTTTAAAATCATCTCCCTTTCCAATGGGGTAATCAGCGACTGGATGGGCCCAAGATCCCAACATCCATTTACAATAAGGGACTCCACCTTGCTCATATCCTCCACCTCAATATCCCCAAGCTTTTGCAGCTTTGCACCATTCAAACCTTGGACCCAAGAGTCATTCCAAATAGAAATCAACCTCCCGTTACCAACCTTCCAAGAAAGCTCCTTTAGGAGCAAGTCCCTACCCTCCAATAAACTTGACCATCCCCAAGAAGCCCGACGCCCTTTCTTTGCCCTTAAAAAATCACCTTTGGGAAAGTAGATTCCTTTTAATGTCTTGCACCATGGCTCATTTGGATGATTTAAAAGCCTCCATGCGTTTTGGCAAGAAGGGCTTTGTTGAAGCAAAGAAAGTCTTTGAAGCCCATTCCGCCTTCATCCTTCCTCATTGTCATATGCCTCCTTTGTTTCAGTGAATTGCCCCACCCTTATCCTTTTGTCCCCACCAAAATTTGGAGATCAAGCTATCCAGCTCCATACATGTTTTTTTTGGAAACAGAAAACAAGACATAGAGTAGGTAGGTATTGAATTAGCAACTGCTTTAATTAAAACTTCCCTGCCAGCGAAGGTTAGAAGTTTTTGGCGCCATCCTTGAAGTTTGAGGCCAACTTTATCACGGACTACAGCTAACGCAGCTGACTTGGATCTTCCCCATAATCATAATGATTGTATTTAAAAACAATCAATGGACCATGTATCATGTCAAAAAAGGTTAGTGTGATAATGGAAAGTAACAGTGCCCAGAGAGAAAGCCCATTATATATACCTGGGCCACTCCTACTTTCTTCGCCTTGTCACATCTGGGTAATGGCTTAGTTAGCGTTGTCATGTTTAAAGTAGAACAATGAGAGTTGGTATAGATGGTAAGGGATCCAGGATTAGGTCTAAATAGTCGTGGGTTCGATCTCCTCTGCCGTCGCTGGGACTCCTTTGGTAGGCGATCTCGTAAGTCCCCAGTAAGTGCTCATAGAGCCCGGGGCGTGCCACGACCTTGGTGGGGGCGATGTCGAACCCCTCCAAAACTTTTTCTTATTAAAAAAAAAAAAAAGTCGAACAATATGTTAAATAAGATACCAACATGTGGTTGGGGCGAAATGTGGTGCTAGATTTTTTTTAAGAGGTCTAGGGTTCGAGCTACGGTAAAACCACTTGTAATCCGCCTTGTATGGAGCTACCACTATTGGGAGGGTCGTCCTTGCCACTGTAGAACCTGGAGTGGTTACACACTTGCTACCATTTTCTTCTATAAAAAAAATATGTTAAATAAGATTGTTTTAATAAAAGGATACTTGTCTCTATATATATATTTTAGAAAATATATTTTAGAAAATGGGAATACAAAGGACACCGCGAAAACATGTAAAAATAAAACAAGTCAGATAAGCAAATATTTCCTCCGGTCCTAATTATAGGATATATTTACCTAACTTTAAGAGATTAAGGATAGAGGTTAAATTAATTAATTATTATTTTTTTTTTCAAAATGCCCTTATTTAAAGTTTAAAAGGGCATCCAGTTATTATTCCTTTGATTCTTTGTTCTTTGTTGGACCTCTATTACGTCAAACACGACTTCTCCGAGTTTTCACACCGGTCCGCGTCGTTAATCTCTTTCTCAACAACTTCTGGCCTATTCTTAGAGGTTGGAATTGTAATTTAATATTGATTGTTATTAAATAGGAAAAAATTGCTCAAAATTATTTTATTAAAAAAAAAAGTAAAAAGCAGTAGAATTGAAATGAATGTGACATTAATGAGTTGTAAACAATATTACTCACTTTATATAATATATATAGGTGCATTATTAAATTATTATTAAGAAAGTATCAATATGATTATTTTGGGAAATTATTGACAAAAATTAAAACTTTGTTTTATAATTAAGATAAAGATGATTTTCAAATGCACACTATAATTAAAATTTAAAAGCAGAGCGAGTAATAAGTTTGTACACCGTAAAATATGGATTGTGGTCGTCAAATGATTAGAGTGTGGATTGAGACAACGTCTAGAAAAAAGGAAGAGGGGGTGGGTTAGACATGAAAAAATAAGTGTGGGAATTAGAGATGAAGTGGTGATGATGAGAATAAGGCAGTGATATTAATAATGTAATCTGGAGAGATAGGCGTTGGTCGTGGCTCTCTGTAGTAATTTTTTATTTATTTTGGAAGTGGAAGCTCTGAATCGTCTCCATCGATCTCTCTCACTCTGCTCCGTCCTTTTCATTTTCCATTCCCATCGATCTCTATTATCACTTCTTCTTCATGCTCTCCTAGCTATTATCAATATCGCCTCACCACATGGATCGACCAACTTTCATTTGTTCCCCTATAACCAGTCATCTTAAATTCTATCAAAATACATGTTGGCAAAATGTTTGTCCCTTCATTAATTGCTTCACTTGACACCATTTCCATTTCATTCTTCATATTGAAATATTAAACTCTATAACATACTACCTTCCCATACTTAATACTACTTCTCATTCAGGGAGGGACGGAGGCAGGAATTGTAATTATGAGGGGCGAAAATTATAGAATAGAATTTAAGTATTCATGAAATTGCATCTAAGACTTATAAACATTTCAAGATGTTCATTTTAGTCTCCATGAAACTTTTACTAGGGACTAAAATGAAAATATTAAAATTTTTATAAGGCTAAAATACAAATTCTTAAAAATTTGTGTCCTTTTCTATATTTAGGGGGGAACCCTAGCCCTCCCCTTCCTTCACCCTTGTTCTCATTCTAAATATAAGATTTGATTGATTTTTTTAGGGATATTAGGTAAGCTAATTAAATTACTTTAAAGTATTTATATTTATATTTATATTTTTTTTATATCTAAACTAATTTGTATGGCTTATAAGCGATATATAATTTTTTTTGGTAAAAAAAAGAGTTTAGGTGGGGGTAGATACCGGTACCCCATCAAGGCCAGGGCATACCTCCAGGCTCAAAGAGCGTTTATAAAGATACTTACAGATTGCCCACCAATGAGGCCCTCACATCTGTCAGTAGGTATCGAAGCCCCTCCATTTTGGGGTAAAGATTAATCGATATATAATTTAATCATACATAATATATAATATGATTAATTAACTTGTTTAGTTTCCTAATCTCTCCAAAAAAGTACTATGTATTATATTTATGACTAGAGGTCGTATAAAAGCTAGTTAGAGATTGAATTTAGTCCTAAATATAAGATTTGAATCCACCTTATCTCCAAAATTTATAATTTTTCTTAGAGTGTTTCTATTGATTGCACATAATAAGAGTTTTCTATTAAAATATAGTCATGTTGAAATATGGTGTTTCAAGAAAACCAAATTATACTTGTTACAAATAACTAACATAACTAATTTTCATAATCTTCTCAAATTAGTTAGTTTGCTTTTTATATTAAGGACTAGAGACAATATTTGACAGGTTGATTCAGCTTCCCTCCTTGCCTTTGCCAAAAGAATACGTAGTCCTTAACTTTCACACATATAACGGTGTTGCATACAAATGCAGCACTATGATTTTAGCTCCTCATCTCTACTATTTGAAAATGCAGCACTTCATGCCACTATGGATATGTCATATGTGAATGTATATTCTTTGGACACTTGCGAAAAGAAAATAACGAAGAAGCTAAGGGCACCAATTTATACAAAAAAGATGGTCATTTATATGCAAAAAGATAGTAGGTTCCACTGTACCTATTTGGCCCTTTTAAAATTATTGAAGAGGATATGCGTTTTTGTATGGCTAAATTAAAGTCCTGTGTTTTTTGTTATCTCAAAAGTGTGGGCAACTAAAAAACAAGTGTCCACTAAGTTGTACCACCATATGTAGTATATACAAATGCAAGTACAGTTCAAACATAGATCAGAACTGTATCCCACAATTGATGTATGAAGAACCCTCCAACATATGAAACCAATCATTATATTTCAAAATGCTTCAACCTGGGGTCAAAGGTCTTCTCCACAGTTCCAACCATTTCTCATTTCCCCTCATTTTTTTTCCATCCATAAATCATAAACTTCCCTATATCTCAAGCATAAATCTCACAAGTTCACTTGAAGAAAAAAAAAAAACCTCTTCCACTCCCTACCAAACAAAACTCTTCTTACATAATTATCTCGTACACCGTAAAATTATTAAAAATAAGATAATCCAAATACCCACTAAAATAAAGATGAGCCTTATATGGTGTTTTTATATTCCAACGAGACTTAAACTTATGATCTTGAGTATGTGCATATGTGCTCATGTGTATATATATGTGTACACATACACATACATATATTGTTATTAAAAACTTATTGAATAGGTAGAAATTGAATATACAGTAAATAGATACTATTAATATAGCACAACAAGAATCTGTATTATTGAAATAATGTATACAGATAGCATACAACAGGTCTGTATAATATGAAAAAGCTATAAATGAACTCACAAGACTGCCGAATATGGTAATGAACTATGCATAAATCCGGGCCCAACGTACATTGTTTCCTTAAGACAATTTTGCTCCCTCAATACAGATGCAGAAGGTTTCTGAGCGATTGTCTCCCAGGATAGAGCGGATTATTCGTCTTCAGAAAGATGGCTCTGTCAATTTGAAGTCCAAGCGAATCCAACGAGTCTGCTTTCAGAACGCACAGAATGTTTTGTATATGCAATATGCAGAAGGAGTGTATATATGAAAAATCAGATTCGATTCTTGACTAGGGCGCCCTATTTATAGACAACGAAAAAACTTGATCAGATGGACTCGTCATTTAAATAACTGGTGCATTGTGCAAACAGACGCACGAACGTAACGAACGAAAGTGAACAAAGATCCCTTGTCGGGCAATCGGCGGGTGCGTTGCACCAACAGACACACCGGAACGGAGCGAACGATCCAAACGGATCGCAATACGCACTGCTGGTTGGAAAATCTCGGAGGGGCAAACACGTAATTATGAAAAGTTCGAGGTTAAGTTTGGAAATTCAAAAAATTATTTAATGAAAAATTAATTTTTTTTATTTCACACATGCGCGAACCAGAACGAGCGGCGCGCGTGGTGGATCAAGGGTCACCTAAGTCTTCACCTCTCCACAAAAGTGGGTTGGCCCAAGAGCCTATTTATTAGGAACAAAGTTGAGACTTATATACCCTTTAACTTATCTCCAACTAATCAATGTGGGACTTGTATCCACAGTCCACACACACATTCCTTCTTCCTTTTTTCTCTTCTTTTCCATCATTCTTCTTATTTATAACCCATGAGATTTTATCCTAAGTTCTAACATATATCTATATGTACATACTATTCATATAAAAGTTGAATCTTTACCAACAAAACCTATATCAGTGGTAGGTAACATTCTATGAATATTGAAAACCAAGGTTGCTAGAAGTACAAACAATGTCAAAGGCTTTATAACTTAGTGGCATGAAAGCTTGATTAATAAGTGGTCACGGATGCAGCCTCGTCTTTAACCTCATGCTATTAATGTCTGCCCCACCAATAATGGAAGTTTGAAAGGGAACTAATTTTTTATTAAGAAAATAGATAACAAATCGAACAAAGCAATTAGCAATAATATTTGATTAAAAGGGGTGCTAGAAATCCCACCAAATTATGAAGCTTACTTTTTGTGGCATTGTACCTTTCAAACGATACGTTGATACGCCCCTCCAAGATTTCCACTTTCAGTAAATGTCTTCTCTCTAATAAATAAAATACCACAACACCCCCATTTGTTATTAACTAATAATTTTGAGCCTGACAGACATTTCTATGTGCTCGCATATCTCAACAACATGCATTTTATTTTATACATAAACAATCAAAAAGATGTAATGTCCTCATAAATATATAGTTTAAGTATACCCCATGTATCAATATTTTCATATATTCTACTGTGAGTTGGCCAACTTGTGTGAAAACCACTTGTTTATTCTTGAGTATTATTATTTTGGCTCTCTATTTATTATCATTTGCTTTTGCCCACTACGAGGGTTTTCCACAGTACGCATTCTGTTCAATGATTAGGTTTGTGGACTAAGATTTGTTTTGTGTCTTGTTTGTATTACCTCACTTTCCCCACGCCACGCTTACCAACACATACAAATTCTCGAACCTCACTTTAATTTGCTAAATCCTTCGTTTAATCGTTTCGTTTGCTCATTATTGATGTGCTTAATTCTTAACAGTGAAATTTGTATGAAATAGAAAGTGCAAAAACGGCGTTTAATAATACACTTTTTAATAAATGATTAATTGCCCTTAAATATATATGTGGCGATCATGATCATGATATGATCTGAATAATTTTTCTCACTCTGTCTAAGCTGCGCAGGACGAATCAATTTGATTTCACGACAATTTAGTGAGTGCTTGATTTAACGTTGAATCTATTGGTTTCAACACCAATTTAAACACGTTATTCGATCGTGGAGAATCTATTTCTGTGACTCCTTCAGCGCGAGGTAAATAAGAAAAATGAGCATGTCTGAAAACAGAGCAAGCTTCAAACCCAGATATTTCTGTACGATGAATCAAACAAAGCCAAAACCTTAACTTTCCATCAATGCAAAAACAGAGTACCGCAGAAATTGTCACATAAATTTACAGAGGGAAAAAACTAAAGGAGACCCATCAGAACAAAACCTTGCAATTTATTGTTGGCTTACTTAGTTTATAACACACACACACACATATATAGAAAACATTTTATGTCGGAGATGAACAGTGATCACCATTCGAAGTCCTTGTACCAATTGACTAGATCGTTGCTGAAGTAGAAACCATTTTCACTGACGAGCCAAGTACAGATCTTGAAGGGGCCACAGCGATGGGCGTCTCTGGAAGCCTTAAAAGCGTCGAACTTCTTTCTGGTTTGGTCATATTTCATGGTACACTTCATGAGGTTGTTGCTCCAGAAACGGGTCTTCATCTTCCAGCTGAAGTCGTCGTGTTCCTGAAGTGCTCGGCCTCCGATATCGTCTTCGTCATTGGAACACCATATCACCAGTGGCAACGACGAGTTGTTCGTGAAACCATTGATGACTCGAACCTCGTACTCTGTCCCGAACAGGTATTCGGATGGTTCTACTATGGTCGTCATCGCTATTATGAATGTGGCTAGCCCGACCACTACACATATTCTCCCTCCAAACTTCATCTTTGTCGTCTCTGTTTTAACGTTTGAGCCTGCCACTTCTTAATACGCCATTTACTTCCCTTTTATTTCTGTTCCACGTTATCGTTGTAACCATTTTTCGCTCTTCTGGTCTTTGTTTCTTTCATGAGTTATTGTTATTTTAGAAAAATATCATTATTGGAAGGTCTTTTATAATATGCATGTACGATATCATGATTCATTCATGAATCATTTCAATATCTTCCTTTCTTATAAATAAAATAGGGTACGAGTGCAAAAATATACTTGTGATTTGCCTTCAGGAATGCGCAACACCGAATGCTTTTTTAGGTGCAAAATACCCATAAACTCTCAAAATATGAGCAAAATTACCATCACCGTTAGATTCTATTAATGTCTGTTAGTTTTTCTTTGGGCCCCCCATATTAAAAAAATAATAAAAAATGTTAATATTATTATAACATTTTCTAATTTCCCTCACTACCCCTCTACCTCTCTTCCCCATTGTCGACCGACTTCCCCTTCCCTTCACCTCCCACGATTTCCTTCTCAGCGGCGTCAACCTTGATGTACGGAAGGCGGCGGCGGCAACCTCTACCAGAGGCGATGGTGGCACTTTGAACCATGGCTGAGCAGATCCCCCATGCCACTCCTCATTCAATTTCCCTTTCTCTTCGGATTTTTATCTCTGCGGTGGTAGATCTTCACCCCGAGACCATGGAAAAGCTCCAACTTTTTCGTGGCGACACGATTCTAATTGAGGGTTTCTGTTTGTTTCAGCCATATATGGTTTCTAATCCCTTTCTTGTTCATTGATCTATGTGGTTTATGGGTTTCAATCTGGGTTTTGGGAAAAATTTTCCCGTCTTTGTTCTCAGGAATCAATATTTAATTGATTCTTTAATTTGAGATTTCTTCATTTGAAACTAATTGTTCTTAATCTCTATATGATTTCTTGGATTCTTTTGAATTCTTCAACATCGCTTCTTCATGGAGAAAAGAGGAGAATCCAAAAACTTTTTTGTTTTGTTTTTTTTTTAATATGCGATTCTTGAATGTTTTCATTCTGGGATCTAAGGTCCTAATTTTCAAAATCTTACGTTAAGACCCATGTTATTCTATAAATGAAACCCGAAAATCCCTTTGGCTCTAATGCTTTCGATCTAGATTTCACTTGATTATCCATGAAAGCTGCCGACCGAATCTGGAGTTTTATTTGTTCATTTGAGAGATTTTGTTTCGTTTTGCACGGGTTTAAGATGAATCATACTCATATTGTTTTGGGTTGTTGTTTGGTGGTCATCCCTATCGGAATCAAGAAGATTCAATTTGTTTGGTTTCAGTTTTCGATTTCGATCGATTGTGTGATTATATGAGAGATTAATATACAAACTATATTTACCCAAATTCTTCTCTTTTCTGTATGCTCATTGCAAGTTTTTGTTGAAGAGGATGATTGTTGCATTTAAGTTAGATGAATGTTGATGATGAATTTGGAAGGGAAGAGGACGAACTAAGGTTGAGGTTGAGGTTGAGGTTGAGACTTTTTTTTTTTTTTTTTTTTTCCTTCGAGAGGGTATTTTGGTACTTTTAAATGCTAGTTAACGGACGTTAGTCTTTTTTAACAATGATGATATTTTTGCTCTAATTTTAAAAGTTCATACGTATTTTTACACCTAAAAAAAACATTTGGTGCTAGGCATTCTCGAGGGTAAAGCACATTTATGTTTTTGCACCTTTACCCAATAAAATAATGCATAGGCTAACTAGTTAGAGAATAACCATATTAATATATTAGGTAGGAGGATTATTTGTGACAACAATTTCAATACCCATTTAGTAACGTTAATGAGTTAAAAAATAGGCACGATGGTTAATTCCATGACATGAGATTATCATAAATAGCTTTTGTGTGTGTGAAAAAATTATCATCTCGCACATACAAGATTTACAACTTTCAAGAATAATAAAAATAAATATTATAGAAAATATTTTTCTCATTCTTTTTTTAAGTAATCATGCTAAAGCAAGAGTGACCCTCATTCATTCAATCGTGCAAGTATATATTAAGTTGGAATCTTGTAATTATGAGTTGATTATGTAGACTCACTTATTGTATAAGATTTTAACATTAGTAGTCCATTTATTTTCCTTCTTTCCCTTATACGGAGTATTATGTATTTATTTTAATGTTTTGCATGTACTTCTCTTATGTTTTTTTTGGTAAGATGCAATGTAGATTTTTGGTAATTCCAAATTTCTTCATGTATTTATCTTGCCCCATTATAAGAAACAAATTAAATTGTTAACGTTAAGCTATTTAGTAACAATGCCAACGATTGCAGTTATAGGAAGTTTTAGACTTGAGACTTGCGTAATCATTAAATATGCCTTAAAATCCTAACAAGCTATTAGTTGGGGTAATCAGTAATTTTATCCCATTAAGGAGATAACACAATTTCAAATTTCAGAAAGTACACTTCTTGAAAAAAATGAAAATCATTTACGGTCTATGTAAAAGAATAAAGTAGAATAGGAAGTAATCTCTGGATCTTTTATTCAATGGAAAGTGAGTCAGGTAAATGTATTTAACTATTTATAGCAAATGCATAATCTGTAATAACTTGGTCACGTGAAGCCACATGGTTAACTTTGACTCTTTGACTCTACAAAAGTACACCACCCTCAATGAAAAAATCACATGGTTCCAAATAATTAAAATGCAACTTTTCTTTTACTAACTTCATTTTTAATTTAACTGACGCGTAAGATGCCATACTCAAGACTTAGTATCTATTTGAATTAGTGAAGCCACATGCTTAACTTTGACTCTTTGACTAACCTTAACTAACTGGCGCGTAAGATGCCATAATCAAGATATAAGATAAGTTTGTAAGATGAGTTTTATCTAACTTACGTAAATATCTATTTCTAACACCAATTCAAATAGACCCTTAGATACATATCACTCTGTTATTATTTATAAGTCCATTTTGATCAAAAAAAATTGGTCTTATTTATAAGTCATCTTTCAGGTAATAAATGAGATTGCGACAATTTTCCTCCTATTAATTGTACCAATGAAAATAGAGAAAGGAAAAGAGATGAAAGATATTTATTTATAAATGAGAGCAAAGTAAAAAATTTGTCTCATAATCATTGAGCTAATTACCTCTCATTGGTATGTGTGATTTAGTTAAAAGGGACTTATAATATAAAGAAGTGATATTAATAATCTAATACTAAGTCTTGAAATTATGCCTTGATCAAATAATAAATAAATATGTCCTATATTACAAGGTAAATTTGCCTCTCTTTAAAAGTTATCAATTTGTTTCTCTTGTATAAGTTGTATCGACTTAGTACTTTCAATCTATAGATACTTATTTAGAATAACAATTGAAGTCTTTAAAATTAGTTTTTAATTGTGATTTACAATATACAAAGTAAGTATATAAGATGAATTTTGTCTCGACCCTCAAAAGTGATCCCAAATATGAATGCAATAACTAAATATATCCTATATTTAAAGGTAAAAATTTACCTTTACTTTTTCTTCTCTACCTAAATGATAAACATAAATATCATCAATATTAATATATAGAAAATTTCCGGGATAATAAACAATATTCATGTGTAGTTGAGTGCAATAAAGGGGATGACTCAAGTTAAAAAAGCACACTTGCCTTTTTTTTTTTTTTTTTTTTTTTTTTTTTTTTTTTTTTTTTTTGAATGATCATATAATATTAATAAAAACAGAAACACATCCTATGAGTAAAAACAAGGAAATTTAGAGAATACAAAAGAAGCATGAACTACTAGTATATGTAAACAAGAAAAAAAATTTGACAAAAGGAGAAGATGCCCCTCAAGATAATTTCATTTGTTTCGATGGTGGAGCTAAGCAATCATTATGAATTGTTTGATTGAAGTTAACACATGAAGCGATTGAGAACTGAAGGAAAAGAAGGGAGAATTGATAACCCAACAGGAGAAGATCGAAAACACTTAGCTTGTCGTTAAAACAGTGAAAGGATTCGAAACATAATCTTTCATAAGTACAATAACACACTTGCTCTGTTTCCATCTCTCGTGCTTGCTTCTACACTATTCTAAGTCTTGCATTTTATTCTTTGCTCAAATGCATAGCTTTACATTAAATGAACCATGCAGAATCACTCTAATTTCTTCTGCTTTTCTTTTGCAGTCTAATAATTGATAGATGATGAAAAAGGTCATTTCTTCTTTTGCCGTCACGATTTCTTCATGAGAAGGTATATGGCAGACATTTAATTTAAATATAAAAAACATGATAAAAAGTTTAAGGGATAACAATATGAAAGCGACAAACTAAGCACCGTAGAAAGATTAATTCAAAATTTGAAAAATCTACAAGAGATGAAGTTTGAATGTGAATATTATTTAGAGTCAACGTTTAGCCTCTCTATCTTGTATAAACATGATGATCTGCAACAAAAACAGACCCACATTGAGAGGACAAGCACAAATACATGAAGCAATTATGAGGTTGGAATAGAGAGATTGAGACATATAAATGATGTTCCCAAAATGACTGACACAAGTATATATTGAGGATGAGGATCAAGTGGCAGCAACACAATTTGGTATAAAATGAATTGGATGGTCATTTTCAAGGGAATAAAGTAATGAATAGATCCACTACTATATCTAAACGCGGGCATGCGAATATCTTATCCTTTCTAGTCCCTAAGGTACGAACAATCACCTACCTAATCATTATCTTATCCTAGTTACACCGAGCATTGTTTACTTATATAAAGGATCATTTGACCGGTTCTTTGTAATGACTTGAATTGGAGGAACAACCATCACCCTTGTCTGTTTTCCTCCCAATTATCATCATCAAAAACTAGCAGTGAGAGACAAAGCTCCTGAGCACACGACTAGGTCGATGTGAAACATATTTTCTCTTCAACACATTTACATGCATGATAGAGTCAAGAGCCTTGGGCATTATACTGTCTTTTTTATAAGATAGCGTTGAGAGTCATAATGCTTCTTGAAAATCCTTGTATTTTCATCCTCTATTTTCTGGCTATGACACTGACAAGGAGCATGGTAGTCAAAAACGCACTTTAAACGGTAAAAATGTCATTTTTATGTTTTATTTTGGGTTAAACGTGTTTCGTTGTGGAAAAAACGGACTCAGAGTGGAAACGGTAAAAAAACGCGTAGCAGATAAACGCAAAAAAGCGTAAAAACGCCGCGTTTTTTGCAAAAAACGGAGGGGAAAAACTTGAATGATAGAAGAGAAAGAGAAGTTCCCATGCATCATGATATAGTTGAAGATCATGTGGAGTATGATGCCTTTGATGATAATAACTTGAATGATTTATTAGCTTAGATTATGTTGTGACTTGTGACAATTATTTACAATTCAGTTGGATAATGAGTGGTACTAAATTTAAATTAGACTTGAATTTTGAACTGTACTGAGGTTGTTTGCCTTTGTTTGAATGTATTTGATAACAATGTTGGATATTTTGATTGATATTGCATTGATCAGTATATGTGTGTATGATAGCAAATGCCTTACTTTTCTTGATTTTTTTTATATACATATACAGGTAAAAACTATGTTTTGTATTACGATTTTTCATTCTCCTTTCGTTTTTAGGTAAAAACTACATTTTCACTGCCATGACAAGGAGTATTGTTTGTCTTCATAAATATGATTTGAGCACTTAGTGCAGAGCCCTAATGGTAGATTAGTCTTTTTGAAAAGGGGAGCTTAAGGGTTTTATCCCCAGGGCTGATTTGGCCTCCTTCAAAAAATAAATAAAAGTGCTTTGGACTGTAGCCCTTTCATATCATAATGTGTTTCCTTCGTTGTTTTAGAGAGGCGAGGGTCTAACCTATTATGTCTTTTCTGCTTTAGATCCAACATTAGACCATATGGATTGGGCAATAAGCCGAGGATAAGAAAAATATCAAACAAGGCAAGTGTTTCATTTTTTTTTTTTTTTTTTTTTGATAAACATGACAAACATGACCGAATCATGAATGCTTCGGGTAGATTACAATGATTTTCTTTGTGAATTCCCTGGTTCTGAATTTTTCAGTCTATGGGAGGCAAGACCGACACATCGAAAACCTATTAGATTCTCCCTAGGCCATATCTTTCTTCTAAATTCATTCGCATCTACTGTAGAAGATCTTTCAACATGCCACAACAGGCACAGAATGTGGGCAAGAATCACACAAATCACAATGTAAATGAATTCAATTGCTACCATCAATGTTGATTAGTAGACGAACTTTCAGAGAACAAGATCCACATGGAAGAATAACAGAAGCTGGCAAACTATCAACAGTACGTAAAGCAATCTCACTACCATCCCTCAACAATGAACACCCCATTTTCTCCAATTCTGTAAAGTCTATGGAGAAGTAATCACCACACCTGCACTGGTAAGAGAGACCCATTGCTTCTTCAACGATCATATCCTGCAAGCTTACATCTTCTGCAACATCTGCAACCAATGCATCCTGCCTTGAACCACGCAGCTCATTGTCGTATACTGAACGAGAGGTTGGATTGCTGAGAATTTCCCATGCCTTCTGTACAGTGAGGAATCTGTCTCCTGAAGTTTGATGAGTAATTGACATCTGATCAGATGTCTTCAATAATTTATCAGGATGTAAATTGAGTATAGAACTGCGGTAACTGGCACGAATCTCTTCGTAGCTTGCATCTTCCTTCACATTAAGAACATCATAAAGGGTTTCCTTTTGTGCATTCTTGTCCAGAAGCATAGTATTTAGTTCAAATCAGACCACACCTAATAAAAATGCAAAACATTGTATTATTATCTAACAAGCATATTTTGCTGTAATCAAAGCTAAAAACATATAATATACTGATGTCTGAGTAGGTCCAATGGTATTCAAGCAGGTTTTTAACTATCATGTTGTTCATGAATTAGACTGCAGAGATACACATGAATGACCTAACTAGCAATCACAATAAGGAGAGGATTAAAACTCCGATTTCAAGAGGTCATGTGATTAAATATTCCATTGGGTATTCAACAAATCCATTTGTTGTCCTTTAAAAGCATCAAACTTTTAGAAGCATTTTCCTGGTTTTCCACCAAAAGCCAAACAGATTCACAATGAATCATGAAAACAAATTCAAGAAATTAACTGAAATATACGGATGGGGCCCATTGATTATGAGATAAAAATCATCAATCTTCCTCGTGCCAAACCAAATTAAATTACTGGCAAAAAAAAGAAAAGAAAAGAGAATTTGCTTTTGACGGTATATTTGCAGATGAGAAAGTGTACCTAAAGGAATCAGAAACATGGGACGATGGTGGCGGCGGGCGTCTAAAATCACAGGCAATGATTGAGATTGAGAGTCCTGGAGACTGAAAAAAGTGAATTAAAAATTAAAGAGAAAAAGAAAACTCATTTGGGTTAGAGCCCACAATAAAGGGGTCATTATGAACTAGCTCATTCTTTAAAACATATTTGATTTGGCTAACCTCAGCTTGCAAGTCAAATAAAGGTTTTAGTCTTATGTACCCAAAAAAAAGAAAAAAAAAAGGTTTTGGTATTTTTTTTCTTGGTTTTGAACATTTTACTCTGGTTTACTTTTAGGGAAAAATATGTCTAGATACCAACTAGAGTTGGGTGTTGGGTCCAATGAAAAGGTTAGTCCTTTACAACTTGGCGAACAAGGTTCAAATCTACATTTACGTTGAGAGAAATTCCCACATTTAGTACCGGACAGTACCTTAAATATGATTGCTTCCAATAAAAGGATACATGTGTTTAACCAACAAAAAAAAAAAAATGTCAAGATGACTAAATTTATACATCTTTTATTCTTAAAAACTGCAAAACAAGAACATATGAAAAGAGAATTGAAAAAAGCTTCAAATAATCATTTTTGTCTACTGAAAGGCAGTCATGGAAAAAGAAAAGAGTATAACCAGTGTATCTCATGCCCTGAAAACTAAGGGGTGACCGGCACGGAATATGAGTGGACTCACATTCCTTAAGCCTTAAACTTATATATGTATATCAAATAATACTCATAATATCTTTACAAAATCATAACTAGAAAAATAATCCTAAGCATCACTCTTAGATATTCTAGCATATAAGTTATATACATCCCAAAGACTACCATAAAAGCAAGCAACTTAATTTTCAAATCAAATCCTAATATTAATATGTCCATAAAAGATAGTTAACATGGGTATCATTCATATTATAAGTCAACTATTTCTAATAATTTAAACTACTTGTCTAATATTTCAAATGTTAAGCAGTAGGTTTTCATCCTTCTGAATTCAATAATTTGAGCCCACAGCTTCCAAACTAATACAACACTTGTACCATACATCTAATAAGCTTTTAAACAGTTCCTAACCTTGAAAGAAATCCAAACAGCCATACTTTTATGCTGGAAAATTTTCCCCATTCCTTAAATTGTTCCAAACATCACTTTAAAACTTTAAAACACGATCTAACAGTTTGAAACAACCATTAAACATTTCAGTTTCTATAAGAGGTCTAAAACCACTATTTAAATGGCTCGAGTCATAATTTATATAACTAAGACACCTTTTATCTTGAGGAACCATCAGACAGTATCTTCATATAGATTTTAAATCTAAGAATTTATTCCAACACTTAAGGCATAAATCAGCAAGTCCAAAACAATTTCCAGCAACTAAATCTTCTTTAAAACTTTCACTAATTAAAGCAGGGAAAATAAATTCACAGCAAGCATGTTTCTCCTTTAAAACCTGTTCCCATACTCTGATATAGCCAATTCTTTCACTGCACCCTTCAATCATGAGGTCATGTTATCATCAAGGTTTTATAAGTTCCAGCATAATAACGTTAATTCATGGGCCATTATTCATGTCTAAAATCATCTAAGATTCTCATTTCGCATCAATTAACACTGTTTAAAGCATATACGTTACTCGATATATAAAAATATGACTCGGCAAACTGAAACTAATTTTAGCAGACAATATATATATATCAGCTCCTTGCTAAGAGTTATCTTCCAGCCTTACCGCACGCATCTAACCATTTAATCAGTTGCCAATCACTCAAAAGTAACAACAGAAATTCCTTTGTGCGTTTTTCAACTTGTCAAATTCCGAACGTAAAGCAACTAGCTAGCAGTTATATTCCTTATTCTCTTTAGCATATATGCACTCTTATACTTTTCTCAAAAGAATACAAACAGAGTGCCCCTCAGCATCCAGAATAGATGGAAAAGTCATCTTCCCCAACTCAATAATCAGAATTTAATCTCTCCCCAATTCCTAAGCAGCAGCAATCGAAGATGAAAAAGGGATTGGGCAACTCACCTTGTCTGGAATTTATTATTGCAAATGGGATTCGACTTCCCTCTTCCTCTGGTCCAATAAAGAACATCAACTCACAAGAAGAACAGAGCAGCGGTCGATAGTATGAATAGCTCTTCCGGTCTCTAAGCTCCGTCCAACTCCCGGCGCTGGAGAGAAAACCGAAACAGTAGTTTCAGCGATTTGGGGCAGAGAGAAAAGACGCCGACGGTGGTTGGACGGACGACGGTTACAGGCGATGGCAGCGTGAGAGAAAG
The DNA here is from genome assembly GCA_019022655.1 of Acacia acuminata. Classification (NCBI taxonomy): domain Eukaryota; kingdom Viridiplantae; phylum Streptophyta; class Magnoliopsida; order Fabales; family Fabaceae; genus Acacia; species Acacia acuminata. The sequence continues at coordinate 1,232,377 of JAFJYI010000023.1, forward strand.
GCACGGACCATATCGAATGAGGCTAGGGATTTGGGGTTTCAAATCTCAGAAAAGCTCTCTCTTCTCGGACTTTGTTTCAACGATGCAGCTGATGTTCTCTGTTTTTTCAACACATATAGGGTATTTTAGTAATTGTAACTGAACTAAGGCGAAAATAAAAATCATACACTGCCTTAATGAGAATTTGAACCACCCTCCGTACCATCAAATTACAAGCTTCACGCTCACATATAGTAAATATATAATTAGTTTAAATATTATAATTTAATTAGTTATTATTTTTATTCCCAAATATTTGGGTTATTAGAGTGTAATACTCCTATACTAGACTTCTAGTTGATCTTAAATTCATTGTTTAAGAAAGCTCCATATTATATTTAAATTTACACAAAAAATGTTGGGCTTAAATTCAATGTCAACAACTATCCACGTGAATAACATAAAGATATCTCAACTTATTGGAATGGAAACAATTCGGTCAAATAACAGCCACTTTCAAATTTCGCTTGAACCTAGGATCCAGGACACTAAACCGATCAGGTACTTGATCAAAGGCGATGAGTCATATTAAAATCAAATCAAAGCTAACTTCGGTCAGATCGGTGAAAAAGTGAAGATTTCAGTTTTATTAATATAAAATTCTAACGAAAATTTTAAAAAATAAAAAAATAGTGTTTAGTGGTTCACCATGACCTTTTTGGTGGTTTCCAAGATGAATCGGCTTGATCTTGTTCTAATTTGATTTCTAACATTATCACCAATTTCATACTCCTTCCAAAGTCTAATTATAGGAACATATTTTAGAGTTGATTTTGGTCCAATTATAAAAGCAAGTTTTAACTTTTGTCAATTTTTTCCTATAATACCCCTATTTATACTTTCTCAATAATAGTTTAATAATATACTTATATATTTTATAAAGTAAATAATATTTGCAACTCATTAATATTATATACACCTCAATTATATATTTTTATAAAATAATTTGAGCAATTTTTGTCATATTTTTCCCATATCACCCCTACTAATACTAAGTGTAGCCCCTCAACATGGGCCCACTCCACCTTGTACTCTTTTTTTTTTTTTTTCCTCGAAACACCTTGTGTTCTTCGACCATGTATGTATCTAAAATCTTATCTCATCTGTCTAATATACTTGTAATTATTGTCGGTACTCAAGCCTTTTTTCTCAAAAAAAATAAAATGTAATTAATTTTTTATTTTTATATCATTAAAGGAAAATAACTTTGTCGAGTATAGATGAGTATACCCCTTTTGTACATTAACTAATTATGTCGGATAAGATATTACTCGGAAGGGGTACATTAACGACTTCGCCCGAACTAATTTTGAGCAATTATAAAGTAACTAATTTTACCTTGATGTAATTTTTAATTTTCAGTAGGGGTATTTTTGGAAAATAATTATAATTAACTAATTTAACTTATCTCCTTAATCTCTCCAAATTCGGGTAAATAGTTCTTATAATTAGGACTGGGAGGGAGTATATTACAATTCTCACGCATTCTCTAAATTTTCTTAACTCAATTTATAAAAATTTCGTCTCCCCTCCTCTCCAAATCTGATCCCTCATAGTAAACAAATCCTCAAAGAAATCACTTGTCTATAAATAACTATTATACCTTCGGTTCTAATTATAGGAACATTTTTGTATTGTAATTTGTACTACAAAAATATTCCTATAATTAAGACGGAGGAGTATAATACAAACAACTTGGTTTTTACAGAGATTCAAGAAATGATGCAGTTCCACTGGGAAATTCAGAATATGTCAAAAGACAGCAGAATTACCTTCTCCTCTGCAGTACTTCTGTAACATAAGGATCGTATATATGGGATTCAATCTCCTCTTAGACTAATATTAATTTTACTGGGCTCTTGCAAACCCTTGTTTTCCAAAAATCAAAAGAATTATCTACAAAGAAACAACATAAAATAAAATTGAAAAAAAGTTACGCGTGAAATAATTAGGTATAGTACGTAACATATGGCCGCCATGCAGAGAGAGAGAGAGAGAGAGAGCTTCAGAGTTCATTGATTGAAGAGGTCACAATGCCATCGTTTTGTCTCCTTTTCTCTGCCCTGCCCTACCTAACAAACTAAACACTACCCCCATTCAACCTTCTGATTATCCCTCTTTTAACTCGCTCCAGCATCCCATTTTTTTTTTTCATAAAAAATATTTTTATTTTACACACACACACACACAAGTTTTCTAATTGTGGCAACTTTATGTATTACTCCCTCCCTCCGCTCTTAATTATAAGACATATTTAATTGATTTTAGGAAGATTAAGGAGAGGAATTAAATTAATTAATTTTACTCATTTTTTAAAAATGTCCTCATATAAATTTAAAATGATAAGTCAAAGTGAATTAACAGCCCCTACTACATACCTCTAGCTCCGACCTAAAATTTTTCTTTCCACATGTTTTTTAATTAAAATAATGGTCTTACTATAGATACATATAGATATATGCATACACACACACATGTGTGTGTGTATATGTGTTTATATATGTACATAGATATATTTATATATATATATATATATTTATGTCCACACAAGCACACATGTGTGTATAAACACACATATTTTGACAAACATACACACAGATATACATATATATACACTCACACACACATACACAGATGTACTCATGTACATACACACACACATACAGAAACAAGCACACATGCATACACAATATATATGTGTGTGTATGTTTATATATATTTGTGTGTAAACACACATATATATACACACATATTTACACAAACACATATATATAGATACACATATACAAACACAGACACACACATGTGTATGTTTATATACATATATATTCACAAATTAACGTCAGCTAATCAATAAATAAATTAAAATTCAACAATTTAAAAATTTCAATGAGAGTCTATGCACTCATATATATATACTCACAAAAAATCAAACACACTTGAGAAAATAAAATAAGGGTAGTTTAGGAAGAAATTGATAAAAATTAAAATTTTATCTATAATTAGGACCAAAACCAACTTCCAAACGTTGTTCTATAATTAGTACCAGGAGGGAGTATCTTTTATCTTTTAGTGAGCCCATACCATATAAAAATGGTTAAATACTTTTATATTTGTATAGTTTAAGAATTGGTGGGAGAAAGGGTCATTACTATGATTATATATTTATATTGCCCCCATTCACTCTGCCTGCTGTGTATATAAATGAATGGCCAAAATGCGCTAATTTAAAACTCTCCAATATTAAGTTTTTCCATATATAAAGCTATAATTTTGGCTTGTATTTTTGTGGCTTTAATTTGCTCTATATATGCAGTTAAAAACAGATGGGATCAGATTAAAAGAAAATGAGTTAAAACAAAGGGAAGCTAATAAGCACTTAATTAAAAAACCCAACTCACCAATCTTTGTTCATAAAAGAAATGAATGAACTAGAGTTTTGAAGATGGTCCACAGCACGCCATTTCAAAGTTATTAAAAAGTTAAATTAATCCCGAGTTATCTCACACGATTATTAAAAGGATACAGGTATAATAAATAGTAGATTTTTTTTATTTGAAAAATGGAGCCTATTATTATTATATTTATTTAGTTCTTGTTACTATATTTGTGTCATAAGATAATTAAAGAAATCGTAATTATATTATTAAAAAAGTAGATGTCCCGAGGGGGCATTATAACAAGAAAAAACAACAAGACTTCCATTGCACTCATCAGTCTGAAACACATTAGAATTTGGCAAACTCAAATAACAGAATAGAAAGTTACTACTACGTAGCCGCTACATTCGCTTAATGATCTGCCATTCATATGTGAAACCAAAACTAATCAGACCCAAAACAGACACTTGTAAAATAACTTCCAGCTGAAATTTAACCAGACATGCATGCATGGCAAATGTAAAGCCAAAAACCCTAATAACCACAAATATGCTAACCCCACAAACTCAATCACCAAGCTATATGGAGATCATCAATTAAGGATGCAATGGAAGATAAGGATGGTAACCGCCGCCGCCAGCTCCTCCGCCTAAGCCCCCACCTGCACCACCTAAGCCCCCAACTCCACCAGCTCCACCTAAGCCTCCGGCGCCACCACCTAGTCCACCTAAGCCTCCAGCTCCACCTCCAAGTCCACCAAGGCCGCCTCCAGGACCACCACCACCCAGGCCACCAATACCGCCGCCAAAACCCTTATGGCCACCAATGAACCCACCAATGCCACAGAACTTGCCTAGGCCACCGCCGATACCAAACTTGGGCATAATACCCCCAATACCGGCAAAGCCACCTACTCCACCGACGATAAAGTGCTTCTTGTCAGCAATACCGGTGGCCATAGGGGACTCAGCAGGCGCCGGTGCACTTGCATGCACCAGAATCTGCCCTTCTCCTTGATTATTAGTTTCATCATGCCTCGTATTGCCGGGTACCTTACGTGCAGTTGCATGCAGTATGAATAGTAAGAGAAGGATCGTAAATGGGAGGGAAGGACGGCAGCGTTCTGTCATTTTCAGAGATAGCTGGCTAGCTCCTTCACTATAGTCTCAGTAAGAGATTTGCATGCAAAGGAGTCGTCTCTAGTGTCTTATATATAGATAACATTAACTGAGGAGTTGAAGAAGAGGGTGGAGGGGACAGTTGGTGGGAGTAGTAAATGGTATTGTTAATGGTCTCTGGAGATCTCGAGAAGGCAAAAATTCTTGGGATTCAAAATCTCACCCTCCACACTGACCAAATTTAAGGTTGTCATGTGTCAATGTCAATCTCATTCATTCATTCATTCATGGGAATTCTCACTTCTTTTTATAATGCTTTCATTCTTTTTTCTTAAAAAAAAGGTTTGATTTAGAAAATAGTACGCGAGTGTAGTTCTATTTAGATTCTAATTTAGAAAATAGTACGCGAGTGTAGTTCTATTTAGATTCTAATTTTATTATATGATTGTCGTCGCTCGCAAATTACTGTGTTACGTTTAAAGGACCCAGTTCATGTTTTATACATTCCTGGACAGTTCTTAGGATATTATATATTAATAACTCTTGGTCTAGTTAGACGCTACCAAGAAAAAAATGAGTTATATTTAGACTCGGCTTGGAACTCATTGATCTCATCTGGAGTGAGTTGTTGATAATCTTGGACCGAGATGCACCTTCCCTTGGCCTTTAGACTCGGCTTGAGAGCAATATCTGGGTATGTATTCATGACGCGTTTACGGGTTGGGACGAACCAGTGGAGCAGGTGGAGGTGGAAACATTGGCCATGAGGGTATTATTAGAAAATAACTAATATCTAAATATTCTAGATTGGGTTATTGACTCAATTTAAGATTTGTTGAGTTTACAGTCTTATATAGGATTTTCCTATTTCAACCGTCTTTATTTGGGATTCTCCCTAGATTATATATCAGTTTATTAGTCAAATAAATTAATTTTTTTTAAAAAAATAATTCAAAGTAATTTGATTAGCTTCCTTAATCTTTTCAAAATAGTTAACCTTGTTTTATACCTAGGAGAAGAGAGAGTATAAGAGAATATGGTAGAAACATAGATGCTGAGAAAGCAAGGGGGACAAAATACTTATAGTAGTATGTATTAGTTAATAGCATGAAGTAATTGATAGTTTGCTACTTGGAGTACATCTCATTGACTCGTTTTTCTCAAATTTTATAAAAATATATAAGTGTATACACACACACACATCTACTAGTGTGTATACCTAGAGAGAGAGCTTGAGACTGGTCTTGAGACTAATAGCCCACTGGACATTTTGGGTTGGGGCAAAGACTGGTAACATAATCCCTATATATTAAGAAAATAAAAAACGAATTAATATGTGTGATCTCCATATCACAAAATTTTTCCACCATATTTGAAAAGTCAATAAATATGTGAAGTGATGGCAGGACGCATTAATTATTGATTGAAAATTTGAGGTTCTTCCCCTATAAAAAAAGGAAAAGGAGCGTGAGAAACAAAAATTATATTAATGGTCCTTCCTACATTACGGCAACTCTAATTTCATCAACAATTTTTAAATTTATGCTCTAGATAGAATGAACTGTTGGCATCGTGAGGAATCTGGAAGAATAAAGAAGAGGATGATATGAGTCGTGTTCGAGAACACTGTCTTATAGAGTTATTTCGCAACCACCAGTAAAGAAGAAGCGGTACTCCTCAGGATTAAACAGACCCTTCTTGATTAAATCAAGGCGGCAGAACTGATGGAAGGTAAAGTAACTCAGCAAGAGATTATCGATGTTTTCTTGTTCTCTCTTTTAAATGGTGTCATAATTGGGGTATTTATAAATAATGAATCGATGCCTTGAAATGGTCACTCTTGAACATTACACCTCTTCAAAAAGTCATAATTATCTATTTAATTCATGAACATGTTGATTCATGAACCAACACAAATCCCTTAATTTATAAGAATATAACTTCTCAAAATGCATCTCTTAATTTAAACATATTCCATAATATTGGAAAGACTCTTTCTTTGACACACCCGTAAGCAATATTTAAAACAATCCTCCACATGTGTCAAAGAAAACACCATTAGCTAAGTTACACCCATGGATATAACCATTGTATCCGGTGGTCCTTAGAACTATGAACCAAACCTAGACCAAGAACACTTAGTACACAAAGATGTCAGTGAAGCATGCTTCTATGAACTAACAAATCTTGGTGTGTACTAGAGGCATTAATGGTCAGATCATATCCTAATATTTCCGTTGTTAATCAATGGTTTTGCGCGTTATGACGGTCATGCCGTGCGTGGAGCATAACGAATGCTCTAGAGATTTCGCCACGATCTCATCGGAGCGGCCACACTCCACATTTGTAGAGGTGATTTCATGTAAGTGTACCTGCATTGAGCACACCGTCATGTAAGACTATGAAATCATTGAGAGCTTTGTTCAACCTCAAAAACATGCATTCTAGCACTCTCCCATTGTCATAGGAAGGGACAAATGTTAATTTTTCGTGCTAGTCAGAACTGACCAACGACTTATTCTTATCCATTGAACCTTCTTCATGGGATCACCAATCACAAAGGTTGGGTTGTCATCGCTATCAATTACGAGTTGGCTTTAGTCCCATTCCTCTCGACTAATTTATTTCATCCTGCAAGGTTTTGTTGACGGCCGATAGGTTTATTATTGACCTCACCAAATCGATTGAGATAACTCAAACACAAATCTTAAGCTAGCTTATCACATTATATCTCAAACGATTTTTATTTCATCATTGTCTTTTTTCAATGGCTATTGCCATTTGACAATCACAGATCCTCAACACTAAGAGATTTTTAACATTCCCAACACTCCATCCATTTCCAGAGTAATCAACTCTAACTCACATATAATACTTTAATTTTGTCACCATTAAAGGTCAATGATAACCAATGGATTTTCACACATACAGACTGGATCTTAATTAACATCCATGTGCATACATCAATACAACAAGAATCCACTACATGATGCCAATATTATTTAAGGCATTATCCCTTAACTATTTCTTTCTCTTCATGATGAGAGTTTACTTATGCTCAATCTCCACATATCATTTGCTATGTCATCGGATTAACATTTATCAGTGCTACAAATTCTCAACAATTTGTGCATACATTGATTGAGCTTTAGAATCATCTCAAGTAGTATCATAAAGAATATTCACATAATGGTTCTCAAAACCAATATTTAGAAACATTTCTTATTTGTCATCAATATTCTTTTATGACCTTTAACACCCAAAATCACATTCAACATAACATGATATATTTGACCATGCAAGTCATCCACATTAAATTAAAAATTTCACGATATCATGCATGCTTATACCAAGAGAAATTAAAAATACTGTGAAAATTAAAGCATATTTATCTGTACACTAGATAAATGATTAAAATTTCATACCACTGTCATATGCTCGTTTCAAATCACAACATATTTGATAATTCACAAAATTTGCTTTCAATAGCAAATAACAAAATAATAATTTTAAGGTATCCCATATCTTAGATACCCCACACTTTCAAATATTTTATAATCAATAAAATTCTAATTAAATTAGAATCTCACAAAATATAAATATAGAGATTCACAATATTATAGGAGATTAGAAATTATCAAACAAATTAATATCTCCATTGATAATAAACCTTAAATGGAAATAAATTCTCCTCTCATTCTAATTAATTAAATTAGAATAACATCCTAAAATTTAGGAATTTATACCATTACTACGTTAACTATATTTAATTTACGTAACTAGAAACCAAAACCAAATAATAAAATAACAAGTATGAACCCAATAATGATCGCATTATCATCTAAAATTTCATTTCCATACGATGACTAATTTAATTCAAGATATTTACTAATAAAAACAATAAAATCTCCTGATGAATCCAAGGGCATAAGATATACATTATCTTCCCTTTATTAATTTAATATTCATCAAATCCTCAATAAAATAAGGAGATATAGTAGGAGATTTATGAACTACCATATCAATCAAAACCAATATATTTATTAACTAAAGATATTCAAAACTTCAATGGAAATAAATTCAGGTGCAAGTAATCAATAATTAAATAAAATATTGATTTTTATGAGCACATTCATACTGAAATTTCAGCACTTCAAATATTAAAAAAATAATAACCGCATTATTAAATTTTTAATATATGCCCATGAATATTATATATATTTATATAATATTCCAATCAATCACGTGTACCTTGCCTGATGATCACGGTGAAGAAATATGACTCTTTCTTCTTCATCTGCGAATCTGCCGTTGCCAACCGACTCACGCCTTTACACCTTCTTTATCAAAACGTTGCAAAGACCATCGATTCCTTTCTCTCTCTGATCAAACTTGTAGGCTTCTTTTTTTGCCTCTTGCCTGTGTTTGCAAGGATCACGCCTTCAAAATCTCTTTACCATAGAGATTAAAATTGGTCCGGATGACGGGAAATTGAGTATTTGTCCATGACAGTAATAATCATGGCTCTCTTTGATCATATATTTAATATGCTTTCATACACAAGGCCAATTCTCACTCCATCCCGCCATTATCAATTATCATCGGACCAACAAATTTTCCTTCTTTTAGACATAACCATCTAGACTTTTTGCTCATCATGAAGCACCCCCACATTTGGGCAATATACAGAAGAAGTCAAAGAACTCAAATCTTTGTAAAAGGCCAAAACAGAGATATTTGATGCGCGCGGAGGCAGCACTAATCTGGAAGAGGGTTACGCGGCCATTTCAGAATAAATGGAGACCCAACGAGTTCATTGTCATCCGAATCAACACCACTTTCAACTTGTTTTGATCTTTTCTTGATCCCAGGCCTCTTCACTATGCCATCCATTTTTGTCTAACCCTAGGAATGAAGTCCGGAATACACAGTTGGCGGCGCTATCAACGTCTCCTTTCCTTTGTAATCAATAAGACAAATTTTATAACACCCTGATGTGCTCCAAAGATCAGCGAGAATTAACTCTATAGATTGTCGGCATCGTGAGGAATCTGGAAGAATAAAGAAAAGGATGATTTGAGTCATGTTCAAGAACACTGTCCTATAAAGTTATTCCGCAACCACCGGTAAAGAAGAAGTGGTACTCCCAGATTAAATAGACCCTTCTTGATTAAATCAAGGCGATAGAACTGGCGAAAGGTAAAGTAACTTAGCAAGAGATTACCGATGTTTTCTTGTTCTCTCTTTTAAATGGTGTCACAATTGGGTATTTATAAATAATGAATCGATGCCTTGACATGGTGACTCTTGAACATTACACCTCTTCAGAAAGTCATAACTATCCGTTTAATTCATGAACCAACACAAATCCCTTAATTTATAAGAACATGACTTCTCAAAACGCATATCTTAATTTAAACATATTCTATAATATTGGAAATACTCTTTCTTTGACACACCCATATCCAATATTTACAACATGAACTCACACCGCCTTGGACAAATATTTTCTCTTCTTTGCCAACCATGTCTTCTGAAAATACGGTCTTCATTCTTAGCCTTTGCCCTTTACGAACAATTTTTTAACGCGTTCTTGATGCATTTATTTGATTTAATTTGTTTAATTAATCTCATGATGCTAATCCCTGATTTGGTTCAACCTTTTTTTCAGGAGTGTTTCTTTGAAAACGATACTAGCAATGGATGGGAAAAGTTTCTGACTAAGATTTTGAGCAGCTTTGAAGGCATTTCCTCTTATACGCACCACTTGTCGTCAAAATTTCTTGTCCTAATTAAGCTACCGAAGTTCTTCTTCTTCTTTTGGCTGGAAAATTATATATCAAAGTTTTGAACTTTAGTTGTGTATATGGGCTTATATATGAGACCCATTTAATGTATGGCCCAATAAAAGACAATCTATGTCAGGATCCACTCATAACCAAAGAGACCTAGATATGGCGGCATAGTACTTTGGCTTGGAAACACAAAGGCCCATAAGTCCAAACCCTAGAGGTAAACCCTAAATGTATGATTATTCTCTCTTAATTACTATTCTGCTGTCACTGTGCACACACACCACCCCTTTAGCTAAAGCCATCCAATTTGTGCACACACACTACCCCTTTGGCTAAAGCCATCCAATTTGTGCACAGTGATATGCTATTTTCATATCTATCTAATTCATAGATACCTAGGAGAGAATTATCTGATCCTAAATTAACATACTAGTCCAACAGACTAGACATCTCTGTCAATCTGGACAGAACAAGTTATTTTGTTAATCTAATCTTTAATTCAGACTTCAGGATTTCAAACAAACCGAAATCCATCATAGACATACTTTTTGGTTGAATTCCAGAGGTTATCCCTGTTATTATGTTAAGCTTATATAAATTACTAGATCGTACGTGGTTTCACCATTTTTTTTTTAAAAAAATATATTTTGTCCAATTGCCATATTTTTGAGCGATAGCTAACTTGTGTTCATATGATCTCGTGCGTATTTATTGATATTCAAATATTATGATCAACATCATATAAGTAGATGAAAGAATCTAGAAAATATAATTTATCCTTATATTTTAATAGTAGTGCATTTTGCAGAATATATACATCACATCAAATCGTAAATTATTATATATATTTTGTCTAAAATTTAATTTGTGTGGCTTTGAAATTTTTGCAGACCCACTTTTTGACATCAATCCAATGTTGGAATATGCTTATGTGAAAGGCAAAACAGATCGACACAAAATTTTGAAGAAGCTAAAGAAGGTGGGAAACATTCGGACCTCAAGAGGATCACTTTTCGGGGAGATGTCGAAGAAATAAGTGGCGAAAGCGATGCGGTTGCAACAGCACCAACAACAACAAGAAGAAGAAAAACAACTATGCCCCAACCTTGGCCTAATTACCATGGAGTCAATCATTATCTTCCTCATCCGCTACATGTCGGTCCCGGCTCCTTCCACCAGCATGACTCATCGGTGCCAAGTTCTTCCACTTCTTCAACAACATCCCGACAAGTGACAGAGCCAGAACAACCACCTCCTCCACCAGTGAGGGAACCATTACGTTTTGGTCCCTTTAGAAGGCTTGGATTCATCAAGAAAGTCAAATTAGTGTTTTCCAAGAAGAAAGTTACTGACAAGTTTCGCTCATGCTTGAGGTTTTGCCATAAAGCCGAATAACTCATGGATGTAGCTTGCTTATTCTAGTTAATCAGAGACTATAATGTGACCAGTTAATAATGTCCTTTTCGGTTATGTTTTTCCATCCAAATATAACATGTGGATTTGGAAATATTTGTTAATATGTGTAATCGTTATTGGATTGAACTTTATTATGAGTTTGACACTGGGATTGTTGGATTTGTGTCTAAATCCTATGGCTTATAAATAAGAATTCAGTTCACCACCGCCGATCGCATCGGTTCGCCAATGAGACTTCATCTGATTAATTCATCGTCTATAAATAGATGTGCGTGTAATAGAAAAATTAACTCATTTTTCTAACACTACGCTCTTCTACGTATAGTTTAATGCATTATATATGCCATAAGTCTCATCCGTGTGATTCTTAAAGCAGATTCCTTGTGTTCACTTGGGCTTCTGATTGAGAGTGTCATCATTTTGAAAACGAAAAATCTGCTCTATCCTGAGCGACAATTGTTCATTAACCTTAGGCATCTGAATAAAGAGAACAAATTGTCTTAAGGAGACAATGTATGTTGGGCTCGGATTTCATCAAAGTTCATTATCATATTTCGGAAGTCTTGTGAGTTTTTACTGCTTTTCTTCTTAGTCAAGAAATATTGTATGTTTACAGATTATGCATATTGACTACACAGATTCTGACCCTTATGAAAACCTACTTTTAAAGCATTTTCTACAACAATCTTAAAACAATTTTATGTTGAATATGTGTTCAATTCTTAAATTTTAGATTCTTGATTTTGAGTAGTTAGAGTTTCTAAAATTTATGCATATAGGCTGCGATATGTGTGTATATATATATATATATCCTTACTGATAACTAAATGCCTGAGTTTCTTAATTCTTTGGATTGCTTATATATTTCTTAATTTAAGTACGAAGAAATATAAGGTAGATGAATTTTGGTACAGATTTTTGTTTGTACATGTTTCTGCGATCTGATAAATATATACCGGCGTGGTTAAACTTTTCCCCCCGATGCATTTATCTTATGGTTTATGTGTGTGTCTGAAATTGAAACACATACTTCAATTATCGAGGCAACTACCATGGATCGTATACATCTTGAATCTCTATGTCTATGATTGCCTGTTGACCCATTAATATTCTTTCCAGATTTATATGTTTTGGGTTACATACCTTTCCGATTTTTTTTTTTTTTTAATAAATCTGGAGATTTTTTATGCCTCTGTATGTTTTATATAAAATATGTTGTTTAAATGGCTGAAGAATTTGCAATGCAAAACTGTAGGATACTCTCTTCTATGAAAAACCGAAACTGACGTAGTTGACTATTAAGTTTGGGTCGGTTAAAAAAAAAAAAAAAAAAGGATTCTTAGCCTATGAAAATGGTAAAATTATTTATAGGACAAGAAAAGAAGGTTACAGACCAAAGAACAATATAGAAATAGAATGGAAGCCAATATGAACAATATCATATTCCACCATCTTTAGTTTTTGAAATTGGGACATGAGAAAATAGTGAGTTTAGGCCAAAAAATAGGTGTCATTACGTAGATCTCAAAAAAACCAAGAGATAGAGACCAAGAACGTAAAAAACAAACGTCGGAAACGACATTATGAAGGAAAGAAGAGTCGGGTTTGAAGGACCGACCCACAGATCCATACACGCCTGGTACGACCCGGAGGTGGAGGTTGAAGAAGGACCATACGGTGCATTGGTCGAAAACCCAAAAGTGGTATTAGGCATCTTTTTTTTTTTCTTTTTCTTTTATTGTGAAACGGTGTGTTTCACATACAGTCATGTGTTCAGCTCCAAGATGCTAGGGGCTATTTAAATCAAACGGTATTAAAAATTTAAAATAATGTGGTTATAGCTTTTCAATCTTTGATGTGCCGCATTTCTAGTAAGGATGTGCCCATAGTAATCAATATGTTATTATTGATTACTTGCACCATGAATTTAGATCCGTTGAAAATTTGAGTATCTTTAGTTAATAAATATATTAGCTTTGATTGATAGGGTAGTTAATAAATCTCCTACTATCTATCCTTATTTTGATGAGGATTAGATGAATATTAAATTAATAAAGGGAAGATAATGTATATCTTATGCCTTGGTTTCATTGGAACATTTTATTGGTTTTATTGGTTAACATTTTGAATTACATTAGTTATCATGCGGAGATGAAATTTTGATACGATAATCAGATCATTATTGGGTTCATGCTTGTTATTTTATTATTTGGTTTTTAGTTGCAGAAATTAAATATATTTAATAGTAAAATGATGAGCTTTACTAAAAGTCCTAAATTTTAGGATGAAAGGGGAATTTATTCCCATTTAAGGCTTTATTATCAATGAAAATATTAATTTGTTTGATAATTTCTTATCTCCTATAATCTCTCCTAAAATTTTGTGAATCTTTTTAAATTAATATGCATGGCTGAATAAAAGTGGGGATTTGTTGTATTTAACGTGATAATAGTTGGAAGTTGAAACAATATTTTGTTTTAATAAATCTAGTGACATTTGTGAATTTCTTAGCCACCATCTAATTTATCAAGAAGGATTTGTTACCATGATCAAGGAATAAAAATTATGAAATTGCCATGTCTTGTGGTTAAATCAAGCGAAAGCTTTGTTATATGCTATTGAAAACAAATTTTGTGCATTATCAACTATTTTGTGTGACAAGCATATGACAGTGATATGAAAATTTAATCATTTATCTAGGGTAGAGATAAATGTGTTCTAATTTTTCATAGTATTATTATTTCTCTAGGTATAAGCATGCATGGTTTCATGTATTGGTAAATGCGATTATAGCCTTAATTTTATAATTATGGATGATTTTATGGCTATGATTTTATGTTTTTAAATAGTGTGAATAACAATTGTATAAATGCTAAATATTTAAAGTTTTGGAATTAAAGATGGTGGATTTATGAATTTTTTAATTCCAAATATTATGGTAAGAGTATCGTTGATTTGTTAGTCACCAAAGTGGTCAATTCTTTATGAATTATTACGGTGATTACCCATAACATTGATGTTATAGGATGTTTATGGATCAACCCAAAGGTTGATTATTTGTCTTATAATTATTGAATATAAATGTTGGTAGTTCTATTTAGACACCCAAAGATGATAAATATTTCTAGTTGGGGTATGCATCACTACTAAATTATGTGAAATCTTTATAGCATCATTATGGTTGAATATTATATATTAGTGAAAAATCAAACATTGAAAGAAATGATGGATACAATGTTGATTACGTCTCGTTTACCACAGAATTTGTGGGAGGAATCCATTTCAATGGCTAACTTTTTGATTAATAGAGTACCCTACAAAAGGATACAAAGCATACCATACAAAATATAAAAAGGAAAGAAATCTTCCTTGAAATATTTGAAAGTGTGGGGGGTGCTTGGCTAAGGTCACAATTCCTAAACCCTAAAGGTTGAGAATAGGATCTAAGACAGTGGACTATGTGTTTATTGACTATGCACTTAACAGTAGTGCATATCAGTTTTGGTTTATAACTCGATGTATTAGATATCCATATTAATACGATTATTGAGTTAAGAGACACTATGTTTTTTGAGAATGTATTTTCATATAACAAGGGAAGTAAAGCAAGTGGTAATAATGATAACAATACTGTGATACCGTGGGATACTACAAGCAGTGATGATCCTGTAGAGGAGGAACCTAGATTTAGTACTAGGCAAAGGACTTCAACATCCTTTAGGCCTGATTTTCTAACTTATCTATTGGAAAATGAGCCTCGAACATATGGAGAAGTTATGGGTTCTCCTGAAGCACCATTCTGAAAAGAAGATATCAATAGTAAGGTTGAATCCATTTTGTCAAACCACACGGAGGCTAGGAATTGGTTGACCTTCCTCCTGGAAATAAGCCTCTAAGAACTAAGTGAGTCTTTAAAAAGAAGATGAAAGCAGATAGCACTATTGATAAGTATAAAGCTAGGCTCGTAGTAAAAGGCTACAGATAATGTGAAGCCCTAGACTACTTTGATACCTATTGACATGTTACAAGGATTACATCCATTCAGATGTTAATTGCGTTAATAGAATTGAATGTGTTGGAAATACATCAAATGGATATAAAGACAACTTTCTTGAATGGTGATTTAGAGGAAGAGATTTATTTAGAACAACTTGAGAGATTTATTGTCTTAGGACAAGAACGGAAAGTTTGTCACTTGATAAAGTTCGTTTATGGACTTAAGCAAGCCCCGAAACAATGGCATGTGAAATTCAATGAAGTTATGTTATCAAATAGTTTTAGTATTAATGAATGTGAAAAGCGTGTCTATATTCGAAATACTGAAAACGAGTTTGCCATAGTCTGTCTTTATCTAGATGACATGTTTATAACGGATAGTAATAATCAAGTGATTAAAGCTACTAAGCGGTTGCTTACCAGTAAGTTCAACATGAAAGATATGGATTTAGTAGATGTTATTTTGGGAATTAAAATCCATAGAACTTCTGATGAGTTGGCTTTTTCACAAGCACACTATATTGCTAAAAATCTTGAGAAATTCAAGATTTTGAACATAGCTCCTATGATAAACCCTATAGATTCTAGTATTCAACTGTTGAGAAATACTGGCAAAGCTTAAAAACAAAAAGAGTATGGTCGAGCGTTAGATAGTCTTATGTATGTTATGAACTGCACTAGACCTGATATTGCTTACGCAGTACGCATGTTGAGTCTCTTTATAAGTAATCCAAACGAGCTTCATTAGAAAGCTATGATAAGAGTTTTGGTTACTTGAAGCACACTCAAAACTTTGCTTTGCATTATGAGAAGTACCCTGTAGCTCTAGAAGGGTATTGTGATGTAAATTGGATCACCAGCTCTAATAATACAAGATCCATAAGTGGATATATGTTCACTCTTGATAGGGGTGTTGTGTCTTAAAAGTCATCCAAGCAGACTTGCATTGCAAGATCAACTATGGAAGCAGAATTTATTGCTTTAGATAAAGCTGGTGAGGAAGTTGAGTGGCTTCGTAATTTTCTTGAAGACATTTCTAATTGGCCAAAGCCGATACCGACAGTGTGTATATACTGTTATAGTCATGCAGCTATTGGTAGGGCCAAGAATGTCATGTACAACGGCAAGTCTAGACATATACGTTGTAGATATGATACCGTTAGACAACTACTCTCGAATCGAATCATCTCAATTGATTATGTAAAATCAAAAGAGAATATAGCAGATCCATTGACTAAAGCGTTCCTAGAGAGTTAGTTATAAATTTATCCAAAAGAATGGGTTTAAGGCCGATCCATTGTTGATTATTGCGGTAACTCTACCTAGAAGAGTGGAGATCCCACAAATTAGGTTAAAAGAGACAATTAAGTGATGATTGACTGTTAATACTGTGGATTTTTTAAACTCATACTCATTCCTAAACAAGACAGTGCATATATAAGGGTAAGTTTTTAGGCTTTTTATGGTTTCTTAATTGATGTGTTCAAATGATGTATGTTGACTTACATCACAAGGAATCACCTATGTGAGTGTGAAGTATGGGCCGTTTCTATGAGAATTTAAAATGGCCAATTCTCTAGAACACTCTCAGAACCAGGTAGGTGTCCAGGGCCAAAATGGACACAGCATGAGAACCAACGATGCTAGAGGAGCAACTGTGTGACTTCTATTGTCTTGTTATACACTAAAAAGTAGACGGTTCAAGACAGCGCATCCACTAATTGACTAGTATATCCGATAGATTTTTACTAGAGAAGGTTCAAAGATAACCCCTACCTTTCTCGATGCAGTTGTTTCTCGTAGAGGAATCACACTTTGCATACATATTCATTTGCACTTGGTCACGATGGACTGACTTCTTATCCATGTGGGGGATTGTTGGATTTTGTGTCTAAATCCCATGGGTTATGAATTAGAAGTTGCATCGGTTTGCCGACGAGACCCTATCTGATCGTTTCATTGTCTATAAATAGACGTGTGTGTGATAGAAAAATTAACTCATTTTTCTAACACGACACCCTCCTACATATAGTTTAATGCATTATGTCATAAGTCTCATCCATGCGATTCTGAAAGCAAACTCGTTGTATTTATTTGGGCTTTTGATTGAAAGTGTCATCATTCTGAAGACGAAAAATATGTTCTATCCTGGGAGACAATTGTTCATTAACCTTGGGAGTCCGAATAGAGGAAACAAATTATCTTTAAGAAGACAATGTATGTTGGGCTCGGATTTCATCAAAGTTCATTATCATATTTCGGCAAGCTTGTGAGTTTTTATTGGTTTCCTTCTTAATGCAGAAATATTGTATGTTTATAGATTATGCATATTAATTACATAAATTCTTATCTTAGTGATATTTCTATCACGAGAGTATTTTCATCAACAGGGATTTGGATATGTGTGTGTAGATTATTAGGTTTTGAAGAGAAATAAGTTATTTTGCTAGAGGATATAATGTTGTGTGTTATGAACAATATGTTTATGGAGAAGTCGATGAATGCAGAAATTGACTTGGAGAAGTTGTTGATATATGACGATGTTGAGGGTCATTTTGATTTTGATTTTTTTATGCTATAATTTTGATTTGTTGCTAGCTACTCTTTTTTGAGTTAGAGACGTATACAAGTTAGTATGGTCTTTAATTTGCTTGCTTTTTAATACATTTTACACCCATTCATTTCTATAGGAAACATTTAGAGAATGTCTTTTTTTTTTTACTTCTTATTTCTTCATTTTGCCTTTATTTGATTACTATTTAATGAAAATAAAATAAATTTTCACAACCTACAAAGACCTATTACTTTCACCATATTTCTTTTCTAATTCTCTCTCTTCTATAATTGTCTCTATTATACTACATAATTTCCTTATTCTTTCTTATTGGGAAAATTCCATTTAAATACCAGATGAATTTGCAAAACCCCCAGAAGTCCTCCGAATTTGTAAAAAGACTTAGAGGTGATAAGTACTTTTGTGGGTTATGCAATTTTGTGGGAAATGACCCTAATGCCCTTCCTTCCTCTCTTCCTCTTCCCCCCCTTCCTCTCTCTACGAACAGAACCACTCGCCGCCGCACGTTCATTCGCCACCGTATACCTCCGCGCCGACGCCAACGCGCACCCTCCACCTTGACGCCGCACCCGCCGGCATAGGTGAAAAAGAAAACAAAAAATTGAAACACGAAACACGCGAGAAAAGAAAACTAGAAACAGTATTTTTTTTTTTTTTTTGATCGGTCGATTCGGAAGAAATTGGAAGAAGAAGACATGAAGGAAGGAAGGAAGGAAGAAGAAAAGGAAGAAAGGAAGAAGAGAAAAGAAAAAAAAAAAGTCTGAAAGTGCACTCCTTTCACTGGAGTGTGTTATAACACACTCCAGTGAACACTTCGAGTGTGTTTTAAAACACTCGAGTGTTATTATTTTTTTTACTCGCCTTGCATGAAATGGTAAATGGTGTTTGCGAAATGGTAAATGGCCTTTGTAAAATCGTAAATGGCGTTTGTGAAATGGTTAAACTGTCTTTTTTTTTTTGTTATCCATATGAAAGAGTAAAAAATGGTACCGGGAAAACAATGGTAAATTGGCGTTTGCGGAATGGTAAATGGCGTTTGTGGAATGGTAAATGGCGTTTGTGTCATAACATACATGAAAGATTAAAAAATGGCACCTAGAAAACAATGGTAATTGGCGTTTCTGGAATGGTAAATGACTTTTGTGGAATGGTAAATGGCGTTTGCAAAATGGTTAAACTGTCATTTTTTTTTTTGTTATCCATATGAAAGAGTAAAAAATGGCACCGGGAAAACAATGGTAATTGGCGTTTGGAATGGTAAATGGCGGTAAATGACGTTTGTGTCATAACATACATGAAAGATTAAAAAATGGCACCTAGAAAACAATGGTAATGGAATGGTAAATGACTTTTGTGGAATGGTAAATGGCGTTTGCAAAATGGTCATTTTTTTTTTGTTATCCATATGAAAGAGTAAAAAATGGCACCTGGGAAAACAATGGTAATTGGCGTTTTACGGAATGGTAAATGGCGTTTGTGGAATGATAAATGGCGTTTGTGTCATAACATACATGAAAGAGTAAAAAATGGCACCTAGAAAACAATGGTAATTGGCGTTTCTGGAATGGTAAATGGCGTTTGTGCAATGGTAAATGGCGTTTGTGTTATAACATACATGAAAGAGCACCCTGGGAAAGAATGGTAATTTATCATTGCACAAACACCATTTACCATTCCACAAACGTCATTTAATTTACCATTGTTTTCCTAGGTGCCATTTTTTACTCTTTCATATGGATAACAAAAAAAAGACAGTTTAACCATTTCGCAAACGCCATTTACCATTCCACAAAAGCCATTTACCATTCCAGAAACATCAATTACCATTGTTTTCTAGGTGCCATTTTTTACTCTTTCATGTATGTTATGACACAAACGCCATTTACCATTCCACAAACGCCATTTACCATTCCGTAAACGCCAATTACCATTATTTTCCAGTGCCATTTTTTACTCTTTCATATGGATAACAAAAAAAAAAAGTTTAATCATTTCACAAACGCCATTTACCATTTCATGCAAGGCGAGTAAAAAAAAAAATAACACTCCAGTGTTTTAAAACACACTCGAAGTGTTCACTGGAGTGTGTTATAACACACTCCAGTGAAAGTGCACTCTCAGACTCTTTTTTTTTTTTTTTCTCTTCTTCCTTCTTCCTTCCTTCCTTCCTTCACGTCTTCTTCTTCCAATTTCTTCCGGATCGACCGATAAAAAAAAATTACTGTTTCTAGTTTTCTCGCATGTTTCGTGTTTCAGTTTTTTGTTTTCTTTTTCACCGGTGCCGGCGGGTGCGGCGTCCAAGGTGGAGGGTGCGGCGTTGGCATCGACGGCGGAGGTAGACGGTGGCGAAGGAACGTGCGGCGGTGAGTGGTTCTGGTTCAAAGAGAGAGGAAGGGGAAGAGGAAGAGAGGAAGGAAGGGCATTAGGGTCATTTCCCACAAAATTGCATAACCCACAAAAGTCCTTATCACCTCTGAGTCTTTTTACAAATTCGGAGGACTTCTGGGGGTTTTGCAAATTCATCTGGTATTTAAATGGAATTTTCCCTTCTTATTTCATATGTCCTCACAATTATAAGGGTATTTTAGTGAAAACAATGTTATAATTTTGACACATTTATTATTCTTAACCGACATTTTAAACCACGAGATTTGATTAAATATTTTTTCATAAAAAGAAATGGAGTGAGTATTGTAAATTTTTTGAATATGGGACAGGCCCATTCAATCTTCACAAATTTTTGACCAATCTTATGACTTGTTGATACTTTTGCCAATCATATTTATAAAAATTCATATAAATTAAATACTTTCTCCGTTCCATAGTATAGATGGCACTTTAACTAATTTACGAGAAATAATATATGATAGTTAACTCATTAAATACATTGGAAATTGGAAGGAAAAAAAAATCACTTTTACCATTATTGGAAAATTTATTTGAAAAATTAATAGTAGGTAAAATTGGAAATGAGCATTAGCTAGGGAGAAAACTGAAAAATGAATATGGATTAATTTATAAATGACTTTGTTATGGACTTAAATATGAGGCCCATCCAAGGTGTGGCCAACAAGGGGCAATCAACATGACACAGACATGACAGCACAATGTTTGGGCTTGGAGGTATAAAAGGCCTATAAGTCCAAACTCTAACCCTAAGGTACACTCTATAAGTAAGAGGTAAAACCTAAAGGTATGCATGCTCTCTCTCGATTAGCATTCTGTTGTCACTGTGCACACGCCCCATCCCTTTGGCTAACGCCTAGTTGTGTACAGTGATCCGCTATTCTCATAGGTATCTAACCCATAGATATCTAGGAAAGAGTCCTCAGATCCTATATCAATACACTAGTCCTATAGGGCTAAACTTATGTGTTCTCATATAGAACGGACTTATATTTTGAATCAAGCTAGGCTATTCTTCTAAAAGTGTCTTATATTGTAGACCATAGGGACTATGTCAAATAACTGTATATATTGAATTGAGAACAGGGATTCGCAAAACAATCACAGCATCATAAGTTCATAACTACTCTTGAATAAGAGATTAATAAACGAATCCTCAATTAATATAACCTACATCGTCCGTATATTCATAAAGTGATGAAGAAGACCTATGCGCTGATATATAAAGTTAATTGGTTAGTGTAATTAGAAAAAGCTTGCCAAATCTTTCACATAATTACGTGTCTCACAATTCAATACAATCGTCAAAAGTAGAATATGAAAAAAAAAAAATCATTCATAAAGTATCTATATGTGTGTGTACATAACTTAATATATTAATATATCCATGTACCACTCGGATCCTATTTATAAGTTTAAATTACCTAATTTTCATATATCAAGAAAAGTTAGTTAATTGATCCATAAATATAGACTAATTAATAAAAAAAAAATTAATTTTGCCCTCCTTTCGTGTATGCACATACCACTTGGGTCTTATTTATAAGTTCAAATTACATAATTTTCATATATCAAGAAAAGTTAGTTGACTGATCCATAGATATAGACTGAATTAATTTTTTTAAAAAAATTCAATTTTGCCCAGTATTTTTCACCTCTTTCTTCTCTATCTATCTTTAATGGGGTAAAATTGTAATATCCTCATTTATCACTATGAAAGTGCACATATAATAAGGACCAAAAGTTTTTTTTATTGAACTTATAAATAGGATCAAGTGTTTGCCCGACGAATGAAAATGGGGTTTTCAAGGGCGAACCTAGGAATTTATGGGAGGGGGCACCTTTCTTTAAATGTATTAAAAAATAAAACAATATAAAGGAAAAGCAAGACTATCGTTAGTTAAAAATATCATATATTTTAATGGTATATTACAATAAAAACAATTACAATGGTAAGTATATTACAATAAAAACAATTACAATGTCATCCTTCTAGGCCTTATTTTTTGAATTTTATCATATCCTCATTATCAATTATCAAATATATCTTTTTCTATGAAAGTGCTATACAAGTCAAACCCCAAACAACATAATTGGAATGATAAAATTTGAAAGTCCTTAAGAAAAGTATCATTTAATTTTTTGAAAATTCAAACAATGTTGATGACAACTATAATATCTAATAAAAAGTATGAACTCATCAAAAGTTGGATTAGTAACAATTCACTTTAGGAATTATAGGGACAAGGAGAGAACAATCAATTTTACTACACGGGTGTTCTTTACATAAGAGCTAAAAGCGCACGATAAATAAATACCCTATAATATTATAGAGTGTTTGAATCAGGATATTAGCCAGGGTATCACATGACGAATGAAAATGCCCCTTATGGGCCTCTGCCCTCATTTCTCAAGCATTGCCAACAAACTGATGCTTGCAGCAATGGTGATGATGCTTCTGCTCTCATTCGGTGTGTGAGACTGTTTATAATTAATTAATTTTATTGCCTCCTGTTTATAATTAATTAATTATTAAATTGAATACATAAGAATTAGTAAATTCATTTGTGTGTGTGTGTTGAATTAAAGAATAGTTTGATGGATGTTGGTGATAATTAGTGAGAATGAAAAAAATTAAATGCAGGGAAGAGCAAACAATATTGCCCAGGAACATGTAAAGAATTCCCAGTGTGATGATTATTGCAAACGTTGATGGATTTAATTCAATTATTTGGATTTAAAATATATTTAAATCAAATTTTTTTCATTTTTATATTTTAATTATTTAACTATACACTAGTAATACCCATTGTTGTCAAACTCACGAGTTGACTCTCCAAGTTTACCGTTTTTACGCTTCTAGCTTACAAAAACAAGTCGAGTTAGTGGTAAACTCGTGCTAGTTGTAAACTCAGTTAAACTCATGAGTTTATACACCGAGTTTACCATTTTTACGTTTCTAGCTTACAAAACCGTGTTAACTTTTTTGATTTGATCATGCTCGGCTTTATATAGAATTTTTTTTTTAAATATGATAAATGATGAATGTTGATGGATTCAATTTCAATTATTTGGATTTAAAATATATTTAAATCAAATTGTTGTCATTTTTATATTTTAATTATTTAATTATACACTATTAATACTATTTAATAATAAAAGTAAACTCTTACAAGTTTATAATTCAAGTTCAAGATACGAGTTTATGTCACATCGAGTTTGCTTAAACTCGTGAGTTTGACAACCTTGGTAATACTAATACCTATTTAATAATAAAAGTAAACTCTTACGAGTTTACGATTTGAATTCACGATACGAGTTTATGTGACTGTCACGAGTTTAAATAAACTCGTGAGTTTAATGAGTGGGTGTATAAATATATGCATGAGTTTGGCAAATACTTAGATATAAGCAAAGAGATATTGGATTTGAAGATATAGAAATGGCTTTCTTCCCTCATTTCTCAAGCATTGCCAACAAACTGATGCTTGCAGCCATGGTGATGATGCTACTGCTCTCATTTGGTGAGTGTGAGACTGTTTTTAATTAATTAATTTTTTTTGCCTCCTGTTTATAATTAATTAATTGTTAAATTGAATACATAAGAATTAGCTAATTCATATATGTGTGTGTATGGTGTTGAATCAAAGAATAATTTGATGGATGTTGGTGATAATTAATGAGAATAAAAAAATTAAATGCAGGGAAGAGCAAACAATATTGCCCAGGAACATGTAAAGAATTTCCAGAGTGCGATAATTTTTGCAAACGGATTGGCTACAAAATAGGACAATGCATCCCTCCTCAGAATCACTTCTGCTGCTGTGCTAAATAATATCCACCCTCTCCTCCATCTATGTATACACGCATGAATAAATTTCATCATCTATTATATGTATTAATTAATCTTCTTATTTAGCTAATGTATCCCTTCCTGGTTCGTTCAAATAAGAAGCATATATAGTTTTATTAGTCCATTCTGGAATAATTTAATAACACTATATATGCAAACTGGTTAATTTCTTTAAGGGTCAATGATTATCTATATTTATAATCCGTGATAATACCACATGCATGCAGTTTCATCACAACCATTAAATTAAAAACATGTATCCAATAATAATGTAATGCTATTTGCAAGTGAAAATCCAAAAGATAAGCAGAGATGTCAATGCTATGGCAGCTGTTTTCGCAAAAAGGGCACCAGACGTGCAGCCATTGGATTAAAAATTCTTAGTCCGGAGCTGCTTATGGATATTTTATCTTTTGATATGATGCTGGTGTTTAGAAGGCTGGATTCCTTGAGAAAGTCAAAGCTAAGTGTTTTCTATAAAGAAATTTACTGGCAAGTTTCGCTCATGCTTGAGCTTTTGACACGCATAAAGCCGAGTAACTCAGTTGATGCAGCTTGCTTAGCTTGTTTATTCTACTTAATCAGGTACGTGACAAGTTAATGCCGTTTTCATTTATGTTTTTCCTCCCAAATGTAACGTGGATTTGGATATTGAGTTTGTAAATGAGTTATCGTTCTTGGATAGAACTTTATTATGACACGGTAATTTGGATATATGTATAGATTAGGTTTTGAAGAGGAATAAGTTAAAACCTGAGGGTGTGTGTGCATTGTTGCCAAACTCGTGAGTTGATTCTCCGAGTTTACCGTTTTTTTACGCTTCTAGCTTACAAAAACGAGTCAAGTCAGTGATAAACTCGTGCTAATTGTAAACTCGGTTAAAATCACAAGTTTATACACCAAGTTTACCGTTTTTATGTTTCTATCTTACAAAACCATATTAACTTACTCATAAACTTGTAAACTTTTTTATTAACTTTTTTGAAATTTTTTGATTTGATCATGCTTAGTGGCTTTATATAGAAATTTTTTTATTAAATATGATAAATGACAAATGTTGATGGATTTAATTTAAATTATTTGGATTTAAAATATATTTAAATCAAATTATTGTCATTTTTATATTTTAATTATTTAATTATACACTAGTAATACCTTTTTAATAATTAAAGTAAACTCTTACGAGTTTACGATACGAGTTTACGTCATTATCACAAATTTGCTTAAACTAGTAAATTTGACAACCTTAGGTGTGTGTGTGTGTGTTTATGGAGATGTGGATGAATGCATAAATTGGTTACTAAGGTTGATGATATATGATGATGTTGACAAGTTAGTTGTTATATGGTCTTTAATTTTCTTGCTTTTTAATAATATATTTTTGATATGCTAGCTATATATATCCGATCTAGTATCAATCAATTTTATATCTAAAATCTTGTAATATTGTAATATCCGCTTAAAAACCTATTTAACTAAAAACGGGTCGGATAATCATATCATTAGATTAACCCATGCGTAATTATATTTATACTCATTTAGTTAATATATGTTAAAATAATTTTCTTTTTTAAGAATCTTTACAAATTATTCCCCAATATAAACAAGTTTCCTCGAGAAAGTTTGATCTCATCAATAATAACTGCGGACTAAAATTATGCATTTTGTTTCCAAGTTGTTGAAATTTATTGGGTTAATAATCTCATTTAATTTACAATTTTATTATTGGGGTTTGATGATAAGGTAATGAAGTAAATTGAATTTGAAAATAGACATTGAATTTTGAATTAAATTTTATTGAATTTGAAAATCGATGTCAAATCATGAATTATAAATCATAATCACCTAATCTAACATAGAAAGGCTATAAAAGCTATGTATAATCACATACGGAATGGGAAAAAATCCCCAAAAACTTTATCTTTCATGAATGTAGGGATCTCTAATCATTTTAATTTCATAATCTCCATTGATTAAGTTATTAGTACAATAAATTATACTGCTAATAAATTATGTCAATAATTATATTAACTTTGGGCTTAACGACAAATTTCATATTCGATTAATAGTTAATTTCATATTAGTAATTTAATCTTCAATAAATAAAAAACATGTTTAATAATTTCAACTATTTTTAAATGCATACAGAGATTTGTTGCGTTGAACTTCATTCTCTTATTATAATATTGACCAGATCCATATTTCATGCAAATACATATAGAGAAATCACACCTCGAGAAACACATCCCTTAATTTAGGGTAACGTGGTTATAAATTTCTATATTTGATTGTATTATTCTCTTTTTATGATTTTCTTTTTAGGTGGGAGTTTACGAACTTTTTTTTTTACCAATTTTACATTGAATTATATTCATTTAATGCAATGTGCATATTGTAAATGCTTGTTTTTTTTATAAGAGCCTGAAATTTGATTGCCTTGATCTTTCTTATAATGTCCCACTTAGGATTATCTGAACATTTGATATGTTTTTATGATTTTTCCCCTTAATTAATTTTATTCTCTCTCCTCATCTTTTTCAATAGCACATTCTCTTTCATACTTTCTCTTATTACTACTCTATTTCTTTATCTGACTCACCGTCTCACAAATGAGAGCATACCTAAAAAAAAAAAAAAAAAATATTTATTACTTTAAGTATTAATTATATTTTTAAACCATATTTAATTATTAGACTTTTAAGGAATTAATGAGTACATTTTTAAACCACCTAATTTAATTATTAGACTCTTAGGGAAAAAGGAATTAATTTTGGAGCCCCACCACACTAAATTTTTGACCCATTTTCTTCTACATTTTTTTTGTTCACCTCCTCAATCCTTAATGTAGGACCTAAATGAGAAATTGATCTTGTTTCTAAATGTAAGATTGAACTATTTTTATGTTTTTCAATCTTTTCCTAATTTATTTCTATTGATATTTCCTCAATAATAATAAAGCAAGGGAAGAGATGAAGGGAATTCAGGAAGATGATTATAGTGTTTTTTTAAAAAATACGTCATATAAATTAACTTATCCAACTTCCTTAAGGACCTGGCTTAGATCCTTTGTGTATTTATGTCCGCGGTGTGAAACCGCGCCATTTTGGCGTAATTTCACATACCCGCTGATCCCTTTTTTTAAAAAAAAAAAAGTATTAGCATTTACGGGTAGTAAAAGATAATTCATGATACTTAATGTTATTGAAAAAATTCTTCATGATCTTGAAATTTTATTTTAGGATCTTGAAAAAGTATTTTAAGACCGACAGTACTAAAATGATATTTGAGAATACCGAAAAAAACAATTCATGATATTAAAAAAATTATTTTAGAATCTTTAAAAAAACATTCATGTACTATTTGCTACTAAAAATATGCCTTAGGATATTTTTTTCAAGATTTTAAAATAATTTTTTAAGATCATGAATTATTTTTTCAATACTAATCAAGATATCCGAGAGTACCAACGTCGCATACCCTAAAATATTTTTTCAGGATCATAAATTATTTTTTCAAGATCCTAAAATAAATAAATTTTCAATATCAGTCAATATTATTTTAGTACCAGTTAGTAATCTTTTTTTCACAATCTTAAATAATTCTTGAAGATCATAAAGAATTGTTTTAGTACCATTCGGTATCCGAATTATCTTTTTACTACTCCTAAGCAATGCCTGAATTTTTTTAATTTAAAAAAGGGGATTAGGTGTGTCAAACTGCGCCAAAACAACGTAGTTTCACGACGCGGATGTAAGTTTGCAAAGAACTAAGCTAGGTTCCTTCCTTAATCTAATCAAATTAGATAAATAGATCTTCTATTATTAATAACCAGAGAGCAACATTTTTTGACATGGACTAGACAATTCATTCTTCACACAAATTTTAGAACAATCTTATGACTTGGTGATACTTTCGCCAATCATATTGATGAAAATTTATATATACTCCCTTTGGTACGGTCCACGATGTAGGCCCTTATAGAGGAATAATTTTATCTAAAATATAAGTCACTTGTAAGATGATTAATGCTCATTCTTTAGTTTTCTTCCTAGAATTAATAGTCATTCCAATTTTACCCATTCATTAAATTTTCAAACATATTCTTTAAAAAGGGTCAAAGTGGAAAAAATCCCAATTTATAACCTAATAAATGAGTTAACTATCACTTCTTCTTTTTTTCGTAAATTATTTAGAGTGCCCTATATTATGGACATGAAGGGGTAAGTCAAATAACTATATAGTATTGAAGTGAGTGCCGGGAACCGTGAAGCAACCACAACATTATAATTACTCCCTCTGATCCTTATTATAAGACATCAACTAACAATTCTCACAAACCAATAAAAATAGTTAAAGTCATTAAATTTGTCCTAAAGTTTAAGTAATTTATAATATTCCCCCTACTAATTGCACTAAACTCTAATATTTAAATTAATTATTACTCTCACTACTACCCTTATTAATTATAGGTATACATGGAAAAGAATATTTAATGCTTTTGGGAAACAAATAACTTCCTTATAAAAAGGACTAAATACACTTTTTAGTTAATGCCTTATAATAAAAACTAAAGAGAGTATTCTTGAATAAGAGCGAGATTGATAAACGAATCCTCAATTAATATATCGATTAATATCGCCCGTATATTGATAAAGTTAGTTAGTGTAGTCAGAAAAAACTTGCCAGATCTCTCACATATTTAGTTGTCAAAGGTAGAATATGCACAAAATTCATCCTTAAAGTATCTACATATGTGTGTGTGTACACATAGCTCAACAGATCCTTATACGCAGGTAAGATACACACATTCACACTTATTGAGTGTTTAATTTGAATCAGAAGCTTTACGAACGAAAATGGCGTACCATCATCTCTCAAGCATTGCCAACAAACTGATGCTTGCAGCCATGGTGATGATGCTTCTGGTCTCATTTGGTAAGTGTGAAACTGTTTGAAATTAATTTGAGCTAATAATCCATATGGTGTTTATTTAAAGAACCTAGTTTTATGGATGTTGGTGATAATTAATAATAAGAATAAAAAACATATTTATTTAATGCAGGGAAGAGCACACAATATTGCCCAGGAAAGTGTAAAGACTTTCCAGTTTGCCATGATTTTTGCAAAATGATTGGCTACATAACAGGACGATGCGCCCCTCCTCAATATCAATTCAGCTGCTGTGTTAAATAATCCCAGCTTCTTCTACTCCATCTATATGTATACATGCATGAAGTGTCATATATATATAATAAATAAACTATATTATAATGTATTAATCTTCTTATTTAGTTAATGTATCCTTTCCTGGTTAGTACAAATATGAAGCATATATAGTTTTATCTGTCCATTTTGGAATAATTTATAATACTATACATTGCAAACTGGTTTCTTTATAGATCAATGATTATCCATATTTATAATTCGTGATACCACATGCATGGAATCACCAACATGCATGCAGTTTCATGATTCTTTTCCTTTTACTCCAGCAAACCCATCTCAAATTTTAAAATAAATACATTCAATAATAATGTATTGCTTTTGGCAAGTGGAAATCTAACAGATAAGTAGAGATGTCAAAGCTATGAAAAATGCTATCGCCAAAAGGGCACTAGAAGACACACAACCATTGGATTACAAATTCTCAGTCAAGAGTTACTCAAGGATATTTTATCTTCTGATACTGGTTTTTAGGTTTTTAGTTTTGTTTGTAAGAGAAACAAGCGATAAATACCTTTCTAATGTTCTTTCCAATGCCCCTCAAAATTTCACAACTTCCTGAGTGTTTTGTTCTTGAATGTTGTGATCATTATATTAGATACTATATAAAATGAGTAACATTTTGATATCTTATAGATAAAAACTAGTGAAGTTTTGAATTTTTATGATTTTTCAAAATAAGTAAATAATGCACAATCTTAGAGTATTTTTCTTTGAAAAATCACAAAAAATTAATAACTTCACTATTTTTTGCCCATAAGATATCAAAATATCTCTCATTTTATATAGAATTTGATGATCACAAGAAATAAGAACAAAATTTTTGGAAGTTTGGGACATCACAAGGAGCATTAGAGGCCTGAAACCCCAAAATTTCAAAGAGTACAACCAGTCAACATGTTAATCAAATAATAGAGGCTAAAGTATATATTTAGTTTTTTATGTTTGCATTTTAGTCCTTTAAATTTAAAAGATTCATTTTAGTCCTTTAATAAATTTAATATTGTTAGTTTTATTTAACGGAAAATACTAACTCACATTATTTTAAACCATCACCCGGTTGTATACTTGTATCCACTATCCAATTAGTTCCCCAGCGACCTCGATCTTCGTCGCTTGCTAAGCCTCACTTTCTAGGCCTTAATTCCATCTTCATAACCTTTTTCATCAGTGTTTCGTTTGCTTCTTTGACCTGAAGAGGCTGAAGCAGAGGAAACCGCTAGCAAACTTCCTCAATGGATGGATGAAGGTGTTGGCGGCATGATGAGGGTTTCATGCGGGGAAAAGTGTGGCCATTACAAAAAAAGTAATTAAAATTTGACAGGTTTTTTATAATATTATTATTATTTTAATTAAAACATGAATTTATTAAAAAAAAAAATTGAGATGATGTGGCAGCTAATTAGGATTAAAATAATTTAAGTCAGCATTTTCCGTTAAATAAAACTAACAGTGTTAAGCTTAAATGATAAAAAGTGCAATTTTTAAACTTAGAGACTAAAATAAATCTTGATACAAACATAAAGTACAAAACGTATAGTTTAGCCAATAATAATAGTGCAATGTTAAATATAAATTTTAAATTTGACTTGGCTCTGCACCCTTCTTATATGCCTATTGATCGCCTTAACGTGTACATTTGAAACACTATTTCTTCTAGAAAATAACCACTCTTATATCAATATTCATGGAGTGAATTAATTAAGAAGGTCCATGTGCAGTTATGGAGAATCGGTTATTAATTCGGTCAAAAAAATTAGTTATAGAAAGGAAGTTCCCCTCCCAAAAATCTGCTCACACAATTACTTTACTTTGCGTTATCCCTCAAAATCTTGAGCTTTAATGAAATGGTCGGTCAAAAAGCAGAATATTTTACTGAAAATTACACAAAGAACGTATTTGTGTGTGGGTGTATAAATACATGCATGAGTTTGGTAAATACTTAGATATAAGCAAAGAGATATTGGATTTGAAGAAATAGAAATGGCTTTCTTCCCTCATTTCTCATCTGCCGTTTCCGTCTGCAAGTTCATCCTCGCAGCCATGGTGATGCTGCTGCTCTTCTCGTTCGGTATGTGTGTTTCATCAGTTTGTTTGTTGCTATGTATATTGTAACATCCTTAAATTTTTAAGACTTAGAAAGTAAGTTTTTGGACCATCAAAATAATTAAAGAGTATGAAGTGATTTATGAGAAGTGATATTTTTTTAAAAAGAATAGTTATTATTATTATAAAATATATATATACATAAAATTATACCAACAAAAAAAAAGTGAAATATCTATGTGTATAAAAAAAAATTATACCAACAAACCTGGGAAATATCTTCGTAAAATAACCTGGTTCCAAATGTGAAAAAAAAAAAAAAAAAAAAAAAAAAAAAGCAACAAAGATAGAAGGAAGAGAGAGAATAAATATATATGATTATTATTAATAAGAGGAACAAATCCTAATTCCTAAATAAAATAATGGAAGTTTTGATTAGTTTTTGAATGATAAAAATGCAGGGAAGAGCACAACATATTGCTCATTGAAGTGTTTCCAAGTTCGAGGGTGTGATGCATATTGCAAATCCATTGGCTATAAAACAGGCGAGTGCGTTGTTCAACAACATAACGAGTGTTGCTGTACCTACTGATATGATTCGTTCCCATTATGATCCCATGCAAACTTCTTCATCATAATCAACTCTCTCCTCTCTCTCTCTCTCTCTATATATATATGCCCTAAATAAATGCTTCTAAATAAATTTTAATACCTGCATGTGGGCCAAAAAAACTTTTAATATTATTTCATTATCTTTTGAATGGTGGGATTCACTCATTTTTCTCATATGATTATCTGACTTATGCATGGATCAAATATTCCGAGTATTATTGAGACGCCAATTAAAGGGTAACTTTCCCTCAAAGATGCTTTCTATATTCACATAACTTATGATACTATAGAAAGCATTTTTAATGGTCCGCTTTTTTGGACTTTTCGATGCTCATTTTTAGGGAGACGTCAGTGTGAGTGGTGTTACAAGTTTTGATCAATAGACGTCCATATGTTACAAAACGTTGCAAGTCACTTTCGGTATTCACCCCAAAGCCTCGTATTTAATTAAACAAAACAGCCAAAACGCCTTCGATTAATCTTTATTAATGATTATTTATATTTATTCATGAACAACATAGAATTAATCACCAACATATACACCACTGTAGCCGTCCAGTGGTCATGATTATTTTGGTCCAACCACGCAACTCGCAATGAACCATGAAAGTAAGTACAAACCTGCGTGCAATAATAAAAAGCCCCATAATTAATAAAACCCATGTACAACTCTTGTTGAATTTATAAGTCATTTTTAACTAAATCAAACATACTAAGGAGATATAATTAACTCAATGATTATTGAGTAAATTTTTAATTTTGTCCTCATTTATGAATGAGTATTTTTCAACTATTTCTTCTTTCTTTATTTTTATTGGTACAATTAATATGAGCAAGATCGTCACAATCTCATTTACTATCCTAAAACTGGACTTATAAATAGGGCCAATTTTTTTTGTCAAACATACTTATAAATAGGATCAGAATGATATATATCTTAATTATCTTTTCTAGTTCTCCATTCGATTCACAATATAATGTAAGCCACCCTCAACTAATTTACCAGAATTAAGAAATGATCCTCCCTCATATTTTTTTTTAGAGTAAATACCCTTTCTAGTCCCTGATAAAAAATACGATCCCCATTTTGATCCCTTACAAAAAAAAGGTCAATTTTAGTCCTATAAAAATGACGAATAAAGGTCAATTAGTTGACATTTTGATCCTCACAAATTTCTAAAAGATCCTTTTTAGTGCTATAAAAAGGACGAATAAGGGTCGATTTTTTTTTAAGGGCTAAAAAATGGGGTCGCGTTTTTTGTCGAGGGGGACCAAAAAAAGGTATTTACTCTTTTTTTTATAAGTAACAATTGTCAAAATCAATTGGTTTTGAATAAGGTTTTGAGAAAGAGAGGAAAATATTATACAAGCTAAGTTACACTAAGTATTAATTATGAGGTAAAATTGATAAATAAACACTATCATTCTACAAGTTATTTATATTACTGTTAAAAAAATCCTTCTATAAACAATTTATGTTGTGTACAGGAGAGAGTACCATTCAACACCACACACATATTTACAATATAATAAATGACCTTTTGGCCCCTTGTTATTAATTAATTAATAATGATGCTTCAGGTAAAAAAAACAAATTAATTAATAATAATGCCGCGAGCTATTTAATGTTCTTTTACATTAATTTAGCATCACATTTTAAATGTATCATAATTAACGAGGATACTATTGATGTTTAATAAGAGTTAATATAATCAAAACTTGGTTACTTGTCCCCGGGGAATTTACCTCGTAATCTAATTTCATTTTTTTAAATGTAGTTTGAAGTGTATGTTATTAACTGAATAAATATGATAAGAAGAACCAACTTTTGGAAAATGAATAAATCTTTAAGGCGATATAAACAGCTATTCAAATGTCGGCAAAAAAACTGCTATTCCAACTATTATAGAGAATCAAGGTTGTCAAACTCACGAATTTAAGTAAACTTGTAACAATAATATAAACTCGTATCGTAAACTCGAATTGTAAACTCATAAGAGTTTACTTTCATTATTAAATAGGTATTAATAGTTTATACTAAATAATTGAAATATAAAAAAATGACAACAATTTGATTTAAATATATTTTAAATCCAAATAATTGAAATTAAATCCACCAACATTTAAAATTTATCATATTTAACAAAGAACTTTATATAAAACTTATATATAAAGCCGTTGGACATGATCAAATCAAAAAAGTTAATACGAGTTTAAGTGTAAGTTAACACCGTTTTGTAAAGCTAGAAACGTAAAAACGGTAAATTCGATGTATAAATTCATGAGTTTAACCGAGTTTACAATGGTTATGAGTTTAGCTAGAAACGTAAAAGCGTAAACTCAAAGAGAGTCAACTGCGAGTTTGACAACAATGCAGAGAACATTAAAATATATATGGCAATTCATAAATATGTGAACCGTTACGTTGTTAAAAAAGAATGCAATCGACTACATGAATTTTTATGATAAAACATTAATGATTACGAAGCTTGCAAGTAGCATATTATTTTATTTGGTCAAAGAAAAACGTATAACTGATGTAACCTGTATTCTCTCGAGAATCAATAGGAAAAATACCAAATTGACCACTTCGATTAACTTCATAATTGTCTTTCAGATTAATTCTTCTAAAAGACTTACTCGATGATGGGAATGATCCTCTCATAAGCATTTTTTCTCCTCATCCCTCTTCATCCTATCTGGACCATTGATTGGAAATATGGGAGAAAAATTAAAGTAGTATTGTAATATTTTAGATTGATTGAACGGATGTAATTTAGAGATAATAAAGGATGATGAGAGAAACCTGACCCCTCGATGATGAGGTATTTTTTCACTACCTTATTACAAAAACATCGATAATGGTCCTGCTTAGAAAACTAAGCTGCATAAAAAATCCAAATCATCAACGAGCCGTATCGTACCTTTTTTTTTTTTTTTAGTGCCATAACTCATTAGAAAACTAAGTACAAAAACATGCAACAAGCTATTAATCCTCTTAGAGAAAAAGCCATCCTACAACGATATAAATCCTCCGGAAGCATACATGTCGATGTCTGCTTTATTCACTCATTTTGCAAATTTAAGAACAAGAAATGAAGACACAACATAGTACTTAGATTCATTATAACCTAGCCCAATTTGACAAGGATGAAGGTACAAATTTGTCTCAGAAATTATCACCGATGAATAATGTTGTCCTAGAAGTTTTTTCAAATTCAATGTCATCATAAAAGTTTCAAAAGGTAGCAATTTTGCTCCATACCGTTAAAAAACTAATGTTGACCGTTAAACAATTGATGATATTGATCATTAATTAATGGTAAAGAGTAATATTACTCCAATTTAACACTTCTTGTGCAATATTGAATATAGAAAAACTTTCAGGGCAACATTTCTCGTCAGTGAAAATTTCTAGGACCAAAAATGCATATTAACCCAATTTAACAATAGAAAAAGACGAACGTCTTGGAGAGGATGCGGAGGGGCTAGGTTTGTTGCTTTTAAGGTATAAGCTTGGTGTTGCAGGTGAATTATTTGAAGATTGTGCCGCAGAAGCCCCAGTAAGTGGTGAAGGAGAGTCCTTTAAGAGGGTATCAAAATCTGCATATTCAGCCTCACTTACTTGTTTAATTTCCTTTATCATGCTTGCCACATCCCTCATTGTAGGTCTTTGATTTGGGGCATAACTTAAGCACAACAGGGCAATCCCTATTGCTTCCTTCATTTCTTCTATTTCTGATTCTGCTGCTCCTTGTAATGCTGGGTCTAGGACTTCTGATACTTGTCCCCTCTTTTCTCTCACCCATTCTGCAATGTGTAACCCTTCTTGTATAATTGGATCAATCGGTTTCTTACCCGTTAGCACTTCCAGCATCACTACTCCAAAACTATAAACATCACTCTTCTCTGTGATCTTCATCATGTGGCCATACTCTGAAAGACATAAACCAATTAGATTAAGAGATT
Organism: Acacia acuminata; assembly: GCA_019022655.1. Classification (NCBI taxonomy): domain Eukaryota; kingdom Viridiplantae; phylum Streptophyta; class Magnoliopsida; order Fabales; family Fabaceae; genus Acacia; species Acacia acuminata. The sequence goes on from JAFJYI010000023.1 coordinate 1,268,805, forward strand.
ATTAGGGAATTAAAACCATATTGAGGTTCTAAGGAAGAAATGTAATCATTAAAAAGTGGTAATAAAAAATAGGCAGTACGGATTTGTTATTTCTTATACTAAAGCTTATCAATGCTTGTTGATCACTTATTGTAGAACTTTCTGATTATTACATTACTTCTCTATGACCTCGTAATGATTATTCCAAATTAATTTATAGTGGAACTATTAGGAACACTCCCGTTTTAGAGTCTCATGTATCTTGGATTTAATTTCATGGTATTTAAAACATTTTATATTTGGTATGATAACTAAAATTTTCCATGGAAAGGATACAAAACCAGAACCTGTACAATTTATGACCCCAGTTGGTATTATCTTATGCCTCTTAATTAATGGAAACATATGTGCCATGCAAACACTAGATAGATAACAATTAAAACTTATGCTGAATGAAAACAAAGTTTAATTCAATGAAGAAAGGTAAGAGATAAGGAAAAACATTAATGAATTCAAGTGTGAAGTAGACTGACCAGGAGCGATATATCCCCAAGAACCAGCAACCATATTGGATGACTTGCCGAAACCACAATCGTCAACAAACTTGGCCAAGCCAAAATCAGCAACGCAAGCATCAAATTCAGGACCAATAAGGATGTTACTAGGTTTGATGTCTCTGTGGACTATTGCAGGTTCACTATCATGGTGAAGATATTCAAGGCCTTGTGCAGCACCTAACAAGATTTTGTACCTGACTTCCCATTCCAAACAAGAATTCTCATCCCTCTCATGAAGAAGACTTCCTAAGCTCCCATTTGGCATGTATTCATACATAAGCAATCTCATGTTGTCACTCCAACAACATCCTAGGAGTCTCACAATGTTCCTATGTCGGATTAAGCCGAGGATTTTCAGCTCTCTCGAGAAAGAGTTGCGTTCTCCTCTCTTGTCATCATTTGCTCCTCCGATAACACTAGAAGCCATTGGAGCTGGCCACAATTTCTTCACGGCTATGGCTTCATTATTACCAATATCGACACGATGAACAACTCCTGAGCTTCCTTCTCCTATTATGTTTTCGTCTTCTAAGCTTCTAAGCACCTGCTCAACTGAGAAATTTAACCTCTGAAATGGAGTGAATTGCCATGTCCATGTGTTTCCCATCTCTGAATGATTATTATTATCTCTCCTCTTTCTTGCCCTGTTAACTGAAATGATTATTGTAACAACAAATATCATTATCAACAGTACCAGCAGCCCAATGACCAGTTTAAGAATGGTTGAGTTTATGTTTTCAGTCAATCGTCTCCTGCGTGAACCATTTAAGAAGCAAGAATCCTGAATTCTAGAACAGAGACCCCTGTTTCCCATAATTTCTTGTGCTGATAGGTGTCTAAAAATCCTAGTGTCAGGAAGATGGCCAGTGAAGTTATTGTAAGAGATATTGAGAGAAACAAGACTCGCAAGGTGAGAAAGAGGCTGCAAATTTCCTTCCAAATTGTTATGTGAAATGTCAATCACTGAGAGCATGTTTAGTTTAGAGATTTCAGAAGGAATTGGTCCTTTAAGAGAGTTGTGACTAAGGTTAAGAACAACTGCAAGAGTTTTTATATCACCTAACTCTTTTGGTATGCTCCCAGTGAGTTCATTGCTACTAAGATCAAGCATTTGGAGCTTTGAACATAGACCAAGTGATTGAGGAATGGTTCCAGAGAACTTGTTTCTGCTAAGTAGGAGATCAATTAGGGAAGAAAGATCATGACCTAAGCTTGTAGGTATTTGACCTTCAAATTTATTATTAGATGCATTCAAAACTGAAAGACTGGGCAGTGTTGATAATGACTCAGGAAGTGGACCTTCTAAGTCATTGTTGCTAAGGTTTATCATTTCCAGCCTTGAGCAACCACCAATCTCCTCCGGCAATGACCCGTAAAGGCGGTTATCGGAGATATCACAATAGATCAAGTTTTTTAAACCACCAATTGTCTTTGGAATCTCACCATAAATTCTATTGTTTCTAAGACTTAGCCTTTCAAGAGAGCGGCAACTTCCTATCTCAGGTGGAATTGCACCGGACATATCAGTGAAAATTAACTCAAACTCCGTGAGGTTTTGTAGCAAAAACAGGCCTTTTGGAATGCTTCCAATAAATGAGTTCCAAGACAAATCAAGCTTTTGGAGGTTACTGAGGTTGGCTAAAGTAGAAGGTATGGTTCCTTCAAGCTGGTTGCCCCAAGCATAGAACTGAGTGAGCTTTTGCAATCTCCCAAGCTCAGGTGGGATCAACCCTGAGATTTGGTTCATGTAAAGTTCCAATCTTTGCAGGTTCGAGGCATTTGAAAGAGTTGAAGGTATAAAACCAGAGATATTGTTTTGAGCAACCAAAAACTTTTCGAGCTTCACAAGCTTACCTAGAGACGAAGGGATGGTCCCAGACAGAGAATTCATAGAAAGCTCAAGCGTTGTCAAGCTTGTACAGTTACCAATCTCTTCAGGAATGGCCCCAGCAATAAAATTATCCCATAAATTCAAAATTTGCAGCTTTTGCAGCTTCCCTAAATCAGATGGAACAGAACCTGATAGCTTATTTGTGCATAGCCTCAACTCAACAAGCTCAGAGCAATTACCTATCTCTGATGGAATCTCACCAGAGAGCATAGTATCACAAAGTGACAACCTTTGAAGCTTTCTAAGCCTACCCAATGAAGCAGGCAAAGAGCCTGATATGCTGGTTTCAGTCAACCCCAAAGAAATCAAATTAGTGCAATTTCCCAGCTCATGTGGTATATTCCCAGTAATGAGTCTATTCCTTCCTGCTCTAAAAACCTCAAGTTTTGATAATTTTCCCAGCAAAGGTGGGATTTTTCCACCTAGCTGATTATTTGAAAGGATGATAGATTCTAGGCCAATGCAATTACTTAGCTCATTTGGGATTTCTCCACTGAGGAAGTTGGAGTTTAAGGCCAAAGTCTTGAGATTTGGCAAATTCCCAACACTTGAAGGAATAGAACCAGTGAGACTATTATGGCTAAGATCAATGACAGTAAGGGAAGAACAAGCACCAATATCAGAAGTGATACTTCCGGTGAGATTTGCTTCTGACATTACGAGTTTGGTAAGGAAGCGAAACGAAGAGAGATTGTAAGGTAGAGGCAAGTGAAGAGGGACAGAGACAAGATTAATTTCTGTCACAAAACCTTGAGGAGAACAAGTTATGGAGGTCCAGTTACATGGGCTTGAGTCACTAATGTTCCAGTTAGAGAAATGTGAAGAGGGTGGTGAAGAGGGTGAGCTGTGAAGCCATGAATAAAGCATATAAGCTTCATGGTTATAAGAGAAGGCAAGGGTACAACAACATAAGAGAGTGGTGGTGACAGAGAAGAAAAGCACAAAGATTTGCCTCATTTTCCAAATATCTGTGTCTTCTTGGGTTTAGTCTATATCATAGGATTTTGCATCCACTTTTGTCTCTATGAATAGGTACTAATACAAGTACCTTAGCCTTCTCGAACTGATGAATCCCAAGCAAACCATGCATTGACACCTCATCATAAAACATACAGAAGACTCATGAAAATGCCAAGTGCTCCATGGCTGCATGAACGGGTGATTGAGAAAAGTTGAGATTTTTCCTCCGGTAAAACAGGAAAAGGAGAGCAATTGCCTAGTGAAAAGAGCCTCTACAAAAAACAAAAAAAAAGGATAATATTATACTGTGTATAATGTATAGTGGGTAAGACATATTTAACTAATTTGATTAGTTTAAGGAAGTTATATGAGTTAATTAATATTATATATATTTTCTAAAATACTCTAGTCAACTTCCTTATTTCCTTCATTTTTCATTTTCTCTTCTTTAGTTATTATTGAGGGAGTATGTATATGGATAAATCAAAAAAAATTACTAAATATAAAAATTATATCTTACATTTAAGATGAGGATCAACATTTCAAATATACATTATATTAAAGATTGGAGGGTGTATGTATTATGTAAACGTATATGAGCAAAAAGGAGTAACAGATGAGTCTTGACCTCTAGAATGTCATCTGTTTCATTTTTCTCGGTGGTTCAAAGTTCTATGCGCTTGAGTTACAAACGTACAATTCAAATAACCCTTCGTCCCTTCCCAATGTGGTTTGTGATTCTTAGCTGTGATTATGAATGGAAATATATATTTTGGCTAAATATATATTCATGTGAGTATGTGTCCAGTACTCGTAAAGCGGTACAAGAAAAACAGGAGTGTCATCCCTTTTCGCTCTTTATTTCCTTATTACAGTAAAGTTTTAGGAAACCAAATAGTAGTACTATATTAATAAAATGGAAAATACTAATGATTTTTATATAGAATACTCTTTGGGCTTTTTAATAAGCAACTTTTTTTTATTGCACAAAATGGAGAGACGGTTAAGATTTGTTAAAAACAATAAGTCTATAAAAAAAATGTCATGTTTCTTCTAAATATACCACACTATATTTATGAAAATAAAATAAAATATGAAAGAAAATGAGTAATAATGGTGTGTGGGGGTAATTAATATAAAAATGTGTATATTTAATAAGGATAGAAAAAAAAAAAGATAACTGAAATTTTGAGATAAAAAAAGAAAATTATTTATATTAAGAAGGAAGCAGGAAATATATTGAAATGGAGGGAGGGAAATAAGTGAGACGACTAAAACGCCCACAATGTCTGTTTCAGTTTTGGCATCTTTCTCACATCTATCCATGTATAACTTCCTTTTGGGCATCACCCCATTTTTTTATTAATTCATATACCACACTACTTTTTATATAGTATTCCGAAAGTTTATAAATAAAAAAAATAAAAAAAAAAAAAGTATTCTGAAAGTAAGAAGTTGAATGAATTTCTGAAGTAGGAGCATAATAATCAAATGTAACCTGAGTTTACTAGCACTAAAGTCATCTCTCTCTCATATGCACACATATTTAAAATATATAGTTTATAAATATAATTGAAATTCTTAATGGCATAATAAATATATGATTTTTCACATATAATGGTATCGGTCCTTAATTAGCATATACATGGTTCTTAATTTTATTTAAAAAGTAGAATAATGTAATCTTTGGTCCCTCATATTTATCCTCATTTTGGTTATGGTCTCTTAAGTTTCATTTTGTTTAAAACATTGGTCTATGTAACTCAATAAAGATCTAGACCATTTTAGGACCTATTTGGGTTAAAGGTAGGAGAAGTGACATGTTTTCAATTTGAATTTTGTACAAGTAAGATAGAGTAAAAGTCATATTGTAAATATGATTTGCGTTCGGATTGCCAGTGGTAGAAGTGACTTTTTTCCCAAATTGAAACGTGTTTGAATTATTATTTGAAAAGTATGTTGAAATGGGGAATGACTAAAAATAACATTAATCTTATTAAATAACACACACATATATATTAGTTGTATATGTGTGAGTGTATGTGTATATAAGTATGTATATATTACTTATATATATTGTGATAATTAAAGATAAAAATTTAAATTTAACTTTGATTTAAAAAAAAGTTAAATTACTACGAGTATTTAAAAAAGTTGATATCTGATTCTATCACGAACATGATTTATTTTTATTTGACCCAATTTTGTTAATGTGCATGGCACATATTTTGCCACATTTTTAGAGACTTCCTCTGTTCCATCTCTCTCAAAAAAAAAAAAAAAAAAAAAAAAAATTGTCACATTTTCACTTTTTTTTTTTTTTTTTTTTTTTTTTTTTTGTATACTTCATTTGTTCTATCGCTCTCTCCAAAAAAAAATAATAATAATTCTGAAACGACCTTCATCCCTCTCTCCAATGGCGACTGCTCCTCTCACTGTTTTCTGTCTCTCCAACTTGAGTCTTCATCTTCATCTTTGACATTTGTTCTCTGACGACGAAGGCAAGAGAATTTGAGTCTTTTCTGGCATTGCTTCCCTGCTTCGATCGGCTTCTCCTTCGTCTTCACCTGGTAACTGGTAAGTCTATCCTCTTTTCTTCTTCCCCTCCACTTTCCCTCTTGTGTTTTTTTTTTTTTTTTTTTTTAAAAAAAAAAAAAACTTTTCTTGTACTATTTGAAGCTCTCAAATTCAAGGGTTGCGGTGTCTTCTTTTTGTTTTTAGATCCATTTGGTGCAAGAGTTAGTAGAGATGAGAGGAGCTTTTTTTTGCCAATTCTTGAACACGCTGAGTTGAAGGGAGAGGATCCTCACCATATCACTCTTCTCCTCATCCCTTCCATCAAATCTCAACTCTTGATTTATCTCCTCAATCAATCTATACCATTGATTTAAATTAATCTTAACTGTTCCTCCTGAAGTACTTTTTAATATCAGTCAAAATTCTGAAATATTTTTTCAAGGTAATCTTGAAAAAATATTTATTTATCTTATTTGGTACTACAAAAAATACTTCAAGATCTTAGTACTAAAAAAATACTTCAAAATCTTGTTGGTACTAAAAAAATACTCCATGATCTTAAAAAATTATGTTAGAATCTTAAAAAAATATTTTAGGATACTAACTGATACTAAAAATATATTTTAGAATACTGATTGATATCAAAATATAAGAGATAAGGAGGGATGAGGAGAGTTCGGCCTAGGAGAGAAATCGGACTCGAAAGGGACTAGAGAGAAGCAACGCTCAGGTGTCCAACGTCCGAGCAAAAGGAGTTTTTTTTTTTTTTTTTTTTTTTTTTTTTTTTTTTTTTTTTGGCATAATGTTTGTGGGTGAAAAGCTAACCCAAACACATCAACTTTGAGCATTTTTTCACTGATATTTTCACTTTGCTTTATTTTATTTTATTTTCTCCAACGCTGTGAAAATGCTTACCCAAACAAGTACTTATTCCTACAGGGACTGAAATAAATTATTTAAAATTTAATGAACTAAAATTAAAATAAGGGCAGACTTAAAAGATTAAAGATGATATTAACCTAAAAATTTAGCATATTGAAGGGGAATTATTTTCATGCTATTATGGATTTTGCTTGCAGCCCAAACCCAAAAAACATTTTTTTTAAATTTCCGGCCCAATTTAGATGCCCAGCCTAATTTAACCCACAGGACAGGTAGTGATTTGTTTCGGACCAAAAATAAACTAAGAATCGTTTATAGAAAAAACAAAAACAAAAAACGTTCTGGAGGCATGGCCTGGCCTGGTCTGGTCAGCTGCAACATTTTTCTTGAATAGAAAAACCGTTTCTTTGTTCTCAGAATCTCAGTGACGCCGTGCTCACAGTTTTACAGAACCGTCCTTCCCCTTCCCCGTCGCCGTCGCCCCCCACTGGCCACCATAACAGCAACTGCTCGTGTATTGAGCCTTTTACGTCTGCGGTATGTGGCTCATCGTCATCCCTTTCTTTTGTTTCTATTATTATGGAGAGACACTGCGGATAAAAGAAGTTACTACCTATATTGCACTACAACCTTTGTCCAATATTTAGGACCGGAGGGAGTACTATTCTGTGAATTTTGTTTTGGTTGTGATGCCAAAATCATTTATCGTGGTTAGTCAGCGAATTGAGTCTTCTTTAGTTGAAAGTATTGGTTTCTTTATGTATTTCACCACATTTGTCAGTATTATTGTTAAGATAGAAGAATTCGAATTTATATGAAAGACCCCTTGCTTTTCACTCATTGCATATTTGTACTATCGACTGTTAGACTTCGGATCCTTTTTTTTTCGAAAACTTTTAATGCATTTCCTTGCATTTTATCGATGCAGTGCTTGGGGATTTCTGATTATCCATAATCAAATTTTTTCGATGCAGTGCTTGGAGATTTCTGATTATCCATAATCAAATTTAAGGACATTGTTTTGACAATAGTGACAGCTTGTCCTGTTTCTGTTGGTACTTAGATTTTGGTCTGCTGGTGTCTCTGGCTCTCACTTTAAGAACAAGTTGATTGCTGAGTAGCTTTTAAATACACTTTACATAGTCTTTATCACAATGGCGTTCTCCCAATACATTTAGATCTCATTTCAAAGTATAGAAAACGAGGGAAGTGTCCATTGAGATGCTCAATGACTTTAAGAATTGGGTTTTAAACGTGAGGTTGAAGTCCCATTCAACTTTAAGATATTGAGATTGGGATGTGTTTTTGAAAAACAAAGTTTTAATCAAGTCTTTTAGGAATTTTAGCTTGGTTGCTATTTGCTTTTTTGCAGAAGATCAGGCATATTTCTGAAACCATCCTTAGAATACACACACACACACGCGCGCACACGCACACACATAAAGACTATTTTGTATAAGGGATCCCTGATTTCATTATTTTCCAGTTATTCTACCTCTTGCCAGAGAAGACAAAACCAGACACCTCGGGGAATGGCAGCTGCTGCAATGGCCAATGCTTCAGGGCGAGTACTGTCACAGCCAGTTACTTTTGTCACTGGCAATGCCAAAAAGCTTGAAGAAGTACGCACTATCTTGGGCCAGTCCGTTCCTTTTAAGTCCCTCAAGCTAGACTGTAAGATTTATGTCCACTCTTAAATTTTACTTACGGTTCTTCTGCACACCCGATTTTTCTGATTAATTTTACAGTGCCAGAGTTGCAAGGTGAACCTGAAGAAATCTCTAAAGAGAAGGCTCGGTTGGCTGCTGCTCAGGTACTTGGTTATTTTGTTGTCTTATACTCACAAGAACTTGTTTGATTTTAAGCTGTATTTCTTTGTTTTCGTTCAATTTTTTTTTCTCCTTTTTTCATTTTATATTTTTCAATGTATGGCAAGGTTAATGGACCTGTACTTGTAGAAGACACTTGCCTCTGTTTCAATGCCTTAAAGGGCCTCCCAGGTAGATGTCATATTCTTATTCTTCATGTCATGTATTGCAATTTGAATCTCCCAACCATGACTCTGGGTCTTTTGGCATCTTTGAAATTGTTGCAGGGCCTTACATGTAAGTTCTGTATCAATTTTTAATGTGACTCTTTGGGTAAACTCTTCTTTCTTTCTAAATTATAGCTCTTATGTGCTGGCCTAGTGCCACGTGCCAGTCCTTTTAAAATTTTAAAAATGAGGTGCATCATGAAATGCCATGATTGACAATAGAAAATGACGCATAAGTTCTTCATTAGCTTTTGGTATTAAATGACGCAAGATTAAATACAATGTCTCACTGTTTTATGTCTGAATTCAAACAATGCTTATGTTCTTTTCAGGGCTAAACCAAGTTCAAACAAAATTCACTAATATTTGACTTTGTTAATCGCAAAGCTAAGTTGTGGTGGGGGAAAATCTTAAATGTTACTGTACTCAATGCTTTGGCTCATTCAAGTTGGACTGATATCAAAGCAAACTTATAGCACTATTAAAGATCTCCGCAGTAGCCAGGAGACTATTTTGTTATATTGTTTCTGTTCCTTTCAATCAAGATTTCTTTGATCCAACTTGTTGGAAGCCAAGGAACAGATATAACTGATCATAATCATAGACCTCAAGACGGGACTGGAACTAGATATTGATTATACAGTTTCTCTAGACATACGTTTCAATGGAACAAAATTTATTTTGGTATTTTGGTGTTGACTTAAAGTTCAAATCATGATTAAATATTGCCTCTAGCATGATTGGTAATCTTCAAATGTACAGTGCAATGCATTGGTTCTTCCTGGTTGGATTTATTGTCTCCCCAAATCCCTTTGCAGTTTATAAAATGCATATCTTGAAGTGTTGTTTTATCTTCCATTTCTATGCAATCTTCTTCGTATGTCTTTGACATTCTTGTCAAATAAGCTAGTGCCTAGTGGATAGTTTTTAAACTAAGATGCAGCTTGAAAAGTTCAGAGATTATTACTATGCCTTTCTTGTTATTTGTGCTGTCGAAAATTGAAAATGATTGTTCTGCACTAGGTCAAACAACTCTCCCTATAAAGTTTATTTTCCTTGGAGTTTTTATTCTCAATTGACTATAAGCTACGGATAATTTAAATTCGTTATTAATGGGATGCATCATCTTTTTTGTATCATAACTGCTAATCATTAATTGATTGGTTGGATGAATCATGCAGCAAATGGTTCCTGCAGAAGATTGGCCACGAAGGTATTGCCTTAACTGTTTAATGTGCGCATTTATTTTCAGTTCTATGATTTTTTTGCAAGGCTGTCTCAAGAGTTCTGGTTTACCACGCCTTCAATTCATTTTCCAGGTCTCAATAACTTGTTGATGGCTTATGATGATAAATCAGCTTATGCATTGTGTGCATTTTCCTTTGCTGTTGGGCCTGGGTGCGAACCTGTGACTTTTATGGGAAAAACCATGGTATTTCCTTAGATTTTTCCTCACTGTGTGCCAGAAGTCAATGTGTTTATATATTCTTTACGTCTACTGAAAGGAGCTAATGTAAATGATGGACTAATTCATAATTCTGGCTGGAATGCTAGGGGAAGATTGTTCCCGCAAGGGGACCCAATGATTTTGGATGGGATCCAATTTTTCAACCTGATGGCTATGAGCAAACGTAATTCTAACCTTTGCTATTATATTATGCTCTAGTATTCCATGATTATCAATGGAATCTAATTGGCTTTGTTTGTTCTATGCATAGTTATGCAGAGATGCCAAAGGAAGAAAAGAACAAAATTTCTCACCGTTTTAAAGCTCTTGATATGGTGAAGTCACATTTTGCTGAAGCTGGATACGCTTTTCAGATTGACAATGTCTAAGAGCTTTTTTGCTGCTGCCATGGAGTAGATTCTATAGGCACAACATTTTATAGCCTTCTGCTAGTGAAAGGAGAATTGCTTCTTGGTTGACATTTTGATGGTACTTGGAATGTGTTTGAATGAATGGAAATCAGTGGAATGGAAAGGGAAATCATGTTGGCTTTTATCTGTTGCTTGTAAATTCTAGAGATAAACGAAGAGATTGAAACAGGAGGGTAACTTTTTCAATCTCATCCTTTTCATAATACTGATTTTTGTTCCTGGAGAATAAGAGGGAACCCCAATTTTCGATTATAGCGAGATACTTTCATTTTTTAAAATTTCATAACCTAATTTATCATCTTTCACCTCTAATTGGTATTTTTAAATCTATTATTCCATCGTTGTCCGGAAAATAAAATCTATTATTGTATTTTAGTCAGATGATAGGTCGTTTGAGGTGGAGAGAGGATCTTCTCCTAATCCTTTTTCTCCTTTTTCCTTATCAACCCATCTGGATTGTTGATTGGAGAGAGGAGAGAGAGGTTGAAGTAGTATTATGATTGATTGAATGAATATGATTTAAAGATGATCAGGGATAATGAGAAAAGGATTAAGAAAGAAACCCAACCCGTTTAAGGTGTGGAACCCATTTGGAATTTTTGGTGTTATCACTAAATCCATTATTGCATTGCTGAATGTGTCAGGTCATGTAACTTCTACTGTGTATTTTTTCCTTACTTATACATAGGTGATTAAAAATATAAAATCTGAACTACAATTTTAAATTTTCTTTGGAAAATTTTGACCCTTTCTTAGTTTGGAAATATTCTGTTTTCCTTTAGAGCTCCTCCGCAGAACGAGGGAGAACTGAGTATAGGTAGATATAACCTTTTGGGCATAGCTTTTAAATTGGTCAAAGCTAGCAAAACATGTCTATAATTTACACTTTACAGTGACTTGCTCTTTGTGATATTATATTTATATTAATATTATCTGTTTTTTGGATTTATTTTGTTTTCTTCTTGCGTTGAAAACCCCAAAAAAAGAATGAAAATAAATAAATAAATGACAAATTACTAGTATAAATTAAGAGGAGCCCCCATTTCCGGAGGGACTGTCATTTTCAAATATTTTGTGTGTGTCAAACATCTTTCTCCTCCAAGGTCAAAAGAACATTATTCTTGTCTATATTTTATTATTTATTAATAGGTACATATGGCACTTGATTTCCCCCCTTTCTTGTGCTCGGTACTAGCATAAAAAATCTGCACAGTATGGTGGGTTAAATAAACGATAATGAGATTGGCACTGTGTTGAAAAACAAATAATCGTAAGTGTTGTGCATGAAAATTTCAAGGGAAGGAAGGTGATTGGAAAGATCAAGCTTAGAGGTAATACTAATAATGATTAGAGCATGTTATTGATGATGATGAAGAAGTTAATTAATGAAGCATCTTGAAAATGCTGTGTTTGTTATATCTTTATGGAAAGAGAGGATGCAACTGGCCTCTCACTGCAACTTTTCTTATCATGGAACGCAATTACTAATTAGTGGAACCACCCACTTAAATTCTTACACCTCATAAAATAACCACATGCCTTCTTTGGTTCTCTCATTCATTTGGTCTCTTCAATCTACGTACCTCCCTAACTACACCCCCATTTTTGTCGGTGCCCAACATTTCTACTTATAACCTCATACCAGCATAACAACTTAATCTGCACAAATGGTTGCATTCACGCCCCAATTTTTACTTAGTTTTTCCTTATCAATGGCAGTAACTTGTGCATCTGCTCAATGACAGTAACCTGTGCATTTAATGGAAGTGTGAACATATTTGATACTCAACTTAGAAGCCCTTCATGATCAGAGGATAATGGGGGGCCTAACACAGCACAGAAGCCATATCATATATATATGCTTTTGAGTTTTGAAGTGAAAGTGAAACTCCTCACATGCCAAATGGGACCTATCTCACATGGCTTCGCCTTCTCAACATGTGCCTTTGCCTTTCCTCTCTCCACTCGCATTTACTTCCTTCCTCCAACCACGACGTGTCATTTCCCTCTATTCAACACTCCAACTTCAATTCCACTGCAAACAAATGACTTCTCATGATTCCCATTTACGAATCAATTCCTTATGGACCTATCAGGTCTGTTGCTTAGGCATAACCTGTAGAAATTATTACTCTCATAAGAATAGCACTATGGGTCAATTACTTTCTTGACAAAAGTGAAATGTGAAAAAAAAGTTAATTGAGTTGTGTTTACACCTAACACGCCTTTAAAGGGACAAATTAATTTGCTCTTTTACAAAAGATTACTTGACTTCAATTGGAAACATGAAGGGAGGAGGGGACAGGGACATTGTGAGTAAAAAGGGGTCATCATGTTAATTGGAAAGATGATGAGTGTGTGTGTGTGTGTGTGTGTTGGGGGGGTCCAGGTGTGCACATGAAAGAATCACTCTTTGTTGGTAGAGAAACCAGTATTGGCAGATGAGATTAATGATGTACAACCACAACTGCACAACCAAAAGGCCAAGATCACTTCCATTCGACAATGAACAAAATATTAAACAGATCAAGAAAGTTTAAAAAAGGTGAAAAGGGGAACAAAAAGACCCCTGCTTTTGCTTTTCCATCATTCATCATCATCGTTCTTAATGAAGTTTTTCGATAACTCGAGTTTGACAAATCGTGCTTTTGCTTGTAGTATATAATTGAATTGACATTTAACACCATAAGAACCACAAATAAAAAAAAAAAATGGCAAGAGAGATGAAAGGTGAAAAATCTGAATTCATTCCAAATCCTATAGAAAATGAAAAAGACTTGACAGTATAGAACGATCATGATTTGACGCTGCCTCAATGTAATGGAAATGGAGTGGGGTAAGTGTCGGTGGAGTGAGCTGGGATGGACGGAAGAAGAAGAAACAGTGGAGCACGCTTCTGCTCCTGCTCCTTCACTGGCATTGTTTGTTTGGGCTGGAGCAGGACGAGCCGCTGAGGTTGACCAATACTGGATAGTAGATACACACAATGTGAAGGGAAAAAAAAAAAAAAAAAGGGGGTGCCACAACAAGTTGACGCGTGTAATAAATGTACACTTGTCAAGAACACAAGACCCTGTGAGGTTGCAAAACAATGGACTTACACAACTTGCTTGCTGCTAAAATATGGTAAAATAAAAATGGGGTCTAATTGTTGTTTTGATGGATGGATGGTGCTAGCACTGACTGCCTCTTTTGCAGCCAAGTACACCTGCATTGGACGTCATGGTGCCAACCATGGAAGAGGCCTTAGCTCCTAAGCTGGAGGCTCTGGCATAGCTGGCTGAAGCTCCGGCGCCGGAGGGGGTGAAATAAGCACCGTTCAGCATCAGATCTCCCTCAGACCTCCAGTTCCATCCGTGCCACTGGTTTTCTGCAGTCTCCACTCGCTTTGTCACCTCCTTGGCGAAGGCGTTGGGGGGAGCATTATATCTATTCCCCTGGCTGTTGATGGTGGGGTTTGCACTCCCTCCAATCGCATACATCTCCCAGTGAGTGTAGTCGTTGTTCACTACGTGGAAATACCCGTGCCTGCACCTGCATTATTATCCATCAAACTATCTTATTTCATACTCTGGATGACCAACAAAATTTCAATATGAGAGTGGAGGTATTTATTCAATGTTGTTAATTACCTTGGCATCCTCTGGATGAGTCCCTCTCCAAAGTGGTTGTAAGCGATGGTCACTTGCATTTGCTTGTCCCTTGTGTAAGAGTCACTGTGCCCCAGCAGAATCACCTGAATTCCAACAAAGGGGCATTATTATTTAAAATTTAGTAGTTAAAACCAGCTGAAACAGGGAAGGAAATTAGGAAGTGCATGCAATGAACGCACCTCATTGTGGTGAGTGAAGTGGTTGTTGGAGATTGTAATTGCTGTAGAGCCCATGATAGCGTCAACGAGGCCATCAGCGCAGTGAGAGAGGGAATTGTGGTCGACCCATAAGTGACTGGATCCAAATATGGAAATGGCGTCACCGTCCGCCATTGTCCTCCAACCATAGTGTGTTGGGGAGCTTCTCACCATGGCGTTGCCTGTGGGTTTGCAGTCATGTATGTGAAGACCGTGGATTATCACGTTTGTCACATACTGGATAGTGATGCAGCCTCCATTAGCAATGTGCACATTTGCTCCTCGCCCGTCAATCGTCTTGAAGCTGTTGACAAGGAGTTCCTGCTTCAGTTGTATCACCATGTCACGCTTGAATACAATCCAGAGCGGCCTGTCCTGGATCGCTGCGTGCCGCAGAGTGCCGGGCTTTGGGTTGACTGGGTCATCGTCTCCGGAGTCAGTGACTACATAAAAGCGACCGTCACGACCACCAATGGCGTTCCTACCAAATCCGATGCCGCAGTCTGCGAGGCGCTTCCTGTTACGTTGCCAGTTGGGGTCGCAACGCCAGCAGTCATCAATGGGATTACCGGTTCCGCAGGAGAAAAATCCCAACTTTCTTCTTTCAGTGCTGTTTCGGATCGTCCTGCCATATCAAACACGTCGTTTTCCAATTTCCGTCAATCATTTTGAATATATTATCACAATGATTCTGAGCTCATAAGTTAAATCATACAAGAAGATGTATAACAACTAAGAAATTCCAGGCTGAAATGTGCAGACAAAGAATGACATCAATAATCTCGTTGACTAGAGAAGACAAAAATGATTTTCACAAGTGTAACGGCTAAAAATCTTGACCTCATTTGGGGACAGGGCCATAGAAGATATGGTCATTATTCGTTTTTTGTCATTTTTTACAACGAAGTTGCCACGATGCTATTTCAGTTACAATCTACAGAATCGAACAGATACATTGCTGTTCTTGGACAAGATTAAGAACGGATTCACTTGAACAAATAAAACCCAGGGAAATAAAATAATACATTGCATATCGTACGTGTATATACAACATTTTTTAAGTTCTTCATGGCCACTTACTAATCTGTGGGATAAAAGGGAAAAGACATGCAAAAGAGTGACGGGCATGAAACACAGATTTCAGAATGGGCATGTGATTAAAGCAGGCAGAGTAAGTGGGGGTGGTCAAAGATGATGCAGCAGAACAGGTAAGAGAAAACAGATTCCAATCCACGTTTACCCCTGTTTTAACCTGAGGTGAGAAAACTAACAGGAAGACAGAGGAAGGCAGAAAATAGAATTTGAAGAAATGAAAAGGGGGCAAATCGATATAAATTCAAATGCATCCAACCATGGAAAGTAATGTGACAGAAAAACTGGCGTGTTAGGTTCAGTATCACGAGGGCACATAAATACGGCTAACATGGCCGGGGCACCCCACTTCTTACATTACGATTTCAGCTAAAGGTTCAATTATAATCAAGCTACTACTACTTTTGGTTCGTACCCCGCATAAATGTATAACATAGGCAGATGCATGTAGCTTTCTTTTTGCTTCAAATATTTGCGAAAGTGAAAAATGAAATAAAATAAATATACAGGAGAAAGGGACCCACATTACAGTATGTGAAACAACCTCCTCTGGGTCGACAGCCGCAGCACGTTCATTCAATTCCTCAGCTTGTTTGGCTCTGCAATTAACCAACACGACACAGGTATCATAAGGGATATCCACTCAACCTACTGAATTTAAAACAGAAACAAAAATGCTGCTAATATGTTATTTAATATTTAATGGCCGAGAGACACGAACAGGAGCGTTATTAATTATTAAAACAAATAATTTTTACTGACAAAAAATAATGAATGGACACGTGTCCCTAGATCATAGGGATTGGGAAGAGAATTACGAGGGTAACATGGAAACAAGAAGTACACTGTGGAGACACAGGTAGTGCGGGGGCGCAATGCTCAAGGCGGAGGTTGAAGGTTTTCTCCAGTAAAAACCGAAAACCGTTAAGAGCGTTTCTTACACAGAGAGAGAGAGAGAGAGAGAGAGAAGAGAGCGAAGCGACTCGTCGGTGGCCAAAACTGAAAAAGTAAAAACACAGTATGCAGGATTTTATCGTGTCGGACGGAAATTACCAAAATACACCCATCCCTCTGTGGAATGGTGTGAGGGCAGTTATTGATCAGTTAGGGAGAGCGCAGGAATCGGAAGAATTTTCCACAACGGAATAAACGAGCCAAATCCAGGGATGTGGATGTGGATGTGGATCTCAACGGCTAAGTTCATCACGGTTTCAAGGGCTCCAATAGGAAATTTAGGCTAGAATGAACGGCTGACATGGGTGGGAAATTTTTTTTACTTATTTTCAAACGTTGTGAGAAAGGAAGAAAGGAAGAGTAGTAGTTTTTTACTAACCTGGCCGCCATTGACGTATTGGTTAAGCTCTCCAGTTTCTGTGCTCCAACATTCCTGCAAGAAGAAGATGTAGAGATGAAACAAAGTAAAAAAAAAGACGTAAAAGAATGTCACGATCTCTATTAGTCTCTCTCTCTCTCTGTCTCTGTGAATATGAAATGCAATGACGCCATGGCATTGACCTACAAAGCTTAATTCCCCTGTCTCTCTCAGTCATTTTTGAAGTAATAATTATAGATAGTGATCCAGAGAAGGAAAAATAGAAAACCATTAAGGGCAGGGCGGAAATTGCATTAAATGGAGTCAGTAGTCGCAATATAGGGAGAAGTGACAGGGAGAATAAAAATCAGTTTCATGGAATCCTAATCTACATTATTAGGAGCTTAGGGTAAAACCAGAAAAATCTAGTACAACAAGCTATTACCGAAGCAATTCGCGGCTAAATTTCCTTGAAATACAAAACAATGTGGTTTGATTCCAAAAATTGAGCAAATCTAACAGTCCCCAAGGCGCAGGCCAGAAATGTAACAAGTTTTCGGCTCTTCGAGCTCTGATACACACAAAAACAGGGAAAGAGGAAGGGAGAGAAGCAGAGCATACCTGAGTTCAGAGATCTGTGCTCTGGCCGTGGCTCCAATGAACAACGTTACGAGCACCAGCAAGCAGACATTGACATATTTCCAAGTCTCCGCCATTGCCGCTCCTCTCACTTCGAGCTTCGCCTTCTCTGAGTCAATCTTAGTTCCGAGAATGTAGAAGGCGAGAAGGGAAAAAAGAGCAAAAGATGAAAAAGCGAAAGGGAGAGACAAATAGCAGAGGAATAGGGAAGCGTGGACTCGCAGAAGCAGCTTCCTACATAACGGGCCATTTATAGATTGAGAGAGACAAAACAAACAAAAAAAGCCAAACTTTAACGCCGTTAAACAACTAATCGTTTTTCTTGTTTGCACCCTCCCCGTCCGTTTTCGTATCGTAGTCCCTCCCTTGACGCCGTCAATGAACCAAGTCGTTATGTTAACCCCCTCTGGTTAGATTTACCCCAACCAACGCTCCCCATTTTAACCGTAACCTGCTTTTAACGAACCCCCCCTAACCTCTGCTCTCTCGCACGTGGAAGAGTCGGCCACTCACGTGCCGCGGATGTGCTTCTTTAATATTTTTCGCCCTTTCTTTATCTATTTATTTTAACTTGTAAGATTCATTCATTGCCCAACTAACAAAAACGGTTTGGCAGTGGTGAGGGAGCTCAGTAACGGGGCCACATCAGATTTCCGTTACGGAGGAAAGCGTCGTGTATAAGTTGGGAATCGTAATAGTACGAAGGGGAGAAAACAGGAAAACAGACATCACAGTTTCCTGCAGATTTTACGGCAAATCCAACGGATAAAGAAAAAACGTTTTAAAAAGCATATATAAATAAATAAATAATAGATTCTTCAGAAACATTGGAGGAGAGGCGCTAATCACGGCCTTTGCTTTTGAAGACTATTCCATTCCATCCAGCAGGATTGAACTCAATTAATGTTACAGCCTGTTTCATATTAATTTCGATCTAGTGAAAAAGAATATCGGTCAAGTGTTATCCAAGAGGTCAGCTCAACAACGAAAATATTAATATAATTATTATTTATAATCTATGAATTTTCACATGTTATTTTCTCTGCACGCAAATTAAAGATCTTTCATTTTTATTTTTATTTTTTTTACATTTTTTAGTTTTCTTGAGTGAGAGAGAAAAAAGAATAAGTGATTGTTGTAGTTGTGTTTTGTGTTTTTTGGCTGGAATTTATTGAGTTATGTGGTGGAGGGTGGATATAGGTAGAGCTTATTATGTGGAAGATAAATAAATGAAGGAAAAAAGGAAAAAGAAATGAGAGATGGAAGATATGAGTTTTAATTTGTTGAGAGGCCGGGATCCACGTACTTGTTTATGGGATGAGAAAATTATTGAAGAAGGACCACTCTGAATTTGATTGAAAAGCGTAAGTGTATATTACAAGAAGCTGCAGCGTTAAGCTTAATGATATATTAGATAAATGATAAAATAAATTGATGAGGATATATGGGATAAAATAAATGTTGTGGGAAATAATAACATTAACTTAATTATGAGGATGATGAATGTGGATTAAATTGTGAGTAGTGAGAGATATAAGAATATAAAGGGGGAGATGTATGGCCGCAGAAAAGGAATAAGTGAATAAGAGAGAATGGGAACATGTGAAGTTGCAGAATGTGAAGGAGGGAGATAGTGTTTCAGATTTGACGTAGGATTGAACGTACGAGTCATGAGTATTGGAAAATCACTATAAGTGTCAGATCACACACACCATAATTAAACTCCATTTTTTTTAATTATAGATATATGTTTCCAGCATTTAATTAAGTGATATAAGGTAAGGCGAGTGAGATCAGCAGATATATATTTATGCCCATCCAGATTTGTACAGGACCTGGTGTTTTTTTTTTTTTTTTTTTTTTTTGGGGGGGGGGGGGGGGGGGGGGGGGGTAAAAGGGTAAAAAGGGGGAGGTAGGAGGGATATGGAGGGAGTGGGGGAAATGATAGCGTAGCCCCCACGCCAGAGGACAAAATGAGGAAGATATGAGTGAGTATGTTGTAGTAAAAAAGGGTGCCTCTCCAGCATTATCATCATCTCACTCTTCCTCTGTTTCCCTCCCTCCTATTTACTATAAACATATTTACTCATTATCATTGAACCGGATATATATATACATTTATTAATGTCCTTGAAAATATTTGTAACAAGGATAAATCATATGACATATGAAATCATTTCAAAAGAGAAAGAAGAGAATACTCAGATAATAAAATTATTGATTTCGTTTCTTTGGGAACTTTAGGGGAAAAACCCTAAAATTTGAATTCCTTTTTCTCTGTCTCACAACCCTCATTCATCTCTTTTTTCGCGGTGGCTTGTGGCACTATCACAAGCCACCGACGAGTATCGTTCTATGTCACAATTGCGTCAGAGTGGTAGATCGGTTCCCAGATCTTTGATCTGTGGCCTTTTCCCTTTGATTTCTGAGGGTTGTGGACTTCTCTCGTCTTTGTAGCGAGTTTTTTCCTCTTCTTATTCAGATCTATTTTGCAGCGATGAGAGCTGTTTATCTTTTTTTTTTTTTTTTTTTTTTGTAGTGCTGGGTTTTGTGGTGGTGTTCTTGTTTTCTCATGAAATAAATAGATCTATGAGATCTAAGTATAAATCCTCTTGGTTGAATGATTGTTTGAACGTTATTGGATTCAACTATCTCCTGGTGACTCGGATCTGCGTTCTTAGGGGAAGATTTCAAGAGGTGTTGTTTGGTATGTGGTCAAGATCATCATATTTGCTTGAACGGAGGAGCAGAAGTGTCCTTCAGGATATTATGGGTTTTCTTCCTTCTGAGGTTGGGTTTTCTTTGATCTTTACCCCAAGTCGTGGTGTCTTTCCAGCTGCTCTAATTGCAGTTAATGATTATAAGAAGGTGTGCCCGTTATGGTGGATTTTACAACCAACACTTTCTTTCACGTCACTTCTAACCTTGAATATCGAAGAAGCCGGTTTTGTCCATACTTCTACTTCTACTCTTTAAATTTTTATTGTACGGTGATTGATTTGTTCTTATATTTAGTTTATTTTGTTATATTTAATTTGGCTTTTTTGTATTCCTTCTTCAGTTTGTTTTCATGTATTGTCTCGGTTTGCGGTAATAATATAAATAAATAAAAAAAAAAAAAAAAAAGATAATAAAATTATTGAATGAGATGTTTTAGTTTATAAAATATTTAAAAATTATTATTGAATTGATAGAATAATATATATATTCATATATATTATTGTATGTTAGTAATGAATATGCACACATTATGTTGTTACGCTCCCTCTTGCCATGGGGGCTTTTTAATTAATTATGAATCAATCTGTTGTTGACTTTTGTCCTTGACAAGTTTAATCATCCCAATCATTCCTTCTTTTTTTCTTCCCCCATCTCTCTCTTACCCACTCTTCAATCTTCATCATTCCTTTATCATCTCCCTGTTTTTGCCCTCCACCCCAAACAAACGCAACTTAAATTCATTCTTCCTTTAATTCAAGGAATTATATACACACAAACACACATATTACTCTTTTCAACTTAATTATTTAATCCCTTTTTATATATATATATGGAATAGGATATTATCATTTACCACTTTTTCACCGTTAGATCAAAAATGATAAATATGAGATTCTAAGAAATGATAAAGGTAGTGGTAAAATTAATATCTTATCCTATATATATATATATATATATATATCTTAGGGGGAAGCAGATCGACATATTGAGAGAGATGATTTGGTGGTTGGTGCATGCAGCTTTTGAGTAGATTGAGAGAGAGACACATGAACTCGTGATTCCTGGTAATTAACAACAATATGTTAACCCGGCTCTCCCACTTTACAGCTATCTTCGTTATCGATCCAGCCCTCACATGACCATATCCTATTGCATGTGCCTCTCCCAGAACTCATTCAAATCCTCATCATCAATTACTTTGGACTCCACTTTTTATTGCGTCAATCCTCCATCATTCTCATATGCAACCACACAATTCAAGTCACGTACCCCCTTCAACTAGTATTTCAAACATACACGATATCATGACAAGTCAAATATTGGGAGACGAAAATGAGCTACCTACCTACCATATTTGACAATATTATTATTCCGGGTTATATATATACACTTCTTATTTTTTGTGGGGGTTTGATGATTGAGTAAAGGACCAAAACTTCAATCACGGCCAGTGAGTTTCATAAACTAATTAAGGCGTGGAGTGCAACAAATGTTAACTAATGGAAGACAAACAATATTAGGAAGGAAGGGTACATCGTGCCTGTATGAGTTAGTGTTTTAAAACCATGTTCATAAAAGTTGAGATAAAACTCATTTTTTATACTTATCTCGTATAACATAAATCACATAGGAAAAATAACTTATACTGCTAATCCAAATATACACATACATACGTAAACAGAATGAGAGAGGAATTGGGGGGCCCACAAAACTCAAAGAAAGCATGAAGGAATTGCATGATGAGGCTTGAAATGCACGCAATAAGAAAGAGCCAGAGAGAATATATGCGCCTCGCTTGCTTGCACACTCTATATTTTACTCGATGCCATTTTTTTGCATGATACCATATAATTATGCCAATTGCCAATCAAAGATCTTGTAGGGACCTCCTGTTTTCACTTTTCTTTTCTTTTTTACTTAAATGAAAAATTACAATTATATTTGTATGTTTTCAACCTTTACAAAAAGGTCTTTTTTTTAAAAAAAAAAAAAAAAAAAAAAAATCTTATATAACTAACTGATTAGGATTAGGAGAGAAGAGGGCATGAGTTAGGGCTTTACATTTACCAGTTCACTGACTTACTGCCTCCAAAATTGAATTTGCTTCAGAATGTTCTCTTCTATACTTTACTTTACTCATGAATCGACATGTTCCAACTTGGAACACCTATTGCGCCCCAATCTCTTTCTCTCTTTTAATTAACTAATTTCTTTATCAACCATCGCTCACCTTTCTACTATCTAATCCAATTAGATTCACACTCTTTCCTAAAAGTCTTTTTATACTCTATTTGCCTAACTTATTCTTAAAATTCATCTCCCGCAACAGGTGCTCTAAACTTTTTTCCAACCCACAAAATTTTAAATTTTAATTAATTGTCCGTGAAATCGAATGACGACTCACATATTTACGTTATATGACTTAACCATGCATGTTTGGTGCAAAAAATTTTAGAAGACAGAAAAATGTTTAAAAAATTGTTTGAATCATTATTTTGACAAACATGTATATATAAAGTAATCCATCATGTCCTTGATATAAAACTTATTTATTTAATTTTATCAGATTAATGAAGTTAATTAATATCACATATATTTTCTAAAACATCATAGTTAGTTATTTTCCTTAATTCTTCATTTCCCTTTCCTCAATTATTGTTAAGAAACATTAATAGAGATAAATTAGAAAAATATTGATAAATATAAAAATTATATCTTATATTTATAATTAAAATCAACTCTCCAAATATATATTATATTAAGGAGTTAAGGAGTAATAATAAAATATATTGGGGGTGAAAGAATGATCTTCTATACCTACATGTATTCATACATGTATATATTGTGGGCCTTCCAAACCTGGACTAGCAAATCATCTTGAACCTATGAAATTAATACTAGCTCCGGTCCTAATTATAAGAATATTTTTATAATATAAATTGTACTATAAAAGTGTTTTTATAATTAGGACCGGAGAGAGTACTATAATTTGGTCTTTAATATAATATCTCATTTGCTACACAAATGAGATCTTATATTAATTAATTAAGGACCAGAGTTAATATTATAGTATAAGGTATGACGGGGAGGCATAGAAAAAATTAAATATGTTTTATATTCAGTTTTTCATTTTGTTGTATATTTTTGTTAAAAATATATAATCAATATATGAGCATAATTCATGACTCATTTTGAGAAAAGCCTGTCTATTTATACATTTATATGTGATAAAATAAAACAACTCAATTTATACATTGCGCAAAACAATTGATGTATTCAAAGGTTCAAAATATTTTCTTGTCTCATTCGGAACTACATCAAAGAAAACACACACACACACATATATATATCCAAAAAAAGCAAGAAAATAATGTTTAATGCAGAGCATTGGGGGGTGGGGTTGACCCAAAAGCAGCCTATGACTTTTATCAAGAAATGAATTTCATATATACACTTTGCCTTTGGCAGAAGGTCATGTGTGCCCTGGTGGGCTCCTAAAAGGGCAAATATATATATAGACCAATAAAATTGAAGACTAACCTTTTTTTTTCCTCCATTGTGGCGGGTTAAAGTGATATCAGTAATTTTCTTTTCTATATTGAATAAGAAGGCAGTCAACTAACTAACTGTCACGTCAGAGAATACCCTTTATTAGTTACTACAACAAACGTCACCCATACACTCTCCCTCCTTCAGTATTATAATACTACTCCCCATGTAAACAATTATATTTACTATATATGCTTCTTCTATACGTTTTTAACTGTTTCATACCTGATTCTTATTATATGCTACCTGCTCTTTAATTTGTTTCTCTCTCTCACTTTTTACTTAAAACTACGTTTTGGAGGGAACATTTGGTTGCTTTGGTGAAAATTGAATTGGGTTTCCGCGAAGAAATTGGTTAAAAACCATGGAGAAAAGAATTACTCTCTTTAGTAGTTCTTGATATATAACATACTTACTTCATTTAATTAGATTAAATGAAGTTAGTTAAATTAATTAATATGAGTTGTATTTTTTAAAATGTCATAGTCATATTCTTTAATTATCTCATTCTCTCTTTTCTTTGATTATTGTTGATGGAGTATCAATATGGGTAAATTAGAAAAATAATGATAAAAAAAATATCTTATATTTAGAATCTATCAATATCAATTTTTAAATATGTTTTATATTAAGAACTAGAGGGAGTATTTTTGGATTAATCACGTCAAATGCCCATTGATATAATTTGACCATTTTTTATTATTTGGTTTCAACCTTTTTTTTTTTTTTTTCCTGAATTTGCAAGCTAAACTTGTGGAATGCAAGGATCGAACCCTGGAAGAAAAGGCCCAACTAAGGCGGCTCCCTATGCCGTTGTGCTATCGAGGCATCGGCTTTTGACCTTAATTTTTAATCACGATTTTTTTGATTTTTTTCAATTTGTTCTATATTGAAAGAATTTCTCCTAATTATATATTGTATTATAAAAATATTCTTAAATAATTAATAATGAAACTGAATAACCGTAGGAAGAAATTAAACTATATATTGGCAGAGTAAGGTGACACATATGTTGAAACAGAAATAAATAATGATTATTTATAGAGTGTTAGTTAGTTCCACGGAACTTGTAATAAACAGATAATCATAATGCATATCAATTATTGAGTCTGTTGAATAGTCACGTTTGTTTCATATATCAACCCAGATTTATATTTTGAATCGTCCATATGAACCGGCAAAATTTGTTGCCTGGCCAAAAAATAGTGTTTATTACTTGATTTATATATTTCCACATTTCTAATGTTCTCAATATTTTCTACATAAAGACTTCATCAATAGCAAATATATAATACTTCAGTACCACCAACCCTGCTTTTATTTCAAGTGAAATATAATTAACCAAAGGTATTATGGAATATTTTTCTGCTATTTATATATACAAACGCAAGTGGATGTGATCATTTATGATCATCGTCCTTGTTTATTAACCATTTTTTGATTCCAGAATTGACTCTTAATACATCAAGTTTAAACATAATTCCACATTAATCACCTGTCATTTTCAAGCTTCTCCCACCAATGTTGTCTCTATATTTGTGTTTTAAATCAATTCATTCCCACTTTTAACGAACAATTCACATCCATATATATATTTAAATACTTTTATGCATATTATATTCTATTATTTAAAATATTTATAGTATTTCAATTTATTTTTGTGGCCTTATTTATAAATTACTCACAATATTTTTACTAAAAGAACAACCTTAAATCTCATTAACTTTATTTTAAAGTTTAATAATTATCAACTTTATTCATATTTAATATACACTGCTTTGTTTTCATGTGAACAATTTAATGACGGGATATATAAATAGTACAAAAACATATTCTCCATCTAACCAAAAAAAAAAAAAAAAATTAGAGAAGTACATTTTAAATTTGTGGTGGAGGGCTTAGCAGTTTGCTAGCACGCCATGCTCTAATGGTTGAAAATGCTACTATTCTGTATGTGTGTTAAAAGAATTTAATATATCACCTAGAAATAAAAATAAACAGAAGAGTTTATAAAAAAAAATTTGACGAATAAACAGGAATTATTTGAAATTTATGAGCTATATATTTTACTCATCAATAAAAGTTACAGGACATAATTAGGATAAATTAAATTGCACTAGTAGGCTAGAAATAAATGACGGTATCATTGATTAAAAGAGTTTATATATAATTAGATAATATTACCAAATCGAGATATATATTTATACATATTGAGCTTTTAAAGTAAAATTTCAAGATTTCTTCTAATCTCTTTGTAACGAACATTATCTAACATTGCTACGGACATGTATTTGTCACTAAAACGAAATTAGATACTTTGAGACAAAATCAGATGGATTAAGCTTTTAGAGAAACATCTCAATATTTTGTCTAACATTTGTGCAGGGCATTGTTTAATTACGAAATAATAAGATAAGATAGAGAGGTGCCGAAAATGTAAAATAAATTAAAAGGGAAAGACATTAAATTTATATGTATAAAAAAATTAAATTTACGTAATCGATTGTTTAAGTATTTATCATCAAATTTGCTTAAAATTTAAGAAAAGGGAAGATGAAAGAAAAATAATTTTAAAAATCGAAAAATGAGTTGTGAAGTTGTACTTATTAAGTCTCGTTATTATTTTTCTATGATTTTTTAGAAAATACATAATTTGAGATTGTACAATTTTAAAATTGTTTTTCTGTTATTTTCCCTTAATAAGGAAATCCCATGTATCAAAAAGAAAAGAAAAAACAAGAAAATCCGACAAGTATCACCATCAAAACTGGTGTGAGGTCGCATTTCGGTATTCCTTTAATTCTATTAAAAATTAAATATCCTTATATACGGTAGTTAAGTACATTGTAACCATAAATCTTAGGTTGTTTTTTGTGTGGGACAAACCCCAATCTTGTTAATTAATTGGGAATGGTACTGAGAACTGACACAGGCCCACATCAAATCATGTAATTACCATACGAATATGAAGGAAAATGTGATTGAAAAGATCCTTTATTCGCCCAAAAATGATAGAGTACGTACTACTCCATATATATAGTAATTAATTATTGTCAACTCCTCATCAATCAATCAATTAATTAATTAACGTAACCTCTCGAGTTATAACTTATAAGTGCAATAAAATGTTATTAAATAATAATGATAATTGTTAGCTGGATAACATCACAATGTATTGTAACCCAAGTCATGTAGTAGTTTTTTTTTTTTTTTTTTTGTGAACACACTCAATAACACAACACGCGCGTATATATATATATATATATATATATATATACGTAGAGAAGAATGCACATATACGTGTGTGTACACGTATATATAAGTAAATTAATGAATAAAATAAAGAAGTGTAGGCGTAGATCAAAAAAAAAAAAAAAAAGCCGACAAGAATAGACTTGTCATCCAAACATATAGATGAAGTTATAGGGTCAGAAAAATTAAATGGAAGGGCACTTTATTTAATTTGGTTGTTAGGTTAGTGTGTATAGATGGAAACAAGGGAATACAGCAAATGGCCTAAAGTAGATGACCCCAATTGTTCCCATGCACATGGCAAGCCAACAAAGGCATTCACACTTCAGAATGAACCATATCAACCTCCAATATAATATAGTCTTTCTTCATACTAATCCTCATCTCCAACTTTCTTGCCTAATTCATTTTTCCTTCGCTCTTTAATATAAGACTTATTTATCTAATCTGATTAAATTGATATATCAAGAAAGTTAATTAATATTATATATATATATATATTTTTTTTTTTCCTTAATTAAAATCAAGTTTTACATTTAGATCAAGATACACCCTTTAAATAAAGGACCAGAGGACCTATAAATATACCCATATATATATGGGATTATCTTGTTATGTTATTTAACATAAGGTTATGTAAAAATCACCCCAAAACTACGTCGTTTTTGGGGTTAGAGTGATTAATGAACTCTCAAATCGACGTAGTTTTGGGGTTAGAAGAATTAATGAAGGATCTTTTGGTAAAATTCATATAATAAATACAAAAACAAAAATACAAAAACATCTTTCATTAATTCCCTTAACTCCCAAAATGACGTAGTTTTGGGGTCGACATAACCTTTATGTCAAATGGCATGATAAATAATATACCCTATATATATATATATATATTCCAAATACTTAATATGAATAAGACAGATATAAAACGAAGGATATAATTAATTATTATAATTTGGTGGAATATGTAACGTAGATGCATGTGTGGGAATGGATATGTATTGAAATATATAATATTAAAAAAGGATAGATATAGTGGTGAGGAAGAAGGGCATGTGAGGACCATGTGGAAGGGGGTGATATATCAACCAACCTCATCACCATAATTAGGTACCACCATTTTTTTGTGGTGTTTCTTTCATTCTCTCACCTCTTCAATTTGCTTTTCCTTTTCATACCCAATCTCTCTCTCTCTCTCCCCCTTTATTTTCTTCACTTCATGCAAAAGCCTGCATCTTCTTTAATTCATTCAACAGTACCTGCTTCTCTTTTCATTTAGGTCCACGTAAGAATAAGTAGAGAATTATATTGAAGTTTATTTTTATTATAAATTACTAATAATTTGTTTCATAAACTCTTCCTATTGATCCAAATTATTTTACGGACAAACCTTTTTTTATATATAATGTGAGCATGTAACACGCACATAAACATACCAACATTAGACTCAAGCACGAGATCTCATCCAAACATAATAAGTCGCGTTACCAAGTCACTATTCATCAAAAGAATAATACCTAATGCTAAATGATTAAAAGGGGTGTTACCGTTTATTAATTATCATCTTCTGCTCTTATTATTCTTTTCCCTTTATTACTCATCTCAATCTTTAGATTGAAAATTAAGTGGTTGAGATTAAATGTTTTATAAAATTGTAAATAAAATATCAAATTATTTTAAAAAACAAAGTTAAAAAAAAAAAAAAACTACTAAATTTTAGTTATGATAATTTAAAACTTCAATAAAAAAGGATTTTTTTTTTCTTTTGGGGGTAAAACATTAAATGTGAACCATTCAAATTTCAATCTAAGGGTTAAGATAAGTAGTAGGGGAGAAGAGATAAGAGAAAGATATCAAAATCGTTACATTTAGGGTTGGGTAAAGCATTATATTTTAATCATGCCATACTTGTATTAATTAATTACTTATATGGCAGTTTGAATTTGTGACTAATAGCCTATATATTTGGGAAACAAGTGTGAAGCAAGATTTTGGTGATCTGGAATGCGCAAAATAATTTTCATTTTTAAGTATATTTTAATGAGAGAGAAATGTCACAATTGCCCTGAATTATTGTAACTTGCAACTATAGATAGGAAATTTGGTTGTGTTAAGTAAATGATTGTGTCATATAAACTATTGCTTCTTCCGGCAGATTTCTCTAAGTGGCCATAATTATCCAATTTGCGTTAAACACACTCTTAAATCTTAATTATGTTTGACTTCTCCTCATGCATCCAAAGTGATTGATTCGTGTTGTGGTTATTAGGAGTACCTTATTCGTTAATTTTTTTACTTTTTAATTTAAGACTTCAGATTCATTATTCGATTCGTCACTTGTAGAATAAGTAACATAATCTTGTTTTGTGCCTGTTCGTTTGTTAACCATGCGATATAGCTAGGACATTGTAACAAAATGATTAAGAAAATGTCACTTCCTTTTGAAACCACAATGTTCAAGACAAAAATAGCCTTGTTTCTAACTATATAGTTCAAGGCTAATTATTTCTCTTTTTTCTCCCTAACGTATTCATGTTAGTTTTTTTTTAAAAAAATATATTTATGATTTCCCATTGATATTCTAGCTCTCCTCATTTTTAATTTCCATAGAGCGGCAGTTTGTTTCTTCTTATTTGGATAATACTAATATATTTCTAAAAATGATCAAAAGCATGTGCACATGACTTTCGAAAAATAATAAAATAAACAAACCACATAATAATTTTTTTTTTATACAACATAATAAAAATTAATAAATGAAACGCACACACGGCCATATGTCCTGTGCTGGCTGTCAACGATTACCCGGAAAATTTGGGCAGCATTTCTAAATTGGGCCCACTTTATTACTTAAGGACTACTAATATTTATTTGATTAAAAATATATCACCGACTATTTTATTCATATTTATTCTAAACTGGGAATATGTGATTTATAACTGATAAGGGCAGGACGAATTTGCAACCATAGTTTGGACTTAAAATTTTTACACCTCTTTATTCAAAGTTTATCGTTCACTTATATAATAAAATCAAACCATAACTCTGTGTTTTCAGCACAATTAACCTAATCCATCTCTCTCTCTCTCTCTCTTTTTGAATAAGGCATTTAATTTTAGGTAATTTGGTTGGATAAAATCACCATATTTTTTATTTTGGTTATTTATTTTCATAAAATTTCTTTTCAGTTCTCTATATGTCAGCAAAAATTGTTGATATTAAAATTTTAAATATCAACAAAACGTAATTAAATATTTATATAGCAAGTTTGACTTTTTAAAAATAATAATATTAAGAAACTTTATAAAATCAAGGTACTGGTTTACGTGAAATTAGAAGATTAAAAACGCGCTTTCATTTCATTTCCATCAAACCAATAATAATAGAAGATTTCTGCTTATCAACTAAACTACTAAATCTATACTCCTCCTGTCTTTATAAAACATCAATTAACAATTCTCACAAACCAATAAAAATAGTTAAAGTCAATAAAATTGTCATAAAATTTAAGTAATTTTTAATATTACCCTTACTAATTACACAAACTCTAATATCATAATAATTATGACTCTCACCCACTACCATTTTTAATTAGAGGCATATATGTAAAAATATAATTATTGCTCTTTGGGAACAAATAAGTATCTTATAAAAATGACTAAATAAACTTACTAGTCGGTCTTTATAATAAGAACCAAAGAGAGTATAACATATTCTATAAAGTTAGTATATGAAATTAACAAGTAAGATGGTTCTTTTTTCTCCCCCAACAAAAAGATAGCTCTCATTTAACTTGTAGATCTAATTATATATAAATAATACCATTTCTTATCTTAAATGTAAGGCATAATTAATTTTTTTTTAAAAAAATTATATGTATAATTTTTCCTTCAAATTATTTTAGGGAAAATCTCATATAAAGCTGCTTAAAATAGAAAAATTTTAAATCGGGTTGGTAAATTCAATAAATCTTTAATTGAGTCATTAACCCAATTTATGATTTTAAAATATGGGTAAAATAACTTTAATACCCTCTCATTTCTCCTCATTAATAAGTTTTATTACTTCCTAACTTATGTTTCCTATGTATATATCAAAATTAATTTTAATACAACAAAATATGATTCGTTTAAATATATTAAGTATATCATCATAAGAATAAAAACCTATAATATTTTCGACAAAGAGTTCATTTTATTAACATGAACAATTTTTTTAAGAAAACTTATAATATATGTCACTATAAAAAGGACATATTTTGGTAAATATATTAATTAAGTATGAATTTTTCTATATTTTTCACACACATATATATAGTTTTTTTTTTTGGAAATTTTTATATTGATGTAAACCGTTTTATGAAATTTTAAGTGCATTTTACATCTTTTTTTTGAAATATCTATGGAAGTATATGAAATTTAAACTTGGCATTTTAAAAAAGATAAATAATATTACTGATTTATATTACGAATTAAAAAATTGAAATTGAAATATTAACTAAATTTATCTAAAAACTCACATTTATGTGTTAAGGAAAATTATTCTAGTTTAGGTTAATATTGGTAAAAATGACTTTTATTTCAATTCAATTTTGCAAAGGGTGAAGTTGGCATAGGATATGCTCCCCCTATCTCACCCGATAAAAAAATAACTTTTTTTTTTTAAAAAAAAAAACTCAATTTTTTTTTTTATCATTAATACAATTGACTGACTTTCAATTAAAATATATTTAATTGATATCAATGATACTATTATGGTATGACATACTTAAATTATTCTTGATTATCCTTTTATATAAAGTCATAAAGAATAATACTCTTTTAAAAAGGGAGAGAAGAAAGGGTGACAAAAAAGAGAGGAGGGGTATTAAAGTTATTTTGAACAGATTTTGAAATCCAAAATTAAGTTGATGACTTAATTAATGATTTATGAATTTACCAACCCGATTTAGAATTGTTCTATTTTAAGTAGCTTTATATGAAATTTTTCCATTATTTTATGTGACTTATAAACAAATATATAATCAAATGATACACAATATATATTATAATTATGTCATGTATTTATTTTTCTTAATATTTCCAAATAAAATCAATTATATCTTGTATTAAAGGATGAAGAGTGTAAATTTTTATCAAGAAGATAGATGGAAAACATGTAAAAAAGAAAATGGAAAAAGAAAAAGAATAAAAAGAGAAATGGGGGGCCCAGTGGCAGAATCACATGGCCACACCAACCCCCCCAGGGCGCTGATTAAGGAGGCACCCTCTCTATTTCTTTCATTGGCCAACAACTTCCCTACCCTCCTTTTTTAATTTATTAACCTCATTCTACTCTACATATTTCCTAACTATTTTTTTTTTAAGATTATTTATTATAATTAATATATAAAAATTATGTGGTCACGGAGTGATTGGTGGCGACGATTCCCAATGTGCCCACATGGATGTACGGTCACCTCTGTTGTTGGGTTCAACTCCAACTTCAACAATCCACCCTGTCTCTTTTCTCACTCCGTATACCCAATCCCTTGACTCAATTCTTTAAATCTAATTATTTTTTTTATTAATTATCATATAACCACAATTATCTATTATAATAAGTTAATAACATTCATATATAGTTAATCTTGAGGGGAAAGGGAATGGGAAAGGGGAGGGGGCGGGGGATCGAACCCGCAAAGGGAATAATTACAATACAAGCGCATCCCCACTTCATCACTGAAATACCAAAGCTTTATAAGATCCTTGCTATAATATATTTATTTGGTTTTTTTTAAAAACGATTGGTCCATTACACTCAACTCGTTGGGTGCAATTAGAGTCCTAATCCATGTTTTGTTATATCATAGGGATCAACATCATTCTCTTTTATGATTTTGGATCAGTCATTTTAACTCAAAGCCCTCTTCTTTTTAAGGTTTCTCTCTCTTTTGTCATTTGGGCCTTCTCATGGATCATTAGACAACCTGTTGGGCCTGAATACTTTGCTGGCCCTTCTTCACAAAAAGAAAGATCGTCTCTAGTGAGGTTCTTGGCCCAAAAAGGTCTCCCAAAAAAAAAAAAAATTGAAATAGAAGTTTTGTTCATTGATGATTTGCATTATTCATAATTGTGGAATTGATGATTATATAGGGGATGATAGAGAAGTATTACAGGTTCTGTAAAGGGAAAAATTCTTGAAATTTAATCAGTATCTTATTATTATTATTGGTTGGTCCGTACAATCTTATTTACCTTACCGCAAATTTTACCAAATAACATTAAAATTGATTAAATTGCTGCAAGTCAATGTAAATCTTATTTATCATTGATTAGTTGATACCATAATGACAACGTGACATTATTTTGAATCCCATTATATAACTCAGTGGCACATTTCAAGCCGTAACTCACTGAACATAGTAGTACTTCTTAAAATAGATCTTATAAAAATGATCAAACCCTTTCAAAAATTGAAATCTTATAAAAAATGACAATGGAGAGTATTAACTTTGTTCGGTTCAGCTTTCATGATTTCTTTCAGTTTATAATTGTATATCTATTTTGTTGTAATTATTTTTTGTTTCTTCAAAGGAGCATTTTTTATACTTCTTCATTCTTTTGTCATTGCCAATGAGTTCAAAAAGTATATAACAATCAATATCTCATTGTCCACCAGAAATAGAGTAAGATTATTGATCTAAACTAAACATCTGAATGAGTTGTTGGAAGAAGGGGATCACGATTGACATAGTGAGTTCAATC
Organism: Acacia acuminata; assembly: GCA_019022655.1. Taxonomy (NCBI): domain Eukaryota; kingdom Viridiplantae; phylum Streptophyta; class Magnoliopsida; order Fabales; family Fabaceae; genus Acacia; species Acacia acuminata. Next base: position 1,302,662 of record JAFJYI010000023.1, read on the forward strand.
ACTTTGACTCCTTGAATCTTATACCACACTTCACTCTTGCCTTATAAAAAATAACTGTTTTATGAGAGTAAATATATTTAAAAGCTTCACTAATATTCATAGACGGAAACTTGAGTTTTTATCAATTTTGGTGGGATATTATCTTTCCACCGATGAAAACTTAGTTCTGGTTGATAAATTAAACAATGAAACTTGCTCATCTTTTATCCTCTTCCCACCTGTTCCACTTACCAAATAGGCGCTTATAGTGGTTAATATATAAACACTCACTATAGTAGTTAATATATAAACACTCACTACTAGTGTGTATAGAGAGAGATCTTGAGACTGGTCTTTGTTAGTTAATATATAAACACTCACTACTAGTTTGTATAGAGAGAGATCTTGAGACTGGTCTTTGTTTTTTGGGCAATGAGACTGGTCTTGAGACTAATATAGCCCATTGGACATTTTGGGTTCAGGCAAAGTCTGGTAACATAAACCCTATTAAGAAAATAAAAAATGAATTAATATGTGATTTTCATATCATAAATTTTTTTTTCACTATATTTGGAAATTCAATAAATATGCGAAATGAGGGATGACCGCATTAATAATTGATTGAAAATTTGAGATTCTGCTCCCTGTAAAAAAGGAAAGGAGTTTATGTCAAAGAGAGAGAGAGAAGGGAAAGGAGCCTGATAAACGATATTTATATTAATCGCCCACACCGCCTAGGACAAACATTTTCTCTTCTTCGTCAACCATGTCTTCTGAAAATACGGTCTCATTCTTAACCTTTGCCCTTTAAGAATAATTTTTTAACGTGTTCTTGATGCATTTAATTTGTTCAATCTTATGATGCTAATCGCTATTTTGGTTCACCTTTTTTTTCCCCAGGAATGTGTCTTTGAAATCGATACTAGCAATGGCTGGGAAAAGTCTCTGACTAAGATTTTGAGCAGCTTTGAAGGTATTTCCTCTTATACACACCACTTATCGTCAAAATTTCTTGTCCTAAGGTACCAAAGTTCTTTTTTTAGTCTGGAAAACTATCTATCAAAGTTTTGAACTTTAGTTGTTTTGTTAATCTGATCTTTAATTCAGACCTTAGGATTTCAAACATTCCGAAATCCATCATACACAATACTTGTCGGTTGAATTCCAGAGGTTATCCATGTTATTACGTTAAGCTTATCTAAATTACCATATCGTACTTGGTTTCACCATTTTGCTTAATTTTTTTAAAAAATATTTGGTCCTTTGCCATATTTGTTGAGCGATAGCTAACTTGTGTTCATATGATCTCGTGCGTATTTATTGATATTCAAATATTATGATCAACATCATATAAATTGTATATTATATTATTATATTCTGTCTAAAATTTAATTTATGTGTCTTTGAAATTTTTGCAGACCCAGTTTTTGACATCAATCCAACGTTGGGATATGCTTATGTGAAAGGCAAAACAGATCGACACAAAATTTTGAAGAAGCTAAAGAAGGGTGGGAAACATTCAGACCTCAAGAGGATCACTTTTCAGGGAGATGGTAACAACAACATCAACAATAATAATTATGCCCCACTAGCAAAAACGGGTCCTCATTATGATCCTAATTATTATTATGATCATGATCCTTATAATTATCATTCATACGCTAGTTACAACCCTTGGCATAATAGTACCAATCATAATCACTTACTTATGAACAATGCTCCTAATTACCATGGAGCCAATCACTATCTTCCTCCTCCGCTACATGCCGGTCGTCCTGGCTCCTTCCACCGTCATGACTCATCGGTGCCGAGTTCTTCCACGTCTTCAACAACGTCCCGACAAGTGACAGAGCCAGAACAACCACCTCGGCCACCCGTGAGGGAACCATTACGTCCTGGTCCCTCTAGAAGGCCTGGATTCATCAAGAAAGTTACTCGCAAGTTTCGCTCATGCTTGAGGTTTTCCCATAAAGCCGAATAACTCATTGATGCAGCTTGCTTATTCTAGTTAATCAGGGATTATAATGTGACAAGTTAACAATGTCGTTTTCATTTATGTTTTTCCAGACAAATATAACATGTGGATTTGGAAATATTGAGTTTGTTAATCGTTATTGGAAAGAACTTTATTATGAGTTTATGACGCTGGGATTTGGATGTATGTATAGATTATTTGGTTTTGAAGAGAAATAAGTTGTTTTGCTGGAGGATAAAATGTTGTGGGTTTGTGTTGTGGGCAATATGTTTATGGAGAAGTCGATGAATGCAGAAATTGACTTAGAGAAGTAGATGATATATGACGATGTTTAGGGTCATTTTGATTTTGATTTTTTTTCCCATAATTTTGATTGTTGCTAGCTAGCTACTCTTTTTTGAGTTAAAGACATATTTAAGTTAGTATGGTCTTTAATTCGCTTGCTTTTTAATACGTCTTACACCCGTTCCATTAAATTAAAAAAAAATGTATCCAATAATAATGTAACGCTTTTGGCAAGTGAAAATTCAATAGATAAGCAGAGATGTCAATGCTATGGCAAATGTTTTCACAAAAAGGGCACTAGACGAGCAGCCATTGGATTAAAAATTCTTAGTCCAGAGCTGTGATAATACCACATGCATGCAGTTTCATGATTCTTTTACTCCAACAACCCATCACAACCATTAAATTCTTAGTCCAGATCGAGCTGCTTCTGGATATTTTATCTCTTCTGATGCTGGTTTTTAGAAGGCTTGGATTCCTTGAGAAAGTCAAAAGTGTTTTCTATCAAGAAATTTACTGGCAAGTTTCGCTCATACTTGAGCTTTTGATGCCACGCATAAAGCCGAATAACTCAGTTGATGTAGCTTGCTTAGCTTGTTTATTCTACTTAATCAGGTATTACAACGAACGTGACAAGTTGATGTCGTTTTCATTTATGTTCTTTCTCCCAAATGTAATGTGGATTTGGAAGTATTGAGTTTGTAAACGAGTTATCGTTATCGGATAGAACAACTTTATTCTGACACGGTTATTTGGAGATATGTATAGATTAGGTTTTGAAGAGAAACAAGTTATATGCTGAGTGTGTGTGTGTGTCTGACAAGTTAGTAGTTCTACTAGTCTTCAATTGTGCGTGTGCATGCGTGTGTGTGTGTGTGCACGTGCACGTATGTGCGCGCGCGCGCGAGGTTGATGATATATGTTCGATGTTGACAAGTTAGTAGTTATATTAGCCTTCAATTTTGTTGCTTTTTAATAATATATTTTCGATATGGTAGGCTGCGAGCTATATATTCCATCATTAGATTAATCCACGCGTAATTATATTCATACTCATTCAGTCAATACATGTTGAAGTAATTTTCTTTTTTTATACATTCCGTTCCTAAGTTATTCAAAATTATTGGGATATTTTCCCATTTAATTCACGCCTTCTATTATTAGAGTTTGACAATAGGGTAATAAATTAAATTGAATTTGAAAATCGACATCAAAAATCATGAATCATAAATCACAATCACCTAATCAACATAAATAGGCTATAAAAGCTATGTATAATCACCTAGGGAATGGCCAAAAATACCAAAAAACTTTACTTTCCCATTATTCATGATTGTAGAGATCTCTAATCATCATTTTAATTTCAAAATCTCCATTTATTAAGTTATTAGTACAATAAATCATACTATTAATAAATTATATCAATAATTATATTAACTTTGGGCTTAACGGTAAATTTCATATTCGATTAATAGTTAATTTCATATTATTAATTTAATCTTCAATAAAAAAACATGTTTAATAAGTTAGACTATTTTATAAATGCATATAGAGATTTGTTGCGTTGAACTTGATCTCTTAGGGTATGTTTGGTTGGGGGGGGGGGAGGGGAAGGAAGGGAGAGGAAAATGGAGGGAAAATATTAAAAGGGAGAAAATTTTTGTGGGCCCCACCACAAATAACTTCTCTCTCTCTCCATTTTTTTTCCCCTTCAACCAAACATACCCTTAATGTTAAAGGTAGCACCAACTTTTTATAAATCCATTTTTTAAAAGAGTGAAAGTGAACTTATAAATAGGACTATAGTGATATTGATTAGGTCCATATTTAATATACATACATCTAGAGAAATCTCACCTCCAGCAACACACCCTTAATTTAGGGTAATATAATTTATTTCTATATTTGATTGTATTATTCTCTTTTTATGATTGTCTCTTTAGGTGGGAGTTTATAAAATTCTTTTCAATTTTACATTGAATTATATTCATCTGGTTCAACACGGGAGGTGTAAATGTTTTTTTTAATAAAAACCTGTAATTTGAATTGTCTTAATCCTTTTCACAATATCTCAATTAGGATTGTCTGGACATTTAATCATGGTTATTAAACCCGGACCGGACCGGCCGGTTCGGACCGGAAACCAGCGAACCGGCCGTGCAACCGGTTCGGAAAGGTGTAAAAACCGGGGTCACCCAAACCATTATTTAAAAAAAAAGGAGTGGAAGACGGAGAATAACAACAATCGACTCAGATTCCTTAGGCCAGTGTCTTTGCACTGTGTCTCGTCGCCTCCAGCGTCCTCGTCGAAGATCGGACTTTCTCCACCACCGTTCTAGTCGTGTTCACTCTTGGCCGATTTGCTCTTTCTTTTGATTTCCATGTTCTCACTCTTTCTTGCTCTCCGTTCTCTCTCTTTCTACGGTATGGGCTGCTGAATGGAGCGGCAACGATGGATGATAAAAATGAAAGCTCCGACGTCTAAACGAGAAAGATGGAATGGTGGATATGAAAAGTGAAAGAATTGTATTCGGATGGTTTAAAATTGTCCAGAGGAAAGTAAAGTTACTTTGAGAGCTATGAAAGGAGTACATTTCATTTAATGCCCATCAACTCACACACGTTCTGGGGTAAGGGGATGATGGAGGTCTTCAAAGTTCAAAGCAAATGAAGGAAAAGAATAGGTGTTGGATATTCACATGACCACCGGCTAATTAATGAGCTCGACGCTTTGCTTAGGAGGTGACATTTATTTTATTTTTTAAACATTAAAAATGGAGGGTGTGAGAGAAAAAAACATAAAAACATCAAATTCTCACCGGTTCGGTCCCGGTTTAACTTCGGTTTGACTCCGGTCGACCCATTTGACCCTTAACTGATATCTCGACGGTCTAGTGGCCGGTCAGGGTTTAATTACCTTGCATTTAATATATTTTTGCCATTTTTGCTCTTAATTAATTTTATTCTCTCTCCTCATTTTTTTTTTCAATAGCACAATTTCTTTCATACTTTCTCTTATTACTGCTCTATTTCTTTATCTAACTTGCCCTCTAACAAATGAGGGCTTACTTCAAAAAAGAAGTATATATATATATATATATATATAGGGATTATGATCTATACAGTCACTACATATAATATTAGGTGCAGTGGGACTTTTACTACGTCGTTTCAATTGGAAAAAGGAAGAGTTCATTTTACGGAAGAATCATGGGCTGATTGAATTATTTAATGAATGGAACAGTGGGACTTTATGACATTTATTGACTTTATAACCAAATAAGCCGTACATTCAATTAGTTTTGGACCAATAGAGTTATAGACTGTTCAACAATTTTCTTTTTATTCTTTTTTTTGTTCCTCAGAATAATTTTCTTTTTATTCTCAAAATTGAGAATTAAATAATTAACCGAAAGGTTAAAATAGAAGTCTAAATTATCTTTTGGAATTGTGGGGTTGAAATAAATGTTGGAATACGGGAAATAGTTTTTTTTTAAAAAAAAAAAAAACACAAGAAGCAAATTGGTGAAAGAAGAACATTGCTACAGATCTTCCATTCATTATATAATTCAACCATTCATTAAATAATTCAATAAATGTCATAAAGTCCCACCGTTCCATTCATTAAATAATTCAATCAGCCTGTGATTCTTCCGTAAAATAAACTCTTCCTTTTTCCAATTGAAACGACGTAGTAAAAGTCCCACTGCACCTAATGTTATATACACTGACTGTATAGATCATAATCCCATATATATATATATATATATTTACATATTTATTACTTTTAAGTTTTAACTATATTTTTTAAACCACGTAATTCAATTATTAGACACTTATAAAAAGAACCGAAGGGAGTATATTGTTCCCGTTCGGTCCTTAATATAGGACCTAATTATAGAATTGATCTTGGTTCTAAATGGGAGATTGGACTATTTTTCATTTGTCAATCTTTTCTTAATTTATTCCTATTAATATTCCCTTAACAATAATTAAGTAAGGGAGAGATAGATGGAATTGAGGAAGATAATTGAGGTATTTTAGAATAAATATATCATATTAATTAACTTATCTAACTTTCTTAATCTAATCAAATTAGATAAATAGATCTTATATTATGAATCAGTAACATTTTTTTAACACGGACAAGACAATTCAATCTTCACACAAATTTTAGAACTACTTGGTGATACTTTTGCCATTCATATTCATGAAAATTTATATAAACACTGCTTTCGATTCACGATGTAGGGCGCTAGCTCCTAAAAGAGTAATTAACTTTATCCAAAATATAAGTCACTTTAAGATAATTAATGCTCATTTTTCACTTTTCTTTCTGTAACTATATTCATTTCCAATTTTATCCATTTATTAAATTTTCAAACATATTCTTTAAAAAGGGTAAAAGTGAAAAAAATAATCCAATTTATAACTTATTTAATGAGTTAACTATCACTACTTTTTTTTTCATGAATTATTTAAAATGTTCTATATTATGGATCGAAAGCAATAATAAGTAAGTCAAATAACTATATAATATTGAAGTGAGTGCCGGGAACCACGAAGCAACCACAGCATCATGACTAGCTATTCTTGAAGAGATTGATAAACGAATCCTCAATTGATATACCCATTAATATGGCCGGTTAGAAAAAGCTTGCCAAATCTCTATAGCATTGCCAACAAACTGATGCTTGCATTGCAGCCATGGTGATGATGCTTCTGCTCTCATTTGTTAAGTGTGAAACTGTTTATAATTAATTTGAGCTAATAATCCATATGGTGTTTATTTAAAGAACCTAATTTATGGATGTTGGTGATAATTAATAATGAGAATGAAAAAAAATTTATTTAATGCAGGGAGGAGCACACAATATTGCCCAGGAACGTGTAGAGAAGTTCCAGTTTGTTATGATTTTTGCAAACTGATTGGCTACAAAACAGGACAATGCGTCCCTCCTCAATATCACTTCTGCTGCTGTGCTAAATATTCCCAGCTTCTTCTACTCCATCTATATATATGCATGCATGAAGTTTCATATATAATAAATAAATTATATTATATAATATATTAATCTTCTAATTTAGTTAATGTATCACTTCCTGGTTAATTATTACAAATTTGAAGCGTACGTGTATATTTTTATCGGTCCATTTTAGAATAATTTATAATACTATATATGCAAACTGGTTTCTTTATAAATCAATGATTGTCCATATTTATAATTTGTGATACCACATGCACGGAATCACCAACACGTACGCATGCAGTTTCATTATTCTTTTACTTTAATTTACTCCAGCAGCCCATCTCAACCATTAAATTAGAGACATTCAATAATACATAATAATGTATTGTTTTTGACAAGTGGTAAATCTAACAAATAAGTAGAGACGTCAAAGCTATGAAAAATGTAACCACAATGGCTGGGTATGATGGTTCAGCATCTCGTCCTTTAAGTAAGTGGTTGGGGGTTCGATCCCTAACTCTTGTGAATGGAAAGCATCCCGTGGCCAGCCTTCTACCGCTTCGTGCGCTTACAGTAGGGTGAAGGATTAGTCTCATGGTGTTTTTCGTGGGGATACCTTGCATAAGCAAAAAAAAAAAAAAGCTATGAAAAATGTTGTCGCCAAAAAGGGCACTAGAAAATATCAAAATCATAAAAAAAAAAAATAAATAAAAAAATTAATATCTTCACTATTTGTTGCCTATAAAATATCAAAAAATCTCCCATTTTATTTAGAATCTCATGATCACATGAAATAAGAACAAAACTACTTTGGGAGGTTGAGGTGTTGTTGCAAGGAGCATTAGTACTCATTTAGAAACCTTCCAAAACTTACGTTTGCGCAAGCTGAAGTAAGTATGTGAGAAGAGTTTTGTCTCAACTTACGTAAACCTTAAGTTTTCTAAGGTTTCCAAACGGTACCTTAGAGAGCTTACAAAGAGCACAACCAAAACATGTCAAATTAACATGTTAATCAAATAATATAGGGTAAACTATACATTTACTCATTTATATTTACATCGAGATTCATTTAATTTTAGTCTTTTAATTTTAAAAGCGTATTTTTAGTTCTTTAGTTTTATTTAATGAAAAATACCAAGTCACATTATTTTAAACCATTATTATCCGATGCTATCCACTTTTCAGTTAGTTCTCCAGTGACTTTTTTGCAAACATAAAGTACTAAATATATATTTTAACATATAATATAATATCGTAATGTTAACTATAAAAATTTTTAAAAATAAAAATTTTCATATTTTTTACTATGTCTTCGAGTGTTAACTTTAATTAATTTTAAAGAGTGAAATTTCGTATTTATATTGAATGTGTCTTTTTTTTTACTAGATTGTTTGAAAAATTATGTTACTTGAATGATCATTATTATAAAATTTGAGTAATTACTTTAAAAAATATTGTCATTATTTGTTTTTCATATAATATTGGTTTATATAATTGGTTCTTTTTACATTGGTTTATATTAGTTTAAGAACATCAAGAATATACATAATATATCACTTTTTAGAATTTCTATGATATGCATTAAAAAAATATTACATTTTTCCATGTTACTTATATTTTCCCAAACTAATATATTAAATACATGGATTCACTTTAGACATTTTCTTAAAAAGTGTTACATAATCCTAAATGAATCTCATGTGATTATGATTTTTCCATACTATTATGAATATTTTAGTAAAGTTTTTTATATCCTAAATATTAACTCATTTTAAATTTGGCCTGGCTCTGCGACCTTCTTATATGCCTATTGATCGCCTTAACATGTACATTTGAAATGCAGTTTCTTCTAGAAAATAACCACTCTTACGTCAATATTCGTGGAGTGAATTAATTAAGAAGGTCCATGAGCAGTTATGGAGAGTCAGTTATTAATTTGGTCAAAAAGTTTAGTTATAGAAAGGAAGCCCCCCTCCCAAAAATCTGCTCATACAATTAGGGTGTACATGGTAACTCCCTCAAGAATGACTTTTTTCTTAATTTCGTGCCCCTGAGAACACAAATGGATGGGAATTGTGTTTGGTAAATCCGGTTTATTTTTTGCCTCCCGAGATGAACCGGTTTATTTTTTTGTCTTTGGGAGTAAAAAAAGAAGCTAAAAATTTTGGCTTCTCTACTCCAGGGCAAAAAATCGAATTTATTTTTCCCTCAATCGAATCGAAATTTACCCTCGTTCACCACCACCACCGCCCCCACCACCACCGCCGTTGCCACCCCCAATACCGCCGCCGCCCCACCGCCATCGCCCCCACTACCACCACCACCACCGCCGCCGCCACCGCCGCCGCCACCGCCCCACCGCCACCACCCCACCACCACCTTCACCGCCCCCACCACCGCCACCACCGCCACCCCACCACCACCGCCACCCCACCACCGCCCCACCACCACCACCGCCACCACCGCCCCACCATCACCACCGCCACCGCCCCATCACCACCGCCACCGCCCCATTACCACCGCCGCCACCACCACCACCACCGCCGCCACCACCACCGCCTCACCGCGCGCCGTCAGCCGCCGCCACCATCGCCGCCACCACCGCCGCCGTCACCACGCCACCGCCACATAAATAATTTTTTGAATATAAAAATTACATAAATAATTTTTTTAGGAAATTTAAATTTAAGTTTATTTGTAAATTATAATAATTATTAAAGAAAAGGACAAAATGGTAAAAATAACTCATTAATCCTTCATCTTCTTCCCTTACTAATTTTTTAACTCCCAAACAAGGGGAGGAAAAATGTGTTACCAAACGTAATTCTGATTCTCGGAGTAAAAATAAAATGGGTTAACAAACGTAATTCTGATTCTTAGAACTCTTCCAAAGCACGAGAATCGGAAAAACTGTTTCATCTCGTAAATAGTCTTTGGGCAAAGAATGGTTTACATTTGAAACACTATTTCTTCTAGAAAATAACCACTCTTATATCAATATTCATGGAGTGAATTAATTAAGAAGGTCCATGTGCAGTTATGGAGAATCGGTTATTAATTCGGTCAAAAAAATTAGTTATAGAAAGGAAGTTCCCCTCCCAAAAATCTGCTCACACAATTACTTTACTTTGCGTTATCCTTCAAAATCTTGAGCTTTAATGAAATGGTCGGTCAAAGAACGTATTTGTGTGTGGGTGTATAAATACATGCATGAGTTTGGTAAATACTTAGATATAAGCAAAGAGATATTGGATTTGAAGAAATAGAAATGGCTTTCTTCCCTCATTTCTCAAGCATTGCCAACAAACTGATGCTTGCAGCCATGGTGATGATGCTTCTGCTCTCATTTGGTGAGTGTGAGACTGTTTATAATTAATTAATTTTTTTTTTGCCTCCTGTTTATAATTAATTAATTGTTAAATTGAATACTTAAGAATTAGCTAATTCATATATGTGTGTGTGTATGGTGTTGAATCAAAGAATAATTTGATGGATGTTGGTGATAATTAATGAGAATAAAAAAAAAATTAAATGCAGGGAAGAGCACACAATATTGCCCAGGAACATGTAAAGAATTCCCAGTGTGCGATGATTATTGCAAACTGATTGGCTACAAAATAGGACGATGCGTGCCTCGCCCTCCTCAGAATCACTTCTGCTGCTGTGATAAATAATATCCACCCTCTCCTCCATCTCTATATATACATGCATGAAGAAATTTCATCTATAATAAATTAAATAAACCATTATATGTATTAATTAATATCTTCTTGTTTAGCTAATGTATCCCTTCCTGGTTAGTTCAAATAAGAAGCATATATAGTATCATCGATCGGTCCATTCTGGAATAATTTAATAATACTATATATGCAAACTGGTTTCTTTATGGGTCAATGATTATCATTTGTAATCTGTGATAATACCACATGCATGCAGTTTCATGATTCTTTTACTCCAGCAACCCATCACAACCGTTAAATTCTTAGTCCAGAGCTGCTTCTAGATACTTTATCTTCTGATGCTGGTTTTTAGAAGGCTTGGACTCCTTGAGAAAGTCAAAGTGTTTTCTATCAAGAAATTTACTGGCAAGTTTCGCACATGCTTGAGCTTTTGCCACGCATAAAGCCGAATAACTCAGTTGATGTAGCTTGCTTGGCTTGTTTATTCTACAAAATCATGTATTAATTAGAACGTACGTGACAAGTTGATGTCGTTTTCATTTATGTTTATCCTCCCAAATGGAACGTGGATTTGGAAGTACTGAGTTTCTAAGTGAGTTATCTATGTTGGATAGAACTTTATTATGACACGGTGATTTGGATATATGTATAGATTAGGTTTTGAAGAGAAATAAGTTAAAAGCTGTGTGTGTTTGTGGAGGAGTGGATGAATGCATAAATTGGTTGCTAATTAAGGTTGATGATATATAATGATGTTGACAAGTTAGTAGTTATATAGTCTTTATTTTTCTTGCTTTTTAAATACTCTCGTTCTAAATATAAAATAAAATTCCTTCCATTCTAAATATAAGATAAAATTTATAGTGCAATTTTACCACCTATGCACATAGATGTCACTCCAAACCGACAGTCCTTTCCCTGTCGTTTCATTTCATGCAACAATGTCGCTACAACAGAATAATCATGAACTTAACATCCTCAAATGACAGGAGGTGTCCAGTGTTTACTGTCCAAGTTACCAAAATCAAAGTGGGACGGAAGATTGAGTTTCTGATCCACACCTGTGGGTGGCGACCAAGGATGCCCGAGGGCAATGCACCTCCGTTAACATTTGTTAACCATTTAGGGATCAAGATCCAGCTTGTTACGACAATTTACAAATTGGGAAGCAAATGCCTGCATATAAAAATGAACAAAAAAGTGGATATAAAGAATTACCGTATTTATTAATACCTCATTTATCTCGAAAAGATCCATGTCGCTGAGCTCCAGGCAGCCTTTACAGCAGCTGGGCCAGCACCCATACGGCAGGATCCACACCGACTGCAGCAAAAGTCCTACACGCCAAAATATAAGCACAATGCAATTTTGTTTCTTACTAATTTCACCATCTAAGTATCACTAAACAAAATCTCAAGTATAACTCTTGGGGTTAAATTTACCATCTTAAGTATTTTGTGCATATGAATAACATATAGCGTGCATGTCTCGTGTTATATATTTCAAGCAATTTTCACCTATTACGATATCTTGAGTTCAGTAAGTATTTACAATTCAAGGTTCAAAACATGATGATCTGATTTGTAATGCATGTCACTATTTGACTACTGTGTTCAAACCGTTTGTCTGGAGCATAGGCGGATCCAAGTATAAGGTTAGGGGGACAAGTGTCCATTCTTGAATTGGGGATTTTATTTTTTTAAAATTAATACATGTTTAAATGATTGCCCACCCTTAATATATTAGGACTGCACTTCGTAATCGGATGGGGGATGAATGATTGTTTAGTGCCTTATATTAAAAAAGATGTATTTGTTAGTATGATAATAAAGCAATTATGATGGAATTCCAAAAAATAAGGTTTAGAAAGATGACATTGTAATTATTTTTATTGTAATATATTTTTTTATATTAAAATATATGTACTTGGACTTATTGAGTGTCTGCCCGTCATTGTAATTTATGTAGCTGCATTTCTAACAGCACTTAGCTTTGCTTTTCTAAGTGACAGATTTATAAAATAATTGCCTCTCTTATTATATCATCAGTATTCACATGATTTCATGAATATTTTTTGATATTCTTTTTATTTCTTGTTTATATTCTTTTATTTTTTTAATTCATTTAAAAATTTCTTTAAGAAATTTTTTTCACGGGCACCGAACCCCCAAATCCCGCTGCCAATGGTGCCCCCTTTCAATAATTTTCTGGATCCGCCCCTACCTGAATGCATATGCAATATGGGTGCTTGTAGATATAGAGAAGGTTCAACTATAAATTCAGAAGAGAAAAGTGAAAGTGGAGCTTAATCACCAAAAGGGGGTGAATTTGGGATTTTAAAATCTTTTATAAACTGCTCTGTTTATGACAGCAAAAACAGAGATGAACAGAGTGAGAGAGAGAAGAGCAAGACACACGAATTTATACTGGTTCGGTCCAACCTCTTGACCTACGTCCCAAAGTCCCAGACTCTCGGGATTTCTACTATATCAAATGATTACACACTCGTACTCAAGAGTAATTCTCTCACTAGAACTTACTCCCCCTTACAAGTTGTAATCAATGAACCCAATCACCAAGTCCCCGAGACTTGTGATTCTATTACAATAAAGGATTTAGATAGAAACTCTCTAAGAGTAGATAATGATAAACACTGAAGCTTAATGTATCAGAATATACTTTACAAGTGAAAACTGAAGGTAGTTGAAGAACTTTGAATGCAATTCGTTTTCAGCAGATGTGTTGGTTGAGAAGACTTGAATGCTGCTCTATATATACTGAGAGAGCATTAAGTGACCGTTGTAATCTTGATTATAACTGTTGCCTTCATTAGACAAGGTTTAGGTTAAGCTTTGGTCTTCTTCTCTCTCTAATCTTCACTTAATCCAGTTGTGTAGAAGTTCAGAGTTGACTCTCTGCAAATTAATCCATTGGAGTAGCAGTTGCTGGATGTGGAAGACATTCTTTAATGCTTTGCAAACTTATGCAGATGGATTACCCAAAAGTATGCAACTTTCTGGGTTTTGCATTTAATGTGCTGACATCACTTTTTGCTTTTGCTTTAAACCTTCAATAAACATTCTCTAATCATGTCGAAACTCACTAACAAAGTGGTTAAACATATCTAGGAACATTAGAGAATAATCATAGGAAGTATTAAGATCAAACAAGAAGATATTGCATATTCGATGATTTGAATTTCGACTACTGCGATGTAAACTCGAGTTTGTTTATCAAAACTCGAGTTTTTAACTGTGCACTTAAGGGAAAACTCGAGTTTCAATATCAAGACTCGAGTTTCCTCCATACGAGAGGAAAGTCACGATTTGAGCTCTTGGACACGGTTTTTTTGAAACTCAAAACTCGAGTTTCCAAAACAAAACTCGAGTTTTGGACTTTTAATGAAAAAGTGAGTTTAAGTCCAAAACATCAAAACTTGAGTTTTCAAAACATTGAAAAAGCTCAAAGCTCTCGGCTTGACCAAAACTCGAGTTTCCATTTAAGTATGAAAACATTGAGAAATCGAGCCGAGCCAAAACTCGAGTTTCCTGATGGAAACTTGAGTTTTCAAATATTAGAAAAATGCATTGCTCTTTGCTTGGCTCAAAACTCGAGTTTTCATATATTTATGAAAACGTTGAGAAATTGTGTCAAGTCAAAACTTGAGTTTTTTCTCGAAGACTCGAGTTTTCAAAGCGAGTGAAAACTTGAAAACTCTTTGTCAAGTCAAAACTCGAGTTTTCAAACCAAAACTCAAGTTTTCTCTTAACTTGGAGAAAACTCGAAAAGCTCGAGCAACGCAAAATCCCGCACTTGTAGCGCGAAACCGAGTTCAAAAGGTTCAAGACTCTTTGTCCGACCAAAACTCGAGTTTCCAATCCAAGACTCGAGTTTTGTCCTTATTTGAAAATAATGTCAAGTCTCGTGTAAGCCAAAACTCGAGTTTTGAAATCCAAACTCGAGTTTTGTCTTTAAGTGAAAACTGAGTGCTCTCTGTAAGTCCAAAACTCGAGTTTTCATCTGAAAACTCAAGTTTTGCTTTGATCACTGAAAATGAGCCACTCGCTAAATACAAAACTCGAGTTTTGAATCAAAAACTCGAGTTTTGTCTTGACAATAAGTTTTCAACTTACCAAAGACAAAACTATATCTTGTGTTTACAATTGTCGTTATCATCAAAACATATAGAGAACTAACAAAAAGGGCACAAAGTGATAATTAATTATATTGTCCATTCCCGATTCATAAAGTTTTTAACAAATTAAAATGCATATAGAAGTTTGCTAAAATGATGTTTTCTATGCTACAACTCATGTACCTGAATATACCAAGGATGGGTAGTCCCTTCTGCATTGCAACACTTCTTTTCATCTGCAAACAGCCCCGGCGAATTACCTACACCACAGGAACCAAATGATGAAAAAGAAGAGACAAATGAAAAGTTAGATCAAAGAATCATATTTGTTTGATGATATCATACTAGCAGTGACCTCAATGATATATATACCACTGATTCAACAAGTCAGTTTGATTTTATATACCTTGGTTGAAACTGGGATCATTTCATCTTTAAATTTGCCGGAAGCAGTGGCTGCAGCTGCCTTTTTGTCAGACTCAGCCTACCAACACAGTGTTGAGAAATTACAAGAGTGATTAAACTAAAAAAACAAGACAATAATAAAAATAAAATGATATGTTAATAGATATGTCAAACATACAGCTGCCTGATCTTGTTCCTCCCTTGACACCCCAAAGCAGTGTGCAACATTTTCAGAGGCAACACCCTTGGAAGGAGGCAGTTCTGGGCTTTTTCGAAGCTCTCTACCTGCCAAATTAAAGCAGGTAAGTTAGCATCAGAAATTTGAAGCCCCTTCAAGGTTATGTTTCCATGAACTGAGGTCAAATACTACCATAAGGTGCTGAGCCCCAACCAAGCAATATGCTTTGTAGGGAGCGCCGGACGATATATATTTGAGTCTTTAAAAGTCTATATTTTTTAATCTGAACAGTTCAGATCTACTGAGCTCTTCCTATTTAGCAAATTGCTTAGTAGGGAAACCGGTTAGCTAAAGAGGAGAGGGAGACATACTTTAGGATTGGCTGACCCCTCCTATGCATACAGATTGCCAAAAGGAAGTTTTTATAAAACAGAAAAAACTATAAGGCTCATAATAAAGACCTATCTGGAAAGGACTATACCAGGACATAAATGCTTCCATTCGGCATTCACCGGCTCTCTGAGATCCAGGTGCCAACAATGTCACCAACTTCAGCCGGATTCAAGTTGGTTTTCTCAATTACAGTGAAGGATGGTTCGTTCCCATAGACAAAGCAGGAAGGCTTGAGGTGTGCAAGCAGAACCTTTTGCCTGTTGATGGCTTTTTCCATATTCGTGAATGAGGGAGAATTAAGAAAATATTGATAAATATAGGAAATATATTTTACATTAGAACCAATATCAACTATTGAATTATGTTGTGTATTAAGGATGAATAAAGAGAGATAACAAGACGATAGATGCCAGATGTTTGCAATTAAGGAACCATATAAGATATTAATCAAATAATCTCAAAATAAGTGTATTGGGAAGCAAAATGGGGAGGATTCTACTGTTGCTATGCATCTGTGCTCATTTGCCGCTATGCACAACCTCTGGTATATGCTTTCTTCTCTTCACCGCCGGTTGGGAAAATAAAGAATATATGTACCTACTCTGGGTTGCAACCAGGCAGTTATTTTAGATGTATAACAGTTTCCTTGGCAACTGAGGGGAGAAGTAATTATTGCTATCTAACAATACAAAGAAAGCTGAACTTTTTCCCTTTGAGAAAAAGTTTAAAGGTCTAAAGACAGAGTTACAAAACTCCTATAACATAATTATTCAGTGACACATTACAAATTTACAATACCAATAAGAAATAACCATGGATTGATCCTCCTCTGGAATCACCCACCTTCACTCACTCTCTTGGCTTGATGCGAATATGATCCATGCAAGTTTTCCCATCAAGCCTGTTCTTCTGCTGAAGCTCATAGTACTCCTTGAACTTCATCCCTCTAAACACTGCTTCTTCTCTCTCCATCAACTCTGGCATTGGCTTCACCTCCTTCTCCAAAGCTGGTCCATTCACTGTCACCACAGATATCCTCATCTCCTTCTTGTTCACAACAGCTCTGTGTAACACACTCCTGTACCTTCCGTTACTTGCCACCTAATTCAAACCAAAACCCCATAAAATAGTTTATCAGGATCATGAAACCCACAAATTACTAAACTATTCACAGATTTGTCTGCACACCAACTGTAGAATTTTTAGAATTTTTCAGGCAAACTTGATCATTTGGTCCTATAGTTTTGGCTAGGATGTAACTCAGTACCTGAAATTTAACTCAGTGCAACTTAGTCTTTATAATTTTAACCATCTTATAATTTAGTCCTTATGTTCTATAATAAAGAAAGGTAGAGAATTATATTATAAAATGGTTTAAACTATAGAAACCGAAATTGTAGTGAGTCAAAGTTTGAAGATTGAATTACAACTGAATCAAAATTATAGAGATAAAATCGCACCAAGTTGATTAAAATGTAAGGACTGAATTACAACCCAGTTAAAACTACAAGAGAAGTAATTAATTTTCCCCTTTTTTATCATTCGAAAAATTAAGAGTTTGTGTGAGTAACCTCAAGTTGATCTGCAGTGTTGACAAGAATGGAGTTGGGAAGGGGTTTGACATTGACCCAATTGCCCTTGTGACTGATCTGAAGGCCACCAATATCATTCTGAATGAGAAGGGCCAGGAAGCCATGATCTGAGTGAGGGGGCATGCCCAGAGCTAGTTCAGGTTGAGGGCAAGGTGGGTATAAGTTTGCAATGAACACTTGATGACCTGTGTCAAACCCAGTGGCCTTGGCTATGGCTTCCGGTTCCAAATCCAAGCTCTCTGATATCCCTTCTAGCAGCTTCCTTGCCACCTTCCTGGTCTCTCTACAGTACTCCTTCCCCACATCACTGAGCAGCAAGAAATTAACATATTCCAATTAACAAGTCAGATGATTTGATATCATTTTTGCAATGCATTATTAAATTCTTGTGGACTGTGAAATTGTGATTTTATACATACTTGAAGCCTTGAGGCTTGTAGGGGAAGGCCCAGTGTGGGTGTGTGATGACCTTGAGATAGTCTCTCCAATAGTGAACATCCTCAGACTTTGGGCTAAAGCTGGTCCCACACCTGATGGGAGTTGACACCCCTTTGTCAGTAAACTCAGCCTTGTCCTCATCAGACAAGTTATGAAATTTCTGTGACAGACTTATCACGTCATCTATTAGGCTCTCTGGTATGCCATGGTTGATAATCTGCCAGATATGAAGAAAACCAGGAAAATCATTTCACTCTTCTGATATAGACGCTAATGGAGTAGTAATCAACAGTATAGAAGCAAAGAAGTTTTGGGAATTGAGAGTACCATGAAGAAGCCCCATTCCTCACAGGCTTTGGCGAGGTGTTGGACAGCTTTGGCATGAAGTTGCGGGTCATCGGAGAGGAGGAGGGAGAAGTCAATGACAGGGATTTGAGCAGTGAGTTCATCTGAAACTTGTCTCTGACGGGGATCAGTGAGGGAGTTGTAGGTGGCAGGGATGGCGGAGAGTTTAGCTGATTCATCGGCAACAGCCTTGATGCTACAAATATCAGTGGCCCTGATAGATGGAAAGTTCACAAAAGACTCAGCTGAAGAAGCCATATAATAAGAAGATCAGATTGAGAAGAAAACAACAACAGATGATTCAGGAATTGATGTTGGTGTGTGGTAGCTCAAGGCCAAAGGTGCGAGTATTTATTTTGTAGAGTGAAGTAGTGCTTGCCAATGTGTAAGAGATATACCACTGCGTGTAAAGAGAAGTGCCTGGTCACGAAGGCGTCATCGCTTACGACAATCAGGTCACCATATATGTTTTCCTTTCCCTTCCTCCTTTTTTACTAATATTTTATAAACCGCATAAGAACCCGCTTGGTATTAGCACAATTAGATTATCAATAATACATCCGGATAAATAAAAAAGGTCTCTATCTTTTTGCCCCAGTTCACATATGCATGAATCTTCAAACAGTGATATAACGGCAGTATGCATTAGTTTTAAATTTTATATGTTATACCGTTGATATAAAAACTAAAATTAAAAGGATGGAAAAAATTGGAAAACTTTTATTTAGTAACCAAACTACTACTTGATTAATAGATATACTTTTATTTGTAATGCCTAGACTATAAAAATATTAGAATAACATAAAATTAATATTCTTCAACGGTTACTTTGCCCTATATTAAATCTTGAAAAAAAAACTATATGTATATTTTAAAAAATTGAAGTGAGTTTATTTTAGAAGGAATTAGCTAGTGACATTAGTTCAAACAAGTAAATCAAAGTTTGAGCTAAATAACCTCTGACATTTCTTCTTAAATTCTTAAAATAATATTTACAAATCATTATATTGAAGATTTTCACCATCAACATAAATTTGATTCTGTTCGGAACTGATCCTATGATCAGCAAAATTAGTGGATAGTGAGAATGTTTCAGAGTATTGACTTCGGTCACGGAAAAAGCAGCTAACTTGAAATGGAGTCTAAATTGTTGACTTCGCTCCACAGTCCACACAGAGAGAGTCCAAACCATAAGCACATAACCTAATAAGATAGGTCCACGTCAGTGTTTGTTTGGAATAGGGAATGAAGTATTTAAAAATGAATTTTTAATTGTGATTTATTATATAAAAAATAAATATGTGAGATGAGTTTTATTTTAATTTACGTAAATAAGTACTCTGAAGATTCTAAAAGGGATTCAAGTAAGTAAGTATGTTTGGAATAACTACTGGAGTTATTAAAAGCAATTTTTCAATAGTCAATTACAATATATTAGTTAATCATGTGAGATGAGTTTTACTTGATTTTGATTTTATGTGGATAAACGTTCTAACACGTGTGAATGAGTTTTATCTGAATTTATTTATGTGAATAAATATTTTTTTTTTGGCGTGTGAAGGATCCCAACCAAGCTCGTATTGTGCTCTTGCTCCCCAGCGTACTCGTGCTCCCCAAAATGCCAACAAGATCTATACTCAGTCATGATTAACCATGCATGTACGAACACTGAACTTGGAAAGCATTCAGAGGTTTGGAATCCATTACAAGCTTGATAAGGCTACGGGCGAAACCTGTGCTCCTCTCCGTTTTTCGAAAGTTGAAGAGGAAACTTTCACTCTACGTCTCCTGTCTTGACTGCGAAATCTGATCGCAAAGTTGTCCATTTTAGTAGGAGCAAGGACAGCGTGGCGGCACTGGCAAATCCCAAGTTCTGAACCTTGTCGCATATTCCTTTTGTCGTTGCGAAGATGCTTAGATTCAAATCGCAACAAATTACTTAAATTATTATGATCCACCTTCTTAAACTTCAAGAATCTTTCACACCATCGAAACAGATCAGCTATCTATCAGCAGATAACCCAATGGAAGTCTCCGCCTTTTGGATGTCGCTAGCCGTGGTTCTGGCCTTAGCGAAGATCGGAGTGACCGAACAAAGCATACCCTCTACTCTGGATGGCCCATTTAAGCCTGTGACTCGCCGTTTCGACCCGTCGCTGCGTCGGGGCAGCGACGACTTGCCCATGACTCATCCAAGGCTCAAGAAGAATGTGACCTCAAATTTCCCGGAACAAATTGCTCTTGCGATTTCTTCACCTACTGCAATGTGGGTTTCCTGGGTTACCGGTATTTATATCTTCAATCCATAATTCTTCCTATTCATTTCTGCTGTGACCCTTGTTCTAAAGGTCAGAATTGTTGCTGATTTATTTTTTTATTGGATCAGGGGATGCCCAAATTGGTCTAAATGTGACCTCTCTTGATCCTTCATCGGTTGGAAGCGAGGTGTGGTACGGGAAAGAAAGTGGGAAGTATAGTAGCGTTAAGAAGGGAAAATCTCTAGTTTACAGTCAGCTATATCCCTTTGAGGGCCTATGGAATTACACTTCGGGCATTATTCACCACGTCAAAGTTGATGGTACGTAGGAAATGCTTCATAGTTTGTTGGCAACTTGTTACGTTTAGTGTTTATGAGTTTTGTTTCAACCGAGAATAAGTGGTAGGAACTTTGATCGCTGAATTAAGTAATTAACCATAAGTGATTATGATCCACCACTAATCAATCTGAAAAGAAGTCATGTAGATCAGACAAATAAATTTGCCCACCTCATAATGAAATTGCCATTTGTCAGGTTACCTGATATTCACGGTTACCTAAATTCTTTTTATATTGTTTTTTATGCAATCACTTCTTCATAATTTTCTGACATGTCTACAAATCCGTCATGGCTGGCTGATGGTTTATATTGAAGATGCAGACCTTTAGAGTAAACTTATAATATGAAAGCAAATCCATGGTGTCAAGTAAACAGAGTGTTATAATTTAAATTTGTTGCTTATGAATAAACAAATTCAATAAATATCTCTTTCTTGCTGTAGGTCTTAAACCTGGAACCAAATATTATTACAAATGTGGAGATAGTTCTATTCCAGCAATGAGTGAGGAACGTACTTTTGAAACTTTTCCTGCACCAGCCTCTAATAGTTATCCCCGCCGAATAGCTGTTGTTGGAGATTTGGGTCTGACAAGCAATTCTTCCACAACTATTGATCATCTAACTTACAATGACCCTTCAATGATTTTAATGGTTGGAGACTTAACGTATGCAAATCAGTACCTTACCACAGGTGGGAAAGGAGCTTCATGTTATCCTTGTGCATTTCCAGATGCACCTATTAGAGAATCATATCAGCCCCGGTGGGATGGATGGGGAAGGTAAGATATTTTAAAAGATCACGTGTCACTCTTGAGAAGACTAATGTATTTATGACTTCAACATATGAATACTATGTGCCTGAACTGTGACCTAAGACTTTCACTCTACTCTCTTGAGCCTAAGCTAGCTAGGTGTTCACATTTCTACATTTTTGTGAAGGAGAAGGCCTTCCTTTGATGAAGCGCTTAAATGTTCTGAAATGTACTGAAAATTAATTTGCTGCGAGTGTGTGTGTCTGTGAGTGATATTATTATACAGTGCAACTTGTCGAGGAGACAATATTCACCGATTCACTGAATATATACTATTTGAAGTCCTTACTAAATGTACTGACCACCTTTAGTTGCCTGTTGTAAATGTTATTATTAGTGACAATTCTGCTTCAACCATTGCTTTTGCTCCATATGATTACCAGAAAAGATGGTTGTCCAAGCATACATCAGCTGGAAAGTTCTATTTTATGGTTGACTTAATGTTGAAATCCCAGGTTTATGCAGCCGTTGACCTCTAAAATTCCTATGATGGTTATTGAAGGGAACCATGAGATTGAACCTCAAGTTGATGGGATCACATTCAAATCTTATCTGTCAAGATTTGCAGTTCCTGCCGAAGAAAGTGGCTCGAAGAGTAACTTCTACTACTCTTTCGATGCTGGGGGTATCCACTTTATCATGCTGGGAGCATATATTGACTACAACAGGACTGGTACCTGATAGTTTCCTTTACCTTGTTTAGACCAGTAAATATGCTAAACTTTAGATGATTGCTACTTACTAGTAGATGGATTTTACTGTATCTTCATTTCAGGAGCACAGTATGCTTGGCTGAAGCAGGATATGAAGAGCATAGATCGTAAAGTAACCCCTTGGCTGGCAGCTGCATGGCATTCTCCTTGGTATAATAGTTATGCTTCACATTATCAAGAATTTGAGTGCATGAGGTTGGAAATGGAAGCACTTCTCTATCAATATGGTGTTGATATTGTTTTTAACGGCCATGTAAGTTAAAATTACTTCTCTTCTACTTATTTTATAACTGGGAGTTATGAATCTCATTATGTATGAACATATTCTAATTTCCTTTATTGTAATATCAGATGGACTTTGTTATGATGGGATATTGCCATTCATTTTTGTTATTTGGTTATCAACTGAGATTCTAGGTTAATAACTTCATTATCTAGATAAGGAACTCATTATTATTCCAGCATTTAAGAACTTCGGGTGTGCATGGTTTTCATGAAATTATGATTTTAAATGATACCACCTTGTCACATATTGCAGCGGACAAAATTGATGTTTAAATGTAGTTATCTTAGTTACACTTAGTCTGGTGCAGATTATTTCATTGTTTCCATGATATTGTCACAT
This sequence comes from Acacia acuminata, assembly GCA_019022655.1. Taxonomy (NCBI): domain Eukaryota; kingdom Viridiplantae; phylum Streptophyta; class Magnoliopsida; order Fabales; family Fabaceae; genus Acacia; species Acacia acuminata. The sequence goes on from JAFJYI010000023.1 coordinate 1,325,784, forward strand.
AACACATTCCATCATGCAGGTACACGCCTATGAGCGGATGAACAGAGTTTATAATTATACATTGGATCCGTGTGGACCTGTTTACATTACTGTTGGAGACGGTGGAAATATTGAGAAAGTAGACGTTGATTATGCAGACGACCCTGGGAAGTGTCCTTCCCCTGGAGATAACATACCAGAATTTGGAGGAGTTTGCCATTTAAATTTTACTTCTGGTCCCGCCAAAGGAAGCTTCTGTTGGAACAAACAACCTGACTGGAGCGCATTTAGAGAAAGTAGCTTTGGACATGGGATACTTGAGGTATTTTCTTCAGATTCTGCTCTCTTTTTTCGCAGGTAAATTGCTCTCCCCTCCTATGAGAGAGCCAAATCTATGGTCTGATTTCGCAATTTTCTCTTATGGTAGGTTTGTACACTTCTTACTGCTAGCCTTTAGGTCAGGATTTCATAGCTCACCAAACAATTATTGTAGTCCTGTTGTTTTGATTATTTTCTTTGTTCAAGGTGCATCTCCTAAAGATGAAGAACTAAAAGAATCTGACCGTGATCAAAATATTACATTTCTCCCTTGTTTTGACATGAACAGAATCCATTCATAGACCTTTTTCATGTCAGGTTTTGTAATGTATTTCTCTAACAAAACTATCTTTTTATGATAATCCAGGTTATGAACTCTACGTGTGCCTTATGGACTTGGCATCGAAATCAAGATACTTATGGGGAAGATGCTGTTGGGGACCAGATATTCATTGTGCGGCAGCCTGAGAAGTGCTTAAAAGACTCAAGAGTGGTTACTTATCGTTCCATACTGAATCTTTTGTTGGACATCATGAAATATTCAGTTTCTTCACTGATTATTCTTCTTTTATCCCTGTTACAGTTACAGCGATCTCTTCCTCCTTCCTCTTCCTCTGCTGGTTTCAGAAACCTTCCTCATGTAAGCTCATTGTGTCAGTTTCTTCACTTTACAGCCCCACTTATGTGATATAGAATAATTTTAATCCATGATTTTGAATTTGTTCTCCCAGGGTTTCTCTCTCGTATCACAGTTATTTGGTGGCTTCTTTGTACTTTGCCTTCTTAGGTAAATTAGATCGATGTCAATTGTATATTTTAAAGTTTGAGTTCCCATGTGTTTGCTTATGTGGTGATTTTTTATATCTTACAACTTAAATATACAGAAAACTTGTTTCTGTTTCTATATCTGATTGGCTTATTGGCTTTTTTCCTCTTGGTCTAAAGTTGGAGTGGAACAAGATGCTGCAGAGCTTCTAAGCCAGAGTTTACCGCCAGCTGCAGGGTTCTTCCCTTTTCCAATATCTGATATTTGTTTTACTTAACTTTTTGTCTTTAAGATGTCCTTATCCGCGTTTTTCCCCCTTGAACACAGGGATCAAATAATTTGTGCTTAAAATCAAAGTGATCAAATTCAGAGCCCTGACCACTAAAAGAGATGCATTATTCATTTCCCTCAAGAAGATGCTTTTTTGTTGTGCATGTCTGTGCAAGAAATTTCATATATTTTAGATGGCTGTGAATTTCATATTCTTGAGAAATGAATGTAAAGGAGTGGTTATTTTAAAACATGGAAGAATGCAAGTGTAGTTTACAAAGAAGAATGGGACTTCATAATTTGGCATGTGGTGTCTGTGAGAGGGAGATGCAGTGAAAATGAAGTAACATAAGAGCACACAACACAGCAAAAAAAGAGTGAAGAAGACAGGGGTTGGTGTTCTGAGTATGATGAATAAAGTTGCACTGTCACAAATGAAAAAGACATAAAGGTGTTTTTGGTCATTGAAAATTTCATCTATCATTAAGAGGATGTTTGGATTAGCTTTTTGGTAGTGATTATACCATTTACGAGTTAAGTATATGAAAATAATTATATCGACTTATGTAAAAGTGATGGATAATAATTCTACTATTTTTATTTTTATTTTTTAGTTAAAACCTTCATTTTGGACTTGTAAAAGTTAATCCAGATATGCACAAAAAGTGATGAAGTGAATGGAATTTTATCTTTCATAAGTTAATCATTTTTTTAATCCGATTGACAAATCAGAGCTTTTAGGGACTTATCTCTTGCCCATGCTCAAGGACACTTTAGGATTCAAACATCTTCCCAATCAAGGCATATAATACCTGGCATATTCGGTATCCTAATTTTCGTACTCTCACATACTTGGATCGTAATTCGATTCGTTCGATGCACGGGTTCCTCATGAAGAGGCAAGTGCAGAGCATACTTGGAATCTAAGGAGCGAGATAATACCGATATATGCGAGAACTAAGGCTTTCGAAACGGGAAGGGGAGTTTAGAAAGAAGTCATAGGAAACACACTCGGATATTATTGATCAACCGCGATCTCGCTTACAATCGAACACAAAGTCTCGCTTATATAGAGAAGCGAGTCATTACAAGACAAACCAGAAAAGAAGACAAGATTACAAGACAAAAGTAGTGGCTCCAAATAAAAACGACAGGCAGCAGTACATGATAATCGACATTATTAACTTCACGCCGAAAAGTAAAGGACACGTAATACACATTGAAAACACATGACTTAAAAGCGGAAACCCATTTGAAAACGGTTGCCGAAGCCAGTCTGCGACACTAGCTATGGGGACCACCCTTTGCAGATTGATTCGTGACACGGGAGAGATTGTTGTTGTCACATCCATTTGTCATAGTAGTTGATTTGGAGATAACCGAGTGGATCAAAATTATCGTGGTATGGATCTGGGTTATCTCGTGAACTTTGGTCTTGGGCCTGTGGTTGAGAACAATGGGGATGAATCGAGATAAGCCTGGGGGGACAAGGATAACTGTGTGAATTGGTCTTCATCTTCGTAAGGGTCTTGAGAGTCTTGAAGGATATTTCCCTGAGAGTCAAGGGGAAGTTCCGCTGATTGTGAGGAAGAAGCATAGTAAGATGACACATAATGAGGTTCTGGTTGGTACAATTCATCATATGCGTATGCCTTATCTTCACTGGGTACAAGGCCAAGAATAGTACAGTCTTTGGAAACAGATTTGTTGTAGTTGGCAAGGATGAGACCGAGTTCTTTCCATTGTGCTGGGTCCGGTCGAACCCAATCAAGAGATTCAGTCCAAAGTAGGGCATTGGTCTTTAGTTCTACACCATCTGGCTTCTGTGCATGATAAGACCTGCTAAGAAAAAACACACAAGAAAATCTTTTTTGTTTTGATTTTTGAAGGGACCAAAGATTATTTTTATCTATGACATTAAACAAAGAACCTCTCCGAAAAATGAAGAGGGCAAAGAGTGTGAGGAGTCGACTAGGCGAGAATCTCCATTGTGGATCACGAGATGTAATGGTAGAGAGTAAAGGGGCTAAGGCAATGGAGTGGTATGGAGAATAGTCATTGTCCGGACATACCATAAAAGTTCATCGGGTATGGGACCTTGAATGAACAGGACGATAGTGTATGGACGAGATAGGGCTAAAATGCTGGATTTTAGGAATGAGATCAGTTCTATTGAATAGAAGATGGAGCCAAGAGTAGAGGTGCTCATTGGCATATTTTTGGAAGTCTGTGAAGGAGTGGAGATCATAATTAGGAGGGAGGACAGTTGCTTTAGTGCAATAAGGCATGGTGGTAGGAGGATGGCTTTCTGAGAGGGTAAGGATGTAGAGAATCTGTGGGTGAGGCGGAGGAGTCTTTTGAGGTCTCGAAAGGAAGTCTGCGAGGATGTTTTGAGGACCCTTGAGGTGTTTAACTGTGAATTTATAGCGTGAAAACCAGTCTTTCCACCGAGTAATCGGGCATCGCGTGACTTCTTTTTGGATCTAGCATCTTTGGAAAAGATGTGTTGTCCATTTCTACTGTGAAGTGATAGGGGCTCAGATGAAAGCTAAACTTTTCGATTCCACGCTTGACAGCAAGGATCTCTTTATAGGTAGCATGATAATGTTTCTCTGAGTCCTTGAATTGGCCACTTGCATGCCCACAGTAATCTCGTACTCCATTAACTTCTTCAAGAAGTATTGCACCCCAATAATCTTCACTAGCATCAGTTTGTAGGATCTTGTGTCCTTGATCTGGGATCTTTAGTGGTGGAGGATTTTGAGCAACCTTTTTTAGGGTAATTACAGCGTTTTGTCGCACTTTTGTGACCATGGTGGTGGATTCTTTTTTAACATTTTGTACGGTGGGTGGTATGATGGGACAATTGAGGGATAAAGTCTCTCAAAAAATTAACAATCCCGAGAAATTGTTGGACTTGTTTATAAGAGAGATTTTCATCGGGAAACTTGAGCAAATCGAACAATATGTGGGCTGGGCTGTATTTACCGTTATTGAAGTGCATTCCAAGAAAGTCAACTTCTGTGATTCCAATATCACTTTTCTTAGAGGAGAGCATTATGCCATGTTGGGCTATGATTTGGTAGAAATGGGCCAGAAGCAATTGATGTTCCTCTTCAGTTGCTGAGAATAGTAGGATATCATCAATATAGATAAGAGCATTATTGATGACGGGCTCAAACATTTTAATCATAGCTTTCTGGAACAGTGAAGGGGCCACCTTGAGACCAAAGGGCATGACGGTCCACCGATATTGAGCGTTAGGTATACAAAATCTTTGTCTTGGGCCGATTTTGTGGATGGATCCCAAGTTGCCAAAATCCGCTTTAAGATCAAACTTTGAGAAAACATGGGCCGAGCCTTTCAATTGTGCAAATAAAGCCGTAGGCTTAGGAAGAGGAAATTTGTCATCTTGAAAAAAATGATTAAGGGGCTTATAATCAATAACAAGCCTTTTATTTCCTCTTTTGATCTCAGATCTTTTTTCAACATAGAAAGCTTGACAAGCCCATTCAGACTTTGTTAGTTCAATGAGACCTTGTTTGAGTAGTGCAGCACATTCTTCCCGAGCTAGCTTTAAGTCCTCGGGATTCATACCGGATGGGAGGCTTTGGTAGGATTGATATCCTCATTCCTCTTAAAAGGAAGACTAATGAAGAAATCTTGATTTTTCCATAATGGGGAAGGATGTGGGAATTGGTCATGGCTGTCAGCACAGTATTGTAACAACTGATCTTTTACATCTGAATATTGTGGTGGAGCATTCTGTAATTCATAGAGAGAAGGAATTTTTGTCCAGGGACTAAAGTTGGATTTCCACCTGATCCCTTTGGGAAGTATAGTCAAATTCTTGGTGTGATAGAAGGCATCAAAACCAAGAAGAATATCTTTCCTGGAAGTTCACTTCCTAGCACCTTGATTTTTAAGGTACATCCCGGGAAGAACTTAATGCTGATCTTTTTCTTGGTGATCAAATCAATCTTGAATATCTTTCCATCGCCAGTATAGAAGTACTCGATTATGAGGTACCCATTCTTCGATAGGAAGGATATGTGGTTTCATCACCGTATGAGATGAACTGTATCAATGAAGGCTATTGCGGTAATGGGCTTTGAATATTTTTTCGGGTAGGACTGGACTTGAATGTTTGGCAATGGAGCCGTCAGGTTAATTTCGGATTGGAATTTAAAGAGCCAAGACATCCAATGGATGGAGTTTGGGGAGAAACTTGTTGGACAAGATTGATAGTTCCAGGGGAGAAATCTTCTTCTTTCGAGTGATAATCTTCTTGATTGAGAAAAGATGAGTCGTTGATTCGGCATAAGAAGGAAGAACATATTGCGTTCAAACCGTTATGTTCATCCTGTTCTTCAAGATAATCTTCAATATCGCCGTATTGTCGAAATCATCAAGATCTTGAAGTTTCGCATTATCTTGACATCACCTTTTGTCTTTTTTGGACAATTTTTTGCAAAATGTCCGGCTTTCGGCAAACAAAACACCTGGAGCCTTTGGAGAAAGGTTTTCTAGATTTGAAAAATCTAGGTTTCTTTTTGAATCTCGATCGCCTTGATTTTTTATAAGGTTTCTGGAACGATTGAGAATAATGGCGATAATGAGATTTCTTCTTGGAAGGACAATAACAATCCTTCCGGTCTTTGCATTTGATCTTGAGATAAGGCTTCTTGCATGCGCAGGCTTGAACTTATGAGCTTTCTTTTGCATATCCTTGAAAAATTTATGTTGCTCGCAGAGTTTATCAAGGGCATTGAGAGCAAGTTGGTACAATTCTCCAATAGAGATGTCGACATATCTCGTTGGAGAGCGTTAATACTTACGTTAAGTTCTCACTGAAGCTCATCGGAAGGGAGGCAATAAAAGTATGCCTAAGGTTTACATCATTTCCTCCATTTAACATGTGGTATTTCTCCATCATTCGATGGTAATGAGTCCGGAGATCTGTCTTTTTAGAGAGCAGCATTTCATCTCAAAGAATTCTTGCTTCTCTCTTTTTCGAATGATATTATGATCTCCAATAAATTCTTTATGAATAACACCAAGGAGAAGGGCGGGTCTTCCACTTGGACCGCTTGAAGCTTTTGATATGGAGAGAGATTTTGAAACCATGCTCGAGGGTACCGGTGAATCGTGAAACAAACTCCGCAACGCTTGCTCGAGAGGAATTTGATTTGTTTGTGATCTCGTAAATCTATCCAGGCACTGAATTCTTCAAGGCGAAATCGCCATTTATCATAAGGAGTATTGTCAAAAGTGAACCATGGACCATTGGTAGGCTTGTAGTCATGGTTTTGTCCTCGAGGTCGATCTTCAGGGTGTTCAACAAATGATTCATCAAATTCTTCTTCTTCTTCTGCACCTGGTCGGACCATAGCAATTCTTGAGATATCAGCTATTTCAGCTTCAGAGCTAGCATCAGAATTAATTTGAGAAAAATCTTCTGACTGTGATTCCTCCGAACTGGATGAGTCTTGTAAAGGAGCGAATTGGTTTGGACTTTGTAGGATTCCTATATGAGAAGGATTACTGGATGGTGTAGTGTGCAAGGAAGTTTGTGAGGAGGATGTTGCGAAGTAATGAGATGAATAGGTAGATGGTTGGGTAGGTGAGGAAGACTTGCTGCGTTTTTGTTTTTGTCTTGGGATGGTTCATTAATCCGAATGCCCGAGAGCCGATCCTGGTTCATGAGTGTGAAAAGGGGTGAAGTATGGTGGTCTTGGTCCGGGATAAGTAAAACGAGGTGTAGGGTGAGGTTTGGTGTGTGAGGTTAATTTCGGTGGTGATAATTGAGCAAACGGTGGATAATTGAATTTAAACTTTTGCCGTAATCGCTTCTTAGGGCAGTTTGTTGGTGATGAGGGGAACAAGGGTCTTTGGAATGGTTGAAAATGAAGGATAGGGTTCATATATAGCCCGAGACTCGCTTTTTGGCTATATCCAATTCAATTCTTTTTAAATCTTGCTGAATAGCCCGAAGCTCAATCTCTTTCGTTTGAACGGGAACCCATGTATCCTCTTTCGATAAATGCCTCGAAGTTCGCATCCAGTTTGGTAAGCTTGTTGTTTTTGATGAAGATAAAGATTTTTAACCTCTTCGATATCGATCTATCCGATAGGCTATCCCTTCGTCTTGGTTGTCGAGAGTCAAGCTTGGAATCAATCCTTAGCAAAGTATGGTTCGACAAACAAAGATTTTGAGTCCGCGTTTAAAACTTCTTCACTTGTGAGGATTTGGAAATTTCCTTGGGCATCAATTGTCTTTGGGAGTAGCATATGGTTTGGATAAGATCTTGTTAGCTTGATCAACTCTTCTTTCAAGGGGAGGAAATTCCTTTTCATAAGGATTGAGCATAGCAATACAAGAAACTTGACTTGAGGAGCAGCTTGAATTGGGGTTGCAACAAAAGGTTCGATGGAGCATTGAGAGCAAAGATCGGAAAGTATCTTTTAACAAGGCCATGGTGACTGTTTCTAACATTAGTTCAACAAGGGACATGTCTCTTGAAGATCTTGCTTGGAGGAGGAGGCGGTTGCCAATGACGTGTAGAACGCCTAGAAGAGACCGGTCTTTGAGCCATAATCATCATTGTCATCAAACTTCTTGTTCTTGTGAGATCTACAAGGAGATCCAGGAGAGGACTTGTTCTTTAATGCTCGCTTGTGGGCATATTTACAAGGATATAAACCTTGTTCATCATCGAATCTTCCCACCATTCAGAGTATCACACTCACATTCGGATCACACATTCGATCCTGGGACATCCCATAAAAAGTGACCATTGATATGTGAAACATAACAAGGCTTGGCATCCTGGTTTATCCAAGCAATTGGCGGGTCTTTTATGGAGGGTGTGTAAGCAGGTGTAAGTGACAACATTCTTCTACTAGGATGTGGATTTGATGGTCCAGAAGTACTGGGTCTAGTGAAAGTGGTTTTTGATACACCATTTCCAAGGTCTTCAACCTTTGGTGGAGTGGTGGTGTGGACATCTGGCTGTTTCTCATGGAAAAGCTTTTCATAATTGCTAATCCATTCCATAGGCATAATCTGAGCAAGTTCATTCTTTGGGATCTCGCCTCGGAACTGGATAATAGATGTTTCATCTCGCTCTATTAGAGGCGCAACAAGGGCATCCGTGGTTGAATTAGGAAGTTCAAGATCATAAGCATGATTCTCGCAGACGATAGACAATCGATGATGAAGTGTAGCCATAATGGCTTGAGAGTCTTGTTCGCTCCCGTGATCTGGATCTGAACTTTTAATCTTCTTGGAAGAGTTCGTCGAGAGACCGACATTATAATCAGTCAATTTGGATAGTCGGGATAACACGCCATTGCTAAGAGTGGTTAGGAGTGCACCAATAAGAGCATGAGAATAGTTCTTATAGGTAGAATCTAAAAGAGCCACTTTAGCGGTAACAGGGAGTCCTTTTCTACCATGAAGGGTGAGAGCCAGGCGAACAGCACCAAAATGGAGATGAGTATAGCCTTCAGATCTCCATTTTTCAATGAGATCTGGAGAGATCTCAATGGTGGAATATTGCTCTTGGGTAGTTCTTAGGGAGAGTACACTGTTCAAGTCCGGTAGATCGAACAACTTCTTGGACATGTGGTCTTCGGTTCGAATAATGGATCCGATGGAATCGGTAAATGAGTTACTTCGTAGAAGTAACCGTAAGGGCTAAGAAGTGGTAGATCAGTGGATGCAACAGGACGATCAGGATGATGGGTAACTTCAATAAGGTTCTCTATTTTGTTGGCAAGAGTTCTCTTCATAGAAGGAGACAAATTTCTAGGAATAAAGGGAGTGATAAGAGAAGAAGAATTAGAGGTAGATGATCGAGGTGGTTCACTCATACTGGGAAAGTTGTTTCTTACTCACCTTTGTCCTAAGTATCTCAGCATTATCCGCGAATTTCGCGCTGGCTCTGATACCACACTAGTGAACCAGGATCTGGCTCTCAAGGTATTCGGATTAATGAACCATCCCAAGACAAAAACAAAAACGCAGCAAGTCTTCCTCAGCCTACCCAACCATCTACCTATTCATCCGTTTCGCAACATCCTCCTCACAAACTTCCTTGCACACTACACCATCCAGTAATCCTTCTCATATAGGAATCCTACAAAGTCCAAACCAATTCGCTCCTTTACAAGACTCATCCAGTTCGGAGGAATCACAGTAAGAAGATTTTTCTCAAATTAATCGATGCTAGGAAATAGCTGATATCTCAAGAATTGCTATGGTCCGACCAGGTGCAGAAGAAGAAGAAGAATTTGATGAATCATTTGTTGAACACCCTGAAGATCGACCTCGAGGACAAAACCATGACTACAAGCCTACCAATGGTCCATGGTTCACTTTTGACAATACTCCTTATGATAAATGGCGATTTCGCCTTGAAGAATTCAAATTCTGGATAGATTTACAGAGATCACAAAGCAAATCAAATTCCTCTCAGCAAGCGTTGCGGGAGTTTGTTTCACGATTCACCGGTACCCTCGAGCATGGTTTCAAAATCTCTCTCCATATCAAAAGCTTCAAGCGTCCAGTGGAAGACCCTGCCCTTCTCCTTGGTGTTATTCATAAAGAATTTATTGGAGATCATAATATCATTCGAAAAAGAGAGAAGCAAGAATTCTTTGAGATGAAATGCTGCTCTCTAAAAAGACAGGATCTCCAGACTCATTACCATCGAATGATGGAGAAATACCACATGTTAAATGGAGGAAATGATGTAAACCTGAGGCATACTTTTATTGCCTCCCTTCCGGATGAGCTTCAGCGTAACTTAACGAAGTATTAACGCTCTCCAACGAGATATGTCCGACATCTCTATTGGAGAATTGTACCAACTTGCTCTCAATGCCCTTGATAAACTCTCGCGAGCAACATAAATTTTTCAAGGATATGCAAAAGAAAGCTCATAAGTTCAAGCTCGCATGCAAGAAGCCTTATCTCAAGATCAAATGCAAAGACCGAGAAGGATTGTTATTGTCCTTCCAAGAAGAAATCTCATTATCGCCATTATTCTCAATCGTTCTTAAACCTTATAAAAAATCAAGGCGATCGAGATTCGAGAAAGAAACCTAGATTTTTCAAATCTAGAAAACCTTTCTCCAAAGGCTCCGGTGTTTTGTTTGCCGAAAGCCAGGACATTTTGCAAAAAATTGTCCAAAAAAGACAAAAGGTGATGTCAAGATAATGCAGAAACTTCAGAAGATCTTGATGATTTCAGACAATACGGCAGATATTGAAGATTATCTTGAAGAACAGGATGAACATAACGCTGAAACGCAATATGTTCTTCCTTCTTATGCCGAATCAACAGACTCATCTTTTTCTGAATCTGAAGAAGATTATCACTCAGAAGAAGAAGATTTCTCCCCTGGAACTATCAATCTTGTCCAGCAAGTTTCTCCCCAAACTCCATCCATTGGATGTCTTGGCTCTTTAAATTCCAATCCTGAAATTAACCTGACGGCTCCATTGCCAAACATTCAAGTCCAGTCCTACCGAAAAATATTCAAAGCCCATTACCGCAATAGCCTTCATTGATACAGTTCATCTCATACAAAGTGATGAAACCACATATCCTTCCTATCGAAGAATGGGTACCTCATAATCAAGTACTTCTATACTCATTGATGGAAAGATATTCAAAATTGATTTGATCACCAGAAGAAAGATCAGCATTAAGTTCTTCCCAGGATGTACCTTAAAAATCAAGGTGCTAGGAAGTGAACTTCCAGGAAAAGATATTCTTCTTGGTTTTGATGCCTTCTATCACACCAAGAATTTGACTATACTTCCCAAAGGGATCAGGTGGAAATCCAACTTTAGTCCCCGGACGTAAATTCCTTCTCTCTATGAATTACGTAATGCTCCACCACAATATTCGATGTAAAAGATCAGTTGTTACAATCTTGTCTTTGCCGACCATGACCAATTCCCACATCCTTCCCCATTATGGAAAAATCAAGATTTCTTCATTAGTCTTCCTTTTAAGAGGAATGAGGATATCAATCCTACCAAAGCCTCCCATCCAGGTATGAATCCTGAGGACTTAAAGCTAGCTCGGGAAGAATGTGCTGCACTACTCAAACAAGGTCTCATTGAACCAACAAAGTCCGAATGGGCTTGTCAAGCTTTCTATGTTGAAAAAGATCCGAGATCAAAAGAGGAAATAAAAGGCTTGTTATTGATTATAAGCCCCTTAATCATTTTTTCAAGATGACAAATTTCCTCTTCCTAAGCCTACGGCTTTATTTTGCACAATTGAAAGGCTTGATCTCCCATGTTTTCTCAAAGTTTGATCTTAAAGCGGGATTTTGGCAACTTGGGATCCATCCACAAAATCGGCCCAAGACAAAGATTTTGTATACCTAACGCTCAATATCGTGGACCGTCATGCCCTTTGGTCTCAAGGTGGCCCCTTCACTGTTCCGAGAAAAGCTATGATTAAAATATTTGAGCCCGTCATCAATAATGCTCTTATCTATATTGATGATATCCTACTATTCTCAAGAATCGAAGAGGAACATCAATTGCTTCCGCCCATTTCTACCAAATCATAGCCCAACATGGCATAATGCTCTCCATCTAAGAAAAGTGATATTGGAATCACGAAGTTGACTTTCTTGGAATGCACTTCAATAACGAATAAATTTGACCCAGGTCCACATATTGTTCAGATTTGCTCAAGTTTCCGATGAAAATCTCTCTTATAAACAAGTCCAACAATTTCTCGGGATTGTTAATTTTTTGAGAGACTTTATCCCTCAATTGTCCCATCATACCAGCCACCTGTACAAAATGTTAAAAAAGAATCCACCACCATGGTCACAGGTGCAGACAAACGCTGTAATTACCCTAAAAAAGATTGCTCAAAATCCTCCACCACTAAAGATCCCAGATCAAGGACACAAGATCCTACAAACTGATGCTAGTGAAGATTATTGGGGTGCAATACTTCTTGAAGAAGTTAATGGAGTACGAGATTATCGTGGGCATGCAAGTGGCCAATTCAAGGACTCGAGAAACATTATCATGCTACCTATAAAGAGATCCTTCTTGTCAAGCGTGGAATCGAAAAGTTTAGCTTTCATCTCGAGCCCCTATCACTTCACAAAGAAATGGACAACACATCTTTTCCAAAGATGCTAGATCCAAAAAAAGAAGTTCTTGCGGATGCCCAAGATTACTCCGGTGGAAAGACTGGTTTTCACGCTATAAATTCACAGTTAAACACCTCAAGGGTCCTCAAAACATCCTCGCAGACTTCCTTTCGAGACCTCAAAAGACTCCTCCGCCTCACCCACAGATTCTCTACATCCTTACCCTCTCGTAAAGCCATCCTCCTACCACCATGCCTTATTGCACTAAAGCAACCGTCCTCCCTCCTAATTATGATCTCCACTCCTTCACGAGACTTCCAAAAATATGCCAATGAGCACCTCTACTCTTGGCTCCATCTTCTATTCAATAGAACCGATCTCATTCCTAAAATCCAAAGATTTTAGCCCTATCTCGTCCATACACTATCGTCCCGTTCATTCAAGGTCCCATACCCGATGAACTTTTATGGTATGTCCGGACAATGACTATTCTCCATACCAGCTCCATTGCCTTAGCCCCTTTACTGTCTACCATTACATCTGTGACAGTCACAATGGAGATTCTGCCCTAGTCAGACTCCTCACACTCTTTGCCCCTCTTCATTTCTGGAGAGGTTCTTTGTTTAATGTCATAGATAAAAATAATCTTTGGTCCCTTCAAAAATCAAAACAAAAAAGATTTTCTTGTGTGTTTTTTCTTAGCAGTCTTATCATGCACGAAGCCGACGGTGTAGAACTAAAGACCAATGCCCTACTTTGGACCGAATCTCTTGATTGGGTTCGACCTGAACCAAGACAATGGAAAGAACTCGGTCTCATCCTTGCCAACTACAACAAACTGTTTCCAAAGATCGTACTATTCTTGGCCCCGTACCCAGTGAAGATAAGGCATACGCATATGATGAATTGTACCAACGAGAACCTCATTATGTGTCATCTTACTATGCTTCTTCCTCACAATCGCCGGAACTTCCCTTGACTCTCGTGGAAATATCCTTCAAGACTCTCAAGACCCTTACGAAGATGAAGACCAATTCACACGCTTATCCTTGTCCCCCAGTGCTTATCTCGATCCGCCCATTGTTCTCAACCACAGCCCAAGACCAAAGTTCACGAGATAACCCAGATCCATACCACGATAATTTTGATCCACTCGCTTATCTCCGGTCCAACTACTATGATGATGACAAGGATGACAACAACAATCTCTCTCCCAGTCACGAATCAATCTGCAAAGGGTGGTCCCTATAGCTAGTGTCGGCACTGTGGGCAACTTGTTTCCAGCCGGTTTCCAGTTTTAAGTCATGTGTTTTCAATGTGTATTACGTGTCCTTTACTTTTCAGCGTGAAGTTAATAATGTCAGTATTATCATGTAATCATTGCCTCTGTCGTTTTTATTTGGAGCCACTACTTTTGCTGGTACTGTCTTCTTTCCGGTTTGTCTTGTAATGACTCTGCTTCTCTATATAAGCAGACTTTGTGTTCAGTTGTAGGCAGATCGCAGTTGATCAATAATATCTGAGTGTGTTTCCTATGACTTCTTTCTAAACTCCCTTTCCCGTTTCGAAAGCCTTAGTTCTCGATATCGATTATCCGCTCCTTAGATTCCAAGTATGCTCTACACTTGCCTCTTCATGAGGACCGTGCATCGTAACGTAATCGAATTACGATCCAAGATATGTGAGAGTATCGAAAATTAGGATACCGAATATGCCGGTATTATATGCCTTGATTGGGAAGATGTTTGAATCCTAAAGTGTCTTTGAGCATGGGCAAGAGATAAGTCCCTAAAAGCTCGGATCGTCCATTGGATTAAAGCATCTCCCCATCAATGTATGTATTTCCGGTAACCGTCGCATAATAATTTTCGGTTTATCAAACTTTCTCGGTTATCCAGGCAGTTAGATAGGATAGATCAAGATCCCGATGACATTATTGGTGGCTGTATCTGAGATCTTCTAGCCCCAATGTCATTCGGATCCTGATACATCCACCGTCACTAGTGCTTTCATGCCTTTTTTTTTCATCTTCATTTTTTATGTTAGATTGTTGTGATATATAATTTAAATTTCATGATAAAAATAGTATTTTATTTTATTTATAAGTTCATTTAAATGCTTTTTCTTAACACTAATAAGTTGTTTAATAACAATTTTTAATATACTCCTTCCTATCCTTAATATGAAACATATTTTGGAGTTGATCTTGGTCTTAAATATAAGACATAGTTTTCATATGCATCAATTTTTTTTAATTTACCCCTATTGATGCTCCCTCAATAAATCAAGGAGGAGAGAGAATGTGAAAATTAAGAAAAATGACTTTGGTATTTTAGAAAATATATGTCATATTAACTAACTCAATTAACTTCCTTAATATAAACAAATTAAGTAAATATGTCTTATATTCAAGATAAGAGGGAGTAAAAAGAATAGGAAAGAATTATATCTTATAAAACTAGGGAAATATAAACTTCCCCCTTTTCTTGACCATTATGGAAGTATAAACTTCTTGATAAGAACCAAAGGAAATTTTAGAGTGTATAAATGGGAAAGTATTATTGTGATTGATTGGATGTATATGATTTAGAGATAATGAGGGATAATGAGAAAAAGATTAGGAGAGAAACTCAATCCGTATAAATGAGGGAGTAACGAGACATACCTATTTTGAATCCCATCTAGTGAAAGGTATAGGGCAGCAAAATTGTTCCATATCCTGTCCTATTCCCACTAGGACAAGGACCGGGATGTCCCATATATCATTTTTTTAAGTATCCAGACTATCGATTTTTTCCCGTTTCAAAACTTGTAAAAACTAAAATGTGTAGACATGTGTTGGATGTTGAACCTAGATGATTGAAAATATATAATACAAATATATACTAATCCTCTTTTATCAGTACTAATCCTCTTTTATCAGTTTTAGATTGAAAGTATAATAAAAAATAATTAAAACCTAAAATCAATTAGAACGATGATCATAAATATTGATAGTATTTGTAAAGAATTAGGCAGGCAAGCAAGTACAAGAAAGACGTGGAGCAATCAGAGTAAACCAAGACGATGACACTCAGACAAAGTTTGGTGTCCTACAAGGATAAGCGACAGGGAAAGAAATGTCTGACTCCGTCAAAGCTCTCCTCCTAGCGAACTTTGGATTGCGCAAGCTCCCGCCGGACCGGCCACTGGCTGAGGGCAAGACGACCGGAAAAAGAAAAAGAAGACAGAGGAAACCACTCAAATCATTATCGACGATATTATGCCAGATAAGGAAGCAACTGCTGAGCAAACCAAGAATTCGGATAGTAATGAAATGAAAGACAAAAATGAAGCTAATCCTCCCAAGTTCCCATCTTACCGTGCTTCCCAAATGGGATTCAACGGTGTTGCCCACAGTAATCACATAATGGAGGAAGAAGATTTATTTACAGACGATAAAGAAATATGCTGGAAAATCCCTGAACCATCAGAAGAGATGAAGAAGCTCATGGAAACGTACCCTGTTGCACCTTGCACAGAAGAGGAGTATAACGAGTGGTGCGAACCATGGAATTATGCTCTGATTCTTACAGTGCTAGGCAAAAGATTTAATTTATTTGTGCTAAAGGATCTGCTCATTAATCTTTGGGGGTTTTCCAATTTTGAGCTCATTAACATCCCTAATAATTACTTTGTGGTCAGATTCCAAGATCAAGAGCTCTGGAGATCTCAATACAGAAAAGTGCTATATGAGGGTCCATGGGTTATTAAGCAACACTGTGTGCTAATTCAGAGATGGACGCCATATTTTAATCCTTACCAGAATCCCCTTGGCAGAGTTGCTACTTGGGTCCGCATCCCTGATGTTCCAATGCACTGCTACAACAAACACTGTATCTCTAGGCTAGGGGATCGGATTGGTCGCACACTGAAAGTTGACATGAACACTCTTCATGACTGCCAAGCTTCAACGCCTAAAATTCAAAGAGGTAAATTTGTCAGGATCTGTGTCGAGCTGAACCTTCAGAAAAAACTAGTCCCTAAGGTGATTGCAGCAGGTTCGATCTTTAACGTGGAGTATGAAGGCCTCACCCTTATCTGCTTCAATTGTGGACGCGTTGGACATCACCGCGAAAATTACCCGTTCAAGTGCTCTTCATCAGACCCCCAATCCGAAGCTCACCCGTCGCACCAGCAACCATCGCACCAGCAACCACCGCACCAATCAAAGGGCCCATCTGTGAACACGTCGATCTCCAACTCCGATGAAGCGTTTGGCCCCTGGATGCTCGTAAGCCGGAAGCCAAACAAGACTTCGCCAGCCACAACGGTCCGATAACAGAGTTGAGCCACGTCAGCCATCGGGTACTGGAGGGAAGACGATGAGAGCCCCTGTTTTTGGCCAGAAAACCCGATTCGCTGTGATAGAGGATCTGGAGGCCGAAGATCAGCTGACAGCCGAAGCCTCTAGGCGTCTAGAAAATCGTACGGGGATGAGGCAAGATGATCGAAGAAAGGACAGCAATTCCTCGGTTAGGTCGACGCAGCAGGATAAAAGGAGGGATACAGCTGGATACAAGACAAAAATTGTGTATAGGCCAAAAGATCCCAAAAACCAGCTTTCCACGAGTGGGCCGAATGCCCTCACTGGGCCTGCACCTGCGTTGGAGCCAAAATCGCTGGAGCTTATGGAGGCAGATACCACATCTGGGCCGGTCAACACAATTTTAAATGATGGGTCTAATAACCCAGCGGATTCATTGGGCCTTGCTGAGGCAAACCAAGCTACTACCCATGTTCCTGCAGAAAATAACCAAATTATTTTGTATAAAGACAAAGACCATAAAAAAACCACAGGGAAAAAAAACAAGGGGCAACGTTCTCACATTTTAATCCATGGAAGCTTGGAAAATTTGGGTCACCAAGGAAACGCATCTTCAAGCTCTCATATCACTATCCCTAAGGAGCATTCCCTTGATCCTCCCATTGAGCAAGTCCAACTCATGTCCCAATTCAACAACACAAGACCACCGGACCACTGGGACCCCAACGAAGATGTTGCTCCGACTTCATGGAAGCAAACGGAACTTTTGTGCCAGAAACCCAACATGGGCAGCAACATGATCAGGAGGCTAAAGGCCACAGGTAAGTATGCCTATCCCTTCTTTGTTTATATCATTTTTAATGATTATTGCCGCATGGAATTGTAGGGGAGCCGGTGGCCGGTCCTTCCCTTTAACTATTAAAGATATTATAAATAAATATTGTGTTAACATTCTTTGTCTTTTGGAGCCCCGAATTAGTGGCGATAGAGCGGATAGAGTCTGCCGTAAACTTGGGTTTAGTCATTGGATTCGTGTGGAGGCTAGTGGTTTCACTGGAGGCATCTGGCTTTTATGGAATAATGACTCTTTTGATATTACTTACCTTACCTCCACCACTCAACTTCTTCACTGTCAAGTCAAAGAGCGTGATAGCAACATCATGAGCGTTATGACTATTGTTTATGGTGAAACTAATTCAACGGCTAGGATGTCTTTATGGAATTCCCTTCAATTGCTTGTCACCAATTCTGATCTTCCTTGGTTAGTCTTAGGCGACTTCAATATTTACTTATCCTCTGATGACAAGCTTGGAGGTGTTGACCCACCCTTGGCCGCTATGCAACACTTTAAAAATTGTATTGATGACACGAACCTCATTGAAGCCGCAATTCAAGGTGACAAATTTACTTGGGAGCGCAACGACGGTTTGAAAGAGAGATTGGATTGGGTCTTTACTAACTTCAACTGGCTTAATTCCTTCCCTAATTCGACTGTTTGCCATGAGCTCAAATTCAAATCTGATCATAGAATTGTGGTGGTTAACTCTAACCCTTCATCTCAGAAAAGATCTTTTCGGAGGTCCTTTTCCTACCAACTTGCTTGGGCTTTGGAGGAGGATTTCAAAGATGTCACTAAAGAAGCTTAGCATAATAAAACGTGGGCTCAAGGCTTGCACGATTTTCAGATTTCTGCTCAAGATTGGAATGATAACATGGTGGGTAACTTCTCTAAGAAGAAAAAAGAGTTGATTCGCCGCCTGGAGGGAATTGATAGAATCAGAAGAACAAATGTGCAGACAGGCCTTTTTAGATTGGAGAAAAAATTATGGGATGAATATCACAAAGTGGCCTCCCAAGAAGAGATCACCTGGTTCCAAAAATCAAGATGTAAATGGCTTCAGGGTGGTGACAGAAATACAAGGTTTTTCCATGCCTCTACGTTGGTTAAAAGAAAGAAACAGACAATTGTTGCTATTCAAAATGATGATGGGGAGTGGATTGATGACCATGACACGGCTAAAATGATGGCTCATGATTTCTTTTTTAATCTTTATTCAAGTGATGCCGCCGTTAAAGACCCTACAAATTGGTGCTCTAACTTCCCTACCATTGATCCTCAGGATTTGAACATGTTGTCCAGAAAAGTCACCGTCTTGAGATAAAAAATGCTACTTTTGCTATGGGTGCCTTCAAGGCACCGGGTCCTGATGGTCTCCAAGCTCACTTCTTTCAGACCCAATGGAATGTAGTGGGGACCAAGATATGCGACTTCATTGAAGAATGCTTTGACAACCCCTCCAGAATGGCTAGTATTAATAAGTCCAAGGTTGTCCTCATCCCTAAGGTGGATAATCCTTCCACGCTGAGAGATTTCCAGCCTATTTCCTTGTGCAATGTCAGCTTCAAAATCATCACCAAGGTCTTGGCCAATAGGTTTAGAGGTGTAATGAATCATCTTATCATGCCTGAACAATGTAGCTTTATTGCTAACAGATCGACCTGTGACAATGTGTTAATTGCCCAAGAGATCATTCACTCCATGAGAATGAAAGGTCGGAAAAAAGGTTATGTCGCCATCAAAATTGATATGGAAAAAGCTTTTGACAGGCTTGATTGGGGATTCATCAAAAATACCCTTACTTGTCTGAAGTTGAAAGATACTCTCATTGAGCTCATCATGGCCTGTATGTCTACAACCTCTATGTCTATTCTCTGGAACGGTGATGAAAGCCCGTGCTTTACCCCTTCTAGAGGAGTTAGGCAGGGAGATCCTCTAAGCCCATACATATTTGTCCTCTGTATGGAACGTCTGGGCCATTTTATCAAAGCTGAGTGTGATGCAAGGCGCTGGAAGCCTTTCCCCTTCAAAAGAGGAGGGCCTCACATCTCCCATCTCTTCTTTGCGGATGATCTCATCCTCTTTACTGAAGCCTCCACTAGCCAAATGGCTGAGATCCAAAAAGTGATGCAAAGCTTCTGCGAGGTCTCGGGCCATAGAATCAACTTGCAAAAATCTCGTATGTTTTTCTCCAGAAACGTTCACTTCAATAGAGCCCTTGAGCTTAGTCAATTGCTTGGGATTGGAATTGCTTCTGATCTTGGAAAGTACTTGGGGGTGCCAATCATTCATAGTCGTGTCACGAAGAATACTTATCACCCTATTGTTCAAAAAGCTCGGAAAAAGCTTTCGATGTGGAAGAGCAAGTTCCTGACGATTGCTGGCCGTTCGATGTTAATTAAGTCTGTTTTATCTTCCCTTCCAAGTTATTGTATGCAGTCAACTCTTCTTCCAATTTGTACCATCAACGAATTAGATAAGATCTCGAGAAACTTCCTCTGGTCCCAAGACGAAGAAGTGAAAAAAATGCATCTTATCACGTGGGAGAAAATCACTCAAGCAAAGAAGCAGGGGGGTCTTGGTTTTAAGAATCTTCGCAGTCAAAATAAGGCCTTTATCATGAAACTTTGCTGGAACCTCCTGACGAACAAACAAACTTTGTGGGTCCAATGCCTGTGGGCTAAATACAACTGTGGCAACCAGACTGTACCTTCTGTCTCTAAGAAAAGAAACTCATCCTCTGCCTGGAAAGCGATCGTCCAAGTTTGGGATAAGTTTCTTACTGGTGTTGGTAGGAAGGTTAATGATGGTGCGGCAACCAAGTTCTGGCATGATCTCTGGCTTCCCCTTGACCAACCTCTTATTACTTTTGCTTCTAACCCATCCTTTGTCGATGAGAATGAGGTGGTGAAGGATTATCTTTTGCCGAATGGAAGGTGGGACATTGGTAGGTGGCAGGGCATTTTACCATATTCTATTATCAACATTATCTCTAAGATGCGCCCACCTTTAAATAACTCCATCGATTGCTTCACTTGGAGACTTGCAAAGGATGGTTGTTTCTCTGTCAAGTCTGCTTATCGTTTTCTGTCTGATCAAGATGGAACTAGTGGGAACAACTTCTGGAATCTGATGTGGAAATGGCAATTACCCGAGAAAATCAAATTTTTCATGTGGCAAGTTGGTCATGAGAGACTTGTCACTAATTCCCTCAGAGCCAGAAGAGGCCTTACAAATGACAACTTGTGCCCCTTCAACTGTAATAGAGAGGAAAGCGTGATTCACGTAATCAGGGACTGCGACAGAGCAAAAAACTTCTGGAAACATATTTTACAACCTAACTATTCCTCTCAGTTTTTTGCAGGTAACTTGCAGGGTTGGCTAAATTGGAACACGAACCACAATCCTGGAACAGGGAGATTTCAGAAATTCACCTGGTCAAGAGTCTTTGGTTTGGGGTGCTGGATCCTTTGGACTACCAAATGCAAATCTCTATTCCAAGGCGAAAGCACTGAAACAAGGGAGATGTTACACCAATGCAATTACCTTTTGATGGAAAACACAGCTAATCAAATCCTAACTCATCAAATTTTCCATCTTAATAGGTTTGAAGAAAAGGCTTGGACCCCTCCCCCTCCAAATGTGGTTCGCATTGATGTAGATGGTTCTGTTCGCCATCAATACCAGGCAGCATGCGGAGGCGTAATCAGGAACTCTCAAGGTCAATGGCTAATGGGGTTTCATAAGTTCCTTGGAACCCAAACAGTCGTTGAAGCAGAGCTATACGCTATCATGATGGGTTTAGTGACGAGTCGCCAGATGGGACTTCAAAAAGTCATCCTATATTCGGACTCCCTGGACGCCATCAACATTATTATGAGAGACTACTTCACTGATCATCCGCTCAGAGGGCTCATCGCAGAGATTCGGGACCTCCTTTTCCAGGACTGGGATGTTGAGATACATTACTCTCCGAGAGACAACATTGCTTGCGCTGACTATATGGCCAAGCAAGGCCATGAGACGCCTGATGATTCTAATGTGGTTCTTGTCCCCACAATTCCACGCGGATGTCTTCACATGGCATTGAAAGATCAATTTGCTTGTAACTAGTGGTTTCTCTAGTTTGTTGTATTGGGGTTAAGCCTCCATAGCTTAGCCCCTTCTCATATCTCTCAAGCCTCGGCTTGCCTTCTTATTCAAAAAAAAAAGTTTGGTGTCCTACACCTGCAATTATTGACACTGAGTGATGCTATGACTTTCATACTTAGACAACAACTCATCAATCATCCGAGTGATATAAGAAATCTCACATAAAAATCATGGGAAAATTACATATAGGTCCCATGGAAAAGAGATATTTACATTTAGGTCCCTTAAAATTACAAAATTACTCGAAGTCCCAAGGAGTCTATTTTAATGTAAAATTACTTTCTTTCGCCCATAGTGTATATTTCACACAAGCGATTAACAATAAATTAAAACATAAATTAACAACATAAAATGCATAAATTAACCACAAGTTCAAAACCTTCAATTTGTCATGTCTCACTTCCGAAGTTGTGGTTAATTTATGCATTTTGTGTTGTTAATCGCTCTCCGGAAGTGAGACATGACATTGAAGGTTTTGGAACTTGTGGTTAATTTATGCATTTTGTGTTGACATTTTGTGTTGTTAAGGTTTTGACAAATTGAATGTTTTCGAAGTTGTGGTTAATTTATGCATTTTGTGTTGTTAATTTATGCATTTTGTGTTGTTAATCGCCTCCGGAAGTGAGATATGACAAATTGAATGTTTTCGAAGTTGTGGTTAATTTATGCATTTTGTGTTGTTAATCGCACGAAAGTGAGACATGACAAATTGAAGGTTTTTTAAATTGTGGTTAATTTATGCATTTTGTGTTGTTAATCGCTTCGTGTGAAATATACACTATGGGCAAAGAAAGTAATTTTACATTCGAAATAATTACTCGAAGTCCCTTGGGACTTCGAGTAATTTCGTAATTTCAAGGGACCTAAATGTAAATATCTCTCTTCCTTAGGACCTATATGTAATTTTCCCAAAAATCATTACCAAGACCAAAAATGCCTTTTGGAATCTATCCTACATTCTCGAAGATTTATGCGTAGTATAAAGATACTTTGTAACTTATATTTTCTCTTCATAAATGTAGTTATATTTCATTGAAAAAAAAAAAAGACACTCGTCCTATCGACTCTAAGGGTTTTCTTAAAATTTATAGTATTGATTTTATATGTAGCCAATATATCATAATATATTTTCATATGACTAAAATCTATAAAAAAAAATTATATCATAATATATTTTTTTATATAACTAATATCTATTTAAAAAAGATATTAGTTATATATTTAATTAAAAAAAAAATTATATATATTATATATAAAAAGGCCGAGACGGATCAAAGCCTGTCCCACATCCCATCTCGTCTTGTCATAATCTTGTCTTGTCCCAAGTTTTTTCAAGACGCAACCTTCCCATCCCAAAATGATAGGAATGAGAGTGGGACAGGCGGGATGAGACGGAAATGAACACCCTCTATGTGGGAGTACTATGGAGCCTTCTTATTTATTCACATGCATATAAAAAATAATAATAAATTGAAATGATAGATTCATTTCAAAAGCCGAAGAATGTATTAACATTTGAATGTTGCTAACTGGCTATGCCAACTTGGATTTATAGATGGTAGAGGAAATTGACAATAAGAAATGCATGGATTACATAGAATCTATACTAACATGTTTCAGATTCAAAGAATTATTTATGTTATACAAATGTTCCTATACTAACTTAAATTCATGAATATAAATATTAAAATACAATAAATCGATTCATGAATGTCATAATTAGGTTGTTTGAATCTATGTACATCCAAATAAACAGTTTTGACACTCAAAACAATTAAGGCATGGATTATTACATTGAATCTATACTAACATTGCTCAAAATTAGAGAGCCATTTATGTATATATATGATACATATGAATGCTCTTATACTAACTTGCATAATTCATGAATCTAATAAATTTTGTGAACGCAACATGAAAGTCATAATTAGGTTCTTTGAATCTAATATACATGTAAACAGACATTTTTTTGACCTGATGTAAGTATTTTTGTGGTAGATGGCCGTGAGGTAGATGCCAAATGACACGTCAGCTCGCACGTAACATCCCGCCCTCTTATCAAGCTCACAAGGACAAATTAGACATTTCAGTTGACTTCCTGACCATTTACGTAAATTCAACTTCTTCACGTGGGTGGTAACAACCCATCAAGACATCAACGAGGGGTGGGGTTCGGATTTTCGGGAACAACCCAAATAATTTAAAAACTGAATAGAGCTCATTTCAAACACGGAAGTGAAACGGAGGGAAAAAAAAAACGGGAGTGAAACCTATTACCCAAATTAACCGAAACTGAATTAATCAAAATATTTTGATTCCGTTCGGATAATAACTGAACTAACTAAAAATTTTATTTATTATCTACAAAATAAAAAATATATGAATAAAATTTGTAGAAAGATTAATTTTTAAAATCACATCAAGTTCCTTATATCCATTACATCAAATTCTGCAATCACACAAAATTATATATCGTATTTTTTACATATAAGTTCATAATTAAATGATAGTCATTCAAAAATAGGATACATAGTTACATATTTTTGGAGAACTATTAATATAAGAAATTATACTTAGGTATTTTACTACTCATACTTTTTAGATTTTGGGGAGTATATATAAAATAAATTAAATAGAATGAAAATATCTATAAATTTTATTTTAAATTCTACGCCTATTTAATTATAAAAATATGCACTTATAGCATCTATATATTTCGGTTTTGAGTTTTAACCCAATTATTTTTCTATCGAATGGAACATAAAAAACGAAATTTTCAAAAATAAAAGTGAATCTTTAACGGAAAGCCGAATTAACGACTCTAACGGAAAAGGCTGAACCATGCACATCCCCGCACTGTACCATTTCCCACATTTCCTTGTCTCTTATTAATCAGCCTTTGGTTGTTCCTCTAGAGCTCCAGACCAGATTCTGTTATCTCTATCTCTCTCTCCCTATATCTTTGTGGACCAAGTTGCCATGCAATACAATAACTTGGGTCGATCAGGTTTGAAGGTGAGCCAGCTCTCATATGGAGCATGGGTCAGTTTCAGGAACCAGGTCGACGTGAAGGAGGCCAAGTCTATGCTCCAATGCTGCCGCGACCACGGCGTCAACTCCTTCGACAATGCCGAGGCCAACGCCAATGGCAGAACTGAGGAGAGGATGGGTCAGGCTATTCGTGAACTGGGGTGGAAGAGGTCTGACATCGTCGTCTCCACCAAGATCTTCTGGGGAGGGCAGAGTCCCAACGATAAGGGTCTATCTCGCAAGCACATTGTTGAAGGTACAAAGGCATCGCTGAAGCGAGATATGGAGATATGGAGTATGTGGATGTGATTTCTTGCCACCGGCCGGACTCATTGACGCCGGTGGAGGAGACGGTTAGGGTTATGAACTATGTGATTGATGAGGGATAGGCGTTTTATTGGGGGACTAGTGAGGGGTCGGGCGCAGCAGATCACCGAGGCATGGGAATTTGTTAAAAAGTTTGGATTTGATAGGACCAATTGTGGAACAACCACAGTACAACTTACTCTCGAACCACAAGTTGAGGGAACCAGTTCCCTAATCATCCAATAAGGAGAGAAAGCTCTTCCCATCTCGACCGTCTAGATGGGATCTTGGATGGTCTAAATTTTCTTTTTTACTTTCTATTTCTTGTAAAAAGAATATTTTGATGAGTAAGGAATTTAAAATAAAAATAATCTATAAACTAAAATGTTTTTAAAAATGATTTTTTCATTTAAAAACAGACAATTAAAAAATATTAAATATGGATCATCCAGATCTCATCTGGACCACTTTCATACTCATCCTTTGGATTAGTAGGGAAACTAGTTCCCCTAGCTTGTGCCGAGAGAGTAAGTTCTACTTTGGTTGCTCCACAATTGGTCCGATCAAATCCAACCTCTTAGCAAATCCCCACGCCTCAGTGAAATGCTGTGTCGATTACTCACTAGCCCCCTGATAAAACACCATCATCAATCACATAGCTCATAGCCCTAACTGTCTCCTCCACCAGTGTCAACGAGTCCGACCGATGGCAATGAATCACATCTACATACTCCATATCAAGTCGCTCATCCTTTTGATGAGTAGGGAAACTAGCTAATTCTTGAGGTGAGGGATGCATGAACTTTTGAATTCGATTTTTGTTTTGTGTGGTTTACATTGTTTTGATGTTTTGATATGTTATTTCAATTTCATGATAAAAATAGTATTTTATTGGGAAAAAGATAATAAATTATCACTTAAATTTTAAAATCTCAAATCAGTTATTTTCTACTAAAATGAGTAGTTAATTCTTATACTATTGTAGTTAATACCAATACTCTTATAGGCACAAGAGTGATTTAAGATTTTGAAGTTTAAACTGTATTTCCTTGTCTTTTTTTCTATTTTATTTTATCTATAAAATCATTAATGTTTTTTCTCAACACTAATAAGTTGTTTAATAACCAAATTTGATATAAATAATTTAAGTATACGAGTTTTTTATATACAATTTAAGTATACGAGTTATACCTTATAAAACTACGAAAAATATAAACAATTATTTATAGAACCAAAGCAAATTTTAGAGTTTGTACTTTTTTTTGGGGGGGGGGGGGGGGGGGGGTCTTATTCATGTTTTTACACGTGTGTGTGTGTGTCAAGAAACGATAGATCCATCTCCCATATCAAAGAATCGTTGATTTGTTACATATGAATGTTCTTGTACCAACTTGGATTTACAGATGGTAGAGGAAATGTAGATAAAATGATCGATGAAAAGTCAATTAATTTAAGTTTTTTTTTTTTTTTTTGTGAGCATAATTAAGTTATTTTAAATTTAGAATAATGCTAACATGGATCACGTACATTGAATCTAGAGTAATACGTCTCCAATTCAAAGACTAATTTCTGTGTTTGATGCATTTGAACGTTCTTATACTAATTTGAATTCGTGAATAGAAATAGAAAAATAAGATAAAATGATTCATGAAAGTTATAATTTGGTTCTTTGAATCTATGTACATGTAAATAATTTTTTTTTTTTTTTAGCCAGCAACATGTAAATAAACATTTTTGACACTACGAAAAACTAACACATGAATCTATACAAATATTTCCCAAAATCAAAGAATCATTTATGTATGTGATAGATATGAATGTTCTCTGTATACTAATTAACTTGGAATAATGAATGAAAATAGAAAAATGAGATAAAAATTTAAATAACACGTTAAATTCATTTTTTGTTTTTTTACCTCAACATGAAAAACATAATTAGGTTCTCTGGATCTTTTTTTCGATACACTTAGGTTCTTTGAATCTACAGGTTAATAAACATTTCTGGCACTAGGAAATACTAGCAGTATTTAGGAAATGATAGAATTGTTTGTGGTTTTTTACTACTTTTTTTAAACAACACAAGTAATTCTATAAATAAGTAGGGGACAATACAGTCATCTTCTCGACTCCTTCCAAGTTCCAAGGCATGCCTTTTCCCCGGAAAATATGAGAAATATTCATATTCAATCAAAAGCAGCTGTCAGCCTTAAATGTTTCTAAAGAAAGGTAGCAAGGCATGCCAAATTTAATGTATCACCATATTTAATATAAGATGTATTTAGAAAATTAATTAATATAATATGTAGTTTTTAAAATTTTATAGTCATATTTTTTAATTTTTTCCCCTTGATTATTATTAAACAAAATTAATTTAGGTAAATTAAAAAAATTGATAAAAATGTAAATTATCTCTTATATTAACATCTCTTTAATAATATAATATTAATATTAGTCACATTTAAAGAATGACGTGTGTCAAGTGATGGTCATCAGGTAGATGCCAAAAGCCACGTCGGTTTCACACATAACATTCCTCTTTCTCCACGCCTTCTTCCCAAGTTTGCCGGGGAAATCAGTAATTTCCAATGATTTCCTGACCAGTTCAGTAAATTCAATTCCACGTGTCAACACCTCATCAACCCCATGCCACGCACATCACCGCACTATACCATTTCCCACCTTTCCTCGTCTCTCTAAGAATCTCGGTCCGTCTTCCAGAGTTCCAGACCACTCTTCCTACTTCTGTGGTATCCCTGCTCTCTCTCTCTTTATTTTCTCTCTGTGCATTTCCGTGGTTCACTTTACTACCAAGTAGCCATGCAGTACAAGAACTTGGGTCGATCGGGTTTGAAGGTAAGCCAGCTCTCATACGGAGCCTGGGTCAGCTTCGGAAACCAGCTCGATGTGAAGGAGGCCAAGGCTCTGATCCAATGTTGCCGCGACCATGGCGTCAATTTCTTCGACAATGCCGAGGTCTACGCCAATGGCAGAGCCGAGGAGATCATGGGTCAGGCTATTCGCGAACTGGGTTGGAAAAGGTCCGACATCGTCGTCTCCACCAAGATCTTCTGGGGAGGGCAGGGTCCCAACGATAAGGGTCTATCTCGCAAGCACATCGTCGAAGGTACAAAGGCGTCGCTGAAGCGACTCGATATGGATTATGTGGATGTGATTTATTGCCACCGGCCTGATACGTCGACGCCGATCGAAGAAACGGTTAGGGCTATGAACCATGTGATTGATAAGGGATGGGCGTTTTATTGGGGGACTAGTGAGTGGTCGGCGCAGCAGATCACAGAGGCATGGGGGATTGCTGAAAGATTGGATTTGGTCGGACCAATTGTGGAGCAGCCCGAGTACAACTTACTCTCCAGGCACAAGGTGAGGGATTTGGGAGAAAAAAATGATGTTTTGTTTTGTGGGATCTGGTGCGTGTCCTCTTGGGGTGGTATTGTGTATTCGGATAAGTTTTATTGGTTATTTGGTCTTTGAGGTTCACTGGTTGATGTGGGTTTTGGGGATTTACCTTCTTCTTTCTGATTGGAATTTTGACCTTTTTAAGGACTGTAGAGTTTCCAAGACTTTTTCATTTTAGTCTCTCTAAAGCTCCACAAGTTTGACTTTTTCAGTTTATTTTTCGTGCATGTGCTGAGAAAATGAAGTTCCCCCCTTAGAATCCGAAGGCTTGCAGTAGATTGGGGTTAAGCTTTCTCTTGTGTGTTTGTTTATTGAAAACATTGATCGGGGTCGCGTTTGGGAATTAGTTGCTTCACAATTCGTCTAAGGACCTTCTTGGTGACTCTATACTGGGGCTTTTACATTTGGTCGATCTTATTGTTGACTCATGAGATTTATTATCCTTTCCCCTCCTTTGGTTTAACTAGACAGTTCAAGTGATCGGAGGAGCAAATTCATTAACTAAATTGTTCAAGTTTGTTCTTCTAGCTGATTGTTGAGTTTTGAGCTGGACTGGAGGAGAAAATCCGAGTGTCTGATATCCTTATTATCCTCGAAATTGATTTAAAATAAGTGCGACACAGCTAAAATGTAAAGCACCTAATAATTACTTTATTGTTATGATACTTCTTTTCATGATAAGTTTTCTATATTTCAGTGATAATAACTGTTTCTTGATTTATACTATTTAAAAAGCAGCTTTGATCTCCCAAATCAGCCCGCCATTTGTTGTATAATGACATGCCTTGCTTAGCTACATTTCTCCAGTTAAATCACTAATTTAATCGTACATTTCCGTGTCAATAAGCAAGCTTCAGACTTCTGTTTCTTAGATTGGGTTTGCTCTTCTTGTGTCAAGAGAATGCCTCTGTCAACTTTACTAGTTTTTGTATTTCTGCTTCAAGCCTCCAATCATGCGGTTTTACTTGTGGACTCTGATAGCTAGATGGAGTGGTGCTTGGGACTTGGACATGGCTTTTAGCCTTCATCTTCTAATTTTTTCCCTAATTATTCAACTTCTTGGTTTATATTGCCAATTCTTTGGACATTATTTTGGGCAATTGCTTTTTGTGATGTTTATAGGAAGGGATAATTCTCAGACTGTACTTAGTTGAATGTCTTATGACCAGCTTTCAATTATTGATTGGATCTCTTATGTAAATCTGCTTTATATAGGTTGAATCCGAGTACCTCCCTCTTTATAGCAACTATGGCTTGGGTCTGACCACCTGGAGTCCTCTTGCATCTGGAGTGCTAACAGGAAAATACAAGAAAGGGGCCATACCACCAGACAGCCGGTTCGCATTGGAAAACTACAAAGTAAGTTTTAATTTGCTTTGAGATTTGCCCTTAGTCCCTTCTTGAATTGAATTAGATTTTCAGAGAAAAGCCGAAGTGCACTTTTAACAAGTCACTGAAGTGTTGGTCCTGTAAAATTGAGTGCGCGTGCGCATTCTGGAGATTTACTGCCATAATCTTTGGGGAAAGAGCAGGACACATCAGTTATCAGTTAATAAAACTTTTCCATCACATCAACATTGT
Source organism: Acacia acuminata (assembly GCA_019022655.1). Lineage (NCBI taxonomy): Eukaryota > Viridiplantae > Streptophyta > Magnoliopsida > Fabales > Fabaceae > Acacia > Acacia acuminata. The sequence continues at coordinate 1,355,883 of JAFJYI010000023.1, forward strand.
TATGGTTTCCCTTAATTTGTATCTTTCTGTCATATATGCTGACTATTATTTGTGTCCTATCTCCTAATCTTCTTAATTTGTTAATATAATATTCCTCTACATCATGTTCAATGCAGAGGGCTATTGGTGTTTGGATGAGACTCATTTGGATTTTATTAATGTTGTTTGTTCACAACTAGCTAAAAAATCTGCTTCTCTATAGTGTCTTGAATGGTTAGATCATGATCATGTTGTTATGCTCCCATTATTTAGAACATTAATCTCTTTTTCATGCTTTGCAGAATCTGGCAAATCGATCACTGGTTGATGATGTGCTCAAAAAGGTTGATGGGCTCAAACCAATAGCAGATGAACTGGGAGTGCCGTTAGCTCAACTTGCTATTGCGTGGTGTGCGGCAAATCCTAATGTTTCATCTGTTATTACTGGAGCTACAAAGGAATCTCAGGTTAGTCTAATTTTATTTCTCTTGTTGTCCTGGCCTTCCTTCCTTTCATTCCTACCAAGATTAAATAATCTGCCAGCCACTACCTCAATCATTCTTCATTAATAACCTTCTGCATGCGGGATTCTTTATTTCCTATGTTGCTTTCAAGCGTCTTGCATTCTTGACTTCCGTCCGGTGTTTATTCCACCATATTTCAATAGAAATGATTCTGTTGAAGTTAGATTTCAGAAGTGGCTTCGGTCATCTGAACTCTGAAGCATAGAGCTGATTTTAGTCATACCAAAACGCAGTTATGCTTGCTATTTTAACTTTCTAAAACTTACAATGAAGTCACTGAACTTTCACAAGAGGGCAAATCAGTCATATTGTCAATTTTATTTTATTTGTGTTAAGGGACTCATTTTCCACCTTAGATATTTCCATACTGACATGTTATCATTGGAGACAAATGGGATCTTGCCATGTGATTTTAGGTTGTTGATATGAGGAAAATAGACCTAAAGGACTTAGTTGCTCATTTTGAAATTTAAACCGGGCATTTTGCAATTTTTCAGTGTGTGTTTGAACTTATTAATTATTGGGAACTCTGAAGCAGAATAGAAATTATGCTGCAATTTGCTGATAAACTACAACAAATCATCAAAGACTATTATATTCTTATTGATTACTTGTGTAGTAGATGCTGTCCTAAAATGTCCTGTAATTGCATGTTAACCCACGTGTAAAATCTGTCTTTATCTAGATATTGCCAGTGCAAATTCTTTTTATATGTTGAATCAAGTGACTTGCAAATTATTGAGTACTAGTGGACATTTTTTGTTTCGAAAGAAGAAATTTCTGTAGATATAAACTGATGATTTTTCCCCCTTTGCTTAGATCCAAGAGAACATGAAAGCAATTGATGTCATTCCATTATTGACACCTGCGGTGATGGAGAAGATTGAAGCTGCTGTTCAAAGCAAACCAAAGCGCCCCGATTCATTCCGGTGAATTCACCATTTTCCTTCTGCCAGATCATGAATTTATCATCATCATCATCATCTCCAGATAGTGCTGTAGAGAAAATGCTTGTGCAAGTTATCTGTTGTGAATGTGTTGATCCCTTTCCGAGAGCGTTGTTGACATTCCATTTCTCTTGTGCTCTTTTGCTTCTTATCTTTACTCATCTGAGGGGTCAAGTTGTGATTTTACATTGCCGAACTGATATTTGGGGGCAGTATATTCCTGGAATTGCCCATATATGGCTGGATTGGATGTTCTCTATTATATTTTGTGTTTTGGGATGTATTACTAATTTACTATGAAGCTATAATAGACTGAGATTGACGTATTTTTACTTGGAAACTTGAGTGAGTACGGAAAAGCAAATACTTACCAAGTTAAAAAGTCTTGGTTAACCCTTTAGCTACAATAGTTGTCTGCGAAGACAGATTATTCCTATGTTCACAAAAAGATGTATCTGTCGTGGAACGAAGTGGATTTATAATACACAAGGAATTTTTTTCCATAACATGTTTTTGTGTAAAATATTTTTTATTAATTAATCGTATTTTTTAAATTTATTGAGGGTAATTTTGAGATTTTTCAAGGAACGATTAATCTTAATTAACTTAATTTATATAAAGTTGCTTAATAGAACTCATGAGCCCCACATATTTATAGAGGGCCAAACTCGTAATCTCAATCATTGGATCAGATGGGCCTTTGATCAAGAACGTGTTTGAAGAATGAGAATACATTCAAGGATGAGCCAAGATGCTCTCTGGCCAAGTGGGGAATTACAAAGTCGGTGATTCTCAGTGACTTCCTTTTGGTTTTGAGGGATTTGGTTGATCAAAATATATGGGATTTATTCCCCTTGCTATATAATCTGTTTTTAATTTTGTTCCTTGGCTTTTGCCATTTTTCATTTATTAAAAAAAGGAAAAAAGGACAAGCCAAGAACAGCTGGTCCGTGGGTTCAGAGGTTACGGATTTGCAAAATTCTCACAAATTAAGAGGTTTGAATCCTGACATAGTCACGGTGTTAAGGGAGGCATCCTAGAACTTGGGAAGTCCTGAATCCCTTATGGAGCAGGCTCAGGCACCCTGTCCGTAGATTATAGATGAATCCAACCTCTCTCCTATTTATATATATATATATATATATATATAAAAAATACATCCAAGAATGTTTCTCCATATTAGTGGTATATGATTATTTTTGTAGTTTATAATTTTCTTTTCCATACAGAATATTGGTCAATATGCGGAATAATTCTGTATAAGCAATGCAATCCCGCGTATTTGTATAGATCAAGTGGTCCATACAGGACAGTTTTTCCAAAATCGGTTAGCCGCCATCAACACATTAATGAACTTTCAGAGTAGGTCCTCTACAATTCGAATATTTCTAAAAATTCTATTTTCGCAATAATCCAGTGTCGGACTTTTTGTCCTCAAACCCCAACATTCACACAACGTGTATAGCTCCCCCAAGCAATGTCTTTCTTTTGAAAATAATAATAATAATAATAAATGACCTTGAGGAATGTTTTGGTACATAAAAAATGCATTTTAATACGTGACTTAAGATGCCTTCTACATCCTCTTAGTATTAACCCATCTAAACACATTTTTTATTGGATCACCCGATAGCCTGAGCCTAACCTATTTCAACTAGAGAATTTTGGTGAAGTTCGAATTACTTTAGATTGAGTTAGGCATGACCACGTAGAGCGGCAAAACTCTCCCACTTAGTATTTAATACAATTGCAATTTCAAAACTTAAACTTGAGATATTTAATAAAGCAGACACAAACCTTACGGAACTAAATGCTTAACGTGTCATATAAATGTATTATTAAGTACATGTTTTATGGGCATGCATACTTAGATATGATCATCTAACAATTTACCTGTAGTAATAATGTGTTCCCCCTAAAAAAATGAACTTATTATTATCATTACACAATTTGTTAATGGTGGTCAAATTTTGGTTTCATCAGTGACGTGTTCCCCTTGAAGAATGAATTTGTTATTCTCATTACTGAACATGTTAATCCCATTAAAGAACTTGTTATTCCCATTGTTAAACCCCATATATACTGTTCATCTTTTTCTTCCTCAAAACTCAGATACTGTACTTCGATCTTGTACCTCACCTCTCATTGTAAAGACAAGTTCTCAAACTGAGAACTTATCTTTTTCATTAGAAAACGTTTTTTTGAGTGCTTTTATCATATCCACAACCAAGCTACGAATTTGTCGCCCAAAATCTCTCACTCCAAATCAAACACCCAATTTTTTTTTTCAAACAAGGGTTATGAAAAACAGAGAAGGAGATTCCGAGAACTTATCGATAAGTATCTCTTAAGAAAAATCCCACCTTTTCGCACACTATTAAGCTAGATGAACAAATTAGAGAGAGAGAGAGAGAGAGTGTGTGTGTGTGTGTGTGTGTGATCACACCTTTTTGCACACTATTAAGCTAGATGAACAAATTAGAGAGAGAGAGAGAGAGTGTGTGTGTGTGTGTGTGTGTGTGTGTGTGTGTGTTTTTGCATTGCCATGATGGAAGAGAGGGAGAGGAGAGAGAAAAAAGAAGAGACGACATAATGATAAATTCATCAACATTTTAAAATAGGGTAAATGAGCAATTTTACACATGTGCTTTACCTCAGGGAGTGCCCAGCACCATGAGCTTTTTTGGGAACAATTTTACACATGTGGTTAGTTTTTGGGAGCAAAAGTCACATGGGGGGTTAGTTGACCAGACGGTCAACGTCCACTTGGATGGATATGAATAGTGACGTTGATGTGGATGATGATTTGGATTGACAAGAAGCCAAATAAGAAGGAAAATGCTAACTAGGATTCACAAGTTAATTAAAAATAATAATAATAATAATAACTTAAACACCCAAAATCTCATCGGGATCATTCACACTCACTGGGTTTCCACGATCAAATTGGGGAAAAGACTAAACCCTAAAATTTTCGACCATCCTTCATCATCTCCGACCACCGTTCTTCCCTCACCGGATGTTGCCTCCGTCGTCCGTCACCGACAATCATCTACAAAACAAGGTGAAAGATCTTCGACCACCGGATTGAAGTGAACGATTTGTGATTTGCGAGACGATTAGAGCGACGCCTTCTGATCGATGTTGGAGTGATTTTGCAAACGATTATAGCGACCGTGAGCTGCAAATGCAAGGCTATGAATTTCTATATTTAAGTTATTATCGTTCGCCTATCTCATTTCTTGTTTTTCGTTTTGAAATTTCGGGTATGCTTCTTGTATTTAACAACCTGTAAGCACAGTGGCGGTCTACGCATGTTGTATTTGTTTTTCTTTTTCCTTTTATCTGTGTTGTTCCTTCTCCTTCATTTAATCTAGACTCCAGAGTGACACTTTATGGTCTGCGGTAGTGATTGGCTCTATGAAATTTATTCAAAGTGTTTTTTTTTATACATGGAAGTCTGTAAAAGTGTTGTTCGATGTCTCTTCACGGCACTGAGTTTGTGATTTCACCTCCCCTTCTCTGTTTTCCGGAAATAACGATGGTGGTGAGGTGATTGTCGATGACGAACGACGTAGGCAAGGTCCGGTGAGGGAAGAACGGTGGTCGACGATGATGAACGACGGTGGTCAGAGATGATGAACAACGGTGGGAGAAAATTACGGTTTCTTGTTTTCCCAATTTGATCTTCTCTTTCTGCGTATGAAAGGAATCCCGATGGAGTATAGGTTTGGGTGTTTAAGTTATTGTTTTTATTTTTTAATTTACTTTCCACCTCATTCCAATCAGCATTTTCCTTGTTATTTGGCTTCTTGTCAGTCCAAATCATCGTCCACATCAGCGTCACTGTTCATGTCCATCCAAGTGGACATTGACTGTCTGGTCAACTAACCCCCATATGACTTTTGCTCCCAAAAACTAACTACATGTGTAAAATTGCTCCAAAAAAAGTTCATGGTGCTGGGTGCTCCCTAAGGCAAAACACATGTGTAAAATTGCTCCTTTACCCTTTAAAATATCAATTTGACCCTTGTCACTTTTATTTCCTTTATAAATTTTCACACACATTTGGGGGTTTTAAAATTTCATTTTATATTTATTCATCATTCTCCATAATTATTTTTGTACTCCCTTTAGTCCTAATTATAGGAACAGTAGGATTGGAGGTGGTAGTTTATAATTTTCTTATCCATACAAAATATTGGTCAATTTGCGGAATAATTTTTGTATAAGCAATGCAATCCCATGTATTTGAATAAACCAAGTGGTCCATACAGGACAGTTTTCCAAAATCGGTTAGCCGCCATCAACACATTAATGAACTTCCAGAGTAGTTCCTCTGCAATTCGAATATTTCCAAAAATTCTATTTTCGCAATCAATCGAGTGTCGGACTTTCTTGTCCTCAAAACCCAACATTCCCACAAAGCGTATAGCTCCCCCAAGCAATGTCTTTCTTTTGAAAAAAATAATAATAATAAACGACCTTGAGGAATGTTTTAGTATATAAATAATGTACATGAAATGTGTCCACATTTTAATAACAATAATTAAAAATTTATTATCAATCGTGTCCTCTGCATTCCTGCTATTGACCCACCTAAACGCATTTTTTTTTATTGGATCACCCGATGTTCTGAGCATAACCTTCTTCCATTGGAGAATTTTGGTGGAGTTCAAATTACTTTAGATTGAGTTCGGCATGCCAATGATGAAGAATGATATAGTTAGTTAAGGCATCTAATTTTAATTGGTTTGGATTTATTATTTGGTTGTCTTATGATTTTATAATGAATTTCATCCTAAAATAGAGGAGGTTGTTTTTTTAAAAAATATTTTTTGGCTTCATATTATATTTCTTTTATTAATACCATTTAAGTGTTAGTTTTGTGGATTGGTCTTATAAGAATTAATGTTTAGTAACACAAGAGGACAATATATATTCACCGTTGGTAATAAACGATCTATAATAAAATAACAAAAAGTGATATCTCTGAAAGTGATGCACCTTCAAAAAAAGCTTCTAAACTTCATAGAATTTTTAAACCTAAAAACATGCCCTACCACTGGTTTTGGGCATGACCACAAAAAGCGGCAAAACTCTCCCACTTGATATTCAGTACAATTGCAATTTCAAAACTTAACCTTGAGATATTTAATAAAGCTAGCACAACCTTTATCAATTTAACTAAATGCTTAGCGTGTCATATAAATGTACTGTTAAGAACATGTTTTATAGGCGTGCCTACTTAAATATGATCGTGTAACAATTTACCTGCAGTAGAGTGTAGTAGTAGGGCGGCTGGAACTTGACTGAGTTTTTATTTTCCAAATAAATCATTGTTGTATGAAGTTTATGAAACTAATTCATTTGTTAGCTTGCAGTTAGTGTACTGGCCGGCAATTGATTGAATACCTATATATATGATTAAATAATCACGGTTTGTCCAAAACAAATCTAAACTGGCCTTAACAACCATATATAGAATATATTCTTCCAATTAAATTTTACTTTTGACCTCTTCTTCGAATAAAGTGGGAAATTATGCCCTAGGGGCAAGTCATTGTACTTTAAACGTTTATGTTATTTAAAGTATTCTCCTTTAGTTATCATTTCATTTATATGTTTATAGTGATAACTGTATCCTTGGATATATCTTATAGATTATCCTAAATGTTCCTGGTCGGTCATCTACGTGGGAGCGAAGATGAAATAAGATCAGTATGACTTTGATAAGGTATGGAGATGCGAATCAAAGTCATAGGCACTTGTAAGAGTACAAGGCGCTGGACCGACCCACTATAAGAAAGCTGTATGGATTTAGTCATAAGCTTATCTCATGTATAACCGCATCACAACGCCCTATGACCTGAGATTATCATGGATTCCTACATGATGAGTCGCTGATCTTTGACCTAGTCAAAAGTCACATTTGACCGGGTAATGATAAAGGCTATGATCAAGATCAGTGGTTTTCATGCAAAGGAATGTGAATGGTCAATATAGAATTTGTCCCTCACATTTGTAGAGAGATAATACTGGGTCCCTCGATGAGTGAGTCTAAGAAATGTATGGTCATATTATGATAGAAAGGAGTTTCCATTTCAATTAGACTACTCAAGAATCGAGAAAGTAATGTCAAGAACAGGAAGTTGACATTATCCATACCTCATCCTTGACCACATTATCGTGTGCAAAATGGACGTGACATGGTTGTATGATAGGTTGTATCGTATCATCGATCCTCATATGAATTAGGTAGTTGCAATGTCTTGCTAGAGGCCGCTTGCGACTTGTGGGGCTGGTACAGTATTGGCCCACTGCCAATCTCATGTGGGCTTGCAGGGTCACACACAAGAATAGCCCAACACGAGGAATAATGTTTAGATTCATTGAATTTTAGATGTGTCTAAGATTTAGTTAATACAACATTTGGTCTAAGATGGATATATATATATATATATATATGTATTAAATTAAAATAATGATATTATTATTTATAGATAATAATGTTATTATATATAGATAATAATGTTATTATATAGTATTTAATTTATTTGATAAATTAAATAACTAAAATAAATAAAGATATCATATATCTGATTTAATTTGAATTGAGATATAGTATCTCGATTTAATTAAATAGACAGATATCATATCTCGATTTAATTTTCGAATAAGAGATATCATATATCGATTTAATTTAAATTGAGATATAGTATCTCGATTTAATTAAATAGACAGATATCATATCTCATATTTAATTTATAAAGATAAATTAAATCAACAAGCTTTTGATTTGGATTAAATGAATAGATTATATTAGATTTGTTGGACAAATTTAATTAATATATTAATCCAAATTCATTTTATCAAGATTGATTTTAGATTAATCTTGAATATTTTAATACGACCTAATTAGGGTTTGAGAAACTCTATTATATAATGAAGCTTTAGTCGTATTGAAATATGTGAGAGAGAGAGAGAGAGAGAGAGACAAGCCGCAAAAGAAATCCTAGACAAAAACGTGAGACACAAAGTAAGAAGGAGAGAGAGAGAGCGTGCCGTATGTGTTGAGAGTAGCACGTGGATACGTGTTGGAGGGGATTCGGTGTGGATCTAGAGGGAGTGGATTCGTACGGTCGGCTCCTAGAGATTGATCGATCAAGAAGGTGTTAGCCCACATGTTTGCAAAGGACGCATACAAGTTCGTATAGGTATGATTCGGTTCTTTTCTACCTTGATTTAAACGTCGTTGATAGATCCTCCGATGGGATTTATAAAAATTTTATAATTCCGCTGTGTGTATGGATCTCAACATAAAATTGATAACTACCAAACACGCACGAGATTATATATGTGTGTGTTTGGGCAATTTTTCTCGATCATTTAGCTGTGCCCCGCATCAAATTTAGTTATATGTGCTACACACTACTGTTTCTGATCTCACTTTTTAAAAAATTTGGTCTCGAAGTAGGTTGGTGTGGGAAAAAAAGCACAACAATTTTATAAAACGGCGATACATATACATATGTATAACTGCACATGATATACTTGTAAAACAAAATATTTTTGCAACACTAACTAGTAACTAGCTAATAAGAACAAGCCAAAAACAAATCATGATTTATCCTCTCATACTAATATATTATTTGAGATAAAAATCGAAAAAACTAATATTTTATGATAGTAAATGAATTTTTTCAAACGGTGTGTGTGTGTGGTTATATACTAATAAATTAAAAAGGATTTTCCCTATGGTTTTAAACTTTTGACGGCTGACAAGCTTGTTTTGAAGAAACATCCCCGAAATGTAGAAACAAGCAAAGGGTTGAGCATTAGACAGATCATAGTTATTTAAAATTGGTTCTTAAAAGTTAATTAAGATGAAAATGACAAGGTGGTTGTATAGATTCAATCTAAACAAAATACTACTTTAATATATTCTCCCTGAAACCCTCACCATTATCAGCGTAAGTTGCTGTAAGCTTCCTCTGTTCAAATCGTCATTAGTCTCTCTCACACGCAATCTTCCTTTCCACTCTTTAAACATTTATTACGTATAAAGCTTCTTTCGTATCTGCCATATATATAAAAACTCCAACACCTTATTACACTTAATTATCACCAAAACATTCATATCAAATCAAAACTATGATAATTTCTTGATGGGGAAGCAACAACTCTCACTGATTCTTATGAGACAATTCAAGGTCGCTGTGAAGAAGATGAGGTTGCTGTTAGCTCTGTACAGGCGAGTTCATTCTAGTGTCGTCCGAAGACGTCGTACAAGCTCCAAGTTATTAGAGAGATGGCGAAGCTTCTCTAATGGCGGAGCCATGGCGTTTCAATATGATTCTGAAAGCAGTACAATAAGAGGAAGGAGAAGGAGGAGTTACTATGATGGGTGGGACGAGGACGACGGCGAAGATGATATCGACCAAAGGGCGGAGAGTTACTATGATGGGTGGGACGAGGACGACGGCGAAGATGATATCGACCAAAGGGCGGAGAATTTTATAGCTAACTTTCACCATCAACTAAGCTTGGAGAGACAGATGGAGCTTAAGGTGTTGCTCAAGTAGTTCTGGTTTCGAGGATGATTACTATCGACCAGTGGATTATTTATATTACACTTTTTAACAATGAATAGGCTTCGATCAAGTTATTGTTTTTTGTTGGATGTGTGGCGTACTTAAAAGTTGGCCATTTTTTGTTTTCTCGTAGGGTGGTTATAAGCTGTGATTATAGCGCATGTTGTTAAACTCGAGTTGATTTTTTTTGCCAGTTCTAGTTTTTACGCTTTTACGTTTAAAAAACGAAGTCAAGTCGTGATAAACTTGTGCTAATTGTAAACTTGGTTAAATTCACGAATTTATACGAGTTTATCGTTTTTAGTTTATCGCCTTATAAAACGCGTTAACTTACTCTTAACCTTGTGTTAATTTCTTTTATTTAATTATGCTCGCGACTTTTTATAAAAATTTCTTTATAAAATATGATAAATGATGAATGTTGATAGATTTAATTTCAATTATTTGGATTTAAAATATATTTAAATCAAATTGTTGTCATTTTTATATTTTAATTATTTAATTATACACTAGTAATACCTATTTAATAATAAAAATGAATTCTTACAAATTTATGATTCGAGTTTATGTCACTATCATGAGTTTGGCAACCTTGATTATAGCTATAAAAGCTGTGATAATTGCTGTATATGTACAGTTGCATTACAGGTTAGGTTAAAATAATGTAACAATAACGCTATGGCTGCGTTATTTACTGTTCAGCCGGCAATTGATATTGAATATACATAAACTTTCATCTATGTTACTCTTCTCATCCTTAAGACATATTTGGAGTTCATTTTGATCTTAGATATAAGGCACAAGTTTTATATTTGTCAATATTTTTTTAATTTTACCTCTATTAATACTTCATCAACAATAATCAAAGAGGACAGAGAATGAGAGGATTAAAAAAAAAAAAAAAAAAAAGACTAACGTGTTTTAGAAAATATATATCATATTAACTAACTCTACTAACTTTGTTAATCTAATCAAATTAGATATCTATGCTATATATTACAGACCGGAGGGCTCACTGAGGTAGTAGTCATATTAATAGAGTTAGAACTTTGTAGAATTGAGTTCATTTAGATTCTAAATGTAGCAACTCAATCGACCATTCCCCCCTAAAATTTAATTTCTCTATTGATATTGCGGCACTTAAGGTTTTTTTTTTTTTATCATGGAAATAATATTAAATGCAAATGATTAAAAATGTATTTTAAGAAAACCCATATACATTTTTTTACAAATAATAATTACTTAAGTAATTTTTTTAATCGCTAATATTAGTTACCTAACTCATTTAGAAATAGCAGGAGTAGAATATTTTTATAACCGATCATTCAACAGCGAATAATGATGCAACAGGTGAGCTATTAATCGTGGTTTTCTGATAAATTTATAAAACGACCATATATATATGTGTGTGTAGTGTGAAATGTGCAATATCTGGTGGTCCAAAAAAATGGGCAATACCGAAAGCAACTATAACTTTATAACCAAATAATAATAATAATAAAAAGCAGCCATAACTTTAAAGAAATATCACGGAAAAAAACACAAATTAACGAAAGGGACTAGCATTGGGCAGATCATAATTAAAATTTGTTCTTTAAAGTTAAGACGAAAATGACAAGGTATATTAGTTGTTACTAGTTGTATATAACGAAACCCTCAGGGGATCGTCGCTGTGAGCTTCCTTTGTTCAAATCATCATGATATATATTAGCCGTTACACTACACGTAATCTTCATTTCTACTCTTGTGTATATACTTGGATTCTATAAAAAGCTCTCTTTTCTCTTCTGTTATGAAAACGTTCAATAAACCATACAGTTATCACCAAACTATTCATATTAAATTGTTCAAGTTTGTTCTTCTAGCTGATTGTTGAGATTTGAGCTGGAAGGAGGAGAAAATCCAAGTGTCTAATACCCTTTACTTACTATCCTTGAAATTGATTTAAAATAATTTAAAATAAGTGCGACACAGCTGAAATGTAAAGCACCTAATAATTACTTTATTGTTATGAACTTATGATACTTCTTTTCATGATAAGTCTTCTATATTTCAGTGATAATAATTGTTTCTTGATTTATACTATTTAAAAAGCAGCTTTGATCTCCCGAATCAGTCCGCCATCTGTTGTATAACGACATGCCTTGCATAGCTACATTTCTCCAGTTAAAAGGATATCCTTTTTGTTTTTCTGGCAGGGGCATCTGATTTCGAAATCTGCCTCTTGGGGATTTTTAAGCAAGAGAACTGTACTATATTATTAAATTACTAATTTAATCGTACATTTCCGTGTCAATAAGCAAGCTTCAGACTTCTGTTTCTTAGATTGGGTTTGCTCTTCTTGTGTCAAGAGAATGCCTCTGTCAACTTTACTAGTTTTTGTGTTTCTGCTTCAAGCCTCCACTCATGCGGTTTTACTTGTGGACTCTGATAGCAAGATGGAGTGGTGCTTGGGACTTGGACATGGCTTTTAGCCTTCATCTTCTAATTTTTTCCCTAATTATTCAACTTCTTGGTTTATATGCCAATTCTTTGGACACTATTTTGGGCAATTGCTTTTTGTGATGTTTATAGGAAGGGATAATTCTCAGACTGTACTTAGTTGAATTTCTTACGACCAGCTTTCAATTATTGATTGGATCTCTTATGTAAATCTGCTTTATATAGGTTGAATCCGAGTACCACCCTCTTTATAGCAACTATGGCTTGGGTCTGACCACTTGGAGTCCTCTTGCATCTGGAGTGCTAACAGGAAAATACAAGAAAGGGGCCATACCACCAGACAGCCGGTTCGCATTGGAAAACTACAAAGTAAGTTTTAATTTGCTTTGAGATTTTCCCCTAGTCCCTTCTTGAATTGAATTAGATGTTCAGAGAAAGGCCAAAGCACTTATAACAAGTCACTGAAGTGTTGGTCTTTTAAAATTAAGCGCGTGTGCGCATTCTGGAGATTTACTGCCATAATCTTTGGGGAAAGTGCAGGACACATCAGTTGTTAATAAAAATTTTCCATCACTTCAACATTGTTATGGTTTCCCTTAATTTGTATCTTTCTGTCATATATGCTGACTATTATTTATGTCCTATTTCCTAATCTTCTTAATTTTCTAATATAATATTCCTCTGCATCATGTTCAATGCAGAGGGCTATTGGTGTTTGGATGAGACTCATTTGGATTTTATTAATGCTGTTTGTTCACAACTAGCTAAAAAATCTTTTTCTCTATAGTGTCTTGAATGGTCAGATCATGATCATGCTGTTATGCTCCCATTATTTAGAGCATTAATCTATTTTTCATGCTTTGCAGAATCTGCCAAATCGATCACTGGTTGATGATGTGCTCAAAAAGGTCGATGGGCTCAAACCAATAGCAGATGAACTAGGAGTGCCATTAGCTCAACTTGCCATTGCTTGATGTTCTCTAATGTCGATCCACATGGCTATCTTCGATTGTAATGAAAACTCTTTCTCTTAATACCTCTCATTTGTTGGATGCTTACTAGGTGATGGCAAGGTTAAGATTTCATTTCCTTGGGTTTTCCTCTTTTAATAAAATGGTGGTTTTTGGAATTAGGTTGAAAATAGGATAAACAATATTGGGAACTTACCTTTTCTTGAATTGGCGTCTTGTTTTTCTCTCTAGAAAAACGTACAATAAAAGGGGCACCTAAAAATCAGCACTTTATAAGAGTTTAACCCTAATTTAAGTATTTACAAGAAAAACTCAATCCAAACTTGGGTAAAAAAATCCAAATCATAATAAATTTAATTCATATCTTGATTGATTCATTGAGAATTTAGGATGATGAATTTGATTAATTAATTGAATCAATCATTTAAGATGATGGATCACATTTAGTTTTTGATTGATTGATTGAGTCAATTATTTAAGATGATGTATCACATTTATTTCTTGATTGATTGATTGATGAGTCAATCGTTTAAGATGACGAATCATGTCCATATATTGATTGATTGAATAACAATTTAAGATGATGGATTACATTCATCTCTTAAACTAAAATTCAAAATCATTTTTAATTTGCTCTTTATTTATTATTTATTATTTATTATTTCTTACCTTCATCAATCTTTATTTATATATATATATATATATATTAGGATAATTTTGAATTATGTAATATATATATATATATATTACATAATTCAAAATTATCTTTTCCAACCTAACCTTTGAATTATAATTCAAATTTAAATTTCAAACTTAAATTCAAAATTTGATTTCCAAATTCAACTCCCTATTGGGTCTTCTAACACATGCAATTGAGCCCTTTTGTGGAGAAACTGATTTCCACTGGGGATATCATATAGGATATCATTTTCTCCTTATTAGGTTTGGAGTCCTACTCCAATCCAGTTACACCTTTACTCTTAATAAAGTTCAATAACAATTATTGAACCAAGTTTTCTAATTTTAAGCAATCAGGAATAACCTTTGTATATGATTCATTAGGCCTAATTAGTTATTGACATAAATAAACTTGAACCAATTAAAACTCCTTTAATGAGCCCAATTTATTTAATGACCTCATAAGACATTAGCAATGCTCTACGGCCCCAGAACTAATTGAGTTGATCAAATGATCTACCTTTCATATTTGGATACCCTGTAGGCATCATCCCTCACATCGTCATTCACATTTAGTCGAGATCAAAGATAGAGTACCATATCTCTTAATTGACTAAATGTAGCTGATTCACAAAAATAAAAATATTCTTATATTAACTTTATGATGGATTATGGCTCTTCATGATCACTTGCTATGCATACAGACTCCCGACTTAATTAGAAGCTATCCAAGCTCTACCAGTCTTGTGAATGACTAATCCCTTATACAGTCCTCTCGACATGTCCATCTATACTCATATATTCGAGTTATACCTAAGAGTACACTCATATATTCGAGTTATACCTAAGAGTACATATTCGAGTTATACCTAAGAGTACATATTCGAGTTATACCTAAGAGTACACTCATATATTTGAGTTATACCTAAGAGTACACTGTTCTCCCATTTTTTAGGTAAGTAGAGTTATATAGTCAAAGTATAACCCCATGATATAGTATTCGATGATATCCTTAAGTCCAGGACGATCCACACTACCAAACGATGAGAGACTTTACATATCCAATGATACTTTTTATAATGAATCTTTGTGGAATCTCTCAACAGGTCTGTTCGGTGTTATCTGTTTTCCAGCAGATCTACCTATGACATTAGCTAAGGCGTCACCATGTTTGTATTTCATGAGATCCTTACCTTATATCTTATACATTTAGATGATGTTGTACTAGTCTTATTGAGATTATCAATGCACTTTCTTGGTGATTCAAGACTAGGAATAAGTTTTAGGCAAAGATATCCAGTGTTCTTAACTCCTCATGATCATGATCTCTATCATTGATCTTTAAGATTAACACATATTCTATTCCTAGGATTTTATCTTCAAACACATATTTACCTTAAAATAAAGGCGAGACACAAATATGATAAAGATAAAATTAAATGTGTTCATTTATTAATAATAAAATACTACAACGTAGAAATAATGTTAATCTGTTCTTACATATTGTCTTTAGAACACCTAAATATTAATTCCAACCGTTACCTTGATCATTCTTCATTAATAACCTTCTGCATGCGGGATTCTCTATTTCTTATGTTGCTTTTAAGCTCGTTGCATTCTTCACTTCCATCCCGTGTTTATTCCACCTTATTTCAATCAAAATGATTCTGTTGAAGTTAGATTTCAGAAATGGCTTCGGGCATCTGAAGTCTGAAGCATAGAGCTGATTTTAGTCATACCAAAACGCAGTTATGCTTGCTATTTTTTACCTTCTAAAACAGTAAAACTTACAATTAAGTCGCTGAACTTTCACAAGAGGACAAATCGGTCATCTTGTCAATTTTATTTTATTGGTGTTAAGGGACTCATTTTCCACCTCAGATATTTCCATATGACGTGTTATCATCAGAGACAAATCGGATCTTGCCATGTGATTTTAGGTTGTTGATATGAGGAAAATAGACCTAAAGGACTTAGTTGCTCGTTTTGAAATTTAAACCGGGCATTTTGCAATTTTTCAGTTTGTGTTTGAACTTGTTAATTATTGGGAACTTTGTAGCAGAATAGAAATTATGCTGCAATTTGCAGATAAACTACAACAAATCATCATAGACTGTTATATTCTTATTGATTACTTGTGTAGTAGATGATGTCCTAAAATGTCCTGTAATTGCATGTTAACCCATGTGTACAGTCTGTCTTTATCTAGAGATTGCTAGTACAAATTCTTTTTATATGTTGAATCAAGTGACTTGCAAATTATTGAGTACCCGTGGAGACTTTTTGCTTCTAAAGAAGAAATTTCTATCATATAAACTGATGATTTTTTATCCCTTTGCTTAGATCCAAGAGAACATGAAAGCAATTGATGTCATTCCATTATTGACACCTGCGGTGATGGAGAAGATTGAAGCTGCTGTTCAAAGCAAACCAAAACGCCCCGATTCATTCCGGTGAATTCACCATTTTCCTTCTGCCAGATCATGAATTTATCATCATCATCTCCAGATGGTACTGTAGAGAAAAAGCTTGTGCAAGTTATCTGTTGTGAATGATGTGATCCCTTTCCGAGAGAGTTGTTGACATTCCATTTCTTTTGTGCTCTTTTACTTTTATCGTTACTCATCTGAGGGGTCAAGTTGTGATTTTACATTGGCGAACCGATATTGGGGGCAGTATATTCCTGGAACTGGTGTTTATGTCTATTAATCTTGCCCACATATGGCTGGATTGGATGTTCTCTATTATATTTTGTGTTTTGAGATGTATTACGTACTAATTTACTATGAAGCTATAATAGACTGAGATTGACGTATTTTTACTTGGAAACTTAAGTGAATATGGAAAAGCAAATACTTACCAAGTTAAAAAGTTCCTCCCTCCAACTTGGTCCTGGTTAACCCTTTAGCTACAATAGTTGTCTGCGAAGACAGCTTATTCCTATGTTCACAAAAAGATGTATCTGTCGTGGAACGAAGTGGATTTATAATACAGAAGGAATTTTTTCCATAAGATGTTTTTGTGTAAAATATTTTTTATTAAGTAATCGTATTTTTTAAATTTATTGAGGGTAATTTTGAGATTTTACAAGGAACGATTAATCTTAATTAACTTAATTTACATAAAGTAGCTTAATAGAACTCATGCGCCCAACATATTTATAAGAGTTAAGATGTAAAAATGCATATGTGTTTGATATATTCCAAGGAGAGTCCAATACCAACTACTTTTCTTAGGTGCAATAGCAAGGGCGACCCAGAAATTTGTGGGAGGGGGGCACTATTGGTGGGGGGGTGCGGGGGTTGCGGGGCGTCCCGAAAATTTGTTTTTCACTTGTCATAAAAAGCACAACAAATAATACAGGATTCAAAAGATTTTCACTTATCATCAGTTGTAAGTTTAATCATCATCAAAAAGAAAAAGAGTAAGTGTTAGCCATAAAATGCCCATAGCAGAAAATTAACAAACTACATGCTCCAAGCAATTTTTCTCTTAACCTATTTAAGAGGTGTGAATGTCCCAACAGATTATATTTCTTAATTAATTTGCTAATGAAGGTGCAACTTCTAATATTATATAGGTGTGTGTAAACAGATAGAGTAATAGGATTCTTATTCTCCAACAGCGAATGAGTCAATGAGCAAATAATTTTTTTTTTTTTTAAAAAAAAACCAAAAAAAAAAATCAAGGGGGGGAGGCACGTGCCCCCCTTGTGAGCCCTTGTGACATACGTGGGTCCGCCCTTGTGCAATAGTGTACACATGGTTATAAATTAAATGTAAAAATAACGTTTGATCGTTAAATTTGACTTTGACTATTAAGTTTAAGTTTTTTTTGCTGACTGGATGATGACGTGACTTTCAAATGTGTACAGATACACATGTGGTTTGGCTTTTTTACCAATTTCCCCCTTATTAAATAACTATTTAACTAAATGTCTCTGTTTGGAAACTATTTAAGCATCTGCCTCTGTTTAGTCGACTGCGCTCTTATGTAGTCGACTAAAACGCGGGGGCACAATTTTTTTTTAAAAATCCCTGCGATTTAGTCGATTAAGCCTCAGTTCTTAGTCGACTAAAACGCGGGGCATATTTTTTTAAAAAAATCCCCGCGATTTAGTTGACTAAGCCATAGTGCTTAGTCGACCAAACCAGTCCAGAGGGGTTTTTTAAAAACCCTAATCGCGACATTTGAGCCCTAATCGACTAAGGAGCCACCTAAACCTCTCCCCCTCTGTTTTTTTCACCAAATCCTTGTTGAATCTGTTGGTTGGTAGTGAAGGAAACTTCATTCTAGTGTCATTTGCGTCGATTTTGGTATGTTCTCATCTCCATTTCGAATTTTCCACCGTTGTTCTTGCGAGGTTTAGTCAGATTTAATTTATATTACAAAAGTATTCCTATAATTAGAATTAGGGGAATACTATCTTACAATTCCTATAATTAGGACTAGAGATAGTATAATTTATAAATGAACAAGGTTGAATGGAAAAACATAATATTTAAAAATGAGGTAAATGAAATCATGGAGGACAGTCTCATTATATGGATTTAAAATCAAATCAAAGAAGGCAGTCTAATTATTTAGAGGTTAAATAATATCAAATAATAGTTTTGGCTTTTGGAATCTTAAGCAGCAGGATTAATAATCTAATAATAAATTAAATCTTAATGTGTAAATAATTATTAAATAACACCTAAAAAACTAATTAATTACACCTAGATTATTTAAGATAAAATATTAATAAAATAAAACATTTTTAAAAAACAGAGGGGCTACTGAACCTCGTAAGAATAATGGTGGAAATTCGAAATGGAGATGAGAACATACCGAAATCAACGCAAATGATGACACTGGAATGAAGTTTCCTTCGCTACCCACCAACGGATTCAACAAGGATTTGGTGAAAAAAACATAGGGGGAGAGGTTTAGGCGGCTTCCTTAGTCAATTAGGGTTCAAATGCCGCGATTGAGGTTTTTAAAAAACCCTTCTGGACTGGTTTAGTCGACTAAACAACGTAGCTTAGTCGACTAAATCGCGAGGATTTTTAAAAAAAATATGTCCTGCGTTTTTAGTCGACTAATAGCGAGGCTTAGTCGACTAAATCGCGAGGATTTTTTTAAAAAAATTGTGTCCGCGTTTTTAGTCGACTACATGAATAAAGACATTTTCGACTAAATAGGCAGACGCTTAAATAGTTTCAGGGGCATTTTGTTAAATAGTTATTTAATAAGGGGCAAATTGATAATAAATAAATAAATAAAAAGCCCTTGTGGTTTGGCAAAAAGAGCATCCAACATCAAATTCATTTTTAAATTTAATAATTTTATTTCAATTAAAGGAAAATTATTATTTTTCTATATATAATTCTTGGAAGGCCAAACTTTTTATTCCCCATAATTTATTTTATGCTTTTTTTTTTTTTGTAAAATCCTTATTAAATTTTATAATTAATATTAATAAAAGAGTATTTATGCATTTGAAATTTGATATTATAAATACTATATTTAATAAAAATAATTTTAATTTTTTGATCAACAAATTAATCCAGAAATTATTTAAATAATTTTTCAATCAAAACTAAACGATATTATTTAATTTTTGAAATTAAATGAATTATTTTTTTTAATAAAATTAATTAACTATTTCTTAAAATATTTATTTTTCAAAAAATTAAAGTAAAAATTATTTATAATATCAAATTTCAAATGCATAAATACTTATTTATCAATTATTAATTACAAAATTTAATAAGATTTTTTTTTTTAAAAAAGGAAATAAAATTTTTACCTTTTTTTTCCATTAAATAAATTCTTCTTCTTAAAATGATGAATAAGGAGAAAAAATTTGGCCTCCTAGGAATTATACCTACGAAATAATAAGTTTTCTTTATTTGAAATGAAATTATTAAATTAAAAAAAAAGTACTTGGTATTGAACACTCTTTTGGCCAAACCATATGTGTATTTTTGAGATCTGGATTCTCTTAGAATTCCATCTCTCCTCATTTCTAGTATCTTTTATCTTAATCGTCCAAAAATTGATTTAAATGTCTAGAGAGAGACATATCATCTATTTCAAAAAATTGCATGCTGTAAAAACTACAGCACGCAGTAAATATGAAAATTTTAAAAGTAGATGACGTGTTTCTTTCTGAACGTTTGGATCAATTTTTAAACGGTTAAGATGAAAAGATACTGAGACATGAGGAGAGGAGATTCTGAGATAATAATCTTCCGTATTTTTGCACATTTGAAAGTCATGTCATCGTACAGTTAGCAAAAAAAAGTCAAACTTAACGTCAAATGGTATTTTTATACTTAATTTGTAATCACGTGAGTATTTTTGTACCTAAAAAAAGCACTTGGCGTTAGACGGTCCTTGGGATAAAGCACATGTGCTTTTTGCACCTTAACCCATTTATAAAGGGCCAAACTCGTAATCTCAATCATTGGATCAGATGGCCCTTGATCAAGAATGTGTTTGAAGAATAAGAATACATTCAGGATCCGTGGTTTAGCAGTTATGGATTTGGAAACTCTCGTAGATTGAGAGGGTTTGAATCCTGACACCGTCACGGTGTTGGAGAAGGCATCCCAGAGCTTGGGAAGTAGGAATAAATCATGCTGAGATGGAGACATACATATGTACTCTTAGTCTTGAATCCCCAATGAAAAAGGCTCAAACGCCCTATCTTTGGATTGTATATGAACCCAACCCCTCTACTAATATATATATATATATATATATATATAAAAGAATACATCCAAGAATTTTGCTCCATGGTATATAATTATTTTTTTAGTTTATAATTTTCTTTTCCAAACAAAATATTGGTCAATATATATGCGGAATAATTCTTGTATAAGCAATGCAATCCTATGTATTTGTATAAACCAAGTGGTCCATACAGGACAGTTTTCAAAATCGGTTAGCCGCCATCAACACATTAATGAACTTTCAGAGTAGTTCCTCTACAATTCGAATATTTCAAAAATTCTATTTTCGCAATCGATCGAATGTCGGACTTTCTTGTCCTCAAAACACAATATTCACAGAACGGGTATAGCTCCCCCAAGCAATGTCTTTCTTTTGAAAATAATAATAATAATAAATGACTTTGAGGAATGTTTTAGTATATAAATAATATAATGTAAATGAAATGTGTCCACAATTTAATAACAATAATTTAAAAATTACCATCAATCGCGACTTAAGATATCTTCTATATTCCTACTATTGACCCACCTAAACGCATTTTTTTTCGGTGAAGTTCAAATTACGTTAGATTGAGTTGGGCATGACCACAAAGAGCAGCAAAACTCTTCCACCAGGTATTTAATATAATTGCAATTTCAAAACTTAAACTTGAGATATTTAATAAAGCTGGCACAACCTTTATCAATTGAACTAAATGCTTAGCGCGTCATATAAATGTATTCTTAAGAACATTTTTTATAGGCATGGCTACTTAGATACGATCATGTAACAATTTACCTGCAGTATAGTGTAGTAGTAGGGTGGCTGAAATTTGACTGAGATTTTAATTTCCAAATAAAATTTACATTTTGGGATATCATTATTATCAATCATGTTCGATTGAGTATGACGCCATTGACGCGCTGGTCTGAGTTGAACTGACTCTTTATCACTGTTATATGAAGTATATGTAACTGATTCATTTGTTAAATTGCAGTTAGTGTACTGGCTGGCAATTGATTACATGCATTGATACATACACACACATATATATATATGTGAGATTAATTAATCACGATTTGTCCAAAATAAATCTAAACTGGCCTTAACAACCATATATAGAATATATTCTTCCAGTTAAGTTTTATTTTTTGACCTCTTCTTCGAATAAAGTTGATCATTACGAAACACGCACGCGAATATATATATATATATATATATATATATATATATATATATGGTATATATGGGCAATTTTCCAGATCATTTCGCTGTGCCCCGCATCAAATTTAGTTATATGTGCTACACATTGTTTCTGATCACTTTTTAAAAAATCTGGTCTCGAAGTAGGTGGTGTGAAAATAAACACAACAATTTTATAAAACGGCCATATATACATTTCTTATAACTACACATGATATACTTGTAAAACAAAATATTTTTGCAATACTAACTAGTAACTAATAAGAACGTACAAACCAAAGACAAAGCATGAATTATCCTCCCATGCTAATATATTATTTGATTTGTTTTGGGGAGCGTTCAAGACCACCAAGTTTGAAAAAAAGAAAATACACACGACGTACGTTTGGGGCGCCAACACCACGGCGGCTATTAGTCAACAGTTAGTTGACCGTCAACTTGGATGGAATGCTGACGTGGACTGACACGTTGACATGGACGGCAACGTGGACGTTGATGTGGACATTGGCGTGGAATAAAAAAAAAAATTCACAAAAATAGGAAAAATTAGAAAAAAGTTTCAAAAAATTCAATTTTTTTTTTAATAATTAAAAAAATTATAAAAAAATATAAAAAAAAAATGAGAAAAAATATAAAAAATGAGGAAAAAATTAAAATAATTAGAAAAAAAATTAAAATAACTTTCAAAAAATTAAAATAATTATAAAAAATTATAAAATAACTTTAAAATAATTAAAATGATTAAAAAAAATATATACTCCCTCGGTCCTATTTATAAGATAACATTTGAGAGTTTATTTTGATCCTAATTATAATACAACGTTCTAATTTTTGTCAATTTCTTCCTACAAGAATCCTATTGATATAAATGAGGGATTATGTGATTTCAGTCAACTACCTTATTGATTTCACATAATTCCTCATTTATATCAATAGGCTTCTTGTAGGAAGAAATTGACAAAAATTAACGTTGTATTATAATTAGGACAAAACAAACTCTCAAATGTTGTCTTACAATTAGGACCGGGGAGGAGTATATAATAAAGGGCAACCGATTGCCGCCGATGGCCGGCTGTAGGGTGGTCGGTGGTGGGGCCTATTAGCGGGAGTATTTTAATTTTTTCTAATTATTTTAATTTTTTTTTTATTTTAATTTTTTTTTTTTTTTTCCTCATTTTTTGAATTTTTTTTTTTTTTAAAAAAAAATTTCTAATTATTTTAATTTTTTGAAAAAAAAATTTCTACTTTTTTGAATTTTTTTCCTTTTTTTGAATTTTTTTTCCTACTTTTTTTATTTTTTCCCTTTTTTTTTTTTTTTGAATTTTTTTTCCACGTCAACGTCGCCACGTCGTCATTCCATCCAATCGCATTCCATCCAAGTTGACGGTCAACTAACTAACGGTTGACTAACTAACGTAGCGGGCGCTCCCAAAACGTAACGTCGTGTGTACTTTTACTCCTTTTCAAACTTGGTGGTCTTTGAGCGCTCCCAAAGCAAACTTTGTGTGTAAAATTGCACTTTCGCCCTAAAAAAAAAATACTCAGAAATATGATTGTAAATGAAATTTTTTCAATGTGTGTGTATAAAGTTATATACTAATAGATTAAAAAGTACTACTTAAGTTCCTAATTATAAGTCTCGGGTTGACTTTTTTGAGAGATTTAGGAAACAAAATAAGTTGCTTAATCATATCATATATGTCTTATTTACTTAGATTATATATTATTTTATTAATCAAACTAATTAGATTAGATAAAAACATAAAAATAAAAATATTCTAAAGTCATTTACCACTCTAATACTATTTATAAGCCCATTTTGACAAAAAAAATTTGGTCCTATTTATAAGTCGAGTTTCATGTAATAAATGAGATTATAACAATTTTACCCATATTAATTGTACTCATGAAGGTAGAGAGAGAGAAGAAATAGTTGAAAAATATCCTAATATAAAATGAGGGCAAATTTGAAAATTTACCTCATAATCATTGAGTTAACTACCCTTCTTGGTATGTAAAATTTGGTTAAAATAGACTTATAAATAAGATTAGAATGGTAATTAATTTCCTTAATTTTTTAAAAAAGTCAACTTTATCTTATAATTACGTGTGGAGGGAGTATTTTCCTATGGTTATAAACTTTTGACGGCTGACAAGCTTGTTTTGAAGAAGCATCCCCGAAATGTAGAATCAAGCAAAGGGTTGAGCATTAGACAGATCATAGTTATTTAAAGTTGGTTCTTAAAAGTTAATTAAGATGAAAATGACAAGGTGGTTGTATAGATTCAATCTAAACATAATACTACTTTAATATATTCTCCCTGAAACCCTCACCATTATCAGCGTAAGTTGCTGTAAGCTTCGTCTGTTCAAATCATCGTTAGTCGCTCTCACACGCAATCTTCCTTTCCACTCTTTAAACATTTATTACGTATGAAGCTTCTTTCATCTCTGCTACATATATAAAAACTCCAACACCTTACACTTAATTATCACCAAAACATTCATATGAAATCAAAACTTTGATCATTTCTTAATGGGGAAGCAACAACTCTCACTGATTCTTCTAAGACAATTCAAGGTGGCTGTGAAGAAGATGAGGTTGCTGTTAGCTCTGTACAGGCGAGTCCATTCTAGCGTCGTCCGACGACGTCGTACGAGCTCGAAGTTATTACAGAGATGGCGAAGATTTTCAAATGGCGGAGCCATGGCGTTCCAATATGATTCTGAAAGCAGTACAAGAGGAAGGAGAAGGAGGAGTTACTATGATGAGTGGGACGAGGACGACGGCGAAGATGATATCAACCAGAGGGCAGAGAATTTTATAGCTAACTTTCGCCATCAACTAAGCTTGGAGAGACAGATGGAGCAAAGGTGTTGCTCAAGTAGTTCTGGTTTTGAGGATGATTATTATCGACCCGTGGATTAATTATATTACACTTTTTTACAACGAATAGGCTTCGATCAATGTTACGTTTTTGTTGGCTGTGTGGCATACTTAAAAGTTGGCAATTTTTTTGTTTTCTCGTAGGGTGGTCATTATAAGTTTTGATTATATATAGCTATAAGCTGTGATAATTGCAATTATGTACAGTTGCATTACAGGTTAGATTAAAATAATTTAACAATAATGCTATGGCTGCCTTATCTACTATTCAGCCGGCAAAATTGATATTGAATATACATAAACTTTCATCTATGTTACTACTCTCATGCATCCTCAATATAAGATATATTTAGGGAGTTGATTTTGATCCCATATATAAGACATAAGTTTTATATTTGTTAATCTTTTTTTAATTTACTTTTATTGATACTCCGTTAATAATAATTAAAAAAAATGACTAAAGTATTTTAGAAAATACATATTATATTAACTAATTCAACTAACTTTTTTAATTTAATCAAATTAGATAACTATATCTTATATTAAGAATCAGATGGCTCACTAAAGTAGTCATATTAGTATTAATAGAGTTAGAACTTTGTAGAATGGAGTTTATATATTTAGACCCAAAATGTTGCAACTCAATCGACCTTTTCTCCCCTAGCTAAAATTTTCTCTATTGATATTGCACTTAAGGTTTTTTTTTTTTTTTATCATGGAAATAATTTTAAATGCAAATGATTAAAAATGTATCTTAAGAAAACCAATACACATTTTTTTTATAAATGATTACTTAACTAATTTTTTTAATGGCTAATATTAGTTGCCAATCTCATTTAGGAATAGGGGGAGTAGATTATTTTAAAACCTATCATTCAACAGCGAATAATGATGCAACAGGTGAGCTATTAATCGTGGTTTTCCGATAAAAACCAACTTAAATCTAATATGAACATCAATTAACAATCACTCCTGGAATATATATATTCTTGGAATAAAGTTGATTCTTGCGAGACTTGCCAATATATAATTGTTCTCGGTATTGTGAAAAAAGTCATCTTAAGATAAATTTATAAAACGACCATATAGTGTAAAATGTGCAATATCTGGTGGGCCAAAAGATGGGCAATATATTGAAAGCAACTATAACTTTATAACCAAAAAATAATAAAAGAAAGCAGCTATAACTTTAAAGAAAAGAAAGAAAGGAAAAAAAGATCAGAAAGAGAACCACGAAAAACTGTTTTATAAATAAGTCTGGGTGCGTAAAAAAACACAAATTAACGAAAGGGACCGGCATTGGGCAGATCATAATTAAAATTTGTCCTTTAAAGTTAAGATGAAAATGACAAGATATATTAGTTGTTGTTAGTATGCATAGAACGAAACCCTCATGGTCATGGGGATGAAGTCGCTGTGAGCTTCCTTTGTTCAAATCATCATCATATATATTAGCCGTTACACTACACGCAATCTTCTTTTCTATACTCTTGTATATATACTTGGATTCTATAACAAGCTCTCTTTTCTTTTTGTTATGAAAATTGTTCTGTTTAGATTGACAGAGGTGTCTAGTTCATTGAATTAGTATGTTAATTTAGGATCGGATAGCTCTTTCCTAGGTGTCTATAGATCAGATACCTATGAGTGGTAGATTACTATATATGAATAGGCGTTAGCCAAAAGGGATGATATGTATACATAGTGACAACAGTATAGTAATTGGGAGAGATCAAATACTCATTTGCCTCTTATTTATAAAGTTTACCTGTAAGATTAGAGTTTGGACTTATGAGCCTTTTTACCTTTAAGCCTAAGTGATGTGTTGCCGTACCTGTGTTATGTAGATTGCCCCTTATTAGGCCATACATTAAATGGGCATTATATATGAATCCATAACAAAAACCTTCAACAATTAAACCATACCGTTATCACCAAACTATATTCATCATATCAAACCTTTCTTCCTCATTACGTGTGTGTGTTGTGTGTTTCAACATCAAGTAATGTTAGTAAGTTTTGTACAAGGCGATTTCATTCAAGTACGGATCAGGAGTCATGTGAAGTTAATTCCATGGTTCTGAAAGAAGCAGAAGAGGAAAAAGAAGAAGAAGGAGTTACTATCCTGGGTGGACGAATGGATCGAAGAATTTCATTGCTAACTTTCGTCGTCAGCTAAGCTTGGAGACACAAATGGAGCTAACGGTCTTACTCAAGTTTTGGTTTCAGCCGGCGGTGATCGTGATGCATGAATCATGATCACTGACCACCAGTCGTATGGAGGATTAATATTCTTGTTATATTGTTTTTCTTGTTGGATTTGCCTTATACTTGAAGCTAGAAAATTTTAATTAGATTAATTAAGTTGCTTGAGTTAATTAATATGAAATATATTTTTTAAAATACTCTATAGTAATCTTCCTTAATCACTTCTTCCCCATACTCTTTAATTATTATTGAGGAGATCAACGGGGTACGTTGCGGTAGGAAAGGATCCATAAATCTGAAAACTATATTTTATAATAATTAAAATTAAAATCAACCTTTTAAATATGTTATATATTAATAAAGATATGAGAGGGTAATTCCTTTTAATTTTCTTAACACCAAATAAGTTACATTTTTGTTTAAAAAATACCCGGAAAAAAGCATCAGCTGAAATCATACTTTCTTTTTTAAAAAAAAAAAATCAAGTTATACCAATATTCTTAGATAGTATAACTGTCACTGTCGGATTTAATTCATATTTTATCTCCACTTTTACGGCTTTTTCACTCATTTTCATGAAAAAGGGTTGTGATTTTGAATTTATATTAAGAAATTAAGAAACCATCTTTAAAAGTCAAAAAATTTGGCGCAAACGCCTCGTTTGCCGGGGCGGGAAAGAGAAAGAGGGAAGCACAAAACAAGAATCAATCAAGAATCAACATGGAGTTTGGATTTTTTTTAATTGGGGTCTGAACGTTTAGGTTAGACTTGAGACCATTAGATTCTGCAGTGTTTATGGTGCACTATTTTAAGCAAATGTCGTTCTCCGACGTATCCGTTTCCGTTCGAACTCCGCGACTCATGGAACGTTTTCCTCTCGCTCTCTCCCTTCCTCTCAAATGTTGCCTGGCCAACAAATCTGTTTTCTGGTTTCACCAAAACCCGAACTACCCGAACTCCATTTTCTTTTCTTTTCGGTTCTTCATGGGTTCCCTCGATTCTCAACTCCTCCATTTACGCAGCAATCTCCCCAGTATATGTTTCATGCTGTCAGCTAATCTCTGCACATTCAAGCAGGTACCGAATTCTGTATATCAATGTCTTTCGGCATATAGCTTTCGACCCCCATTTGATTCATTGACACCAGTTTCTTATACCTTTGTTCCTGTTGGTCTGACTTTGCTCTTATTGTTAGAAAAGAATGTAGCTTTTGAAATTGGGTATTTTTTTATTCCATTCTCTTCATTTTGTATCTTATAGACATTGTGCCTCTTTTGCAGAGCTCACATTCGTAAGTTCCTTTATGGAACTAACGTGTAAATCATTGCATGGGGTTCCTCTTCGGATTTTTAACGGTGGCCAAATATAATCAGCTTAGTTTATCTGCTGACTCATTTTATTGAGGGATTACATGGTCATGTCATCTCTTGAATATACCTATGAAGACAGGTGTTGAGGTGGTTGTGCTTAGTTTATAACCATTGTTATATCCGCGAGATCAGCTTTGAAGCTACAGGGAGAAGGATTTATTTGTATGAATTTGAGATTCAAGTGAGTAATCTACATTTGAGGAATCACATAGGCACTGGTCGAATATGTGCGGGCACTTAGAACTCAAAATGCTTTAGAGCAAATGATGGTTATGTGGAGCTAGCTATAATTATTCTGCCACCATGAATAGTGAGGCTCCAGGCACTCCAGACCAATGGCTTAAAGGTTCAAATGATAGAATCCTTTTAGACAGCAATGAAGACAATATATGTTCGCAGACAGGTGAAGAATTTTCAACTGATTTCTATCGTGATCGGTTTGGTTCAAGGAGACTTAATGTTGTTGGCCTAAGGAGAATAGATTCTGATAGTAACTCGGATTTGTCAGATGCGGGTGCAACAGCAGGACACGTTGCTGAGCCTGAAAGCAGGGCATATCCTAACAATTTGAACAAGTTCCAGTGGGAACATGGTAGTATTGGACAACGATCTGGTAAATTTACTGAAGAAGTTTATTTGGATACAATTTCTTCAGGACCAACTGCTCCACCCGTTTATGCAGCTGAATCCCCTCAGTCGTGTCATCCTTATCCATCAGCACTTTCAAATGCTTTGTTTTATAAGAAGATAAAGTTTCTTTGTAGCTTTGGAGGGAGAATATTACCAAGGCCAAATGATGGGAAGCTCAGATATGTGGGAGGAGAAACACGGATTATATCCATAAGGAAAAACATTACTTGGGAGCAACTTATGGAGAAGACTCATGCAATATGGAACCAAACTCACATTATCAAATACCAGCTTCCCGGAGAGGATCTGGATGCTCTTATATCTGTTTGTTCTGATGAGGATTTTCATCATATGATAGAGGAGTATGAAGAACTTGAAAGAATTGAAGGCTCTCAACGATTGCGGATATTTCTCATATCTTCAAGTGAAACTGAGAGCCCAAACTCTATTGAAGCCAAAGTCCATCTGCCAGGTGATGTTGACTATCAGTATGTCGTTGCTGTTAATGGCATGCTGGAACCAAGTTCTCGGAAGATCTCTGATTTCAATAGTCCAAGATTGTTTAAGGAATCAACTGCATCTGCATTTGCTTGGGATGTGAAGGATCGAGGTCCAATGTCCCCACGTTTGGGAAGATTGCTCAATAAAGCTGGTTCTCAGCTTTTAATCGCACCTCCAGTGCCAGGCAAATCATTCATGCAATCACCACCTAGTCCTATATCTCTTATTCGTGCTCAGACTAAAGATAATCAAATTTCCAATGTAGAGCGAATTATGGATCAACCTTGCAGTGTTGGTAATGAAGGCCTTGTTCCCTTTGTGAAGGAAAGAATTCAATGTGGCGATTCCTCGTATAGAGATGATGCCCATTATGTTGATCCAGCTGCATACTATAACAATCTAGCCCAAGGGCCTCCCTTTCTGAATTATCATCATCATAATCAACATATGGTGGACGTTGATCAGCCTGAGAATCTCACTGATGGTGTTCAATATCAGATGAGAAGACACAGTGAAAACTTTGTCTCTTCTGCAACGTGTGGCCAAGGTGATATGATATTTGAGAGACCCCCACGTCCAAATGAGGGTGCATTCCATTATGAGAATGATCTCTCTCATTCTGAAGGGTCATCATTAGTAGTTTCGGTCCCTAATGATAGAGATAGGTCTCATCACAAATTGTTTCATGCATTTTCTGATTCAATGTTGCAGAGTGATGAGAGGTTTGAAGATCATTTACAGCCCTCCCTTAAAGTAAAGAAGTTACCCTTACTGCAAGTTTCAAATTCCTTCCGGGAAAAGCCATTACAGGAGGGAGAGGTGATTGATGAAAAAAACCTGGTTGCTGAGCTTCAAATTCTGCCCAGTTTTGGAAAGACTGGCAGTTTCAAGGGGATTTTGAATCCTAGTCAAGGGAGCTTTCAACTCGCAGATAATAACAATGCCTGTTCTGGTGAAATTGGAAGATATGGAGGTAATATTGAAGTACCATCACATGAAAATGTCTTGCATATCAAAGATTTGGAGAGCATCAATTACAAACAAGTTGGTTGCCAGTCTCCAGCAGAGTTAAAAAGCAGTGAATGCAAATTACCTGCTTCCTCATTAAAGTCTGCATCTACAAGAAACCTGAGTGAGCCACATGGTCTACTAGTAGACATGGCTTCTCCTGAGTTTTTTATGAGAAGCCAAAATTCTATGATGTATCGGCAATTTACTATGTCAACAACAGATTACAGCGAGGCATCTCACCTTGGATCCTCTGATTTACAGCTTATTGACTCCCATACTGACATGGAGTCCATACTGCAAGCCTCGGTGAGTTTATTTCCTTAGGAATTTGTCTAACTTGACCGTTAAGTCTGCCACTGTTTAATCCTTGTATTTTCATGTTGCAATTCAGAATAAGGGATCAGCTTCCAGAGGGAAGATTTTTCTCTCTGATGAGAATCCTGCCACTTATTCTCACCAGAATAATGACAAGATTGTCTATGACCAAGATCCTTTTGTTGGGTGTAACATTGAGTTGTATGACCAGTCACAGAGCTCTGTTACTTGCCAAGAAATTAAGCAGCCAAATGCAGCAGCTATTGTTAAAAGGCCAACTGATAGTAGCTTTTCAGGTGTGGATGGAGATGAAGAGGATGAACCTGAAGCTGTGTCTCCTAACAGGGAAGAGGTGAGAATTTCTAAATAAAGTTTAATTATATGGTTATTGATTTTTGATTGTATGGTTGACTAAAGAGTCTAATTTTCCATGGTAGTTTGCAAAAGTTGATAGTGCGAACTTCAATAAGTCAATTGGATCAGCAACTGCTGAAATAGATGCTGAACTCTATGGTTTGCAGGTATGAAATTAGTATAGTTTCATAATACGATGTAATCTAGTTTTGTTTGAATGCTAAAATTTCATTCAATATTGTTGGTGGATGAATTACTTTGTCAAGTCTTTTTTTGAGGAGAGCAGATAGCCATTATATTGGCGGAAATATATGAACTTCAAAGGTGCTTGAGGCTCTCCTCTCATTTAAGACGTTATGTTTACTCCTAATCATCATTGTGCAAGATCACCTTGTTTTTCATAAAGGAGGATAAATCATTATCACCTTCGTCATGGTGCCATCTTTTGGACCTTTGGATAATCAATTTCAACTTTTAAACCAGCAACTTTCCCTCCGTATGTAGGGAACTTCTGCATCAGTAAGTCTCCCTTTGAAACTTGTCTTTGGAGTCTTTTCAACCTCAGCAAGGCAGCATAGAAACAATTTTCTGTAATCATATCATATCTAGCAGAATGATTCTCTGCAACCCAGTGCTGATAGTAGTAAGAAGGAAATAAGATTTTTAACAGACTCATGAAATCCATTGAATCAAGTGGGGGAAAAACTGAGTTATTGTATGTGATGCATAAGTTTTTTCAAGAACATATGACAGAAGCTAGTTTAGTTGTACAATAATAAGGCTAGTTTTATTATATACTACCCTAAGTCTTGTGAATCTAAAATTAAAATAGGGACCACAGTCACACATCAATTGGTTTCATTTGTGGATGTGCCTGCATCCTTTTCCTCTTTAGATTCAGTTGATAGAAAAAACCTTTTCCTCTTCAGATTCAGTTGATAGAAAAACCTGAAAACTGCCTCTGCTTCTTCCTTTTCCTATTCCTTCTCATGTCTTGTTGCTTCTATCATACCCTCGTCAATCCATAAACTCTTAAATGATTAACTTGAGTAGTCAATCATATTCTCATGAACATTAACAAGGGAAATGTTAAGACTTGTTTGAAAAATAATGCATGATAGGGAAAAAATTATAGCCTAAGACTCCGCAAGTATATGAGCCGTATCAAGTAATAAAGTGATGTGGAAAGTATTGTTCCCACGATATCTTGGTACTAACAATTCAGTTGAGCAATGGCTTTAAGTTGAGTCAACACAATATGAATCAAAGATAAGAAAACTAGCTAACTAAAGAGGAGGGGAAAAAATCAAATCTAACTAAAGCTAAAGATAAGGATGATTCTAGATCTTAAGCGGTGACTTGGATTATTATAGTTTTGATTACTTTTTAGTGTCTAATTTCTCCTCTTAATTGTATTTGAAGTTATATTTGCTAGTCTAGGACTCTTAATTACCTAAGAGTGTTTTTTGATCCACTAAAAGGCATTCCAATTATATTAATCCCTAATTCCTTAGGTGATTAGTACTTAACTGGATTAATTTAAGTGCAAGCTTAATGAGACTATGTAGGGCCAGTAGGTATATATCTATCCTGCAAGCAAATTAAGTCCGAAACTTAATCCTACATGAGTCAACTGAAGGTTTTTCCAAATTTCCTATATCTAGGCTCCTTTAGAATACCAAAATATCCAATAAAATTTCTCATCTTTCAGAACAATTAAACTCATAATTGAATCAACAAACATAATATTATAACAATTAAAAAGAAGAAATCATCATCCAGTAATCCATAATCAAGTTAAATAATCCATAGCAAAGGCTTAGTTAAATTAACTGAACATTCTCATGAACAAAATAATAGCTAACCAAAGACAAAAGAAAGAAGAGAAGGGAAAGGAGAAACAAAAACTTAATGCTGAATTTAAATCCGTGTTGTAGATCTTCTGTATCTCCAAATTTTAATCTCCCTCCATCAAATTATGAGCTCTTGTGTTGCTGTCACTAACCAAGAAAATAGAACACACCATCTTCTTGCTACACCTCGCAGATATATAAGGATATATTGCCTCCTCTTAAAATTTCAAAGTAGTGTCATTTCTACGAATGAAAAGAAAAGGAAATAATAATTATGATAACAAAACTGAATCTTTTTTTTATTCTTTATTTGAGAAAACTTCCCTTTATTATTATTGCTTCTTTCCTAAAATTAAATACTTCTATTTTAATTTAAAATCCCCCAAATGATGTACCCAAATTGATATCTCATAAAATCCCAAGAAAATCTCTTTAATTTAGTATTGATGATTTCCCAAATATATCAAAATATGTCTTAAAGCTATTGAAAATGGAAAGTCATGACTGCATTTATGCTGCTCTTAATACTGTCAATTGCTCTTTTAGGATAATAAGCAAATAGAAACAGGGCCAAAGCCTCCTGTATTCTGATAGTCCCCTTCCAAACTTTTTTTATTTCCTTTACTTTTTTATGTTGTCCTCCTTTAATTTGTTTTAGTAGGATAAGAATTTGAATTAGAGCTTGCTCGTACTCATGTTTAACCTAATATCTGAGATGAAAACTTGCAGATTATTAAGAATGCTGATATTGAAGAATTGCAAGAGCTAGGATCTGGAACATTTGGAACTGTTTATCATGGAAAGTGGAGGGGAACAGATGTTGCAATCAAGAGGATTAAAAGTAGTTGTTTTTCAGGCAGATTACCAGAGCAAGAGCGGCTGGTAGGTGTGCATAATGATAAACAAGTTGAATTTTGCAAGTATTCTTTATGTTCCCTTTCTTTATCAATTTTGGTGACTCTTAAACAGTGTTCAAAAAATCAAATATTCAATATAAATTAAAGTCTATTTAATGCTATATTATTTACTAATCATAAACAATGTGATTTACCTTAAAATTCATGCGAGTACATAAACTACAGTCAAGTTTTATTTGTGTTACAAGGGATAGAAGCTAATGATATATGTATGTGCAGACAAGAGATTTCAGGCGAGAGGCAAAAATTCTGTCAACTCTTCACCATCCCAATGTGGTGGCCTTTTACGGGATAGTTCCCGATGGCCCTGGTGGGACAATGGCAACTCTAACAGAATATATGGTACATGGATCACTGAGGAATGTCCTCTTGAAATTGGAAAAGTAAGTTAATTCGCAGGAGCCATTTTGCTTGCAAAATGTTAACTAGAATTAAATTTAGGTAACTTTTTCTTATCATCCTGCAGAGTGCTTGACCGCCGAAAGCGGCTTATGATTGCATTGGATGCAGCCTTTGGCATGGAATATTTGCATTTTAAGAAAATTGTTCATTTCGATTTGAAGTGTGATAATTTACTTGTCAATTTGGGGGATCCTGACCGGCCTGTGTGCAAGGTAACTTGTGGCAGATACATGAATTTGAATTTGCTTCCTGACATTTTGGATTGAAACCAAGTCTTTTTGTAACTATCTGGGATCATGGCCCAAACAAAGAAATGGCCGCCTAACATCAACTTATGTAAGGAAAATACTATCTGAACAGGGCATGACAACTTAAGAGCTCTTAGTTGTGTTTTCATTGTATTCTTTCTTGTACCGTCCATGTACGAACTTGTTGGGTAGAGAAAACTGATTGGCCAATCACCGAAGTAAAAATGTGATATGTAGGTTTCTGATTTTGGCCTATCAAGAATTAAGCGTAACACACTTGTTTCTGGAGGTGTCAGAGGAACCCTTCCCTGGATGGCACCAGAATTATTAGATGGCAACAGAAGTGGGGTCTCCGAAAAGGTTAGCAAATAATCCATTTGCTTCCTGTGGAATGTACTCGTAGTATTTAAAATGCCTGGCTAATGGCTATTATATTTATCTAATAGGTTGATGTTTTCTCATATGGCATTACAATGTGGGAGATCTTGACTGGGGAAGAGCCATATGCTAGCATGCACTGTGGTGCCATCATAGGTAAGCATTTATAATCTAGGCTTTTGTCTTCCATATAGATTTGTCACTGGATTCCTTCTGAAAGATGGATATCAAGCATGCAATTAAAGCCAGAAATCACTTGAACATGACCATCTGGTTTTTCTGTTCCTCATATGAAAGAACATTATTATGGGACTGCTTGTAACATTGGCTATCACAGATATTCCTGCTGTGGACTATCACAGATTATCCTGTCGTGTGAGGATATCATGTGAAACTATCGTTTTAATTGCATTTTACTAGCAGGCCCAAAAAAAGAGCAAGCTAACGAGTTAAAAGATGCCTCGTCATTGCACTGATAAAATCACCAATGTTACTGTTGTACCGTGCCAATTTATAAGCTTCTGACCTTTTACGTGTTCTGTATCATTAAGTCCACTGAAACTTGATTTGAATTCTAATGATGGTTTTAATGAAGGTGGAATTGTGAACAATACACTAAGGCCTCTAATCCCAAAACGGTGTGATTCTGAATGGAAGAGGCTGATGGAAGAATGCTGGAGCCCTGATCCTGCAGCCAGGCCATCCTTCACTGAAATAACACAGAGACTTCGCCTCATGCAAGCGGCTCTGCCCAAGAAGAAACACAGTCCTGCAACTTTATGAGACTCTTTTCTTTTGTTCTAAAATTGAGCATGAAATGCATATATAAGAAAGAAATATTCAAATGTGTGTATTCAATTACTTTGACAAATTTGTGTTGTATAGAAGCTGTAGTTTAGATGTCCAATGTTCTTAGCCGATATTGTATATATGAAAGCTACACGTTTCCTCACTTTTTGTCCTATGTCAGCACATCCTCTTTCACCAAATTTTAATACTCATTTGATATTTGACCATATTTCATAATGGCAGAAGAATCTAAATTTACTAGATAATTTATTAATAATATAATTTCTAGTAGATTGTGTGCGTGTGTATGATGAAGATATATTGATGCTAGGCTTTCTTCAAAGATAGTGAGTAGTACTCCATCATCCGGTTCTAAATATAAGATAGTTGATTTTTTTTAAAGAGATTAGGAAAGTTAAATAAGTTGCTTAATTAGATCATTTGTTGTGTATTAATAAATTATGGCATAGGTTATTCTGCCTATCTTTGCCTACCCTTCTTAATACCGTTAGATTATAATCTTATCCAATGGCAAAGATTTGGGGGATACAATAAACTTTTTTACCTATTCCTCTCTTCCACCGCCTCCCACCCTCTCTCTCCTTCACTGGAGCCTAGATTACAATTTTCCAGATGCAGTTCAATGTTCTCTAGAATTGCAATCACGTCTCTTCTAATCATTCATGTTCTTCTTCTATCACAATTTCCACCATTACAATTGCAAGCTTCTTGGGTTCAATCATCTTACTGGTTCTCTGGTAGTGGATTTCCAGTTTTCGATATAAACTCTAACGCTTCACGCACCTCATTTGCGCCTTCGCCAATGTCAACTCTTCGTCCTTTGAGCTTTCTATTGCTTCAGATGACGAGAAATCCTTCTCTACTTTCACGGGCACTGTAAGATGAAAGAACCCTTCCTTTATTACTCATTACGCTTCTCTCTATTGGAGGTGGCCTTGCCAATTATTCTGTGTTGTCGTCGATGGTAGCCGATGTTTCTTCTCGAAAATCTTTCATTCAGTCCTCTATGAAAATTGTAATCTAGGGTTCCAGCAGAGGAGAGAGAGGGGGGTGGGAGGTGGGAGAGAGAAAGGGGTAAAAATGTTTATTTTATCCCTCAAATTTCCGTCGTTGAATGAGATTATAATCTAATAGTATTGAGAGTGGTAAGTAAAGTTAGGTAAAATAAAAGTAAGCATGATAACTTATCCATTTTACCCCTTCCATTCCACTGCATCCCACCCTCTCTCTCTCCTCGCTGGTTTGGTAGGTTTCTACCTCTATTTTCTCAGATTTTCATGAATTCCCCAACCATAAAGTCTGCAAAGTGTCTCCATTGACACATTTTCATGATAATAGTGAGGAATTTCATGGAATGACTTTGGAGGCAAGGACGGACCTAGGGGGGCTAGGGGTGGCCCCCTAAAATTATAGAATATGACCCAAATTTTTAGGATATTGTATTTCCGTTTCAGTTTTTTCAATTTAGTCCTCATTGGAAGTTTGATAAAGGGACTAAAATGAAAATATTAAAATTATTATAGGACTGAAATATAATTTCTTGAAAATTTGAGTTATATTCTATAAATTTCACCCCTCCTAATTTCAATTCCTATTTTTGTCCCTGTTTGGGGGAGATTCCCATAGTGGTCTTAGAAAGTATGAGATTTTCTGTCCATGCAGATAGAGAACGAAGACGTCGGCTGGAACAAACACAAATAAAAGCAACAAAACATTGAGACGTAACCCTCTCAAAATACACCGAAGTCTTGACATGCTCAACACTGCACGTGGACCCTGACCACAAACATCCTCGCAGATGTCATCAGTCTTCTTGGAATTAGAATACCCATTAGACATGGTGAAGTTCTGGGAAGATGAAAACAACGAGAACTTCCTCCCAAATGGATCCGCTAACTATAGGGCAAAAAGCAGCCCAGCAAGAACCCCTTCAAACCAAGAGACTAAAAATAGCAGTGAAAATCTGGGAAAATAGGGGCGGAAACCAACAAAGCCAGTGGAGGAGGGAGAGAGAGGGGGTTGGGGGAAGGTCAGAGGAGAGGATGAAGGGGGTAAAAGGTTTATTTTATTTTTTAAATTTTTATTATTGGATGAGATTATAATCTAATGGTATGAGAGATGTAGACAAAATAATTTATTCCATATAAATATTTTAAAATAATTTAGGGAGAATTATAATAAAGGACCTAAGAAAAATAATATTTATTAAGAAGGATCATAAAAATGATAATTATTTTGAAGGACCAAAACTTAAAACTTAAAAATAAAAAGACTAAATTACCCTTGGTTCTACAATTTTTCGGTAAGAAATCCAAAAAAATATTTTACTTTTACAATTTCAAGTCTTCGTGCTACTTGTATATTGCCTTAGGTCTTGAAAAGAGATAAATTCAAAAAAAAAAAATCATAAATTCATAGAACACAGGGTGGAGGCACGAGAGATCTTTGTCAACGGAATAACCTACGGTTCCACACGGAGAGATAAAAAAGTACCAATAGAGACTCTAACTTACATATTCCGCATCCGATTTGATATCTATTTATCATTTTCAATCAATCACTTGATTGATTTAATTAGATATAATAAAAGAAATCGACCAAGGGCAATTTAGTCTTTTCTATTTTAATGTTTTAATTTTGGGAGAATTACACTCGGGTCCCAAGAACGAGAGATATTTACATTTAAGTCCTTTGAATTCATGAAATTACACAGTGTCCCTAGGGACTCGTAATTATTTGTGGAAGCAAAATTACTTTTTTGCCCAAAGGAGAAAATGCCTCTAGATCTCAGAATTGAAAAAATCCGGGTTTGCAACAACAAATTCCTATTTTAACAACAAGTTTTGAAAGTTTGTATTTTTTCAATTCTCGAGGTCCGAGGCTATTTACAACAAGAAATTTTATATTTTGATGTCAATTCCTATTTTAACAAAGAACTTTTGAAAACCGGATTTTTTTCAATTCCGAGGTCCGGAGGCCATTTGCAACAAGAAATTCTATATTCACCCCAACAAATTCCTATTCTAACAACAACTTTTGAAAACCTGGATTTTTTCAATTCGAGGTCAGAGGCCATTTGCAACAAGAAATTCTATATTTACAATAAAGAAATTCCTATTTTAACAACAACTTTTGAAAGACTGGATTTTTTCAATTCCCGAGGTTCGTAGGGCATTTGCAACAAGAAATTCTATATTTACAATGATCAATTCCTATTTTAACAACAACTTTTGAAACCCCGGATTTTTTCAATTCCGAGATCCAGTAGCCATTTGCAACAAGAAATTCTATATTTACAACAGCAATTTCCTATATTAACGACAACTTTTGAAAACCTGGATTTTTTCAATTCTAACGTCCGAGAGGCCATTTGCAACAAGAAATTCTATATTTACAACAAAGAAATTCCTATTTTAACAACAACTATTGAAAACCTGAATTTTTAATTTTGAGGTCCAGAGGCTATTTCTCCATTGGGCAAAAAAGTAATTTTGCTTCCACAAATAATTACACGAAGTCCCTATAATTTTATAATTTTCCCTTTAATTTTTTGCCCTTCAAAATAATTACTATTTTTATGATCCTTCTTAATAAATAATATTTTTCTTGGGTCCTTTATTATAAATTTTCCAATAATTTAATTAAGAATTTTAAATAAAAAATAGGATAATAATTTTGGAGGCCATCTGACCCATATGAGAAGGATTATCATATGCGTCTCACTTCCCATTCTTCCTTTTATCTCTTACGGCACGATTCCCATGATAGCCTTGCTTCCCATGCCCAGCGTACAAACGCCCCCGAGCGCGTGGGTACACCTCCCACTTTTGTACTGTTATTTATGTTCGTAACCAGAATTATGTTAAGGGTCGAAAATTTTTAAATTAACAAAATTTTTTATTAGGTTTTAAATTTTTAAATATTTTTAGTTGTAAATTTATATTATTTGAATGATAAATTAACAAAGCAAATTTGTGTTATGTAAGTGATAAATTTAATCATCTTCTGAATACTAATTAATATGGTGACTAGAATTTAACCTCATAAAAGACGAATCCAATTTTTTTTGGGGGGTAAAATGCATTTTAGAAATAGCATTTGTTTAAAAGCTATTAGAGAATTTAATAAGTTGATACATAAATATTGAAAAATAATTCTTAATAAATTACACAACATTATTTGATAAACAGTAGATTATTCACCCGGCTTTTTTCATTTTTTTCTTCTAAATCTCTGTGTCATTATTTGTTATTTACCCTCAATTAATTGACTGAGGTTGATTTACGGAATCGAACATAAATAAATGAGGATTAGTGAGTCCAATTGTGGACATTTTTTCTTTTATTAAAAATATTAAATCATAATCTATATTGACTGCTTCTAATTGTTTCCTTAGATTCTTATTTACTTTAACGAAAAA
Source organism: Acacia acuminata (assembly GCA_019022655.1). NCBI lineage: Eukaryota > Viridiplantae > Streptophyta > Magnoliopsida > Fabales > Fabaceae > Acacia > Acacia acuminata. Next base: position 1,396,224 of record JAFJYI010000023.1, read on the forward strand.
ATATTTGAATCCAGAGATTATTAGGTTTTGATTCTTTTTATACGCAGACATTTCTTTAACTTTTTCTTCCCATATCCTGTCTTCACAATTGGATATATAATTGGAAAAAATGTTTGTAGTTATATCCAACGTTGTTAAACTCATAAGTTGGCTAACTTGTGACGATGATGTAAAAACTCAGATCGTGAACACGAATCGTAAACTCATAAGAGTTTACTTTTATTATTAAATAGGTATTACTAGTCTATAATTAAATAATTAAAATATAAAAATGACAACAATTTAATTTAAATATATTTTAAATCCAAATAATTAAAACTAAATCTATCAACATTCATCATTTATCATATTTAATAAAGAAATTTCTATAAAATTTCTATATAAAGCCATTGAACATGATCAAGTCACAAAAGTTAACACGAGTTCAAGGGTAAGCTAATACGGTTTTGTAAGTTAGAAACGTAAAAACGGTAAACTTGATATATAAACTTGTGAATTTAACCGATTTTACAACCCATGAGTTTATCATTAACTCGACTCGTTTTGTAAGCCTAAAATCGTAAAAACAGAACTCATAGAGTCAACTCGCGAATAGTTATATCAATTATATGCTTCACTATTTCATTGATAAATAAATACAAATTATATTTATTGATTTTTATTGTAGTATTACACTTCTTTATTATTTTATTTCCAATTCTAGAGGTTATCAGTTATTTTATATCGCTCGCTAGAAGCTGCCTGCTGCGATACGGATATACACTCCACCTTGGCGGCATCATCCACGTCATCGTGATCATCGATAAATGTGCCACTCAACCAACAAAAGCTCAATAAATTACTATTATATATATATATCGAAAATATCCGTCTTCCTCAGCTATCTTCCTTACAGATCTCTTTTAATACTATTTTATTTTTATTTAAATAAAAAATTAGTGGGAATCCCACCATCTTTCCCCAAAGTATATGGTAAGAGAGAATTGATTGCCCAATGTGGGCATAAGTTCAAATTGCCCATAATGGCCAAAGAAACCCAACCCATCATCTTTATAAGAGAGAATTGATTGCCCAATATTTTTTTTGAGAGAGAAATTTTTTTTTTTTTTTTTTTTGAGAAATTTAAAAAAACTAAATAAAATGTTTAATCATATTATAAATTGTGTATCATTATATTTTATATTTTATATTAGTTTATAAATTAGATGAAATAGTTATAAGCATTGTTGTTAAACTCGCGAGTTGATTCTCGAATTTACTATTTTTACGTTTTACCTTATAAAAACGAGTCGAGTTAGTAGTAAACTTGTATTAGTTATAAACTCGGTTAAACTCACGAGTTTATACACCGAGTTTACCGTTTTTACATTTCTAGTTTAAAAAAACGAGTCGAGTTAGTAGTAAACTCGTGTTAATCTTAAACTCGGTCAGTTTAACTCACGAGTTTATACACCGCTTTTTTACGTTTCTAATTTACTTTTTTACGTTTTTAAATTACAAAACTAACTTTTTTATTTGATCATACTCAACGCTTTTATATAGAAATTTATTTATTAAATATGATAAATGATTAATATTGATGGATTTAATTTCAATTATTTGGATTAAAATATATTTAAATCAAATTATTGTCATTTTTATATTTTAATTATTAATTATAGACTACTAATACCTATTTAATAATAAAAGTAAACTCTTATAAATTTATTATTTAAATTCACAATACGAGTTTATATCATTATTACCGATTTACTTAAACTCGTGAGTTTAAGAACAGAAATCATTATAAATATTGTAAACAAATTTAATTAATTTCCTTAAAAATGAAGTTAACTTTATCTTCGGAGGGATTATATATACTGCAACAATCAGCGATCATATCATGTCAAAATCTCACGTCTCCTGCTCTCTTTCATAGGTTCGCTTCCTTCATTCCTTGGCTGAGCCCCTTTCGCATTTATTCACGAAGATGGAAAAAGCCATCAACAGGCAAAAGGTTCTGCTTGACCACCTCAAGCCTTCCTCTTCAATCTATGGGAACGAATCATCCCTCACTGTGAGTACAATTCCAATGAATATTTAACCGATTTGCGTTTGTTGCTTTTCCACTTCGTTTTGATTACGGTGTTCGGTATGTGGGTGTGGGTGAAATTCCCATCTACCTCTTTGTTTAGAACTAGATTTTAGATTGATTAATTGATAAATAAAATAAATTTAAGATTGATTAGCGGCTCGAAACTTTGTTTGAAGTTTTTACCTCGGGTATGCATTTGTATATTTATATTGACTTTCAGACGGTTCCAGTAATTGCGTTTCTATGATGACTTCTGATCAATAGGCTTCGGCATGTATGGCTGGGGATAGTGCTGCATATCACAGGACGTCTGTATTTGGGGACGATGTAGTGATTGTGGCGTAAGTTCTTGAATTACTGAAGCTAGCTTAGCTTTTTATTGACTGAGTAAAACTTTCATGTTCTGATTACCAGTTGTTATTTTCAGAGCTCACCGAACAGCGATATGCAAATCCAAACGTGGTGGTTTCAAAGATACTCATGCTGATGATCTACTAGCTCCTGTCCTGAAGGTAAGATTTTCCCCCTCAGTTTCTTTTTGAAACTAACAAATTTAATTTTTGCAACTATATTCATTTACAATCATTATGATATGGACTGATTTCTAACCGCTCATTTGGCTTATATGTTTTGTTGAATCTTGATAATGAGTTTTTTTGAATCTAATCATAGGCTGTGATAGAGAAAACTAATTTGAATCCGGCTGAAGTTGGTGACATTGTTGTCGGCACTGTATTGGCACCTGGATCTCAAAGAGCTAGTGAATGCCGAATGGCAGCATTTTATGCTGGTTTTCCTGGTATAGGTCTTTGTAGATGGGTCTTTATGAACCTTATAGTTTTTGCTGTTTTATTAAACTTCCTTGTGGCAATTTGCGTGGTCCAGAAACTGTACCTGTGAGGACAGTGAATAGGCAATGCTCTTCTGGGCTGCAGGCTGTTGCAGATGTAGCTGCAGCTATAAGGGCTGGATTCTATGACATTGGTAAGTTACTCCTATGTCTTTATTTTAACTCGTCATTACATTAGAATACCAGAGCCATTTAGACTGTTTGTTTGTTTTTATCCGTTTTCTATTATACTAATTACAAAATGACATACGAGATGAATCTTTTTTTAAATTTTTTTAACGCTGTCTGAGTTTTATAACAGAACTAATCTTTTGAATACTCAACATATAAAAAGTGCATCAAATTGGTGGGAATTTCTTGTGTCACTGTGCCTTTGAACACTTTGTCTTATCTTTGAATATATTGTATAGGTATTGGTGCTGGCTTAGAATCTATGACAAGTAATCCAATGGCATGGGAAGGATCAGTCAATCCTAAAGTATGCCTCCCTCTCCTCCTTGGCTCAGCACCTTATGATAGTATTTGACCTTGGTTCCTGGAGACAGAACCTTGAAGGGGCTTCAAGTTTCTAATCTTAACTTACGTGCTTTGGCAGGTAGAGAGCTTCGAAAAAGCCCAGAACTGCCTCCTTCCTATGGGTGTTACCTCTGAAAATGTTGCACACCGCTTTGGAGTTTCAAGGGAGGAACAAGATCAGGCAGCTGTAAGTTTGACATATCTATTAACACATCATTTATTTTTTTGTAAATGTCTTATTTATAGTTTAATCACTGTTTTAATTTCTCAACAATGTGTTGGTAGGTTGAGTCTCACAGGAAGGCAGCTGCAGCCACTGCTTCTGGCAAATTTAAAGATGAAATTATCCCAGTTTCAACCAAGGTATATAAAATTTAGCTTTTATTTAACTTGTTGAATCAGTGGCATATCAGTGAGGTCTTAGGTTCTTAATGAACTTTATTGTACTAGATTGTGGATCCGAAAACTCATGAGGAGAAGCCTGTCACCATCTCTGTTGATGATGGAATTCGACCTAATGCATCACTATCCGATTTGGGGAGACTCAAGCCAGTGTTTAAGAAGGATGGGAGTACCACTGCTGGTATGATATCATCAAACAAATATGATTCTTTGATCAAACTTCTCCTTTGACTTATCTTTTTTATCATTTGATCCTATGGTTTAGGTAATTCTAGCCAGGTTAGTGATGGTGCCGGGGCTGTTTTGCTGATGAAAAGAAGTGTTGCAATGCAGAAGGGACTGCCCATCGTTGGTATATTCAGGTACATAAGTGGTAGCATAGAAAACATCATCTTAGCAAACTTTTATATGAATTTTCATTTTTCAAAAACTTTATGAATCAGGAATGAACAGTATAATTATTATTTTGTACCCTTTTCTCTTGTGAATTTATTTGAACTTCCCCTATATCTACAACCACCCATATTGTATTCGCCTCCAAGAAAGAGCCTATAAACATTGCAGTCAAATTGTGATATGCATACAATTCAGAAAACATATATTTTGAACCTTGAACTGTAAAAACTTACTGAACTCTTAAGATGCAGTAACAGTTGAAAATTGCTTGAAATATGTAACATAAGGCATGCATACAATATGCTATTAATATGCATAAAGCACTTACGATTAAGATAGTAAATTTAACCCCAAGACTTGATACTTAAGCATAAGTCGTTGTAGATGAGCACACTAGTCAAAAGTTGAAGTTGTAAATAATCAATTCTTGAAAAAGCGTCGAGTAATATCCTTCATACCAGTCATATAATATAGTATTCATACCTAGTCAAAAAGGATCTATATCTATGCTGTAACACCATACCCTCATCTTCATCTTTGTATTCTATGTTTCTAGTATTCAAATTCCACTAGGTTAGTTCCCATGAATATCTTGTTGAATTTCAGGGACTTATTCTTGTATCTGCATGACTGCATCTCTATCTTTTGTGATGGGATTTATAATTTATTCTCAGATAATCAACCATATGCCATATGCTGCAAGATTTTGTTCAGTTGTACTTAGATGGTGAAATTGATGAGAAATAAAATTGTGCTTATATCTTGGCCCACATGCAGGACCTTTGCTGCAGTAGGTGTGGATCCTGCCATCATGGGTGTTGGACCAGCTGTTGCAATTCCCGCTGTTGTAAAGGCTGCTGGTCTGGAGCTCAGCGACATTGATCTTTTCGAGATAAATGAGGTATTAAATAAATATGGTAAATCTTTATATTCCCTTTTTTGTTCATTTTTATTTTGACTCACTCAAGTAACAAGCATTTCTCCAGGCATTTGCTTCCCAATTTGTATATTGCCGTAACAAGCTGGATCTTGATCCTGAAAAGATTAATGTTAATGGAGGTGCAATTGCCCTCGGGCATCCCTTGGGTGCAACAGGTGTGGTGTGGATGAAAAATTCGATATTATGTCCCATTATATTTTATGGTCAACCACTGTTTGATTTTGGTAACTTGGATGGTATACACTGAATACCTTTGTCATTGGAGGACATTAATTTCATAATTATTCTGTTGTAGGTGCACGTTGTGTAGCGACTTTGTTGCATGAAATGAAACGTCGTGGAAAGGACTGCCGGTTTGGAGTCATATCTATGTGCATAGGTATTAATTTCTTTTCTCTCTAGTTGTATGAATGTGTTCTACACTTTGCACAGGATTTAATGGATATTGTTACCTGTGAGCAGGCACTGGAATGGGGGCAGCTGCAGTGTTTGAGAGAGGTGCGCATGTTGATGAGCTTTGCAATGCCCGCAAAGTCAGCGACAACCTTCTTCTATCCAAGGATGCTCGGTAGACCTCCATATCAAGATTTCATAAGTTGGCAATTTCTGCCACACTGTGCAAGTATATGCCCTATGTATTTGAAAGAGTAGCGAAAGATTGGAGTCATACATGATTTGTCCCTACCTAAGTTTACCCATCTTTTTATTGAATGAAAAACAATAAATTCGATCATTTGGGCCCTAATTATGTTGAGTTGATACGAAAGTGTTTTTAAAAATATCCTAATTATTTTTCTTAATTTTCTCTTTGCCTCTTCTTTTTTATTATTGTTGAATCACTAGGGGTAAATTAAGAAAAAATTGATAAATAGGACCTTAACCTTTTTTAAAAAAAATATGTCTTAACTCTTTAAATATATCAAGGATAAGATGTCTTAACTCTTCAAATATATCAAGGATAAGTAGTTCTTTTGTGTTGAAAAAAGTAGGGCATGAATTTAGAATTTCTCATATTCAAATTTCATATAGTTTCTCTCTTAAATTTTCAGATGAAATCACTTTAGAGAGGATTGATTTGATGAGCCATTTAATCGATTGTCATCATTTTCGTTTTTATCAACCAGAGTAAAAGACAGAGGAACTTAATTTGAACCTTATTTGGCTTTCATCTAGATATCATCGAAGATGTTTCCCAATCCCAGGTCATGTTAAAGCCATTGTTATTGTTGATGAGCCACCCTCCACAAACAAATCTTCATATTTCTCACTGCCATGTCCCAATCTGCACGAAACCACCAAGCCACTATACTCTGCCCCCAACACTCACTCCATCCACATTTTTTCATTTTCTCACTGCCATGTGTTTATTTATAATCAACCATCACTTTCGCTGCACTGCGCACCTCTATCACCATATCGCCACCACGCTACTCCAACATCCTAAAGAGTTATTTTAAATACCATAACGTACTGCTTAGATTTTAACCCAAATAATTTCATGCACGCACGGTTGAATTACCAACATTGCAATTATTACTATTATTTAGGATAACAAGTCCCGTTTCGCCTGAACTCCAAGTCAAACCTGTTGCTATTTTTTTTTTTTTAATTAAAAGTCCTATAATGAGTGCTTCAATATGTTAGTACTAGCCCTCTTTTAAGTCTTAACTATTACGTCCCTCCCTACCACCCAAATTGTACTCTTCCCAGACGAATATCTTTTCCTTTGTTTTTTGTTTTCCGCCCTCTTGGCGAGGGGCCCCTTCTAATTGACCTTCACTGAGTAGCTTTTATTCATAAAAAAATCACACTTATTTAATCCAGGTGCGCGATTTTATTTTGATCCAAAAGGCTTTTATACCCATTATTTATATAATATAATTTTTTTTTTTTTTTTTTTTTTAAAAAAAAAAACACCTGTGTTGTCTTCAAAATTACTTCCTCTAGTCTTAAATACAAAACAAAGCTGGCTTTTTAGAAATATTAAGAAACTAATTCAATTATTTTAGAATATTTTTTATTTTTATTTTCCCCAAACTAATAAGTTTGACCAATAAACTGATACATAATTTAAAATATACAACATATAATATAATTAAGTAACTTATTTAGCTTCCTTGATCTCTCAAAAAAAAAAAAAAAAAAAAAAATCAACTATGTCCTATATACAAGTCTTATAAGAAAAGAGGGAGTACCACTGATTTGCAGATTTACTTAGGAGCAGCAGGCGTTGACTACAAAACCAGTGTTAATTCTGTCACCCTAACACTAAGTCACTAACAACATATTCCAATAATAATCCCAAAGACAATAAAAGGCTGTCACAGCACTAAGAAAGCAAAAATAATCGATTTCCATTTTTTTAAACCTGAGATCCAAGTAAAAAATGTAACTGCAAAAGAAATATTTTTTTTATTGAACTTTTAAGCCACTGGTAGATAGATGTTATCTCGCTGGGCAGGAAAATTTAAGTTGCAAGGTAAATAGAATTAGGTGATAGATGACTTGCACACTGGGCACGAGGTCCTTCTACGAAGCCAAGGATCGATACACTGTCAAAATGCAGGTTAGTTAGAAGGTCTGTAATTTACACTTCACCACAAGAGGAGAAAAACAGAATAAAGAATAGTTGGAAGGTCATACATCTTTGTGAAATTTGTGCAAACAAGGAAGATGGCGAATGGTTTCTCCCATAACTGGAATCTCAAGACACACAGCGCAGGCCTCTTGGCAGGTATCACTCTGACAAAACAAAAATGAAGAGAAACATTAACCAGCAAGTCAGTATCAAATATACGATTGACTACACTGCAATTTCACTTCATGCTCATGTATGTAAGCATTACCTGTATAGTGGACTGCGGCAAACTATTGATCTGATGGACAGACGCACCAGCATGTTGGTGATTGTTCTCATCAAGGGCCAATAACATTTCATAATCGTTTCTGTGTGAATGAAAGAAACAAACCTTTAAACATATGCATCAGTGAAAACTGAAAATATATCCTAATCACTTCTAAAGTTCCAGCCCAGAAGAACTTTACCCCCAAGTTCAAGTATCAGTGAGGAAATAACTAAATGAGCATAGAAAGAATACCATGTACAGAATACCCAGTTGACAACAGTACTATACAAATGCCCAGTCTCCTCATTAAAACTACAACTCCAGACTCTAGTAATTACATTTATTTTCCTTAAAGCCACATTCGAACAGCAGCTGAGAGTATATATCTAAAAGACAACATAATATCACACCCACTCTTAAATTTTACCATACTACTATAAGAAGGCAATTTCAGATAACAAATTTTTTTTTTTTTTTTAAAAAGGTACAGCATGTAAGCAATGAACAATATTATGGCTGCTTTTGCCCTGCTGTATTGAGCGAGTACCCATATCTCTCCAGTTCAGGAGGATTAATGGAATATTGACCAGAAATGAATGTAATCTTATTCGAAACCCTTGCGTTTAATGCAAAGAAAGAACTTGTGCCTAAAAAAATTGAAACTTCATTTTGGACCTGAATTGCTCTTGAAGCTTACTTAATTCAGATGTGCCGTCATAGGAATTCTTGAACAAAAATGGAAAGCATAAACCAGGTAGAAGTTAACGGTTTTAACATTTGACTGCTACATTAACATCACATTCATATCCCTACTCAAAACTTACTACTTCCATTCATAGTAAATAGTTAGAAAACTTAATTTTCAGCCTACCAAAAATATACATTTCCTATTGAATGTTCTTAAGTACGATGGTTCCTAACATTTTTCATCCACATACAACAGATATCAGGGAACAACTGTATCCAAGATGTCCATTCTTGATGAGAAAAACAACAATTGACAGACACAAAAAAGAGATGTCCACTAATTTATCATAAAAAGCTTACTCATTGAAGTCTCGATGAGCTTGAAACATGTCCTCAGCACTTTCCATGTCACCAATATCACCAACTGCATCCTCCAATGCTTCCAATATATCAAGTCTCTGAACATGAGATGCAATTACAGTTTTAGCAATTTACTCCCAATACAATACTCCCAAAAAATCATGAGAAGTGATAAACAAATCTAGATTCGTCCCTTATATTACCTGAAGTAAGCTTTCACTCAACCATTAAATCCTACTATAATAAAAGAACTCACTAGCTCTAGGAAATAAGGAACCAATACACTCTAGAAAATGAGGAGGCAATAGTACAATAATCACATCTCATACAATAAGAAATATTTTTGTCTAACACAAACAATCCTCATAGTTACCTTAAAAAAATGTTAAAACATATGAGAGGTAGACAGGAGAAAGAAACAAGAACAGAAACTGGGGGGAAGAGAATGAAAATACCATATCAAAGTCCATATCCACAGGAAACTGAAGACGCCTTCCTCTGGTTGGGATGGCAGGTGTTGAAGACCGATGTACAAAACGATTCAACTGTGACACTCTATCAGAGAGAGGGTTCTGAGGGACAGCCCTCCTTCTATTTGTAGGACTTTGATGAGACCGGGAACGAGGCTGTCTATTTGAGGCTGCCCTTGACAACCATCTCTATATAATTAGAATAAACATTTCAACAGAACATGTTAAGTAGCAATGCATGAATAGCAAATATAATTATCTGCACAGAAAGTATACGTGGACTTTGTGTTTGTGTGTGTGTGAGAGAGAGAGAGAGTGTGAGAGAGAGAGAGAGAGAGAGAGAGAGAATGGATCAATCAACACCAGTTTCAAGCAAAATTATAATCTGAGTTTCTTACATAATCATACTTCCAAATATTACACTAGTCCCACATTTTGCGTTCCATTAAACAAAATAAAAAATCTATGTACCATTTACTTTATTTTGGTGAAAAAAACCATGTATTTTTAAAATAGAAAGGAGACTACTAACTTTTTTTTTCACATAATGTTATATCTCATTTTCTTAAATTTGGTATGTTGATCAACATATCATGATGTTTTGGTCTATTAGATCAACTTGATAATCATTTTCCATAATCAAATAAGTAAAGGATGTAGCGTTTTGGTTAACCCATCCATCTTTACGTTTCTCTAGACTCTGTCACTTGACATAAAGAGATATGATGCTTGATGTTTTGCTTATAACGAAGCATGTTAAAGGCAGGCACCTCCAAAAATAATTTTTACATAATTATCATCCATAAACTGTTTTTTTTTTTAAATAATAATAATTGTTAGGAAATATATAAGTAAAATATATTATAATTAATAGTATCACACACAATCAGGGATTATAAGAATTATGAGTAATTAGAAAATCAATCATCATAATGAGTCATTACTCTCTTGTGTATAAATACCCTATTGAGCATATGAATAAACATATTCATTTGAGAATATATTTTCTCTATCTTTCTCTCTATTATTTCACTACATGGTATCGAGCTTGGTTAGTTCTTGGCCAATTTGAGTTTTCGCAGTGATGTGACAAGTGGCCAGCCTCCGACTTTGGCGTGTGTTTGTGTCATTTCGGTTTGTGTCTATTTTTTGGTTATCCTTTGGTGGTGCTCCTTCTTTTCCGTTTGTGTCGCTTTGCTATCTTTTTGGTACTGTTCCGTCTGTTGTTTTGTGAACAGTGAACCATGTCGTCATTGTTCATAGGGGGAGAGAGGAAGTGTGTACCTCATTGTATGGTTGTCGTTTGGTTGTTATGACCATTTTATGGTCGTGCTTCATTCTTCGACGTCGAGCCTTCATTCCCGGTATGTATAGGCCGGATCTTTGTTTCGAAGGTTGCGTTGTGAGACTGGGTTTCTACTATTTTAGCACAGTTGGCATCTTGTTTCGTGCACGTTCACTTGTTTCTAGTGGCTGGATTCTTCTTTTGTTATGTTTTCCAGTACCTTCGTGAAGTGCTCTTTTATCTTGAATGTCGTGCTTGTGGTTGGGTAATTTCGTTGGCATGTCCGTTGCTTTGCCTTCGGTGAGGTGTTTGTCTCAGGTGAGACAGTTTGGTGGTCCTTGTGTGACCCGTTCGATGCTTTGCCTCCGGTGAGGTGATTGTCTCTCGGTGAGACGTTTGGAGTATCGTTTGGTACCTAGCGAGACCGTTTGCCATTTGCTGCAACTTCTACTTTGGTTTAATACTCTGTTATTCGAACTCTTGGTGAAGTTGTTGGATTGTTTCTTGGATGTGGCCCGAACTTATTTGGTTGATTCAAGATCTCATGAAGAAGAAAATTATTTTGTTTGGATTTATTTATATTATGTTTTCTTGTAACAAGTTGAGCATGATTAACATCTATGCTCCAACTTGAGGGGGAGTGTTAGGAAATATATAAGTAAAATATATTATAATTAATAGTATCACACACAATCGGGATTATAAGAATTATGAGTAATTACAAAATCAATCATCATAATGAGTCATTACTCTCTTGTGTATAAATACCCTATTGAGCATATGAATAAACATATTCATTTGAGAATATATTTTCTCTATCTTTCTCTCTATTATTTCACTACAATAATAAATGCAAAAGGACTAACTTGCAACAAAAGGACCAGCTATCATTGCTTTCAAACCAATGAGGTTGCTACCAAATACCAAGTAAGGTCTTATTATACACAGTGTTTCCCTTTTACTGAAAAGAATTATTGTGTGAGATTGATTTAGCATGTCCAAGTGTCCAACCTATCCCTCCTTTGTGCGTGGAAGAAGGGATGGAGGGGAGTGAAAAGTTAAGAAGCAATAATTTCAGCGTCATGGTTGCAGAGGTTTATTTAAGCAAAGCAATAAAACCTCTGACATGCACAAAAATTCACATAGAGAGAGACTTACAGCATGCGATATATGGTGAGTATCATTAGATGTATGCAGAAGTTCCTCCTCATGTTGCAATGCCCACGCTAAATGTTCATCAATATGCTGCATCACATGTGACAAATGCTAGTAATAAGAAGCATATAATTAAAATATATCACCATAACAAAGCGACAATAAGTAAATAACTGACCTCTCCCCCATCAAAAGAATCCTCATTATATAGTTGTTCTTGAAGTTCACGGGCCAATATCTCATCTGCCTCTACCTGTCTAGTCCGAGTATTCGAGTCATTAGGTTTCATGTCATCGGAATCATGGGATGCTCTGTTGGTGTATGTTGTTCCAGGTAATGGCTCAATAACTTCAGATCTTCTAGAGGAGCTTAAATTTGATGATTCCCCAGGTGAATCAAGAATCATAATCTCTGGACTAAGATTTCTAGAAGTGGGCGCATTTTTCCTTTGCCTTTTAGTCAGTTTGTCTGCTGTATTACAAGGTCTACTTGACTCTTCAGCATCAGGAATGATCAGAGAAGTTGCATGAGATTCTAGAGGATATCTTACATCCATAGTGTTTTGACCGCTCCTAGTGTCTCTTCTACCCACTCTGTTTCTACATTGTGCGCTCACAAATCTTTCAGAATCTTCACCTCTCCTTGAACGATGCCCAGTTACATCATGCAGGGGCCAATGAGAAGTTGTGCTGTTATGTGCCATTGTCAAACCATCTGATCCCCCAAAGCTTTCATGTGAATTTCTGATAGCATTACTATTACCACTGGTCTCTTCATAATTATCTATAGGGCTGCTGAAGTAGCAAAAAATGTCTTAAAATTTCAAAGCCTTAGGAGTTAATACATAGTAGATGTAACAGAACAGATACAAATATTACGAAAATCATTAGGAAAACTAAATGTAGATTCATCACATGTCCTCTGTTTATATCCTCAAATTCATTCTGCAAACATCATGATTTAGTATCTAGATTTACAGCATTTTCATCATGATAGGTGTCAATAACCCAGTTCAACAAATATTTTTAATGAAGATTTCTTAGTATAGGTAACACTAACCAAAAGCTTCCATTAGCAAACACTTAATTGAATAAAGCAAAGTAGCACTACCTGTAAGCTGTTTTGATTGTTCTGGCATCATGCCCACTTGAAGGATGGACAAACAATTCTTTTCCCTTCATACTGCTTCTCTCTTCAGCAACTATATCATTGATACTCATATGAGGTGTTGTATTGCTAGAAACATCTTCCCCAGCATGTCTCTGTTCAACATCATTCTGTTCAGCTGATTGTTTTGCTCTAGCTGCAATATTATAAGGAGAGATACAGCCATTTCGCACCAATCTTTTCTGGCCTCTGATTCCTGAGGCAGTTATAAGGTGAGGAGACAAAGACACCTGCTTTTCAGTTTTTTGTTGAGAATCACTAGATAGATCAATACTCTTTCCCCGATCAACAGTTATATTTGAGCATAGATGTTGTTTATCATCTATTTTACACTTTCCTCGTAAGGCATTGCTAGATGTATTAGAAGAATCAGGAATGCAAGATATAGGAGAGTTCCCAACACTTGCTTTCCCATCTTTCTTAGTTTCAGTTGCATTATCCTTCAATCCATGATGTGAGAAAAATGGATTGAGTTTTTGGGGCTGTCCATTTTCTTCAGTCAAATCAAAAACAGTAACACCCCTATTGCCACTGGAAGATGATTTAGAAGGAAATTTAAGGCATATATTTTTCCCTTCCTCCATCTTTTCAGATCCAGCCATGTGAGCGAACTCATTACTAAAAGATTTTTCAGTTTGGGACCTCCTAAATATAGGAGCCTTTCGGGAAGCAAAAGAATTATTTGATGAGGATGCAGCTATGCAGTTATTCATTTCACCACTGTTTGAACTCTTTGGAAGACAAAAAGCCAGCCTTCCATTCGTACTGCTTTCAGCAACAGGGGGAACCCTCTCTCCCTTCTCATTCACACAAACATCAGGGTTACCAGCATATTTTCGACCAACATGCCTAGTAGTTAATCTATCAGGAGTGTCAGGAACATCCACAATTTGATCAATCTCCATATCCTCCATATTTTCTTCTGTATCAAACACAAAATTCAAGCCAGTCATAAAATGAACGAGAAAACCATAAAAGAAAATATCCAAAACAACCAACTGAATTCCACAATATGCTAATGCTTGGAGAGTAACATAAGCCAAACAGTAAGAATAAAAAGGAAGAAATTGATATGAACATGGATGGGGGGATCTTAACTCGGCATCCTAGCTACTCTATGGACCGATAAGCAATTGGACAGGAAATCAAAGCCCTTAAGACGGGATGAAATCAGAATGTCAGCTTGAAACATCTTTACTGTACTTTATCGGCCAGGGAGGCAGACTTGGAAATTATGTTTCGCAGCAGCAAATGGAATTCCAGCGATTATAAGCAATAGCTTATAATTTTATTTCTCTGAACAAGGATTTTGTCCCCGAACGGGGCGGCCGATTTTGACATAGAGGGTGGGCAAAAGGAGGCAGTTCCAGTTCATCAAAAGACAAACAAACACAACGAAACGTAAAGGAATCAAGTTGTTGTACTAAGTAATCTGCTTTCTATTACACGCCCCCACAGAAAAGAATCAAACAGAAGGACCAAGAACTCTGAACTTTTTAAAACAACCCAGAAGAAGGTCTGAATATTTTTTGTTAGAATAAACAGTAGACACCTATGAAAATACACAAATAAAATGAATTTAAATTTAAATAACGAAAGAACTCTAGAAACCTGCTAAATGTATCTATTCAGATAAGAAAGAGCAAACAACCTAACAGGGGAGGATATAAAATCTCACAAAAAAAGACGGGAGATTTTGATGAACGATGAAAATGAGAAAGAAAGAGGACAACAACAACAAAAAACAAGAAGAATCCACCAAAACACAAAATATAAACTGAATATGGAGAATGAGAAAAAATACCTGAATATTTGATTGATTCGAAATTTAAAAACAAATAACAAAAAATGGGAAAAAATAAAATATTACCCTGTAATTGGATCGATTTTAAACTCAAATACCCAGAACGTATCCGGAAAGATGATGATGATGAACCCTTGCGCTGAATTGATTCACCAGTGGATGTGTCAGCATTGCGGAACACCATCCGCTTGCATCGATCCGGGGTTCGGCACGATGCCGGGTCGGTTTACTCACCCGCATTCATTGGGTGAGCAAACGCCTTTTTACTACATGAAAAATCCGTAGAGGCCCAAATACAATTGACCTGGGCCCATTCAGAGCCGGCGTATTTAAAGAACTTCATTCGTCCTTGTTGGAATAGTTATTTGGATAGTAAGAGTTAGGTCTAATGGAAAGGGTTTGTTACTCGCGAGCAAACAAAGATTTGAATATATGTTGGGAGAGATATCTCACATTTAGTGATATATATACCTATAAAAAAAATAAAAGAATAGTGAGAATTATTCGGAGAGCCTTTTCCATTATTCTAGGGTATCACTCGATCCTATTTATAAATCTCATTTAACAAAAAAATTTGGTCCTATTTATAAGTCCCTTTTGACCAAATAAATGAGACAGTGACAATTTTACCCATATTACTGTACCAATTAAAATAGAGAGAAAATAAAGAGTTGAAATGTGTATTCATAAACAAAGGTAAAGTTAAAAATTTAC
Organism: Acacia acuminata; assembly: GCA_019022655.1. Lineage (NCBI taxonomy): Eukaryota > Viridiplantae > Streptophyta > Magnoliopsida > Fabales > Fabaceae > Acacia > Acacia acuminata. The sequence continues at coordinate 1,411,890 of JAFJYI010000023.1, forward strand.
CCCATAATCATGGAGCTAGTTACCTCTCCTTGGTATGTGTGATTTGGTAAGAAGAGACTTATAAATAGGACCAAAGTGATAATTAGGGACACACAGTTGACTGGTAAAAACGCCTCTAACTAGAAAGCTATAAAGAATCTAAAAATTCTTTCTCTCTCTTTATAGACCATCTATTTTTTTTTTTTTAATGAAAATTTTAGGAAAGGGGTTGGATTCACCCTCCTTTCCTCCTAGATGATACCAATATTAGGCCGGGTGAGTAGCCTATTACCCTCAGACGTTTATCTAGCCACCTAGGAGCTAGGATGTCTTCCCTAACATCTTGACCAACTTCAGTATCAAATCTCTTCCATTTAATAAGAGTGTCTAACCTTTTTTACTAAGGCTTTGATTGATTTGAGAGGAGGGGAAGGGAAAAATTTAAATGGGGAGGAAAACTCTTGTGGGTCCCACCACATTAAATTTTGGTAAAAATTTCTCTTTATTTTCCCTCCCCTCCCCTTAAACCAATCAAAACCTAGTGGGAGAGAAAATTGTAAAAAAAATCAGTCTAATGGGGCCCATAATTTTCTCCTCCCTTCCTCTCACTTCAAACCAAACTTACCCTAATTGAACCCAAAGACCATATAATATTTATTCAGACAGTTATTAGGCTGCCTTGAGTTATTGGGCTTCAGCTGGCTTGGAGTTTGAGATTTCACTTGAACCAGATTATTCTGCTGCTATCGATATCTTGTTTATTCTGGTTAAGATAATCAAAAGCTTATTTATTTTCAATTAAAAAAATGTCATTTTTTTGTGACGATAAAAAATTTCTATTCAGATAACTAGTTTTTTTTAATTAAAAAAAATCAATAACCACTTATAATATATCATTTGGGCTAAACCGGTCAAGACTCACAGGCATGATCTAAAGCACTTGATGCAACTTTTGTGGATACTTTGGGTGTGTATAAGATCTCCTAAAATAATTACTTTAATGTTGTTGGAGATAAATCTCTTTTTATATATTTATTCCGTTAAACTTTAGAGAAATATAGTCAATTTGCGATTTTTCATGCTAAGATTGGCTTCACATTACAAATTCTATGGGCTCCACCTCTGCATGTAGCCTCAGATATTTTCTTGGGTAAAAGTGTAGTTTTAACAATGAACTCTAGGCATCTAGCACTATTAAGTTATTTTATGTGAAAAAATATATATGAACTTTATAGAAAGGGACAATTTTAACAATTTGGTTAACTCAGTCAACACTGTTTGGGGGTTCTATATAATGTCCGGGTGTCAAATTTTTTTTTCCCAACTCAGCAGCATCTGACCGTATTATTTGAAGCTCTGGATCCGCAAAATGCTGCACAAAGAAGGTTGGTGGCAATGAATTAGTGTACTTTTGGATTAATTTTTAAGAAATGAGTTTTACAATTTATGAGATAAATACTTAAAATGAATTTTGTCTAAAAAATGGCTTCTGAACGTGCACTTAATGAAGTCAGCTTCCTCAATTAAAGAAGCAAGATGCAGAGCTTTGAAATAAGAGGCTAAGAGGGTTCGGAGGTGCAGAAAGAGGAGGGACGAGACGCCATAAGAGGCTTTGGAGGTTTGTCAACTTTGAAGTGGTGACAGGCGTCGATTTTGAAATATCTTCATCCCCTAGCCACTGTCCTGTCTTCTTGTTCTCACCTTCCTTGTCGCCGTCAAAAGGAACCGCTTGTTTATAAACCTCTCTCCGGCATCCTTGGGCCTCCAAGAGTAGAAGCTGAGCCACCTTCACTTATACTTTCACGACATCCCCAGCAGCTCAATAAAACCCACCGCCATGAGAGTGGTAGAGGCTCCGATGACCAATACTTCCTCGACGTTTTTCAAATCGGTGGTCATCCCGTTTGACCTTAGGACACAATCCCCGTTCCAAATCTGTGGGGAGAGCCCAATGTGTTTGTGCCTCGGAGGTATTTACATAAGGGTAATATAACGGCGACACTCGTAGCATCCTAGGGCGGAACAAAGTGTTTGACGCTGTGAGAGAGATGCCGGTCGTCGGAGGGAGCGACGCTTCCGATTCTCACGTGGACATGTTCAGGCTAAGACTCACACTTTAGATCGACGCCTCTCACTGCTTCTTCAAAGTCGACGAACCTTCAAAGCCTCCAAAGCCTCTTATGGCGTATCGTCCCTCCTCCCTTCTGCATCTCCAAACCCTTTTAGCCTCTTATTTCAAAGCTCTGCATCTTGCGTCTTTAATGGAGGAAGCCGACTTCATTAATTCATTGCCGCCAACTTTCTTTGTGCTACATTAAGGGGATTCAGAGCTTCAAATAATGCTGCTGAGTTGGAGGAAAAAAATTGACACATATACATCACGTGGGACCCCCAAATTTTGAATTAATAACTGTTAGCACTGAGTTAACAAAATTATTAAAAAATATTACTTAAAAAAATTTAATGATATTATATGCCTCTTTCATAAAACTTTGTTATTAAAATTGCATCTTTACCCTATTTTCTTTTTTATCGTCCAGCAAATCACACATAGCTTACAGAGGTTAAGAAAACTAACTACAAAAGTTATCCTAGAATTCATAATTACTACTATATATATATCTCCATGAATTTATTGTTTACGAGTTTAACCTGTAAATAATGTAACCTGACATATGAATATAAAGTTTGACTTGTAAATATAATTTGTAAAATTAATTTACAGCCTTTAAACTTACGAACTCGCATTGCTATATTATGGCAAGTGCTTGGGGACTCCATTTATTATTTACTCACGATATAAGCAAGAGAGGATATTTGATTTGAATAATTTAGGTAAATGTGTAATTTTAACAATGAATTTTAGTAAAAGGCGCATCTAGTACCATTAAGTTTTTGGGAAAATATAACTCAGGTCCTAAGGAACATAAAAAATATTAAAAAAGTTCCAACCTAAAATCACATATCAAAAAAGTTCATAGAGACTTTTTTTATATTAATTTTGTTGATAATAGGAAGTACTATATTGACAACAAAATTTAAAAACTTGGTCCTTTTACAATAGAAAAAGTTAGATTCACAACAGGAAGTGCTATATTCATAACAAAATCTAAATACCCGGATTTTGTTTTAAACTCATGTCTTTAAGTGTACAGAGGTCATTCACAACGGAATCACAACAGGAAGTACTATATTCACACAAAAATTTAAAAACCTGAATTTTATTTCAAACTCAGGTCTTTAAGCATATAGAGGTCATTCACAACAAAAAAGACTATATTTACAACGGGGAAGTCTTTATATTAACTTGAGTTTTAAAATGGCTATAGGTTTTTATATTTTTTTTTTTTTTTTGTTATCAATATAACACTTATTGTTGTTAAAATAGCTTTTTCGTTGTAAATGGCTCAGACGCTTTAAGGACGCGAGTTTGAAACAAAATTCGAGGTTTTTAAATTTTGTTATGAATATAAAGACTTCTTGTTGTGAATCTAGCTTTTTTATGTTGTGAATGGCCAGAGACTTTTAAATTTTGTTGTGAATATAAGACTTTGTTATCAATACAATTAATATCAAAAAAATCCCTAGGGCTTTTTTGATATATGATTTTGTGTTGGGATTTTTTTTTTTTTTAATATTCTTTGGGATCTGAGTGATATTTTCTCCAAGTTTTTTTAGGTGACAAAATATACATGACAATTGGTAAGTCAAAGTTTAGAGGTCCTACACGATGTACAAGTGTCAATTTTCTTTGCTCCGACTCAGCAACATGTGACTGTATCATTTCAAGCTCTGAAATCCCCTAAATGTTGCACAAAAATGGTTGGTGGCAATGAATTAGTGCAAGTTTCAATTTATTTTAGAGAATAATTTTTACAATTTAAAAGATAAGTATGTAAAATAAGTTTTGTATTGATTTATGAAAAATGACTCCTTGAAACTCCAATAGTTTGCCAAACATACACTGAGATAAGTATATGTGAAATGACTTTCTGTATAAAACATTAAGGGGTCTAGAGCTTCAAATAATACAGTCAAATGCTGCTGAGTTGGTTGAAAGAGATTGACACATGTGCATCGTGTGAGACCCCAGATTCTAACTTCATAGCTTTTAACACTAAATTAACATAGGGAATAACATTTCTGCATTTACTGTAGAAAAATCCATTTACAGCTTTCATTTGTTTTTCTTTTTTCCTCTCTATATCTGATTTACCCCACTTTTAATCTTCCCTGGAAGTACCCTCGACGCCTTTCTAGTTGGGAAATTGGCTAAAATCAATGAGTTCAAGGACAGAACAGTTGCAAACCTGTAGAGAAACTGAGCGGGGCTATATGGACTTCGATCGCCCGAAAACATGGCCGTAAACATCGCATGAACATCACAAAGCAAACATAGCCGGTCGATGGCTATTTTCTGACAAGATTCAGGACGATGCTCACCACTGAGGATATAATTGCTGAAGGGAGGAGCATGAAGTAGTGCCTGCAATACGGAATTCATGAAGCAAGTGCTTCCCAAATTATTCAATCCCCTCCAACCCTGCAGATACAGTTTCCATTATGCCGTCGGGAGTACTTGCAGGGAAGATTAAAAGTGGAGTAAATTAGATATAAAGAGGGAAAAAAACAAATGAAACAACATTGTTTTGGAAGGCTACTACAGATAGATTTTTCTGCAGTAAATACAGAAATGTTAGTCCCATTAACATAATTGTTAAAATTACTCATTTTTATAAAGTTTATATTTTTACACAAAAAAAACTTGATGACGTCATATGCCTCTTTCATAAAAATTTGATACTATCTTCAATCCTAATTATAAGACTTAGTTGACTTTTGTGGAAAGATTAAGGAAATCAAATAAGTTACTTAATCATTTTATATGTTGTGTATCCTTTTATTATATATTAGTTTATTAGTAAATTAATTGGTTTGAAGGAAAAAAATAAAAAAATACTCTAAAGTAATTTAATTAGTTTCCTTAAATTCTCTAAAAAAAAGTCAATCAGGTCTTATAATTAAAACTGAAAAAAGTATTAAAATTGAATCTTTATCCTTTTTTTTTTTCTTTTGCATCGTTCGGCAAATCATACGTATGCTACAGAGGTTAAGAAAACTAACTACAAATAGTTATCCTAAAATTCATTTACTGCTGATATATCTTTACTACTGATATATCTCAATGAATTTATTGTTTCCAAGTTTAAGCTGTAAATAATGTAACCTGACATATGAATATAAAGTTTGACTTGTAAATATTATTTGTAGAATTAATTTATAATCTTTAAACTTTAGACGAATTGGCATTGCTATATTATGGTAAGTGGTGGAGGACTCCATGTACTACCCGGTTTTAAGGGAAAATCCTTTTCTGGGACCTTTTTGGTAAAAAAACTCAAAAAAGGGACCTAAGAATCTGACCATCTGATATAGTTGTTTAGAGGTGATATTGTTGTAAATGAATTTGATTTAGTTGTATAAAATAATTTATGATTTAGTTGTAAATTTTTAATGAATTTATCCGAAAAAGGACCAAGGGGCCTTTCGGGATTAGATTCTTAGGTCCCTTTTTGGGTTTTTTTTACTCACCGTATAAGCAAGAGAAGATATTTGATTTGAATAATTTAAGATAGATAGCATTAAAAGATAGATGGAAAAAAAAATTTAAAAAAGAAGTTAATGCTATATAAACCATCAATATCGTAATTTTTATATTGCAAACCCTTTTTCACTCTGCACAGACCACAATAAAACGGACTAGATTTTAATAAATAAAACAGACACATTTTTATTACATTGTAAAAAAAATTAATAAAACATCCAAGTCCCAAAAAGTGAAAGTAGTAGAAATTAGAATAAAATTATTCACGATCGGCCTCCTCGCTCATTCCGTTATGCTATTGAGCCCATTAGTTAACACCCAAACTGTGCAGAACAACAGTCTCAACAGTGAGCCCAGGCCCAAACCCAAACAACACACCCCATTCAAGTCCTTCACCTGTAGTCTTGAGCCCATCTTCCGCTGACTTCTTCCTCATTTCGTCCAAAATGAACAACACACAAGCACTGGACATATTCCCATACTCACTCAGCACGTGCCTCGTGGCCCTCATCTTCTCGGGCTTCAAGCTCAGCTTGGCCTCTACCTGGTCGAGAATCGCGGGGCCACCTGGGTGAGCAATCCAGAAGATGGAGTTGTAATCTGATATGCCCAGTGGCTGAAATGCTTCAACCAACGCCTTCTCTATGTTCTTCGAGATCAGCCCTGGAACGTCCTTCAGCAGATGGAAGGTGAGGCCGACTTCACGAAGATGTCCGTCAATGGCTCCTTCACTGTCTGGTAATATGGTCTGAGCCGTCCACACTAGCTCAAACAGAGGCTTCTCCACGGGTAGTGGGTCGGCGCCGACAATAACGGCCGCGGCACCGTCTCCGAAGAGGGCTTGGCCCACGAGGCTGTCCAGGTGGGTGTCGCTGGGTCCACGGAATGTGACGGCGGTGATCTCGGAGCAGACGACCAGGACGCGGGCTCCCTTGTTGTTTTCGGCCAGGTCCTTGGCCATACGGAGGACCGTGCCGCCGGCAAAGCAGCCCTGCTGGTACATCATATAGCGCTTGACGGAGGGGCGGAGGCCGAGGAGCTTGGTGAGCTGGTAGTCGGCGCCGGGCATGTCTACGCCGCTGGTGGTACAGAAGATGAGGTGAGTGATCTTTGACTTAGGTTGGCCCCACTCCTTGATGGCTTTGGTGGCTGCCTCTTTGCCCAGCTTGGGGACTTCCACGACCACCATGTCTTGCCTTGCATCTAAAGAAGGAGCCATATACTCACATACGTTTGGGTTCTCCTTCAAGATTTCCTCTGTCAAGTGCATGTACCTCTTCTTGATCATTGACTTTTCGCCTGAAATTGGGTTGCCATGACGTGTCAGTTCAGTTATATATATATGTCAAATTTTTTAGACAAACTCGACTTTGGCTCTGTTTCGTATAATCAACAGTTTCACCTCATAAATTATTACATTTTTTTAGAGAATCTTGATTGATTTTCAACACCAAGCATTCAACGACTGTAATCTCAAGCAAAACCTGGGGTCAAACATCCTGTATTAAGACTTCGATTCTCTTATATTTCGGAAACTCGTGCCCCTTTTCCCCCTTGTTGAATTCTTATTCTGAATCAACACTTATTTTATGGAGTTCTTTTATATAAATAAAACGAGACATCTATAATTCATAATTAAAAAAAATAGATAGTCGTGGGATCCGTTGTGAAGTGGCCTTTATCTGGTTCGTTTTCATAAGTTAACTCCGTATTACATACTACGACTATATAATAAACTTTGAGGAATTAATTAAAAAAAGGTAAAATAAAAGCCATACATGATACATCCCACCGAACAGAAATTACCACATACAAAATAAGATAAGGATGAAGGAAGAAAAAAATGTATGATCAGTTCAAGTATAGCTAGGAAGAAAATAAGAGAAGGAAAGGAAACATACACATGCGCTTGAATTTCTCTTTGAGCTCAGTCTTGTGTTCGCTGTTGGTGATTCTGAAATAGTAATCAGGGTACGTGCTCTGATCAACACAGTTTGGCGGAGTGGCGGTTCCGATGGCCATCACGGTGGCTGGCCCTTCCGCCCTCTGAGCCTTCCTGATCTCATCAACGCTCACAGCCGGCGCCATTTTGTCTGGTTCTAAGTTATGTCTGTAAGGAAATATTTAGTGGCTAGCAATCAGTATGAATTAATGAGAGTGGACGGTAACACACCAGAGAGAGGAATGAAAGGCGATATGGCAGGGAAAGGGAAGGTGGGCTTTTATAATTGTGTTGAGAGGAAGTTGATGAGAGGAGGGGTAGATGAGCATCACGTGCCCACTAAACTCTCTCATACAGGTTTTACTTTCAAAGCCTCAACCCCACGCGACACGAGTTTGGTAGCACCATTTCCACTTTTATTTTTTATCTTTTTTTAATTTTTACATATATCCTTATCATTGCATAATTATTTAACAATTAAGATATAAATAGAATAATGTCCCAATCTCGATATTTTGAATTTAAAATTTTCCAAATATCATTTTTTAATTTATCAAATAAGCTAATAATGTTATGACAAACTATTGTTATTGAGTGATCTAGTGTTACTTATTGAACTTTTGAATTACAAAACGAATTTGGTATATGTTATTTGTGGACTACATGGAGCTACATATGCACACACTTCTTTATTTTTTGCGTTGGTAGGTGGGCCGGCTGATTTGTCAACTTGCACTGTCAATATTATGCTCTCGTATATTTCTAGTATTTAAAATGATATATTTGTTTCCTATTGTGGATAGGTCAGATCAGACCTCGAATTACTGACGCGTGGAAGCATTGCAGCAACGAATGAAATTAATCTTAGGAAGGTATGTGACAACTATAAAAACTCAATTACAATGGAATTTTTGAGCTGATACGTGATAATTTAAACAAATCAAATTAAAGGGTGTAACCATGAAGTGGACGTGGTGATGATATTAAAAGAGGGAATTATAATGAAGTCTTAAATAAAGAACTTAATTATTAAGAAGTTCTAATAATAAGTGAAATGTTATGATTTTTTATTCTGAAACTTGTCATGCCTGTTTTTCGGTTATTATAAGCATTTATGAGTAATTAATTAAGTCCATTTCTTCAAACCTCATTATAATTAATTTCCCCCATATTTTAAGCCAGTAGGATAATTATATGTTTTTTCTTTTGGTTTTTGAAAAAAGGATAGAGTAATATGATTGAAGAGGTATTCATATAGGCATTGTGTGTTGATTCACATTCGATTATTGATGCCAAGCTCTAACATGCGTAAATAGACACACGTATCGATGTAATATTTTGAATTAGTTTTGTTAATATAATACCACCTCCGGTCTTAATTATAAGAACATTTTTGTAGTACAAATTGCACTACAAAAAGTGTTATGACCGAAAGTACTACTAAATTAAACATATTCTTTCCTTTAATAAAAAAAATTAAACGTGTTATTTAAATATTAGTATTACTCAAATCGCATATATGACCATTACATATTTAGCCCCGGAATTGGTTTTCTTACTCGTCCAAAGGGCGAGCGGGGAGAGCTCATCATGCATAGATGAGCTTTTGACCCGTTCAGATTTTTTTTTCCCTTGTATTTTTTATTTTTAAATAAAAAATTCATTTTTTTCAAAAAATGTTAAGTTAAGATATTATCTTTATTTTAAATTCTCTACTCATTTATTTTTTTAATAAAAAATATAAAAATTATATTTGAATCGTCCAGATCTCATGCATGCTGACGAGCAGGGTAACCACATCCATTTAGCCCCATGCTGGTCATGTGTGTTTGACCGTAGATATTTGGCCTTAATATCTCTATTGTGTGTGTCCTGAGATCAAATACTTCTAAGAATATGTTCACGAATTGATTTAAATTCCTCGTACGGGAATTGATAGTAATTGCTGCCACGTATTATGATAAACTAAACTAAGTATAAGACAAAGGATTATCTACACACTTCAGTTGATTTTCATAAGTTTAATATATATGATTTTATATAAGTTTATATATATATGTAGATAGTTAACGATGATTTGCCATTGAATTTGTGTCTACGAAGGCTTTTTCTTCCTGGCTTTAAAATGCTTTTGTTTATTAATCTGTTTTGGTCCTATTAATTATACTATACTTCAATTCAATGGCTTCGATCTTATCTGATTATCTTATCTCTACTCTGACGTGTGTGTGTTAGATTAAATCCATTGGCTCGTGGTTATGCAACGTACACAATATATGCATATTCATGCATTTTGCATACTTCAAAAAGTAACTTTAATTCCGGTCAAAAAAAGTGACTTTAATTATTTTCAAAGTAATCTCTGAAATGTTTAGAGATTGACTTTTTTTTTTAAAAAAAACTTTGGCTACAAGCTAATCACTAAGCTTTTGGGCGGGTACTTTGAATAATGATAGATATATAAATTCGTGCACAAAAAGCACCACTCAATCATGAACTCAAATGTATAAGAATATTATCTTTTCATGAAGATCTCATTCTTTAATACTCTCACATGTCCTTAACGTAACTAAAGATATATTATATTTGAAAAGTTGACGTTGGTTTTAAATATGAGATAAAATTTTCATATATATTAATCTAATTTATTTCTATTAATGGTCCCTCAATAATAATCAAAAAATGAGAAAGAATAAGACAATTGCGGAAGATAACTAAGACATTTTAGAAATTACGTATCATATTAACTAATTCAGTTAATTTTCTTAATATAATCAAATTAAGTAAATATTTTTTATATTAAGCATAGCAGGGAGTAGTTTCGTACAGCCATCAAAATCGAGCTTGGACTTACACGTACGTGGATCTCTTGTATTAAAAGCTCATCGCTCGGCATATATACAACAAAACCTAATTAAATCACGTAATTAGTCGTTAACAATGAAGTAATTATGGTCAATTAATCACTTTGACTTTGTACTGATGATATACGGCCGTCAAAAAGGAAAAAAACTATTCTTTGTGTGCAGTTCCATATTACGGTCGTTACTTTCGACTACATCTGCATTAATTTTATGCTTTGAGTCTTGTATCATCTACCGCCCTACATACTCCACTTGCATATTCTACGTATGACCCACCAACCCGCGCATTCGGTCCATAAATCTAACTCTACACCTCGTCAAGCATTATTATATATGTTCGTATGTATATAATTTTACCCCGTCTGTTTGACCAATAAAAAAAATAACAAACTGGAACCAGTTTTGGTACTCATTAATATGTACAGAATTTAAAATAAAAAACAATACTTTAAGTCAATTTTTCAAAAAATTAATTATATTATTTAAACATTATTAGTTGAAAAATCTTAAAATCAAAACCATTGAGATTTTATTTAAATTCTGTACATCTCACGACAATGACGGGTTCCTATAAAACTCCATTACTCCTCCTATTTCTTGAATATTCAACCTTACTATTCATTAAAATAACTTTTTTGGCTATTAAAAAAAAGCAGAAGAAAACACAAACTTAATGGATAATAGTTCGGTACAAGTCTGCGAACTCATGTGTTAAGTTAGCTACCTAACTCTACATCTACGAGCCTGCAGCTACCACTTCATGCTGGTAAAGCACGTGCTTCAAAAAGTTATATATAAGGGATAGATCCAATCCCAACTTCGCTCAACAAGTTCATTACACATTCGTTCTCACTTTGTTCCACCGACGTTATTCTATTCTTGTTTGGAGGAGAAACAAAGGGAAAACATGGTGAGTGTTGACGAGATCCGAAAGGCTCAGAGAGCAGGAGGGCCAGCCACAGTTATGGCCATAGGAACAGCTACCCCGCCAAACTGTGTTGATCAAAGCACTTATCCTGATTACTACTTCAGAATTACTAACAGCGAGCACAAGACTGAGCTCAAGGAAAAATTCAAGAGAATGTGTAAGTCTCTTCTTTAATTATTTCCCAATTTGTTCATATAATCTTGGCTTTAACACCCAGATTTGTGAGTCGAATGTGTGTTGAGCTACCATGTATATCATCGGACCAATTATCATTGTAACCACATATTTCAGGCGATAAGTCAATGATCAAGAAGAGATACATGCACTTGACGGAGGACATCTTGAAAGAGAACCCTAACATATGTGAGTATATGGCTCCTTCTTTGGACGCAAGGCAAGACGTAGTGGTTGTTGAAGTTCCCAAGCTGGGCAAAGAGGCAGCCACCAAAGCCATAAAGGAGTGGGGCCAACCCAAGTCAAAGATCACTCACCTCATCTTCTGCACCACCAGCGGCGTCGACATGCCCGGCGCCGACTACCAGCTCACCAAGCTACTCGGCCTCCGTGCCTCCGTCAAGCGCTACATGATGTACCAGCAGGGCTGCTTCGCCGGCGGCACCGTCCTCCGTCTTGCCAAGGACCTCGCCGAGAACAACAAGGGAGCCCGCGTCCTGGTCGTCTGCTCGGAGATTACCGCCGTCACATTCCGCGGACCAAGCGACACCCACCTGGACAGCCTCGTGGGCCAAGCCCTCTTCGGAGATGGCGCGGCCGCCGTCATTGTGGGTTCCGACCCCCTCCCTGTTGAGAAGCCTCTGTTTGAGCTTGTCTGGACGGCTCAGACCATATTACCAGGCAGTGAAGGAGCCATTGATGGACATCTTCGAGAGATGGGCCTCACCTTCCATCTTCTGAAGGACGTTCCAGGGCTGATCTCGAAGAACATAGAGAAGGCGTTGGTGGAGGCCATTCAGCCATTGGGGATATCAGATTACAACTCTATCTTCTGGATTGCTCACCCAGGTGGCGCCGCGATTCTTGACCAGGTTGAGGCCAAGCTGAGCTTGAAGCCGGAGAAGATGAGGGCGACGAGGCACGTGTTGAGTGAGTATGGGAACATGTCGAGTGCATGCGTGTTGTTCATTTTGGACGAAATGAGGAAGAAGTCTGCGGAAGATGGGCTCAAGACCACAGGTGAAGGACTTGAATGGGGAGTGTTGTTTGGATTTGGTCCAGGACTTACTGTTGAGACCGTGGTTCTCCGTAGCATAGCCGTCTGAAACCGTTAAAGAGAATTCCCTTCCATTATGTTTCAGTACCCATTCCAACGCGAGTCTTTTTTTTTTTTTTTTTTTTTTTCCAAAATTATATTACATGTTATAAGTTGTATATTGCTAAAGTTATGCAGCAGAAGCTACAAAAATAACAGTCAATTTTCTACAAATGACAATATTATTGCAAGTGTTGCTTCTAATTACTCCTTCCCCTCGTTAATTGAGACATATTTATTTAATTTAGGGTTAATGACTTAAATTTTTTAGTTAATTTTGTTGATATAACATGTATTTGAAAAACGGAACATGTTACCTTCCGTTAAAAACTAAAACACTTTAGTTATATTCTAAAAATAAAAAATTGTTAAGGGAACCTCACGTGGGCATACTTTAGCAAAAATGCACCTTAACCCTTTAATTTAATTAGGTGTAGAAAGTTAGTTAAATGTTGATATAACATGTATTTTCTAAAACACTTTAGTTATATTCTATAAAAATTGTTAAGGGAACCTCAATAGAAATAGATTGTAAAAATATTGACAAATATAATAAATATATTTTACATTTTAGACCAAGACAAACTCTTCTTCAAATATGTCATATATCAATGATCGGATGGAGCACTTTTCATATCATCTTAAACTTTATAATTAGGTGCAGACACTTCCCTTGAGATGGAGGTTCTCGGATTAACAATAAGGACGAGTTATAAAATAAAGGCATATAAGAGAGAGTACTGTGGTGACGGCTCGAGGAACAGAGAGTTCAATTGCAAATTGATTGACATTATATTACTTCATTAGGTCTGGCTTGCGAGTCTTCCAGTCAATAATATCAAACCGAAATCAACCGAACACACATAATAAACAGCTGTGTGACCAAAGCTCTTTGGAGGCAATAATATAATGTCTTCCATGCTTATAAGTGGAAAGAGAATAGATATGTAGAACTGTAGATTATTTGGGTTTCGAAGGACGAGTTATAGAGTTTAGGCTTAAAATATTCATATCTGTAAGGAGAAGGATTAATCCTCCATGACCGTTCCGTTGCTAAAAAAAGTGACTAGCGAGACATGGCTGTATAATCTATAGGATGAATTTTATTTCTTCTTGTGTTAACATGTACTTTCATAGTTTCATGCAATTGATATATAGAATATGCTTTTATTTATTGTTTTGAAAATGCGTATAAATAATATTTAGCTGACAGTTTATGTATGGGTAAACTCTAACGCACTGACTCTATGTTGAGGTGTAAAATGAGATTTTATTAGGGCCGTCAAGTTTGAATTTGTCATTAAATAAGTTAAATCATCAAATAATATGAAGTGTTAGATATATTGCCATCACAAGAAAAAATGTTAGTCCTATTTACACTTTGATTTATTATTGATGATTGCCGTCTAATACTTTTAAATATATAATATTTTTTTAGTGCTTATCCATAAGAATCTTGATTACATCTTTTGAATGAAACTAGCAAGAACTATCGCCGGAAATGTGACCACTCCTTGCATTAATATAAATTATTATATTTGGTCTTTAATATAAGACTTACTATAATAAATAAATGGAACTATAAAAGCGATTTTCCTATTAAGAATTATAGGAGATAATAGAAAATTCTAACAAGTATTTGACAAAATCATGTAATTACTTGTTGTCGGTCTCCACATATACCGGCATGTTCAAACCACACTACCAACCTAGCTCCATATAAGGTCATTTGTATATAATGCTTATAATGCATGTGTTTTCCTAGCTAACATATTCAAATCATGTGTGTTTTCGTAGCTAACATATTCAAATTCAATGTATTGGTCCAAATGATGCCAAGCATATCCTTTAAACGTTAGCTTTCTTAGTGAGGATGTGAGTTCAAAACCCTATAGAAGGTATAGGGTGTAAGTTATATGACAAAAAAACACATACTTAACTCATTCGATACTTAATGTAAAAACTACTTAACTAATTGGATACTATCAATTATGCTAGATAAATTACTTAACTATAACAAAAGTGACTTGATCGATATCTCTTAAATATATACTCTCATGTAACATTATATTATACACAGAGAGGTGTACACACACATGTAAAAGCTTGTAAATTAGGTAGGGAAAAACTTTAAATATAATAGATAAAGTGGATTAAAGTCTTATATTTATTTTCAACTCAATCATCTAACTAGCTCCATTTAGGACCAAATATTATATATCAATAAATGATTGAATTAGGTATTTTCCAATATTATGAGAGGACCCCCCCCCCCCCCCACACACAGATAATGATTAAAGTTTTGATTTAATTATTATATCCCCCCCCCCCCCCACACACACACACAGATAATGATCAAAGTTTTGATTTAATTATTATATCACTACAAAAAAAGGTCATATCAAAGATTGAATTACCGATAATAACTTCCCTTGATTTTTTTCTTATTCTTATTATCACTAACCAGTCTGCCATGGCTTTCAAATTTCGTTGTCAGTGGTTCAATTAGAATTTCGTTGTCAGTGGTTCAATTTGTGTTTGGGGGGGGGGTTTGCTAGTGCTGTGTCTAAAACTACTATCATGTCCAATAAACTTCAATTCCTCGTTATATTGTTTAAATTTTTGTTAAGACAAGCAAGATTAAAGACAAATTAATAAAAACTTTGGGTAAAAATCAGAGCAGTATGTTTTGATAATTGTCTTGAATTAAGTTATAAAATTGAATCTGATGCGTCCCCTGAAAGGAACCTTGCGTCGTCCGCTAACGTGCATCTATCTGTTGAAATTTCAAAAGTAGGCGACTGTTCAATAAATTTTAATTTCTTGTTTTCAGTTTCTGTTCTTTTATTATATTCTCTTTTGTTGAATTTACCATTGAGATTAAACATGAAACATCACACTTCATAACGACATCATGTTTGAAAAGGATAATATATATAACCCAGTCAAAAAAAGGAAGAAAAGGATAATTTTATTACGAATTAACAAAGGTTTATGGATAAAAAAATTTAAATCCATATGTACAGCCCCTTTTTGTAAATTTTGAAAATTACATTAGAGAAGACTAATGCATTTTCTTGCTATTTTTTGCAGCTTTTTTGTTCCTCTAATGTCTTACATTTTAGCTTTAAACATTAAAGAAATTAAAATAAATGCAATTCGTTCATGAGCTGACCAGTTTACGGGCAAAAGTATTTTTTAATCCAAAATTTTGTTCACACAGGTGTCAGCCAAACTATACTCTTTCTGTAGAATGGAGTTGGCTCCCATCCACTTCCTTCCCATCCTTTCTATCTCAACCGTTAGATTGAAAGACTAAAATTTAATGTTTTTATAAAAATATTAATAAAAAATTAAATTATTAATAAAATATTAATAAAATATTTAAAATAATAGTTTTATAAAAGAATATAGTGATCAACGTCATATAGTGATCAACGTCATATTGACGGTTAGTTTTCAGGAACAACATTCCAAACAAAAAGTTTAAAACGGCCAATACTCTTTAGAAATCTAATTATTTGTATAGTCATCAAAACATTTCATTGGGATATTATAAAAAACATTACATAATTAAGGATACTCTGGATATTTGAATAGCCACGTAAGCAATTAAATAGATCTGCCATTTTTGTTAGGCCACGTAGCATATCTCATATTCATTTATTCCTGC
Organism: Acacia acuminata; assembly: GCA_019022655.1. Classification (NCBI taxonomy): domain Eukaryota; kingdom Viridiplantae; phylum Streptophyta; class Magnoliopsida; order Fabales; family Fabaceae; genus Acacia; species Acacia acuminata. The sequence continues at coordinate 1,428,151 of JAFJYI010000023.1, forward strand.
TGGCAACAAGAAGCTAGGAGCCTAGGACCCATTCATAGATATACATATACATACATGGACACGCATATATATAATATAATATAACATTTATGAAAAATTACATTGTATAGATCAACCATACGGATGATCTTATCAAAGTAAACTATATGAAAAGTTCATTAGATATATACAACACAAATTTTAGGAAATTTCCATTTTCGTTCCCTCTGATTATAACGTACGTATCTAATAAAAGAACTTCGTTTTTCACCCAAAACATCAGTTACACTAAAAAACTTTAAAAAGTGGAAAAGAAAACTTTTTTTTACATGGAGATTTTAAATATGGATCGAGAACATGCACGTTGATATCACCTAAGTTTCAAGTAGCAAGGTTGATGTCACGTAAAATTGTTAGCTAACTAACACATCTAATTTTTTATTTTAGAAAAAAGGGAAAGTGATCGAAGAAATGTTCAATTCTAGTAGTGAGTCAAAAGTTCAAATCAGCGATGCAAATGAAAATGAATTAAATAAATAATACATGGCGTGCGTAAGAAAATTAATGTTGACTTGGTACGCACATAAAGAACGGATTCTACAAAGCCACGCCAATATTTTCCACCAAACTCCTATAATTCCTTGACAATTAGTGTTGCTACCAATTATACCATTATATTGTTCACGTAACATAGTACAATGTTGGGTAAACACCACGTGGTCTTCAGCTACCCATCCCAATTCATTCTTTTGCCTCACCTATAAAAACCCTCTCATTCTTCAACATGTTCGCAACTCACACTTTGATAATTAGTCCTTCTTCTCTCTTACTTCTCTGCAACTTCCAATCAAACAGTCCAAATACATATTATTCAACATGGTGAGTGTTGATGAGATCCGAAAGGCTCAGAGGGCAGAAGGGCCGGCCACCGTGATGGCCATCGGAACCGCCACTCCACCAAACTATGTTGATCAGAGTACCTACCCTGATTACTATTTCAGAATCACCAACAGTGAGCACAAGACTGAGCTCAAAGAGAAATTCAAGCGCATGTGTATGTCTCTTGTCTCTCTTTTCATTTTAGCATTATATTATAGTGTTTTATCTCTGGCTATATCTTGTTTTGCTGAAAGAAACACGCAAAGATAGTTGATTTTCTCATTGATACTGATCATCATATCTGTCAGAAACAAGAAATAATATATAGGAACATATATATTGTATATAAAGAAAAACCTAGGACTCCAAAAGGAAGCAAGTACTCCCTCTTGTTCTAATTATAGTAGTACAAAAGTGTTTCTATAATTAGGACATGAGGTAGTAGTAAACTACAAATTAAATACTTTTCCAGCCCTTAATATGAGAATATTTAAAGAATTGATCTTAATTTTAAATATAATACAAAGCTTTTATATTTGTCACTTTTTTTCAATTTACCCTATTAATTACTCCTTATAGTCCTAATTATAAAATCAACTTATCTTTTTGTAGATGTTAATGAAACTAATTAAATCACTTTAAAGTATTTTTATTTTTATTTTTCCTTAAAACTAATTAGTTTGACTAATAAATAATATATAATCTAAGGATACAAAACATATAATATGATTAAGTAATTTATTTAGTATCTTTAATCTCTCTAAAAAAGTCAAATGATCTTATAATTAAGACAAGATGTGTTATTTCCCAATTTGTTTATATAATCTTGGCTTATACACCCAGATTTGTGAGTCGAGCGTGAGTTGAGCTATTTACCATATATATATATATATCAATATATATATATAAATTGAACTAACTTATCATTGTGACCACATATTTCAGGCGATAAGTCAATGATCAAGAAGAGATACATGCACTTGACGGAGGACATCTTGAAAGAGAACCCTAACATATGTGAGTATATGGCTCCTTCTTTGGACGCAAGGCAAGACGTAGTGGTTGTTGAAGTTCCCAAGCTGGGGAAAGAGGCAGCCACCAAAGCCATAAAGGAGTGGGGCCAACCCAAGTCAAAGATCACTCACCTCATCTTCTGCACCACCAGCGGCGTCGACATGCCCGGCGCCGACTACCAGCTCACCAAGCTACTCGGCCTCCGTGCCTCCGTCAAGCGCTACATGATGTACCAGCAGGGCTGCTTCGCCGGCGGGACCGTCCTCCGTCTTGCCAAGGACCTCGCCGAGAACAACAAGGGAGCCCGCGTCCTGGTCGTCTGCTCGGAGATTACCGCCGTCACATTCCGCGGACCAAGCGACACCCACCTGGACAGCCTCGTGGGCCAAGCCCTCTTCGGAGACGGCGCGGCCGCCGTCATTGTGGGTTCCGACCCCCTCCCTGTTGAGAAGCCTCTGTTTGAGCTTGTCTGGACGGCTCAGACCATATTACCAGGCAGTGAAGGAGCCATTGACGGACATCTTCGCGAGATGGGCCTCACCTTCCATCTTCTGAAGGACGTTCCAGGGCTGATCTCGAAGAACATAGAGAAGGCGTTGGTGGAGGCCATTCAGCCATTGGGGATATCAGATTACAACTCTATCTTCTGGATTGCTCACCCAGGCGGGGCCGCGATTCTTGACCAGGTTGAGGCCAAGCTGAGCTTGAAGCCCGAGAAGATGAGGGCCACGAGGCACGTGCTGAGTGAGTATGGGAACATGTCGAGTGCATGCGTGTTGTTCATTTTGGACGAAATGAGGAAGAAGTCTGCGGAAGATAGGCTCAAGACCACTGGTGAAGGACTTGAATGGGGAGTGTTGTTTGGATTTGGTCCAGGACTTACTGTTGAGACCGTGGTTCTCCATAGCATAGCCGTCTGAAACGGTTAAAGAGAATTCTCTTCCATTATGTTTCAGTACTTATTCATATGCGAGTCTTTTTTTTTAAAAAAAAAAAAAAAATTATATTTCATATTATAAGTTGTATGTTGCTCAAGTTATTCAGAAGAGCTACAAAAATAACGGTCAATGTTCTACATATGACAATATTATTGCAAGTGTCGCTTCTAATTAGTCCCTCCCCACGTTAATTGAGACATATTTATTTTATTTGATTAGATTAAAGAAATTTTTTAAATTAGTTGATATGACATGTATTTTCTAAAAAATTTTAATTATAGGGAAAATTCCACTAAAATACCAGATGAATTTCTAAAACCCCTAGAAGTCCTCTGAATTTGAAAAAAGACTTAGAGGTGACATGGACCTCTCAGGGTTAGGCAAATTTAAAGGAAATGACCATATTGCCCTTAACTATCTTTGGTTAATAACATGGTCGGGCACTTGAAACTAATTTCAAAATTCATTTGCCCATTTCACCTCCCCGCCCTAGCGCGCGTTGTTCTTGAGCCACGCCATTCTTTGCTCTTTGCCATTCTTCCGCTCGCCGTCGCCGTCGTCGTCGCCGTGAAGCCATTTTCGCCGCCGTCGGTATCTTCCTCCTCCCATTAGTTCTAAGCCCTAAAGCGGTGCTTCTCTCTGTTTTTTTTTTATATTTGTTCTAAGTTCGAACCCGTCACCGGATTCTTTGTTTTGGTTTGAATGGTATCTTCCTCGCCGTTGATTTTGAAAGTTTTAAACATATCTTCGTTTCCATCTTCCTTGCTTTAGAGCATCTTCTATGTTCTCAGTCCCATTGGATCTAGCGCACTATTGGCTCATCCAGCAGTAAAACCTGTTTCACATCATAATAATATTATGCTTCAAACTAAAGCCATCCATAAATAAATGCATCCATTGCTTTTTTTTCCGAACAAGACAAAATATTAAATAAGAAATGTTATACATATTACATACGGTAAGACATTCTCGAAGAAGTAAAAGAAAGACAAAAGCATTCGTAGAGAATAGTTTATTTATGTATAAATGCTTCCAAGACTTTGTGTTTGGGATTGTGTAAATTTTCCAAAACAAACATATTACCAAACACATCATAAATTGTACAGTGAGTTATATCGATATTAGAATCCTTTAAGTTACACTTTAGGTGAAGGGTAAGAAGAATAGAAGAGGAATGATAATCCCATTTCTAAGTTCTAACGATCATTAATCCCATTAAAGTGGGCTCAAATCTGTTTTTCTTTTTTTGGTAACATTTATCTTTTACAGTTTACCTAAAGCTTAGAGGTATTAGAAGATTGAGATAATATATTACCTCTGGGCAATTGGCTAATGTCCTTGCAAGTGCCACACGTTGAGCTTGACCCACGATAGTTTGAGCCCTTGTTGTTCATGAAAGAAGCATCAAGGTCTATTCGTATGTGCACTACATTACTTCTTGTATTAGCGACTTAGAAACCACATTTTGCTAGAGGTGAATTAACCACAAATAATTGAGTTTTTAAATAGTTTGTATTCTCTAACATTATCACTAGAATTCGGGAAAGGGTTAGGGTCTTGAATTGTTCATGCTCATTCACCTGACAAAATCTTTTTTCACATTCGATTTACTTCCAAATATAGGAATAGCTTTGGTCAATCGAAGCACGAGGCTTAGATTTTAGGATGTATTGTACTATTGCAAGTGAGGGTAGGATAAGGATTTGTTCCTTGAATGTTTGTTCTGTGTTCAAAATTTTGATATTTCAGATTACTTAGTGTACCACGGGTCTACTTGGAGCGATTGCAGTAATTTAGTTGGAATGTTTGGTAGGAAGGAGCATGATTTGAAATTTTTTTGTGTTCACTTATTTTGCTTATCTGAACATTGGTTGAATAATCACTTCTAGGATTGTCAAATGTTATAATCCATGAAAATTTGGAAGGCATTCTTGCATACGTTCATGCTAGTCTTTGCCTTGTGAACTATTCTTTTTGTAATCGCTTCATTTGGAGGACTATTCTAACATTCCTTTAAAAGATTTAGAATAAGGAAGATGTTAATTCTGTTCAATTTGAATTCATATTTCTACTATTATTGCCATCCCCTCCAACAATGTGGTGACAGATTACTAGTGTTTGGTTAAACTGCATATAATTGGGGATTTCAAACCTATGTTGAGATAAACTTTTCTTCTAAGTTTACTTGTTTATGGGTTGACTGTGTTGCTAATTACCTCCTTCTTTTAACCATTTCACAAAATTTGGCATGTATCCTGCAAGTGTACATATTGCATACTCTAGGAGAATGATGTGCATTACTTTTCTTACTCATTACTACTTTAAGTATATCAAAGGACAAATCACCTACTTTTGCAACAAGTTTGTGCATTTGATTTATATGCTCTTAGAATATTACTTTGTCTTTTATTCTTTATTTAGATACACTCGGAAATTGGTTGCATTTTAATTTGAACCACCTTTAGTGTAGTATAAATATATGACTCTATTCTTACAGTTCCATTTGCTGAAATATCAGAAAAATATCCTCTATACTTCTCCAAGGTTCATTATGCTTTTTCATTATGCTTTTTCATTATTATATCATCATAACTTTCTCAACCCCAAAGTAATTGTTTTTTTTTGTGCTCACAATAAACTTATAGCCTTCAAGATATTGGTTTATACAAATATTTTTTTGTTATATGTGGTGCATGAACTCTCATAATTTTGTGTCTTGCCATTTCATTTTTTCAGGTTTACCAAAGCAAAAGTGTAGAAAAATGTCCACTACTAATGCATACTTTATGTTTAGCAAGGAGTTTAAAAAAGAGAATAAAGTTCTTGACTTTCTTACGACATGAGTAGGGAGTGCGCAAAAGCGTGGAGGGGATTGAGTGTCGATGAGAGGAAAGTATACTTTGATAGAGCCAAAGAAGGAAGGCTCCAGAGCAAGAAGGGCACCTCCACCTCCTCCTCCACCACTCCTTTTCCATCACGATGCTCGCTGAACAAATTTTCCAAGCTTGTAGAATTTGTGAACTCAGATGAAACATTAAAGAAAAAGGTCCAGAAGTTAGGGTTTGGGCAGTTGCTTAAAATTCAAAGTATGAGCGCCCGGAAATGTTAGTCCCCATAATGAGAGCTTATGATCCCCGACCAATCAATTCCGAATAAGGGGGAAGACACAAGTCATAGAAGCAAAAGATGTGGCTAAGTTGCTTGGGGTGCCACATAGTGGGAAGGAGGTAACAATGAAAGTGATCGATACTGAGATCCGGTTTACCTACAAGCGAGAAAGGAATACGGTAAAATGAAGTATGACGACATTTTAAAAGTCATAACTTCGGGAAATCGGTTGAGCAGTTTGAAACCTTATTTATGATGCACATGTTGGGGACTTTTCTCGCTCCAACATCAAGCACAACTCCTAGTTTGCGATTCTTGAAGGTATTAGCATCGCCGGTAAAGGATTTGCCCGGTTCGACTGGGCCACATATGTTGCCAATGACCTTCGGAACGCGCTCTCTTATTATGTCAACGCAATAAGAGAAAACAAAGATTGCAACTCCTACGTCGGAGGGTGCATATATATCTTATTGGTAAGTATTATGATTGTCATTTGTGTTAACATATTTTTGACATAACATTTATGTGTTTAACCTTGTCGTTGTAGTTATATTTGGGGGAGCGGTTCCCATTGGGGAAGGAGTTGATCATAAAGGAAAGAGTCCAATTGAGTTTTGGACCAAAGACAAGGTCAATGAGATGATTGACAAAGAGAAGAAGAGCGCAAGCGGGATGTTGTATACCGTGAAGGCGGGTAAAGAGGCTAAGAAGGACAGTTTGGAAACGGATTTTGGGGCCTCTTTAGACCCAGTAAGTGTTTTCACATAAGAAGTTTAATTCATGCTTGGCTATTATGTTATTGGCTATTATGTTAATGACTGTGAAAAATTGTGTTAATTTTAGGTTTTAAAGGAGTTGTATGACAAGTTGATGGGTGCAATCAATGAAAATCACAAAAAAATTGTTCTTTGTTGTCCAAGATGAGCTGCGAAAAGCACAAGTTAACATTAGAAGGCAAGAAGGCGGTGCAAGTATGAGGATGGTGAAGACGGTGAAGATGAGGATGGTGAAGGTGAGGATGATAAGGATGGATGATGAGGGCCAACATGCTCATGGTGATGATGAGGGCCAAGAAGGTGATGGTGATGGTCACCATGATGGCGAAGATGATGTTGAAGGTGGTTATGAGGATCACACATCTCGTCGAACGCCAATCAACATTTATGATGACGATGTAGAACAATCAATTGTTCCATACCACGATGAACAAGAAGATGCACACAAGAAGATGCACCACGGAGGTCACAGAGGCCGAAGAAGCCCAAAAACATGTCGCCGTGGACGTTGACGAAGCCAATAAAGCGGCCTAGAGGGAAGGCAAAAGAAAGAGGGAAATTTTTTTGACATTATCTCCGGATCATGCACCAAGGATGAGTCGATGAGTAAGTAATAAAAAAGTTAATTTCAATGACTATTCATTATTAAAACCCGTTTTGTGTGGATTTGGCATGTGTACGATTACATGATGACATTGTTTATCTTTTACGGGATTCTCATACAAATAGACGACGAGGACATAACTTGGGAGCTGCTGCAAACACTAGGCCGGAGGAATAGATTAAGCAATCGGGTAGGTACTAAAAAAGCTAAAATTTCAACATTTTGAACCCCACTTATCAAACTGTTCGCACATGCAGGTTATGTCTATTGTATGTAAAACATTGATGAGAGATAAAAAGGCGAAGTGAAGAGGCACATTTTTAGTGCTTGATCAAATGGTAAGCATTTATGGATCTTCATAATTTATTTCCCATTGACATAGGTATGTTTGACTTCAATATTTGTTGATTATGCAGGATTTATTGGCCGAGAAAAACCGGAATGGAAAGTTTCTCGGTGGAAGGAACAACTATTGCTGAATATATAGATTACAACATTGGCGATTGTGAATTGATAATGGGACCGTATTGGTTGATCAACACGGTTTTTGCACCGCCATTGATCCAGCCACAAAGAATTTTTATGTCTTAGACTCAATGAAGACAAACATCGCCATGAGTATGAATGAGTCCGGTAAAAAAGAAGAAAAGCGCATTTGTTAATCCCCGTGCAACGGCGATTAAACATATTGTATGTTACATGTATGCAAATTTCATTTACCATTGAGTGGATTAAACACTTATTTAATGCATGTGTGTTGTTTACGAGAGGATCGTTTTGAAGAGATTATACAACTTGTGAAACCAAATGACAAAGCCAAGATGCAAAGAACGAGAAATTAGTTGGCCCGTTCCACAACAACCAAACTTGTGAGTGTCACTCGTGATAGAAAGTCAAAAATGCTAGGCTATTGTAAATTTGTTAATTGGTGTGTTCATGTGTTCGTAGGCAAGGCGTGGCGTGCATGTCTTGATCTGGTTGCACAATTGGAAACCCAACGAAATTATGCGGTATGGTGATGACCACCGAACGCAGTATAGGTGTAACCTCATGTGGTGGCTGGTCAACCACGAATTGAATATCGCCAAAGATGTTGCTTTGGGACTCGACTCCTCCAAAGAACCCAAAGGAAGAGAAGGAAGACATGAGCATTATTGTTAGATGCTCATTTGTTAAATTATTTTTACACTTTTGTTACGTAGGAGTCAATTCATTTTTTTCATGTGATGTATGTTTGCAAATAACTTGTAAATATTGGAAGTAAGGATGACTGAAGGATATGGAACTAACACTAAATATATTATTTATAACATACTTTGTATGGCCATTTACAAGTGCTTGAAGCATTTTGACGGGTGCTTTTACGTGTATTTACAAGTGATTCGGGGATTTTTAGTCATTTCCATTACCAGGGTTCACTTTTTTACTTCTTCAAGCAAGTCTTGTAAAAACATTAAAAAAAATGAACTTTTACAAAACCTGAAGTGAGAATTACCATTCCACAAGTGACAATTACCATTCCAAAAGTGACAATTACCATTGGTTTCTCCAAGGTTCAACTTTTTTACATGAAGCATGTCTTGTAAAAACATTAAAAAAATGGAACTTTTACAAAACCTGAAGTGAGAATTACCATTTCAGAAGTGACAATTACCATTTCGTAAGTGAGAATTACCATTGGTTTCTCCGGTGTTCAATTTTTACATGAAGCATGTCTTGTAAAAACATTAAAAAAATGGAACTTTTACAAAACCGAAGTGAGAATTACCATTTCCATTTGTAAAAAAGTGACAATTACCATTCGAGAAGTGACAATTACCATTGTTTTCGCCAGTGTTCAATTTTTTACATGAAGCATGTCTTGTAAAAACATTAAAAAAATGGAACTTTTACAAAACACGAAGTGAGAATTACCATTTCGAAGTGACAATTACCATTCCGAAGTGACAATTACCATTGTTTCTCCAAGTGTTCAATTTTTACATGAAGCATGTCTTGTAAAAACATTAAAAAAATGGAACTTTTACAAAACCTGGAAGTGAGAATTACCATTTCACAAGTGACAATTACCATTCGAAGTGACAATTACCATTGGTTTTCTCCAAGGTTCAATTTTTTTACATGAAGCATGTCTTGTAAAAACATTAAAAAAATTGAACTTTTACAAAACCTGAAGTGAGAATTACTATTTTGGTGAAGTGACAATTACCATTCCGAAGTGACAATTACCATTGTTTTCTCCAAGGTTCAATTTTTTTACATGAAGCATGTCTTGTAAAAACATTAAAAAATTGGAACTTTTACAAAACCTGAAGTGACAATTACCATTTCGAAGTGACAATTACCATTCCGTAAGTGACAATTACCATTGTTTTCTCCAAGGATCAATTTTTTTACATGAAGCATCTCTTGTAAAAACATAAAAAAAATGGAACTTTTACAAAACCTGAAGTGAGAATTACCATTCCAGAAGTGACAATTACCATTCCAGAAGTGACAATTACCATTGTTTTCGCCAAGGATCAATTTTTTTACATGAAGCATCTCTTGTAAAAACATTAAAAAAATTGAACTTTTACAAAACCTGAAGTGAGAATTACCATTCCACAAGTGACAATTACCATTCCATAAGTGACAATTACCATTGGTTTCTCCAAGGTTCAACTTTTTTACATGAAGCATGTCTTGTAAAAACATTAAAAAAATTGAACTTTTACAAAACCTGGAGTGACAATTACCATTCCACAAGTGACAATTACCATTCCTGAATGACAATAGATAGTCATTTACAAATCGACACAACATTTGATAATGATGCTTCCCATAAATGTAACTACCATTACATAGTCTACACCAAATGAGATAGTCATTTTTCTTGATAAGTACACAATTACAAATAGTTATAATGGGATGACAACATTCACAAAATAAAGTAAAATGACAAGAGAACATTACGATCCACATTGACGTAATGTTTAGTGTCATTGCCATGGAAGAACATATTGTCGCCATTTACACTAATTACATTTTGAGTGATTATATAAATATTATAGCCCTTCTAGCCAAAAAGATGTGAAGGGATCCAAGTCATTGTATATATACCAAAAGATGACTTGTACAATATTTACCCCACGAACCCAACTGCTCAACTAGTTAACTTGGGTTTGGATTTTTACAGGTTCTTCTTGTGTGTCCTTCTTTGTGGCATGAGCTGCAATGGTAAATCTTCTTGTTGCTAAATTGTGACTCTGTCCTTTCAACTCTTGGCCTTCCAGGTGGATGGCTAGTCTTGGGAGGTGCCAGGAACACTTGACTTCCTATGTCATATAGGCGGAAGTCATTTGGATTTGGCATGTCTATTGTGACAACAGGAGTCATGGTTCGGCTATAAATCTTTTTTTGGGCTGTTAATGTAAGGGATTCATCAACATAATTGTACACATTACCATGAACACCCTTGATGGCTACACACGCATGAGGACAAGGAATACCTGACATTTGCCATGCTTTACATGTGCACTCGCGCAAGTTCAACTCAATCCTAGCGCCCCACTTGTTGTACGGACTGACCCTTCCTCCTCCTCCATAGATCCGAACATCCATGTATTCAGCCCTTGCCACATTTTCTGCTTTGTTGTTCGATGTTGGGGCCAACACCATTTTTCCACTTACTCATTGCCATGCTTGCTGCATACATCTTCTTTGCAACTTTGTCACGGTGCTCATGTATAAGTTGAGCAACATTATGATGTCTCTCCTTGACCATCCAAGCGTTGAAGGACTCAGCTAGGTTTGTGGTAATTTTATCCCACAGTTTCAATGGGAACTTGCTCATAGCCCATCTATCAATATCTCCATCATGGATTAGCCACTCAAATGCTTCCTTATTGAAACGCCTCATTTGTTCCATTGCAGAGTCGAAGTCACAATCAAGTCTTGCATATGCAATTGCATCAAGTAATTGAAGTGCGGTTTTACTGTGTTGCCCACATATCTTCCTCTTTCCTTTATTCAGTTTAATCATTTGGGCGCTAAAGTTCTCCTTAATGTGCCTATAGCGGTATGCATGTCTCTCGGACAGAAAACTCCGGACGGCGACGATAATTGCATTGTGTCGGTCGGACACAATTGTAATCTGTAACCTCCAAGTGTCCTCCTCACCATTTCGAGGAACCATGTCCAGTCCTCAATTGTCTCTCCATGGACAATAGCAAGGGCAAACGGCAACAACTCATTGTATGCATCGAAGCGAAGGCGATAGGAGAGTCCCCATATGGTCCACTTAAGTGACTTCCATCGATGTACAAAACAGTGCAGCACCATGCAATGAACCCCTCTATACAACAACCATACGCTATAAATACACGCTCAAAGGTGTTGCTCCCACTAGCCACCCATTCAGCCACAGTCTTGTCATCAAGTATCCTTCAACCTATCACATATCCATGGTATCAACATGTATGTCATTCGGAGTCTACCGTGAATTTCCTCCATGGCCTTCTCCTTTGCCCGATATGCTTGCTTATATGTCAAGTGCACACCGTACTCTCTTGCCAAACCATTCTTTATATCATTGGACGCTTGTGCGTGTGATTTCTAACCTCTTCAATAATAATTGCACTTGTCAAGGCAGCACTTCGAGCATGTGTCACCGAAGATTGTCTTGTCTTTGTATGATCATGGTCTTCGGTGTATTTTGTCACACGTAAGAAATCATTGCTCTTCCCAATTGCCCTTGCAGTTATCCTCCATCGACAATCTTCAACCTTGCATTTAACATACACACAGTCCCTTGCATTCTTCACATATGTGTACTCAAAGTTGTGGGCAATCTTTTGAACTTGTGCAACACCTTCTTGAACTCATCGAATTTGCAAATGTTTGATTCACTCCTATGACCAAGTCCTTCCACTTGTTAGAGTTCATCTCGGCATCGGTGTTGGTGCGCTTTGACTTGCACACGGAAGCCTCAAAAGAGGTATTCCCTTTCGCACTCCTTGTTTGCATAATCATCACTCGCTCGGTATGACATTGGCTCCTCAATGTAAGTCATTTGCTCTGTAAGATCCACGAATTGATGAACCCTACATAGATAATGACAACTTTTATCAAGATATTACCAACAACTCTATATGAGATTATTATTGTTCTAACTAAACTTACTAGGACATACCTTTCTTGATCATCCATCTCCCTTGCTGCAATGTGAGTACCTTTACATCCTACATACACATGTGCACTTCTTTCATTATAAGAAAAAAGATTTTCCATTTCATCATCATCAACCATGTCTACTAAAATATTCTCATCAAAGCTTAGAGTGTATTTAATGTCACCATCTATACCAAACCATTCTTCTATCATTACCCTCAATTCTTCAAGTTTCATCCCCTCCTTCAACGATTTTACCCTCACAATCCCACCATTATATTTAACTTGACCTTCACTATTGGCTACGAAGTCCCCCAACATGGAAAAAACAAATTAGTGACTTTGAAGAATTTGTTGTCATCTTGCATTCCAACCTGCAACAAACAAGAATATTTCATCACAATGTTACACCATATATATATATATAATATTAATGGTTTTCGCAAAGTTTGTAATGATTTTCACAAATTTTACAATGGTAATTACAAATTCTTCAATGGTAATTACAAGTTCAAGAATGACATTTACCAATAGTATGAACTAGTCAATGACAACTATAATAAATATGTTGTAAAGAAGGGAAGGATAATATTAAACGGCAATATTGCAAGTCTAAATGAGTTAATTGTTAAAGTAAAGCTAATGGTCATCTTTGCGTGGGGATGATGATCATGTATCATTCTAGATATTAGGAATCATTAGGAACTATTGTTATTATCATTGGACAATGATTATTATCAAATCCCAAGTTATGCAAAAGCAATTATGCATATGGAGAGCAAGAAGTTATGTAGCAATCATTCGGTTCCAATAAGTTAGCTGACATAATTGAGTCTGGGTTATGTCTGGGTAGAAGTTGATTATTTAAATCCTCCCAAATCAAACACAATGTTTTCATAGTTTATACTTCTCTCAGTAATATGTCCCTTATTTGAAACTTCATGACAATTCACTCTATTTATATTTATAACTTAGGAGTACTACATGTGGGAGGTTGCAGTAGGAGCACAGGCTTGTCGCATAGCTCATGCTCCAACGCCTCAATGAGATTTGGTTTGATCCTTTTCACAGTCATCAACTCATCTACCACCGTACCCTTAACCCCCTATCCATTTAATGGCATTAATTTCTTCACATATTCAATGCAGCAAACAATGGCAGCAAACAATGAATGCAGAACCCACTTAATGCAGAACCCACTTAATGCAGAAACACAAATTGCAGATAAATGGTTCCAGAACGAGAGAATAATTACACTGAATGCAGAAACCTTCCATAGAGCAATATAAAAGAAAATCAGTCTAAGCAAACAAAAGGACTTTATATGGGCATAATATTGAAAGGGAAGTTAATCATCGATGAACATATTGGGGCTCCGTTAAAAATAATGATCGTACCTCTCGATTTTTCTTGAAATCCACGAAGCTAACGGCGGCGGCGTCGTCCACGAAGGCCAGTGCGGCGTCTCCGGCAGTGGGTTCGGCGTCGACGGTGGAGGGTCACGACGGCGCTACAGCAGTTAGGGCAAATTAGCCTTTTTTGGTTTTTCCATAAACAGGTGAAATGAAGCTATCGTGAGAATGAAGAATTTGCCAAAAGTATCATGTCCTATCTAATCTAAGGTCAGTATGGTCATTTCCTTTAAATTTGCCTAACCCTGAGAGGTCCATGTCACCTCTAAGTCTTTTTTCAAATTCAGAGGACTTCTAGGGGTTTTAGAAATTCATCTGGTATTTTAGTGGAATTTTCCCTTAATTATATTCTTTAGAGGGAGATAATAAGTTGCGAAAATATTGACAATTATAACAAATATATCTTATATTTATGACAGAAACCAACTCTTTAAATATATCATATATTAATGATTGGAGGAGGACTTTTCTTATCATCTCAAACTTTATAATTAGATGCAGACACTTCCCTAGAAGGAGGTTTTCTGATTAACAATAAGGACGAGTTATAATTTAAAGGCGTATAATTAGAGAGAGTACTTTGGTGGTGGCTCGAGGAACAGAGAGTTCAATGGCAAATTGATTGATCATTACTTCATTAGGGCTAGCTTGCGAGTTTTCCAGTCAATTATATTCCAAACCGAAATCAAAAGAACACACATAATAAACAGCAGGGTGACCAAAGCTCTATGGAGGCAATAATATAATGTTCTCCATGCTTATAATTGGAAAGAAAATAGATATGTAGAACTATAGATTATTGGAGTTTCAAAGGACGAGTTACAGAATATAGGCTTAAGATATTCATATCTGTAAGGAGAAGGATTAATCCTCCATAACAGTTCCTTTGCTAAAAGGGATTAGCGAGACATGGCTGTATAATCGATAGGATGAGTTCTACTTCTCGTGTCAGCATGACTTTCATAGATATATAGAATATGTTTTTATTTTTTGTTTTGAAAATGCGTATATAAACTCTAACGCACTGACTCTATGCATGCTGAGGTGTAAAATGAGATTTTATTAGGGCCGTCAACTTTGAATTTGTCATTAAATAAGTATCATCAAATAATATGAAGTTATATTGCCATCACAAGAAAAAATGTTAGTCATATTTACACTTTGATTTATTATTGATGATCACCGTCTAATACTATTAAATATATAATATTTTTTAGTGCTTATCCATAAGAATCTTAATTACATCTTTTGTATGAAAGTCGCAAGAACTATCACCAGTAATTTGACCACTCGATGCATTATAATATAAATTATTATATTTGATCCTTAATATAAGATTTACTGTAACAGATAAATTGAACTATAAAAGTGATTCTTACATCAAGAATAGGAGATAATTCTAACAAGTCTGCCAAAATCATGTAATTATACGTTTTGTTGTAGGTCTCCGCATACCCGCATGTTCGATCAAACCACACCAACAAACTAGCTCCATGGAAGGTCCTTTGTATATAATGCTTATAGTGCATGTGTGTGTTTTCCTAGCTAACACATATTCAAATTCAATGTATGACACCTTCATTCTTTATTAATTAAACCTTATATATACGTATACATATATCTATATATTATATGTTGGAGTATTATATATAGCCCAAATGATACCAAGCACATCCTTTAAACCTTAACTTTTTAAATGAGGTCGTGAGTTCAAAACCCTATATATAGAAGATATAATGGGTGTGAGTTATATGATTAAAAAAACAAATACATAGCTATCTGATACTCTATGTAAAAACTATCAACTATGCCAGATAAAATACTTAACTATAACAAAAGTGACTTGATATCTCTTAAATAGCCCTCATGTAATATTATATATGTGTGTGTATTATAAGTTAAGTAAATTAATTTGAGACAAACTTTAAATGTAATAGATAAAATGGATTAATGTCTTATATTTATTATCAAAATCAATCATCTCACTAGCTCTTATATTTAGGACTGAATATTATATATCAATAAATGATTGAATTAACTATTTTCCAAGAATAATGAGAACCCCCCCCCCCTGCAAAAAAAAAAAAAAAAAAAAAAAAAAAAAAAAAAAAAAAAAAAAAAAAACACACACACACACACACACTCATAATGATGAAAGTTTTGATTAGTTATTATAGTGCATCTTGTCCAGAATTATATTGAAATATTGCCCAAAATAACTTGTGGTATTCTTCTGACTTTTACTCATCAAAATCAAGATATTTGAAATTATGTTCAACAAAGTATATATTTAAGAAAAATTATTCTCACCCAAGTTGATATTTTTGTCCTATATATTATCGCTCTTTCAAAATAATTTTCAGATGTAGATATTTTAAGTAAATAAATCTATTTCATGCTCCTCATTCCCAATAATAACCTCCCCTGATTTTGTTCTTATCCTTATTAATTATCACTAACCAGTCTACCATGGCTTTCGAATTTCGTTGTGAGAGAGGTTCAATTGAAAAAAAAAAAAAAACAAATTTGTTAGTGCAGTGTTTAAAACTACTATCATGTCCAATAAACTTCAATTCCATGTTATATATATTGTTTAAATTTTTGTTAAGACAAGCATGATTAAAGAAAAATTAATATATAAAAACTATGGGTAATAATCAGAGCAGTCTGTTTTTATAATTTTTGAGTTGTCATAAAATTGAACTTGACGAGTCCCACGAAAGGAACCTGGCGTCGTCCATCTATCTGTTGAAATTTCAAAAGTAGGCGACTGTTCAATAAATTAAATTGGGAAAATTACGCGCAGGTCCCAAGGAAGAGAATTCATCACTATAAAGTCCATTGAAATCATGAAATTACACAGAAGTTCCAAGGGACCTGGTTGTAATTATTTGTGAATGTAAATTATCATTTTGACCTTCCCTCTCATGTCTTCCAACTCCTCTCTCTCCGTTCTTCTTCTTCGTTCTCCTATCTCTCTCCTCTCTCCCTTTTCTTCTCTCTTTCAGAAATGATGACTCTTATTTTTCGACATGAATTAGGTTGGACATCATAGAATGACCGAGGGCTCGACGGTGTTTGGATGTGGTACGTGAAGCCGGTGACTAAGAGAGTTACCGATCGGTGAGGGAGTTCGGTGCTACAACACCACCGTCGGCCGAGACTTGATGAAGAGGAGTGAATTGATCGGCGCGATGAGAGCTGCGATAGAAAACTGGTGGTTTTGAGTTGCGTTGGAGGTTGAAATTTTCGCCTTTTAAGGTTTGGATTTCATCCGCTTAAATCTCTCTTTTATTACGGCGCGATTGTTGTTGTTCCTCTTTGGCTATCACGTCTTTCTAGAGCAAAGATTTTCGTTTGAGTTGGTGTGGGCAATTTGCTGATGTTTGGCTTTTCAAATCTTTTATGTTTCTTTGCAAATAATTTTTCAATCTATGAAAATGTTGAGTAAATTAAAATTCTCTACCAATCTACCCAAACATTTCAATATTCAGTATATGCAATCTGCTAAACTTCTGTGTAAATCCGGTGCATACGCACGATCAAAGTGAAAGGAGACTGATTTTCTCTTCCCACACTAAAATCTCGCCTAACCAAACGGGTCCGTAGTTGAAAGTGATGTCAAAAATGCATAGTACACTACACACAATTGACTGTTTATGTTAACTCCATCCATAACTGTGTCCATTGTTTCATTGAGCTAATTGTTTTTTATTTTTAAGTATGAGCTCGCTAAATGTTGCAATGAATTGCTTGTATGTAGGGTGATACAAAGTTGACGTCTAAGAGTTTTGGAAGAAACTTTAATTTCCTGCAAACGTCTTGTCATGGTATGTTCTATGTCTAATATCCTCTATCAATATGCTTATTTTTGTTTATTTTCATTTCTTAGCTCTAAATTCTGGACTTGATACACCTCATGTCTGGTCGAAAGTCACCGGAGAAGGGCACAGGATACACCTTGCTGGTAATGGCATGGGACAAACAAGTCGTAGTGCAAAAATCGCTGCAATAAAGAACAAATTGAAATCAATAGAGAAGGAGAGCTCTAGGCCAAAGAAACAGAAGCAAACAAATGATGTATCTTGAAGCAGTTGTGTTAGTAAACTTTGTATCATTAGGGATATTATATTAAGTGACTTGAAAAAAATATCATTGGGCTGAATGCCTGAATCTACTTCTGGTTTGACTCTTGTTATGCCACCAATATTAATACATGTGACATCATTTTTGTTTTTGTTTTTGTTTTTTGTTTTTTTTTGGCTTTAGGTGGTATTATCACCGACAGGCTAGGGTGCATCTTTACATTATATGATACAAGCACAAGCTCCCCCCGCATTTTTTAAAACAACAAGTAATATAGCATTTTTTTCATTTCTCAAGTCTAGAGGCTATTTACAACAACAAATGTTATATTTACAACAGAAAAAGTATATATTTACAACAAACTTTCAGAACCAGGATTTTTTTCATTTCTCAAGTCCATATATTAAGTTCAATGAGTAGGTGCAAATAGTCACTTACTCATATAACTTAATATTTTGAAATGATATTCACTTCTTAAGCTAGCCTTTTATAACTGTCAAAATTCTCAGAAGATCGATGTTGTTAATATATGCTTTTTCTGTTGTAAATATAGTATTTGTTGTTGTAAATAGCCTCTGGACCTGAGAATTGAAAAAAAAATCCAGTTTTTAAATGTTGTTGTTAATGTATGCTTTTTCTGTTGTAAATAAGCATTTGTTGTTATAAACAGCCTTTAGACGTGAGAAATGAAAAAAAAATCCAAGTTTTCAAAGGTTGTTGTAAATATATGTTTTTTCTGTTGTAAATATAGCATTTGTTGTTGTAAATAGCCTCTGGACGTGAGAAATGAAAAAAATCCAGGTTTTTGAAGGTTGTTGTTAATATATACTTTTTTTTTATAAATATAACATTTGTTGTTGTAAATAGCCTCGAACGGGACATGAGAAATGAAAAAAAATTCTGGTTTTCAATGGTTGTTGTTAATATGTGTTTTTTCTGTTGTAAATATAGCATTTGTTGTTATAAATAGCCTCTGGACGTGAGAAATGAAAAAAAAATCCAGGTTTTCAAAGGTTGTTGTTAATATATGTTTTTTCTGTTATAAATAAAGCATTTGTTGTTGTAAATAGCCTCTGGATGTGAGAAATAAAAAAAAATCTAGGTTTTCCAAGGTTGTTATAAATATATGTTTGTTCTGTTGTAAACATAACATTTGTTGTTGTAAATAGCCTCCTGGACTTGAGAAATGAAAATAATTACATAGAAGTCCAAAATGGTAATTTTACATTCACAAATAATTACACAACAATGATTTCAAGGGACTTTGTTGTGATAAATTCTCTTCCTTGGGACCTGTGCGTAAATTTCCCAATTAAATTTTCTTGTCTTCAGTTTTTGTTCTTTTATTATATTCTCTTTTTTGAATTTACCTTTTTTTTTTTTTTTTGGTCAAAGAAGATTCCATTAAAATAAACTTCAAAGAAGCACCATTACAAAGTGGATAACCAAACAACAATCAGAAAACCAAATGACAACCATACCGTGAAAGCAAACAGCCATAACAAAGAAAAGCAAATACAAGGGAAACAGAAAAACCGAAAAGCAGAAAGAAAACTAGCCACCATCCAAAGTAGAACTGGAACGTGAAGGACTATCAACATCATCACTAGTCTTCTGAGCCTCCAAAATTAAAAGAGATAACAAAGCAGGTGTTGGTCGCGAAACCCACGTTGAATTTACCATTGAGATCAAACATGAAACATCACACTTAATAACGACATCGTGTTTGAAAATGATAATATATATTACCCAGTTAAAAATAAAAATAAAAACAGAGAGGAAGAAAATGATGATTTTATGACATAACAACAAAGGTTTATGGATAATAAAATTTTTAAATCCATATACAGCCCCTTTTTGTAAATTATGAAAATTACATTAGAGAAAACTAATGCATTTTCTTGTCTTTTTTTTTTTTTTTTTTTTTTTTTTTCTATTTTAATTTTGTAAAGTTCCACATAATTTCTTAGGTTTCATGCAGCTTTTTGTTCCTCTAATGTCTTACATTTTAATTTTAAACATTAAAGAATTTAAAATAAATGCAATTAGTTCATGAGCAGACCAGTTTAAGGGAAAGGTACGGTTACTTTTTAATCCAAAATTTTGTTCACAAAAGTGTCAGCCAAACTATACTCTTTCTGTAGAATATAGTCAACGTCATATTGACGATTAGTTATCTCGAAAAAAAAAAATTCCAAACAAGTAGTTTAAAACCGCCAATACTCTTTAATTAGAAATCTAATTATTTGTATAGTCATCTAAACATTTCAAGGGATATTATAAAAAAAAATTACATAATTAAGGATACTCTGGATATAATGTTTACGGGGTATTTGAATAGCCACGTAACCAATTCAATAGATCGGCCATTTTGTCAGGCCACGTAACATATCTGATATTCATTTATTTCCTGCTGGCAACAAGAAGCTAGGAGCCTAGGACCCATTCATCGATATACATATACATACATGCGCACACATAATATATAATATAATATAACATTTTTTAAAAATTACATTTTATAGATCAACCATACGGATGATCTTATCAAAGTAAACTATATGAAAAGTTCATTATATACGACACAAATTTTAGGAAATCTCCATTATCTTTCCCTCTGATTATAATAATGTACGTACCTAATTAAAGAACTTTGTTTTTCACCCATAAGATCAGTTACACTAAAAAACTTTAAAAAGTGGGAGAAAAAAAACCTTGTTTTACATAGAGATTTTAATAATGGAACTGGAACGAGAACGTATGCACGTTGACATCACCTAATTTTCAAGTAGCAAGGTTGATGTCACGTAAAATTGTTAGCTAACTAACACATCTAATTTTTTATTTTAGAAAAAGGGAAAATGATCGAAGAAATTAAATGTTCAACTCTAGTAGTGAGTCAAAAGTTCAAATCATCGATGCAAATGAAAATGAATTAAATAAATAATATTCCGTACATGGATGGGGCCGTGCGTAAGAAAATTAATGTTGACTTGGTACGCACAAAAAGAACGGAGTCTACAAAGCCACGCCAATAGTTTCCACCAAAATTAAACTCCTATAATTCCTTGACAAGTAGTGTTACAACCAATTATACCATTATTGTTCATGTAACGTAGTAATGTTGGGTAAACACCACGTGGTCTTCAGCTACCCATCCCAATTCATTCTTTTGCCTCCCCTATAAAAACCCTCTCATCCTTCAACATGTTCGCAACTCACACTTTGATAATTAGCCCTTCTTCTCTCTTACTTCTCTGCAACTTCCAATCAAACAATCCAATATTAATCAACATGGTGAGTGTTGATGAGATCCGAAAGGCTCAGAGGGCAGAAGGGCCGGCCACCGTGATGGCCATCGGAACCGCCACTCCACCAAACTGTGTTGATCAGAGTACCTACCCTGATTACTATTTCAGAATCACCAACAGTGAGCACAAGACTGAGCTCAAAGAGAAATTCAAGCGCATGTGTATGTCTCTTGTCTCTCTTTTCAATTTAGCATTATATTATAGTGTTTTATCTCTGGCTATATCTTGTTTTGCTGAAAGATACAGGCAAAGATAGTTGATTTTCAGATTGATACCGATCGTCATATCTGTCAGAAACAAGAAATAATATATAGGAACATATATACTGTAGATATGGAAAAACCTTGAACTCCGAAAAGGAAGCTAGTAGTAAACTAAAAATTAAATACTTTTTCGATCCTTGATATAAGACATATTTAAAAATCGATCTCAATCTTAAATATAAGATATAATTTTTATATTTGTCACTATTTTCTCAATTTATCCATATTGGTTATAATTTGTTCATATAATCTTGGCTTGTACACCCAGATTTGTGAGTCGAGCGTGTGTTGAGCTATTTACCATATATATATATCACTGAACTAACTTATCATTGTAACCACATATTTCAGGCGATAAGTCAATGATCAAGAAGAGATACATGCACTTGACGGAGGACATCTTGAAAGAGAACCCTAACATATGTGAGTATATGGCTCCTTCTTTGGACGCAAGGCAAGACGTAGTGGTTGTTGAAGTTCCCAAGCTGGGCAAAGAGGCAGCCACCAAAGCCATAAAGGAGTGGGGCCAACCCAAGTCAAAGATCACTCACCTCATCTTCTGCACCACCAGCGGCGTCGACATGCCCGGCGCCGACTACCAGCTCACCAAGCTCCTCGGCCTCCGCGCCTCCGTCAAGCGCTACATGATGTACCAGCAGGGCTGCTTCGCCGGCGGCACCGTCCTCCGTCTTGCCAAGGACCTCGCAGAAAACAACAAAGGAGCTCGCGTCCTGGTCGTCTGCTCCGAGATTACCGCAGTCACCTTCCGCGGGCCCAGCGACACCCACCTGGACAGCCTCGTGGGCCAAGCCCTCTTCGGAGACGGTGCGGCCGCAGTCATCGTCGGCTCTGACCCCCTCCCAGTGGAGAAGCCTCTGTTTGAGCTGGTTTGGACGGCACAGACCATATTACCGGACAGTGAAGGAGCCATTGACGGACATCTTCGCGAGGTGGGCCTCACCTTCCATCTTCTCAAGGACGTTCCAGGGCTGATCTCGAAGAACATAGAGAAGGCGTTGGTTGAAGCATTTCAGCCACTGGGCATATCAGATTACAATTCCATCTTCTGGATTGCTCACCCAGGTGGCCCCGCGATTCTTGACCAGGTAGAGGCCAAGCTGAGCTTGAAGCCGGAGAAGATGAGGGCGACGAGGCAGGTGCTGAGTGACTATGGGAACATGTCGAGTGCTTGTGTGTTGTTCATTTTGGACGAAATGAGGAAGAAGTCTGCAGAAGATGGGCTCAAGACCACAGGTGAAGGACTTGAATGGGGTGTTCTGTTTGGGTTTGGACCTGGTCTCACTGTTGAAACCATTGTTCTTCACAGTGTGGTCGTTTAAGAGCTTCTATGTTTAAGGTCTTATATTTATTCATATGTGTGTGTTACTTCCATTTGTTTCCCTATGTTTAGGAGAAATTATTCTTTGTTAGTTCCTTTCGTACAAGAGTGATTTTCTAAAACTTCATGTTTTACTTGTAAATTGCTATATAAAATTAATAAAAAGTCAGAATATCAATGGAGACATTTCTATACCAGGTCGCGAATCTTGTTCTCCCACATAGCAACTAAATTAGCGCGTGGGACCATTTGGGATTGTTGCAGATCTTTCTTTTCTTTTTTCTTTTTTTCTTTTTTCTTTTTTCTTTTTTTTAGTATTTTTGGTTTTTTCTTGAAACTCCTATAAATGAAAATTCAAAATGAGTAGCTAGGTGGGCGCATAATAGTATTTTGGTAAGTGGAAGAAAAGAGTCTAAAAAGTAAGGCCGTCATTTTCCCACCAAATTGCCAGGCAAGTGAGTGCTGAGCCACCATCTCTGCCCCTTCTTTCCTCAACCAATAAATTAAATACTCATCTTCTCTTCTCGTTCCTCATCTCTTACTCCCAACACTCACCACCTTACTAGCCAATTCTTTTCATTTGTTTTGTTATTAAATTCAAAATGGTCAGTGTTGATGAAATCCGAAAGGGTCGACTCAGAGGGCAGAAGGGGAATTCACATTCCATGTTTCTCCCTTATGTGCTTCTTACATGCTTGGGGGCATTTTTATATATATATATTTTTATTTATTTAAATTAAATTTTAGATTGCATCGTGTGTTATCAAATATCTCAAATTAATTTATTTTCACGATACCTGGTGTTACGTAAAAAATATTTTAAATGTAGGACTAAAAATTAATTAATTTAAAAAATATGAATGTAAAAGAAAATTACAAGATACGACATATAATTCAATCTATATATATATATATATATATATATAAATGTCACCATAGCTCTAATTAGAGGGATAAATAAGTAAAAAGTACCTAAAGAAAAGTATGGAATGATTGGATTGGGCAGAAGGGCCCGCCATCAGGACGGTTACTCCACCAAACTGTGTTGATCTAGAGTACCTACCCTGATTACTACTTTATAATCACCAACAGTGGGCACAAGATCGACTGAGCTCAAACAGAAGTTCAAGCGCATGCGTGTGTCTCTTTTCCTTCATATCATTGCTGTGAGAAAGAAGAACTATATTATTACTGGTTATTTAGGGGTTATTATTCTGTTTCAGTAAAATCCCTATAAAAGAAAACTGAATCACCCAAATTCAAATAAGGGAGGAAGATCAAAAAATGGGATTTCAGAATGATCATCTGATCACTATTCATGTTTGACAGCGCCCTCTTACATGGCCCCATCTCCACGAATCCGTAAGCTTCTACTCCTTTCCTCTGTTACGTGGCTGGCGGCTCACCGCTCCTTCTCTATCTTTTCCTGAATAAAAATGATTTTCAGAACTGGAGTTGTTGGTTTCTTGAATTCACATTATGGCAATCACATGGTTTGTTTTTGTCGCAATAAATAAAGAGAGTAAGCAGTACTGGCCATACATACTGCGTCTACAGTAATTGGTCCAAGTATCCATTCCATTTGAGCCATTTATCGCACGTGAAGCAGTTATATATCCATGTGTCACAATTAAGATGCATAAAAACAGTCCACGTCATTATTTTAAAATCACTTTGAGATTATGAGACAATTAGCAGCCCACGTCTTCAACCTCATTGATCTTCATTTTTCTCCATCGACATTAATTACGGTTTGGAAAAAAGTCCCTCTTTAACATTTTCCCGTTTATACATGCACATCTGAACCACAATTCTGAAAATAAAATAAAAAGTTATTTATTAATTATTATTTGTTAATTAATTTATTTCACTTGTCAAAGATATTAATCAGTTTTTAGTTTTCAAGATTCTCTCAGATCTCATGCATTTTCTCCACTCGATCTCCAGATTTTAAATTCAAATCCTTCCAATATTTTTTAATATAAAAAAATCATTCCCCCTTCTAAAATCACAACACATCACCCCTGCCTTGACCAACACGGTCTTATCCTAACCCATCACCAGTCGCATTTGCTTCTTCACCTGTCTTTTTTTCATCGATATCATCTTCCTCTGTCTGCAACGAGCCCTCTGTCATCATCTCTTCCTTTATATTATTCACCGTAACCGATTTATATTTTTTCCTTGCTCAGATTTTTACCTTCTCTTCCCTATTTGTTCCTCCCCTTCTTCGAAATTGTTTTCTCTCTCATTTCTCTAACACAATACTCCCTCCGATCCTAAGAGGTTGTGTTGTTGCTAATTATAGAAACAGTTTTATTTTTGTCAAAATTTTTTTTTAACTACCCCTATTTGATACTTTTTTAATAATATAATATACCTATATATTTTATAAAGTAAGTAATATATACAACTCATTAATGCCTCATACACTTCAATTCTACAGTTTTTTTTTTTTTTTTTTATAAAATAATTTTGAGCAATTTTTGTCATACTTTTTTCAAATCACTCCTATTAATAATTTTTCCATAATAATTAATTTAACAAAACATTTACATTCTATCAAGTGAGAGATTCTACTTTTTTTAAAAAAATAAAATAATTTTAATATTTCCTTAAAAATATTTTACTGTAACTATCTCTTTAAAGTGATTGATTTTTTTTTTCCTAAAATAACCTAATAAAATATTAATTATTTTCGGCTAACCCATTCTGCCACCGTTGGCCGGTGTAAAACAAGATGTTTCCTACTTATTTTAAAATAAAAAATAAAAATCTTCCACCAGTCTTTCTCTTGGACATGGGATGAATGTAACGAGTATTACGCAATTAAAGTGATCTGGATCCTATTTATAAAGTTTTAACTTTTTCAATATTTTATAAACTTCTAATTTAAAAGATTTAAATCCCTTAGTAAAAATATAAAATGAACTTATTACTACTTCGGTCCTAATTATAAGACATAGTTGATTTTGTTTGGAGATATTAATGAAGCTAAATAAGTTATTTAATCATTTTATATATTGTGTATTTTTAGATTATATATTAGTTTATTAGTCAAATTAATTACGTTGAAGAAAAAATAAAAATAAAAATACTCTAAAGTAATTTAATTAGCTTCCTTAATTTCTTTAAAAAAGTTAATTATGTCTTATAATTAGGACCGGGGGAATAGTATATTAGGTCCAAGCAAAACTAAATCTTATGGACCACAAAAACAAAAACCGCCAAAAAAGGAGGGAGGCTCGCTTTAAAAAAGAATTTTAACTGTTATTCCATCTTTAATCTTTGTATCTAGGGGGGAAAAAAACCTTTAATCTACAGTGTTAAGAATGAGGCTATTTTAGAAAAATGAATATAATTAACTAATTTAACTATTATCTTTAATCTCTCCAAAATCTAGTAAATAACTACTATAATTAGGACCGTAGGGAGTAACAAGTTTCTGGAAAATACACCATAGAAACTGTTATGGACTCATATATTGGCCTAGATATGATGTGGCCCAATATGGACGATTTATGACAGAAGTTCTTCTTAAGTAGGAAAAACACTAATGACCTTATAGATAAGGCGTTAATCCCGACAGTATATGTAGTGGAGCAGAGATATGTAGTGGAGCAAGGAAGCGTCAGGTAGTGGAGTAGAACGTTGCGAGTTATAAATAGGAGATTACCCATAAGGTGCGCATACTCTATTCATATCCTTTTACTATTCAGTCTCATTGTGCACACACCCATCCGCATTGGCTAATCGTCATTCTCGTGTAGCACAATGATCATCTGATATTATTTGGTGTCTTCCTCATAGACATCATAGAACAATCATCTTCTCTTCGGTGTTAGTTCACTTACAACCCAGAGAGTATAACAAATCCTATATAGATTATCCACTAACCCATCGAGGTTAGACATCTGTATTCTTACAACAGAACAGAAACATATCAATTTTCATCCCCTTTTCAACCCACACAAATGATATATAATATACACCGTGCAAACATAACCTTACTTATTATTAAATAAAGGGATTAACATTTCTGCTTTTAAGGCGGAAAACAAGTCTGCAGTACCCTCCAAATGACACAGTTTCATTTGCATTCCCCCGCCCCCCCCCCCCTTATTTCTGTCAGTTTTACCCCTTTTAATCTTCACTCGAACCAGCACCTTCACCAAGCATCGTCGCCAACCAGAGGGCTTCGACGACCTCCACCACCACCCCTCGGTGATGTTCTGCCGAACGCCATAACCATCTTGAACCTATTCTTTTTAGGGAACATATATAACGGTTTCTTCTTTCTTTTCTTTTTCCCTTCAGCATCATCTACTGAACCTATTCTTTTTTGTGGGTTGAAAAGGGGATAAAAATGGTTTGGTTAACTGTTAAAACAAATGGAAATATGTATTCTGTAGGTTGCGTGCTGTTGTGTTACTGCTGCAATTTTCATTAAAAATATTTTGACGGATGTAAATGATCCAGTTCGTAAATCATACATCTCATATTTATATTATTTAATTTTTTCATTAATATTTTTTTTAATACTAGATTAACAGACTCATTTTTCCCTTTATTGTTGGTTATGTTGTGCGTTTTGGGACATTTTAACTTTCCCTTACTATTAGGATTAATTAAGTCATGTTTAGTGATGCATATTATCAATGATATCATGAATATATTTTTTCCTACTACAGTGGAAGGTGAAGATTTTTTCCCCCACTAAAACAAGGAGTCATCATAATATATACAAGACTGTTTCACAGTATCAAACTTTCTTGTGTTTGAGAATGTCACCATCTCCTTATGACAATTTCCAAATAGTAAAGGTTATTCTTCTTAATTAATCTAAATTCACATGTTTAGTTTCTTTCTGTTTGTAAAATCATTTATATTACAATCTGCTATGTAGATACTAGTGAGTAACTATAAGCAAAAAAATAAAATAAAAATAAAAAGTAACTATAAGCAAATACCCGTACAGTATTTCATGAAGCAAACATGTATTTTTTTGATATATTTGGAACCTCTTTGCAAATGCGAGAGGTGTTTGGTTAATGTGCTCTTTGGTCACTTAAGCCCAATAAGGCTTAATTGAGACTACAGCCCAAGAACTCTAAGGCCCATGTGGATTAGGGTTAGGTCTTGGGTGTAGTAGCATATAAACTAACTTTCAGTTGCTTGAAAAGATACGGCCACACAAATAGTTAAGAGGCTCTCATCAGAAACAAAAACCTAGAGGCGACGTTCATCATCTCGAACGGTTGCCCACACAACCATCTCGTCCCCCTCGAGAGATAGTCCGGAAGATCAATAATAGATCGCACGAGGACCGTTCGTATACGAGGACCGTTCGTAGACAAGGATTGTTCGTGGAGAATCTTTCAGATAACTCTTCAATATCCAGGTAAGCAAAACGATGAAAGGTTTCATCTTTTCCTACATCGCGTGGTACGATACGCTTCCGCGTTTCTGATCAGTTTCCTACAATTGGTATCAGAGCCAATAGCGATGAGGAAAAGAACCGAGTTTTGATAATAATTTATATTTCATGTGATTCTTTTCAAAAAATTATTTTGAAAATATGGCATCTTTTTCTATATTTGTGATTTATTTCATGGTAGTTATTCGTTTATAATTCATATTTGATATTATTTTTAATTTTAATCGGTTAATCGCTTTAATCCATGGTTAGATTCTCTCGTGTATTTCTTGATTTGTAACAAGGAGGCTAATCCCATATGATTAGGTTTCCTCCTTGCTTTTTTTTATTCTTTTTTTTGGAATTTCTATGTATTTTTCTGAATTTCGTAAAAGATGGAGATCAAGAAACCGAGAAGAAGATGACTTTACGATGGCGTGGCGAAGTGGTGGCTAGGGTTCCTCTTTTTGTGTCCTAGGGTTTCTAGCCAAGGATTGGGTTTTTGAGCTTTTGGGCACATAGATACCCTAAAGGCGCTTGAGACAAATGCTATGGACGGACGAAAGAGAAATTCCAAAGTTGTAAATCTTATTTTTAAAATTTTATAGGAAAACCATGGATTAAAGTTATTTGTTTTATTATTTAAAGCTTTTATTGAATTGTATGAATTATATTTACGATTACCATGATGTGTGTAATAACATGCCATATAGAATAGGAAGATGCCATATTGTTGCATAATCACATGTCATAATAGCATAATAACTATTATGTTTTCAATCGACTAGTATGATAGTTATTATGAGGGATTATTTAGATTGTCCACTACATTAATTATCATTTATTATGATTTTGAAATCTTGATTAATAATTGGATTAATTAATTGTGGAATTAAAATCTCTACATTAATTATCATTTATTATGATTTTGAAATCTTGAATAATAATTGGATTAATTAATTGTGGAATTAAAATCTAGACATTAATTATCAATTATTATGATTTTAAATCTAGAATAATAATTGTATTAATTAATTGTGGAATTAGAATCTCTACATTAATTATCATTTATTATGATTTTGAAATCTAGAATAATAATTAGATTAATTAATTGTGGAATTAAAATCTAGACATTAATTATCAATTATTATGATTTTAAATTAAAATCTAGAATAATAATTGTGGAATTAAGATCTAGACAAATAATCCAGAAATTTCCTAAGAGAATTGTACCTTTTAGAGTAATTTGTGGGTTATTTAAAATGGTCATGTGACGTACACTCGCTAATCATGACTAGATTTTAGATACCTAATAATTTACTCTAAATTGAGCAAATTGTTGGAAATTGAAAATTCTAAATTTAAAATATTGAATGTGTGAAGGTTTTAAATTAAGCATTTAATTTTAAAACCTACGGGCCCCAATTGTGGGTTTATTAGTGAAATGGTTATCGCGAAGCCCCATCGGATAAGGATAATCGGATTTCGCTAGATTAAACCTTAATATTTTCACAATTTTAGTAAAGTTTTTGTACAGCCCATCGTCGGCAACACTTAGACACTAAAGATAATTTTGAAAGTAAACTATGGTTAAATACATTCAACTTTGGTAAAATTGTTAACCCTCCCATCGAGGCTCGACAATGGAACCGAAGGCCCAAATTAACAATATTAGTTTTACAAGAATCTTGCCCATCGTAAGCCTTGTAAAGATAACTAATGGATTGTTAAACAATAAACGAATAGTAGTTATTAGAATCTACTAGCGCTATATCGTTTGTTGTTAATTATAGTTTGTAATTAGTGTGCTTTTTCCTTACTTTCGAAAAATGTCTTCATTCAATCCTTTAGCTACAATCTTGAGCCAAAAACCTATGGATGGTACAAACTACAAACAATGGAAAACTAATTTGGATATTGTTCTTCAATATGAAAAGCTCAACTTTGTTCTCACTACCCCTATGCCAAAGACCGCCCATTTAGAGATGCGTACCGATGCAATTCGGACTCGATTTCAACGGGAGAAGGAAAGATGGGAGAAGGCGAATGTGTCGGTTCATTGCTACATTTTGGCCGCCTCGCCAATCACCGGGGAGCAAGTGAGCATGATTGAGAGTGGAGCAACAATGCTCCGGACTCTTGATGGCATGTTTGCTACGCCTAGCGGCTCTACTAGGAAAAATGCGCGAATTCGTCACCAAGACGGTGAGATGTCCGGAGGAAGTGTGCGCGATCATTGTCTAACAATGATAGTGAACTTTAAGAAGGCCGATGACTATGGTATCAAGTTTGGACAAGAAGTAAAAGTTGACCTTCTCTTACAATCACCGTTTCGAGTACTTTAATCAATTCAAGATGAATTATAATATGAACAAGATGAATCTTGACCTCACTCAACTCGATGCACGAGCTTGAGAGTCTTGACGATCTCTAGTCAAGCAGGAAGTGCATTTTTGCTGGTGAAAGTTCGTGAAACCTAAGGGGAAACCCAAGGGAAAGAACAAGAACAAGAAAAAGAAGAAATCAGGTACTCCGGTTGCCAAAACTTGTTGCAATGAAGCAGCCAACATGCAAGTGCTTCAAGTGCGGACAAAAGGGGCATTGGAAGAAAAATTGCCCACAAATGAATAAACCAGTGGTTCAAACATAGCTTGCCAGTGAGTAAAGGACAACGAGATTTGAAGCTTGGAACAGGGGCGCTTAGCTTGTGTCCGCACTAGCGGTGAGACAAGTTGTTTTATCTTTTAATAATTATAGAACTTTGGTTTTAGAAGACTGTTTATTTATTCCGCATTTTAAGAGGAATTTAATTTCTGTTAGTTGTTTAGATAAACATGGTTTTGTTCAGTTTGATTCCTCGTTTCAATAAGAAGTTCATCTTCTTTTATTTATTCGGGTGTAAAGTTTAATGGTCTTTATTTCCTTAGTCCTATTCCTGTGAAGTTAATCATGTTGAATTAAAAAATGTTGAGCATATCAATTCGTCAAAGAAAAGAAAAGTTTCCAATGAAACTTATCTTTGGCATTTGAGATTGGGTCATATTAACTCTAACAGGATCCAAGGTTTGGTCAAAAGTGGGATTTTAAAATCCCTGAACTTTGAACCGATACCGAGGTGTGAATCTGTTTAGAGGGTAAAATGACCAAGAGATCTTTCAAGGCCAAGGGAAAACGTGCCACACTTCAAATTGGAATTGGTACATACCGATGTATGTGGACCAATAAATGTCCAAGCCGAGGAGGGTATCGTATTTCATCACATTTACTCGATGATTACTCTAGATTTGGACATGTGTACTGACGATGCGTCACAAGTCCGAAGCTTTTGGAAAATTCCAAGAGTTCAAGGTCGAGGCGTAAAAGCATCTAGGTGTTCAAATTAAGACTCTTCGATCGATCGAGGGGGTGAATACCTATCTGGAGAGTTCGGGTCTTACCCGACCAAAGAGGGGATAGTTTCACAATTATCTTCTCCAGGGACACCCCAGCAGAATGGAGTTGCTGAAAGGAGAAATAGAACCCTTTTAGAAATGACAAGATCTATGCTCAGTTATTCATCACTTTCTGATTCATTCTAGGGATATGCCTTAGAAACAGCTATGTATCTATTGAACTTAGCTCGTCCAAGTCGATTTCAACGACACCAATTGAATTGTGGAAAGGGTGTAAGCCCACCATGAATCATATTCGGATTTGGGGTGCTCCGCACATGTCTTGAAACAGAAACGGACAAGATGGACTCGCATCTTGAAGTATGCATGTTTGTAGGCTATCCTAAAGGAACCGAGAGGTTGGTTGTTTTATAGTCCAAGAGAAAAGAAGGTCATAGTGAGCACTCACGCGACTTTCTTAGAGGAGGACTATATGACAAACTATAAACCAAGAAGTAAGGTTATTCTTGATGAGCTAGTCTCGATCAAGTTTCACCACAACCTCAAGGGCTTCCAGTTTTGTTCCCGTGGTTGTTCAAAGAGGGAAAATGTATCTCGAACATACACAGAACCGAGACAACCTTAAGTTCAGCATGATGTTGAACAAAATGAAGAACAAAATCATGAATTGGTTGATCCACTTAATGAGGGTCCTCATCTAGAAATTGTCAACCTACAAAATGTGGACCCCGTAGATGCACGACATCAAGTGCGACAAAGTCGTAGTGGGAGATTGATTCGTAAACCCGCAAGATATCTCTTGTTGGGTGAGTCAAATCAGGATGACATCATCGCGAGAAGATGGTGATCCCACGAGTTATGACGAAGCACTAGGAGATGTTGATGCTCAGGAATGGCTCGAGGCTATGAATCGTGAAATGGATTCTATGTATTCCAACTCAGTTTGGTCTCTTGTAGATGCACCTAAAGGGGTAAGACCCATTGGGTGTAAGTGAATTTACAAGAGAAAGAGAGGATCAGACGGGAAGGTTGAAACCTTCAAAGCTAGATTGGTGGCAAAAGGGTACTCCCAAAGAGAAGGAGTGGATTATGATGAAACCTTTTCACGGTTGCCATGCTCAAGTCTATCCGGATTCTCTTAGTCATTGCCTGACCAATCTTGATTATGAGATTTGCGAGATGGATGTCAAAACCGCTTTTCTAAATGGAAATTTGGAAGAGGAAATCTATATGCAGCAACCAAAAGGGTTTATAGCCAAAGGGCAAGAAGAAATGGTATGCAAGTTGCAGAGGTCCATTTATGGACTTAAGTAAGCATCCAGATCATGGAACATCAGATTTGATCAAGCCATTGAGTCTTATGGCTTTGAGAAAAGCCCTGATGAGCCGTGTGTGTATAAAAGGATCCAAGGAAATGCGGTATCTTTTCTGGTACTTTATGTGGATGATATACTCCTTATCGGAAATGATACGAGAGGTATTGTTGGGCATAAAAACCTAGGCGAGCAAACATTTTGATATGAAGGACCTGGGGAAGCCAATTATGTTCTTGGTATTAAACTCTTGCGAGACCGGAAGAACAGGGTTTTGGCATTATCCCAGGCTCAATACATTGACAAAATACTTGTTAGGTTTAGCATGGAGAATTCAAAGAGGGGAATTATACCCTTCGGCATGGGATTCATCTCTCGAGAAGCAATCTCCTCAAACTCCCGAGCGGGAGAGAACGCATGAGTAGGATACCTTATGCTTCAGAGTAGGTAGTCTCATGTATGCTATGCTATGTACCGGACCGGATATCGCTATGCACCGGGAGTAGTAAGCCGGTACCAATCGGACCTGGAGAGCAACACTGGGTAGCGGTTAAACATATACTCAAGTACCTACGGAAAACGAGAGATTATATGTTGGTCTACTCAAGTGGGAGTCTTGAAACCATTGGTTATACGGACTCAGATTTCCAAGGAGATATTGACTCAAGAAAATCCACCTCGGGATATGTGTACACCCTTAATGGCGGTGCCATTTGTTGGAGAAGTGTAAAACAAACATGTGTGGTCGACTCGCACGCAGGCCGAGTATGTAGCCGCTTCGAGGCCGCAAAGGAAGCGCATGGTTAAAGAAGTTCCTAACGGATCTTCAGTGATACGGTATAAATTGTCCTATCACACTCTACTTGTGACAACGGTGGGCGGTAGCGCTTGATCCAAGGAACCAAGGTATCATAAGAGACGAAGCACATAGAGAGGAAATACCACTTGATCCGAGAAATAATTAAAAGAGGAGATACGGTGGTAGCAAAGATAGCATCGACGAGAATCTCGCTGACCCTTTTACTAAGAGTTTGCCCGAGCGTGTGTTCGAGAGGCATGTTTCATCTATGGGTCTTAGGAGGATTCCAGCATTTTGCCGTAGCTTTAGGCAATTGTTATTTCACTTTGTTATTTTGTGCTTTTGAGCATGACATTATGACATTGCATTTCTTTTCGAATGTTAATAAATAGAGTATTTTTTTCATTTATTTCGCACACTATTTACAAATTCTAAGGTCCGGATCAATTGTGGAGTATATGATCATATGAATACGTTCATAGAGGACATGGTCATAGGTTCTCACAATTGATAAAATGGTTCATGACTATTAAATTAAGTTGGGCACTTTATTTAGGCTGCAATGTTTTATGAAATGGTTTTGTCCGAATCATTATAAAACATTGGTGTGAGTTAATGCTCACATTGAATGGATCAAGGAGAGATTTGATTAAGGTTGTTCTTTCGTCATAAGGAAT
This sequence comes from Acacia acuminata, assembly GCA_019022655.1. Taxonomy (NCBI): domain Eukaryota; kingdom Viridiplantae; phylum Streptophyta; class Magnoliopsida; order Fabales; family Fabaceae; genus Acacia; species Acacia acuminata. Next base: position 1,462,608 of record JAFJYI010000023.1, read on the forward strand.
CAAATCTCCGGATAACTATAGTTATGTAGTTGCTCTTAATCCCGAGTTTATTTTAAACGGTAGTCGAATAGTTTTCATTCTTTGATTTACCAACGGGTGAGGTTTGATCTATATGACGGCCAACAACTCGGTATTTTGGGATTGAGACTATTTGGTTATCGGTGTTTATGAGATAAACAACATGGAATTTATAGGAAATGTCCCCTTGATATGTTTCGGTACTGGATATTGAAGACACGCCGGCATGTAATCCATTAGAGAAACTATCAAAGTCAAGGGAATAAATAATTGATTGGGTTCGAGAAAACTAGTCAATCAAATTATAGACATTCTATAAAGGGGCGTGCATATTCTTGTTATAAGTATCATTGTTCTTGGAGATCACGTTCGGGCTTTTAGTGGAGTAGCACCGAACTAGATAATCTTTGTAGATTATCATGAGCCTTGATGAATGACAAATGGTAGGTCCCCAGGCTAGCTTGAGACAAGGGATGGGGTATATTATCGATGATGATGGCTTATGGGCTACATGGTCTTGGGTTTACGAACTCAAGTTAGTATCTTAAAGAGCAAGTGGGAGATTGTTGGGTTAATGTGCTCTTTGGTCACTTAAGCCCAATAAGGCTTAATTGAGACTACTGCCCAAGAACTCTAAGGCCCGTGTGGATTAGGGTTAGGTCTTGGGTGTAGTAGCATATAAACTAACTTTCGGTCGCTTGAAAAGATACGGCCACACAAATAGTTAGGAGGCTCTCATCGAAACAAAAACCTAGAGGCGACGTTCATCATCTCGAACGGTTGCCCACACAACCATCTCGTCCCCCTCGAGAGATAGTCCGGAAGATCAATCATAGATCGCACGAGGACTGTTCGTATACGAGGACCTGTTCGTAGACAAGGATTGTTCGTGGAGAATCTTTCAGATAACTCTTCAATATCCAGGTAAGCAAAACGATGAAAGGTTTCATCTTTTCCTACATCGCGTGGTACGATACGCTTCCGCGTTTCTGATCAGTTTCCTACAAGAGGTCCTTAGATGGTGAAGGAAGTGCACATGACGACGTTTTGATGTATACTTTCTACTATTTTCCAGACTCGATCGTATATATATTTAAAGCCAAGTAAGGTCTTCATGCGTTGAGAGAAATTTAATTTTGAACAAAATTATTTGTTGAGTATTATTATTCTAAATCAATCCTATGGTTAGGATGACTCTGATCTATGATGAGGAATATGATAAATATTGTTGATACAACATAACTTAGCCAACCTCGTTCTTGTTTTTTGAGATATTAAGAAAGCTATTTAAATTATTTTAAAATATTTATATTTATCAATTTTTCTCCAAACTATTTTTTCTAACTTATAAATTGATATATAATCTAATGATATACAACATATGATATAATTATGTAACTTATTTAGATTCATTAACTTCTCCATAAAAAAGTCAACCATTTCTTGTATTTAAAACTGGAGGGAATAACAGATTCCAAAATATATTAACAGACTTGTTGTGTGTAGAACTTGTGGGTTATTCAAAATAATTCAAACATTGTCTATTTCTAGGTTTTGATTACTTCTAGAAACTTTAAAGAAAAAAAAAACCTAAAAAAAGCTTACAATATATTTATTTTAAAAATATGTAATTTTGATTGAAAAAAATGCCTAAATGAGCAAGATATGCACCCTAAGAAGTATGTTATAAAAACGAAAAATACTAAAAGTAAAAAATTCTCAAACAATAAATTCCTAAACAAACTCTAATATCTTGGGGCTATGAATTATTTTACCTTTTGTTATCCCTCTATCATAGCTTCGGATATACGAAATTTTAGTAACAAATGAATGGCTAATATCACGGGGATATATTTAGTGTGTATTCATTTAGTGACAAATGAACTTTTTAATTAACTAAAAAATAGTAATGAGAAAACTATCATATGATACTATTACGGACCTGCATAAGGCCCATATCCAATATGCGGCCCAACTAAGGATCTGCTATACGTCGGATCTCACCTATAATATAGGGATATCCTATATTATAGGAAGATTCTATCAGACAATAATATTAGAGCATCTATCAGATATATACGCGATACTCGCACCTAGGATCTCGGCCGAAGAAGATATCCTATCCACGGTAACCTCTATAAATATAGAGACCAAATACTAAAGTGCACACGTTCTAACTCAGACTGTTTACATTCAGTCACACTGTGCACACACACCACTCCTTTATCTCGTGCACAATGATCTCACGCTCCCCTAACTATCTACCCCATAGATATTCAGGCCGAGCTCAACGATCCAATATCAAAGTACCAGCCCTAGGCTGGACATCTGTGTTCTACACCAGAACAGATACAAATCTAATCAAGAAAAAATCATATTACTAAAAAAATTTCCAAATAAATAAATTTTAAATATAATTTCATTAAAAAAAAAAAAATTAACCGTCAATAGAGATGAGGGAACATCCTTGGATGAGAAGATGTAGGAAGTTTTTAGTATTAATTCCGAATTGAAATTTTATATTTTTAGTTTATGGTCTTAAAAAAATTACAATTTTTAATATATTTATTGATAAATATTTTTTCCTTGATCCTTCTCCCTAATTTTCCAGTGAAATAATTGATTTTAAAAAATGTTTACTTAAAATTACAATTATTCATATGCTCAAGGACGTTCATATGTGATTACAACTCCATCTTCTGGATTGCTCACCTAGAGTGGTCCGCTATTCTTGACCAGGTTGAGGCTAAGCTGAACTTGACGGGGAGGAGACGAGAGCTTCCAGGCACATGCTGAGCGATGTTGAGGCTTCACTGAAGTTGAAGCCGGAGAAGATGAGGGCGACGAGGCAGGTGCTGAGTGAGTATGGGAATATGTGAAGTGCTACAGTGTTGTTCATTTTGGACGAAATGAGAAGCAAGTCCGCATAAGATGGCCTTGAATGGGGTGTGTTGTTTGGGTTTGGACCTGGTCTCACCATTGACACTGTTGTTCTTGACCAGGTTGAGGCTAAGCTGAACTTGACAGGGGAGGAGACGAGAGCTTCCAGGCACGTGCTGAGCGATGTTGAGGCTTCGCTGAAGTTGAAGCCGGAGAAGATGGGGGCGACGAGGCAAGTGCTGAGTGAGTATGGGAATATGTGGAGTGCTACAGTGTTGTTCATTTTGGACGAAATGAGAAGCAAGTCTGCAGAAGATGGCCTTGAATGGGGTGTGTTGTTTGGGTTTGGGCCTGGTCTCACCATTCACACTGTTGTTCTTGACCAGGTTGAGGCTAAGCTGAACTTGACGGGGGAGGAGACGGGAGCTTCCAGGCATGTGCTGAGCGATGTTGAGGCTTCACTGAAGTTGAAGCCGGAGAAGATGAGGGCGACGAGGCAGGTGCTGAGTGAGTATGGGAATATGTGGAGTGCTATAGTTTTGTTCATTTTGGACGAAATGAGAAGCAAGTTTGCAGAAGATGGCCTTGAATGGGGTGTGTTGTTTGGGTTTGGGCCTGGTCTCACCATTGACACTGTTGTTCTTCACAGTCCGGCCACCTAAAAGGCCAGATATATCTATGGCCTAGTCTCACCTATGTTAGAAGTATTAAGGTGATAAGATTCGATTAAGATCTTATAATAATGTGTTCAAATTTCATGCTGGTTAGTTCGACGACCCTAATCTATATAAGGAGTCTTAGTTCATGTGTAGAATGTGTGAAATAGTTCTCTCTCATCAAGAGGTAACATAGGTCGTCTTTTACATTCCCAAGATTAGTTTATCACCTTTAAGAGAGAGTTGATTAGTTTTGTATCATAAATGGATTTAGCATGTTTAAAATATAAACATCCAGTATCTCATAAAATAAAGCTTCATTTGATATTGCTTTCTTGTCTTCCTTCTTGATGTCAAAAATAGAGAAACTTCCATTGCTGCAATCAAAGAATAGCTACACAAAATATTATAGCAAGAGAATCAGATCATAGACTTTCCTTGTCCAGTACAACCCTAATGGTTAAATTACATTCGTCCTAAATGATAACTCCCACGGTGTGAAAATATAGCTTCAACATTCTGTTCACCCTCATATGACACATAAAAGGCCTGGAAGTTGCTGCTTGTTCAAGATTCAAACACCTAATTAGTTATGGGATCTGTCTCGTTTTTCTTGTCCCTGCTTGTTTGTGGACTCGCTAGAAATCCAAGTATAATCAGAGGGAATAGAGAAAATGTCTTGAATGTTACTATTAGAACCAGAAGAAGATGAACCAGGGTGACCCTTTATCCATTGAAACCAAGAAGATGATGGGGATTTTCCTGCTGGGTGGTCCTCTAGATCTTCAGAAGTTGGACTTGAAGGGGCTGATGAGAACTCTTCCAATGGCGGCAATTCTTCAAACTTTGTGAAGGAAATAAACACTCTCACAGTAGGAACCACAGGGATTGCAACCTGACAAAGGTAGTGAAATGGTCACTCAGTCATCAAAAAACGAAAATAAGAGACAAGGTTGAACATAAAAGACAATCGAACATAATCAAGAGTGAAAAGACAAGAAATAAAATATATATCAATGGATCTAATCACATTGGGAGAATTTCCTTTAATTGGGTTGGATAATATTTGAATCTAAACTCATAATAAAGCAGTAACAGACGGACTTTTTCATCAAATCGTTTTCCTTAATACACAAGACAAACACGCACACCTCAAAAGTCAAAATAACATGGAGATTTCTATTTCCTCTTGTTTTGACGGCAGGTGCGTGCAAATGAATAGGTCATATAACCATGAAACCAGTTAGATTACATTTAGCCAATCAATGTTATTTCATCGAAAACAAACTAAGTGAACTAATTCATATGAAAATTTCAGTTTCTGATGAAGTAATATGAAAATACTAAGATTTTCTGTAAGCCAGAGATACACAGGGCACAGACCTTGACCGGAAAGGTATCCTTTGGTAGTTTTGTTGTAAGAATATCTCTAAAACGACGAATTGCTTTAACTTTTTCTGCAAGAATGTCAAGCAATGGTAACAATTCTTCGACTTTCAGAGGAAAGTCCGGTGAAAACCACAGACTAGGCCTCATTCCTCGCTTATACTCACCCCCACTACTTCCTTCCTTGCCAAAACTGCTGCTATCAGAATCCTCAGAAGGTGCTTTGTTGGGTCTTCCCTTCTTGTTCTCCTTTTCTTTCCGTCCTCCTTCCTTTTTTTCTTTCTTTTCTGTTTTTCCATGATCAAACTCATCCTCAGTATTCAATTCCAATGAATCCAGGTTTTGTTCAAGTACAAGTTCCAGTTGCTTTCTTTCTTCCTCTGTCAAAATTTCTTCAATATCATTACTCATTTTCTTGTTTTCATGGGCGGACAACTTATCAACCGTTTTAGCTCCAGGGCCCTTTTTAGATTTGATACTTACATGCACATTGCGCATATCATACACCTTAGCTTTCCATGGCCCAACCATTTCCTTTCTCTTCTTTTTTCTCCATGTCAATTGAGGGGCAAGAAATGCTTGAGACGTATCAATTCTGATTTTTGGTTTTGATTCCCGAGATTTCATATTGTAGATCTGTCGTATCTCGTGATTAGATGGTGCACAACCTGGATGTGGATTGCTCAAATATACCTTCTTATGCTTGTGTGCTATGATACATAACGGTATCCCAGTCAATTTCTTCCCATCTTCTAAGCCATCACCAAGGAAAAGAGCGCTTTGATCTGCCCTCTTCATTTTTAAACCGTCAAAACCAGCCAAAGTCATGTCTGCCCTCATATTAGCACCTCTTTTCCAAATTTTGAAAGTGTCAGAAGGGGCAATTTTTGAGATGAAAGGAATTACAGAACTCTCAAAATGAAATGTAATCTCCATATAGAAATCTCTCATCGTTCTCATGGTTGCTATATAGCGAGGCAATCTTCTGTAGAACTTGTCATCATAATGATTATAAGAATACCGAATCATAAGTAGACCGATTTCCTCTTGTTGATTGATAATTGCTTCTGTAAGAGCACTCCATCCTTGCCTGTTCTTCAAGTTTTTATTTGCCCCAGCAACCAGAAGCATTTGGGCGGCCTTCATATCCCCGAGTCTTGCGGCCAAATGAAGAGGGGTATCACGATTTTGAACATCACGGCAATCAACGATGGCAGAGATATCCTCAGCCTTTTTTTCCTCAGCTATTGACTCCGCCTCAGTATCAATCTCATCTGCCTTCCTAAGTCGTGGGAGGCCAGCTAACATCTCTTTAAGCCCAGCATAATCCTTCAACAATAATGCCTTATGCACAGGACTATGAGCATATTTCGAAACATCAATATCCGCCATTTTGTAAGACTACAAGAATCCAACACTCATCAATTAATAATCGCAAGGGCAAATGTATTCGCTGAGCAAAATCTAAAACTCACCAAGTACTGTCGAATCAGAGGAACGCAACAAATGCAACTAATCCTATTGGCAATCAGCTTTAAATGATGCAAATAATGTAAATTATAAATGAGAATATGAGATCGACTCATTTCAAATCACAACCAACCCGCAAGGTAGACACAGCTGCAACAACCATTTGACTCGGAAAGAAAAGAATTCTGGTTGGACTCTAAAAATTAAAGCAATGAAAGAGGAATCGATACTCACATTCTCCTACCTATTGGGTTTCTGCTTCCTCTGTGACCTTCCCAGAGTCTAAGATTGTAAATAAACTCGGAAACTCAACGCTTTTATCCAACCTCTGCCTTGTCCGAAACTAGGAAATGGAAAATAAAATTCCGGAACAAAATGAGCCTTCTGAACCAGACTAAGCAAACCCAAGAACATGCATGCGGTTTTGTTAATAGTTGCGTGGAGCACAATTCAGTGATGGGAAATTCATGGGAAAATAATGGATAAAATGGTTTAAGGCGGGACTTGATGACGAAAATAGCAAAAATGAGGATTGTTCCGGACAAAAATATTCTTGGAGCGGCACAGAGAAATCCGCAATTTTTTTCAAATCAAGCCAGAGAAAATAAAGCACAACTTTCTAAGAAATTTTCCAAATTTGTTCTGCCTCGCTAATAAGGTTTACATTATGGCGCGCAAAAATTGGCTGTTGCATCTTAACTGAAAAGTTCATTTTTAACCATCCAATTTCTATGAACTAGCTTGATTTAAACTGAAGAAGAATAAAGCCTGTGATGGGTTCTATTTTAGATTTCTTTGTATTTTATTATAATAATTTTTTTAGTAAGTATTTTAGGATGATAATGATTGCATTGATGAATAATGATTTAGCCTTCTTAAAAAAACAAAAGGAAAAATTAAAATTAAGGACTTATAACAAATAATATTTATTGAGAAGAACGGTAAAAGTTGTAATTATTTAGAAGACCAATTAACAAAATAAAAATTTTAAAATACTAAAGCGTCTCTAATCAAACCTTCTACATTTTCTCTCACATTCTATGTTTAAAACTAATATAAATTTCTAAATTAAATTAAATTAAACACAATTTCTTTCATTATAGATATTTATGGGAAAAAATAACACAAACATCTCTCAATTTTGTCAAAATTATAATTTTATTTTTAAAATTGACACAAACTTTGACTAAAATAATTTTAGGAAAAACTTGAAATTTTTTATAATTTATAACATATCTGCATTTACTGCAGACCATCTGTAGCAAAGCTGAAACACTGCCGTTTCATTTATTTTTGCGCAAACATATCTGATTCTCGCAAACATCGGGCAAAGGCTCGCCTGTTCCAACTCTAGAACGTCGTCTAGTAGCTCCTCCGTCTCCATCACCGACAGCTACTTTATCCTCACCCGCACTCTCATCTCCGGTGACTTAGGGCTTAGAGAACCAAAAACACACGCCTGAACCCTCAAGAATACTGTTGTCGGACAGGTCAAGGAAGAAGGAGAAAAAGCATCATCGGCAAGGAAACTTTCATCGGACAAGTCGACCCTGACTTCCAACACCTTTCCGGCACAAGAAGAATACGATTCAGCCTCGCATGAGTACGGAAGCTGGATTCCATGCTGCTGTTTGACCCAAGAACGATGACGGAGTCTGATCTTTCTTGTGGTGCTTTTTCTTCTTTGATGTTGATTTTAGGTTCAGTTTTAATGACAATTATTTTCTTTGATAGTTAATTTGGTGAACTACAGAGCAACCCTCTAGATTTCTTAGATTTTGGGATCTCTCTTTGCTGCTTTTTTCGTTTTGTTTCAATTCTGGGTTTATCGCTGTGTTTATAGCCATGGGTTCACTCCTTTCAATTATGGGTCCCTTCCCTATTATTCCAGTTTTTTCTCCCTTCCTTTTCTCTCTAAGAAATAACATGATCTTTCTGGGTCAACCGGTTTAAAAGGTGAGATGAGGGGGGTTGGATAGTAATCGAACCAAAGTTGGAGAAGCTCTCTAAACATCAAGAGCCAAAGGTCAAGACTGTTGCTCCATTTTTCAAGATAGTGTTATGTAATCCATTTGCATTGGCTACTGTTACAAAAGACTCAAGAATCACTATGTGTCGGTAATGAGAAGCGCAAGAGCTCTTGTTATTGTGCAAACATATCTAATTCTCACTGCTATCGGCATCTCGACATCTCTGTCTCTGGTATTCTGCAGGTGGTGCAGACAGATGTGAGAATGGGATGTGAGCATGCTGTGCTTCTTGGAGAGGAGAGAATTTCGATGCAATTCAAGGGAAGAGGGAAAAAGTGAAGGAGGAAGTAGAGAAAGTAATGGCTCAAGATGAAGAAGGCAAGAGAATAAGAGAGAGAGCGAAACAATATGCGGAAGGCAGTGGAGATATGTTTGCGAGATTCAGATATGTTTGCACAAAAATAAATGAAATGGCAGTGTTTCAGCTTGTTGTAGATGGACATATCTGCAGTAAATGCAGATATGTTAACATAGTAATGTTTTATTTTTATTATTTGAGACTATACAATTAGTTCTAATAAAATAAAAAATGCCTTTAATTGTCTATTTTAGTTGATAAAGTTTCTTTGATAGAGTTTTTTTTTTTCTTGATTTACATATAAATCAAGAAAAAAAAACTTAATGATATAAAAGGGTTAAAGGATCAATATCTATGTTACTAATAATAATTAAATTATATAATGATAAGATATAAAATGCATTTAATTTTTTGTTTTGGTTGATAAATATCCTTTGAGAGAACATTTTTTTCCTGATTTATATAAAATTATGTAAATCTAGAAGGAAAAAAAAACTTAATGATATAAAAGGGTTAAAGGGCCAATATCTACCTTTCAAGTAATAATTAAATGATATAATGATCTGATTATGTAGATATTAGTTAAGGTTAAAAAATGATGATTTTGGCAGTAGTAACTTTGGTGGAAAAAAAATTAAATCACTTTCAAGGAAAATTTAATATTTCTAAATTTATTTTTTGATAACCGGTCCTTCTAAATAATTAAAATTTGTACAGTCTTTCCCAATAAATATTATTTTATATAGATCCTCCTATCTAATTCTCCCAAAAAGACAATACACAAATCCATATCAATAGAAATTAACAGTGTCATTCAGAACTGAATAGATTAGAGCCGTCAAAACGGGCTAGGCCCATCGGGCCGACCCGTTTAAGCCCTGGCCCTTTAAGGGTCAGGCTTGAAAAATGGACGAAATATTTTAAATTAGCCCTGGAGGCCGGCCCTAACGGGCCTCATAGCTTAAACAGGCGGCCTGCGCCCTTTTCAATCGTAGCTTTTTTTTTTTTTTTTCCTTTTTAAATTTATTAATTTATATATATATTGTATTTGTTATAGAGTTATTTATCCATTTAACTACAAAAACATAATAACTATATTCTAATTTTATGATTTGATTTATTATTTGTTGCAAATAAAGATTATGGATGTGTTCATGATGCGGGAGAAGAATTTTATAATATTCTTACTCATGAGCCAGAGGTCATTACTTAAAGTGAAGAACAATTAAATGTCGTTAAAATTGATGATAGTGACGAAGATGACGACAATAATAGTCATCGTACTTAATGTCATTAAGTGATATTTTTTATGTTTTATATCAGTTATTTGTGAGCATGGTTTGCTTTTGATTATGAATTAGTGATTTGTACTTTATTTATTGAATGATTCTGTTGTAATTTACTAATTATATTTTTTTTAAAAAAAGTGGAGGAAAAATAGTTAAAATTTGGAATAATAATTTCTGGGCCCTGCGAGCCGGCCCGGCCCTGGTGCTCTCGAACCGAGCTTGAAAAAATAGGTGTTTTTTTCTTACTCGGGCCCGGAGAGTCCCCGACGATTAACTGACTCTAGAATAGATACTATTTTATATTTAGTCACCCCTTGAATTTAATTCGGATAGTAAGATAACGTGAGGTATAAATAATATTATCTTTAACCCTATTTATTTATAAGAAACAAATTTAAATTTAAATTTTTTACATATTGAGTTAAGAATCAACTATGGCATATTTTTACTCAGTGTTTTCATATTAGCGATAATGATCGGCTGATTTTGATTGACCTGATGAATGTATTACGAGCTAGAATGTGCAATTCTTTATTTATTTATTTATTTGTAAAGATAAAATGATTGTATGAAAAGACTTAATTAACTAAATGTCTAGAATAACGTGAGCTATTGTAAATTAGTAATGCCCCATCAAAAAATGAAATACTAAAAGAATGAAAGTACCAGTTTATTTCTCATTTCGCAATGTAGCTGTACAATGTTGGTTTCTCTTATTATTTCTCTGATAAAATTGAACTAGAGAAGCACAATAAATACTTGTATTTAGTCAAAAACATATAAAAATTAAAAAAAAAATCGAATAAATGAACTTAAATCAAGCATTTGTATTTGAAGTTCCACAACCTCACCTTTGATGAGTTTGATATAATAAAAATTGCATTTTAGACAATACCTACTACACAAAGCAAAATCTAACGAGATCCTTATTTGTAGTGTATATTTGAACTAGCAATAGAAACTGTTTTTGCAACGTGATTTACAATTTACGAGGTAAGATGTGAGAGGAATTTTATCTCAATTTGCGTAAACGTGCTTCTATATCGCTAATTCAAACTGGCCCTAACCTTATATGTTACCAACTTATAAAACTACACAAAGAATACTAATAGGTATTGGCCTGAGTGAAAAAAACAATAGCTGCTTAAACGTAAGATTTTAATATGCTCAAACATGACCTGACGTTACTAGCTACATTCTGTATTTTAAAATAAAAAAAATAAAAAAAAATAAAAAATAAAAAATAAAAAGCCATACTAAGACTAGACAGATTTACCCTTTAAAAAAAGTTTTGCAAGATTATTTTCTGCAACTAATTCCTGTTTCTTACAAAACCACAACTCACGAGGCATCCTTGACCATGCACTCACCAGGATCATACACAACACTTGGAAGCTGGAGCCCACACATTGATTCAACAACCTCAGTAATTATGACTCTCTGGTCTTTTTATCTTTTGCTGCATCTTGAGCAGTCCATGTATAATCCGAGGGAATAGCAAAAGGGTCTTGAATTTCACTATTGGAACCAGCAGAAGAACTAGGGCTGGCCTTTACCCACTGAAACCAAGAAGAAGATTGGGGTTGTTCTGCAGGGTTCTCATCATCTGCAGAAGTTGGACTGGAAGGAGCAGATGAGAACTCTTCCAATGGCGGCAATTCCTCAAACTTCGTGAAGGAAGTCAATACTCTTACAGTAGGAATCACAGGGATTGCAACCTGAATGTCAAAGGCAATGAAATAGATACCTAATCATCCATTCATTGAAAACAAAAGCGAAAACAAAGTTGAGCAAAGATAATGGAATCAATGAACATGATTAAAATTGAAATGACAAGAAATAAAGCATCAATGGCTGCTTCACTTTTCTGGTACGATACCGTTAATGCAGACAAGTACTCTTATTCAAGCCATACAATCAGTTACATGGTATCTAAACAACCAGCGTTCTTTATTCTTCAAGTTGTCCGTATTTCCTAGAGTTTTAACAGCGTGCAAATCTTACATGACCTATTGATATTCTGTTATATAGGGTACAATTTCTACAACTTTTCTAACATATTCATTCCTGTTTCCTGACCATTCACTCTTTAAGAGCGGAATGAATAAGCAAAAGCAGAACTAAGGTACAGCGAGATCCTCTCAGCTTTGCTATACTATGAGATACTAGTAATGGAAAAGAATTGCCTGATATCATGAAAAAAACTAGATGCATTTGAGTATGTCAGAACAATTTATTCTGGACCATATCTTTGAAGGTCGGCATACCAATCACTCTATCCAGTGAGTTCACTAGCACTCTGCTTCATTTTGCGCCATAAGAGAAATAAAATCCATATCTTTAAAGGTAGGTGGGAGTTTACAATTTACATGCTCTCTAGTCCATCAAAGCTGCCAAAGTTGAAAATTCTTATCGACGAAACTACATTTGCTCACTCTATCCATTGTGAATTGGGAAAGGATAATTTGAACGGATAACATAGTTAAGACCTTGAGGGACTATATAAGCACTAATTGATTCTGGCTTGAATATATGCATCAAAATATGGATAATATATTTTCTTAAACGGCAATATCACTAGATTTGCAGTTAGAATCTTTAACCAACAACAACAACAAAAAACCCTTCACATGAAAGAATCTTAAACCAAGGATACGATAAAAGAAAAAACAAGCACACGTCACCTTCACAGGAAAGGTATCCTTTGGAAGTTTTGTTGTAAGAAGCTCTCTTAAACGACGGACTGCTTTAACTTTATCTGCAAGAATGTTCAGCAACGGCAACAGCTCTTCAACTTTTAGCGGAAAATTCGGTGAAAGCCAAAGGCTAGGCCTCATTCCACGTTTATACTCACTCTCACTACTTCCTTCCTTATTAAAACTGCTGCTACCAGAATCCATTGAAGGTGCTGTGATGTGTTTTCCCTTCTTAATCCCCTTTTCTTTCCGTCCATACCCTTCTTTGTCTTTCTTTTCTTCCTTTATATGATCAAGCCCATCTTCATTATTTGATTCCAATAAGTCCATGTTCTGGGCAAGTGCAGATTCCAGTTGCTTTCTTTCTTCCTCTGTACACATTTCTTGAATATCCTTACTCTTATGTTTACTTCCAATGCTAGACGCCCTATCATGTTTCTTAGCTCTAGGGCCCTTCACAGATCTGACGCTTACATTCACATTGTGCATATCATACACCTTAGCTTTCCATGGCCCCGCCATTTCTTTTCTCTCTTTTCGTCTCCATGTCATTTGGGGAATCAGAAATGCTTGACTCATGTCAATTTCAACATTTACTATCGCATCCTGAGATCTCTTCTTAAATTTTTGCCTTACCTGTCTATCAGTTGGTAGAATCCCAGGAGTTGAAGGTGTAAAGACCTTCTTATCCTTGTGTAAAATCAAGCAGCGCGACCCAGGTGGGATCTTCCCATCTTCTGAACCATCACCAAAGAAAATAAAGCTCTGATCTGACCTCTTGATTTTTAAACCGTCAAAACCAGCCAAAGTCATGTCTGCCCTCATATTAGCACCTCTTTTCCAAATTTTGTAAGTATCTGAAGGGGCAATCCTTGAGATGAAAGGAATTACAGAACTCTCAAAATGAAACGTTATCTCCATATAGAAGTCTCTCATGCTTTGCATGGCTGCTATATAGCGAGGCAACCTCCTATGCAATTTTTCTTCTGAATGATTCCAAGAACACCGGACCATTAGCAAGCCAACTTTCTCTTGGCGGTTGAGGATAGCTTCTGAAAGAGCACTCCACCCTTGTTTGTTCTTCAAATTTTTATCTGCCCCAGCAACCAGAAGCATTTCAGTGGCCACTTCATCGCCAAGTTTAGCAGCCAAATGAAGAGGAGTATCACGATTTGGAACATCACGGTAATCAACTACGGCAGAGATAGCCCCAGCCTTCTCTTCCTCAGCTAATGACTCTGCCATAGTGTGAATCTCATATGCGTTTCTAAGTCGTGGGAGATGTTCTAGTATCTCTTTGAGGCCATCATAATCCTTTAGCACTATAGCCTTGTGCACAGGACTATGAGAATACTTTGAAACATCAATGTCTGCCATTCATCGACTGAAGAAGACTCCTCACCAAAATCAACAGCAAAAGACACAAACACACAAATTAACAGTTACAAAGGCAGATGACTGAATCATCAAACTCCAGAACTCAGCTGCGTACAGTCAAATCAGAGAAATCAATAAATGTAACTAATCGGCATTTGACCTCTCAACATTGCAAATCATGTAAATATAAATTAAATGAAATTAACCCATTTGAAATCACAATCAAATAGATGGAGCAGCAAATATTAGAGTTTAGAAGCAGAAAGAGAAGAATTCTTGCATAACTCCAACCAATGAAGGACGTAAGGCGAAAAAATACTCACGTTCCTGTATCTATTTTTTTTCTTGGTGGTTTCTTAATTTATTCTGTTCTGTTTCCACCGTGCCAGCGAACACCCTCCCCCGAGAAAAACAAAAAACAAAAAACAAAAAACAAAAAAGGAGTCCAATATTGCAATTAAACTTGGCCACTCCACGCCTTTATTCACCTTCTTACTAACCCAAAGGTAGGAAGCGAAAAAAGGAAAAGAAGGTTGAAAAACAGAGCCCTCTGAACAAGATCAAACAAACCCCAGAACGTGCAGGCGGTCTGGTTAATTGCCGCAAGAAACACGATTCGGTAATGGGGAAATTTAGGGAGGCAAGCAGGATTTGATTATAAAAATAGCAAAAACGAAGATTAAAAATTTACATAAATAAAATAGAGATGATTATCATAGACCAATAATGCGTGTTTCTATTTTCTAAAAGAGATGCGAAGCGAAATCGCCAGTCCTTTCAAACTAAGCCATAGAAATTAAGGGCTCGAATTCTTAAGGGAAATTTTCTCGTTGGTGTATCTTGCGGAAGGAAAAGACCAGGAGCTCCAACGTAAGTCGCAAGTTCTTAATCCATTTGCTAGTTAGATTCCTGTAAAACGGGTTTATATTATGGCGCCAAAAAGTTGCTTACAGCATTCAACTGTCGGCCAATTCTCAGCCTAGAGATGCTCAAACGTCGGCCGAACACCGGCTAAGTCTATGCCGAACACCGGCAAAGTTTATTCCGGAAGGTGAAAGCATATTTACTTAATTTAATTATTAGAATAAAAAATTAGTGCTCATTTAAGGAACATGTAAAAGGTTTTTTTTTTTTTTTTTTTTTTTAAACACTTGTGGTTTGAGACACAACTTCTCTCATATTGAAAGTTGTGTTTGGATTATCGCCGGTAAAAATGGTTTTTTTTTTTAATATGACTTTTACAAATATAATATATGATAAAAATTAGATTTTATAATATAATTTATGTTTAGATTGACTTTTGAAAAAATAAGTTTGATAAACTGAAACTTGTAAACTTATATAATTGGGACCAAAATTTTCATCTGCAACCACAAGTAGACTTATAATAAGGACTATAGTGTTATTTTAATAAAAGGTATTTAATTTCTAATCTCTTCTTTCCATAATAGAAACTTCTTCTATTAAAAGCATAAAATTTTGGCTTATGGCTTAAAACAGTTTTTTCCCCCAAAAGTCCAAGTAAAAAAAGTTAATCCAAACATAACAAAAAAAGGCTTTAGGTTCTTGGGATGCACATTGGGGCATCCAAATGTGATCCCAAACACACCCTTACCTTATAGATTGTAAAAGTAGTTCTAAAAATCTAAAACAAATAAGGGATAAGATATTGTCATTACCAATTTTAGTTACTATCATTTTTTTCATCGTTAGATCAGAATGTCATCTACTTTTATTATTTCTCTCTCCTATTAAGATTCTGATCTAAAGATTAAAAAAATGGTAGTGACATTGGTTGATAGTGACAATATTTTATTCCAACAAACAAACACTTAGTTAAATTAATTAATATAATATGTATTTTTAAAAACACCATAATCATCATTCCTTAATTCATTTCTTCCTTCTCCTCCTTCATATTGTTGAGGGGTATCAATAAAGTTAAATATAAAAAAGTTAACAATATAAGAAATTAAATCTTATATTTAAGACCAATTAGTATAAGCCCCGTGCATCACATGGGTAAAACTAGATGGTCACTTATATATGCAACCTAAAAATATTTTGGAACTTAAAAAATAATAGTTCTATGTTATTTAAATCCCAAAAATAGCTGTTAGGAAATATGTTGAAAGAAAAAATTGTCAAAATGCTCCTGAAAAAATAATTTTGAATTTTCTCAACATTATTTGGATAAACAAAGGAAAATCGTTAACCCAACTTGAAAATTCTATATTTCATTAGTTTGCAGCCCATAAAATCAATTAATTAATTACAAATAGTTAGGAAGCAAAATTTTATATTACTAAGTCAAAAAAAGGCATTCAGTAAACTCTAACCATTTTAGTGTTAAAAAAAAAAAAAAAAAAAAAAAAAAAAAAAAAAAAAAAAAAAAAAAAACTCTAACCATTTTGTTTAAAGGCAAATTTTGCCCTTGTCAAACCTATCATTTGGCATATTTTTCAAACATAGGTACCAAATATATAGTATATGTTCATCATCCCTCTTAATGACTTAATCCCTTTTATTGTGTTACACGTGACGGTTTTTTCTGTCATCTCCATAAACTTTGCAAGGTGATGAATGTAAAAGTTCTCAGAATATGCATCTCATATATTTTGTTACTTTCGTCTCTTCTTCCAAGTAGTTGAAAATAGACCACGGTGCTCTTCTTGGGACCATGCCATCAACATCAACCCATTTAAAATATATAACGATCATGCTATGAATTTTTATTCTTTGTTGATCACTATAAATATTGGGAAAAAATACATTAAACAGTTGTACAAAAGATAGAAATAATACCTTGATACAATTCATATATTTCTGATATATAAAAAAAGGCCAAAATATCTTCTAAGTCTAGTCTCTCTATATTCATGTAGTTCTAGACTCCAACTCCCCCATCCACATGATCACTAAGAAATTCTTAGGAGCCGTTTGGTACAGAGAACTTGCGGGAGAGAATGGGAACTTAACAGATTCCCATAAGAAAAAGAAAAAAAAAAAGGAAAATCCATATGGGGGCCCTTTTTACTAAAATAATGTCAATAAGGGCCCTAAAAAAAGTCAAATGTCAGAAGAGGTCTTCTCACATACAATTCTAAAATGAAAAGACGAGAAAACCATCAGGAATGCTGAAAAAGGAGAAAAAGGCAAGAGTCCGATTTCTCTCATTAGCACTTCCCTCATTATCTCTTATCATCCCCCATTTGGACCGTCCAATTTTTGATCCAACGAGCCAGATGGGTTTCTCAAGAAACCGCATGTGATAAAAAGTTTTTTTGAAAATCCATCTGAATCGTTGGATCAAAAATTAGACGATCGAGATGGGAGATGATAAGGGATAATGAGAGAAGTGCCAATGAAGCAATTGTAAATCATTCTCTCAACTCCTCTCTCTCTCTCGACTGTGGACTATCGTCTCTCGGCGTAAACCACTGTCGCCATCGTCGTAGCAGTCGCCGTCGCCGTGTGACTTCCAGCCCAAATAAGATCCGATTAATCTCAAATCCCAATCATGTTCATTTGGGCTAAACTTTTTCATAAGTCCTTACCATTCTTGGTTTCTCTTTATCTCACTGGTACTTTGTTCCGTGCCGCTGGTGGTGGTGGTGGTGGTGGTGGATAAGTTAAGGCAAGAGTTTTTGAGTTTTCTGAGCTCCACCAAAGCTTCCTGCCAACATGGTGAATGATATTCGTGATTTATTACTTTTCTCATATCTATTATCGGTTTTCTGAATTTTTTCTTGTTTTGTTTTTGGTTCATGTTTTTCTCCTCCATTTCTTGCTTTAGTTTTATAACACCTTCGAGTTAGAACATTAGGAACAAAAAGATTTTTCTATGCCTATATCGCGTGTTGCGTTGAGAGAAAGAGAAATAAGGGTGTGGTTGAAAGGTTATCTGTGATTTGGTTGTCCCTCTATGCGTTGCAGACGATGTGATATGTATTGGATTGCTTTTTTATTAATTGTTAGGCTGGTTTAAAAATTTTGGCAAATTGAAGAATAATTAAGAAGAATCATGTATTATTCATATATAAGAGGAGTAACATGCTCAAACTCAAACAAACCCTAACTCTAGGGATTAGGAGGGATTTCCCTCTCTAGAAAGAGAGACCCAAGTTAACCTCTCTCTAATATGGTGAGGATCCTCATCTAACTCACACTAATCTCAATAGTAAAGGCCCTCTATATATAGACTAGGCCTAACTAACTAACAATTAATCAACTAATCCCTTATATTCTAACACGTCCCCTCAAGTTGAACACTATTTATTTTAAATGTGCTCAACTTGAACAACACAAAAATAAGGGGATAAGGTGAATTAAATTGACCAGTTTTCAATCAACAAAAATAATACAAAGATTTCTTCAAATTCACAATCTTCTTCATATTATTGACATGCTGGTTCACTTCTTCTAAAAGACTTCAAGCCATAAATTCCTAGTCATCTCCATATCTTTCTTGTCTTCGAACTTAGCTCTGAATGAAACAACCTCCAGGCCTCATCCTCATAATAGATGACCCTAGCAGCATAACTTCTTAGTAGTAGTGTCATAGTGAGATGTTGCCAAAACTTCAATCTTCAAGAAAATTAAGGCATTCTTAGATAGCCTCTTGTCTGCATCAATTGGGATATCCAAAAGTGAAAAGAATTAAACCAAGCAGTGAATTCCAAGCCACCAAATCCTCATTGTCCAGCTGATCAAACACCACCTCAGCAAAGCACAAATTGCCACATTTAGCAAAAAGATCAACAATGGCATTTCCAAGTAATTTACAGATGATGCTTTTCTAAGGTTGGATCATCTCAAAACATGTGTCACTCAATAACACAATTTGATCATCCAACGTATCCACCTTCACTAATTGTATTCCATCTCTTGTCTTAAAGATCTCAAACTCAATGGCCATCAAAAGAGAGTCAAACATCTTACGATGTTGTAACACAAGTGATCCAGTATCAAAGATCTGACCACCTTGCTCAATATAAAAGCTTGTAGATTTCATAACAATACCAATATCACCACAGTTGTCAACGGCATTTAAGAACTCAGAACCTGTATATATTGCTCTCACCACACTCTCATGATCCTTGAATCAAACAAACTTGAAGCTATCATCGGTAGGAGAAATTCCTCTTGTGTGCAATGCTGAAGTGGCATCAGCATCCATGTCAATGACACCACCAGCTTGCTTTGTTTGAGCATTATGATAGCTTGATCCAGATTCTGAGGTAACTATACAAGTCATCTTACTCTCTGCCTCATGTGCTTTACCATTCCCCTTCATCTCCAACCCTCTAGTAGAGATGTAGAAGATACTCCAAACTATTTCTTTCCAATCCTAATACTCTTGAGGCTTGGCAAGTGTCAAACAGATTATAAATGTAAATGCCAAAATCCCCTTAAAGCCACCGTACATCTCCTATCATTGGTCTAATGCTCCAAATAGACTTGTATTTGCTTGAGAATAGCTCAAATGCCATCAGGAATGGATAAAACATGATAGTGACACAATCCCACAATCCTTGGAGTCCCATCCAACCAAAAGAGTCTCTAAACACACAATCGCAGAACCACAACCCAGATTTTTTGATTCATGAACAGAATCGCGAGCTTGGATGAAATTGAAAGAGGAGATATATCAGTTGGCATTGAATAATTGCATACCATAAAAGTCGGACAGAAAACTTTGTAATATTTCTCGCCTTCACCAAGAATTTGCAGCGGAAAGCATAACACACTAAGAACAGTGACTGGGGTGAATTCAAACAGGTCGACCAAGAACGAAGCAAGATTCCTCAAACAACCGAGGAATAAGATGGGGCGAGGAGGCGACAACTCTGCTCTCAACTCTGCTCGCCGGAATCGCAAGACGGGCAAGGAGGCGACAATTTTGCTCTCAACTCTGCTCTCGGATGCTCCACTTTGTTGTGGGGCTTCTTGCATTTCCGGGATCACGAAGTCTTCTGGGTTCTCGATCTCTTGCAGTGGGATCTTGGAGTCTTCGACGGTGAATGGTGCGACAAAACCCTTAATCACGCGGGCCCCTCTGATGGTGAAGGCAAGAATCCGAACGTGGATTCAAGAAACAAGACGGGTGAAGAATAGTGAGATGAAATCAACAATTTCACTTTCTGGGTCACCTGAACCGCTGAAGGGAGGATTAAGATCATTTTCGCCGTCTACACCAGTCGAATCTTGGTGTCGACCCCGTAGCAGGACACTGTGTTGCAGCGGCTTCTTGGCCTTTTCTTTGAATCGGGACTTGAACCAGGGAAATCTGGACCGGATCTTGGGTCAACACCCTACCCAGCGCCAACTCCTGATTCTACGGTAGAACTAAACATGCTTCTTGGGCATTTCTTGACTTTGGGCCGGAGAGAGACAATTTCTTGAATTTGGGCTTTCAATCCAAGAATTCAAAAGACACACATAAAACAATATTAGGCAATCAAAGAACAATGAACCAAATGCATTAAAAACCCAAAATCAACATGGCTCTGATACCATGTTAATATATGTGATTGAAGAAGAATTAAGAAGAATCATGTATTATTCATATAAGAGGAGCAACATGCTCAAACTCAAACAAACCCTAACTCTAGGGATCTAGGAGGGATTTTCTCTCTAGAGAGAGAGACCCAAGTTAACCTCTCTCTAATATGGTGATGATCTCTCATCTAACTCACTAATCTCAATAGTAAATGCCCTCTATATATAGACTAGGCCTAACTAACTAACAACTAATCAACTAATCCCTTATATTCTAACACTCTATGTACACGAGGAATTGCTGGGACTTTTACATTTTTTTAGTTAACTATCGAATCACTTGGTTTCTTTTGTGGTGTTGATAAGGTTCTCCAAAATGATATTGACTTGCTAAACCCTCCAAGTGAGTGGAGAAGAAAAAGCACAAGCTCAAGCGACTTGTTGATCGCCAAACTCCTTTTTCATGGTACGAAACAGCTTCTTCTATTATTTAACATTTTGTAGTTGTTTACTCTGCGTCATGCTAATGTGAAAGAGAAGTCTGCTACATTACTATCTTCATCCCAGTAATATTTGTTGTGGTTTTCCAATTTTAATTGCCTAACTAATTAGTGTCGCCTCCCTATTTTATCTTATCACACACATATTGCAGGATGTTAAATGCCAAGGATGCTTCAACATGTAAGTTAGATTCTTTTCATTGATCCTGTTTTCAAAATTCAAATGCCATAGAACCATTGAAGTAGTGTGATTCTGATTGTTAACCTTTGAATTTGGATGCAGAACCATTGTGTTTAGCCACTCTCAGACAGTTGTTGTATGTGGAAACTGCCAAATTGTGTTATGCCAGCCAACAGGAGGGCGTGCAAGGCTAACTGAGGGATACTATAGTCAATTGATGGACTTAATTGACAGATTTTACATTAAGTGATCATTACATTAAAGTAATCGTTATCTCTTAATGGGTGTTGCAGATCTTGGAAAGAGAGGAAGTTTTGAAACAAACACAAAGATTGTTGTTGATGGAGACTGAAAGATTGGATATTGTTGATGCATCATGAAGTTTTGAAACAAACACAAAAAAAAGTGTTGCCTTTGGTCGAGGAGTCCCACAAGCGGAAGAGGAATAATTATGCAGCAAACTTGTTTAACATTTAGTAGTTAGGATGACTTGTTATGGGCAAAAACATAGTGATTGTATTTAGAAGACATGTTTAGTCCATCAATTTTTGTGTAAATGTCAACTTGTATTTATGACAAAGTTGTGAACACATTATTTTTGTGAGAAGGTGCATTTGTATTGATGAAAATGCCCCTCACAAATTGGCATTGTGTAAAGGTTCTTATGTTGTATACTGATCCTAACAACATAATTTTAATTCAATAACAAGAGCAAATTTTTCCTTTTGTTATGATTTTTGTTATTAATGGGTATTGATTTAGTTCTTAGTGGGTACTGATTTTCTTGTTAGTGAGTACTGATGTTGTTGTTAGTGGGTACTGATGTTGTTGTTAGTGAGTACTGACGTTGTTGTTAGTGGGTACTGATATTATTGTTAATTGTTGTCAATGCACCTAATATTGTTGTTAATAGACCTTGATATTGTTGTTAATGTACCCTGATATTGTTGTTAACAAACACTAATATTATTGTTAATGTACCCTAATATTGTTGTTAACAGACACTGATATTGTTGTTAATGCACCCTAATATTGTTGTTAACAGACACTGATATTGTTGTTAATGGACCCTGATATTGTTGTTAATGTACCCTAATATTGTTGTTAATGGACCCTGATATTGTTGTTAATGGGCCCTGATATTATTGTTAACAGACACTAACAACAATATCAGTACCTACTAACAACAAAATCAGTAGTGTTACTAATGTTGTTAGTGGTCTATTTATATAGTTCTTACCAATCCACTGATATACTTGTTACCACTAGATTAATATAGTTATTACCAATGCAATGATATAGTTGTTACCCATCCACTAATTTAGTTGTTACCACTACACTGATGTAAGTCAATGACATTATAACACTGATATGTTTGTAAGCATATAGGATATTGTAAGACCTGTCCATTCTTTTTCTATTCTCAACTTTTAGATTCTACATTGACCAACATGTTGCAAAATAATCAAGGAGTCATGTGTATTGCAAACAGAATTCAGAAGCCTCAGTAGATATGTCAGATGTTTCTATTTATTACAAGAAGAGCAATGTAATCACAATCTTTATAAGCTGTAACATGATTTATAAGTAAATATTTTTTTCCATCTGCGCAAATTTACCAGACAATGAACAAGAAAAATATCAAAAGTAGACAATGTGTTATTGACATGTGAAATTCTTCTTCTTAATGAACATAGATGCAGGAACAATTTTTTTAAAAAAAAAAAAAAAAATTTAGACTACCACAATCAACAAGGTAAACAAATCGCCCATAATACAGTTTGCAGACTCTTAAGGCCTTGTATTGGATTCTCTTTCTCTAACATCTTCTCCTTCACTGATAAGCTCCATGTGGCAAGCCTCTTAATTCATGTGGCAAGCTCCATAAGCCATTGCTATCAGTAGGATGATTTCAAAATAATGGTTGTTTTTTAGATAGTAGTCCTCCATTTTTTTCCTTCATAACAACCTCCTCCTGCAAGATTCAATAAGCCCAAAAAAAAAAAAAAAAAAGACATAAAAAAACCTTAATCAGGGATCAATTCACCTCCAGCAAAGTAAAAGGAGTTAATATCAGAACTCAATTATTGCCTCAAATGAAATAAAGCAAGTGGGCAAAAGAAAGGGGCAAAACCTAAGGTACAATATGAGTATTCACTTCCTGGAGAATTAAATTATGCAATTCAAACTGAACTAGCAGAATCATTAGAGACTAAGCTATGATCAATAATACAAAAAGAAAAAAAGAAAGAAAGAAAGAAAGAAAGTTTACAAATTTTGAATTATTTCATACATATCTTATTGATGTTGCTGAACATGGGTAATCCAGTTAGCAGTAACATAAAAGCATTAAGCCACAAAAGATGACATCATGATTGGGGTTTATGAGTCAGCAGTATTCCCTAGTTATTGCAGTATAAAGATTCAGCAAATAAAGCTATTGGTTTATGAAAAGTTCAGAGTTAAGACTAGTTCTATGGAAAAAAGAAAATGTTTGAATTTCAAACAAAAGAAGCATAAAAGCCCATTTTGTTGGATGTAATCAAGGCTTCATTACTGGTGTGTGTATTTGACTATTTGGTTAAAATCGACAGAATTGTAACAAAAGTTAAAAGGGCTTCGAACTTGAAAAATGCTGTGCTTCAGCAACATCCAGACCAACTTTTCCTCCGTAAAGACTGAAAAAGAAAGAAAAACTTGCGATAAGTCAATCCAAATGCAACCTATAATATGAAGTGATGCATAATGAAATTTTAAATCTTTAGTAAACGCCAACATCTTACTCTGGAATAAGAACTTTGAATCCAAGGATTACATTGATGTGTAATTTTTCCCCTCTTGAAGTATCCACTAGAAGCTTAGTCTCGAGAATCTTGTATAGAGGTATGAACCTTCACCCTTCTATTAATTGTTAGTCTGAACTGGTACATACGAGCCATAATGGTGATCACACCAGGTTAACTCTGAGTAAAAAATACGGTCAACAGATTAAGTTGCGATTCTGACATTATAAGTCAAGCCAATGAGCCTAATAACTTGAAATGTTTTATATCAATCCAGGGCTAGCATTAGGAAATTTTCCGTCCAGATGTAAAGATAAATGCAAATATAGCTTAAAGCCATCTTTATGAGTTTCTACCCTTTCTTGGATTACCTTTTTTTATTTCAGAAGACATGAATTATAATCGGTTCTAAACCTTGGCACTCAACCCCAACAATTGAGTTAAATATAGCAACAAACCAAAACTTCTAACTAAACAGAGCTAAAGCACAAATTTGATGAGGAAGCGGTTATTACACAAATCATAAACCCCGAACAGCAAGAGCACATTATTTGTATAATCAATTAGCGGTAGTATATTGTTATACACGCAATGACAAGGTAGCATTGCCAATTAAATTTCTGTGGTGTGATCTGGATGAGGAATTGAAGCAGGGATCTCTCACAACATTAAAAGTATGAAAGAAATATGAGGGACGCGCAAGCACGAAGGAAGAAAGAGGCCTTACCGGAAGAAAGCGGCAGCGACGCACCGAAGGACTGGAAGTCACACGACTACGGCGACCAGTGGTTTACGCCGAGAGACGACAGTCCACAGTCGAGAGAGAGAGAGAGAGAGAGTCGAGAGTTGAGAGAGTGATTTACAATTGTCCTTCTCTCCTTTTTCAGCATTGCTGATGGTTTTTTTGTCTTTTCATTTCAAAATTGTATGTCGGAAGATGCCCTACTTTTCTTAGGGCCTTATTGACATTATTTTAGTAAAAAAGGCCTTCATATGGATTTTCCCTAAAAAAAAACCGTTTGGTGCGCAACTCTCCCTCCAACTTGAGTTCCCGGCTAGCCTCATCTTCCCTTAAACGTGGGAAGATGAAATCCTGCCCAAAGTGGCAAGATCTGATGATCTTTACGGGAGAGATATTTCATAGGACCAAAAAGCCCCTGTATGAGAAAGCCCAAGGTCCGATCTGAAGGAGAGGCACCGGTGATGGTGGAGGTTGCAGAGGCGCCGGTGAGGTGGAGGACGAAGCAGATAAAGCAGAGGCGAGAGTGAGACGAGACTCACGAGAGGCAGAGATGAGAGTGAGAGACAAGTGGTGGTTTTAATTTTGAGGGGTATTATAGGTATTTTACCTCTTTTTCCCACTTAACCAACTTTATTTTCTTCCTACCAAATATTTTATTTTTCCTCAACTTAAGTTCTATTCTCATATCTACTAGGGTTGATCATGGACGGACCGGCCAGGGTTTGGTCCCAACCCGAGGTGCGGGTCTAGGTAGGTCCTCGGGCTGGACATTTCAGCCGAGGTCCGGTCGATCCCAAGACGAGCCCAAGCTCGGGCTGGACCGACGGACCACTGGACTACGCTGGACGATCCAGCATCCAGGACCTATTTGGGTTTTTTTTTTTTTTTTTTCCCTTTCTTCGAGAGGCAATATTTCAGCTCCATAAGGTTTCACCTGAATCCTGAAGGTTTAAATTGAACCTAATAAGCCCATAATAACACCTATAATAAGGAAAAACACATTATAAAACATTAAAACCCAATCATAAATTCATAACAAACTCCAACAACATTAAACAAGAGTACAAAACAACTAAATTAAACAAGAGTACAAAACAACAACAAACAACATTCAAGTTTCTTTAATACAATCCATAACAATTAAACATAGTAAACCTAACAAGTAACAACAAGTCTATCATTTATCTCCTCCACCTTCAATGACACTTGATCCATCTAAAAAAAACAAATCGTAAGTATGAATAAATTCGTAATGATGAAATATGTGAACTTGAACAATGAGCATAGAATCGGAAATATTACCTAGAACATTAACAACATTATCAATCTCTTGAAAGTTGTCATATTCAGTGAACATAGAAACTAATTCTGAGACAGATTGCGTAGCCAGTAGCCAATTTTGGGCACAAATGAGGGCTTCAGTCATTTTAGGAGATAGATTACTCCTATAATCATCAACAACACGTCCTCCAGTGCTAAAAGCTGCTTTAGAAGCAAGCGTAGATGCGGCATAGCCAATACATCACGTGCTATCATCGCAAGCACTCTGTACTTAGTTGAATTAACCTTCCACCACGTCAATATGTCAAAATCATCATCATCAATAGGAATGTCTTCAGTTGCATTAGCTGAAAGGAATCAGTCCAATTCAGCTTGAGGATCTATAGATGAGATCTTTTCTTTTTGGGAAGCCCACCATCTACGACCAGGGTCTTTTTTAGTGGAAGCAATGGAACTCCCAGAAGAACTTAAAGTGTTAGAAGTAGCAGAAGAGCTCAAAGTGTTGGCACTATGTGACATGCCTGTTTGAACACCAAGTTTTACTCTTCAAACATGCGATGCAAAGTGTTTCTTGCCTTGTTTTTCATAAACATACAAAGTTGATAATCAAGAAAAAGTTGATCAAATACATCATTAATGTAGGCAAGTTTGTATCGAGGATCTAAAACCACAGCAATAATCAACAAAGGATTCATATTTTCTGCTGCCCCCCAATATTTATCAAATTTCATCTTCATGCTTGAGGACATCTTCCTAAGAAGAGGGTTATCGGACACAATAGTCTCATTCAACAACTCTTGAATTAATGCAATTTGATGGAAACATGAAATTGCAGTAACTGTGAGAGAAGAAGAAAATTGCAAGGTCACATCATAAAACACTTTTAAAAACCTAAGGAAGACATTTGCCTTATTCCAAGCTTCTTTGTTAGGCGGGCCATTTGAAGCATCCATGTTGTCATCAACATCAACACCAACATGTGTGTTGCCACGCTTTAACATTTTTTTAAAGTATGTCATATAATCTCTATCCTCATCCCCCATTCTTTCAAATGCCCTTTGGAATTTCAAAGCGACATCCAACATTAAATATGTAGAATTCCATCTAGTGCTAACATCCAAGACACACATATTTTTTGCATCCAACATTTCTAATTCACAAAAATCTTTAAGTTTTTGGAGTCGAGCAGGGGAGGAACGAACATACCTTACAGCATTTCGAATTGATTCAAAGGAATCTTTCAATTCCTTCAAGCCATCAGACACAATCAAATTAAGAATATGGGCAGAACACCGTAGTTGAAGAAAATCACCACCACAAACAAGACCCTCCCAATTAATAAGTCATTTTTTCAAATAGGATAAGGTCGTGTCATTAGATGTGGCATTATCAACCGTGATGGTGAACACATTTTGTATGCCCCATTCTGATATGCACCTCTCAATAGTCTTTCCAATTGTATCACCCTTATGATTCTCAATCAAACAAAAATTAAGAATCCTTTTGTGCAACTTCCAATCTTTGTCAATGAAATGAGCTGTGAGACATAAGTAGTTAAATTTTTGAACTGAAATCCAACAGTCTGTAGTGAGGCAAATACGACTAGTACACTTGCTTCAATTGATTCTTCAAGATCTGCTTCTCAGCAAGATATAACTGCCAACAATCCCTAGCAATGGTATGTCTAGAAGGCATATGAAATCGTGGCTCTAACTCTTTCACAAAAGCTGTAAAACCTGGCTTTTCAACGAGTCTAAATGGCATTTCATCGCATATGATGAACTCTGTTAGAGCCCTACGACAACGTTTTTGATTGAACAAATGAGGTGCCAAGCTTCCCCCTTGCCCACTTTGTGAAACATAATTCAACATGGACTGTTTTGATATTTCAGCAGCCTTATGTGGATTTTTCTTGCATTTTTTTAAGTGTCTCTTCAAAGAAGTTGTACCATATTTAACTAAATCACAAGCATAATCATTATTGCAATACTTGCATGCAGCTCTAAGCTCTCCATCTGTATCGTCCAATGGTAACTTAACATAGTGATCCCACACTTCTGATTGCTTCTTCTCAGGTTGTTTTCTCTTCTTACTACAATCTTTTGTGGTTTCTTCAGTAGCACTCGGAGGAGGACATTCTACAGTGGTTGGAGGTTGGTGAGGATTAGTGGAATTGGAAGGAGTATAAGAGGGTCCACCAGCAGTCCCACTCTCACCAATATTGGAAGATTGAGATAGGTCAACACTTGAAATTTGCTCTTCCTCCATGCCTACAGCAAAATGAAAATCAAGTATTCATCAATTAAGCAAAAAAATTAAAGGAATCGTATAAAAAATTAAAGGAAAATTAATGCACTTTGGATTTGATTCATTCTCACACTTTGGATTTGGATTTGAAAATTAAGCTCTCCATCTGATTCATTCTCTTCTTACACGTACATATTGCATTTTTAAAGAAAATTAAAATTCAGAATGCTTTCCTTCATGGCAATCTAGAAGAATATGTTTATATGTCTCAACCTCTTGTTTTTAAAAATGCTATTTTTTCTAACAATGTTTGCAAACTTCAAAGATCAATTTATGGTCTCAAGCAAGCCCCACAAGCCTGGTTCTCAAAATTGAGTTCTTGCTTGGCTCAATTAGGTTTTATTCCAACTAAATTGATACTTCATTGTTTTCTAAGCACACATAGCTTATTAATCCGTATATTTTGGTCTATGTGGATGATATTTTGCTTCTTGGATCTGATGCAATAAAAATGTAGAACTTAATTGCAACATTGAACACATATTTTCCATTCAATGATTTGGGAAGGTTGAGTTATCTTTTGGGGATTGAATGTCATTTTACTGATGAAGCCTTATACATGTCTTAACAAAAATATATCTCTGATTTTCTTGCCAAGACTAGTATGCTTTTTTGTAATCTTGAAAATATATCACAGAGTTTAAAAAAAATCATACGCAGGGCAACAAAAAATTCATATGCAGAGCAAAACAAAAAAAATTCATATGCTTCAAATTTCATACCTAATTGCCGGCGGATTGAGGAGGATGAGGAGAGGCGCCTGGATTTGGAAGAGGCGAAGAGGACGGAGGCAAGGGGACTGAGCACTGAGTCTGAGGCTCTCAGCTGAGGAGTATGGACTGAGCGACCACTCTGAAATCTGATGGCGTCTGGAGATGAACAAAACAGAGAACCAGCGGCGGAGACGGAGTGCCGAGTGCTCGTCTACATCTGAAGTCTGATGCAGTTGGAGAGGAAAGAAGGAGAGAATAGAAGTCGAGTATAGGTCTTGTGGGTGTGGATCTATCGTGGCCGGTGGAGGATTGGAGACGGAGTACCGAGACTGCCTGACTGCCGAGTATGAGACGCTGTGAGTGTGACCCTGTGCGGCTGTGAGTGTGAGTAGCTCTCCAAGACTCCAAGTTTCTCCAACGATCTGAAGATGTCGAAAAACCTAAAGGAGTAAAGGCCTAAACTCCTAAAGGCCTGTCCCTGCTTAATTGGCAATTAAAAAAAAATAGTCGGGCCAGACTGGACCAAACCAAGGGCTCTTAGCCCTTGGACCGAGGTCTGGTCCAGCCCGAGAATATTGGTCCGGTCTGGTCTGCTGAAGTTGTCTTGGACAGTTTTTTTTAAAGCTGACCGGGTCGGACCGGGTCGGGCTACCTAAACCATCGGGTTTTTTGATCAACCCTAATGTCTATCAAACAGCTCAACTTTTTAAGTTTCCTCTCAATCTTCCTTCTATTCCTTTCCTTCCTTTAAGTTCCTTTCCCTTCTTGAATCTTCTTTGTACCAAATGGGGCCTTAGGGCTCTTACAGCACATAAGTGATATTCCCAATGCACGATAACTAACTTTATCTCCAGCTTCTTAAACTATGAAAGATCAGTAATAGATAATTATGTGAATTATCTAATAATCCAACTACAATGAAAAATAAGTAACTAAATATACCACATGTGAGGAAGCCTCTTTGAAAGAAAGTTTTCATAGTAATGAGGCAGATTTACCTAGTGATTAGTCCATGGGCTTATATTCAAACAAACTTGTCATTTTATAAGTTGTAAAAGTAGGCATATAAACTTATCAGATTACGCACATTAAACTTGTTACAATGAGCAAATAAACTTGTCATTTTATAAGTTGTTAAAATAGGCACATAAACTTGTCAAATTACGCTCATTAACTTGTCACAATAGGCAACTAAACTTGTCATTTTATAAGTTGTCAAGGTAAGCACATAAACTTGTCAAAGCAGTCACACACTTGCTAATTTATAACTTGTCAATATAGGCACATAAACTTGTCAAAATATGCACACAAACTTGTCAAAATTATGCACATTAACTTGTTACAATGGGAAAATAAACTAGTCATTTTATAAGTTGTCAACAAATAAACTTAACAAAATAGTTATATAAACTTGACAACAAAATGGTTTAGTATTTATGCGCCTATTTTGATAAGTATATGTCAATTTTGACAAGTATATGTGCATATTTTGACAAGTGTATATGTCAATTTATGTTAAGTAAAACAGCCTCCGTTGACGAGTGCATGTGCCTATTTTAACGATGTATAAAGTGATAATTGACAAGTACCTGTACCTAATCATATAACTTAATCAATGGGAGTAAGAAAGTAATTTCACAATCAGAATTAATATCAATATAGTCCCTATGGAACTTTTTAATATGATAGTATGCTCTAGGACTTTTTGTGATTTTTTCTGATCCTTAGAACCTTAGTGTGATTTTTCCTATATTTGATGTAACTCACCAAATTCCAATACCAATAGTAGATTAAATTTGTAAAGCCAAATTAAGTGAAGCAATAGTAGACTGAATCTCTTATGATGTAAAATATATGAAAAGGATATCGTAATTATCTCGATATAGCAAATAAAAGAAAAATTCTTCATATACTTAGCTTGTTACTTTGATTTTACTAATAAGGTACGTATATCATTCACCATTACTTGATATATCTATTTAGGCACTTTGAAGGGAGTTCGTGGATGTTGAAGAAGGAGCATCCTGATCGAGACCATGATGATCGTGAAGGAAGAAACCGCAGCCCCACTAAACTGTAAACTGCACCATTGCTAGTCAATAAGGAAGTCTGAAACTCCCTCGCTCAATGGGTTGACGGTTGGTAATGTGAAATTTGAAAAGTAAATAAAACATATATTATCGAGGTTAAAGGACCCCAAAACTACGTCGTTTTGGATTAATGAATGGTATTTCTGTAATTTTGTTTATTTTTTAATCATATACATTTTCCGGAAACACTCTTAATTGATTCACCTAAAATTACTAACAAACCCTTCAAGGAACTTTGTGGTGATAATTAATTAGGACAAAACGCCAAGCTCTTAATTTCGAGAGAAAGGAAACAGTCTTATACGAAGAGCATCTTCAGGAACCCCATTCATCTTGATGATATAACTGGAAAAATCTCAATATCTTGATTAGGATCTTCTAAGTCATCGCATAAACAGCAGTAAAATAACAAAAGAAAAATCCAATCTAGAGTTTCAATAACTAATCTTAGAGAAATACTTTTCCCTATTATTGATATAATAGAAATATTGAGGGATGTATAAAAAAGAAATAAAGGGGGATAATTAGAAGGTAGTTACAAGATCTTAAATTCAGAACACGAAAAAAAAAAAGTTATAAAATGAAATATTCTCTGGATGAATATATAATAAAGAGAGATAGTGAGAAGTTATTAGAAAGTATTTTAAAATGTTAAATTATAAAATAAAATAAAAATATCTTAAATTTAAAATGTAGAAAATAAAATAAAAATTCATAAAAAAATATTCTCAAAATAAATCTATCATAACAAATAGAGATGATGAGAAGTTAGTTACAAAATATTTTAAAATCTTAAATTCAAGAAGTGGAAGATAAAATATATTATCAAAATAAGTATATCAGAAAGAAAAAGAGATAATAGTAGTAGTTACAAAATATTTTGAAATGTTTAAGTTAGAATGAGAAAATTGCTCAAAAAAATTTAGAATGAGAAATAAAACAAATTTATAAAATAAATATATTTTCAAAATTGGTGTATTAAAAATAAAGTCTATTTAGTTCCGCCGTAGTTTTTAGTAGACAGTTATAGAACATGGACTATTAGTGCAATGACAGTTATCACCAGTCAATCACAAAAAAACCCACTTTCTTATATTGCTCTGGCCAAAAAAAAATCCCTAATTTTAAGAATAAGATAGATATCAACTCCTTAAATACTTGTTATACTAAGAAGTAAGAAAAAGGGCGAGCGTATATTTTTTCTAAAGAGGATAAATTTTTTATTTTAAAATATTTATTCATTAAAATTACAACTAGCGATTTTCATTAATTATTTAATAATTAATACTCACGCATATGATAGCTTACAGATTTGGATGGAAACGATAATTGTCAACTTGTTTTGGCTCTTTCTCTGACAAAAAAGAAACTTGTCTGGACTCCGCATTGTCTAACCCATGGCTTAAAATACCCAAAACCCAGCACTACCTTTATTCACACATCCCAAGCATCAAGACGGTTAATTCCAAACGAAGGGGTCCAGTAGATTTTTTAAGATCTGTGCTATTGCTCTGGTAGTCAGACAAGGCAAAGTATTCAGATACAAAGAGCCCAAAGCCGACTTTCCGTTTATTTACATCAACAAATTAAAGGAAAAATATCATGCTCCCTCATGTCCTTAATATAAGATCAAGCTTTAATCTTATATTAAGAACATGAGGTAGTAATAATTTTGAAAAAGCGCAATCACGCCAACAAAAGTTACCCAATGACTCTAATCACTGTGTTAATGGTTGCCACATATATTGAAAATAAGAGTCAACAAATCTATAATTTAAACTTGCAATGTTCAGCAAATGAAGCAAGAATCACAATATAATTTTCCCTATGCCACGACCCCACTCCCCATCCCCAAAAATACAGGGGAAAATAATCCCAAATGGTTATCCATATTACACACTTCACTTGTTGTGTTTGGAAGAAACACTTTTTTGCTGTTTGGAAGCCTATCCTCCCTCCAAGGTTTAAGACGTCACCCAAGAAGTCATTAGCTATGATTTCTTCCTTTCTTTGATTTATTCTTCTCCTGCATCCTCTTTCTCCTTGCTTCAGCAGTAATCCAAGTATAGTCAGAGGGAATTGCAAATGGGTCTTGAATATTTTCTATCCGGCTGCTGCTTGAACTAGCCGCAGCGGATGATGAGCTGGGGCGGTGGTAAGGAGCCTTTATCCACTGAAACCAAGATGAAGCTGAGAACTGTGTCACTGCAGGGCTCTCGCGGCCTGAAGCAGAAGGACTTGATGGGGGTGTTGCAAATTCATCTAATGGTTGTAGTTCTTCAAACTTGGTGAAAGTAACCAATACTCTGATAGTGGGAACCACAGGGATGGCAACCTGAATGTGGGTGATGAATGAGTTGAGTTACTATCGTATATATACTCACAAATGAAAAATAAGATACAAAGGAAGTTGATAACCCAAGTCTAACAAACATGGTTGCTTAAAAGATAAAATCCCCTTAAAGTTACTCCCAGAAAAAGGGGAAGACATTGTAGCTGTAATTAAAGTGTGAATTGTGATGTAGGTGGCATGGATTACTGCAGTACAAGGACTTCAACATCTTGTTTGATCAAACAATAAGAAAAGTTTATAGCAACTGTATTTTGATCAATAATTAATGAAAATATACATATCAACCATGCAAATGATTCAATTATCTTATTTACCTAGATTGATCAGAGAACCAGTTAGAGATAGCATAGCATGAGGGTTCACGTGACAAGTTAGAAGACAGGCAAGATTCATTGGTCAATAATACAGTTAAGAACTAAAGCACAATCCACGAGGC
Source organism: Acacia acuminata (assembly GCA_019022655.1). Classification (NCBI taxonomy): domain Eukaryota; kingdom Viridiplantae; phylum Streptophyta; class Magnoliopsida; order Fabales; family Fabaceae; genus Acacia; species Acacia acuminata. The sequence continues at coordinate 1,496,595 of JAFJYI010000023.1, forward strand.
TGGGACCCCTATCAATACTGGTAATAGCTAATAGCAAAAAGGCTTGTAATGGATATAATTATCTACACTTCAATTCTATGTTATATTGCCAAATGCATCCAAGCATACTAACAGAAGGTATATTCTAGTAAGATGATTTATGTAACCCAATCAAGTTTTTTCAACTGGAATATTTGGTGGGTCAAATACACAGTTATCTTTTTCACCTTTAAATCCACAACCACCCAACTTCAGTTCAAGGCCAATAATTCATCTTAATCAAACCTAAATAACAAATGGGAATACAGATTCCCAGACACCAAACTGGATCTCGGATTGACAAGAAAAAGGGAGGATGTCTGTTGAAATGGTGATTGGTAATGTCAACTTCAGGTTTCTATACAAGACTTTGACAAATATTTTTCGACTTGTTTTCTGATCAGTGACATAGAACAAGTATAGGACTCTCAACTCTATAACGCACTAGTAAAGCCTTTAAAATCACGTCAGTAACTGCAGCAATTGTTATCACTCTCTAGTATAGAACAGTAACAGCTAGTGTCATTTGGTGCATTCGACTCAAGATAACAGAGTCAATAGTTTTTCCCTTTTTTTGCAATGAAAGAAGCTCTCACAAAAAGAAGGAAAAGAAGGATACACGTTGGAGGATAAGCCATCCTCCAAGTGAAAGGTAACAGAAAAAAAAAAAAGACTGACTCAAAGAAGGAAAACTAGTGATGCTCTCCAATCTCTCAGCATGAGAAACAAATTCCACAAAACTGCTTCTGGGGATTAACCACAGAGGGCAGGTAACAAATTGGGCAGATTCCCTAGGTTCAGTTCAAAATAAAATCATGTTGCAAAAGGAAATCCACGCAAAACCAGTGCCATCATGCAAGCAGAGATTTCCACATAGTAACCTCACATATCAGAAGCAGCACCTCTTCTTGAACATTCCAGTGCCTTTGAAAATCAACCACCACTAACTATTAACTTGTCATGGAACGAACTGCTAATTCATTTATTTATAAATAGCAGGTTCAAACAATTTATATTTCAAAATGATCTATAATGCTAACAACATTGAAATTCAAGCAACATCAGAGTAGATTGGGCAATGGTTATTATATAAAGAAAAGGCAGAGTAAACAACAACTGTCAATTTATAATAAATTCCTATCTCACTTGTAATGTTTAAGATAGTGTACAAGCAAGTATTTTCCAGTAATTTGTAAATACTCATCAAATTCTAGAGATTTACTATCTACAGAAGCTGATAAAAAAATATCGAAGGCAGAATACTAAAGAAAATATTTGTTGCATCCCAACTTCCTTTTTTTAAAAAAATTTTCTCATTCCTTCTATTTTTATACATAACAAGAATATGTCCTAAGTATTGTAACCAGATTAGTGATATTTATAAATTGAAGAAGATTATGAGCACATACCTTCACTGGAAAGGTTCCCATTGGAAGTTTTGTTGTAAGAAGTTCTCTTAAACGACGAATAGCTTTAACTTTGTTTGCAACAATGTCAAGTAATGGCAATAGTTCTTCAATTTTAAGTGGAAAGTTTGGGGAAAGCCAAAGAATAGGCCTCAATCCTTTCTTATACTCACTTTCACGATTTCCATGACTCTTGCTATCAGAATTTGCGGAAGGAGCTTTGGCATCTTTCTTCCTCCGTTGCTCCTCACCCCTTACAGCTATCTCTACAGAATGTCTTCCTGGCTTAATCTGATTCCTTGAAGGAGAATCTCCCAATAGATCACTCACCTTCTCATCTATACAGACGGAACTTCTTGGCGGAGCAATCTTCTTTTGTGCATCGTGTTTAGAATCCTTCTTTCTCCATCCACCAAACCATCCTTTCTTGTCCTGCTTGTTTTCTTCATTTTTGCAGTTGTTAGCATCTTCAATGGGAATGTCCCTATGTTCATAATAACTGTGGCGATGCCCAATGATCTCCTCACAGTTTTCATTCTTTGATTCTGCTGAATCCAACTTCAATGCATCTTCCAGTTGTCTTCTTTCATCCTCAGTCAAAATGTCACTAAGTTCTTCACTCTCTGTCTCATTTTCATTGCTAGATGTGAATAATTCATCATCTGTCATAGCGCCAGGAACCTTTCTAGATTTAATGCTTACAGTTACATTGTGCATATCATACACCTTGGCTTTCCAAGGACCGACCATTTCTGTTTTCTCCTGTCGCCTCCAAGTCAATTGGGGCAAAAGAACTGCCTGTGTAACGTCAATCCCAGGCCGAAATATATTAGTTTGAGACATTGCAGCCACTTCTTGCTTAACTTCCTCATCAGTTGCTGGAAAGCCAGCATCATCTAGAGCATTCATTACTTCCTTATCCTTGTGTGAGATCATGCAGAGTGACCCAGGTGGGACTTTCCCATCCTCTGATCCATCACCCAAGAACAAAATGCTCTGATCTGATCTCTGAATTCTGAAACCATCAAAACCGGACAAAGTCATGTCTGCCCTTAGATTTGCTCCCCTTTTCCAAATCTTGTAAGTATCTGAAGGGGCAATCCTTGAGATGAAAGGAATCACAGAACTCTCAAAATGAAATGTTATCTCCATATAGAAGTCTCTCATCCTTCGCATGGTCCCCACTAAGCGAGGCAATCTTCTGCACCATTTTGCCCATGCCAAAGGCTGGTAATGCCTGATTATCAGCCGGGCAATACCCTCTTCTCTGTTGCAAATAGCTTCCTGAAGGGCACTCCATCCCTGTTCATTTTGCAAACTCCAATCTGCCCCAGCCACCATAAGCATCTCCGTGGCTACTTCATCACCCAGTTTTACAGCCAGATGAAGAGGAGTATCGCGATTTGGCACATCACGGCTATCAATTACAGCAGCAATGGCACCAGCCTTCTCTTCCTCGGCTATTGAAGCTGCTTCAGTGTGAATGTTGGACGGGTTACCAAGTTGTGGAAGACGCCCCAGTATTTTCTTGAGACCAGCATAGTCCTTCAATATGATGGCCTTGTGCACAGGACTATGAGCATATCTTGTAACATCTAATCCAGCCATTACTCAATAGTAACAGGGACCAACCAGCACTAATAATTACAAGCTTGTGCTCATACCATCAACTGAAACTTGCTTGAACATCAAGACTGTCCAAGTATTAAAATTTTTACAACACAGACTTGTATAATCCAAAAATCAAATATTAAGAACAGGCAAATCGGAGCCTTGGATTCAACAGATGAACCAGACTTGGTTGACAAATTGTCCTTTCGACTTTCAAGCCCTATCAACCACAAATAAAATATACCCAATTTGAATCAGAATCAAAGAGTAAAACAGAACATACGAAAAGAAAGAGATGACACCTATAAGGAAAGTATCGTGCCCGGTCTCAGATCAAGCAATCAAAGAAATAAAGATACTTACCTTCTTCCCTACTGTTTTGCTTCTTCGATGAGTCCCGAGGAGTACAAGATTGAAACCGAAGAGAATCGAGTGCCCAACCGCCCCAGCTTGTCGTCTCCGCAAGTAGAAAACAAAAAGGGAAACAGCAAAGATCCTTGTGATCCAATCCAGATCAGACAAACATAAGAACATGCATGTGGTTGTAAGCAGCAAAATTCTATCATAAAAAATAATAAAAGGTTTTAAAAAGCGAAGAAGAAAGTAAGGGGAATTCGTTAAAGAATGAGAAAAGGGTACAGAATGAAGGAAGGAATACAAGGGAGCAACAAAACCCCGCCATTCAAGCAAAGAAAAGAACTTGTTTATATTGTAAAGGCATATCTGAAAAGATAACCAAAAACCAGAGACAGACAAAAGATGATTGGAAGTAAAAATAAAATAATACTTTAATCAGTTAAGGTAATGCTAGTGCATGTGAGAGATAAAGAAATTGAAAAGATGAAATTTCCCTCCTCTCAAGTTAGGTCCAGAAGAAGAAGAAAAAAGAATAAGGATAGAGCAGTAAAAGAGAAACCTCTAATGGAGGCTTCAAAAGCAATTTGGTTTGAAGCTGATCAGTAGAAACATGCGCTTTTGAAAAATGAAAACACGGGGAAAGTGAAAGTCAAGGGTCAGAGAAAGAGAAAGGGAGAGAGATAGAGAGCCATTAGAGGGTCCATAACAGTGGGAAAGCAATATGTGAGGCCCGATGGATGGAACCTGCTTTCCTATTTCCTTTTCAGTTTCACAGTGTCAATCAAAAAATTGATTAATTTTCTCCATTTGACTCAATTTTTGGGGGTTGAATTTGCAATCATTTAATTTCCATTCTTTCCTTTAATTTTTTGGGGTAAAAGAGCAATCATCATCGTTTTTTTTTTTTTTTGGGGGGAGCTTTATTGTTTACAGGCCCCAACAGTGTCTTTTATCGAATATGCTTCGCTATAATGTCAGTCAAATGGTCCTTTCAGAACAGAACGTGTCTCGGGTAAAATAAAGAAAGTTATCCCCCAGGATTATGATTACCAATTTACCGTCAACGCCTGTTGATGTCTTAACTTGATTCTGTAATGAAGAAACAATAAACTCTGTTATTTAAAATTTTTATTTTATTTTAGGACTACTGTTGTTTTATTATTAATATGTGGACAATTTTCTATTCCCTTTTTTCCTCTCTTGTTAGCCCCAAAATTGTTTTTCCTCTCTAGTTTTCCGACTGCTATTTACTCTTTCTATTATTTTTTCAATTTGATTACAATGTACTTTTGTTTTGTTAAAAAAGGCAATTAAATAAAGATGAAAAAGAGAGTTCAGAGTACTTAATCCTATACTAACATATCAATAGGTAATATTGTAATCAAGATCAAAGTTTTCAAACTCACAAGTTTGAGTAAATTTGTGATAAGAATGTAAATTTGGATTATAAACTTATAAAAGTTTACTTTTATTAATAAATATATGTTAATAGCATATAATTAAAAAAATAATAACGAAGATAACTTGATTTTTTTGTCCGAACCGATAACTTGATTTAAATATATTTTGATTATGAATAATTAAAATTAAATTAATCAATATTCATAATTTATCTTGCTCAATATAGAAATTTCTACAAAGATTATATTAAAACCTTTGAACATTATCAAAATTGAAAAAGCTAATTCTATAAGATTGAAACATAAAAACGATGAATTCGTATGAACTTACATGTTCAGTTGAGTTTATAGGTAACATGATTTTAAAAGTGAGTTAACACAATTTTATAAATTTAAAACGTAAAAACAATGAATTCGGGGAATCGACTCGCGAGTTTAACAATTATAATAAGAATAGTTGTTTGAACTTTGAAGATTAAATTCATTTTAATTATTAAAAAAAGATTAATATAAATATTCATTAATCCCTATATAGTATTATAGTCAAAGCTTTCTACCATAAACAACAACCAAATATATATATATATAAGCAATCTTTATATATTTTTTAGAGTAGTTTGATTTAACTGACACCTAATACTTCCTTAAGTCTTAGCTTGAGTAAAAGGTTCCATGAGTATATTGTAGGTACACCGTAGCCGACTTCCTTTTCTTCCAAAGATGGCCAAGAAAATAATAATAATAAAACTAAGGTTAATTAAACTACGGGGAAATTAAATTGATGATTTCAAATTTAAATATTTTACTAAACATGAACTTGTTAAGATAGAGATGGTCATGTTGAGTAATTCTGAATTCGTTGCCCAATTCTAAACGACATATGCAGGGTGCAGCCATCCAAAAAATGATTTGACCAAAACGAGCGGCTAATAACTAAACGTGTTAGAACTTATAATAATGGTCTATGTTCTCATAAAAGGAAAATAAAAAAGGGGTTAAAGTGTAAATTTGCCACAAAAATTTTCGCTGAAAAGTAGTGATACCCCAAAAAGTTTTTTTAGATTCAATGTTATGCTCAAAAATATTAAAATAAAAGGATATTTCTTATTTAAATGTTGGTTTTTTAACGGAATAGAATAATACCGGTACGTTTTGAAACTTTTGGTGGACATGAATTTAAAAAAAAATAAAAACAACATTGGTCTTTGACGAAAATTTACAGGATAATGCAACTTAGCCAATAAAGAAACAAAATGTGGAAGACGTGGTCTATGTTCTTACTATGCACGATAGACCAAGTCAGCAGAAAAATAATAATGAACAAATTTAAAAAACTTATTACGAGTAGATAACATTATTCAAACACAGAATAAATAATTTGAAATTCATTTTCTGAAGAAGGCCGACATAAAATAGAAAAAGTATTTTTCTTGTCAAACCAGAATAATATTTTAATTACAGGCTTAAAAAAATAATTATTAATGCTTGAAATTTAAATAACTCAAAATAAATTTAGATTTTCTTGATTGCGTGTTGCTCTCAATAGAAATAACGTTAAAAAACTGTGCTTGACCATTGAATTTTTCACATATGTTACGCGTATTAAAAAATCATACCCGTGACCGCTATTACAATAGATGTACCTAATTTTTTTGGGACAATTGTCGTCTATACATTTTTCTTTCCTTCATAAAGGGAGGATGAACTAATAACTTGCTTTTAAAACCGATAAGATAGGATGAATTCATTCATATAAAAATAACGTCGAAACTGATACAAAATAATGATAATGATTAAAAAAATATAAACTACTAAATGATAATAAGGGTTTATCGTTTGTCATTCACTTGACATAAACTTTTGTCAAGTCACCCTAAAACTACGTCGTTTTAGGAGTTAGGGAAATTAATGAATGATGTTTTGGTAAAATTAACACCCTTCATTAATTCTCCTAACTCCCAAAACGACGTAGTTTTAGGGTTAGGAGAATTAATAAATGGTCTTTTGATAAAATTCATATAATAAATACAAAAACAAAAATACTAAAACACCCCTCATTAATTTCATTAACTTCCAAAACGATGTAGTTTTAGGGTAACTCGATATAACTTTTTATCAAATAACATGACAAATAATAAACCCTAATAATAAACAGGTAATAATATTGAGTGTTTTTTGTTTATTATTATCTGAGAACGTAAACCAAACGCTTTTGTGCAGCCAATGCGTAAAAAAACTTAAACGCCTGGTCTCTTGGAAACCCGGAGAGTCATTCCTCGGGAAGTCATTGGAAATCGTCTTTTAATAAAACAGTTTTTTAATCGTCTGCATTGAAAATACTCTGTTAATAAAAACTCTCATACTATAATTAATAGAGATAATTTAAGAAAAGAATAATAAATTTGGAAAAATAAAGTAAATTAAGATCTTACATGGAGAATCAAATCAAATCTCCCAATTAGTTCTTATATTTAAAACTGAAAGGGTATCACATAATTGAAACATATATGCTTCTTGCTTTTGAAGAAATACAATTTGTAAGACAAAATTCATGGAATAAAAAATAAATCATAAATATAGTACATGAATTTTCTTGAATCAATTGTGGAAGACTTATAAGAATTACCTCTTGTTATTGTTAAGTTTTGATCAGAAAGAGAATTCACAAATTCTGATGAAAAAGAGTTGTAAGAGAAAGTGCCAGCGCCTTAGTAGCGCAGTGGCATGAGAGTTTGGTTCCCCTCCCCTATGTCCGGGGTTCGAACCCTACCCCCTTCCTACTATGTGTATATAAAAAAAAGAGTTGTAAGAAAAGTAAAGACAAAAGACAATTGTCAAGTCTCTTTCCAATTGGTTGTGTGGCATATGGATGGCAACTAGTTAAGAGCCGTCGTCAGTCAAGGAACTTCAGGTTGGGTTTCTCTTCTAATCTCTTTCTCATTATCCCTCATCATCTTTATATCATATATATTCATCCAATCAATCACAATACTATTTTAACTTATCTCTTCTCTTCCTAATCAACGGCCCAGATGGGGCATGTGAGAGAAAAGGAGAAAGGAGATCATGAGAAAATCCTCTCCCGGGAACCTTAGGTGAGCAGTCTAGGTTAGGGGTGTTCATGAGGCTCAAATGTTTGCCCGAGCTCGACAAAAAAATGCCCAACGCAGCTCTAAAAAATAAGCCCATAAGTCATTTGGGTATCTTTGGGCCGGGCCAAATACTAGGCTAGGTTGGGCATCAACAAGGTATGCTGCTTTGCTTGAAATGTGTATATAATTGTATTTAAAATATAGGGATATGATATTGTCACTACCATTTTTTGTCACTATCACTTTTTCACCGTTAAATCATAATATCAATAGGAGAGAGAAAAAGTGGTAGTGACAAAAAATAGTAGTGACAATATCATATCCCTAAAATATATATATATAGTGTATATATAATTGAACAAGTATTTACTTATTGCCCATTCATACCCTACCCAGTCTAGCTCATGAACACCCCCAATCTAGGTTTTCTAACGCTCATTTTTCAATTAGCCATAAAACCCAATGAGTTTTTATCGATATCACATTAATAACCAATATTCTAATATTAAATTGGGCCTAAATCTAAGGGGAAATTAATATAAAGGACCAAGAGAAAATAATATTTATTACAAAGGACCATAAAAATTGTAATTACTTAGAAGGACCAAACATCATAATATAAATTTAAAATTACTAAATTGCCCCTAATCAAACCTCATGTATTATCTTCTGTATTCATAATTAAAAAATAACTAAAATTAAAACTAAATTGTCGATCATGATATGATCATATCTTTTTTTTTTATATAATATTTAATTAACAACTCTTAAAAATAAAAACTAGACTTATTTCTCTGTTTGGATATATTATTTAAGGGTAATTTCATTATTTGAATTAACTAAATTGCCTCCAATGAAACCTTATGTATTATCAATTAAGCTCTTTTTTATATAAATAAAAGATAAAATTATTTCATATTTTTACAGATATAATAGGTTAATTAGATTTTTTTTAATTTTATTAACAGTGCATGAATTTTTAACCCAAATAAATTGCTTCCAAAACAAAAATAAATCATACAAACTTTGTTGTTTTAATATATATGATAAATTATAAAAGACCTTCACTTTTATTTAAATATAATTCCATCTTGGAGTACATTTTTTTATTTAAACACAACTGTAATTTTTACAAATTGAAGAATGCGTTTTTTTTTTCATAGATATATATTCAAGTTGTGAAAAATGAAAATTGAGAAAACCATTCTTTCATTTAATGAAACTTAAAATTTTGTAGTAGTTTTAAAAATAGAATGGGGAAGAAAATGTTGAAGGGAATGTAGAAGATTTTGTTAGGGGCATTTTAGTACTTTTAATTTTATATTTTTATATTTGGTCCTTCTAAATAATTACAATTTTTATGGTTCTTCTCGATAAATATTTTTTCCTCTAGGTCTTTCATTCTAATTTTCCCTAAATCTAACTTATGGGTCACACTTACACTCAGGATGTCTTAATTAATTACATAAATAATAATTAATAATAATTATACGATATTAATAAAATATGTTACACAATTATGTTACGATTCCACAAAATCTCGGCATTTATCAAGCATATCCCCGTTATTTTTAATATAGCAATGCAAGATACTCCTACAATTATCTACTCTTTAACACTCTCAGAATACTTATTAAGTCAATAATCTGTTGGATCTGATATCGAAATGAGAGATTACGTGTCTCTTCCCTCAGAATCTTAATCTGGGCTGTCTAAAAATGAATCTAGCGGTTAATGGGAGTTTTAAAATTTTTATTATATCGCATGCGGTTTTTGAAAATCAGTGATTCTGGGCCCTTAGATCAATTTTTGGACAGCTCAGATGCAAAAATAGTGAGGGATCCTGAGGGAAGAGCTTCTGAGACAATCCGGATCCTTAGGTGTTCGGTTGAACCAGCTGAAGATGAAATAAGATGACGATTTTTGAGCATTTTATCATGAAGCGCAATGTGATTACCGTTTTAGCGAAATAATTGTTCTATCTCGTCACTGCATATAGCACGAATGGGTTAAAATGGCCATGAGCAAGGCTATCTGTTAATGGCAAATTTGGGGTCGAGCTCAACATGTCTGCCATGAATCTTGAAATAGTTGGCAGTAGAAAATTTGATCCAAGTCGAGCAAGAGGAATCCACAAATTCCAATTATGTTGACTCATTATTATGCAGGGAACTCACTCTTCAATTGCTCAAGTTCTTATCTTATTAGAATGGGAGAATTAATCACCTGTGCATATTAATTTATTCCATAGGAGCTTAAAATTTGATTTTCGTTCCAAAAAAATTGATATTCCAATAACCACGGAGAAGTGCTTAGTTTTGAATTTATTATTAATTTTAATATATATTAGAGTGTGTAGAGATATCTTTAAAAAAAAAAAAAAAAAAAAAAAAAAAAAAAACCATGATTTTGACTTTCATATTTGATTATGAATAAGAGTAATCCAAACTAACCACAGTGAAAAAGCACGTTGAAGCTATTTTTTCTTGGATGTTTAACTGAAGCAAGTAACATCGATTGCTTATTTGTGTCCCTACGACGTCATTTTAAGTGCAGCTGAGGACAGCGAATATTAAATGAATTGGATGAAAGCTAGATCTCAAAACTAATGGTAAAGAGATACCATGATGAAATTGCAAAGCAATCTGATGAATTACGTCTCAAGATTGATACTTTTGTTCTTTTCTTACCTGTTGAAACCCCAACAGCTTGTCAAAATCATTTTCTCATCATATTTATTATTTTTTAATTAATTTTAACCTCTTAACTAAATAAAATGACAAAAATATTCTTTTCAGGCAAACAAATAATTTTCTTTGGAAATTATTGTCGCATCGTTCAGGCCTCACTCATCACCAGTGTCCAGTGACTCGCCTAAGCCCGATAGAACGAATTTCGTCCAACTGCACCAGTCCAGCACCATGCACTTCTCCCCACCCCGTGCTATTCGAACGCCGTTTTGACCATAGCTCGATCTCAAATTTTCCTTTTTCAAAATCCGCCGTCATATTCTGTTTCAGGCGCCAATTTTTTCTATCCTCTCTTGAACGAGGTCTCAATTATTCCGCCAAGGATGAACAGGTATGAGTTTCGCCTTATGAGGATAGAACCAATTTCGAGTATTGTCGTTTTGCAGCAAATTTTTATTCTGTTGTCCCTTCTTTATTGGTGCTTTACGGACATGGCATTTTTTGGCTTCTAATTGTTAAATGGCATCTCCAATTTTATCTCGACGGGACTTTCTTTCTTAAGTTGCATTACCTTTACAATGTTAAGTCTAACAGATAAATTGCGCTACCAGGATGCTTGCGAGGAGGCTTGTTACAAATGTCTTTAGGATGAATGTGCTCATGAAGTCCTTCTCCACTGAGGTGGCGGAAGATGCTGGTTCTTTGAATGAAAAACTTTCCAAGGTAAGGAAATAACTATCTCTGACATCAATGCTTCTTGTATTCCTTGATTTTGTTGTATTATTTGATTACATAATCATAGTCTAGAGTGATTTGTTTTAATTGTATTTTACGAGCTTAAATTTACAAAATGGCTTCATCGAGACGCGATAAAATTAGTAATACTACTACTAATAATAACAGTTTGATAGATCAAGTTGGCAATGATATTCTTTTCTATATGATCTTGAGAAAAATTTCTTCTCTTGGGATTAATTCCTGTTAAAATCTTTAGACTCCATAGATGGACCATCTATTTTAGGAAAAAACTGGATGTTGTTACCATACTGATAATTCAATATGCCGCAGTAAAAGTTGATTTTCAGCAGAGTGAGGAGTACTGCGGTTAATGATTCAGTGACTGCTGTGCTGTAGCCTTATCTCATATAATAGGTAATAATTTGCGAGAGTGAGTTAGTCTAAGATAGTAGATATAAAGTAGTCTTTCGTCATGTGCATATAGCATGGAATGCTGAAAACTATTTTACATGGAAGTTGTAATTTCGTTTAGTTATGGTGGTTATTCCTTCTTCATTGGTTCTTAATCTAAATATTTCTCAATTCTAACATTGTGTACTAATTTTGAGTTTTTATTTTTGCTTTTTCCCCTTCTTGTTTGTAATCGTCTCTTAATTATGGATGGTAGAACGGAAGGTTTATGTGTAGAGAATTGAAAGTTCACTTGTCCTCTTCACATAGGATATAATGTAAGTGCTGAAATTACAGGTTGTGATGATATAAATCCTTTATTCACTATTTTATAGGTCAGCTATCTAAACTGCCTTCCTTGTTCTGTTCACTGATGTAAAATGTATTGCAGCATATATATAACTGTTGATTATTGCTGTCTCTCTGTTGCAGTTTGTTTTTGTAGTCTTTTCCATTTTCTTAATTTCTCTCATTTTAATAGAACAATGAATGAAAATAGCACTTTTTAATCTTTGAAAATTTGTAGGAACATGAAAAGAAGCAGACTATCAGCAATAATATTCAACAATACGATGTTGCCATTGTTGGAGGAGGCATGGTTGGCATGGCTCTAGCTTGTTTCTTGGGTATGTAAAATTTGTGCGGATTGTTGCTTGCCTTTTTTGTGTTGTTATATCTTTCTTTGACTGGCATATACTTTATGCTTGATTGCTTATTATTGGCTAGTACTCTTGGGAAAGAATGATGGCACTAAGCAAAACTTTGGCAAATATCTTTAGCCATTCAAATGAAAGCAGATATTTGCCTGCCTGCTTATGCTGTGAGAGATAGTTACTTCTTATCTGGTACAAAACCAATAAAGTTTCAAACTTGGGCCAATTACTGTCTTTTTTTTTTTTTTTCTTGCTTTAGCAAGCCTGCCAATGACGAAGCAGTTAAATGTTGCTATTATTGATAGCAATCCTGCAATAGGGAGTCGCTTGTGCATTAAGAAGGATGATCCCCCTGATCCAAGAGTTAGCACTGTAACTCCTGCAACTATATCCTTTCTCCGAGGTATCTATTCATATTAAATTTGCAATAGTTGTTGTTTTCATTTTTGATTCTTTGCATTTCATGAGCTGCATGCATGAGTTCAGTAGAGTTCAGCTTCCTGCTTACACTTCTATACTTGAAATTTTTGGAATGCGTGCTGATTGTACACAATTATAACTGTTTTCTGTATCACCATTCTTGTTATCTTCCACATGTTGGTCATGATCTGAATAAACTGCATGGCATTTTTTAGGCGTCATATGCAAGAAAAATGTATTTGCATTTTGCAGCTATCAGAAATAATTTTTCAGTAAAAGTAGTTTCTTTCTCCTGAGATCTTAAATGCAAGAGATTTTAGAACTGGCCTAGTCTGCAGAACTGGATTGGTTTGAGCAGTTTATAATTGAATTGGCTGGTTGGCGTTGACTTTGACTCGTTCTCTTCAATACTATTTGCATCTAAATTAAACATATCACTGGATGTATGTTTTTCTGTTTTCCAAGCTATGGGAAAATCCTCTTGCTTTGAATGGAATTGGAGAATTAAAATTTGATTCATGCTTGTGTATAAAGGCGAAAAAAATGACCTTTGCTTAGTGACCCTTAATAATTTGTCTATTCCCAGATGCTGGTGCTTGGCAATATGTTGAGCAAAGCAGGCATGCTAGTTTTGATAAAATGCAGGTATATGTCTTCTCTGTCTATACCATAGTTCTCTATGTCATGTATTTTATTGTATCATGGTCATGAACTGATCAATATATTGAGTAAATTGTTAGCATGCCTTCAAACTATTAACTCAATCAATATATCTATTGATTACTGATTTGGAAAAGGGGATGGTGTTCCAAGCTAGTTTCCATCATCAGGTGATTGATTGATATCCACTGAATAATAATTGATATCCCCGAATAATGACCAAGATACTTTGCTTTATTTTTATAAATACACAAAATAGCATAGTGATTTTCTCTTCATTAACTGTGTATAAACATGAACTCACCATCCATTTTGAAGAGAAACAGGACTTGTGCTCAAGGATAACCATAAATTTATCTGGAAATCTGGAATATAACTTCAATTTATGGATGGAGGCTTTTCTCTTGCAGTGTTCATTATATATTTTTTTTAATAAAATAACCCTTTTCTGAAATAAGTTTAAATTTGAGCCATTCCCTCTTTGCAGGTCTGGGATTATACTGGCTTAGGGTATACTAGATACGATGCAAGAGATGTAAATAAAGAAGTCCTAGGGTAGGGATGGACAAGGGTGAAGGTGAACGTTCTTTATATATTAACTATTACTAAACACAACTTCTTTGTTCAGGTGCGTGGTGGAGAATAAAGTGCTTCATAGTGCCTTATTATCACGTGTAGAGGTATAAAGCTGCACAATTATGGTTGTCATATGCTGCGTTCTGCTAGGAAAATGTTCCTAATCAGAGGTTCTTTATGTTAAGGATTGCGCACATAAGCACAATCGAATTATATACATTGATTGATACAGACAAATTGTTTCTAAAAGCACTATAAGTGAGAACTGATCATTTCATTCATGAGACTTATTTTAAAAACGGATGCATTATCATCTATATATTATAGTATTTTCATTCAGTAATTCGACTTTAAGTAGAAGATCTTATTTTATATTCTGTCTTGATTTCATTGTGTGAATATTGTGATGAAGTACTGAGTCTGGATAGAACTTGCTAGCACCTGTGTAAAATGAAAAGTGGTGCGTCCTGGTGTGTTTAGAATTCTTTTGTATGCTGGTTCAGCAGTTTGAGTAGATGCTTTGGATGTTAGGATTCAAGTCACTACATCAAACCATCTTTTGGCTTCTGCCTTGATATCTCCATCAAGAATTTTTAGTGTTACATTGAATATGAATGAAATTGTTTCAATGGAAGTTTTCTCTCTTAGGTTTGATAGTACATTCAACTAAGAACAGCCAACTTCTTGACAGGCTACAGATTTTCAGAAAACAATCTACCCGTTGAGGTTAACTTCAATGACATTGCAACCAAGCTCAACATCTACGGTGGTGGAGAATTTGTCATCAAGAGCATCATCTTCTTCTCAAAGGAACCTGGCAAAGCTAGAACTAAGTGATGGCAGTAGTATATATGCAAAGTTGGTGGTAATTTAAATTTCCATGTGAATGTTTTACATTCCACTAAAACTGGCAGCACAATGATGCTAATTTTTCCATTGGATAGCAACTATCTGAGTTTGCTATGTCATATACATCATTTGGTGTCTGATCACGTAGATGGATAATGTTGCAGGTTGGGGCTGATGGAGGTAAATCGCGTGTTAGGGAATTAGCAGGATTCAAAACAACTGAATGGAACTACTCACAAAATGCAATCATCTGTACAGTGAAGCATTCCATCGAAAACCAATGTGCATGGCAACGGTTTCTACCTTCTGGTCCAATTGCCCTTTTGCCTATTGGTGACAAGTATAGCAATATTGTTTGGACCATGAGCCCATCAGAGTCAGGCCACCGTAAATCAATGAATGATGATGATTTTGTGGAGGATGTCAATCGTGCTTTAGATTATGGCTATGGTCCTCATCCGAAGTCAAGCTTAGGAACTGGTGATTTGTTCTCTTGGCTTAATATGGATTCAACATTCTCAGCCAATCAGTTTTTTGAAATTCCCCCTAAAGTAGTGAAATTAGCATCTCAAAGAATGGTGTTTCCATTGTCCTTGCGACATGTGAACACCTATGCATCAAAGCGTGTGGTCCTAATTGGAGATGCAGCTCACACTGTCCATCCTCTTGCTGGTCAAGGAGTTAATTTAGGTTTTGGAGATGCGTTTACTCTTTCGAAAATTATTGCGGAAGGCATTGCTCTGGGCAATGACATTGGAGAGGTTGGTTATGTTTCTGATTTATCTTTGATGATCTGTAAAGTCATATGCATTTTGTGTCCTCAAAAAAAATAAATAATTATAATCATCGTTGTGATGCTCTTTTTGATATGCATGGAATACTTACCCACTTTAGCCACGACTTATATATGTAATGGAAGGCGGTTTTTTGAAAAGGAAAGAGTGCAAGTTTGAAGGATTAGGTATCCTCCAAGGCAGTGCCACACCATAAGGGAATCTTCTGCTGAAAACCATTTCCTAAACTCTTAAGTTGCAACAGTAGATGCAATTTTTCAAATTATACAGCAGTAATCAAAAGTAGTGCCGGTGTTCTGGCCATAGAGGATGAGCATCTTCCTCTATTCACGTGTTTGTGCAGGAAATTTACTTGAAGAAATTGTATGATTGATTAAGTTGCTTTTCTTTGCACTGATAATTAGATCTAATTGCTGAATAGTATTGATTGTTTTGGACAAATGTTTGGAGTCCACTGTTGGATTTACTACCTGAATATGCATAAAGGTAATATGGGGTGGTTTTGCAGGTGCATTTATTGAAGAAGTACGAAACAGAAAGGAAACCAGCAAATATTATGATGATGGCGGTCCTTGAGAGCTTTCAAAAAGCTTACACCATTGATTTCGGACCTTTGAATTTATTGCGGGCCGCGGCTTTCCACGGGGTGAACCATATATCACCACTCAAAAGAAGTATTATTTCCTATGCTTCAGGTGACCAGAAATTGCCCCTTTTCACTTGAGATCATGGAACAGACCGTCTAAACTTTTGGGTTGCTTGCACGTTGATAAATTCCTTGAGACATAGGATGTGTTTATTCTGTTAGTATTGCATATCATACGGGTAAAGTGCAAGGATATTACATGTATAAATCTAGTGTCTAACTTTTATACAAGAACGTATTGAGAATATGAGAATGGTAACATATCCGGAAACGAAAACAGATATGTCGGTCATATCTGAAATTACGTTGACTGAGTGCAAGTGATGAATTTGCACGCAGGATTTTTCTATCAAACTCCGCTCCCCAAGTCTGAGCCTTGAACTTTGTTAAGGCAATCAAACCATATATAGTTATGGTGGCAAGGGAAAAAAAACCCATTAATTGTTGTCACTCATTTTATATAAAGCCTAAAACCTAACCAAGGATGATTTTATCCACACTTTTTAAGAATCTTCATCCTGAAACCATTAAAATCGGAAGAGACATCCAGCATCTATATATTTTGCCGACTTGTCCGTTTCTGTCTATTTTTCTTTTCCTACTATTAAATAGACGGCATGTCTGAAAAATTGTAATAACATTTATTGCTTACTTTATATGGCTATATGTGCATTCTGTTCATTATACACAGTTGGGGGCCATAAGGAGTCGGGTGGGGAAAAATCACAAAAGTGCATCGCGTATTAATCGGGCTAATACCCGAGAAGATAATCTGTTGAAAACTTCAGGAAGCACTTTGACAGAGATTCCCGGCAGCACTGGTATGAGTTCTTGGATAATCTGAGTAACATTCTGAGCCTATTGCCAAGAACAAACAAAGATCAGATAATATGAAAACGCACATAATCTTTTATCCGAAATCAAATAATACATACATAATCCAATGAGGTGGATTTCTTCTAAGAATCATAGACTAAACCAGACCAAGAAAGATGTCTTTTACTCCTCCAATCCTAAATATGAGACTCCATCGACTTTTTTTGTGTGGAGAGATTAAGGAGATAAAATAAGCTGTTTAAACGTATTTATACTTCAAACTAATTTGTTTGATCTATAAACTGATATATAATCTAATAATACACAACATATGATATGATTAACTTATTTAGCTTCTTTAATCTTTCCAAAAAAAGTCAATAAGGTCTTATATTAGGAACTGGAGTAGTGGATTCTTCATTACCTGACCGGAGGTGCTGGATAATGAACTTCCTGCAGTCAAAAATTCCACTATTTTCTGGACATTATTCAGTATGACTTCATCCTCTTCAGATATGGTGGGTATTAGGGCTGAAGGCTTGAAGGGACCAACGGTAGGTACCATACCGAAAACCGGGGTAGCATTCTGAATTCCTAATATCGACATTATTCTTACGAGTTGTTCCCTTGTAAGAGCATCAATGCCCTTGACAACCTGCTTTCCACAATAGTGCGAAAGACAAGTGGAGTGAGTAAAACATCATGATAGCCAAGCGTTATAAAAAATAAGGAAACTAGAGGGGATTGGAGTATTTATCATGCGAGTTAAATTTAAATATTATCAGAGATTATGGAACAAATAATTTGGGAATATTTATGGTAAAGGGTTTCTAGGACTAGAAGATCCAAGATGGATGTCAAGAGCTGTGTTTAAATCTGACATTCTAGCCAACACAACTATCTTATATTGAGATAAGAAGTAAGCTCCCATGCAAGGACATTCACATGTTCTCTTGTCAAGTGAATTTCTTAATAGTGTCACTGAATTCTAACATTTATATATGCTCACAGAATTAGATAAAAATTATAAGAAAATTTATATTAATGAAAACAAAGAGGCTCTTCTTCGTGCATCATGATATCCACAACACTCAAACATTTTACCTAATCTACACTATAAAGTATGCTTCAGCAGTTCTATACAATACCTCATCCAGAAGAAAATCACGGAAAAAAATTCCCTTATCAGACAGCAAAAATGCCAAAGCTGCCCTTGTTTGCACTGGCTGCTGTGACTGGGGTACAATGGACTGGAATCCAGGCAAGAGATACTGTGTCTGACTAGGAAGAATTCCAAGCTCAGCCATATTTCCGTTCAGATTCTCTCCACCTCCACTTTTTGCAGCAGTAATAAAGTTCTCAAAGGCTTGCATGACATCAATAAATCTTTCAGCATCAAAAACTCCAGATTTCCCATAGATAGTGTAACGTAGAGCATTCCTCAGCCGAGGGGATTCATCTGTTAGGAGCCTCTATCAGCAAACACAATGAAAACCAAACTTAGATTACTCAGAAAAATCTAAAAGCACACAAACATTATCCAATTACAATGTGATGCTCTATAGCGCTTTGGTTTGTGCACATATTTTAAGTACTGTAGGCTATTTTATGAGTACCTCAAACAAAAATCAAAGGCATAATAAGCCGACATATAAAGGATACAGGCCATATAGCTTTAGAACACTGAAATAAAAGAAAACCATAGTGTATTATACCTGAGCAATATATGGATAGGCCTCGTCAACAAGGGCAAAATCAGGATTCCCAACCAGAGCTATCCCTTCCAGAACCCCAATGGCCCTAATTATAAGAGCAAAGTATGGGGGTATCCTAAAAGGATAATCAAATGTAATTTGTGCCAAATCTGCTGCCAATTCCTGGAAGTTGAAATTTTTTGCTCCTCCACCTTCAAGTGCCTGATCGAAAACTTTAGCCAGAACTGGCAAGATCGGCTCCAAATTGACGCCATCTGGAATGAAATCAAGTTTGACAAAGTCTTTAACAATGGCTGGATAATCCCGATGGATGAGGTGGGCAATTGCCTCAATCATTCCATACTTTTGATCATCAGTCAATTTTGTCACAAGCCCTGGTAGCAGCAAAAGACTTCCAAAATCAGTCTAAATTATTAGGAAATAAAATCAAATTTTGAATATTTAAGGCAGTGTAACAATAAGTGATTAACAAATGAATGTGCATTAAAATAAGATTAATTTACCATCACGTCTGTGAAAAGGAAAGAAAGCTAGTCTAGTAGCTTTTAGATAGGCAACAAGAGGGCATGCAAAACTCAAAACAATATTTCATTCTATGTAATGTTGAAAATTCAAATCTCAGTGAAATGAAATATTCAGCTTGTTAGTGTCACAATCCTCGTGGACAATGCTTGAAAAAACCATCTACCTTACGCAAGAAAAAGTTCCATCGGATGCAGAAGATAATCTCAGTACAAGAAGAAAAATGATAATATGATTGATAAAAGTAAAAGACAAAATCAACAGGAAGTTATAATGTAACATCCTCATACATTATCCTATGAAGAAAAGGAGGATACATTCCCTAAAGTATTTTATCAAACACACTCAGATGCATCATAGGGAACCAAAGCTCAAAAATGAATGCAACAGGTATACATAATACTACCGATGATGTAGAAAGATAAACAATATAATATTCCATTATATGCTGACAATATTTAAGTTTACCAAAGTCAAGTATGCAAAGTTTCCCATCTGGAGTACGGATCAAGTTCCCCGGATGCGGATCAGCATGAAAAAATCCAGTGTCAAGCAACTGGTAAAAAATTAAAATAAGTCAATACAACAATAACTTGGCAAGAACTTAACTTGAAGCACTTGAATAAAAATCAGATACCTTCAGTCAGTGGCGGACCTTGGGATAAATATTTGGGGGCCAAATATATACTCATTAACTAATTTTTTTAAAAAAATTGGGGGGCCAAATGTATAATAAAAGTATTTTAACAGTTCTAATGTATAAGATAACATACCTTTTCGCATTACATTTTTTTTTTTTTTTTTTTTGGGGGGGGGGGGGGGATGGCCTCCCCTTGTCTCTAAGAAGGTCCATCCCTGCCTTCAGTCCAGTGTTTTGGAGTGCAATGTATTTCTATAACTAACAATGGTCTTTTAATATAAAGAAATTCTTTTTTTAAAAAAGAGGTACTGTTATTGCCAGTATAAAGGCCCAGAAAGACAGGATGGGTGGTAAGAAATGAATATACACAAAAGTGGTAGCCCACAAAATCTAGTGCCATCTAAAAGATTTCAAAAGAAAGCATAAAAGATTACCTGTTTTAGATAGCAGATAACTCCAACATTAACGAGTTCTCCAACATCACTTTCTGTGCTCTGTGACAGCTTCTCTCCCTCAATCCATTTTGTGGTAAGAACCCTTCTTGATGTATATTTACTGTATGTTTCAGGTATGACGACCTATAACTCAAACTGTCAGAAGAAGCATGCAAATTCTCCAGGATCACCTAGTGACTGTTATTATAATATATTAATATTGTTGTTGACTGTGGTAAAATTAACCATACATTGTGCATAATAAAATGGCAACAAAAAAGATGTCTAGACTAGAAGTGATCAGGCTCACTTGAGGTAAGTCTTTCTTCATCATTTCAGCAAAACGGTTCCCATTTTCACCTTCATTAACATAGTCTAACTCCTCAAAGAAGCGAGCAGCCCACTCATCAACCAAGCCAACCACATCTAAAGAGACCTGAAAAATATAGATGGAAAGCAACTGGGTTGAGAGGAAGACATTGACAATTAATGATTAATGTTCTTGTTAACAACCAATGTTGTCACTTCAAGAAATCAAGATCCAAATTCAATTTAATATAAAGATAGGTGTCAACTTATCATTACTAGAATTTAACTAACCTGAGGAAACCTGCGAAGAACCAAACCAAGGTTCCTAATAACGTACAAATCGATTGTAACAGTTTCAAGAACAAAAGGCCTCTGAACTTTAACAGCTACCAAATCTCCATTTTCCTTTAGACGGCCCTTGTATACTTGTCCAAGAGATGCTGTGTATATTAGCATACAAATTAATGCTTGCTTATTGATTAGCTTAATAAACCTTGCAAGAATCTATTATATCTAACTGATTGTCTTGAGAGCTACCAGCGGCAATGGGAGAAGATGAAAGTTCAGAATAGATATTTTGCCAGGGTTGACCAAGCTCCTCTTGAATTAAGGCCATTGCTATATCATCTGGAAATGAAGGAACCTTCAAAAGGGAAAAAAAAAAAAGAACATTAGAAGCCATTGTCAAAAGAATGGACTGTAGTACTGTACTATAATCATTTGCACTCCATAATTCTTGTATTGGTATGAATCTTGGTTCTTTCTTTCTTCCTTTCCTTTTCCTTTTGGTGAAATGAAATCTTGGTTATAACTGAATAAGATAACAGATGTTTAAAGTTGCTAGAGAAGTTGGGACCTAAACCAAAGAGACTCATCTTTTTAAATCTAAGCCCAAATTATGTTTCAACAGTGGCTGTGACTAAAGAATACACAGAACTTGACTTATGAAGCTTCTTCTTATCTTTTTTAAATACAAATTTTTGCCCCCATGCTGAGTATGGAGAAAACTTGGATCAAATTTAAACGAAACAAGACCATATGCAGGGGAGAGAGCAAGAGAGAGAAGGGGGATGGAGGGAGCACTAGGGTTACCTTATCACAAAGCTTCTGCAGCTCTGTCATTGCAGCAGGTGACAGTATATCAGGCCGAATGCTCAATGCTTGACCAAGTTTTATATAAGCTGGACCCAAAGATGTTACAATTTCCCGTAATTCAATGGCCCGGGCAACTTCATTCTGGTAATAGAAAAGGTAAATCAGAATAGCCACCACATAATAGTGAGAAATGCAATTCATATAATGACTGAGATGTAAGGAAACTGATGTTGTTGTATATGGCTATGATTTTTAGTAATTACCCAAGAACTAATTTGTAATGAACCTAATGGAACCAGCTGGTGCATCCAATTCTCAGTTATCATTAATTATGTGAGTAAGGGACCCATTTCATTCTCAAAGCTTAGCCAGATATAATGAAAGGTTTTATTAACTTATCTAAGTATCTAACACACCCTCACAGACCACCACAAGGGGAAAAAACAAAATCAAAAGAACTCACCTAAGAATTCCTGCGTGTACATCCTAGTCTCATAAATGTGCCCATCAAGAAACTAGGGAAGTGGATTCAGTAGACCAGGTACTGTCACACATTACACATTGCCTACTCTTCTCAAGCAATTTAACAAGAAAACAATTCTAATAAAACCTACCTTTTTTCCTTCCCCTTGTAGTTTTATTTCCATCCCCAACATTCCTGCCATAACTTACTAATAAGTGACTACCTTTAGAACTAAAGCTAGTTACAACTTCTACCATATCAACAGAACTCAAATTGAAGTGGTATGAGAGTATATCAACAGCTCAGATGCTAGGTAGCATGACAGAGAAACTTACCGCCTTGACGTTCTTGTTAATCACATCCCAAAGAAGTCTTGAAAGAAACCCGCCAGCAACAGATAATAACTGGACAATGCGTGTTGCTACAGCACGTGGCCGTTTTCCCCAATAAGCAGAAATGCTGGCAGGATCATAAACCAAGGGCAAGAACTCACTACTTTCATCAACCTAAAGAAACACAAAAATACCAAATAATATAATAAAAAGTCACGCATTATTCTCTTTATTGAAAAACCAATAAACAATCTGTAGAAGATCCAGAACAATGACAAACAGCAAATAGAAAGGTCCCTTGGGGATGAAAAACAAATTACGCATATAATCTGAGAGCTAAAATTAAATGCAAATCATGTGCCCAAGAGATGAGAGCAGTATCGGGTCCTATTTTGGCTAGTTTTATGCAAGCTATTCATTTAATTAGCCAAAATCAAGCCAATGCAAGGTGATACTTTAAACATTTCAGGATCGTACCCTGCACTGGCTTCTACACAATTTCCAGCTTTCAGCATTTATTTTATTTGTTAATAAATGCAACTGATTTCTCTTTTCAAATGCATGAGAGTCACAATGCAATTGTATCTGAACTGCAAACTGATAATTTCAATTTAATTTGCCCCTCATACATTACCGTAATGGCTTTCATTTGCAACAAAATTACATGCTCAGGGTCACAACAAGTAGCTGCACAAATTATAGAAGCCTCGCAAATATCATTCAGTAGTTAGAACGAGGTACCATGATTAGTTTATTAGAGTTAGACATAAGATTAGCAAGTGTAGATACCTCAACAAGACGAAGCTGAACATTATCCTCAGCAAACGGCGAATCCCTTAAATTTTGTCCTCGAAGGCCTCTCATTAGTGTCGCCAACTGCTCATTTTCTTCCATTTGTGCCCTGACCCTTTTAATCTCCTGAGAAACATCGCCAATTTTCTGCCGTTTGCAAGAGTTAGTTCAGGTTAAATCCAACACCGACTAAATATAAACAAGGGAAATCAAACCATAAATTCAACCAACTGAGGAGGCGAGAACTTTAGAAACAACACCCAGAAAGTTTAAAATAGCAGAGGAAATCTTATCAACGAAAGCGTGGCAAAGAATCCTAGAAGGATATCTCTCTTCATGATCAAATAAATATAAGTTCAAAGAAGAAGGGGAAGAAAAAGGGAAATGACAAGCCACTGCATCAAGAACAGCGTAGAACCACGATCAACTTTATAAACAGAAAGTGGCACTAAAACTCCATAAGCTAAGAAGCCAATCGATTATCATGTCCCAAAGTAATTGATTGCGAGAGCCTAACAAAAAATACATATACTCCCCTCCGAAGTGTCTTAAATAAGTATAATACAATTTCCCGTGAATTGAATCTAGAATCCTCTTAAGCAACCAAATCTAGAAATTACTGGATTTACCCACAAGTGCAAATCGGCGGCATTCCAGACAACAATATCTAGTATCAACCCAAGAAAGAAGTCGAGTTCAGGGTCTGATGAGTTACCGTAGAGACACCATTGACAGATTTTGGTGGGGAAGACCTGGATGAACCATTGACAGTACTTGCTGCAGGAGCCGCAGTCCGTGTGGGTCTGGGTTCGGCGGAGGCCGCTGTAACCCGACCGAGCCGTCGGCGAAACCGAACCTTGTTCCTGCTAACTGAGAGTTGAGAAGGAGACCAGCGACGAAGGGGATCGATTCCGCAGTAGACGAGCTGTGAAGCCGCGTCCATGGCAGAACCGTACAAACTTTTTTCTAGAGAGCGAAAGCTTGAAAAAACTTGAGAGAAGGAGAGTACAATTTGGGAGTGGTGGTGGTGGTGGACTGATGTGGTGCGAGAGCGGCAACATGTTTACGTTTTTTGGTCAATACGAAGGGTGGGCGTTAAAGGGACACGTGGCCAATAAGGCGCGAAGGAAAATTGGTTTGTTTATTGTCCCTAATTATAAGATCGAGTTTTTTTTTTTTGAGATTAAGGAAATTAAATAAGTTATTTAATTATTTCTCTATTCTTATATTATGTATTAGTTTAGGGATAGGATATTGTCACTGCCAATTTTATGTCACTACCACTTTTTCACCGTTAGATCAGAATCTCATTTACCTTTATCATTTCTCTTTGTTATTGACATTCTAATCTAACGGTGAAAAAGTGATAATGACTTGGTAGTAACATAAAATTGGTAGTGATAATATCTCATCCCATTAGTTTATTAGTCAAACTATTTAGTTTGAAGGAAAAAAATAAAAATACTAATATTCTAAAGTAATTTAATTAACTTCTTTAATCTCTTTAAAATAATCAATTTAATCTTATAATTAGTACGAGCAATATTTTCTGGGAAAATGATAGCCAGGTCCCAAGGACCATAAAAAATAGTAAAAAAATCTTAACAAAAACACTATATTTACTGATAAGAAGTGCTTATATTTATAACAAAAAAATTAAAACACGATTATTCACAACAACAAAAACTATACTCTCAGAGGAAGTAGTATATTTACAACAAAATTTAAAAATTTAGATTTTGTTTCAATACAAATAATTTATGCGAATTTCTGTTGGAAGTCTTTTACTATTTTTTATGATGCTTGGGACCTAATTGTCATTTTCCCATATTTTCTTTTGCTGCGTCAAATTGTTTATTTATATTTTGGGTCATTCTGTGTGTCCACGCCCCGCGAAATTGGCTGGTCCGTGAAACAACGAGTGGGAGAAATGGAATGCCAAAACACGACAAGATTTCCTCGAATATTTTCGCAAACCACTCGTTCCATGAACGAATCTTCATTCATATATATGCTCATGCCACTCAAATGCCAGTATCGCTTATGAAATTTAAAGGGTTAAAGGTCATTTTTGTTATGGAAGTATTGTTAATGGAGTCTGCAAGACCCGAGAAGTTTTTAGTCTTAAATTTGCCCGGAAATATTGAAAAGGTATCAAATTTACCCAAAAGTACGGAAGTCCGCGTAGATCGTTAAAATGTGAGGTGGCATGTCACCTCATCACACGTGGCATGCCACCTCATCAATCAAAAGTATCATTTTTGTCCTGGAAGTTTCAATTGAGGAGCAATTTTGCCCCAGAAGTTTACAAAAGTAGCAATTTTGTCCTTTTTTCTCCCAATATTAAATTTGACTATTAGATCAGTCAAAGACCACACATGTCATGCCTTGAAAAGGTCGAACTTGGAGTCAGAAAATGAGATCCTTGACATGTTGAGCTCAAGACGGCCAAAATTTGTGAAGCCGAACTGGTTCAAGGACTAGAATGGGAAATTGGGCCGGCTCGTTTAAGCCCAGCCCATAGGCCCTAGGGCTTGAAAAATAAGCCGGAAATTTGAAATTGGCCCTGCAGGCTCCTCGGCTTAATCGGGGCCCCTGCGGTTGTATAGACCGATCATTTGCTTAGATCATGAGTGATACTTCCTGTGACTGGTTCGGCTTCACAAATTCTATCTGTCTTGAGCTCAACATCTCAAGGATCTCCTTCTCTCGACTCAAAGTTTGACCTTTTCAAGGCATGACATGTGTGGCCTTTGACCGATTTAATAGTCAAATTTAATATACGCGGGAAAGAAGGGCAAAATTGATACGTTTTGTAAACTTCCGGTAAAATTGCTCCTCAATGAAAACTTAGGGGCAAAATTGCTCCTTAATGAAAATTTTCGGGGCAAAAATGATACTTAACTCTTCTTGGTTGATGAGGTGGCATGCCACGTGTCATGAGGTGGCATGCCACGTGGACACTTAGTCAAACTTAACGGTCAAAATTAACGGAGGGGCAAATTTGGTACCTTTTTCATACTTCCGGAGTAAATTTAGTACTCGAAAAACTTTCAAGTGCTGGGCGCTCCATTAGCAATGCTTCCGTGACAAAAATAACCTTTAACCCTTATTTAAATTGTTAAATAATGTACGAGTAGATTGAAATCTTTTTCAACTTGGGTAGTTAGAATTAGGTAAGCTTTTATTGCAAATTAATGACAGCGTAACACTGAATTAGATCAAATAATAGAGGGAGAATAAAAGTCCTGTATCCAAATATTAGTAACAGTTCACAAAACATGAAAAAATTATAAGGAATTTTAAAACGCCTTTTGACTAACTAGGACAGGGAAGGTAGATATAAAAGAGGCCTTTTGCACGGTCTAATAGTATAATGTTGAATCTCCATCATGTCGTTACACAATGCCATCTTGTCAAATGAAGTTAGGATTTAATCTTTCCTGATTCAGTGCAAACTTCTTTCGTCACGGAACCTTTTAAAGATTGGTTTTTTATAAAGGGGTTAGGGGTAATTTTGCTTCAAAATTTTCACTAAATGTCAATTTTGCTCTGGAAGTGTAAAAAGGGTGACAGTTTTGCCCGAATCGTTATCCCTATAATTTTGACCATTAGTTGGCCAAATATGCTGAGCTGACAATCCACATGTCATCTATGTTATTTTTGTTAAGATGCAAATTTACACCTAAAGTTCACGTGCTATCTACTTCATCTTATTTCCAAAGTTAGATTTAAAACTTTTCGGGTTAATTTACTCTTTAGCAAATATGATATGTGGATGGGCAATTCAACATATTTGGTCAACTAACAGTAAAAAATAAATGTGATAACAACCCAGGCAAAATTGTCCTCCTTTTTACACTTCCAAGACAAAAATATACTCCCTTCTATTCTATGAATTTGCATCTCAACTCAAAGTTGTGGTTGGCCAATTATTTTTTGAATTTTATGTTGGAAATTGTGGGGTGTTCAGATCAACATGTTTTTAGCAATATTGCACTTTTCCAAGATTGCTCGCTCTATTTAGGAATTATCTAACCACACTAGAGGGACTCAACAATTTGAGCATCTTATGCTTCTAACTTGTTCAGATTTTCTTTTGGTCTGATTCACTGGTGATGCACGAGTTTTTTTGTTTCACATCACCCTTTACAATTTCATTCTATAATGAAATTTCTCCATTTCCTGAAAAAAAAAAAAAAAAAAAAAAAAACAGTTTTGGTTTTAAAAATTTTGAATGCTTGAAAGTGATTTTCTCCTTGCATTTTATACTTTTCGTTAAAGTGATGTATATCTCTAAGTAGTGTAATTAGCAAAAATAGAGAAAACAATTAAGCCTACAGAGCAGGAAGGTACTGATTACCATATAAAAAAGATGAGAAGAAGCCAACATGAAAAGAACATATATTCAACAGAAGTTGTAAGAAAGAAACGGCAGCACATAAACGTGCGATCACAAGGGACAAAACTGAATATATAACAAGTCTGAAGAATGGGAGGGGTGAGGAAGAAACAAGAAGCAAAAACCAGTAAGATCACCTTATGCAGCTGAAGCCACGACAAATTGACATAAAAAGGATCAAACATAAGGCAACAACGATTCCAAAAACAATCAACTTCATCTTCATGTTCTGAATCCACATTTTCCTCTTCACCTTTGTCCCCTGCGCTTTAAAATCCTGTGCCTGCATGTATGATCTCCAACATTAACAATTAGATCCATAAAATCATTCAAAAAGTGTTGAAAATATCTATATATGCTTAATGCAAGCACAAACCTGTGAACGAAGGTTTTCAGTCTTATCCACTAGCAATTCAATCTTCTCTCCACGGTCAAGAACCTGAGGGGGGAAAAAAGATCTATTGATCTAAGACACTGTACGGTGATGTATAGAATATTTGGAGAGCTTGGAAACTCGTCTTTTTTTTTTTTTATTTAGAGATTAAGGAAGCTAAATAAGTTATTTAGTCATAAAATATGTTGCGTAGTATTAAATTATATATCATTTTATAAGTCATATAAATTAGTTTAGAGAAAAACTATAAATAAAATTACTTGAAAGTAACTTATTTAGTTTCATAAATTTCTTTAAAGAAGTCAATTGAGTCTGATATTAACCACCGAGCTAGTAAATAAGTTAAGGATGTTGCCTTCTCAATATTCTCCATCATGACACCCTTGACTTCAGAAACTTGAGCCTTCACTTTGGCAAGCTTGCTAATCTCTTCGGGATGATCCACACAGTACTGCATTTGCTCTTTCAACTTAGGCCTACAAATCAAGATTACATTAACTTCATTATATATAATTAACAAATTAATGTCTTAGTCAATAGTTAATAGAGATTTAATCAACTTAATCAGTGATGGTCGGTATGTATGTATACCCAAATTCTTTGTTGAGGCCACGAGTTGAAGCAGTGGCTGCTTTGCCTCCGCCATATTTTTTGGTGAATTCATCTTTGACGCGCTCTAAAAATGCAATGGGAGTCTGTCTTCCCGCAGATTCAACCGCAACCACACAATAAGCTGCCACATCAACAGTAAGTCAATCATTGTTTTTATCACTTGTCTATGCCCCGCATTTTACTATGTGTTTGAATTAGTTGTTAAAGAGTAGCTTTTATAATCTACAAAATAAGTTTGTGACGAGAGAAATTTTTTCTCGACTTATGAAAAAGAATTTCTGAAACCACCGTTTTCACACTACCCAAACATTATTCTTCTTTTATTTCTTGCTTTTCTAGCTAATACATACCACACAAGAAATTGCTTATTCATCAATGGCCTTTTTCATTGTGTATATTAAATAAACTAATCCTTTAGTTTCTTTCTTTCTAGCGAAAATCAATCCATGCGCACAGAACTTGCCGAAAAATGAAATGCATATCAAGAATGGATTATTTAAGGAAAGTTGCATGATTATATAATGAATCAAACATGTCTATATTCAGTTTCAACAATATGTTTCATATTTCAATGAATCAGAAAAAGAAAACCGCGGCTAAATTTTGCTCAAACAAAGGTAAGTTTTTTTTTTTTTTTTTTTTTTTCGTCTCTAAAACTATCTCACCTCATCCAATTCCATTATTTTTTTCAGACACTTTTCAGCTAACGCATGCACGATTATCAGAAGCATAAGCTAAATTAGCCAAATGATGCATTAGACGTAAGAATACAAGGAACCAGATCCGATAAAAACACATCCACGCTCGAAGAATCAACCATTCCTATATATATATGCCCCAGAAAGAAAATGAGAGATCTTGATAAAAGATCATGTCCACCAGTAAAAAATAATATTGAATAATTAGGAAGATTAAAAATATGAAGGCTACGTACTGAAGCCATTCTCAACGAGGTAATTGAAAGTGTGCCCATCGCAATTGTAAGTGAATCTGTTATTGGAAGAAGGAAGCTTCTGGAGGCATTGTGAGGCGATAGTCGTGAAGTTTCCGGTGAATTCAGTGTACTCTGCGAGAATCATCGTACCTCGAGCAACAAAGCTGTAGATCAGAGATTTTTGTCCCATGTCTTCAAAAGCCCTAACCTAAAATCAACGAAGCCCAGAATTTTACAGAGTCGAGCGATCGGAAAGGAGAAGAACCAGAGAGAAAGAGATAATGGATAGGGTACAAAAATGCTGGATTTTCGTTTTGCCCGTGGATGAGCAAATTATTTGAAATGAGAAACATGCGGAACGAGATGGGGGTGATACATCTAATCTTAAAATAGCACGAGTATATTTAAGGATTGATTCGTGCTTCTGGTTCTTCGATTCTGACCATGTTAATTTCGATCCTCGTTTATTTTAACTCACGAGGCTGTCTTGGCCCATTGCTTTCATAATTATGAACATATTTGCTAATGCGCAGGACACAATTCTACGTCGTAAGAATCAGATGTCAGATGATTTTAGAATTTTGGGAAGGGTTGGGCACACGAACGATCCAACAGTAGGATGAAATCTCTCTTTCTCCTAGGTGATATCTATATTATTCTGCGAGGCGCTTTACCTAAGCAAGTGCAGCTGGTTAGGATCTCCCAAGACACCCACAATCCAAGAGCAGGATGAAGTCTCCCTTCCTCCTAGATGATATCAATGTTAGGTAAGGCGAACCGTCTATATTACCCTTAAGCCTTTACCTAAGTACCCAAGAGTTAGGACGCCTTCCCAGTACCTTGACCAACTTTAAGATTGAACCCCCTCCCTTAAATAAGAATATCCCACCCCTTTATCACTTAAATCCAAAAACCAATGAAGGGTCAATAATTCCATTTTATTAATTTATACAAGAGCGGACGATCCTTCCACTGTGTCCATTACAATTGGGCCTAAATTATGTGAAAATAAAGCACCTGTGTAAGCCCTCTCTTGTGCCCTAGAGTTCCGACCAAAACGAAACGAATTCGCCCTTGGATCCTAGAGTTCTCTTGTACCCTAGAGTTCGTGAATTTTGAAGTAACGAGAATTATTAAATATTATTGATCGATTATAAAGCTATAAATAATTCAGAGAAGGGCTGCACTAATGCAGCCCCACTGCCATAAATTGCGACGTAGGCTCTCCCGTTTGGGGAGACCTTAGGCTAGTGCCCCTCCTAAGTGCAATGGAGGTCACTCTCCTAAGCCATGGGCCTTCGTGATCACCCATTGACTCCGTCCAGGTATGTAAGGTTTAATGTTTTGCATCACTTCTATTTTATACTCCGCCTAGTCCATGCCCATTTCTCATTTTAACGATGTGGGACTAACACTTTCATCTTTTACGACTTGGGCAGTATTTCAACTTGGATGCTGCAGCCATGTGAACTCTTCATCATACTGTCATGTTTCGCTTGTGCGAGAGGTTACGCTTCCACGTTGCTTGTATTCAGAGATGATTCACTCTCCTTCGTTGTAACTGTATTGTTTCTGGCAGTTGTGTGCTTTTTATGTTGTTTACCCACTTGAGTCCCCCCCTTCGGTTCAGCTTATAAAGTTCATATTGCAGAGTGTCTGTTGTTATGGTTTGCCACGGTGAAATCAAATACTCCTCATAATCAATGTTTAGTCACGGGGGAGGAACAACGACAGAAAGCTCAAGTAATATTCCCTCTGCGCCGAAGGTCTTCGAACTCGCTTGCCGATAAAAAGTGAGGTCGTTTAGCCAGAAAATCCGACTGACCATTCGCGTCGCGTCGAATAACTTCAATAGAATAGCTCTGCCTCTGAAGCAGAGCATGGTTCTGTGAGGATAACAGCCTAATACGAGTAGGCACCATCAACAGGAATTTCGACCCCGTCTTGCAAAACGTGTGTTGCCTCGTTTCATTTCAAAAAAAAAAAAAAAAAAAAAAAAAAAAAAAAAAAAAAAAAAAAAGTAACCACAAGGGTAGTTTCGGAATTTTGTGACTTCCTCTTTTGCCTCCAATTCTTTCCCGCCAAAAAAACTTCTGGCCGCTTCTTTCTTGATGGTATGCGTCTCGCCTCTTCGGAGCTGAAATCTGTAAGTTTCTCTCTTCACCGTTGACTGTCTTCCATCTCAAATTCAGATGGACATGGACATGGACATGGATATGGACATTCCACTTCCAGAAGAGCTGGACTTGCTGGAATCCAATGCTCGTCTTCTCGAAGACTACCCAGACCTGGAGCCACCGGAACCCTACCCATACGAAGACCAAGATGCGCCACCAGCAGCACAACCACCATCATCTCCAGATCTTCAGTTCGACTCTGAAATCCAAGTCATCGGCCAAAAGCGATCGAGGTCGGTTAGTCCGAATGGATCACTTTCAGAGTCTGCGGAGCTGTCAGAGGAGAAAAGGTGCAGGACTGACGAGTCGGCACGGGCGACTGATGAGGACTGGCTTCGTTACTCGCCACCCAAGGGTAACGAGTCTGTAGTGGCAGAGCAAGCGAGCTTTGTGAGGGAGAAGATGTTATCCAGGTATGCGTCGGAAATCGATGGAGAGTGTATGCCGATCACTGCACCCAACGGCAACAGGGTTTATGCGAGGCTAGATAGGTTGGAAGGGGAGGAACGGATGAAGAAACTGGATGTGAGAGCAAATTCTGATGGTAGGATTCCATACACCATCATTCCCGTAACACATTGCATTCATTACCTTTCAATGCCCATCTTCTCTGCGCCTGTGCACCATATAAGCTTTTGTAGAGATGGGCCTTGAAAACAGTCGTGAGATATCTGAAGTAAAGGCCTTATATGATCAGTGTTGTGCCTTCTCCAAAATACCTAAGGTCATTAGACACGCGACGCCTTGGTTTTATAAACATCTGATGTATGTGAAAAACAGAAACAGACAGTGGGTTGGATTTGATTGATATTCTGTTTTAGTTGTCTATGATAATTATGTACATCAGTAGTCGAATCTTGAATCTGAATGTGAGTGAGCAATTTTATATTGTTATGTTATAGTCCCTGGTTCACATTTTTTTACTATGGCCTTCAGTTACAAAGTTCCTAACAATGAAATTTTCTAATTATACTTTTGGTTCAATTGGATATCAGAAAAGCCTTGGATGCATCCAGGCTGATAGCCATTTTTGCGGAGATAGTTATATGCTGCATCTTAAAGCAGCAAGACCAGTCTGGTTCTCTGCCATTGTCTTTTTGCTTCATCCTCTCGAATCACAATATTTCCTCATATTGCCTTTATATTCTAGCACCTTACGGTGATTGGCTTTTTTCAGAAGTTTATATTTTTTTAAGTCTCCAACATTACTCAGGAAACTTTATTTAGGGATCTGACACCATCAATGCATTGACCATTTAGACTGCAATTTTTGATAAGGCACCCTTAAATGGAGACTTCATTTAATGTCATGCTTATGATTAGACAAGAAAACCATATGCATATCAAAAGGTGTTCAATATTGTTAAAGTTTCTAATTTGATGCAGTTGATAACTTGATTTTTGCTGCTTGTAGGTCTTATATTAGAACCCATCAATATTCTGTTTGAGAAAATGGATCAAGAGGCTTTCACTAAGGTTTGCATTCTGAAACTGTCTGTTCTTACCATGAAGTGCCTAAAAATTTGGTTTGCAACTCTACTAACTTCTACGGTTTCTCGTTAAACATAACTATATGGTATTTCTAATGCTAATTCTCATGATGCTGAAGACATTGGAAGCTAGTTCTAAATGCCAAAATGTTCCGGATATTCCTGAAACACCAATTGTCCATGAGCAACTTTGGGTAGATAAATATACCCCAAATTCGTTCACTGAGCTTCTTAGTGATGAACATACAAATCGTGAGGTACATAATAAGCATATGCATTTAAAACCTCGTTAATTACAGATGTTCCAGTTAAAAATTAATTTCTGTTGTTTCCTTGGCGCTTGTTGACCATTATTGATTTGATTGTTGTCCTAGGACAGGTACTCCTGTGGTTGAAGCAATGGGACTCTAGTGTATTTGGATCTGAGATTTGCAGTACCTCAGATGAAGTTTTGTCTTCCTTGAAACGACATTCTACTGTTGTCCAAAATCAGAAACCTTTAGATTCAAAATTTCAAAGAATGATTGGAGGGCCCAAATGGAGTAACAATAGATACAGAAATTCTAAAAGTATGGATGAAAGCGGTAATTCAAAGAGCTTTCAGGATATATTGACTAGGAAAGTAAAGCATTCTGGTCCACCAGAACAGAAGGTACTGGTTATCATTAGTTTAGGTTGTAAGTCCTTGGTGGCTTTAAATGCCCCCCTCAAGATTCCTCATTTCACCAAGCTTTTAGTGTATTTTTTGGTCACTGGAAGTGATATCCTTGACTCATTAGATTCTCCATACATTCAATTTGTATGTATGCTTCTATTTCTTTTTATGCAGAAGTTTCATGGGTTAATTTACATTTGTTATTTTTCATGTTTGGGTTAACGATTGAAAAGACCTTGGTTACTAAGCGTTCATATTTATAATGACTCCAGATCCTTTTGCTTTGTGGTCCTCCGGGTCTTGGAAAAACTACACTTGCACATGTAGCTGCTAGACATTGTGGATATCACGTGGTGGAGGTATGGTTCTACAATGTTATGAGCATGCAAAATCATGAATTTTCAAATTGCATATTCATTTTTTCCCTGATCAGCCGTTTTATCCCAATTTCATATGATTGCTAGTGTCTTGTGCTTTTAATATGATTTGATTGGTTATATTTAATAATTTTACAATTTGTTTGAAATTATGGTGTTCCGTAATTATTGTGTAAACACTAAATAGTTTGAAGGTCTTTTACTTAGTCACTTGAGAATTAAGATTGCTTGGTGGTTCTTTGAATGGCAGTTAGATATAGTCCCAGTTATAAAGTTGCATGAGAATTGAAATAAATGATCAAGACAATGCCTACCCATTGTCTCTCTTACCAGTTACTATTTACTATCCATCTTTAGCTCTCCTACCTTATTTGAAAGTCTGTATTTTACAAAACAAGAGCTTTCCATTATGTAGGTTAATGCTAGTGATGATCGTAGTACATCGACAATTGAGTCTAAGATCCTTAACGTGGTTGAGATGAACTCTATCATGTCTGATTCAAGACCACAGTGCCTGGTATGATTTTGACTTTCAGCATATATGATTTGCTGCAAACAGCATTGCATTGGGTGAAAAACTATCGACTTCATGATTTTCTTTTCAGGTTATGGATGAAATTGATGGGGCACTATCAGATGGAAAGGGTGCTGTGGAGGTTCTTTTAAAGATGGTAATTAGTAGATTGTTTCCATCACTGATCTCTTTCAATAAGACTTGTCTAATCAAATCTTTGATGTAGTCATGTTGGGCTTCTTTTTTTGTTGGCGTCTTGAATGTTTAAAATTCTTATTTATATCAAGCTTATTTAATCTTGCTTTGTCATGTCATGTAACTATTGATTCATTCATTACTGGTTGTATTCATACTTCATCATTACAAATATAATGCAAAATCAGAAGACAAGGTTAAGGAGGAATGCTTAATAAGGTTTTATGCATCCAAATTCAAGTTTGTCGTGATCAGGACTTACTTGTTATATGATAGAGTACCGGCTTAGTGGGAGATAATGTAAGTTGCGGAAAGTTAGATATTTTAGGAATAAATATTTAATTAATTGAGTTTGCTTTTATTATTATTGAGTCTGTTTTTATTAATATCTTTAGGAAATAAGTGGAATATCCACTAGATAGATTTAGTTGTTAGGATTTAGGATTATGAATTATTTGAATTTCATATTTAGATTTTGGTTAGAGTCTATATCTCTTAAAACCATTATAAATAGGCATATGTGCCTCATCAATAAAGTATGAAATATTTCAGAGAGTAAATTGGTACGTGAGATTCACCTTGGGCGTTAATAGTCTAATGGGTTACAGATTCTGACTCATCTTTTATTAAGCGTGTGGGCTGATTTAGAGAAGAGGCGAGATTCTTGACTACTCTCTATCTCAGAAACACTTTCACTTGCTTCCTCTTTAAAACAGAGTAATTTAGATTATCGTCTACTCTTCATCTTAGATATCCTCATTGCCTTTTTAACTCATTTTTTCATATCATCTTTATTTTTCTCAACTTAGATTTCTATATAACCTTCCCATCAGCTTTCCCATTAGCTTACTCAAATCAGTATCCAAATTGGGACTCTACCATTATAACTACATATTTTTCACTCTTGCAAAACTAGACTAAATTAAAATTAAAGAGGACTTGAAATTCTTCTTCCAAAAGTAGAAAAAGACAACTTGAAATTTTGAATGTTTTAGTGATTATGTTCACTTACACAACTATGTTTATAAGGAGTTTACAGATTGTACAAGTCAGATCACAGCTGGTAGTAAAAATGGAATATTAAAACTCCAGTTGCTTTTGCGAGTCTGGTATATCTTGTTGGAGCAAAAAGCCTGCATCTTTATCTTTATAATTGCATGTATTTTTTCTTTGGGGTCTCCATTTCTTATATGTGAAGCTGAAAAGATTACGCATCTTTGTTTAACTCTTAACTTCTTTGGCTCTCTGTTATTTTTTCAGTGGATCTCTTGACTTCCCCCTAATTTGTACTGTCTTTTGTTGTCCCTACTAAAATT
The DNA here is from genome assembly GCA_019022655.1 of Acacia acuminata. Classification (NCBI taxonomy): domain Eukaryota; kingdom Viridiplantae; phylum Streptophyta; class Magnoliopsida; order Fabales; family Fabaceae; genus Acacia; species Acacia acuminata. The sequence continues at coordinate 1,533,139 of JAFJYI010000023.1, forward strand.
TCTTCTCATAAATAAATTGCACAAAATGTCAAACTTTATTTACTTTGTCTCTGCCAAGAAGTACTACGATGGACAGTTATGGAAAATGTTTATTGCCGGATTTATGTAGCTTAAATATTCTGTGTCATGCAGGTTTCTGTTGAAAAGAAGTCTGATGCAGGAAAGGAAAATTTGGTAAAAGAGCGATCAGGAAGGAGATCCTCAAAGAAGGGACATAAGAAAGCATCACTGTCAAGACCTGTGAGATTTATATGTTCATATTCTCTTAAGTCATGACTAGATAATTATCATTTGCAGTATTAATATGGGCTGTTAATGCAGGTAATTTGCATTTGCAATGACCTATATGCCCCCGCCTTGAGACCATTGCGTCAGGTAGCGAAGTAAGTTTGTGCACTCAGTTCACTTTTGTATCATTCAACTTTTTCAACCTAGACTTAGTTTTTTCCACCACAAAAATCTTCATGAATTGGCTTCCGGTTTCTATAAGGATTGGAAAATTAACGATGCTACCTAATAATTTATTTCTGTGCCAACTATTTCTCTCCTTGTATTCAATACGTTGTGTTTATTCTGGGAAATGTTATTTACAGGGTTCACATTTTTGTTCAACCAACAGTTAGTCGTGTGGTAAGCAGGTGATGATCAACTGTCAATATCCCCCCCCCCCCCCCCCCCCCCCCACACACAACAAACACACACACACACAAAAAAACAATGAGTTTTACTATTTGAAATCTATTGTTTATTGTATTTTATGATATTAATCAGTAGTTGAGAAACTTGAATTTGGTTATGGTCCTAATTGCCCTGGGCCAGTCACAAGAATGTTATCTCTTCTCTTGCTGCTCCAATAGTCTCTTGATATTACCTGTAGGTATGGGTGGCAAATGATTGGATCATTTGTGACCTATTTAATTATTTTAAACTTTAAAACTTTTGATAGGCTATCAAATGGCCCATGACCTATTTATTAGGGTTAGACCTACCCAACCTACGGTATGTATCTAACGTTTTCATTTATATAGTAAATTATATGGGGAACTTGTTTGACGCTTTTGGATCATTTCACCTTCTTAGAATATTCATTTTGAATTGATAAAATCAACTCCTTTTGAACTCACCTCACCCACCTAGGTTTCATAAAGCTATTATAGATTTTATAATTTTGTTTATTAATACATGTCGTAATTTGTTAGGCTAGTTGATGTAAGTTTATTTCACAATCACTAAAATTAATTAATGATGAGTGGATTAATGGTTATCCTTGGGTTGACCCACAAAAAATACTTACAGATGTTTATCCAATGACTCGACCTTTAAATTCATTATCTCAAATGTTTGGGTATAGTAGGATCGTAATAAAGTTAAATCAGGGTGGTTAAATGGTTATGGGTTCTAATTTCCATCTCTACTTGTTGGCTGTGTAAGATCACATATTTGTTTACTAAGATATTGATAATTATAAGCGAATGGGTTGGGTTGGCTAGAGAAGATGCTACCTATCTTTATTGTTTCCTGTACCAAGCTGATGTGGTAGGGTGTGCTATCAAAATCACCTAAGGAAGGGTATATTAAACGAAATGGGATGTTGACAATCGAGTAAGGGAGTGTTTCATTTGTATTCCAATATATATTCACTAATGAGATTGTCACCCTAAAAAGAAATTTACCATATTAGGAACTTATTATTGTGCCTAGCGAGATATTTAATAAGCTTTTCTATGCATTTTTTTCTGCTTATCATCTAGTTTCTTTATTTAATTATAATGGCTGCAGGCTCAAATATATATGTAACAAGGAGGGGATGAAAGCTAATGCCATTGCACTTACTGCCCTCGCAGAATATACAGGTCGGTTTTCTTATATCTTGTATTCCTTTTTTTAAGGTTTGAAAATGAAAAGTTAATTAATATTGTTTGTGAAAATCATTCTCACATGTGCACAGACAATCCATGCTAATTCTTTTGTTCGGTGATGTGTGTAGGTGCTATCATGACTTTTGCGACTCATATTCTACAAGTTAACCTTATAACTATTTGACTATTCACTATTTTACAGAATGTGATATACGATCATGCTTAAATACCCTCCAATTTCTCAACAAGAAGAAAGAAGCCGTCAATGTGGTAAGACTTTCATCTGAACATGCAATTCAGAAGAAAATTCTAGGATTGGTGGATTCATACAGGATGATTATGCTTCATGGAATTATCCTTTTGTTTTAAGCAATTGGTCAATCCTAACTTGCAGTTGTGATAGCATTTTGCAATGCTTATAATTTTCATTTGTATATTTAATCAATGACATTTTTGTCTGCTATAGTTACAAAATTTTAGGCAAGTATGATGCTAGTTAATCGCAAATCGCAAATATCTGTTTCCATTTCTTCCTCGCAACTTCTGCCTTAAATCTACTACAATAGAGAGAAATAATGTCAAACCTGATACTGGTATTTACTGATGTTTGTTGTTGAAAAACTTAAGAGGATTCGCAAATATCTTTTTCCATTTTTCCTCTCAACTTCTGCCTTAAGTCTACTACAATAGAGAGAAATAATGTCCAACCTGATACTGGTATTTACTGATGTTTGTTGTTGAAAAACTTGAGGATTATCTAACATGCTAGAAGGAGTATACATATAAAACATGTCTAACGTGGGCTTCTTTAATTGATTGGACAGAAAACGTTTTAGCTTCAATAATATTCTTTTATTGAAGTATATACCATGAAGGATTTAATAGCCCAAAAGAACTGTCTTTTATCTTTCTGCAAAACTTCTTATCTGTTTAGTGCTTTCTTAACAATCACATGCTTTAATGGTTCAGTTTGATATTGGTTCTCAAGTGGTTGGCCGGAAAGACATGTCAAAGAATGTTCTGGACATTTGGAAGGAGGTATTTAGCAATAGCCTGTTGGAGTTGTCCCTTCCCTGGCTATTAAGAGTCTCAGAGTATTAAATTTCCACATCTTTTTTTTTTTTTCTCGGATGTTTTTCTCTCTTTAGGTTTTTCAAAGGAAAAAAACAAAGGCAGAAAGAAAATCTCACAATAGCAAGCCTTTTGAAGTTAACTCCTTGTACTCCCTTGTATCAAGCCGGTGGGTCATAAATAAATTACTTTGAAAACCATGTGTCTCTTACGTTCAAAATAATTACATGCTCTAAAGAACTGTCAATTAACGTGCAGTGGTGATTATGACTTGATTCTTGATGGAATTCATGAAAACATTTTACAGCTCAATTATCATGACCCAGTGATGCAGAAAACTGTAAGCATTTATTATCCATTGATCATTACAGTGATTCTATATATTCAGTGGGATGCTTGATTTTGAACTCTATCTGGTTGAAGGTCAAGTGCTTGAATAGTCTTGGAGTTTCTGATCTACTGCATCAATATATCATGCGTACACAACAAAATCCCCTTCTGGGTAAAAGGCTACTTCACCCTTGTATATTTTATTGCAAAAATAAAGTCACACTCTTCATTATCTCTCTTTTCTTCAGTTTATTTGCCACCTACAGCAATTACTGTACATCGACTGGTAGCTCAAATCCAGAAGCCAAATATCGATTGGCCAAGGTCCTACCAAAGGTATATCTTGTGCTAGTAGAACTTAATAATAATTGTGAAGATTCTATTGTCTTACTAAGTATTGTATATTGATGTCCAGGCATCGAACGATGATGGCAGAAAAGATGGACATTTTGAATACTTGGCACTACAAAATTCCAGCATATATCTCTAGGAACTTATCAGCTAGTTCCTTTGTAGAAGACTTAATTTCTCCATTATTACATATTCTGTCCCCTCCGACAATAAAACCGGTGATCCACCAATTCCAGTTCTAATTATTGTTTTTCTACTTATTTTATTTATTCCTTTTTCCTAATTCCTCCTTTACAATTACTGAAGGGTAATAAAGGGAAGATATATTATACTTGGGCATTTGATTCTTGTGTGTGTGTTTTTTTGTGAAAGTTTCTGTACATTTTACGTTATTCTTTTGTATGATAACTCTTACTGTGAAGACATGGAATTCTTTCCTACTGAAGAAAGGACCTGATAAGTTTGGCTTAAAGAAATGGAATAACCTAACAAAGTGCTTCTTTCTTGTAACTTTTTCATACTTGTATCTTTTGCATAGATATAAGTTGTATAATTTGATTTCTAAATTTTTGGTGGAATCTAAATTGCTGGATTGCTTGTAGATATCTTAGCAGGACAGTCCTGAGGATTGTAGACTTTGAATGTAATTGATCCCTACTTGTTTTAAGGTCTTGGGGGAGGGCTATAAATATCTCCATCCCTCCTCATATGTAACCATCTAAGAAACATCAAACAAAGTGTTCCATACTTGAGTGTTGATATTTGTCATATTCCCCAAAATCTCTGAGTTCCTTGGTTCTTTCATCTTGCCTATGCTTTGAGGATTCAACTAACTTAACAAGGATTAATAGGTTGATCAATGTTAAAGTTTAGCACAGTTAAGGATTGAGTGAAGTTCCAAGACCGTGCCATTTTGCTCTTGTATATTTCTTCTTTATTGGGATAAGGATTATTGGGTTTCAATTGGGTTTTGGACTCTTATACTCATGGCACTTGTGTAAAGACTTGTAGCCTGTGAGGGTTGTGATTTGTAGTTGGGCAGAGTTTTCAGAGTTCTCACTGGCTTCACCTATCTATACTTTCAATGTGCTTGTCATTAGTGTGCTTATCATTAGTCTCTTTTAGATTGATCCCCGAAATTTTTTCCCCTTTCTGATGACTGTTTTTTATTTTTTTGTTCAGGTGGCATTACAATTACTGTCTGATAAAGAGAAAAATGATCTTGCTCAATTAGTTAGCACAATGGTGTCTTACTCTGTAACATATAAAAACATGAAATCAGATATGGTGCCTAATAGCCTGAGACATGAAGTAGCGGATCACTTGACATTATCATTTGATCCCCCAATCTGTGACTTCATCAATTTTAAGGTTTGAAACATTTTTCACAACTTCTAAATTCATCAAGTTAAGTACCTTAATCTGGTTCTGACTTCAATAGTTTTTTGTCTATTTGCATGCAGGATTATACCTCAAATCATTATGTTCTTGCTCCAGCCGTCAAGCAGATTCTTGTTCATGAGGTGTGAGCTTCATGACTTTTCTTTTTGGTATTTTAGTTTTATTTTCTTCTGTTAATTTATTTAAGGAAGATATGCTTCCCACCTTCATATTCCTTCAAATAAAATTTCTTATTGAGTCAAAATGAAACAAATGTTGTGCAAAAATGATTCTGCTTGTCTATGGCAGGCTTTATATTATTTTATTATTGGCTGTAGGTCATTTTGCATAGGGAATCAAATTTAAAAGAAAGGATATGAAACATAAACAACAGAAGAATATATAGGAAATGTGACCACTATCTAATTCTACTGAAGTCCTTTCTATCCCCGAGATTTCTTGCAGACCTTGGCAAACTTAGATTGTTTGTCCTTTGTTTTAGCCACAATAAGTATAATCAGAACGTTTTTTGGTTCATTTTCTTTCCTTTAAAATCTGGTAACATACGAAGAGGGGTCTTTCAGTCTCATAGAAATTTCTCACGAGCTCCCGTGTTTCAGGTTGAAAAGCAAAAGATCTTGCAAGTTAGTATCGATAGGCCCTTAGGAAATGGAAGTAGCAGTGAAAGGCCTGAATTCATTGAGGCTGGAACTAGCAAGGCCCAATCGTCCAAAATCGACCACGCAGATGCAATTTCTGTTAAAAACATTCAAAACGAAAGTAATGTCACAAAAGGAAGGAAAAATAATGCAAATGCCACCATAGTTTCACAGAATTCGCATCCTAGAAAAGGGGCAGCGGACAATATGAAATTGCAAAACACAGGAAGAATGAGAATGCCGTCCAGCGGTTCCTTCTTTGACAGGTAACTCTTCCTCATAAGTTCTGTGTATATTTCTATGTTTGAAACCTTGAGTCATCATTATTACAATTTGTAAGCATCAGTTTAGTGTTACTTTTTTAAAATAAAAAGTGAATATGTTCATATAAAATAATCAGAGACTGTCATTTCTAATCCATGTACGGCAATTTACATGTTTTTTAGATTTGCTTCCCATCTAAATGTCAAGAAAATGGAAAGATATTTTTGGCCATTGAAAACGAGCATCAGGTCATGACACGGTACATTAAATCTCCATAAATCTGACGAAGGAACTATTCTCTATTGAAATCAGTTTATGTCAAACCCCTGGTCTTGTACTATTTTTAAGCCAAAGAGAAATTGAGATTTTCTGTGACACACACACGCACGTTTTGCAGATGGATGACTAGCTTTTCTTGATTGATAATTATAATTATTTATTTATGTTGATCTTCCTTTGATTCTCAAGAGCAGGTTTAGAAAGTTGAATAATAAAGGTTTTCAAAGTGATGATAGAACTGAACAGAAAGAAGCAACCTTGGACAAAGCTCTACACCCATTACTGTTCAAATTTAACGAGGTATGGTAATATCATTGCATTAGAGTTTTTGGTAATGAATGTGATTCTAAGTTTTGTACATATTTATTTTATCCTAATGCTTAAATGGTGAGATTATATTCCGTGGTATTGAAGACAATCATTTTAGGGCGTTTTATATGTCTGGAAAATAATCTTACATAGCATACATTCTGCTCTTACGAAGGGCAATGGCAAAATACATTTGACTCCATAGCAATAGACGGTCTATTATGTGGTACTTGTAATTGCTAAAGTAACACGTTCACCCTGCACCCTATCTAGCTGTTAAGTATCTACACTTTCAAATCTTCGAGTGAAGTTTTGGTGTCCAGACCTTCCATTAAGTTATTTCTTTGTGCTGAGAAGATCTTGTCTTCATGTTTCCATCATTTTGGCGGCTGACTGAAACTGTTTTTGTTCATACTTTGTCTAGTTACATGAGGAGGGTGGTCATATAAAGGTTACTGACATATTGATTGCCTAACTTAAATGGATAGTTCTTTCATCTCATCATGTTTTAAAGCAAAATATCATAAACAGGCTCTTCGTTTTTATTTTAATATTTGTACAAGAACATAAGGTCATTAACTTTTTTTTTTATTTTTCTTATGCAGGGTTTTACGAACGCAGTCAAGAGGCCTGTTCGTATTCGTGAATTTCTACCGTGATGGTTATGCTTTCCGCAATTATGTAAATGAAGATTTTGTAGGTTGTATGGGCCTTCTGTTGGACCAAAATGCAAATGCTTTAAATTAAACCCCCAGTAAAGTTGCTAATTATATGCGGTTTGCGTGATGTCATAAAAATGTAGAGTAAACCCTGGTTCTAAATTATTTATTTCTAATTTTTTTAATTAAAACATCATTAAAATATTTATAAAAAAATCTTGCATCCCATAATTATATCTACTAAAAAAATATCGTTAACTAGGTATTAAAATCTAAAGAATTTGTATAAATCTTGTCTTTTAAATCTTGTAAAGAATTGTCTTTCAAGGAGTATCCTTTATGAACCTTCTTTTAGAAGTATAAGTATCCTTCGGATGTAATTTTATTTGAGACATTATTGGACATTTAATATAGGCATCGCTCCTGCGGAAATTAATTTGATTCTTGTTTATAAACTTATTTTAACAAGTCTAGTATTTTTAAAGTAAGACTTACTTTATCTTATAATTGGTAGCATTGTTCGCATCGGTTGCAAAGGAGCTTAATTGTAATTAAATTTTTAGGATTTTAAAACTACCAATTTATAAATGATTTGCAACTAATCAAGACTTGCAATTGAATTTTCAAAATGAGTTGTTGGAAAAACATGTTTATGCAAATGAAGACAAAAATTCATTTCAGAAAATTACCTTATATATCGTAAGTTACGTTAGAAAAATAGTTTCTGCCGTTAATTCAAACATGCATATAATCATGTTTACAATATTTTGTTTGGTACACCATTAACGAAAAATAATGCCCCGAGTATAAAAATGATTGAACCACATAAAACATGGCAATGGGTAGAAGTAATATATAAAGAGACAAAATTATCCTTCTTCACACACAGTTTTCATAATTTATAATTTTTTGCAGGTGATTTTTCTAGATTTATAATTGAGTTTTTGCGATTTGCAACTCATCTACCATGTGCAACTGAGATGTGTCAATCATTCTTGGGCATTCTTCGCTCATTTTTTTAATTTAACTGAGATTTCAAAAAAACTCGATTTCTTTTCTAACTATGCTTAACTGTTTTGAAATTTCTGTTTTACATATTGAAATTGCCCTTTTCCAATGGTCCAAGTTTGTTTTAAATTTAAGTTTACAAACACAGCAATGAAATATAATCTCATAGAGACACATCAAAATTTGTTTGGGCATAATATAGTATTTTATTGTTATTAAAACAAAAAGAAAAATAACAAAAAAGTCTCAATTAAAAAAATAATATTAAAAAAGTCTCATAACTTATCAATGGTAGTCCATTCACTTGTTAATGATTGCTTTTTTACTTGTAATTGACAAGCTATAGGATTTTTCTCGATATTATTTTTTTTAAGTGGGACATTAGTGTGATTGTCCCAAAAAAGAATAAAGCATTTTAGGGGAAGAAAAAATAGTACTAATATTTAAGGACTGAATTCATAAATGTTTTATTTTTTAAAATAAATATTTAGTATTTAATTATTTAAATGGTAGATAGTGTTGAATATATTTTTAATTATAAATAATAACGGATGGGATACACATTAATTTTTGGTCACTACCATTTTTCCACCATTAAATCAATCTCAAAAGAGAAAAAATACTCGAGGAAGGAGAAATGATAAAGGTAGATGGCATTCTGATCTAAAGATACAAAAAAATAATAGTAATATTGGTAGTGATCAAAATTGGTATCTTATCCCAAATAATAAATACCCATTCATCGATAAATTTATGTCTTTGGGACAGGATTTTTTGGTTTTGGGCACTCGCCATTTATAAGTTTCGGTTTTGGCGCGTAACGCAAGGCCCATTCAAAATTTTCGTCACTATTCCCTCATCTTCTATAGCAAGCAGTCAAGCACCACAACTAGACGGAGAACAAAGCAGTTTGCATTCCAATCGTAGTCCTGAATATGATCTCGAAGCCACAGGAACCGATTAGGGTCTTTGGCCAGCGATCAATCGATTCAACATTCCGTAAACTCCCTTCTGATTCGTAAGCACAACAAACCCCGCTCTCTTCCATCTAATAGGTTATTTGTTTCCCCTATGTCTTACACTTTCTTTCCCCTTTTGTGAAACTCTTAGTTCAACTAGTTCCAACGATCTTAAAGGCAATGAGGGAAAACAAGCTTCACATAAGAGCAACCCTGTCTCGCTTTCAGACTTCCTTGACCGCAAGTTGAAGAAATCTTCTCTAGTTCTCGGAAGAATTCAGGTGATTTTAGCTTTACGCTTTCATATTTATACTTAGCTGAACCACTTCTGGATGAATACATACAGTCCTTTTATTTTTCTTTTTTTAAAAAAGGGAGAATGAAAGCTTTTTCTATTAACTTCTGTAGGGAGGTTTTGGGGGAGTGGGGAATGGTATACTTTAGTTTGAGATCTCGATAACTTGGGGTTTTAGCTCAAAGATGGATGTACTGGAATCACTAAAAGAAATGACGGATAATTCTTGAATTTACGCTTACTTGGAGCTGCAATTATTTGTCTCTGAAAAGAAATTGTCCTATTTGTTACAGGGGAAACCAACGCCTTTTTTATCTCCTCTGGGTTTGGGAATATCTGGAGTTAAAAATGTTGGGACCACCGATCAAGTTGATGAAGAGACACAGAGTATCAGTGATAGAGTGATTTTTGAAAAATTCAAGCATAATGATGAAGAAAAGGGAGATTTCATCGGTCCAAATGGTGTTAATGAGACAGAAAATTCAGTCGAAGATGATATGCAAGACTCAAGGAAAAGAAGGAATCCATTTATAGGTTTGTCTTCCTTTCCCTATATATCAGAGCAGAAAGTCCACAAGTTTGAGGATTTGTCCCTTGCGACGTTATTTTCTTGACGAATCAACGGATATTGATATCTTTGCTTAAAATAGGGATTCATGTCATCACAAGCTCTGTTGATCCTCTTACAACAATCTTTGTAAAATATCAAGTATCATACGTTCCTTTGGGGACGAATTTAAAAATGGGAGGATTAAGTATCATAGGCTTAGTATAGGATCCTTTATATGCATCTATCTGTTGAAGTCTGACTGGTATTTTTGGCAAGTATAGAGTGAAGGTTTGTTGAAAGATGAAGTGTCTTTTCTTCACTCCCGGCTTGTTTTTGAGCATATGAAAATCTTTAGGTCGACTACACTGTCTCAGACAGTTCAAATGTCAGTTAGTTCCAGCAAAGCAAGTAACTAAACTTGGTAAAAAGATATAGTACTCAATGAAAACTGTGGAAGGATGAATATACGAGTTATTTAATGACAGAATGGCAGTGACAAGAAAGAACTGAGATTCGATCTATTTTCTGATGGAAATGAAATTAGTAACCAAAGGAAGTGTCTAACATGTGTCATGTGGGATGCTCATTTACTTAAACTTTAACATTGTTGGATGGGAGATAGGTTAAGTGATCATTTGGATGCCGTGCGTATGTCACGACAACAATTGCTTCTCTTCCCCCTTTCCCCGTCATTTCCTATAGCTTCGATTTATGGTACAATGTTCTTTTCATACCTTAAAGATTGTATGTATGATTTAATTCTTTTGTTCCCTGTTCATGGGCTTCTTATAGGCTGCTATATAAAATTATTTAAGATTTGTTTCCAATTTGTCCAACCTGATATATGAGTTGGGTTAGAATTTCAAACATCAATAGTTTTGCATTTGCCTATGCTGAGTTGGAAAACCATTTCGACACGTTATCTGTCAATTCTGATAACCGAGTCACGATTGTATTCATTTAGTACATAGACAGCTACGATAGTTGTGTACTTGTGGATTACATCTCATCTATGTATAATACTCAAGTATCTTGTGTTTTCACTATTTTGTGAGTAACCTCTCAGGCAGGACTCCTTCTAGTCAAATTGAATCAGCGAACTTTTAGGCTATGGTAAATCATAACTCATAAACATGCAAGTTTGAATTTTGGTTGGATTTTGATTCTTAAAATCCTTGAACTATTTTTTTTGGGCCAAAAACCTTTGAACAATTACGCACTCACAAAAATGGGGGAAAACTTGGAACAGCTTTAGGTTCGCCGGGGCTTTTACTTTTGCAGGCACGTGCCCTTGATCATAAGCATCTAATGCACATAAATCCAACATGAACTGGCTATTTCTAAGTGGCATATAATCTTTATAGCATCTGTCATCCGGATAACTTCATTGGTTTTGGAAAATTGAGTGCCATTTTATACAAAGGCCCTCGCGTGGACAGATGGAGAAAGAAATATAAACAGTCCATGCTTTCAATTCTTAGGCTGAGAAAAGGATGACTATACGATTTCCTTTCAAATTTGTGAAGTCTATATGGCATAAAAATGCTATCCCTTTTTCTAAAAATGTATTCATTTTGCATTTTGGTTTCTGCTTGGACCTTATTATTCTATATGCTACTAGGACTGAATGAGAACCAGACTGTTAAAAGGCAAGTGGTAATTCTTGGAGGTGAATCAACCAGAAGGCAAATGAGAAGAACTACTGCTCGTTCTTCAAGCAACAAAAGGCCCCCACCGGTTTACAATCACTGTATGTTTCTTGTTCATTTGGACTTGTAATTTATGTTATATCTGGAGAATGTGTTTCAAAACCTCAGCAGACATTATTACTTAATTTTCCATGTTGAACAGATAAAAATGGCTGTGGATGGTGGGACTATGAGATGGAAGGTATTGACAACGAGGAAGTGGGCTTCCGTGAAGTATGGGAAGGGGTGGGGTCCACCTCACTTGGAGAGATAGCTCATTGGCATTGAGTTCACCTTGTGTTTGTAAGTATTTTGCTTCTGTATTGCGCCTCAAGCTTAGCTAGTGACAGAAGGGGAGCTGCCTTTCCAAGTGTTCAATCCTTTTTAACATTTTATGCCATACATTTACAACTTCCTAAATCCATGCAAACTTCATAAGATATATGTTCTATAATTGACTAATTTCAGTTCCTCTTATAACTACTCCTTCTCATACTTATTATAAGACACAAACTATCAATTCTTACAAACTAATAAAAACAGTTAAAAGTATAAAATTGTCCTAAAATTTAAGTGATTTTTAATATTACCTTTACTAACTACACTAAACTTAAATATCATATTAATTGTTACTATCTCCCACTACCCTTATTAAATATGTTTTTGATATGGAAAAATAAATTAAATGCTCATTGGAAATTTGTAAGTGTCTTATAAAAAGGATCAAGAATACTTATTAGTTGGTGACTTGTAATAAAGATTAGAGGGAGTAACTCTTATTCCGCTCATGGCTTTAGCTAATCTCTTGCACTGATTGATAGTTGAGCAGATGAAAACGTCACTTGAATTTTATAGTTTCTGTCAAATGCGCCACCACCCCGTGCTCAATTTTCTATTTGTAATATTGTAAACTTGGGTGGTTGCTAAAACAGCATATAAGTTCCGTTTTTTGGCTAGCAAATACAATGGTTCATTTGAAGTGTCAAGAATGCAATGCGTGGAATGAGTCAGTGCATTAAAGAGTGGTAGATTTTCAGTCAATACATATTTAGCACGAAACAATATACTAAATGACGTGTGTTTTATACATTTTCTATATATGTGTGTACTGTTTCTACATTAAAAATGGGCAACCAAAATGAAAGACCTAAAAGGAATTATGAGTTGAACTACTTTGACTTGCTGGTTAGGTCCAACCAACCAAGCTTGACAAATTAAATTCCACCGCCCTCTCCCATGTTTTTAAAGGTACATCCTTGATATTCCGTAGAAATGTCTATATGTAAACGAGTCATAGCTCCCTCCCACTCAAAAAAAAAAAAAAAAAAAAAAAAAAAAAAGGTTAGGCCTACAGAGTAGTTATATGCTTATATTGTCCTCAAACACCAAACATATCCTTAAATCCTGGTTTAAGTGAGAACTGAGAAGTTACGAGTTCTACCATACATGTATGATTTGTGCTTGAGTTTTTTCTGTTGGATGAATGGTGACAAGAAAAAAAGGAAAGTTACTGTGTATGCTTATATTTCCTAAAATTCCATCATAAAAAATAGTTCAGGCTATAGAATAAAATGTAGGCCTAAAGTACTCTTTTTATCTTATATTTAATATGCAGTGTCCAAGGTCCTTGTTGTTAGTTATAAATACTCGAAGGTAAGGGGAAATTGTGCATCCATGTGGCCCAGAAACAAAAGGGAAGGAATGGTGGGGGAAAAAAGACAAGAAAACATAAATTATGCCTTCTTTTGATTGCTTTAAAATAAGATTCTTTTAGGTAAAATCTCAAAGCACTTCTATTGTAATTTATTTTAAAACTATTTCGAGACATAAACTTAATACATTTAAAACTTTGATTTCTTAACATTCTTTATATAAATAATAGAATAAATTGGATGATGAATATTGAATTTCTCGTCTGACCTCTTGAAAATTAATACTATCGTTTCTTCTGCTTCCTTTCTTGACAAACTGTTTAAATAAAGGAAAGTGTAAGTGTTTGAAAATTCCACGGGGAAAATTGCACTGACGTCTGAGAGGGACACCTAACTATTTAATCTATCTCAATTTCTTCCCTCTCAGTTTTTTTTTTTTTTTTCAAACTTTGAATATTAATTGGATATTCCCTTCCCTTTTTAATTATCAACAACCTCTCACCCCAGGACGGCACCAATTCCACAACTTTCTGACTTCCACTTTTTCTTTAAAAAATATAATAGATTATCTGCATTTTTTTAAATTTACTAACATTGCATGGATTTTAAATTTTTGAAACTTTGATGAATTTTTTTTAAAAATAAAAGATACAAGCTTTCTTTGAATTGTTTAAAGTTGCGTAAATTTTGTTTTTATTTCCTATACATACATAACCTTTCTTTAACATAAATAATAGATTATAGAAGATATATTGAGTTTTACTAAAATTGCATAATTTTTATTTTTCGTTAAATTATGGTCATTATAAAAAATAATATTATGATTTTAACAAAATTGAACAATATTTATGTAATTTTTTTAATAGACATTTATGCCTGTTTTAAGAATCGAGGAAAATTCTGTTCGGTTTAGAAAAATGTAGAAGTTTCTTTATAGTTTTTAAAATAAAAAGAGAAGTTATAAAAAATAAATATAAGAGAATTATAAGGAATTTTAAAAAAAATAGATAATAATAACTATATGATTAACCTTTAAAAATAAAATATGATAAAAAATAACTGATTTTTTTTTTTAAAAAAAATATAGGTGTATACAATTCTTAACAAATTTCTGGCACAGATAATAACTATTTAGATGGTTACGTGTTATTTTAAAAATTTATATAACAGATGTATACGCTCAAATTTGATTCCAAAAAAAAAAAAAAAAAAATGAATTGAGATTTCCACTTTCTATTTCGAACAAATAATCCCCCAATTCTATAAGGCCACAATAAAATAAAGGGAAAAGAAAACCGGAAAAGAGAAAGAGAAGATCCAATATTTTGTGTCTGGTTTACTTTACCTAATCCAACTAACTTTATTAAAAGGTTGTCTTTGTTGATAGAACATGCATGCCTAATTGTTTTCCCCACATAAATGCATGCTTTTCTTTGTCATTATCATGGATCAAGAGAACTTCGCTTTGAAGTGTAACTATTGATTTCTTTTACGTTAAGGCATCTATCATCCCTAAATTTAAAGGTCTCTGCAATATCTATCACAAGTTTGTATTTTGAAATGACTTAAGTTCCCTTTTTTATCCAAATTTTTTTTACATATAAGCTGTAAAATATCTGATTTTTTTTTTTTTTCAATCAACTTTCGTCCTATGAGTGTTAAAAAAAAGGAGCAACATCTTTAGAAATGTCAACTCAATTATTTTTGAAAATTTATTTTCTTGTTCGTCTTTTCACAGTATATGGAAGCCAAATAACATAAAAGATAAATTAAATAGATTGGATATGCTTAGAATCATTCAGCGTAGATAAAAAGTAAAAAATCGTCTTAAAAAAGTGGGCATGGTGGGAGATTACAGCAAAGCATAATAGATGTTGCCTTTGTTTTTCTGTAAATTATATAGGACACGGAAATATACGTCTAAAAACAATGTTTTTTAAGTTTGCTATATATACGTAAATCTAAAAATATAGCAATATTTTTTTTCCGTTAAAAAACTGACGTTAATCATTAAAAAATTAATTTTGATTGTAAATTTTTTATGAAAAAGAATAATATTGCCGTTTTTTAGACTTTCTAGGGCAATATTGAGGCTAAAAAATTCCATGATAACATTGCTCTTACGGTATATTTCCGGGGCGGATTTAATACTTAACCCAATTATATACAAAAATTAGTATAATTCTAAGAAACAAAGTGCATTAAGGTATATTACAAACCGAATTAAATCATTAATCATCTAACTACTTCCTACATCTTGGATAGGAGCGAGTGATAAAATGATTGGAATAGAATTAGATGCATCAGGGCGTAACAGCATCAATTTTACAAAAGACATGTACGGAATTGTGATATATTTGGAAATACATAAATAATTACTACTAAATTTATTACTATTATTATTATTCTAAATTTCGTTATGCATACCTCGGCTATGGTTGTTACCAAGTAGCTTTCACGTGCAACATGACACAAGGGAACTCGAAATTTCCAAAATTCCTTCCCTTAAATTATTCTCTCCATTTTGTTTTGCTTTTTCAATGGCATCTTTCGAATACATGCCCAATTATTTAAAGTATATCAGTGAACGGTGAACACAAAGGCACAGAATAACGAGCATAAATTCGTCTCTCAATAAAAAAAAATTTTAAAAAAAACCGTTAATTGGATTTTCCAGACGATTTTTTAGATAGAAAAATACTTTTTTGTTTTTGTTTTTTGTATAGAGAAAAATACTCCCTCCGATTATTAATATAAGGCCAAATTAGGAAGTTGACAGCGTTGCATAGAAAATTACTTGAACCCTAAAAATCTTATAAGTCCTCATCATTATAAATTATAATGTGACAAAATTCCAGATGTTTTTCTACGACTTTTTGAAAAGTTGAAACTTGAAAGGGCATTTTCAACCAGTGCTTTGACCTTTGAATTTGATACCGTGATAATATAAATTAATATTAAACACTGTAAATAAGTGAAATGGGTGACAACGGTTATGTGTGTTGTTCTTGCTTTGTTGGTTGTATGTGTCACTTTGTTTTTCTGATGTAATCGTTTTAATAATGTTTGCCTCACAGCCTCTGTTGTCTAAGGGTGGAAATAGGCCAGCATGGCCTATGGTTTATTAGCAAAAAAGGTCAAGTTAAAATCCATTTAAAGGTATTTTTTTGATTAACAAGATAGACTTAGACTTATTAAGAAGTTTTTTAGACTTGCATGGGCATATTTAAATTAGGTATGTTTTACATTGAGACTCATAGGCTTGTTAACCTACTTAAAAAGTTTTAAAAATATAGGCCTCCTTAAAAGACAAAAGACCATCCCTTTACAAAACAAGTTTGGCTTGACCTATTTTCCACGCCTAGTCCTGATTTTATTTTTTTTCCATGATTTATTTGTATGTTTTAAATTTGCTGACTTTTATGGTTTACTATCTGTAACTTCCTTTGGCCAACCAATATCTATCTACAACCTTTTTTTATATATATACAAATCTACCTACGCCTTGAAAACCTTTATATTGTAAAATGTTGGGTCAATTTTGTTGGAAAATGCTCATTTTTACACTAGAATACTTATAAGCATGTAACATCATCAACTGAATAAAAGTTATTCTTTCTTTTAAGCAACATGTAACAAGAATTTTATTGCCGTATTATAAATTCAGAAAAATGACGCAAAAAAAAAAAAAAAATTTGACATCGACAAAAGGGAAAATCTGTCCGAACATAGAAGATGATTACAGTATCTTGATTCTTTAAAATAATAGTATCATTATCAACAGTGATAATATAAATAATTAAACATTACATAAGTCATTTACATGTGAAACGGAGCGCAATATTTCTATAATTGCATTGACGAACTAATTAATTAATTAAACTGGATTCATCAAGACTGAGTAAAATGCTTCCAGAAGTGGACGGCGACTCACGGAACAGTCCAGCCACATGTTCTTCATCTCAGGAATTGAAAAATATTCAATCTTCTTGGAAAAAATATATATTTAATGATTAAATATTTTTCAATTTATAGGATTTAAAATTTTAATTTATTAAAATATTAACATATAAGCCTCAAAGGAACTTATAAAACTCTTATTTTTTATATTTTTAGCCTTTTGTAATTTAATTAAACAATATCATTAATTGGTATTTTTTAATTAAAAGTATAAATAATAGCTTTTGACACCTTAAAATAAATTTATATTTAACTATTTTTAGAATAATTATCATCTTAATTATATCGAACCATTTCTCCAAAGAGTGTATTTCTTATGAAAGTATTATTATTATATATTTATTATAAAATTTTGATAATAAAAATATTGAAAACTTACATGAAAATATAATAATTGAGATGTCTAAATCACACGCCGAAATTATTTAAGTAATACTTCAGGGAAGTATTCATCATTTTCATTTGATAATATATCCTCAAAGGGTGAATCCCTCAGTTCTATTTTAAAAATCAATAATTGGTACGGTGGATCAAATAATAATTTGAGTAAAAAAAACAATATGTGATGTATTTTAAAAGAGGGATCCTTGAGATTGTATATGGCCGCAGTGAACAGATAAGATGATCTAAAAGGTAAGGCAATACAGGCATAAAATATATTTGTTTGGTAGGGAGTCGGTGGTATTGTGTGGTCGACGGTGGAGCGCCGGCTGAACAAAGCCACAAATGCTGTGAACTATTTGAGTTCATTCATTCATGGGATAATTTTATTAAAGGACCACATGACATAATTAATTTTAGTTAGGTCGGACCAAAACATTTTGAAATTTCACAGCAGATCAAAAATCAAAATGAAAATAAGTTTTGCAGGTAAAAAGGCAATAATGACCCTTACCTTTTTTTCTTGACACAAGTATCGGTCGTTGGTTGATCGTTGCGGCTCCGTCATCGAACGATCGGAGCTCTGACCACCGAAAATTAATCTTGTTCATAGAAAGATTCTTGTTTATGAATAGTTGCAAACTTGTTTGTGAAAAGTATAATCATAAACAAGTGGAATCTTCCTATGAACAAGACATTAATTTTCGGTATTTGGAGTTCCGGCCGTTGGACGATGGAGTTGCAAATTACAACCTTGAACCGCGATTTGATCGCTCTAGCAAAATCCTGGTGACCGGTTGTCGAAGCTCTAATGACAATCAAACCTTTTAAAAAATAAAATAAGGGCATTATTATATTTTTACCTACAAAATTTATTTTTATTTTTGTATTTGTCCTTACAGTTAAATTTCAAAATATTTTGATCCTTGACTAAAATTAATTTTTTCTATGGTCCTTTAATGAAGTTTTCTCTTCGTTTATTGTTTGTTTTATTTTTTGACATGTCATCATTATATAAAGTAGATGTGTTTGGGTGTATTTTTAAACAACGGCACCAGAGGTGGTATTGGTGATCATCCATAGTGACAAGCACTAAAATTCAGACAGCATATATTTGATTTTTCTTTTTGTTATATTTTTTAAACTTAATGTGCATCGAATTTAAGTGGTGATATTATAATGGGTTAATCGGATCCAACACTTTAAAATAAATTTTTAATGTGCATCTCGCAATTTAAAATATTTTATATTGCATCCTGGAATATTTTCTTAAATGGGTCAAACACATATAATTATTATTTTTTAAAATTAGGGTGCTCATTGCATTTGATAATATAGATGCATCTTAACTCTGATATTAAATGTCATTTTTTCAAAGATTAGTTTTTTTTTTATAGGGTGCTGAATGCGCATGATAACTCATCTTGCTTGTTTGGAAAAGGACTTGTTAGATAGATGCGGGTTTTATACAGATTGTCTTATGAAGTGGTTGTGGTAATCTCCAAAATGATTCCCTGGAAGTGGATGGTTCAGTCTTGAGGGATGGGATAAGTGGCCGTGGTGGAATTAGTAATTACTTGGGATGCCACCAAGAGCTAGATTTTTTATTTCGGTTGCAGGTTGTAAGTTAGTAGGAGTCCCTCCAATGATAGGAACCACTTTTCTAATTTTTTTTCCATTTGAATCGTTTAGATTTTTTTTTTTTTTTAAACTGCTAAGTTTTAAATGAAAAATAAATTTTTTAAAAAATATGTTAATTGAGATATTATCTCTATTTTAGATTATCTATCTATTAAAATAATTTTTATTTAAAAATGTTGTTGAAAAAAATCGGCGATTGAGATCTCATCCAGGCTGGGTTTAGATGGGAAAGATTCTCCTACTCATCCAAAAAGATGAGTAGAGAAACTGGTTCCCCAATGATAACAGACTCCTCAAGATTTTGTCTGGCTTCAACCTTCGTTGAAGCGTATGTATGGAAATAATAGGCAGAAATTTAGAGTAGATTTTGGCTAAACAAAGTCGAAGCGTAATGGAGGCAAAAGGTCTAAGCCTTCATAAAACTTGTTCGAAATTTAAGCCTTTTTAAAAGCCTATATTTCATATTACGACCTTAGAGGCTATAAACAAGCTTTATACACTTTGAGTATATCAAAAATTATATAATATAACTTGAAATTAGAATATAAGAATTAAAAACAATATATATTATGTTATTTATATGATATAAATATAATTATATTTATTTAATGTGTAAATAGGTGATAAGTGTATATTTTATGATTAAATAGGTGTATATTTTATGAGAATTAATTAGAATTATTGATATTATATACCTATTTAATTATCTTTTATTGATTTTTCTATCATTGAATCAAACTTAGGATCAAAGAATAAATCACATAAAATCTAATCAGATCTTATTTTTATTGTGCAGGAAATATTAGCTGATTTGAAAAGAAGTAGAAAAAACAATTAAGAGGATATCAATCAATTAAACTTCGGTGGTCAAAAGAGAGAAAAATAGAAACAAAATTAATTGCGTGATCTGGTGGAGTAAATTACAAGATATAAAATATCTTTGTAATAAGAAAAGGAGAATCAATGACCCATGACCTAAGATATATTTAGATTATGGCTAAAATATACATTTGGTCCTTTATGTTTGCTTCTGATATCATTTTAGTCCTTAAGTTTGTAAAGTCACATTTAGTCCCTTAATATTAACATTGTTAGTCGACTTAACGGAAAATCTTGACTCAACAGTTTTAAGCGATATTTGTGCAATTAAATCTTGACCAAATATGCTTATATATTAGTATTTTAATAAATTAATATTTTAAATCATATTAATTGAAAAAAATTAATCTTTACCGACTGTTTTGTGGTTTTTCACAATTTGTGAAGATTAAATATATATTTTTTGTCGAAGAAAATTAAATATTTTTCAATTAATAGGATTTAAAATATTAATTTATTAAAATACTAACATATAAGCATGCTTAGTCAAGCATTTAATTGCACAATCATTGCTTAAAATTGTTGAGTCAATATTTTTCCAAGTTAAGTCGAACTGCGTGTTAGCATTAATGACCAAGCGTGCACTTTACAAACTTAAGGGACTAAAATGATACCAGAAGCAAACATAAAGGACCAAATATATACTTTAGCCTTAGATTATATATATGAAGAAAGGGTGAGGCAAGAAAAGAAGATCGGGAGACACAGAACAAGAAGGAACAAAGAAGCAAAGGAGTAGAGGCTGAGCGTTTCACGGAAGGACTATGGAGGCGACGGAGAAATTTTATTTCCTCGCTCTCTTTATTCTTTGAACCTGAATTCTTATCTCTTTGTTATTGGTTTGAATAAAGCCATGTGTGGCTAGTTGGTTTTGCAACCTAGAGAACCTATGAACTTGTTTAGGTTTTAGAGATTATTCCCACTTGTTAGTTTTACTTAATTTTATTTCAGTTTATTTAATCCTATGTTCATTGTTATTGCTTATTGATTGATCACCATTGAGCATGTTTTGGGGATTTAGGGTTGAACTTGGAAGAGGGAATCTTAAATTGACGTTGGAATTAAATAATGTGGAATTAGGTTTGAATTTAACGTGAAGTTAGGTTAATCTAATTTGTGTCTAGGATATGAATATATCTAGAAGCTCCACATAATCAAATTAGAGTGAGCCCGATCTAAAACGCATCTTATTTAGTTGTGTGAGGCATCACATAATTAATTAAGGTAGGTATATAAGGTGAATGGGAAGGCATTTATAGACATTAATACTCTAGATTAGGTGATCAAGTTAAGTCAAAGTTAATTTAGTGGGGATAAAATCTAAGAATCAAATAAGGGATTAGTGACTAATTTCTTTTCTTTTAATTAAATTTAAGGTTCTCGTTTATTCGTGTGGTAGTTTGCTTGTTTTAATTTTAATTTCTTTTCTTTTAATTAAATTTAATTTGGTTTTCTCAATTTAAACGAAATTGTGAAATTAATGCTCAATTGATCTTGAAGTTTTGGGTACTAAGTCCCGTGGGAACGATACTTTTCTTATCACTTTATTACTTGATATGACATAAAACATTGCGGCCTAAATAAAGTGCCCAACAATTTAATAGTTGTGCACTTGCGGAGTTTTTAGACTATAAAGTTTTGCCTACCAAAGAACATAATTGGCTTCCCCCAGGTCCTTCATATCAAAATGTTTGCTCGGCCTGGTTTTTATGCCAACAATATAAGTGGACCTAAAGTACCCGGAAGGCACCTTTATCAATGGCTTGATCAAACATGTTAATCTGGATGCTTGCTTAAGATTCTGCCCCGACTTGCATACCATTTCTTCTTGCCCTTTGATCATAAGATTTCCTCTTCCAAATTTCCATTTAAGCGGTTTTTGTCATAATCAAAGTTAATTTAGTGGGGATAAAATCTTAAGAATCAAATAAGGGATTAGTGTGACGTGGGATCACCATCTTACGCGATGATGGATTTGCAAGAGATATCTTCGTTTATTCGTGATGTCGTGGTAGTTTGGGTTGACAACTTCTAGATTTTAATTTTAATTTTAATTTCTTTTCTTTTAATTAAATTTAATTTGGTTTTCATCAGAATAACCTTACTTCTTGGCTTATAGTTTGTCATATAGTCCTCCTCTAAGAAAATTGTGCTCACTATGAATTAATGCTGCATAACGAGTCCATCTTATCAGTTTTGTTTCAAGACATGTCGGAGCACCCCAGTCGAATATGAAGTTTGGTGGGCAGAGCTTGGACGGAACTAAGTTCAATATATCAATAGGACCCATACCTGGTTTTTCATTTGTGGGCAATCTTTCTTCGATGCCCCTTTTGTCAGCACTTGAAGCACTTGCCTTTTGGTAGCCTTCAGCTGTTGTTTACATTTTGGGATTACTGATTTCTTCTTTTTCTTGTTCTTGTTCTTTCCCTTGGGTTTCCCCTTAGGTTTTCTGAACTTTCACTAACAAACAATGCACTTCCTTGCTAAGTCTTGCTCGGCACTCTCAAACTCGTGCATTAGTTGAGTGAGTCAAGATTCATTTTGTTCATATTATAATTCATCTTGAATTGGTTGAAGTATTCGGGTAGTGATTGTAAGAGAAGGTCAACTTTTACTTCTTGTTCAAACTTGATACCATGGTCGTGTACCTTCTTGAAGTTTGCTATCATTGTTAGACAATGATCCTTGTACATTCCTCAGACATTATTTGTCTTGGTATTGAATTATTTAGCATTTTGAGGAGAAGCGCTAGGTTAGCAAGCATGGCATCAGAGTGCGGAGAAGGCTTAAAGGCGTTTTGCTTACCGGATATTGAAGAGCTAGCGAAAGGATTTTAACAAAATAGGTCTAACTTATTTACACATTTAGGCCTTTAAATAGACATTGGCTTGGCCTTTTTAACGAATAGGCCACACCAAACTAGACCCTAAACAGGTCAGATTGTAGGCTGTCTGATAAGGGCATCATCTATTCCCTCTCCTAATTGAAGCAAGGGCTTTAGGAGAATTGTTTTATTTGAGAATGTATAGAAGCTATTAGTTCCATTTTATCAAGTTGTTTATCAAGTTGTAGTAGGAGTCACCCATCTAAAGACATTGTTGATAATACTACGATTAGATTATTATTCCATAGGGATTGAAAAGTGACTCTACATCCAGTCGCGGAGCTAGGATTATAGGTTTGTGGATGCACAATTAGTGGTGAGATTCGGGGGTTCGGGGCAGCGCCCCCGGATTTTTTTTTTAAGGAAAATGATTGCCAGGCGAAAAAATAGATAGACAGAAAGAAAATTAAAGAAGAGAAGCTTGAAATTTAGAATTCACGAGTGAACTAACCCGAATTAGGGAGGATACAAGAGACAACCACGAGAATTGAGAACAGAGAAGCACAAGATTCCGAACCCCCAGGGTATTTGTCCTATACAGTTTTGTTGTCTGGAAGATTCAGAATTGATTGAGCAAGGAATTCAAAATTTAGCAAAAGAAAATTACCGTTGAGAGGGGATCTGGAAAATTACCTTGAGACATTCTTGATCAGCTAGGCATTTTCAAGAACACATCTCGCCATGGCTGAAGATGGCACTGTTACGGTCTACAATAGCACTGTCAATCTGTCATTACAGATCTGAATACGAATCCATTCTCGTTCATAGCAGGAGTGGCTCAAATGCTTCGAGGTGGTGCTATTTTTGAAGTCTCAAGCATTCCACAAGCCAAGATAGTAGAAGAAGCCGGTGCGTGTGCTATTGTCTTTTCAGAGCCAAGTCACTCAAGAATTTCGCGAATGTCACTCATGAATTTCACAAATGATTGATCCGTCTCTTGTCAAAGAGATCAAGCGGGCTGTGTTGGTTCCCGTAATTACGAGGGCTAGGGTTGGGCATTTCGTGGAAGCTCAGATTCTTCAAGGTGTTAGTGTCGAACAAAAAGTTGGAGACAAGAGAGGGCTGGAAATGGGGTGGGTAGGAAATGGGGAAGGGGGGAGGCGCGAGATGATGAGAAGGCTGGAAATGGGGTGGGAAAAAAAGGGGTAAAAGGAACTTGTGAGTCTCGAACCCGCACTCTGTGACAAAGAGGAGAGTCTAGAGTACTAACCATCTGCACCACATATACATACTATCACTATTTTCTTTCAAATTATATATATTTTTATGGGTGTAGCTCCGCCCCTGTTTACATCACATGCAGAGAAAATCCTATGATGGCTGACTAGATAGCCAAATTGGCTTATTGATTAGATAATGATTTATTGATCAACGACCACCTTTTTCATAAGAGGTGGAACTTAAAACAAAGGATCTTAATTGTCTTTTGATGTCCTCTTGTAGTTAGTAATGACATAGTAATGACATCCAGTATTTTATCAAAAAGAACAAAAGTTAAATTTTTTTAAATATGAACCTTAAAAACTTTATCCGAACCGCGCACTTTCACCTGACATCGAAACTGTTCCCTTCGTTTCTTACTTCTGAGGAAACATGAAAGTTACTTAAAGAACAACTCACATCCACTGATTTCTTTTGGCCCCGACTGGCCTGCCCTTTTTATTTGGGAAAATGTCAGCAAGGGACTAACAAAATTATTAAAAATGTCCCATAAAAAAAATCGGATGTTAAAATAATCTCAAAACATTGTTAATCGTACATGAAA
Organism: Acacia acuminata; assembly: GCA_019022655.1. Lineage (NCBI taxonomy): Eukaryota > Viridiplantae > Streptophyta > Magnoliopsida > Fabales > Fabaceae > Acacia > Acacia acuminata. The sequence goes on from JAFJYI010000023.1 coordinate 1,557,965, forward strand.
TTGTTGTAGTTAAGAATTTATTGGGATTTTTCTGATATTTCACCTTTTTGTGGAATTTTTGAAATTTAATTGGTCTTTGTGAGGGATTTTCCCTTTTTATTTTACGCCCTCCAGGGAATCTCTCATCTAAAACGTAATTCAATATATGCGGTTTCTTCCTATTTTTGCGGATTGTGACTCACTTCCTATGCAGCTCGCATTGTGATCCACCCAATTTTCTCTACTTTCCTTTTCTTTTTTTTTTTTTTTTTCTTTTGCCAACAAATTTCTCTACCTTCTATTTCAGATAAGTAAAATTCTCTGAGCAAAAAAAAAAAAAAGATAAGTAAAATTCATGTCCTTAAAAAACTGTCCTTTTCAAACAGCGACCCGAAATGGCAAAAATTTACGTACTTATTTTTTCCTACTATTTTAAATTCTATTTTTATCTTTTAGTCTCATTAATTTAATTAATTGAAATCTGTTTTCAGCCTGTTTGTTTCACTTTCATATTTTAATTCTCAATATTAAAGAATAATAAACTGTTTCTTCTAATATCATTAAATTCAAATAATTAACGGAATAATTTTCTGAGTAAACAAGTAAAATAAAATATATTAAACGAAATTAACTAAACAGAATGAAAAATAAAATAAAGGAATTCATTTAAGAAATTATTATTATAAAAATAATGAAGATAAAATTTAAAATAATTAAAAAAAAAATTGTAGTCCCTAGTCGCCTATGTGAGCGCAAACCGACACGATCCCTTCATCATCATCATCGCAAGATATAGATCGGCGCCAACTGATCCACGCTACAGTCCAAATCAACGAAACCTCCCTCCCATATGCAAACGCCCGAAAACATTTTTAGAGCGAGAAAATTAAAAAGGCCTGAGGTTATAGAGAGAGAAAGAGCTCTCTCGAGTCACCACCTGTCGAGCCGAGATACGAAATCCAGTGACTCGGGGATTCAGGCGGCTTCTTCTCTGCTCGCCACGCATCGACGCACCTGTGCCCGTTCGGCATTTTTTCGGTTGCCTTAATCTTCTCTCTCTACTCTTCTACCAATCAAGTCTGCACTTTCTATAACGGTGATGTCACTCCCCTAGATTTCCGATCCTTGTTGTCGGTGTTTGAGTCGAAAGGTTTTTTTTTTTGGACTGAGTTTGAATCGAAAGTTGAAACTGCTTTGTTTTGGAGGTCTTTCGGTACGGATTTGATCAGTTTGAAGGCGAGCGGATTTTTGGTTTTTGGATTTCTGGGGGGGAATTCAGTGAATAGTGAAGGTTTTGATTTAATTGAAAGATATGAACTTGGATAGGTAAGTGGTGGTTAGTGGGGCCTTTTCATCGGCGATGGTTGCTGTTTTGCTTCACTGCCCCGCTTCCATTGGTGTTTTTCTGTCTGGAGGGCGCTGAAGTGGGGTTGTTTATTTGGGGTTGTGATCTTTCAGTGATCGGAGGTTTCCGAGGTTCTTGGTTCAGTGTTAGATTTGCTATTCGTCAACATGGTGACTACTAATATCTTTCACTGTAGAAAGAATTCGTGGCCACCGGAAGAGTATATCAATAAAGTCACTTTACAGCTGGTAAGTTTCCAAACAGATTCATGTGAATTTTAATTTTTCTTGGCTTCTGCATGGTTGTTCAGTTTCGGAGGGCGCAGGAAATCTGACTGGAAGGATTGTTGTAGATTGATTGATATGTTATAATTTGATTAATTTGAAATACGACTATTCCCAATAAAGGGAAAAAATGAAGCTTGACGAATCCACATCTAATAGGACCGCTTTGTCATATCAAAATGTGATATAAAATATGAATACGGAATTTTCGCATTTCCTGCATTTTTAATCTTTTTCTCAATCATGTAACAGCCTTTACACACACACAAATATATATGAAAATTCTGGAGGATCATCAGAATATCGCATTTAATGAAATCTGTAATATTTGTTGATCAAATAATTTTTTCTTGCTGCACTTGAAGATGATTGCACTCAGAATTTGGATGATGGGTTCGTTAGTTGCATATCGCTTTTCAGCTCAAAACATGTTGCTCTTCTTAAATCTTTATGAAACATTCAATCCACAGTTTTTTTAATTCTTAATTTTAAAAACTTGGTCGTTGTTAGCTGGTGCCAAAGCTTATACTCCTATTATCTTTGGAATGGTTTTCTATCCATCCATCTATCAGTATAATATTGCAATTTTTTTGGTTCATGACCCTTTTTTTGACCTTTTTAAAAATTTCTATGATATTGCATGGTGACGCAGTTATCCTGCCTTGTCACCCGGGTTGAGTTTTTTAGTTATGCATGTTAGAACTCACGGGCATTTTGGCATTTCTTCTTTTATTTGATTTTTATAGTCGAACCCATTTCAGTTTGGAAACTATATAGGATGAAGTTTAGAGTAGTATAGGGAAGCAACGATCAAGGATCAGGATACAGTATTTTTTTGCCTTTTAAAATTATTTATGCTTCATACTGAGTGCAAACATTGAGGCTAAAACCAGTCCATAGGACCTTTGCAATTAAGAACGGAAAATTGATCTCAACTGTGTTTTACCTGATTCCACTTGTATTTGGTACTTTGCTAGATTTTTTATTTTGACTGATTTATTTCCTGCAATGTCTCTGCAGCTTGATTTTGATAGTGCTACCCCACCCCAACAAGCTTGGAGGAGAAGATTAAACAGCCATGCCAATATCCTTAAAGAATTTAGTGTTACTTTTATGGAAGCAATAAAGATGGCAAGTGGTTTAATTTATTTATACGAACAATATGCCTGGTCTGATTGGTTTAGTTGGTTGAATCCTTTGTGCATATTGATGTCCATGACTTGTTTCCATTATCCTCTTTTTTCTTATTTTCGTTTATGTTTTCATATCTTTTCTGATTGTCAAGCAAATTTTAATATCCTAGGTTCGATTAGGCATACGGATGTGGTCATATGTCAGGGAAGAGGCTTCTCATGGAAGGGTATATTTCTCATTCTCATTAATTTAGTGGCTGGCTATTCCTCTCCCTCCCCCTTCCTCCCTGTCTCTCGGTGCATTTTATTTTATAAGACAGCATAGTTTATAAACCTAGTTAAGATTATAATATGTAAACATAAGATCTCAAATATAAGTTTCATGTTCTGGTTCATGCAGAAAGCTCCTATAGATCCTTTCACTCGAGAAAGTTGCAAGCCATCTGCGTCTCAAGGAGTTCCACTAGGAGGGATGGGGTATGCTGTGGTTCTTCACCCACCATCAGCCTCACCTGATTTGTGTTATTTTGTTGTTCTCTAATATTGATTTTGACATGCTTGTGTCACTTACACAGGAGTGGTAGCATATCAAGAGGATTCAGAGGCGAGTTCCGACAATGGCAAATTTTACCTGGTTTATGTGAAGCTTCACCTGTTATGGCTAACCAGTTTTCTGTACAGCCCTGTTCTTTCACTTATTTTCACTCTGCAATGCACTCCGATTTTTGTATACCTTTAGCTTTGTAATTCAACTCTGATATATCTATCTATGTTTCAGATTTTTATCAGTAGAGATGGAGGAAACAAAAAATTTGCATCGGTTTTGGCTCCTGGTCAGCACGAAGGGTTAGGGTAAGGAAAATATAAACCTGTCAAAGTCTGGAAACAATTGTTCTTGATCTATGTGGGTGCTGCAAAGCTCCATGCTTGGCATAGTTTTTCTATTTAATTAAAGACCACACGAATCAATGGCTGAGAAATTATACTAAAAGTTGGGGTGTTAAATCTATCTCAGCTTTTATGCATTAAAAGTTGGTTCTTGGTTGCCAAAAATTTAGTTCATTGAGTCTTGGATTTTCATGGATCGTTTTTCTTTCCTTTTACTTTGACCTATGCCTTGTTTTTCCGTTTGTAGGGCACAAAATAAAAAATTGGGAATTAATTTGAAACTTCAATAGGTTATTTGAGAATGATGGTAACATTGCAGTGATGATTGTGGAATGTTAGCTTGAAACTATTAATATTATAATATTATCAACTCTCTCTTTATGGTGACATCAGATGTGTCCCAAGCGATTTTCTTTTCCTAATGGCTTGGCGATCCTTTACAAGTATTTTTTTTTAGTTCTGAGTGTGGAAATTTGCTACTGTTTTTTATAATATGCAAACCTTAGAGAGACTGAATCAGAAGTCTGCTTGACATTGTAATGATGTATTAAACAAAACTTTCAATTCCGTTTGGGAGGAAAGTTTGAGGTGACTGTTGTTCATACCAAGCTTTGCAGAATATTAGTTTGCTCTCTAACTCGGGTTGCAGGACAATTTTCTACACATATCTTTGTTAGGCAATAATATTTGAGAAACAACCATCTATTTAAAAAATTTGCTGTTTTGGTTAGGAAGTAGTATTTGAAAGAAGCGGTTGCTTTATGATATATCTAGATAAGTATACACAAAAGCCAAGAGCTTATGTTGAGTCTTGTTCTAGGTCCCGCAAGAAAGGTGATGATCATGGTATACCATCATGGGGCTGGAACCTTAGTGGTCAACATTCAACTTATCATGCTTTATTCCCAAGGGCTTGGACAATATATGATGGTATTTCATTCCTCTTCCTTTACTTAATATATGTGATTCTTTTAAATTCTTGATTAATAGTTGTTGTCTTGTTTTCAGGTGAGCCAGACCCGGAACTAAAAGTGTCCTGCCGACAGATATCTCCATTCATACCACATAATTATAAAGAAAGTAGTCTTCCAACTGCTGTTTTCGTGTATACGGTTTGTAATTTTCTTCTACAGTGCTGACATATCTTGTAGCTTTGCTTTGTTTTTTTTTTTATTAAAACCTAAAAAAATATTATTTTCTTACTATGCATTTCATTTATATTATCTGTTGCATCAGTGGTTAACTGTTACTTTTAGACTCACGCACTTGTAATTGTTTCTTATGTAGTTGGCAAACACTGGCAAGGAGAGAGCTAAAGTCAGCCTTTTATTAACATGGGCGGTATGATTTTATTTTGGGTTGAAGTGTTACTGCACCTACTTTTTACAAAAAAGTATAAAAAGGGAAAAAAGAAACTAGCACGATTCATATTCTTTTTTGAAGCTTAAGAATGCACTGGATGAGTCTTGGATAATAAGTCATCGTTATTTGTAATCTGCAGAATTCCATTGGTGGAGTCTCACATTTGTCTGGAGATCATGTGAATGAACCATTCATGTGAGTATATGCGTGTGTTTTCATCTATGTTTGTGTATCTGAAATGCGCCTGTGTACAATTTTTAAATTTTTTTCCCTCTCTTTTGTAGAGCTGAAGATGGAGTTTCTGGCGTACTTCTACATCACAAGCAAGTCATGAAACCTTATAGCTCTATATGACGGTTGGTTTGCAGATTTCTCTTCATACTTAAATGCTTAATGGGTGAAAGCAAGTTCTTCAATGATGAGAACCGAGAAGGTTCTAAATAGTCTGAAGTTGCTTTCACTGCTCAGGCTTAAGTGTGGCTGCGCTCCATATTAAAAAGCTGAGCCTAATATGAACTAGAATAGGTCCCTTCCCCTAGAGAATTCAGTTTTGGTTTCAAAGCTAAATTGTCTGATCTCATTTGGTTTTTGTTGCGGTAACTTGCGATGTGGTTGAAATGTATATGGGTTTAATTTGATCTTCAAAAAGATAAAGAAGAGCATGCAGATTGTCTGAGACTCAGAAGAAGCTTTCTGATAACTAAGTCTCTGCAAGTCAATGTTATGCTGTTCAACTTTTTGCCTGGATCACATTACAAGGTCAAAATGATTAAGCTTTTGTTGTTTTTTTATGCATAGTGGAGATGTATAAAAAGCATCTGGTATCAATGTTACCTGGTGATGAAGCACAAAGAATGGGACTGCAAGGAAATTACTATGTGGTTTACCTCTAATGTAGAGGACGATTTTTTTACCCTTACTAGATATGGTTCATATTTGGGGGGTTAATTATCACGGATTGGATGGAATATTATCACTCAGTTTGGTTACTGGAATGTTTGTTTGGTAGGTTTCAATCTTTAGATGTATAAACAACTGAACAAGGGATCTTTCAGCTTAAAAAACTTAGGTCTTAGGCCTTTTTAGGACTGATGATTTAGAGTCTTATACTCTTATTGAGACGGATAGGGTGACTGTAACATGCAGGGTGAAAAAACTGCTAAATTATTGTAATTTACACTCTAGTACTAGTATCTGGAACTGAAGGAGAAATTTAAGGTTTTTTAGGATATACTTGCAAAATTTTTTTATTATTGCTGGGATATTAGAGTTGTCCTAGGCATGTTATTATTGAGAAATCAAGAAACATTCTTCTATCCTAATTGTTTTCTGTTTTCTAAATACTAGGGAAATAATATAGATATAATGATGCCAACAAAGGTTGGTCTAGTTGGTAAGGAATAAGGATTTAGTTTATATCCCACAAGGTCATGTGTTTAAATTTCATCATTAATGTAAGAATCTTGTTGGTGGGTAATTTGTAAGTATTCTAATGAATGTTCTTAGTTTTGAGGCCTGCATTGGCTCTAGTGTAAAACTAAATTCACCAAAAAAATTTACTCAAAAAGAAAAATAAATAAAGATATAATAAATGATTGTTTCAAAATATCTGTGATCCATATTCTCTATAAAGGACCAGAAGTGCCTTGCTTTTGCAAAATTGAAGAGATCAAAATTTAGTTATGTATTATCCCTGGCATAAATTATTTAATAAGATTCTTGCTATAGGCAGTCGTTTTGTTATCATCCCAGGCAATTAAATTGAACATTCTTTGCACTTTATTTTCTAATGGAAGTTTCAGCCCTGACGAGCATGCATGGGGTTTTCTTTTGCGTTTGTGATTGGGGTCACATATCACAACTAGTATGGGGGGATTTTCTTAAGGATATTCCAATATTGCAGGACAGCAAAGGGAAACCCTCCTGTTACGTTCGCCATAGCTGCTTGTGAAACACAGAATGTTAGCGTTTCTGTTTTACCATGTTTTGGGCTGTCTGAAGGAAGTGTCACCACAGCAAAAGATATGTGGGGTAAAATGGTGCAGGTATTGTTTACTTGAATTTTTTGCTTCCTGAATTAATTTCTTTTTGTTCATTGTATTTTGCCCAGATATTTCTTGTTCGGATATATGTAGTGTTGATACTAATTGAAGTAATTGTGTATACTAAGGATGGACAATTTGACCGGGAGAATTTTAATGCGGGACCTAGCATGCCTTCTTCACCAGGAGAGACACTATGTGCCGCTGTCTCAGCTTCTGCATGGGTGGAACCTCATGGAAAGTGCACTGTGGCGTTTGCTCTTGCATGGTCATCTCCAAAAGTAAAGTTTGTGAAAGGCAATACTTTCAACAGGTACAATATTTCTGGTTGTGATATTTTTAGGCATTTAATATATATTCTTGAAAGATGAATAAGGGCCCTCCTTTTGGATGGGCTTTTAAAAAAAATGCTCCTTCATTTTTTTTAAGTGCTTATTTTTAAGCTTTTTTGTCCAAATTGGAGCTTTTTGAGGAAAAAAAGCAGCACGGGCCCTTAATATATATTCTTTTCATCTAAATTTAAGATGAATTTTTTTTTTTTTTTTTTTTTTTAACTTATTTTTTTGCTTTTTTAAAAAAAGATCATCTAAACACATTAATTAATTAATTAATTTTTTTTTTTTAATAATAAAAAAAGCCCATCCAAACGGGCCCTAAGTTTGTCTCTCTGTGGAATATGAATAAATGTTGTGTAAATGTTTTAGATGTTCTAACTGAGCATATATAGGAGGAAATCCCCAAGTGGAATCCATGTAGCCAACCCCACCTAGTGTGATATAGTTGTTGTTGTGTATATGTTTCTGTTATACATATGAGAAAGTATTCTACTGGTCTTTGAAGTCTCTGGTTTATACCAGAGAAGTATCATGGGTTGCATTTAGAGTTGATGGAATTTTGTGAGTGCTTAGGCTCACTAATTTCTATGCGTATCTCTTGTTCCAACAGTCTTCTAAATGTCATGGGGTTGCTTATGCAAGAATCTGAGGGATTTTAATTCTGACTCTAATTAAGTAATTATAAAATTCCATTGTTTCCATGCATGTATTTTGAAATGTCCTAGAGTGTTTTTCTAAATTTTAATTTTTAAGTGAATTTGCTCCTCCTTTTTTACTGTCATTAGTGAAACTAAAAACAGCTAACAGAAAACCTCCCTCCACTCTGGGGAATTTTTGGATTACTATTAGAATTAATTTAACTACTGGAATGAAATTGATTTTTTTGTAGCATTTTTCCTGATGAGTTCATCTCATTTACTGCAGGAGATACACAAAATTCTATGGAACTTCCGAGAAAGCTGCAGCGAACCTGGTGCATGATGCCTTAACAAGTATGCATTCTGGTTTTAATGAAATTCATATTCATCAGGCCTGTTTTACTTGCATGATTAATCTGTGGTTTATTTGCGTTGCTGATATGTGCTATTTTTGTCCATGTCCGCTTGAATTTTACATAGTGAATCTGAAAAAGGGGGATTGTTGAAAAGAAAACATGTCCAAACTGGTTTTTAGATTAAGATGTATTATTTAAAACTTTTTTTTGTTTTGAATGGACAGATTACAAACGGTGGGAAGAAGACATTGAGAAATGGCAGAGTCCTGTTCTTGAGGATGAAAAGCTTCCAGAATGGTAATATTCTAACTTCAGTAATATATGAATTGTTTCTTTTAGATATGGAAATATTCAATGCTTTGATTGCTCAATGCGGAAAAGATTGTGTGAACTGAAACCATGAAAGTAAAACTTGCTTTTTGTATACTGCTGATTTACAGCTTTTGGCTGCATTATGCTTGCTTAAACTTCTCACTTTCAAGCACATATTTATTCCTTCATTTTATCTAGTTATATCAGAAAGTGGTTTTTGCATATCTCTGATCAAAACCTCTCATTGTTAATAGTGATTGGGCTAAATATAACTCTAGTTCCTACCAGCCCATATCTTCTGTTTGTGTTGTTTATCTTAATACACTTTTATTTTTTTCCCAAATTTGTTTGTTCTTTTCTACCTCATTTTGTCATTGGCAGATTGATAAGGCATTTTCTATTTTCAGGTACAAGTTCACATTGTTTAATGAACTATACTTCCTGGTTGCTGGTGGGACAATTTGGATTGGTATGTTTGAACCTATGTATGTTGTATTGCAGTTGAGTTATCTCATGATAGTATTATTAGATGTTGTGGGTGCATCTTTTTCATTTTGTTTTCATGAAAGCATTAAGATTAGCTTCATGTTTGTGCCAGATTCTTCTTGGCGATCAGCTTGTTTGAAAAGTGAACCATATCAAGTAACGGAGTCAGAAAATGCAAATGTGAAAATAACCGAAGCTAGGACAAACAGACAAGGTGCCCAAGATACTACTGCTACAGCAGGACAATATCACAATGATGAAACTCATTCTAGGGACAGTACAGATGAAGACGAGTCTAGGGCTCCTCTCAGAATGGAAAATCCCTCTGGCTGTTTGCAGACTTCGACAAGGATGGACGAGCAATTTGATGACAACAATGATGATGTGGGCAGGTTCTTGTACCTGGAAGGTGTGGAATATATCATGTGGTGTACATATGATGTACACTTCTACGCTTCATTTGCCCTTCTCGAGCTCTTTCCTAAGATTGAGCTGAATATCCAACGTGAGTTTGCTAAGGCTGTCCTCTCTGAAGATGGAAGAAAAGTGAAGTATTTGGCTGAGGGAAAATGGGGCACTCGTAAAGTTAGGGGAGCTGTGCCTCATGATCTCGGGACTCATGATCCATGGCATGAAATGAATGCATATAACATCCATGATACTAGCAAGTGGAAAGATTTGAACCCAAAATTTGTACTTCAAGTGTATCGAGATTTTGCTAAAACCGGTGATGTGTCTTTTGGAGTTGATGTATGGCCTGCTGTCCGAACTGCAATGGAGTACATGGATCAATTTGATAGGGATGGTGATGGTCTTGTTGAAAATGATGGGTTCCCTGATCAAACATATGATACGTGGACAGTTCATGGGGTGAGTGCATATTGTGGTTGTCTTTGGCTTGCTGCTCTCCAAGCTGCTGCTGCAATGGCTCTTCAACTAGGTGATGGAGAGTTTGCTGAGACATGCAAACGTAAATTTTTGAAGGCTAAACCTGCATTTGAAGAAAAACTTTGGAATGGTACTTATTTTAACTATGACAGTGGGTCAAGTAATAATAGTAAATCCATTCAAGCAGATCAACTGGCTGGGCAATGGTATACAGCATCGTCAGGGCTGTCTCCCCTTTTTGACGATTTCAAGATTAAAAGTGTTCTCAGGAAAATTTTTGATTTCAACGTAATGAAAATTAAAGGTGGAAGGATGGGTGCTGTGAATGGAATGCATCCCAATGGAAAGGTGGATGAGACCTGCATGCAGTCTCGAGAAATATGGACGGGTGTGACATATGGTGTTGCTGCTACAATGATCCTTGCAGGTATGGAGGAGGAGGCCTTCACAACTGCTGAGGGTATATTTATAGCAGGCTGGTCTGAAGAAGGATACGGGTAACTTTCTTTTATATGTGATATATACTGTATGTTATATAGGAGTAAATTATAGTTTCACTCTTGATGGTTTGGCCCAAAATTAGTCTGTTCCTTTATTATTTGAAATGCGTCATTTTAATCCTATTGTAGTTCTCACATAATTATGCTGTGATATTTTCTATTAATGACGCGATGTTACTTCGTTAGATGTTTCACTTTATATCCTGTAAAATTTCAGTATTAAGGGATTATTGTTGGAATGAAGTTGAGAAGTTCAATGTTACATGGTGAACTTGATTTATATCTTTTGCACCATAATAGGTATTGGTTCCAGACACCAGAGGGGTGGACTATTGATGGGCACTACCGGTCCCTCATATATATGAGGCCCCTCGCGATTTGGGGTATGCAGTCTGCATTGGCTCTGCCTAAGGCAATTCTTGAGGCCCCAAGAATCAACATCATGGACAGAATCCACATATCTCCTGCTATTGGAGGATTCTCTCATAATGAAACGACTGTGAGAAAGATTGCAGCCAAGTCTGGCTGCTTTGGAAATTCTGTGTTTCATTGTGCTTGCTGATATTTTAACAGTTTTGTACAGGCACGTTTCATTGAAGCAACTCCCTGTCCAGCCATGTTACTCGTTAGTTTAAATTATGTAGGATTGTCGTCTGTGCAAAATTCTGATACTTTCTCTTGTTTCAATTCTTTTCGAGGCAATTTAAATCTTACTTTGCTCCCCCCATGCTTAACTTCTCTTCGGATTTTTGTGAGGTGTAAACCAATATTTACCTACAGAGATGCAAGGGACTCGAAGGGGGTAGATCGTTATTTGTAGTATCTTATGTAAAAAGAACAAAAATCATATAACGAAACTTATTGTTCTAAGTTATTTTGTCGTATGCTTAAGATCCCTTATTTATTGGGCTCCTGTTTCCATGGCAAGTTTAGGCTCCACTTGGTCTAATGAAAGAGAAGGGACTTCTAAAATTGATTGATTTTTTTTTTTTTTTTTTATATATGTAAGTTGAGGTGGAGGTAGATACTGGTAACCTACCAGGGTTTGAGCATGCCTCCAAGTTTAAAAAAAAGTTACAGAGGTATTTATAAATAGCCCGTCAATGAGACGCTTACATCGACCAACATGTATTGAACTTCCTCCATTTTTTAAGGTGAAGACTAATGCCTTAGCTAATTATGCCACTTTTCGTTGATACTTCTAAAATTGATTAAGATGCATAACATATGTTTTATATGGATTCTAAATTTTTTTTTTTTTTTTATAATAAAAAGTTTTGGATTCTAAAATTGATTAAAATACATAGAGGATCATGCCTAATCCCGAATCCTTTACGCCATAACATGTTTTATCTGTATCCACATGGGAGCCCAATATTTTCTCCTTGAAGATGAATTTTTAATTATAAAAAAACCTCAGCTTCTAACCACATTTCATAGCATCCTAAAAACATTAGCTACCCACAAGTGATATTCCTAGAGAAGATTCACCAACGTCAGTTGAGTCACATACTATGACAATATTCTTCATATTAGTGCAGTCATCGTCGTCTTCTTTTTTACAAAGGCACCGATTCAATAAGATATTTTGACAATCTGCATGTGTTACTATTGATATAGGCATAATTTATGCCTTTAGTCAATTTAATTGTTGAATTCCCGGTCAACAAATTTAATTGTCGACTTATAAAAGATGACATAAACCTTCCATTTTCTTTTTTTTAAAAAGAGTTTAATATTCAGGGTCCATATTGATACACAGAGACTCATGCCACTAAGTACGTGTCGTGGACAAATTGTGTTCCACGTGAAGGCAGCAAGTGAATGGCAAATGCATTTTCTCATGTCTCCTACGTACGCGCATATGTCATCATCAGTCTAACCACAATCTCTCCTTTTCCTCAGTCCGAGCTCTTGCCCGGCTTCATGGCGTTTTTCTTTCATATGTTTGTCTCTCTAATTAGATGGTTGAGACATTTTTTTTTTAATTTTTTTAATTTATTTAGATTAAATTATATGCTACATTTTGAAATATTTTTTGCATTTAATATTTCAAATTAATTAATTTCAGTCCCCCGCATTCACAAATATTTTTCTGAAAATTAATTAATTTGAGATATCGGGAGCAAAAAATATTTAAGAATGCAACATATAATTTAATCTAAATAAATCAAATATATAAAAAAAATAAACAAAAATGTCTCATCCCTCCAATTAGAGGGACAAGCATATGAAAAAAAAAAGGATTTGGATTCAGTCCACTGTGCCTCCTGTCCACTTCCTGTCCATTGTGCAAAATAACACTGATCTCTCCTTTTTTTTCTTTTTCTTTAACAAATATTTCAGGACACTATAGGCACTAAAAAGATAGTTCAGAATACTGACCGGTACTAAAAAATACATCATCATCTTAAAAAATTATTTTGGGATGTTGAAAAAATATTTGTGTTGTCCGGTATTAAAAAAAAGGGATACCGGTTGGTATTGGAAAATTTTTTCATGATCTTGAAAAATTATTTTGGATCCCCTCGATCAAGATGAAGTATTTTTTTAGTACCATCAAGATTTCGAAATATTTTTTTCAACATCCCAATTTTTTTTTTTAAGATCATAAAGTAACTAATTTAGTATTTTTTAAAATATTTTATCAAGATCCTAAACTATCTTTTTAGTAGCTACAGTGTCCTGAAATATTTGTTAAAAAAAGAAGAAGGAGAGATCAGTGTTATTTTGTGCAGTGGATGAGAGGCGCAGTGGACTGAATCCAAAAAAAAAAAAAAAAAGAAGCCAAATGTGGATTCCTTTTGCCCTTCGCCCCTCTGTCCCCAACATGGTCCATAATATTTGGTTATGCACCTTTATTCTTACCAACGAAAAATTGCAAAGTGTCCTTTTTTTTTATTCTGCTTTTTTTTTTTTTTTGAAAAAAAAATCTTTTTTTTGCAAGCGGTGAGGGGAGAAAATAATTTACCCCCAGTTCCAACTATCATTTATCACATCATACGCTAGCCAATAAAGAAGAGAAGTCAAAGACATAAAAAAAGGTTGATTGAGTATCCCTATTATGGCTATTGATTATTTTAAATAAGATCCAGGTCAAATATACTGCCAACTACCATCTTACATGTTGCAAAAATTAAAAATTTTATTATCAGTTTGGCGCCAAAAGAAAATTGTATTATCCGGGTTATAAACATGGGATGTCATAATTGTATTTATATTTTATATCGAATTCTTGGACGACATTTCATGATTCATCAGATATGATTTATTAAAAAATTTGTTTTATGATATTTGAACATCATATGTACTCATTTTATATTTTTAACTGTATGTGTATGGGCGGGTAAATACTCTATATTGTCAACAGAAAGTGGCAAAAAGAAAAGGGGCAAGTGAAAACAAATGTCACGGAGTTCCGGGGTCAAAAGGCACAAATGTAACGTAACATTAGCCCGCGGGGAATTTCGTCGCCTTCGTGTCTCTTTTTTCCATTTGCTTTGGGCAGATATCTGACTTCATTGCTTCGGTCGGCTCTAAGACACGCATATAAATAACTGTTGTAACCTAGAAAACCATAGTTCATACCTTTCTCTCGATCCAAGCAACGCTCCGATAGCTGATCTTTCTGTTTTCCTGTAATCTTGCATATCACATCAAGGTAGAATCCGAAATTTTGCTTTTGTATTTTCTTTAACGAACATCCTGTAAATGCGTTACGACGCAAATATTTCAGCTCTTTATTCCTGTTTAAACTTGGAAACAGAGTGATCGTAGTGCGTCAGTATGCTTTTTTCTTTTTACTGGTTCGTGTATTGATTTTGATTTCTTGTTTAATTATCAACCGGTATTGCCGCATGGTGTCTGATCCCTGAACTGCTTTTTCGGTGACGTTTATTTCTCTAATGTAGTTTATATCGATCTGCTTCGTAGCGATGGCGCGAAAGATGCTTATCGATGAGGAATTGAGCAAGCCTGGTGAAGATGACAAGAACTATGACTTCGACTTGTTCGTCATTGGAGCGGGAAGTGGAGGAGTTCGTGCCGCCAGATTTTCGGCTAATTATGGGGCCAAGGTGTGTAAACATGCTCTTATTCACTAAATAACCTGTTAGTGTGATGTGTACCGCGAATCTTGTTTCCGGCTTTTGCTGCGGATAATTCCTCGTTACTAACTTTTGGAGCCGTAGTGTTTGTAATGTGCTTATTATTGCTATGTTATATTCTGTCAATTATTCTTGTGATCGATTTTTTCTTTTTTTTTTTTCCCCCAAATGTTTAACGCGGTTTGTCGTCTTCTAATATCTTGAAATCTGTGTTACGATCTTACAAGGTGGGGATCTGCGAACTTCCATTTCATCCGATTAGCTCAGAAACGATTGGAGGAGTAGGTGGAACGTAAGTTCATTTCATCAAAACTCGTGCACTCAGTGCTCCTTCTTCTGTCAAATTATTTCGCTTAAGAATGGTCTTCCATATTAATTCGATTATCGTAGCTTGCAGTTGTGTTACTGACTTTTGTCTCTTTGGGTCCTTTTTCATTCTTCCTCTCATATTATATACATTCTTACTACCGTTTGCAATGAACAAGATGTACTTGTGATCTCTTCATGACCTATTGCCAACGAGTATATTTTTAATTTCAGAAACATTTTGTCATGAATAAATTTTCTGTTTACGCTGTAGTGATGAATTATGTATGTTTAGTTTTAGCAAACTTGCATCGTAATATTTGCTTCTGAGGGGGATTAATTTATACCTTAGATACATAATTAAATGTAACCTGTCATCTCCGGTGTTTCCTCCTCCTCCCTCTGTCTTTTAAATTCCCTGAAAAGAAGCAGAAACATTAATCTAGTAAACACAAGGTGATTCATGAAAAGCCTTATTTCTTTTATTTCTCAGGTGTGTTATTCGTGGTTGTGTTCCAAAAAAGATTTTGGTCTATGGAGCATCTTATGGAGGTGACCTTGAGGTAAGGATCTGATCTATAAGCTCACAATACCAAGCATCATAGTGAATTGCCTAGTTAACATAATCGGTTCTTTCATTTAGTTTTTCCTTTGCAATCACTTATGTCAAAAGGATTTTTTAAATTACAGTTTCTTTATAATCTTTTTTTCCCTTTATCGATGAGTTATAATTTCTGCAATATTAACAGTTTAATCCTAAGAGAGCTTGTCGTTATGATTTATAGCAACAGATATTCTGGTGTTTAGCTTAATTATAAATATGCTTTCTATTCAATTCTCTTCTTAATTGCTTATTTTGAGCAATGTGCATATGGGTATGGCAACAAATAACAGTATGCCATGGCACCATTGTGGATGATGTGGTGTCTCGTGCTTGCATGGCTGTGACCTCTCATAAAAAAACTTTTCAAATTTTATACAACATTAATCAAAATTGGAATATGCTAAGAAATTTTCTATACAAATTATGCCATCACTTATTAGAACTGTGAATGAGATAGAAAAGTAGCTGTTCTCTATAATCTCTATTTTGCCACCTGTATTACAGTTTGTGCTTTATTCTGTTCAACGATGATTTAATGAACACAACTGCTTCTGCAGGATGCCAGAGAATTTGGGTGGGAACTGAGCGAGAAGGTTGATTTCAATTGGAAGAAACTATTGCAAAAGAAGGTACTTATATGTTTTCCGTTCTTTTGAAATTATTAGCTTTCTCTCTATTTCAGGCTTTATGTTATCATGATTATGTTTACAATACTCTTATGTTCTGGGTGAAGACATTAATTTCAAGCAACAAACATCAAAGAAATTGGATTAAATGAACTGTAAGTATGTCTGAGAAAAGGGAAAATCAAAGAAGTATTAAAAATTGTGAGAAGGTTTGACAGCTGAAGTTTTGGTGTGCCATTCATTGCTTTATATGTTTTTAAATAACACAGATAACATGTCAAATGTGGTAAACTATAAATATATGTTATCATGATTATATTTGCTATACTTTTATGTTCTGTGTGAAGACGTTATTTTCAATCAATAAACATCAAATGAATCGAACTAAATAAACTGTAAATATGTGTGAGAAAAGGTAAAATTAAAGAATCATTACAAATTGTGAGAAGGTTTGACAGCTGAAATTTTGGTATGCCATTCATTTCCCTATATATTTTTAAAGGACGCAAGTAACTTGTCAAATATGGTAAACTGGAATGGACACATTGTTTCAACCCTATGGATAAGTAGATGTGATTGCTAAATGAAGGGAGGAAGGGAGGGGAAGGCATTTTCACATGGACAACACTATATGAAGTTAGCCTCATGGTGACTGTTCTTGTTACACCTGATATGTGTTTTATCTTATCCTCTCCAATTAACAGCTCCAAATTGTCAGTTGGATATATAACAGCACAAAACTGCTGACCTGTTTTTTGTTCTTCTAATCTGTAGATCATTCACTACTTTTTCTTCATTTTTCTGAAGAGTGTGATATAGAATTCATATTTGATGCTTGGTAATAAATTTATCAGTTTTGCTAATGATGCATTTCATGATAGGAAAATTGCAGAGCTTCTATGCTAGATTGCTTATAAACACTATAGTTAGGCATCAAAAGACGAGGACTTGCCTGCTTAAATGTCAATGTTTGTTGTGCTCTTATGTTTATGTCATCTTAAATAATTGCTGGGGCTTATCCATTTGGTCAGGTTTCTTCTCCGGTGGCAAAAAATTAGCATTTCTAATTTTCTTTTCAAAACTTTTTCAAGATGGAGTCTGCATGTCATTTACTAATCTGAGTCTTGTGCAAACTTCAGACTGATGAAATAAACAGATTGAATGGAATTTACAAGCGGCTGTTATCCAATGCTGGGGTTAAATTGTATGAAGGTGAGGGTAGGGTGGCAGGTCCAAATGAAGTAGAGGTGACACAATTGGATGGCACCAAATTGTCCTATTCAGCCAAGCACATATTAATTGCAACTGGCAGCAGGGCTCAGCGTCTGAATATTCCTGGACAGGTGAATCTTCATGTTTTTTTTTTTTTTTTTTGGCAAATATATTCTTCTGACAAGTTAGTTGCCTTGCCAACTTTTGTCATAATTGCAGCTATGATATCGTAATTTGTATTTGCTTCATATTACTTCATCTGTTATGTTATTGACCTCATGTTACGTATTTGAGTGTTGTTTATGTCTTCCTATTCTTTTCTATGGTGGTGTTATCTTGCAGGAGTTGGCTATAACATCTGATGAAGCACTAAGTTTGGAGGAGTTGCCTAAGCATGCTGTGGTGGTTGGAGGAGGGTGTGTCTCTGTTTTCTTCATCTGTGTGTTTTGTTCAGGCATTATATCTGATGGTTACTGATTTATATTGTATACTGTCAGTTATATTGCAGTGGAGTTTGCTTCTATATGGAGAGGAATGGGTGCCACAGTCGATCTAGTTTTCAGAAAAGAACTTCCATTGAGGTTTGGTTCTTATGTGCAACATTCATTATTAATTTCCATGTTGTGTAATCTTATAGTCCCCCCCCAACAAACGCGCACACACGCCGCTGGCGTTACGTCAGGCTGTTAAGATTTCTCTCGAACCACCTCGGCTTTATCTAATGAAAAATCGTTCGAGGTGTTTTCTCATTTTTGCCATTTCGTGCTGAAATCAACACTCAATTTGGTGTTTCGTGAAAACTTTACGGCTCGCCCAATTTCAAAACTATATGCTCCAAAATGGCATGATTCATCGGCCCCGTGTGCAGATACACCACCAAAAGTTTGCCGAAAGAAAGAACCGGCACTTATTAGAGGTGGCTCGAGCCCTCATGTTTCAAATGAGCAGCCCCCAAACCTTTCGGGCTGATGTGTGTCCACGGCTTGTTTTCTCATTAATCGTATGGTTCTTAGTGGGCCACTCCTACTCCACCTTGTTTCCTTCTCATCTGTGTTTCATTGCCCCCAAGATCTTTGGGTGTGTTTGCTTTGTTCGTGATGTTCGTCCCTACTACTACCAAACTTGATCCCAAGTCCCTTAAATGTGTCTTCTCGGGGGTATTCTAGGGTTCAAAAGGGTTATCGGTGTTATTCCCCCACTCTTCGGCTGTATCATTTAAAACAAGGGAGTTGGCCCTTAAAGGGTGGTTACAGTTTTCCCAAGGATTCCATTTGGCATGTGGTGGTGTGATTAAGGGTTTAATCAATATCTTGGTTAATACCATAACTGGCATCATGGTTATCTTTGCAGCTAAAAATGTATGCTTAAAGGTTTGAACCTTTTGTGAAAAATAGGCATTGAAATTCATGGGTAAATATGGATTAGATGAAAATAAGGAATTGGTGCTTGTATTCTGATTGTTCAGATGGCACAGGAAATTGGATTCTAGTAGACCGTAAGAGCTTCCCCCTTCAAACAGAGGAATGACTGAGACGAGTTGCATTATTTAGTAATTCTTCATTAACATCACTTCCTCCTCTGATATGTCTGCATCGTACCATTAAAGCTATGATTGGAAGTTTAGGAGATGGGAAATGGAACCAGAAAGGAAAGAATGGGATGTAAAAGGATACCTCACATTTGTCAGGATGATTAATGTGGGTGATATGGAAAAAGAGGATGTTTTCCCGTTAAATTGCTATTAACTGATAATATTATATTTATCATACGAAGTTTTAGGCTACCATAGTAAATTACAAGATTTAAAATAAGCATGCTTTCTCACTTTACAGCCATACCTTCTAATTTGGAAGGGAATAACTAGTGAGTTTGGTGAAAAAGGAGAGGGAGTATTCTCCTTTGATTTCCTTTTGCTTCCATTAATATTTTAACTCTATTACACAGGGAACTATTGCGTTGCAGAGATCCCTTCCCCTTCAATTCACCTTGTTGCTCCCTTCCCAAACATATTGCTAATGAAAAATTGTTTCTGTTGCAGAGGCTTTGATGACGAAATGAGAGCAGTAGTTGCCAGAAATCTTGAAGGCCGGGGAATTAATCTGCACCCAAGAACAAATTTGACAAAGGTATCTCCTTTGAGGTTTTGTTGCAACTCTCGTTTATGGGAGTGAATTAATTTTGTGTATTCTTAGTCTTAGTTGAAGCTCAGCTAATGCCAATAATCTTATTTTCTAGTTGACGAAAACAGAGCATGGAATTATGGCTGTTACAGACCATGGTGAAGAGTTGATGACTGATGTTGTTCTATTTGCCACCGGTAAGAACAAGTGCCAAAAAAAAAAAAAAAAAAAAAGAATATTTATATTTTTAAGCTTTTTGAATAAATTTAACAAATTGTTAATATTGATTTTATCATTATATGGTAAATTATCTCTATGGCTTGTAACTGGTACTAGATTGAGTTAATCCCTATAAATTAAAGGCACTGGAAACCAAATTCATCATGTAGCTTGTTGAAGTTGTATTAAAAAACTTTATTATTTTAAAGTTCCTTGAATTGCTAAATCATCTTCTTTTGGTTGCAGGTAGGGCTCCTAATTCTAAGAGGTTAAATTTAGAAGCAGCTGGTGTGGAGCGTGATAACACTGGGGCTATAAAGGTTTGCAGCATCTTCTTTCATTCATGTTGCATATCATTTGAACTTCATAAGATATCAACTTCACCCAGGATTGTCAAGTTGGTTTTTTGGGTTGAGAAGGAAATAGAACCGCAAATGGGCATGAGATTGTTGTGATATAAAGAGAGAGGAATTGTAATATTAGGCTATGTATCTCTACAGTAAAAGCAGATGCTTCACACTTTTTTTTTTTATGTGCCCTTAAGAAGGGGTGAAGGATGACATATTGCCCAATTTCCTGGTTTGACAAAACATCCACTTGTTAGTTCCATGTGCATAGGAACATAGACCGGTAAGAAAATGGGTGTGTACAGGTAGAAGTTGGTGGCTCCAATACACGATGTATTTTTCCATGTTAGTTTTGAAATGCTTTGAGTGATATGCTTTAGCTAATTTCTTGATAATGAGTTCAAGGGAAATTTCATCAACAATTATTATAATTTGTGACACTCTCCAGACCTAGCTCATCACATTCTATTTCCTCGCCATTTAGGTAGACGAGTACTCAAGGACCAACATATCTAGCATATGGGCCGTGGGGGATGTAACAAATCGAATGAACCTTACTCCTGTGGCATTGATGGAAGGAACATGCTTTGCTGTAAGTTTTCCGTGTGGCTCAGTATATCATGGATCTTTCATGTTGGAGTGGTGAGGGGATATTAGGTGTAGGGGGCTGACACTTGACTTATTCATTTCTTTTGCCTCTTGCAGAACACAGTATTTAAGGGGCAACCAAGCAAGCCGGATTATAATAATGTCCCCTATGCAGTGTTCAGGTACAGTTCCATTTGCGTAACAGGCCTTGAAGCTATACGTATGGAAAACCTTTGATAATATGTCCCTTTCCCTTCTGCGTCATCATTTTCCTGATCTTTTCTCCTCTGCAGCATTCCACCACTTTCTGTAGTTGGTCTCAGCGAGGAACTGGCACTAGAGCAAGCAAACGGTGATATTTTAGTTTTTACATCCACATTCAATCCGATGAAGAACACTATTTCTGGGTATGTACATTGATGTGGATTTTTGCACCCACTTGGGCATTTATTTGAAATATTTTGCCAAATTCATTATTCTAAGAACAGAAAACACCAGTTTATCATTACAAATAGTGATGCATAAAATTGAAGAACTCTGGGCATGCAGTTCTATTGCTGTGCTGGACCCGGTCCTAGTTTACAATCTTATTATCAATGCAGTTTATCTTGATATATTTCACCCTGATCTAGTTCCAAGCTTTTCAAGAACACTGTTTTATTCAGCAGTAGTTATGTTTGTCACACTCTATTCATCCCTATCAAAATGTAATGTTAAATTCTTACAAGTACTAATAGGGTTTCCTTTTAACTAGCCGGCAAGAAAAAATTGTTATGAAGCTTGTTGTTGATGCTGAGACAGATAAAGTTCTTGGAGCATCAATGTGTGGGCCAGATGCACCTGAAATTATTCAGGTATGGTTTCCCACCAGCTGTTAGAGTTGAAATTCCATCTAGTGCTTGCTTCTTTTTAATATTCTGTTAGTTTTTCGTCGTCTGGGAATTTTCCTGTAAGGTGTTGTCGATGAAGAGTAATATATGCGGTTCTGTGGCCTGTCAAGCAAGTATTTTGGATGAATTTGTTTATTCTTTTTGCCCATGCTTTTCAGGCTAACTCAATTGTTTCAATATACTGCTATGTAGACTTGTGTAGTAGTAGAGCCAGATCCATGAAATTTTTTTCAACCAAGTTAAATTAGCATGACATTTTTTTATAACCCTATTGTTGAATTGTATAAATATCTTATCAAGTACAAGAAAGATGGTGCCTTTGGTAAGCTTATCTCTGGGACCATTAAGATTAGGTACCTGTATTTACCCAAGGAGCAATAAATTTTAGTCTTGGAAATTGTTAGCTATTCATTTTCATTTTCCATTCGTGTTGGAATTTGTAAAGATGATGTTTTGGTACATATATGATATATAGGACGGTGGATGAACAACTATATGTGACAACTATTTTAGAAGTGTCAAGATAGAGAAATTTCGGGAAGTCTAACTGTTATATACTACTCATGGGTGTTTGTGTTGGGCTCGTTTCTATGATCTTCATACGGCTGGACTAACTGTTGTTTTGCCTTTTGTTTTTGATCGCTTTCTTCATATGTGGTTTCTTGTGCTATGAATTCCTGATCTTAATTTGGTGGTCACCTCCAGGGAATTGCTGTTGCTTTGAAGTGTGGAGCTACTAAGGCACAATTTGACAGCACGGTAAGTTCACAGATTTTATTGTTTATTCCTTTTTATTCTGGATATGACAATGGTATCCTATTGTTACTTTAAATGCTTGTGATATAAAACATCTGCTGGCATCTCGAGTATTTGGGCGATGGAGGGGTAACCTTACCCGTGGTCTCTTCGGAAAGATTTTGTTATGTGTGATTTATTTTATGCATGAACCCTAGAAAAATTGAAAAAATGTACCCCCAGTTCAATTGTACGTTGTTTAGGTTACATTTAAACTTAATCACGCATGCCCATGAGCCAATACTTCACGTAGTACTGATCTGAATTTAAGGTCTACATAAGCTTTTGATGTGCCTTAGGTTTGATCCTTTCGCCTTCCTTCCATGTCGCCTAAGATGGATCTCTTCTGTAAAAAAAACAAAAAAAAAAAAAAAAAAAAAAAAAAAAAAAAGAACGGTCACATGAGGAATACTAAAAATGTTGAGTCATGGCTCTAATTATATGTTGGATTAAGTCGGTCATGATGTCATGTGGGTGTGAGATTATCTTATTATCGGAATATTATTAGGATTTTTTTCATTTTGATTTTAGTTTGAATGTCCCTTTAGAGAGTGAGCCTAGCGGAAAAGTTGTCTTTATGTGTTTTGGAGGTGAATAAATGACCATATGATTGCACCTAACCCAATAAATGACCATATGATTGCACCTGCCTGAAGAGTACTCGCTCCTGTTAACAAGCTTCACTTTTCCGCTAAATATGTAGGTGGGATTACACCCGAGTGCTGCTGAGGAGTTCGTGACCATGCGATCACTAACGAGGCGTGTTGCTGGTCATGGCAAGCCGAAGACAAATTTGTAATTTCAAGTCGCAAATACTTCTTTTACGCTTGGTGAAGTTGAGAAGAAGAAATAGGTTTTTACTTTCATCATTTAGCATCTTTAATATAAAGTAAGGTCATTTGTAGTTGATTTGTTGCACAAGGAGGTGATCTGGGACTATTTTTATTAATAAAAATATGGGTAAAGATGAAAAAATACCTATGAGATTTTACTAACATGAACATTTATAATGAGAGCAAAAATATCTACACCGTTAAATTAAACATAACAGTTATATACGCATGTGCAAAAAAAACTTTGGTCCCAATATAAAAATAAATTGGATGGTGCTGTCATTTTTATTCCTATTTTGAAAATTCATTGGAATGTCGGATGCACTTTTAATAAAAGTTCTTGGGTATTTACTATTTTTGCACATTAACCCTAAAAATACTAATTTAAATCATTGTTTTCTAAAACATCTCAAATAACGAAAAAAATTTGTTTTATTAGTTTGATTGTCAATGATGTAAATATAACATCCTCCTCTTCCCTAATTTTATAGAACAATCGTGAACGAAGTATTGAAAAAGATTATCTGATTTCTTTTTTCTTTTTCAGAACAACATTTAAATTGTGTTTTAACATACAACCAAAACCAAATTTTAAAACATTTTTTTCTTTTAAAAAAACTGAATATGAAACCAAACAGGCCCCAAGCTACAAGTTTCAATGGAACCAGTAACAATAGTTTTCCTTTCAGGCAAATTCACTACCCCTCTGCAACCAGAGCATGTGAGCATCCAATGTGATGGAGCTGAAAATAAGCATCAAAATCATGCGATCCGACAAAATATGAAGCGGCAGAAATTTGTTCTTACTTCTTTTTTTCTTGGCTAAAGAAAGAAATTAGATGTTGAAGTAAAAGAGATAAAGAAAAGAATTGGATTTGAGGCCCAGCAATTGACGAATCGCAACGTTACTGAAAGCAAATCCTAGAGAGATTGATCACAAGCATCCCATGCCACTCGCTCATCATCTTGGATGAGCATGAAATGTGAATGTGAACTTAATGTACGTGGAATATGGAAAGATTGTTTGGAGTATCTAGTTGATATATGCAAATAAAAAAGAATAATCATAAAATATTAACACATGATGCTTCCAACATTGGCGGGAGGTTGATTTTTAAAAATATCCTTTCAAATCTATCGTTGTAAAGAGACTTGAAGATTTTTCTTTTTAAAAAAGGTCACCACTCAAATTTAAACGCTAACTTTTAAATATTTTCAAACTCCAGGAAGATTCAAAATTATTTGACCCAATATAATCAAATGTTAACATGGTAGAAATTTAAAGGGAAAATGACAGAAGAATACCCCACTTAAACTTCAAAATCTTGTTGACAATGACACTAATGTGATTAACAAGAATAATAAATAGTTAACAATTCATTTTGTTGGGAGATCACCTATTCAGAATTTGAAGTTCAAATAATATTTTCTTAGGATTTTCCCTAATTTAAAATTTTCCCGCGCAATGCATGGATGCATTATAAGTTGATATATTAAATCAAAACAAGTACATCAAAATATGCAGAATTGACAAATAAATTTTGTACTTACAATAATTAGTCGTGAGATGGGTAATGCTCGGAAAAATTAAAATCTTCTTTCTACGAGTCACTGTAATTTAGAAAAGATAACCAATTAAAAATGTTCTACATAAAAAGTTCAAAATTAAATTATGCGGATAAAATTTAAAAAACAAAACAATGATGGTGAAAGATAAAATAATGAATTTATTATTGGCTTTTCCCCCCTCAAATTTACTAATGGCTGAAGACACATTCACAGAATACGGAACCACGAATTATTGGCAAGAAATGTAAATACCACAATGCGAACCTAACACATGAGCAGATTTAAATGAAATATTATAGGCAAAGGAAAAATACACTTAGCTTAATAAAATTTTGAAAATTTCAAACAAAATAATCAACGCATGCTTGTTGTATGGAACAACCAAATTAAGGGAATCAAACTTTTGTCCTCAGTATTCCCGGGGGAAAAAATCTCTACTACCAACTTAATGTACCAAAAAAACTACAGCATGAATTCTGATTCTAATATATTGATTACTGTATATCAGATTAGGAGAATTCATTAGATACAAAGTCTCAAATCTTATTTATTTTTTCCCTTTTTTCTCTTGTGATGCGTCGAATGATAGACTCCTCGCCAGAAAACAAACCCCCCCCCCCCCCCCCCAAAAAAAAAAAAAACCAAAAAAAGAAAAAAAAAAAAACACACACACAACAAAACACAAAAAGCAGTCCAACTTAGTTGTCTTTATTTTTACCAAGATTTTATAAATAATGTTCCGTCTGGTCCTTGACATATGATCAACTTGACGTGGATCTAACCAAAGGGAGTATATCATAATATCCTACAATACAATTTTGGGACATGTAATATTCAGCACTTAGAGACGAAACACCCCCCCCCCAAAACAAAATATATATATATATATATATATTGAAAATATATAGATCGATTGTATGCCACTAAAACTTTTACCACATCACATACAATTGAGTCGCGTTGATATGGACAATGGTATACAGATATGAATATGTGAAGAAATGGATAGCATACCTATATTACGGTTTTCCCAGAGCATAAATCACAACTTGTGTACCCTAGGCCTTCACAATATGGACATTTAGCATCCTCACCCACCCATTCCAAAAACTGCATGATAGAACTCCCGGGTGAGTTTCAAAATCTCATGTCACACTGGAAATAAATACCAAGTATAATTTCTGTAACAGCGTGAACATTCCATACTTGGGGTTCTATATTTGGCTCGCCAGTTCCATCACATTCTGTATCAAAAGAAATGGAAGTTAAAGTGAGAAGCGGAAAATTGCTGTAGCTGATCATAGCATTAGATAGTGAAATTAAGCATTTAGGTAACCTTATGTTTCCTTTTTGTAACAAGTGAATTAAGAAATAGTCAGAGACGTTCCACTCCCACAATAACAATCTATAAATTTACTAGGGATTATGACTAAAATATGTAAGATTAAGTGTATCTGTGGAAACTACATATATACCTGTACATAACAAGCGACCTTCCCCACGACATTGAAGGCACTTTGTAGTTACCCCCTTGGTCTTGCCCTTATCAACTCCTTTAGAGGCACCAAGCCTCGAGGGTTCTTCCCATCGATTTTCACCTAGAAGGAAGACTCGGTGATGCGAGACTTCTATTTCTGTATCACCATCTCCCACAACAGTTTGCTGGAACTCAGAAGTTTCTGCCACAGAAGAAACCGGAGCACCATTTGCAACTTCCTACATGAAAAATAACTTAGATCAAGGTATAGTTCAGCAGCTTATGCTTGTGATAGTTCGATTGTCAAACACATACGTGTATCACAGAGGAAGGCCAGCCAGAAGATGACACATATATTACATCATCTCAGTATCGGCAGAATACATATAGTCTACGAAGGAAATATACTACAATTAAGGAAAATTTAACTCAAAACATGCATGGAAGACAAAGCTTCTAACGACCACATGAAGAATATGCTTCAGGTCTTTATTTTCGTGTCAATGTGTATTCCTCACATGCCAAAATTTGTGTCCAATATTAGCACTCTTGGAGGTGTAACATTATAGTTCAGGGGTTAGTTTAGCCTACCTTGGGCAAAACAGTGGTACTATAATTTTTTTTCTGATCCACACCACCAGCATCCTTAATCCTTATCTCCATATATAGTTTCTCCAGGAGTTCAGCTGTCATGATGCCATCTTCAGGGACTCCTGATGCTGCCTGTTGGAAAATAAAACTGATTAGAACAATGAAATTCATGTAGTGAAATTGCATGTATAGCACTCCTAGGATTACTATATAGGTCAGCATGGAAGGAAAAACAATCTTTTTTCTTCTCTTTAAATATAAACTATGCAAAATAAGACTAACTTGCCAAGTCTTCACTGCACGTTCAGTTCCACTTGAAAAGCTGGAATATTCCATGTCTTCCTCGCCTGAGTAATATCCCAATTTTAGTAGTGCTTCCTGTTGAAGTACAGATGTTTAAGATCATACAAGATTATTTGATACATTAGTTCTTAATTCCTTCCCGCAATAATAATAATATTACCAATAACTAAGGCAGTGCAGCTTTTAAAGGGAAGACACATTAAATTCTTTCTATAGAACAAACACAAAAATAAGATAAAAGAAAACGAACAACACTTGCCACAGACAGATCACAATGACAAAATTATACGTGATAGTTAATTATGTTAATCAATCAAACACACATATTATGTATCAGACTCAATCCATTGCAAAAGCAAGAGGTTTAGACCAACCTCTACCATCACAAATTCACAGTCATCATCCCAAATTTTAATCTAGCCCATGCTTGCTAACTGCTAAACATATTTTAGTAAAAAATTATGGTTAGCTCTTAATATTTAAGGACACCACCTAATATTTAACGTGAGCGAAAGTCGGAACAAATTTATATATCTCCAATTACACTTACTATCTAGCCTTGTCACCAAGACCTCCTATCCTAGGCATTTTCACTGAAATTCCAGCAGTATCAATTCCTAAAATATCAATCTAATGAGCGCACATAAAGCACAAACTCGCCCGCCTTTATAAGAGAGAAGTCGAAATACACATTGCTAGCAGACCTGCATCTCTCGAACATCTTCTCCTTCCGATCCCGTCCTCAAGGCGCTCCGATCTTCCGCCCTCTTCTCCACTTTTCTATCCGAAATCCTAGCAGTATCCTGAACCATCACCTCCTTCACAGTCTCTTCTTCCTCGTCCCTCTTCTCCTCCAGCACCATCTCCCGCGAACTGGACCCACTCTCTGCAATCAAATTACTGTTCTTATCCTTCAAAACCTGCAACAGCGCCGTAACATTTGCAATAGCATCGGAGACCGTAAACGATGAAGAAGAAGACACATCAGAGGCCAAAATCCGGCGTTCTAGCGATTGAATTTGGAGCTTCAGGTCAGAAATCTCGCGGAGGAGAAAGTCGCGTTCGCGAGCCCAGCGCTGCTCCTCGCGAAGCCATCTCTGCTCCTCCCGAAGCCAACGCTGCTCTTCACGGAGCCATCGATCCTCTTCGCGATCGGTGGAGCTGCGGCAGATGAGAGATCTGAAGTGAAGATGCAGTGCGGAAGAAGGTCTGATAAATGGAGAAAGAGCAGATTGATTTCGGAGAAAGTAGCATCTGTGAGGCACAGTTGGACTAAGAGCAAGTGTAGGAGACAGTGACATTTTGAGAGGGAAAGAAACAGAGAGAGCGTTATTTTGGGAGCCAGCAAAACAACTGAAGTAGGATTTTGGAGCAGAGAGATATTTGAATGTGGATGGAGATGGAAGATTTTTCCTATCTTTCAGTTATCTTTGGGAACTGTTTTTAACACCAGTCGTTTTTATGCCTCCAGGTGGCGGGAAAATCATGAAAGATTGCTGAGTGGCAATTTATTTGGGTTTAGGTCACTATTGGGCCTCTTCAGATTTGATCCTACAATTCCATACGTAATTCATACAAGGCCCATCTCTCATACGGGTTTCCAAATCTTTAATTCATTAGCAATTCTAGGCCTGACTCGTGTCAAAAAATTGCTTAACTCTGGCCTGCAGTCCTTGGGGACAAAACAGCCTACGTAAAATATCTAATTATTAAAATTCTTGCACCGTCGAATCCAAACTTTTTTTATCCAAAAAAAAAAAATCTAATTATTAAAATTCTTGCAGTAAGTAAGTAACATGTAATGATAAAATTCAGTGCATAAAACAGCAATAGATTATGACATATTGACAACCCTATCTTTTCATTATGAGTGTAAACCTACTTTTAAGCAGGTTATTCAGATTTCAGAGTATTTAGTTCTGTGTATTAGTAATGTTTACAACTATGATTTTTGTAATATCAAACATGCATTTAGAAATTTTAAGTTCATTACTTTAATTATGGTTTAAGATTCGATTATATGAAAAACAAACCCAAAGAAAATGTTTGTGTTTGTACCTGTATTTTCTGAAATTACTCGAAAACAAAATCTCCTATGCAGGTTATATATTTTCTTAACTTGTCTCTTTAGCATTTGATACCGCAAAAACACAATACAAACATATATGTTATAATCATTTAAACTGCATTGCAACTCCATTAAAAACAAACAGCGCTTAGGGGGAGAATGAGAAGGGAAAATATATGTGAACTACATGTAAAATTATTTCTAATTTTCTTTTTAAAGAAATAAATAAAATTTAGGAGTGCACATGGTCTAACTATTCAAATTCTACTCACCATTTGATAATTATTATGAAGTTTTAGTTCGCAAATCGAACCAAAAATAACGTGGTCAACTGTCAATGCATGGCCACACGAGATTTGAGTGATGAAAATATACATCATCATAATTTGGTCTTGCACCAACTCCTTGAGCAAATATTAGACTGATTCTTGAGCAAATATATGATTAACGATAACAAAATGACGTAGAAAAATACTAATCTTTATATTACTCTAATATTAATTCCAAATAAAAAAAATCCAAAGAAAGAGTGTGATTTTATGAGCGCGAAAATTAATTTTTTAACTTATCTTTTCTATTCCAATTTTTTAAAGTTATTTTATGAAGTTTTCACTTTAGATTATTCAAAACGATCGAGGGTGGATGACATTGTAAGACGGGTTCCATGTCCATGAATTAGTTTCATGTAAGTTCTGATTTCCCAGTATTGTTTTCATGATATTAATGAATGTACTTTATTCGTATTTTTTACAATTAAATTTTGAACAAGGCAACATGTTTGTGGTTTGTATTAGCGATAACAGATGTGATTTTCTCAATATGATTTTTACAAATTTAAGATATCATAAATTTTTTGGTATCCCACTTGGTTTTAATGCGGATTCAAATTTTGCAGTGGTAAGGACGACCTTCCCAATAAAAGTAGCTCCATACAAGACGGATTACAAGTACGTTACCGCAGCCTTAACCTAGATCTTTTAAGGGAATCCAGCACCACATTCTGCTGGACCAACCACCTGTTAGTTAAGATATGATAAATATCATATTGTAAATATGATTTATGTAAGGATTAGCGATGGTACAAAACCCATTACATCATGAAAAGCAAGTCTTAGTAGCTTTTTCATAAAAATAGTTTTTGGCCTAAAAGCTTATTTAAAAAAACAATCAACTCAAAGATTTCATTTTAAACTCGCCGTATTTTTCTTCCTTCCTATCGTGTTTTTTCAGCCCCACCACTTTTCCAATAACAACTATAGGTTCCTTGTTTGCAAGTTAAAAATGCCCCCTAATCTATAGTCTTAGGATGTTAACTCAATTTTAAATTAATGCCAGGAATTTACAACTAGGGAAAATGACAACTATAGGTTCCTTGTTTGCAAGTTAAAGATGCCCCCTAATGGCCTAATCTGTAGTAGTAGATATGATGTTATGATGTTAACTCAATTTTAAATTAATCCTGGGAATTACAACTTACTATCTCATAGAATTGACGTGCTTCATATAATTTGTAAGATATGAAGGCGAGTAAGAGTGCAGGGACCAACTTATTTTTTTTTGTTTAAAAAAAAAAAAAAAAAAACAGAAAGGTAGGACCAAGTGTTGGAGAGAAAAAATACAGAGGAAGAAAAGCAGTGAGGAGGAGAAAAGGAAGATGGTCCCAGGCCAACAGATGTACAGGAGCACTAAAATGAGGAATCCCAGAGGATAATGACTATGTGCATTGAATGAATGTGATATGAGAATGTATGGTTTCTCCATTAGTTGCGTGTCTGTTTGTGTTGTTTTCATGATTTATAAAGTAAATGTGAAAAAGAGCTTCTAAATTCATATTGTTTTCCCAACGGTAAAGACAGTGCTCATTTTTTTTATCGAAACTGATTCCAAGCCTCCTTTATTGTGTTAAGACACTTCAATCTTATTTATAAGTTCATTTTGATTAAAAAATTTAGGTCTATTTATAAGTCAGTTTTATGTAATAAATGAGATTATAACAATTTTATCCATATTAATTATATTCATAAAGATAGAAGGAGAGGAAAAAATTTAACCCAAAATAGACTTAAATAAGATCAGAATGGTATAACTTCATTTACATTTCTATTTTTTTTTTTTCCTCTTGACTATCATTTGGCCGACATTGCTTTATGGTTTCTCTTTTATTAGCGTCAAGGCTATTATTATATGTTTTCTCATGCAATTTAGTTTTTGCATTAGGATCGTAACTATTTAATATGTAAAACTTACATTTGCTTAATATCACTTCGTCTTGAAAAATGATTTTAAAAAAAGGTGCTTTAAACATAATTGTCTTTTTTTTATATGATAAAGAATATAATTTATTGAGACTTAGAGTACAAATCATTTTCACTTCTCCCAATAAGTATATCATCGGGATACAAACTTATGTTATGTGAGACGGCTTACGATTTTAATTAATGAGACCTAGAGTACAAATTAAACAATGATTTCAATTACTAATGATATTTAACCTTATCATCATCAACATCATTCACCCTCACAAGGCTAGGAAACTTGTATTTTTTGCAACGAGGAGGGAGTGGCTCCCATCCACTTCCCTTGATATCTATTATCCACGGTCATCCTCTTCTTCGAAGTAGTGCTGTTTTAGCACAAAACTGCGAAGATTGATGCTTTTTTTCAAACAAAAAAAATATTTTAGGGCACTGACAATATAAAAAAGATACTTTAGGATAGGGCAGAGCAATGGGCGGGTTTGGCAACCCGAGGCCAAACCCATAGCCCGCCCATTAAAAATATTTGAAGGAAAAAAAGCATCAACCTTCCCAGTTTTGTACCAAAACGGTGCTGTTTCGAAGAAGAAGATGGTAGTGGATATTAAGAGAAGTGGATGCTAACCGCTCCCAACAAGAAGGATTGTATTTTAATTGTTTTATAAATATAACTTGACTGGTTGTCAAAAAAATCAAAGCAAAAGAAAATAAGGAGAATTGTTATTATTAGTCCGTTTGGATTAGTTTTTGGAGAAAAAGTGGTAAAAGTGTTTTTCCAAAATAGATACCGTAAGAAAAGTGATTTTAATACCAGTACTTGGATATTGTTATCAAAATAGTTTTTTTACGGTCAAATTTAACAAAAAAGGACATTAGGTTTTGTTATAATTACATATAAAGAATAAGGTTGTGTTTAAAATATTTTTAATATTAAATGGTATAATAAATACCAAAAATTACATAAATTTGTATACATGTGATATTAATTAACCTAACTAATTTTCTTAATATAATAAAATTAGATAAGTAGGTCTTATATTAAAAATGGGAGGGGACATTAAAATTTCCTGAAACTATAAAATTAACACTTTTAATTTTAATGAAATTAAAATTCAATGGAAATTAATTCTTAAATAGTAACTTTAAAAAACCGAAAAAAAAAGAGGGAGAGAGAAGATAGATGAAAACTTACAAAGCAACATCGATCCTGAGTTGGCCAACATGTTGGGAAAACATCCTAACTCTTAGATACCCAAATAAACGCTTGAGGGTAATAGGACGCTTACCTCACCTTATATTTGTATCACCTAAAAAGAATAAAGAATCCGTTCTACCCTAGATGGTAGGTGTGCGGATCCAGCCGGTTTTATATGTCCAAAGATCCAACGGTCCAGATCAAAAAAAAAAAAAAAATTTACCACAAAACGTATGATGGGGAGGGATGGGGAGAGACAACGATGAGGAGAGAATCCTCTCGCAGGTGTGCCCAGCCTTTTATATGAAGTTTATGTATTAAAAAGAAAAACAGAAAAAAAAAAAGGGGGGGGGGGGGTTAGAGAAAAAGTAGATTTTTCAACAAACCATGGCTGTAAGCACAAAAGTGTTTTTCTTAATCCAAACAGCCTAGTACATGGTACATCTCGCGTGCGCAATCTAATAATTGAAATGTCCACTGAGTTATTAACATCAACCAACCCCTGTCATTTTCTGTACCGGATAAGAAAATTTGAGGATGAAGTAGAGATAGGATCGTACTACCAAAAAGAAGGATATGGGTTGGGTGGCCAGTGTGAAGTCCCAAATAAACCAAACTTGCCTCATTGATTAACTGATTAATGTCCTTGTTTTGTTAGATATTTTATTAAACATGATTACATAATTTATTATTCAATCCATATTATATCCAGATATATTTCATAATTATTACTTCATCATATGAGGATATTCTAATTATTGCTAGATTATTATTTTGATTAAGATAAAATATTCTAAATATTATCTTATCACTTCTATATAAAATATCTCTTGATTGTGACCCGGACGTAGGGGTGGAAACAGGTTAGGCACTCTGTCAAGAGCCTATGGCCTAACCTGTTGAAGCCTGCTCAGGCCTAACCTATCAGGCTAAAAGACTAAGTCAATGCTTATTTCAAGTATTGTTTTTCTTAATAAGCCAGGTCTAAGCCTACCAATAAGCTTTTTATGCCTATCAGGCCAACCTGTTATAAGGATAAAATGATAAATTTGTAATTACTCTCCCTTCCCTCTCTTAAGATTTTGACACGTCCATGTAATTCGGCATGTTTTCAGCCTGTTTAAAGTAACCTTATTTTCAGTCTGTTTAAAGTAGGCCTGTGGCATGTTAGCCTACTTAAAAAGTTTTTTTTTTTGTTTTTTTAAAGAAAGTCCTCATTAACAGGCCTCGTATACAAGCAAGGCTTAGGTCGAAAAAAAGAGCCTATAACAGACCACAGTGCATACTCAAGCCACTTTGAAGCCAAACAGACCCAACCTATTAAGTGTGAACCGTGACTTGACCTCTTTTCACCTCTACCCATACTTGATTTGATTTGGATAGACATTTAGCTCCAGATTGCTTGCTTGACTGGTAAGATATTACAATCCTTTATGGGAAGTTATAAATAGTGTAGGTCAAGTTTAGAGCCATAACAAATAAAATATGTAAATATTCCATAAGGGTTCCCTCAATGACGACTATTTCCAGACCATGATTGTGCCCAGTCTTTCCATTTGAATAGACCATGATCCTTCTAGCACGTGGGTTTCAATCTTTTGAAAATGTGATTCAATTTAGACAAGATGTCTCTCATTCGAGGAAATGATGGAGCAACTAAGTAATCAAGGCCTCGTTATGGTTGACATGAGTAGGCATTGTTCGACTTGGAATGGAAATAAGAAGATTGCCTATCACCACGTAAGAGTGTGTTGGGTGGGTTTCTTCAACATTTTCTTGTTGTCCATTTCTTTATGAATCAAAATTCCAACAACTTTGGGAAAAAAGCCAATCCCTCTCACAATGGAAGGAAAGGAGTGGTCGGCGTTTTCGTAAGTTGAATATTTTGATATTGTTACAAGCTTCATATAAAGTTAACAAGGGGGGATCACTACTGAAGCATCTATTACATGCGGCTCGTTTTTCCGCCTACTGGATCCAACGATTTTAACTTGCTATACTCTAACTGTCTGAATATAAAATATATTTAGAAAGTTGATCTTAATCTTAAATATAAGACATAATTTTTATATTTATTCATATTTTTCTAATTTATTTTGTATTAATCTCCCTCAACATTAATCAAGAAGAATGAGAGGGAGAGAATAAGGAAACTAATTAAGAAAGATGATTATGGTGTTTTAGAAAATACATATTGTATCAACTAACTCGACCATCTTTCTTAACCTAACCAAATTTGTAAATATCTCTTATTTTAAGTACCAGAGAAGTATTGGTTTTTTTACACAGATTGCTTCAGCATTTTTTTTTTCTTTTTTTCTTTTGCTTGTTTGAATTAAAATATTAATTTGTGATAATAACAAGCAATGTTTTAAAATATGTGTATGTACAATGGGCTGGATACTGAGATGAGCCTGGAGGGGACAAGGATAACTGTGTGAATTGGTCTTCATCTTCGATGACCATTTAAGAACAAATAGTAAGAGCTGACGGCCAGAAAACATATACTATCAGCAATTTTCACATTAGGGGAATTTGTCAAACGAAGTGAAAAATGGCTTAACCAAGTCATGAAGCATGAAGACCAAAATTATGGAGCATCCCCTTAACTATTTATGACCGCAACCTTACTATCCACCTTAATAACAATAATGTTTTATTTTAGATGATTATATTATTACCTTTAATGTTGGTGAAACAATTTTATAAAAATAATAATAATAAGATCTTATTTTAATAACATGTTGACTAAAAGCTTATTTAAAAGGTACAATTTGTAAATATTATGCTTTAAAGCTTACTAAAAGCCTACATTTATATAGGTTTTGATAGACTCAAAGTGTACAAAGCTTATTTATAGCCTTCAAGGTTTGCAATATGAGGCTTTTTTAAAGGTCTACATTATAAGAAGATTTTTAAAAAGGCTTCAGGCTAGATTGGGATTTATGAAGGCTCAAGTCTGAGCCTAAAAAAAATTATGTATTCAAGCTCAAGCTTTCTGCCTCCATTACAAGCTCAGGCCTATTTTCATGCTTAACAATATCCAAACACTATCATTTTATTAAAATCATTTTTTTCTTCATAAATCTATCCTGAAAAGCACTTTTATCACTTTTTCTCCATAAGTTATTCTCCAAAAGCTAATCCAAAAATTCTTAGCTAAGTTACGTTTTGTTTAACCCCGGATTACTAATTAAGTGCTTCAAAATTATGAATATTTAATACTACCTCGAGTTCGACATATAAGATTTTTTGAAGAAACTAATGGAGTTAATTAAATTACATTAAAGTATATACTCTAAATTAATTTATCTGATTTATAAACTAATATATAATATAATCACACACAACATATAATATGATTAAATAATTTATTTAAATTCTTTAACCTCTTCAAAAAAAAAAGTTAACTAGATCTTATATTTAAGATACAATGAAGTAATACTTTTATGACTCAGAAAACGGGGATCAACTGCAACATCCCGTTTTGAAACCTTCCAAAACCTAGGTTTTGCGTTAGCCGATACGAGTATGTGAGAGGAGTTTTATCTCGACTTACCCAAAAACTAAGTTTTCTAAGGTTTCCAAACTGGATAATAGACATTATATTATCACCTCGCTATCGCATAGGAATTGTGGTAACTGAACTGTTACCCTTTAGTTTGGACGAATAAAATAATTAGTGAGTAAAGAATACTTAAATTAAAAGGAGATTTTTCTTTCCTTTGATTAAAAAAAAAAAAAAAAAAAGAATTTTTTTTTAAAAAAATTGTGTTTTTCCCTATTTTTATAAGTTTCCCCTCTAATTTCCTCCTATCCCCCTATATTTTCATCTCATCTTTTATCTTCATCCATTTATAGCCTTAGTCTAATCACGCTCGCATCTTTATTCTGGTCTTGCACCAACTCATGCATTGAGCAAATACAAGATTAACGATAACAAAATGACGTACACAAATACTAATCTTTATATTACTATAATATTAATTTCTAATAACAAAATCCAAAGAAACAGTGTAATTTTATGAGCAAGAAAATTAATTTTTTAGCTTCTCTTTTCTATTCCATTTTTTAAAAGGTATTTTTTGAAGTTTTCACTTTAGATTATTCAAAACGAGGGTGGATGACATTTTGTATGACAGTGTGGGACGGGTTCCATGTCCATGAATTAGTTTCATGAAAGTTCGACAGATTTCCCAGTATTGTTTTCAATATATAAATTATGAAAAATGTTCTTCTATGCGTACTGAAACCTATTACTCCCTGATTCTCTTTCTTTGATCCTTATTATAAGACACTAATTAAAAATTACCACAAATCAATAAAAACAATTAAAGTTATTAAATTTGTCCTAAAATTTAAGTAATTTTCAATATTACCCTTACTAATTATACAAAACTCTAATATAGTATATTAAGCATTATTCTTACTCACTACCTTTATTAATTATGGACATATATGGAAAAAATATTTAATGTTCTTTGAAAATAAGCAAATATCTTATAAAAAGGACCAACTACACTTATCAATTAGTACCTTATAATAAAAATTAGAAAGAGTACTAGATATGTATTTCTTTTTTTCACTAAAAGAAAGGCCTCCATGTCATTTTTGCATTATGCAGAAGCAATAAAGTATACATCCTTTAATTTTTCGGGGGACAACGTTAAGAGCAACAACTGTATGGTACAATGATGATGTTTAGCTGGCAAAAAAAAAAAAAAAAAAAATGATGTCTAGGGATATAGAGAGGGTAACATGACTCATAGAATGAGCGAAAAAAACATGTCTCATAGAATAATGCATAAATTTTTTATGCCAGAGAACAATATATAAGCTGCAATAATATAATTATGGCCCTCCAATCAGAGATCGAATAAAAATCCTCTAGTTCAATTATTGAGCTCCGATCACATGCGAGGAAAAAGATATTAATAATTTTAAAAATCATATCCATAACTCACATGCAAAACAAAAATGTTTAAAAAAAATGATTTTTTTATTCTTTTTTTCCCAGCATGAGTACTTTTTTCACCACAGCATAATTTACCTTAGTTGTGTTCGACTTGTGTTACTAAACAATTAATTAATTAATCTCCCGCACGATTGAGACATCTTTATGCTCAAATGTTAGTTGTTTGTTTGAATTAGTAATAAAAGTTGTTTTTTAACGTGATTTACAACATATAAGCTAAGTAAATGAGATGATTTTTACCTTGACTTGCAAGAAAATGTTTTTCAAAATGCTTATTCAAACATGGCATGCAGATGTGTTTTTTTAAAGGGTTAAGGTGTAGATTTGCAATAAAATGTTATGTTAGAAGCATTTGATACAAAAATATTTTGAAAGTATCAAAAATACTAATGAATAAATAAATTCTGATGAAAGTAGCACAATTTCCCTTTTAATCTATTTGCTGAAGTTTTAAATTCTTCATTAATATTTTTCTCAATTTTAATTATTCATTGGTATTTTTAATACATTCAAAATATTTTTGTGTCAGATGCTTCTAACGTAACACTTTATTGGTCAATTTACACTTTAACAATTTTTTAAAATTAAAAGTACCGATTGTGTCAAATAGTGCAGTACAGAACATTAGGAGTTAACATACAATGCTAGTACTGGTACGTAGTACAAATTAATAAGAACAAGCCATATAAAAGCTCGCCCAGATAATTTAGTCCAAACCATCAAACATGATGGTTTATTGTTGACCACAAAAAAAAAAAAAAAAAAAAAAAAAAAAAAAAACTGTATCAGGTTATCAGATAGATTCTAGCCTTTCTCTTCCATCAAGATATCCTTTATATTTTTTCTGGGTTCATATTCTCCTGTGGGCAAAATTTCTCTTAACAGCTGGAAATTCCACAGCTGGCGCTGCAATAATTTAAAACCGCACTCTTGGAATCATTAATATCAGAGGGAGAAGGTAATAAGTTGAGTTAACCCTTTATCTTTCCTCCTCCTCTTCCTCTTTTTTTTTGTTGTTTTTTTTTTTTATAGTGAATTTGTCATCAACTAAAAAGTAAATCTGTGACGAAATTTTGGTTTTATTCTCTGCTCCCCGTTTAAAGCATCCAGTTTCCGGTGAAAATAACGTTGTTTTCGATGGGCACGGGATTTGAATCCATGACAGTATGAGACACAGTGTGCATATATATATATATATATATATATATATATCTACTCCCTTTGGTCGTTTGAATGGTGATATGTTTTCTACGTTACTATTTTGGTTTAAATTAATAAATCATAGAGTACTGTTACATGTTACGTAAAAGGATCTACTAGCGTTTTTAATTTGTACCCCTACTTTTTTAACAGTGATATCGTAACTTAAACTATAAGATGAGGTTTTTATAATTTCGGAAAAGAAACCTAAATAACCCACGTGAACTTATCAACAGTGGCGGAAGGTCTTTATGGGCAGCTGGTGTCTTGGTCCTGGCTGATCTTATAAAATTTGTTAAAATATATATGTATTTATTATATTTTATTTTATTTGTCCACAAATTTGGCCCCAGTTCATTTTTTATCTTCTCTGTAAAGATAATGTTTGTTTCATTATTCATTAGGGTGTGAGAGGAAAGTAAAATTCTTGTTTGAGATACCAAAAAGATCAGTATCATCTTATATATTGTTTTAATTTATAATTATCTGTTATTATTTGTTTTTATTTTCCAGATTATTTAATACTATTTAGTAAATACTCTCTCCTGGTCCTTATTTAAGGAACCAACTAACAATTCTCGCAAGTCAATAAAAACAGTTAAAGTAATTAAATTTATCCTAAAATTTAAGTAATTTTCAATATTATCCCTATTAATTACACTAAACTCTAATATTATATTAATTATTACTCTCACTCACTACCTTTTGATTATGAGTATACATAGAAAAAAATATTTAATGCTATTTGAAAACAAGTAAATGTTTTATATAAAGTTAACTAAATATACTTGTTAGTTGCACGCTTATAATAAAAATTAAAGAGAGTAGTTAATATGTTTATTTTTTGGCCGGCTAAAAATTTTTCCTGGTTTCGCTACTGCTTATGAAACTGGAAAAAGTCTTATAACATATAAAAATGACAGATAGATGATTGGAGAGGACTCTGAACTTTTAGGGTATGTTTGGTTGGGGGAGGGGAGGGAGGAAAGGGGAGAGAAAATGAAGAGAGAGAAAAGTTATTTGTGGTGGGGCCCACAAAAATTTTCTCCCCTTTTAATATTTTCCCTCCATTCCCCTCCCCCTTCCCTCCCTTCCCCTCCCCCTCCCCAACCAAACATACCCTTAAAATTTGTATTTTTTATTTATCAAAATGCCTTTCTTTTTTCATATGTTCTCCTCTCTCTCCCTCCCTCCCTCCCTCACTTCTTTTCCAATCCTCTGATCTCTTGGTCCTCCCTGTCTTCCCCTTTTCCTGTAAGGGGGTACCATAAGCAAATTACTAACATTTTAAAATCTTAATTTAATTTCTTATCATCCATTTATCTTTTGACAAGTGTTAGCAGACTTTTCTATATCTAAATAGTTGAAATGATGTTTACATGTGATTTTAAATTTAGCTTTTGTCTCATGGTTGGATTTCGAAATCTCCATTATCGGAGGTACTAGTAGTAACCATTGAGCCACGTGAATTCTAAATTTCTGACCCACGACGTACAGTTTTTAGGTCCGCCTGCGTGGCAGTGAATTGAAAAGCCTTTTTGGAGTTTTTCTTCAATTATACTAAGAGATAAGCTTTTTAAGAATATTTAATAATTCAGCCCATCCTTCCATGAGATAACCAACCTTATCATTTCCCACATGCCACAATAGACAATCATGCCATTCCATCAATCAAAACAAAACAAAAAAAGAAGGAATAAATGAATAATCATGCTACGCAGAATGTCAAAAAAAGGTTTTCTCAAACTCAACCAGAAGTTGCGTTCTACTCTGTTTGAAAAAACCTCACAAGTCACAACTTTTCTATATTTTACAAGACAAAATTCAATTACACAAAATTATTTAAAATAAAATAATCTAAACACACATTAAAAAATAGTTTATTAAGCTTAATCAACATGGGGGCTCATTTTGGACCATTCCTTTATCAATAACAACAACAATTTCTGGGGTCCCCATTGCTCAGGGGCTCTGTGCTATCCCGTATCAACACCACAGAGATGAAGTCTTGTCTTGGGTAATAAATGTACTTGATTCGGATTTTTTTTTACCATAATTTTGAACAAGGCATGATTCTGGTTGACTTATTTTTAATATGATTTTTAAAAATTTAAAATAGGGTAAATGTTATATTGTAAATATCATTTATTTGTGAATTTACAGTAATAGAAGCCTATCTACACCTTAAAAAACATGTCTTAATGATTTTTTTTTTTTTTTTTTAAATAGTTTTTGACTTAAAACTCCATTTAAAAAAACGAAAAAAAAAACAATTCAAACACTTTCTTTTAATCTCACCATACTTTTTCCTTCTTACCATGTTTTTTCCACCCAGACGCTTTGACAAAGAGACCCGAAATCTTACCAGATGTCACAGTCCTCGATTCAACCAACCAGCGTGTACTAGTAAAGCCAATTTGATTCGCATACAGAGTTGGACAAAAAAGAATGAATTTTGTCTATTGGTTCTTTTATTTGTTTAGAACAATGAACCTCATGAAATATCTTACTCCCTCGCACTTTTATTATAAGATATCTTTTATTTAATTTAATTACATTATAAAAGTTGATTAAATTAGTTAATATAACATATATTTTTTAAAACACTTAAATCACGTCATTAATCCTCTTTTTTCCTCTCGACTTTGATTATTTTTGAGAGAGTGTTAATAGAAAAAAAAAAGTAAAAAAATATTGACAAATATAAAAAATACGTCTTGTATTTATTATGAACAAAATCAATTCCCTAAATTTGTTCTATATTAAAAACCGGATGGAGTATATTACTAGAGTAACTAAAGTGAGTGTGAATTCCTTATTCTCTTCAATGCGTCCTAGTAATGGTATATATTGCATGTTTTATTGCCACTAGTTGGTTGCAATTTTATTTATACTCGGTATTTAATCCCTCAGTGATATATACTACCTCTGGTTCGAATTATAAGATCTGATTGACTTTCTTTGAAAAGATTAAAAGAAGCTAAATAAATTATTTAATCATTTCATATATTGTATATCTTTGGATTATATATTAGTTTATTAGTTAAAACTAATTAATTTGAAGAAAAAAATAAAAATAAAAATACTTTAAAGTAATTTAATTAGTTTTTTAATCTTTCCTAAAAAATTAACTAGATCTTATAATTAAAAATGGAGAGAGTATTTTTAAGTCCATGGTCGAGTGGGGAAAGATAGAAAGGCGTCGAAAAGCGATGCGGGGATTTTAAAAAATGCAAACTCCATATATGCGAAAATATGAATTTTATTGGTGTGAGAATGAGTAGCAGGGAAAATGACAGCGTTGTTTGCAAGTTAAAGATGCCCCAATCTGTAGTCGTAGATATGATGTTAACTCAATTTTAAATTAATCCTAGGAATTTACAACTTAATATCCCTCCCGGTCCCTAATTATATAATTTATGAAAATATTTTTTAAGGTATGAATTTTTTGGAAAGATTAGAAGTGATTTTCTTTTTAATTAAATTACTTCTTGAGCTTTTTTTTATTTTAATTTTTTTCTTCAAACTAATTAGTTTAACTAAAAAACTAATATATAATCTAATGATACACAACATATGATATAATTAAGTGACTTATTTATCTTCCTTAATCTCTCCAATTAAAAACTCATCAGTCCTCATTTACCTTATAATTGGATTTGGGAGGTATATCTCATAGAATTGACTTTCTTCATACAATTTAGTGCTGACAACTTATTTTTGTAAGGTAGGAATGAGAGTAGGGTTTATTTGGGATAATAACGATAGAAGTGACTTTTCTTTTTAATAAACTTTTCTTGATGGTTTTTTTTCGGTTGGACTTTTTTGAGATGATTTGTGTTTGGGATAGCGATGGAAAAATGGCTTTAGACCTTGAAGCTTAAAGGACTGACTTCACAAAAAATGTGACTTTAAACCTTAAAGCTCATTACATAATAAAACTTTACTAAACACCCAAAAAACAAGTTTTCACATTTAATGGATTTTTTTCAGCTTTTAATAGACTTATTTCAGCTTCTGATGTTATCCCAAATAGGCCTTAGGAGGGAAGGGACCAACTTATTTTTGCTTTTTTTTTTTTTTTTTTTTTTTTTTTTTCCTTTTAATAGAAAAAAGAAGGTGGGAACAAGTGGTGAAGAGAAGAAGTACAGAGGAAGAAAAAAAGCAGTGGGGAGGAGAAAAGGCAGATGGTCCCGACAGAGACAGGAGCACCAAGGAATGAAGAAATGGCAGAAGCCATGAGCAATGAACACAATAAAGAGTTTTGGGGGGTGCGGGGGGGACTGACAATTGAGGAATCAAAGATGAACATGTGACTGTGCATTCAATGAATGTGATATGAAAATGACAAATTAATGTTTAAATTCTTATTAAAA
This sequence comes from Acacia acuminata, assembly GCA_019022655.1. NCBI lineage: Eukaryota > Viridiplantae > Streptophyta > Magnoliopsida > Fabales > Fabaceae > Acacia > Acacia acuminata. The sequence continues at coordinate 1,601,168 of JAFJYI010000023.1, forward strand.
GACGGTGCTTATTTTTTTTATTGAAACTGACTCCCGGCCTCCTCTTTTAATTGTGTGGGTTAAGAAATGTACTTCATTCACATTTGTACTCAATTTTTTTTACCTGTGAAGAGTAATTTGACAGGAGATGTTGGCATTGCTTTATGATTTCTCTTTTATTGGTGTCAAGACTATTACTTTGCCTCCTTTTCTCGTGCATTTTAGTTTTCGTATTAGTGTTTTAACTATATATAATATGTGAAATTTACATTTGCTTAATATCACTGTCTTGAATAAAAGAAGAGAGAGTACTGCTTTAAACATAATTGTCTTTTTTCAATATGATAAAGAATATAATCTTTTTTGAGATTTAAAGTATAAATTGTTTTCATTTTTTCTAATAAGTACGTTCTCAGGATATCAACTTATGTCATGTGAGACCGCTTTCCATCTTAAAGAAAAATTTATTGCTAAACAAGTTATTTGTGTCTTTAACTTGTAAATAATTTAACTAGCAAAGTAATTATGATTTTAACTTCACTATAATTTTTGAAGTTGCTCCCATCTAACTTAATTCCTAAAATTTCAGTTGCTTAATTAAAAATATATTTGTTACCATCTTAATGAAAAAAATCTAATCCTATAAGAATTGAATTATAAAAATTATAATTGACTCAAAATTAGAAAAATAAACAATTATTTTTACATAACACACAAATATTATCTTATCGAATGGCTCCCGTGTTAAACATGTTGGAGGTAGAACTTTTCTCCTCTCTCCACCGCACCTTTTGTAGGTATGGTTTCTTTCTAATCATTTTCTCATCGTCTCTTATAATTCCTAAATCATTGTTCGTTTTAATCAATTTGGAAAAGTGGTGGACCTTGAGATAAATATTTAGAGGGACTAAATGTATATTCATTAACTAATTAAAAAATATGTTTGAGAGGCCAAATGTATAATAAAAGTATTTTAACAATTATAGTGTATAAGATAACATACTTTTTTACATTATATTAAATTTTAAAAAAACTCTGAACAATTTTTTTTTTTTTGGGCCATCCTCACCTTGTCTTTAAGAAGGTTTGTCCCTATTTGGAAAGTCACAATACTACTTTAATTTTCATCTCCTCTTTCTAATCAATGGTCTAGATGGGTTCATGAGAGACGATGATAAAAGGAGCCAATGAGAGGAATTGCTTCCCACATTTCCTAGCATCTTTTATAATTTCTTCCCTCCTTGTTTCTTTCTAATCAGAATCACTTCTTATGAGTTTGGTCATTGGCGTTGGAAAAAACATATTCACACAAATTAAGATAAAGATAAAACTCATATCACAAATTTACCTTTTATACTTAAATCATGTTAAAAAATGTGCTTATACTGCTAATGCAAACCCACACTAAAAATTTAGAAATAACTCTAACCAAAATCTTGTAATGTTTTTCTATGATCAAGTTGTATTTTTAACTTTATGAACTTTTGATCTTTTAGACGTTCTTTTTTATCTTCATTCCATTTCTTAAAATGATGTATATTTCTGAAATTGTTTATGGTTTATAAGAAAGTATAAATTCACCCGCAGATGTGTTATAATTAACATATTTTTATCAAGGTAAAAAATTAATATAATTTTATTTAAGATTTATATTAATTCTTTCTACTTGGCATCTACCTTTATAAAAATGTTTATATTTTTTTATTTTACTTACAAACTTTATGCTTGGAAAATAGAAAAATAAAATTACCAACTCATCATTTTAGTTTAGTGGTGTATATATCAATCTGACTAATACCATACAATTAACCACGTTTTTTTCCGTTCGATTTGCCACGGGACCCACTATTGTCAGCAATAATCCCACAGAGCTGAGTCGAGATTTGCATCAAACTTTGGCCCATTTTGCCCCACATACATCCTTTAACAAAATTGAAAGGTGCAATTCACAATGACTCATAATTATAAGGTTATAGGTTTAAATCCTTTTAATGTGAGGATTTTATTGGTAGATGATTTATATATACCTTTATAAATGTTATTTGAGCCTGAATGTATGTTTTAATCCTGATGAACCCCAGTTTACCTAAACTTATTTTTTTACAAAATAAAATTGAAAAATCTCTGCATTACACAAAAGCATTGTAAAGATTCTGAACTTGAAAAGAAATATGCACTTGCAGACAATGACGCGGCTCTGTGACAAAGTTTTCAAAGGGGCACCTTTGGTACCAGAAAAAGTTCTTCTGTATTTTGAGAATAACAAAAAAATTTGAATTGTAGTGTTTCGTGGCTGATTGCGAACTTGACGATTTGGGTTACAATGGGCCTACTTTTACCTGGTGCAATAACCGTGATCACCCGGATATTATTCACGAACGCATTGATAGGGCATTGGGTAATCTGCCATTGAGAGAGCTGTTCCCGTGTCTCCAGGTTTTCAATGTTGCTCCGGCTGGTTCTGACCACCACCTTCTTTTCATCTGTTTTCAATATGAGCATCGCCAGCATAATCGTGTCTTCCGTTTCGAATCTGCCTGGGTTGCTCATGGGAATTTTCTTGAGGTAATTAGGGGATGCTGGCGGAACCACGATGATCAAGATCACTCAGTCTTGGATAATTTTGTGAGCAATCGAAGAGGTGTACGCAAAGGTTAATTACTTGGAGCAAGAAGGAGTTCCCTAATAGTGGCGGGAGCATTGAGCTTTTGAAGAATCATCCGGGCCGAGCTAACTCTAGTAACTCGAACTCCGGATATTTCAAGAAGGATTATGGAGGCCAAAAGGGACCGGGATGATTGTTGGAGCGAGAAGAGCTTTATTGGTGGCAACGATCCGGAATAATTGGTTAAGTGTGGTGACGGGGAACTCACGGTTCTTTCACATCTCTACTATCAAGAGGAGGCAACAGAACAGGATCTCGTGTATTAGAAATGATGAGGGCAATTGGTTGTATGAGAAGAACGCTATCTCTAACAATATTGCTAGTTTTTTTCAGGAGCTGTTCACTACTTCTGGTGCCCGTCCAATGGATACAGTCCTGGGTTTCATTGAGCCTACTATTTCTTTTGATATGAATCACAGTCTCTTGTTACCAGTTTCTGCGGAGGAGATTAAAGCAGCCGCCTTTAGTCTTGGAAGCAACAGAGCGCCTGGACCTGATGGGTATTCGGGTAAATTTTATCATTCCTCTTGGTCTGAAATTGGTGAGTCTGTTTGTAGTATGGTTAAAGAATTTTTTGCTGGTCATCTGCTGCTTAATGATTTAAATGAAACTAACATCACTCTTATTCCTAAAGTGCAAAAGCCTGAGCATGTTTCTCATTTTCGCCCTATTGGTCTGTGCAATTTCTCTTATAAGATCATTTCTAAAATTTTGGCCAATAGAATGTGGCCTTTGCTTGATACTTGTATTTCACAGAATCAGAGCGCCTTTGTCCCAGGTCGGTGTATTCATGATAATATTATTATAGCCAATGAGGTTTACCATTATCTTCGTCGTAAGAAAGATACGGGTAAGTATGAATTCGCTCTTAAAATAGATATGAGTAAAGCTTATGATAGGGTGGAGTGGAATTTTCTTGAAAATGTCCTGTTGAGATTTGGTTTCTGTACAGAGTGGGTGTCTCTTGTGATGAAGTGTGTTTGCTCTGTTAGTTTGAATATTTGCGTATCAGGTGAAAAAGTGAGTTCCTTTATTCCGAGCCGGGGGATCCGGCAGGGGGATCCCCTCTCTCCATACCTCTTTATCATTATTGCAGAAGTTCTCTCCATTATCATTAGACAAAGCCAGAGGGATTATTTTATTAAAGGTGTCAAACTGAGCCAGAGTTGCCCTGAACTTACACATAGTTTCTTTGCTGACGATGCTCTTCTGTATATGCTTGCATCTCAACGCAACTGCGACCATCTGGCTGATATCCTGAAGATGTATTGTCGCCTCCGGTCAGTCATTAATCGGATAAATCGAGTATTTTGTTTTCTTCCAATACCCCGATGATGTTAAAAATATGGTGGGAAGAATTCTTGGTATTCCGTGATGAGAGGACCGGGTAGATATCTCGGTATTCCGAGTATATGGGGAAAGACAAAGCATCAGGCGTTGGCCTATGTTCGAGAACGCATTGCTAATAAAATTCAAGGTTGGGGTCATTCTCTCCTTTCTTTTGCCGGACGAGATGTTATGATAAAAGTAGTTCTCCAGGCTATCCTTATCTACCCTATGAACGTTTTCAAGTTCCCAGTTAAGACTTGCAAAGAGATTAGCAGTCTGATTGCTAACTTTTGGTGGAGCGGTATGGTCTCTGGTGGTACTACACATTGGAAAGCCTGGGGGTCGTTAACTATAGCAAAAAGTACTGGTGGAATGGGCTTCCGAGACTTATCTGTCATGAATGACGCTCTCCTGGCTAAAACTGCATGGAGATTGATGACAAGGCCTGGTGATTTGTGGGCTAGGGTTTTGAAGAGTGTGTATTTTCCTAAAGGTGGCTTCATGAAAGCAGGGAAAGGCCACAAAGCATCATGGTGCAGGTCTAGCATGTTGGATGGTAGAGATTTTCTTAAGCAAGATTTGCATTGGGACATTGGAGATGGAGCTTCTATCAGCATCTGGGATGACATATGCGTCCCACAGGTTGTTTTTCCGGAGAAGCCCAGTAAGCTCAACCCTGTCATAGTTGATGGCAGGGTTTGTGATCTTATTGTCAATGGAAAGTGGGATCTTACTTTCATTGACCAGTATGTATCACCGGAAGTTAAGAATGCTATTTATAAGATTGACATCCTTGCTAATGGTTTGCCTGACAAGTTAGTATGGACTAGTGCTCGAATGGTGTATATTCTGTGAAAGGTGGGTATCATAATAGTAAAGGGAAGATGCTGTCTGACGACAAAAAGGCTGGGTCCTCAATAGTGGTTGCCTCATCCTGTTGGAAATCAATTTGGAGGATTCCAGTTATCCCTAGGGCCCAGCAATTCATCTGGCGAATCTTAAATAATGTTGTTGCTACCAATGGGGCCCTTTATCGAAGAAAGAGATCACATAGTAGCCTTTGCCCAGTTTGTTCTGATGCAATGGAGACGGTGGAGCACTTGTTTTTCCATTGCCCATGGACGAGGTGTGTCTGGTTTGGGTGTTCTCTTGGTGTAAAGCTTGATGTTGCTGGTATTTTGAATTTCAATGCTTGGTGGATTCAATTTTCAGGTATGTCTTTCTTAAGCAAACAAAATCTCTCTTTAATTTGTTGGATCTTATGGTTTATTTGGAAACAAAGGAATAATCTAGTTTTTAATCATAAGGATCTTAACCCTATTGATGTCATTGAATGTGCGAGGAAAAACAATTTTGACTTCTGGGTGAATTGCGATAAAAAGCACCGATGGGAGGAGGTCCAAAGGGTTATTCCTTCTCATTTAGTTGCCTGGTCCCCTCCATCGGCGGGCAAGCTCAAATATAATCGTGATGGGGCCTTTTCGGCTAAGATGACTGATGCTGCTATTGGAGTTATCTGTAGGGATCATTTTGGTAATTTCAAATGGGGATTTGTGGATAAGTTGAAATCCATCTCTGCTTTCATGACTGAAGCCTTAGCTCTTAAGAGGGCATTGATGCTCGCTGTTGATCTCGGTCATGATAATGTTATTTTTGAAACCGACTGTCTCTCTCTTCTTGATTGTGTTGATGCTAAAGCTCCGGATTTGATTGATTGGAGGAGTAGGAGCATTATTTTCGATATTATTTGTCTTGTTGGGTACCAAGGTTGGGTTCTCTTTGTCCTTTACCCAAGGCGGGGTAATCCCGCCGCTATCCCGATTGCTGACGAGATGCTTATAAAGGAGCGTGCCCGATTGGGTGGGTCTTCCAACCAACACCTTCTTTGCTATCACTTCTAGCTTTGGACTCCCAGAAGATGAATGCTGGTCCTCTTGATGCTCCTCTTCCCAATCACCCATTGAGGGGGTGATTGTTTTAGTTTGGTTTTTATTTGGGTGTATTCTGTTTTGTTTGTAATTTATGGACTTGTGCTTGAGTTGATGTTGGTTCTTCTTTTGTGGTTTCCCTTCCTTTGATGTATTCTCGTTTTATTTGAGTGTATTTGTTTTTGTTTGTAATGTTTCTTGGCGTATTAATAGAAGTATCCTTTGACCAAAACAAAAAAAAACAAAAAAATTGAATTGTGATGGTGAAAGAGTCCTTTTGTATCTTGTGAGTAACAAAAATTTTCACCCAACTCATGATTGAAGGGACCACTTTGCATGCGTATGTTTGAGAAACATTAAAATCATAGTTTTAGTTTTGAAAGACTTTTTTCATAAGTTGAGATAAAAGCTTGTCTCATAAATTATAAAAACTATTTTATAAAAGTTAATCAAAGCATGCCCATTCACATTGTTTCAATAAATCAACGCTAACAGAAATTGGGAATATTAGGTTAATTAGAAATCACCATTGCATTTAATCAAGTTTTTTTTTAATCGATAACTTTAATATCACCAACTTTTCATTTTTTGGCTTACACGAATTAGTTAGCGAATTACTCCATCTGATTTAAAATATAAGATAGATTTGACTTTTTTTTTGAAAATATTAATAAAGTTAATCAAATTATTTTAAAATATTTATATTTGTTGTTTTTTCTCCTAACTTTTTGCCTAACTTATAAATTGTTATATAATCTAAGGATACATAAAAATGACATAATGAAGTAACTTCTTTAACCTCTAAAAAAAAAAAAAAAACTCAATTTTATCTTATATGTAGGACCAAAAGGAATATAAGTTATAGACTAGATGCATAAAAGAGTGATCTGGTAAATAATTAAGTTCCAGATTGTTTTTTCAACAAGTTAATTTCTTGAGGGGCACTATCAATGAGGAGGACCGAGAACCTTTGTATTAATACTTTTTTTGGTCTAAGGTATCCATTGCCGGTAATAGTGAATAATTCTCTTGCATTGTAGACTTCCATAAGGGAGCTTTAGTATTGGCCACGGTTATCTCTTTTATACACACCGTTAGAGATCAAACCCCCGACTAAAATCTTAAAGAATCCAGTTAAATACCAATTGTGCTAGTGATTTGTATTTTTCTATTCAATGTTTTTGTGTGTGTGTGTGTGCGCATCATGTAGATCAATGAAGCCTATGTTAGACAGAATAAATTGCAAGTTTTGCCGGTTATTACCGGTTCTTAATTGATTTATTCGATTATTGAATGGTTTTCTCTTTTAGTCTCTAATTTGCCTCTTCTTATGGGTTGAACTCGCTGATGTTTCATTGATTTACTAGTCAAATAAGCTTATTAAGTTTTTTTGGTCCAAGCAGTCGATTAAGTTTGACGGTGATAACCAGGGGCGGAGGCAGGGGGTGCTAGGTTGGCCCCCGCCCCCCTAAAATTTCAGATAATGACCCAAATTTTTATAAAATCATATTTCAACCTCATAAAATTTTAATATTTTTAGTTTAATCCCTATTATTTCTATAGTGAAAGGACTAAAATAGAAATATTGAAATGTTTATGGGGCTGAAATGTAATTTCATAAACACTTGAGTTCTATTCTATAAAATTCGCCCCCTGTAGCTACAATTTGTGGCTCCGCCTCTGGTGATAACCTTAGAAAATTGAAAGATGTTCGATTTTTTATTTTGCTGAATTTATAATTTGTTGTTAAATTATCAATTATCAGCTATAAATAATGATTTTCAATTACTATCGATATTTAACCTTATCATCGTCAACATCATTCACCCTCATGAGGCTCTAGAAGGAAACTTGTATTTTTTATAACAAGGAGGCTTGCATTTTAATTGTTTTATAAATATAACTTGACCGGTTGTCTAAAAAAATCAAAGCAGAAGAAAATAAGTAGAATTGAGCCCGTTTGGATTAGTTTTTTAAGGAAAAATGATAAAAGTGTTTTTTAAAAATAGATTTTGTGAAAAAAGTAATTTTGATAAAATGGTAGTGTTTTAATATTGTTATCAGAATAGTTTTTTTATGGTCAAATTTATCAAAAAAGACATTAGCTTTATTATTATTACATATAAAGAATAATTTTGTTTTTTAAATATTTTTAATATTAAATGGAAAAATAAATACAAAAAATTACATAAGTTTATATACATGTGATATTAATCCATTTAACTATTTTTTTAAAATTATAAAATTAGATAAATAGGTCTTCTAGTAATAATAGGAGAGAGTATTAAAATTTCTTGAAACTATAAAATTAACACTTTTAATTTTAGTGAAATTAAAAGTGAAATTAATTCTTAATTACTAATTTAAAAAAACTGAAAAAAAAAGAGGGAGAGAGAGGACGGGGGAAAACTGAGAGCAAGAGAAGAAAGAGAAGAGGGAGGGAGGAAAGAGAAAAGATGTGACAGAGGAAAAAGTAGGAAAGAGTAGATTTTTCAAAGCCATGGTTTAGATTTTTCAACAAAGTAATGGTTGCAAGGATAAAAGATTTTTTTTTTTTAATCCAAACAACGTAGTACATCTCGCGTGCGCAATCTTAATAATTGAAATGTCTACTGAGTTGTTAACCTTCAGTTTCTCTTATCATCTTTTTTTTTTTTTTTATCTCTCATTATCTTTAAATTACATTCATCTAATCAATCTAAAATATCATAATACTACTTTTATTTTTTTTTTTCATCTTTTCAATCAATAGTTCAAATGGGATGGGGAGGGATAAGGAGAAAGAATGCTAATAAGAGGATCCCCTCAACATGATTAAACTTGCTGTCAATTCCTGTACCAGATATTATCACTGCATATAGCTCCATTATTGTACTACTAATTATAAGACCCAGTTGATTATTTGAACTGCTTACTGATTCTCCTAAGAAAATTTGAGTATTAAGTAGAGATCGGGTCGTACTGCCAAAAAGAAGGATATGGATTGGATGGCCAGAGTGAAGTCCCAAACAAGCCAAACTCGCCTCATTGATTAATTGATTAATGTCCTTATTTTGTTAGATATTTTATTAAATATGATTACATATTTTATTATTTAATCCATATCATATCTAAAAGATATATTATTTTATTAAACATGATTACATATTTTATTATTTAATCCATATTATATCTAGATATATTTCATAATTAATGCTAGATTATTATTTTGATTAATGTTAAATATTCTAAATATTATCTTATCATTGTTTTAGATAAAATATCTCCTAATTGTGACCCGCATGTGATTTTGATAAACATTTAGTTCAAGGTTACTTGCTTAACTAGTTAGATATTACAACCTTTGATGGAAAATTATAAATAGTGTAGGCCGGATTCAGAGCAATAACAAATAAAATATGTAAATGCTCCATGAGCGTTCTCTAACGAATGATGACTATTCCTATATCATGACTGTGCCCAGTCTTTCCATTTGAATAGACCTTGATCCTTCGAGCACGCGTGAGTTTCATTCTTGTTTAAAATGTGTTTCAATTTAGACAAGTTATCTCTCATTGAAGGAAATAATGGAGCAATAAAGTCATCAAGGCCTCGTTATGGTTGACGTGAGTAGTCATTTGTTCGACTTGGAATGGAAAAAGAAGATTGCCTATCACCACGTAAGAGTGTGTTGCTGGGTGGGTTTGTTCAACATTTTCTTGCTGTCCATTTCTATAAGAATCAAAATTCTAACAACTTTGGTAAAAAAGCCAATTCCTCTCACCATGGAAGGAAAGGAATGGTCGGCGTTTTTGTAAGTTTAATACTTTGATTGTTACAAGCTACACATATATCTGTCTGGAATAAGTTTTCCTACTTATCCTGAATGAGTAGGGAGAGTTCTTCAAAATTTAGACCATCCAGATTTAATCTAGATGATTTAAATTTAATTTTTTTTAAATTGATGATTTTTAAATAAAAAATCATTTTTAAAAAATATGTAAGTTGGAAAATTATTTTTATTTTAAATCCTCTATCCATTAAAATAATTTTTTATAAAATAAATATGGATCGTACAGTTGAAAAGAGGTCCCCTACTCATCCAAGAAAACTGATTCCATATCTGTCTCCCCGACTCATGGAAGTTACAAAACAAAAAAGTTAACCAGGGGATCACTGAAGCATCAATTACATGCTGCTCGTTTTTTGGCCTAGTGGACCCAAAGATTTTACCTTGTTATATTCCTCTTGTCATTAATATAAAATATATTTAGAGTTGATGTTGTTCTTAAATATAAGACATAATTTTTATATTTATCAATTTTTTCTAATTTATTTTTTATTGATCTCCCTCGATATTAATCAAGAATGAGAGGGAATAAGGGGGTTAAAAAGGTAATTATGGTGTTTTTAAAAATACATATGATATTAACTAACTCAACCAACTTCCTTAATCAATCTAACTAAATTAAATAAATATGTCTTATATTAAGCATCACAGGAGTATTGTTTTATTTTTACATCGATTTTTCTAGCCTGAGCATTTCTTTATTTTCTTTACTGCTTGTTTGAATTAAAATATTAATTTGTGATAATAATAAGCAATGTTTTAAAATATGTGTGTGTATATATATATATGAAGGGTATTTAAATTTTTATTTAATAGATATAAAAATGACCATTTAATATCAAATAGTATCAGCTGATGTCCAGAAAACAAATACTATAAGCTATTTTTACATTAGGGGAATTTGTCAAACGAAAGGAAAAATGGCCTAACCAAGTCATGAAGCATGAATAGCTAAATTAAAATTTACAGCAAATGAACAAGAACTAAAGTGGATGCTCACTCAGAAATTTATAGTATTTATCAACTCTAGGTATTCTACCGTAGAAGGTACTCCCTCCAATTTTAAATATATGACAAATTTTATAGTGCAAAGGTAGTAAGAAATAAGGTAAAACAATATATCAAGTGGTTGTGGTTACATTGGCATGAAATATACTTATAGCTAAAGAAGAATCCTCCCGCTAGATCCTATCTATCATCAGCTACTTACTTTCTATGAGTTTTTTGATCCTCCCTTTTATTTAATAATTCTATTGGCGTAGAGTAATGATGGTGGGGAAAATGGCATTAACATCTCAACTAAGACAAATAATATTAGAAATGTTCTAAAACTTGTTAATTACAGCTTATCCACTTATTATTGATAAATTATAAGACTTCTATGATATTATTTTCTTTAATTGGGACCTTATTGTTATTTTCCCTTTCTTTTATTTTAGTAATTAAATAATTAGATGTAATCGGGATAATAAATAGAGAAAATGAGATAAAAATACTAATTGAACTTCAAAATTCTATTGATAATAACAATAATGAGATTAATAAGATCAATAAAGCATTTAATAACTAGTTTTGTTTTGTTGAGAAATAACTTTAAAATTTTAAATTTTAACTGATATTTTTTTTTTTTTTTTTTTTTTTTTTTTTTTTCAGTATTTTTCCAACTGACTATCATTCCCGAGATATAAAAAAAAAAAAAAAAAAAAAAGGTGTTCTATGGAAACAAGGAGTACAATACAAAGCTGAGCAGAGGCCAATCAAAAATCAAATGACCATCTAGCAAGTTGCTCATTGGCACTGGGGCACCACATGTGACATTATTATTATTATTATTTTTGGCATCACATGTGACATTGGATGTATAATTTGAAGACATAATTAAATGTTCAATGCCAATATATCTACAAAGGTGATGGAGAATAAATAGCCGCCAGGTCATGAGTTCACATTCAATGTTGATCTAAAATATGAGTATGTGGTGCTCATGAGCTCATCCTTCTTATTTTGGGGGGAAACCATCTTTTTTAATTTTTTTATATAATTTTATTTATTTAGATTAAATTATATATTGTACCTTAAAATATTTTTTTTGTACCCAATATCTCAAATTAATTAATTTATAGTCTTACATGAAAAAATAATTTCTCAACATCCAATACTTTAAGTTAATTAATTTTTAGTGTATGTAATATTTTTTCAAAAAAGTAAAAAAGGTCCCTTTTATTTGTGATGAATACGACATGCTCGTCTTTTAGGATGTGGATTCCCGATATGGTGAGGAGTGGGACGGTTGAAAGGGATTTGTATGCACAGAGATGGCACAACTTTCTATAATTATTCAGGCCAAGGATGATCCCTTTATTGCATCGACGAATAAGATAAAGGAAGACACACGGTGGAGGTTAAATTCAGAAGGATGGATTGCATCTCCATCGTCTTATTAGAATATTTTTCTAATGACACTTGATATTTTAAAATAAATACATTCATCATTTTTAAATATTTTTTCTGTAACACCCATATCAAAAGTTTGTTTTGGTTGCTTGTTGTTATTGAAAAAAATACTTTAAATATAAAATTGTAGCAAAAATTATTTTAGAATACTATGTGCTAGTTAAAATACTTTATGATCCTGAATGTATCAAAAATAAGTCTTGTATGTTAAGTGTTATAAGAAAAATATTTCATGTACCATTTAAATCTCGTATACTAATGTATTGGTTAGTAATTTAGTATGGACTAGCTAGGGAGTGGAAAGCCAAGAGGCCGAAGGAAAAGTTGAATGAAGAGAGAGGAAGATGATATAATAGTTGTGGTTAAGGAAAGGGATGAGATGAAGCTGAATTCCAGCCAAAAAGAAGTTGGCCAGTGAATAATAATTGGAGCGCAATTAACAACATAATGGAGATTATTTCAGTTATTTGACGCGCAACAAGTTTTGGCAAGAATCTTTTTTGGTAGACGTTATCTCCTAATCAATAGCAGGACACTAATCCTCTTCGAGATGTAAAGATCACCAAAATGAGTTTTGTCTCTTCCAACAAAGTTTTTTTATGCACACGACTTGATTCGAACTCAAGATTTCATCATGTTTAAGGGATATATATAATCATATACTAACTGTGTCAGATATTTGCTGGTATTGTAAAAAGATTTTATATTGGAGATACTTGAATTCAAATAGAGCCGTAGTAAACTAGTGAGTATGCTTATATAAAATTGTTGTAAATAAGCGTAGTTAGTTGAACACCATTTTTGGCCTCGGGGAATTTTTTAGCGTCCTAAAATATATATGAGAACCCTTAAATATCATTTTTGACGTCCTAAAATATAATTTGTGATGCCTAAATTGAAACTTCGGTGTTCGGAAAAGTAATTAAGGACACTAAACGTGTCCCAATTTCTCTCACCCACTCTTCTAAGCAAAAAGAAAAGTCTCACCCACTTACATCACATGTAATTGCCTCGATCTTCTTCTTCTTTTTTTCTTGGGTTGATTCTTGAATTTCGTTGTAGATCTTTGGCATGTTTGATTGTTTGTTTGTTTTTTTCTTGGTTGGTTCTCAGAGAATGACCGTTTGAGAGGTTGGCGGTGGAAGGAGATCAAGGAGACCGATGGTGATGGTGGTCGTGCAATGTTCATGGTGGGAAGAATATATATATATATATATATATTTAAACTTTTGGTGTCCTAAAACACTTTTAGTATGCCTTAAGTCCCAATTTTGACGCCCGACAGAGGTCCCAATAAAAAGGAACATAAAAGATTATAACAAATAGACGTTGTATTACTTTTTTGTAGTAGTGTAACCTTGATTATAAATTTTCAAAAAATTTATACTCTACCCATATTAAATACGGAGTATATCTTGTAAACATTTCTCATTTCCCTTTTATCAACGCTGAATAACGGTAAAAGGAAAACAAGTAATAAATAGTCCCTTTTTTGCCCGAAAAATATGTAATAAATAGTCAATACAGTATCTTATAAAAGGGATTAAAAAAAATTCGTTTCCAATTATTAACAGGACCAAAGGAATATATTGATAGTTTATTAATCTTGATAAATTTTTAAATTGCATAAAGATTCGTTCAATTTTCTAGAAAGTGTCAGTTGTTGAAATCAATAATTGTTTTATACAATCATTCAATAATATAATATATGTGTTGGAAAAAAAAGAAGAGATAATATATGTAAACATTGCTGGCCAAAGAAAAATAATATGTAAGCATTAATTACATTATTTTATACACACAAATGCATATAGTAAGCTGCAAATAGTCCATGTTTTAGAAAAACAATTACCCAGTATATGTTCGAGAGGCATATCAAATTCTTAGGGATTGAGGTCAAACAATGGGATGAACCACGAAGGCCGCCACATATTTCATTACCTATCCACTAAAAGAGCTTTTTTAACACAAGATTGCAAGTGCGGTTTTTTGGCAATTTTGGTTCAATTTCATGTATTAGGATTAATGTGATGATTTTAATGTATTATGTGGATTCAAGCATTTGATTTGTACAATATAATAATCTCATGTAATTTATTAGAATAAACCGGACATCCGAATACAAATCTACATGAATCAACATATGAATACCTAATGCTCGACCTTGTTTATAGTGTAATGATCGGATGGAAAAAAAAAAAAAAAAAAACTTGATGCCGTATTGATTCTAAATACATGACCTAGTTTATAGTATAGTGACTTAAAGGAAATTTGAGATTCTCATTCAATGTAAGTATCATAAATGGAAGATGTTGTAAACGGTTTAAATTAAAAAAATTTAATATGTGATTTTTAAATGATAAATTTAGTTATTTAATAAGTGATAATTATAAGATTATCTTTATTTAAATTTTTGCATATACTAAAACAATAAATAATTATTTAAAAATAAAATAATTAAATTAAATCTAGATTTTAGGGAGTATTTGTGTAGGAAAAATCAGTGTTTGAAAAAACCCAATAATAATAATAATAAAACACAACTAAGAAGGTCTTTGTGTATGCTTCTCCATGACTGAGCTTCCCCAAAAAAGCTGCTTTTTCATATTCAGCGAGCTTGGCGAGGGTTCGTCGCTGTAAATTCTGGACACGCTCCATTCAGACCCTTGCTTCATTCTCCGTCTCGTCCATTTCGAACTCTGCGAGCTCCTTCGGCTATAGGCCCTGACGGTAAGTACTATCCCAACCCCACAGACGATGACCCACGAGAAGCCATGGAGGATTCTAGTCATGGCCTCATGGAGGTTCCAAATTCCAGCGCCAAGGGGCCAATGCTCGCGAGCTTCACGAAGAAGATTTTTTTATTGTTTATTATTACTTCGGTCCTAATTATAAAAATATTTTTATAGTATAATTTGCCCTCCAAAAATATTCCTATAATTTGACTAGAGGAAATAATTCTTTTGGTCAATACTTGAGAAGAAAAAGCTGATTTTATTGTTTATTGATTTTTTTATTATAATTTTACTTTTTAAATATTTAAATTTACAACTAATATATATATATATATATATAGTATTTAATAAAATCCATTCATATATATTTCAGTCATTTTTTATCTAAATTGAGTTTTCAAATAATAATCTAAACACATTTTAGTTTAGAAAAAGTCATTTTCGCCACCATCAATCCAAATACAAATCATATTTATAATCCGACTTTTTCTTATCTTACTTTTATAATTTTTAGATTAAAAATAAGTCACTTCTTTTATTGTTACTCTTACTGTTAGATACTAAATAGTTAGGATGGGTGATGAGCACAACACATCAATTTTGTCGAAAGATTAAAAAAAAAATGGGTTAATGAGCAATTTGGCCTAACAACTATCACCTCATGAGCGCCCAACAAAAATAACTTTTAAGTGGATCAAAAAACCAAAAAACTTTTAAAAATGTGCAATCATCACAAAAACTTTTATTTAGGAGCGCCTAGCAAATTTTTTTTTTAAAGGAACGCCCAACAAAAAAAAGATTTAGTCCATTTTTGTGCTGACTAAATATTTTTAAAAGTGTTTTGGTATTTTTGATCCATTTAAAAATTATTTGTGTTGGGCGCTCCTGAAGTAATAATTCGTTGGTTAAATTACCCTCCATACCAATAGAAAATTAATGTTATGATTATTTCATGACATATTCAATAAATGTTATCCAATCATAACTTCATTTCATTACTCTACAATTTACATCCCCTCATTAGTTTTGAGCCAAACCAAATCAAACCAGCACCATAAATATCATTCAAACTGCATGGTCGCTACGCATTCTCCGCTCCAGGCAAGCTCCACTCAGAGAACAGGAGCAAGTAGGCCATGGCTTTCTCCATGAGAATACTTCTCTCTCTCACCTCTTTCCTTGCCCTACTCTCTCTCCACCTCCGATCAGTATCATCCGCTTCAGCCACCCCTTCTTCTCCGATCACCACCACGGACCACCCACTGGACCCTCTCACCAAAGACGAGTTTACACTGATCCGAACCATCGTGCTAAAAAAATACCCCACCAACACCGGCTTCCACTATGTCGGCGTCGACGACCCCGAAAAGGCCACCCTCCTTAAATGGGCCTCTTCACCCAACAAAAACCTTGTTCCCATCCCTCGTATCGCCTTTGTCATCATCATGGTCAACTCTCAAACCCGCGAGATCTTTATCAACCTCAAAACCCAACAAATCCTCTCCGATAATGTTCACACCGGCAACGGCTTCCCCACCCTGACCGCCGGCGAACAAAGCCAGGCCATTTCACTTCCCTTAAAGTACGGACCCTTCATTGAGTCCATTAAAAAGAGAGGGCTTAACTTGTCGGACGTTGTGTGTTCGACTTTTACCGTGGGGTGGTACGGTGAGACCAAAAGTAGTCGGGCTTTGAGAGTAGAGTGTTTTATGATGGGTGAGACGGCAAATATATATGTGAGGCCAATCAATGGGATAGTCATTGTTGTGGATATTGACAAGATGCAGATTATTAATTACCAGGATAGATCTGTAGAAACTGTGCCTAGGGCCGAGAACACTGAGTATCGAGCGGAACATCAACCACCACCTTTTGGTCCTAAGCTTCACGGCGTGGCCATGATGCAACCAGAAGGGCCAGGATTCAAGATCCAAGGCCACAGCGTCAGGTATATATATATATATATATATATGTGGACTGGGGTGTCTTCTGCTCCTGTTAGCTGTGCCCTTGCTGTCTCCCAATTTTTGGGAAGTTTTTCTTATTTCTTTATATCATTAGATTTTTTATTTTTCATAAAGTGAGCCACATTTTGATATTTTTTGAGTGAAAAAACGGTATTGTTTTTCCATTATTTACAGACTGAGAAGCTATTTTTCACATGTCAATATAAAATCATTCTCATATGTTTATTTTGTAAATCGTAAAATTCTATTATTTAAAATCTAAATATACACTTGTATGTAAAAATTATGCATGAGATAAAAAGTTTTGTCTCGATTTATCAAAAATAATTCCTAAAATCATAGTTTTATGATTTATCAAACATGCATACTCAACTTTAAAATGACAAGAGACAGAGTACAGCATATTGAATAAGAGTATTGAGGACACGTCGTGTTTTGATGAACTTTTTTTTTTTGTTTTAACAATTTAATTAATTTTATTTTTTATTTTTTAGCTCATGTGTAAATTGAGTAAAAGTGAAGAATGATTTGTATTTAGAACGGGAGTTTGTAAGTGTATTTGATTTAAATCTTCAAGCATTATTTATAAATCACAAACCAAATAATTTATAAATTTCAGGTCCATAAATTTTTTTAAAAAGCATTACGGGCATCTGTAATTTTTCAATTTTTTAAATAAAAATGTTTTCAATAACGCCCTATACATCATGCTTTTGTTCAAAAATAATTTCTTTATGCCAGTTTTGTTCCAAAATAAATGGAGTACATATTTTCCTAAAGTATGAGGTAGACCCGATGGTTTTGTCTCTGATTGTAGATTTTGCACAGACAATAAACAATAGTACAGCCAAAAAAGGCCAGAATGGGTGTCTTGCAGTGTTTATTTGATTTAAAGAAATAGACTGGTGATTGGTGAATGATGGGTATTTGTTTGGAATTACGTTTAGGATTTTAAAAAAAAAAAATTATTTCGAAATAAAATAAAACCTTTTTCATAACTCATAACGTAAGTCACAATTTAAAACTTGTATTTAGAAGTTCAAATCGTCGTTCCGAGCAAATGGAGGCTTCCCAACTTTGTAATTTAATGAAGTAGAGTGATTTACTTTATAGGGAAACAGCCGCACGGCTTCCTGTATAAATGGGGATTTAGCTTTTCTCTTTCTTTCTTTATTCTTTTTTTATTTTTATTGTTGGATTAAGATCTTAACAATTTATATTTAACATATTATAATGAGAGTAAGAGGAAAACGTGGAAAGCCAAATCCCAAAAATGGAGGCTTTTGTACGAGAGGGGCTTGTTGCAGTATTTTTGGTGCTATTCTTTGATTTGAGTTAATGAAGCGGGGCATGTTACTGGTTACAGCTGGGCCAATTGGCAGTTCCATGTTGGGTACGATGTGCGAGCAGGAGTGGTCATATCGCTAGCATCAATCTACGATCTGGACAAGCACAAGTCTCGTAGGGTGCTTTACAGAGGCTATATCTCGGAGCTGTTCGTGCCGTACCAGGATCCCTCAGAGGAATGGTACTACAAGACATTTTTCGACGCCGGCGAATTCGGGTTCGGACAGTCCATGGTGTCGTTGGAGCCTGATCGAGATTGTCCGCCTAATGCTCAGTTCATGGATGCTTATCTTCATGACCGCCAAGGAAACCCCTCACTCCTCGAAAATGCCTTCTGTATATTCGAACTGCACGGAGGCATCTCGTGGCGTCACACTGAGACTGGCATTCCCGATCAAACTGTGAGTTTTTCTTGTATCCTTGTCGTCACATGTTTTTTGTGATGATTAATGTTGTGATTTCATTTTGCTCTCGTAATTGTTGATAGCTTCGTGAGGTGAGGTCAGATGTGAGCTTGGTGGTGAGATCGGTGGTGACTGTGGGCAACTACGACAACATTCTCGATTGGGAGTTCAAGCCCAGTGGGTCCCTCAAGTTGGGGGTACGTATAATTACTGTCTCTCTAGTCATTTCATTAAACATATGTAAACGACGTTCGATCCCGTATGTCTCCCGGGTCCGCATCTCTGCGGGGCAGGAACCATGAGGCATGCTCATCCCCCCAAAATAGTTTATTTGGATTAAATTATATATTTTTAGCACAGATTATTTTAAATTAATTAATTATAGTATATCTAGTATCATGAAATATTTTTTTGATACCATCTAATATTCTGAAATATTTTTCCAGCAATACCCAATATAATGAAATATTATTTCAGTATCACAATATCTCAAATTAGTTAAATTAATTGATTTTAAGTGTATTTAGGACCATGGAGTTTTTTTTAACATCACTTAGTAACTGCCTAAAATACTGGTATTGGATGCACTAAAATTATTACTCAGTTTGAGATACTGAATATTTACTAAAGAGGTGATACTGATACAACTTAATTCAATTAAATGAAAATATTAATGAAATTTTATAAAAAAAGTACACACGCCTTTTAAAAAAGTCATCCCTCCTCAACACGCCTCAACCAATTTAGGGGATTCAAATATTTTTTGATATTAAATTTAAGATATTGATTCCCTGTACTAAAAAAATACTTCAATATATTGACTGGTACTAAAAAATACTCATCCAATGTGGATTCATGCCTATTTCATAGAAAACGCCGAAACAGCCATAAAAATCATATGACAACCGCGGATCAAACATTATTTACCTGATTATCTCTCCCGCCTAAAAAAAATTTTTTTTTTTCTCCAGACCCACAAAAGCAAATTAAATCCCGGAAATTTTAAAATCTTTACAGCTCAAAATTTAAATTTACTAAAATTTTGAAACTATTTTCAAAATTTATGTTAAAGAACATTTTTAGAAGGTCACTATTATATTCTAAAAATGATATGTTATTAATAAAAGTTTGCTTTGACAGCGTTAAATTAGTCAGTAATTTAATTACTCTTTCAAAATACGAACTTTGATTCTTAAAATTAATTTTTATGCTAATTTACAGTTTTCTAGCCTAAATTTTTAAGACCTGAATATGTCCGTAGTAATGTTTGTTGTGTTCAATTATAGATAGCTCTGTCTGGAATGCTGGAAATTAAGGCGGTTGAGATTAAGCACAAGGACGAGATAAAGGAAGAACAACATGGAACATTGGTGTCGGAGAACAGCATCGGAGTATACCACGACCACTTCTACATCTACCACCTTGACCTCGACATTGACGGCGAGGAAAACTCGTTGGTGAAGACAGATTTGAAGTCTATGAAAGTCACAGACGGTAGCTCAAAAAGAAAGAGCTACTGGATTGCTGAATCTCAAACACTGAAGAATGAATCTGCAGCAAAGATCAGGCTAGGAACTAGCCCGTCGGAGCTAGCCATCGTCAACCCTAACAAGAAGACCTCCGTGGGCAACGAAGTCGGCTACCGCCTCCTTCCGGCGATGCCAGCTCATCCGCTTTTGACTGAAGATGATTACCCACAAATGCGAGGAGCCTTTACAAACTATAATGTGTGGGTTACTCCTTATAACAGGAGCGAGAAGTGGGCTGGTGGATCCTACGTTGATCAGAGCCGTGGAGACAATACCTTGGCCGTTTGGACGAAAGAGTAAGATTTTAAATTTTTTGTGATTCACCCACGAACATGCATAAATAATAATATCAATTAATAATGTGATTAATATTGCAGGGACAGGAATATAGAGAACAAGGACATAGTGCTGTGGCATGTGGTGGGGATTCATCACGTACCAGCGCAAGAGGATTTTCCAATAATGCCCTTGTTGAGCACTTCGTTTGAACTGAGGCCAACCAACTTCTTCGAGAGGAATGCGGTTCTGAAAACACTCTCTCCTAAGGTTTGGAAATGGCCAGCCTGCCCCAAGCAAAACTAGATTGCAGGGCTTTATTATCAATCTGGTGGAGGTCAATAAAAGAAGAGTGTGTGTTTGTGTGATTTAATAATTAATTAGTGAGCCATGTTGTTTGGCGAGCTGAAGATTGAGAAAATTATGAATAAGATCGTGTAATTGATTGGCTTGCATGTATGTGTCTATATATATATATATATTGCGCGCATCCCAAGTTGTATGTGGACGTTGAGGATTTTCAAGTGAGTCCTTCTCTATCTTAAGTTGTATTTTCTTGCTATGAGTTATGGGATGATTGCACAAATTACGTGTCTATTTAGATTATTAGATTAGTAGTAAAACTGTTTTTCTAATATGATTTATGAATATATAAGGTCCTAATTTTTATAAGATATAGTTTTATTTTTGGAAAGATTAAGGAAGCTAATTAAATTACTTAGAGTATTTCCATTTTTTTCCTTCAAACTAAAACTAAAAAATATATAATTAAATTGTATTAAAAATTGGTAAAACTTAAGAGTTTCCTTAATTACTTCAAAAACTGCAAGAATATCCTTATAAAACTAGATAAAATATAAATTTTTTAAGATTAATTTTTAATTATTTTACATTTACATGAACATGCTTCTCCATCCAACCCAAACAAGCCTCATGCATTTAAAGTTGACAATTAATGATTCTTACAGGTACGTCATAAAAGCCCATTAATGGAGGGAAACTATGGTAATTACAAAAATTTGATTAAATTGTATTAAAAATTGGTAAAACTATAAGAGCTGTGTTACAAAACTGCAAGAATTAGATAAAACTATAAAGGTTTTAAGATTAATTTTTACTCTATTTTAGTGGAGAGGATACGTCCAAAAGAAATATACAAATGACCTTGCAGGAACAAAACCATGGAGCATTAATTTATGTGACGCCGCGACGCAACTCAGAATATATACCAGTAATAAATTATAGCCCCAAGTCCCCAACCGCCATGCCGAGATGATTCGAACCACCAGCAATATTTAACTCTCTGTCAAGTTCTTCCTTGCATATCCTTCCTCCAAAGACCACTTATATATTCTTATGATTTATTTTTTTTTAAAGTGTTTAAATTTTTTTAACCGTGACTGGATATCTTTTCCACGGGAGGAAGCAGGTTCAAATATATCCTTTTGTTTAGGTGGGTATTTGAATATTATTTGTGTGTTAAAATTTGATCTCTCTCTCTCTCTTTTAAAATATTTATTTATCAATATATAGTGCTATAAAATTTTTTGTATAAATAATAGAACTTACATTCCATTTCACATGACTGGTTATGGCTCCGCGTAATGAAATAGTATTACATAATATCTCAACAGTATAATTAAACTGGAAACAAGAAAGTTATGGGCGAAGGGAACAAGCAAAGAAAATCTCCCCTCTTTGCGTTTGGATTGGATCCCATAGCCGGACTGAAATGACAGTCGAATTGAACACTGACCCGTTTAAGAGATGTCACTCGCAGCACTTAACTTGTGTTTTAATGGGCATGGGTCCGTCCACGTTCATTATTTCATTTACTTCACAATTCGTGAACCCTCAGGGAATCCTCACCAATACTCCCATCCACGGGAAAAGGAAAGCAGTCAGGGTTGCTGTGCCTAGAAAATCTCCAACGGCACAAGGAGCCTCTCAACCACAGTCCACCTCAGGAACATCTGGAATTTCCTCTCTATTGGCTATCACCAGAAATCCAATTCCACCCTCAGGTTATATTTGCAATCCTATTTCCATTCTTGAATCTGACTTAAAGATTTTTCAAGAATAAGATTATGGAATTAGAGGTTTCTGTCTACAATATGAGGATTTCCCCAAATTTCAAAATGACTATGGACTTGATTTATGTCCTTGACTTAACTCTATTTCAAACCACTGTTATCCCTTCAGTGTCCTTTTTGTTCGTTAGAACCTTCTACTATTATATGAGGATGCCAATGAAGTTAATGAAAATAATGAGGTTGTGGAAGAAAGATTGACCACCATTGTCAGAAGAAAGAAATTAGTAATCACTGCTGAGTCTCTAAATAACATCTTACGTGTTATTGATCATCCTTCTAAGCCAACACTTAATTTGACTGATGAGGATATATTCAAGATTTTAAGGCCTGGAGAACCTTTAGGACCCTTATCTTTTGCCCTTGTTGAGATGCCTCCTCTTCACAGGGTATTATGGTACATTTACTCTAGGGACCTTATTTAAAAAGGCAAGAATTTCACACATTTTACCAAATGGGATTTCCTATTCCTAGCCTCAATTATTGCCAAAGTTTCCCATAACCTTGGACAGTGAATTTCTTCCAATGAGATGAGAAGGTTCAATTTTGAGACTTAGAAAAAGTCACATTTCAGAAAGGCATCAGATTTCCTCAGGCAAATTGACTTCACATCACTCCATAACCATTTATGCAAGCGAAGGTGAAGGGCATTGAGGTTGTTCAGTGGATTTCGAGCTATGTTCCGAGGAATGTGAAATTTGGAGAGCTGAAGCGAGCTGAAGCTTTGGATATATATGTGTGTGTGTATTATTTTTTTATTACATTGGCGAGCAATGCTAGCAGACAGAGATCGAACCTTGATAGTGAAGGCCAGTTAAGATGGGCACCTATGCCATCTGTGCTCTCTACATCTACTGATTTTTTTCCCATCACCTTTATCTCAAAAAGAGGAATTCCAATCTAAAGGTGAGAAATTAGAATCGAAATTTGGCATCTTTTGGATAATTTGAGTACAAGGGAAATGAAAGGTCTTCAAGGCTGGTTTGCGGCTCTGGCAGTCCTTTGATGGATTTTCCTATGGGTTCCGATGGTTGGTCTACATCCGCCCAGGTAATATGAGGGTTGTCTACTTGTTGGACCAAGGATTTGGGGCTTCTCTGATTGTGATTTTAAAGTCTTGGTCGCCCCTCTTAGTCAATAGATTTGTGACTTATGTCTTGTTATTCTTTATACTGTGGGAGTCTATTGGGTTTTGGTTTTGCCTCTCTTTGTGGGTTAATTTTGTTTGTGATGAGTGCTAGCTTGATTCTACCATGATTACTGCTTGCCTGAAGTTTGTTCTCAAATTTCAGTTGTTTTACCTTTCTAAAATAGAAGGTGCTTTTGAAGCTGCATATGGTTTCACAACATTGGCATTAAAATGGGTGGGCTCTGAGTACGTCTTTAGAAAACCACCCTCTATTACTTTTTCATTTGACCATGATGGAATAAAAGGGAACCAGTTTCCCTACCTATCTTGAGATGGGTAGGGAGAGCTTGTCTTATTTGACAATCCACCGGATTTAATTTTTTTTTACTTTCTATTTTTTCAAAAAAAATTTATTTTAATGGATCTAATAAAATAAAGATAACTTAACTAATATATTTTTTTAAAAATGATGGAATAAAAAAGTTGGCCTCCTCCCTACCTATCCCAAGATAGGTAGGGAAACTGGTTCCGAACAAAAGTTGGCCTCCTCCTTTAATCTGCAAAGTTTAGGGATCAGCTATTCTAACTTTGATTTGTCTTTAGGCATAGGTCGTTTTGGCTTTGGATATTGCCTTAGTAGTTATTGTTGCCTCTGGCTTTGTTCAGTGTTTGTGTTTCTTTAGGTCTATTCAGAGTCTGAATTTCCATTTTGATATAATGAAAATATCCCTTCGGTCAAGAAGAAGGAAAAAAAGGGTACTTTCGCAAGGATCTCGTGGTTCACGTTTTCATGAGAATTTAAGCATCGCATGGGTCCATTGTTCATTGTGATTTGTCACTAGGTTTCTCCCTTTCAGCTTTCACGCCTCTGCAATCTCAGTCATCTGCACGTCATCTTCGCCAATAAAACGACGTCATTGCTGTCGGGGCCTCCTCTTTCCCTGGACCCTTTCTCCTTTGGTCGGGCTGTCACTCACATCACCTACGAAGCACATAAAAAGAGACACATGGAACGTGGATATGGAGGGTTCTAATGCCTATTGATTGAGAGTAAATGTTTAGAATGCAGCAGATAATAATTCCTTACATTCGAAGAGTATTAAAAATGAGAGTAAAATGGGAAAAACTCATATTTAGAAGCAGTTGGTGCCTTATAATAATAACTAAAATATGTTAGCAATTGGTGCCTTGTAATAAAAATCAGAGAGAGTAGCAGCAAAAATATGATAGCAATAGAAGAAAGAGAAGAGAGAGGGAGGAAAGAGAAAAAGTAGGAAAAAATATATTTTTCAAAACCATGGTTTTGTATCTAAAAGTGATTTTTCAATTTTTCCAAGTGTTTAGATAATCTCTCAGCAAATCATGGTTGCAAGCATAAAAGTGCTTTTCTTCTTCTTCTTCTTTTTTTAAAAAAAAAAATCCAAACAGCCTAGTCCATCTCGCGTGAGCAATCTAATAATTGAAATGTCTACCGAGTTGTTAACATGAATCAACCCTGCGGCATTTTCTCAGACTGGATGTTATCACCGCATATAGCTCAAGGCTACGTGTGGTTAGAAAAGTTTTAAATGCATTAAAAAACAAAAGAATATAAAGGAAAAAAACAAGACTAAATGCGGTTAGAAATAGCAAAAGTCAAAAGTTAGAAATAGTAAGGTTGGGCGCTAAATAAGTTCAAGCACATATATTTTAATAACAAAAGTATATTACAATAAAAATAATTACAATGTCATCTTTCTAGGCCTTATTTTTTGGAATTCCATTATAATTGTCTTATTATCAATACTATCAAATACATCATTTTCAATATAAGGCATTAAACAGATGACGAAAGTTTGATTCAGAGAAGCTAGCTATTTGATTCGTGAAAGGGAAGAAGAAGTTTGATTCCGTGATGCGAAAGGATTCTATAGTATTTAAGATTTAACCCAAAATTAAAAACATAAATAAATTAAACCACATCTTTTAAGCGGGGCACTTGCCCCCAAATTATGTACCTACATCCACCCCTGGTCCCAAAGAAACCAAACTCACCTCATTTATTAATGTCCTTGTTTTGTTAGATATATGTTTCCATATTATTGTAGGAAACTGATCAGAAACGCGGAAGCGTATCGTACCACGCGATGTAGGAAAAGATGAAACCTTTCATCGTTTTGCTTACCTGGATATTGAAGAGTTATCGAAAGATTCTCCACGAACAATCCTTGTCTACGAATAGTCCTCGTATACGAACAAGTCCTCGTGCGATCTATGATTGATCTTCCGGACTATCTCTCGAGGGGGATGAGATGGTTGTGTGGGCAACCGTTCAAATGATGAAAGTCTCGCCTCTAGGTTTTTGTTTCGATGAGAGCCTCCTAACTATTTGTGCGCCGTATCTTTTCAAGCGGCGAAAGTTAGTTTATATGCTACTACACCCAAGACCTAACCCTAATTGACATGGGCCTTAGAGTTCTTGGGCTGTAGTCTCAATTAAGCCTCATTGGGCTTAAGTGACCAAAGAGCACATTAACCCAACAATCTCCCACTTGCTCTTTAAGATACCAACTTGAGGTCGTAAACCCAAGACCATGTAGCCCATAAGCCATCATCATCTGATAATATACCCCACCCCTTGTCTCAAGCTAGCCTGGGGACCTACCATTTGTCATTCATCAAGGCTCATGATAATCTACAGAAGATTATCTAGTTCGGTGCTACTCCACTAAAAGCCCGAATGTGATATCCAAGAACAATGATACTTATAACAAGAATATGCACTGCCCCTTTATAGAATGTCTATAATTTGATTGACTAGTTTTCTGTAACCCAATCAATTATTTATTCCCTTGACTTTGATAGTTTCTCTAATGGATTACATGCACTGGCCAGTGTCTTCAATATCCAGGTACCGAAACATATCAAGGGGACATTTCCTATAAATTCCATGTTGTTTATCTCATAAACATCGATAACCAAATAGTCTCAATCCCAAAATACCGAGTTGTTCGCCGTCATATAGATCAAACCTCACCGTTGGTAAATCAAAGAATGAAAACTATTCGACTACTGTTTAAAATAAACTCGGGATTAAGAGCAACTACATAACTATAGTTATCGGAGATTTGATTCCTTATGACGGAAAGAACAACCTTAATCAAATCTCTCCTTGATCCATTCAATGTGAGCATTAACTCACACCAATGTTTTATAATGATTCGGACAAAACCATTTCATAAAACATTGCAGCCTAAATAAAGTGCCCAACTTAATTTAATAGTCATGAACCATTTCATCAATTGTGAGAACCTATGACCATGTCCTCTATGAACGTATTCATATGATCATATACTCCACAATTGATCCGGACCTTAGAGTTTGTAAATAGTGTGTAAAAAAAAATACTCCATTTATTAACATTCAGAAAAGAAATGCAATGTCATAATGTCATGCTCAAAAGCACAAAATAACAAAGTGAAATAACAACCGCCTAAAGCTACTGACAAATCTGGAATCCTCCTAAGACCCATAGATGAAACATGCCTCTCGAACACACGCTCGAGGCAAACTCTTAGTAAAAGGGTCACGAGATTCTCGTCGATGCTATCTTTGCTACCACTTTGTATCTCCTCTTTTAATTATTTCTCGGATCAAGTGGTATTTCCTCTCTATGTGCTTGTCTCTTATGACACCTTGGTTCCTTGGACTGCGCTACCGCCCCTTTTGTTGTCACAAAGAGTGTGATAGGACAATTTACACACCGGTATCACCCGAAGATTCGTTAGGAACTTCTTTAACCATGCAGCTTCCTTTGCGGCCTCGGAAAGCGGCCTACATACTCGGCCTACGTGGCGAGTCGCCACACATGTTTGTTTTACACTTCTCCAACAAATGGCACCGCCATTAAGGGTGTACACATATCCCGAGGTGGATTTTCTTGAGTCAATATCTCCTTGGAAATCCGAGTCCGTATAACCAATGGTTTCAAGACTCCCACTTGAGTAGACCAACATATAATCTCTCGTTCTCCGTAGGTACTTGAGTATATGTTTAACCGCTACCCAAGTGTTGCTCTTCGTGGTTCGATTGGTACCGGCTTACTACTCCCAAGTGCATAGCGTATATCCGGTCGGGTACATAGCATAGCATACATGAGACTACCTACCGCTGAAGCATAAGGTATCCTACTCATGCGTTCTCTCTCGCTCAGGAGTTTGAGGAGATTGCTTCTCGAGAGATGAATCCCATGCCGAAGGGTATAATTCCCCTCTTTGAATTCTCCATGCTAAACCCGGCAAGTATTTTGTCAATGTATTGAGCCCGGGATAATGCCAAAATCCTGTTCTTCCGGTCTCGCAAGAGTTTAATACCAAGAACATAATTGGCTTCCCCAGGTCCTTCATATCAAAATGTTTGCTCACCAGGTTTTTATGCCCAACAATACCTGTATCATTTCCGATAAGGAGTATATCATCCACATAAAGTACCGTAAAAGATACCGCATTACCTTGGATCCTTTTATACACACACGGCTCATCGGGGCTTTTCTCAAAGCCATAAGACTCAATGGCTTGATCAAATCTCGATGTTCCATGATCCGGATGCTTGCTTAAGTCCATAAATGGACCTCTCGCAACTTGCATACCATTTCTTCTTACCCTTTGGCTATAAACCCTTTTGGTTCTTTCGCATATAGATTTCCTCTTCCAAATTTCCATTTAGAAAAGCGGTTTTTGACATCCATCCGCCAAGTCTCATAATCAAGATTGGCTGCAACAGCTAAGGCCCTGTTTGTTAGAAAGAATTGGGCCGATGGAAAGGGAAGATAACAACTTTCCAACAAAAAAACGTGTTTGCTTCCCCATCTTCCGTCGAGTATACATCCGACGAGGCCCAAAGTTCCATCAACCATGGAACCTTCATTCCATCCAAAATAGGCGGGAAGGTGAAAATCTTCCGGGAAGGTGAAAATATCGGACAAATAGGCCCTTTGAAAAGATCGTACCCATAAGCACGAGCAAGGCGCGAAATGGACGAAAGGTGTCGGTGAAGAAGCTTGTATCTACAAAGTGGTCGGTTTTCGGCGAAGGAGAAGTTGAACCCGAGCTGCATTTGAGGTCGTATTATTTGGAAATCAATTTTTAAATGTGAGATCTATATGGGTCTGAGCTATTCGTTATAGTGTTGCGAGCTTTGGTGTGGGGGGAGGCTTTCGAAATGTTCGTCGCCCGTTGCTTCGAGGTTGGGGGGCTGGGCTTTTGGTGGCCCTGTTGCTTCCAGCTTGGGCGGGTGAGCTTTTCGTCGCCCTATTGCTTCGAGCTTGGGGAGGGGGGACACACACACAGTGGAATGCATTTTGAAGCAATATCCGCATACGTACACGGTGTACTTGCTAGGAAATATGTTGTTTGTTTCGTACAATGTGTTGTTGTTTTGTTAATGATCCCTTTTATGAATGATGTGAAGTGTGTTTATATATTAAAGTTGATTGTGTGGTGATGGTATGTTTCTTTGAAAAGGAAAAATGGGTTTTGTTAACTCGTTAAAGGTGAATTGAAAACAAGAAAATAGAAAAAGTTTGAACTTCCAATTTACGTTCGAACCGTACACCCGGTTCGAACATCGACATGTGTCGTTCATTCGGTGAGTGAGATGTTGGGTGGTAAGTAGTGGTGTAAATTGAGCCCATGGCATGAAAGATAGGAATGTATAATGTTAAATTGTGGTAGTTTGTAAAGAGGAGAGGCAGATTATGATAAAAAAGATATTGGTGTGGTGAACAATTGTGTAGGTATGGAGCCACGTTTACGTGAAATGATCGGAATGTTGGCTGGTTG
Organism: Acacia acuminata; assembly: GCA_019022655.1. Lineage (NCBI taxonomy): Eukaryota > Viridiplantae > Streptophyta > Magnoliopsida > Fabales > Fabaceae > Acacia > Acacia acuminata. The sequence goes on from JAFJYI010000023.1 coordinate 1,630,648, forward strand.
CATAACTTTGCTAATAGCAAAGTGAAGACCTTGGTTGTGACGATGATAGTCGTTGTGGGAGCAGGTAGACCAAGGCACTTACCGGATAGGACGTTTAGATTAGATTTTCATGCCAAGAGAGCGAATTTAAGAGCGATGATATATAGTAGTGACACCACTTGCTTCAACCAAATTAGGATGTACCGTGCAACGTTTGATAAATTGTGTCACATGTTAGACACAATCGGCGGATTGAGAGCAACTAAACATATGCTAGTTGATGAGCAAGTGGCTATGTTCCTTCACATATTGGCCCATCATGTGAAGAACAGAGTCATACAGTTTGAGTTTGGAAGGTCAGGAGAAACCATTAGTAGATACTTCAAACTAGTGCTCAATGCTACCATCAGACTTCAATCATTGCTTTTGAAGAAACCAGAGCCAATTCTAGAGGACTCAAATGATAATCGTTGGAAGTGGTTCAAGGTATGTACATTATGGTATTGTCTGAGTAATTTAATAGAGTATTGACACTATGGTTTGACCTTAACGGTGATAATGTTTTTGTCATTTCAGGGGTGCCTTGGTGCATTGGATGGTACGCACATACGTGTTCAAGTCCTCGCACAACACAAGGGGAGGTACCGAAATAGAAAAGGGGAGGTAACAACTAATGTCCTTGGGGTATGTACACCGGATGGGCAATTCATATTTGTTTTGCCCGGGTGGCAAGGGTCAGCTGTGGATGGGAGAGTGTTGAGAGATGCTATAAGGAGACCATTTGGACTAACAGTGCCACTAGGTACGGGTGTGATCGTGCATTACGTTGTTTAAATTAAGTTACACTATTGTTTGTTAACTTGTATATCTTTGTGCGGGGAACTACTACTTGGTTGATGTCGGGTACGAGTAATTGCCGGGGTTTTTGGCTTCTTATAGAGGTCAAAGGTACCACCTTAATGACCGGAGACAAGGACATCAACCCCAAACCGCGCATGAGTGTTTCAACATGCGACATTCGGCGGCACGAAATGTAATAGAAAGGTGCTTTGGCATACTCAAGTTACGGTGGGCAATATTGAGGAGCCCATCTTTTTATCCAAGTGAGGCTGCAAAATAGATACATCGTTGCTTGCTTTGTTTGCTCCATAACCTCATTCGTCGGGAGAATGTTCAAGATCCCCTTGATGAGCAGATTGACACCTTACCGATTGGACCTACAACGATTGACAACCCGCCCTTAGTTCCAATGGAAACTAGTGAAGTGTGGACTAATTACGGGGAACAAGTTGCAAATGAGATGTTTTTTGCCTTTGTGGCACTTGGAGATAATTGATAACAATGTACTCAAGTATTGCTAGGTTTAAGGACAATTTATTCCGTCTCGTTTATGTTAAAAACAACAACCATGTCCTATGTCAATCTGAATTTCAATTAAGTCTATATTTGCTTTTGTTGTTCTTTGAAAATCATGTATACCGCAATATTTTGCCTCAATCGGTGTTTGTTTTAGATGGATCAAGTTGAATAGGGAAGCGGGACGAGGATCAAGATGTGGGACGGTGGAGGATCGGGTATTGGTAGATAGCCTTGTGACTTTGAGATTGGACCAAAAGTGGATGGCGAGATAGTGGGTTCAAGGTGGTTATGCAAATGTGTTGCAAAAGATGATTGAGCGAAGCTTCGGGCCGTGGTATCAAAGCAACTCCACACATCACCTCTAGATCGAAGACCTTAAAGCGTCTATGGCAAGCAAAGATACGACATTGTTTATGGGCCCAATGCTTCAGATTTGGTTGGAACCCGGAGACTAACCTTGTTACCGCGAGATCCGAGGTGTGGGATGAGTATTTGAAGGTATGAGATCCTACCATACTTGTTGAAACTTGTACTTTGATTATGTATTACAAATGACTTCCATATCCAAACTCGACATATTGCTTGTTCAAAGTGCGGTGCTTATCCCAAGGCAAAGGAATTTAGAACCAAACCCTTACCAAACTTTGACTCTCAGTGCATGGTTTGGGCCGGGATGGGCTACCGTGAGGAAGGAGAGTGCCGGGGAATGGAGGAAGAAATTAATCATGAAGATAACGAACTTCCGTAAACACCACCACATGTTGATGAATGTGAGTTGTCGAACGAACCATGAAACTATCACCACTCAAGTCAATCCATCCGATGCAAATGTTGGTCCAAGGAAGAAGCGCAAACTAAACAATGTCAAGTAATCGGCGAGGCATTGCGAGATACAGTCACAAAATTGGAGAACACCATCGTTACTGCGTTTGACAAGCTAGGAAATATGATGGCACCCCAAGAAAGGCAACCTGAACCTCCTGCCCCAGGAGATGACTTGTACATGGAGCTACTGCAACTTGAGGATTTGACTTGGAATGAAAGAAACCTTGCACATATGAAGATTGTAACTTCGATAAAATGGTGACTTCATTTCTAAAGGTACCGCGAGTTTAAGCCATCATGGATCCGCACCTTGCTTTCTCAGTGAAGATGCATTATCAGGATTACATAGCTGTGTAGTTTAATAGTGCGGAGTACATAGCTGGTCTTTTTGTGTTTGATGTACATGTATTGGCCAGTGGTAATTCAGATGTGTCACTTTGTTTTGGACACTAATCTGTCTTTTGTATATCTTTGCCCGCATGTGCCTTTTGTATATGCCGCTTTGATCGTTTTGTATATATCTTTACGCAGTCCTTTTGTATAGGGCAGGGTTTTTGCATTAGCACAAACTTTGGACCATGTTCAAATAGGTTAAGGAAAAATTGGACATGGCCTAAATTTTGTGTGGCGCAGCCTGTTGTCAAATTATAAGTTGTAAGTGTATTATGATGCAGGCCATCTATTAATTGGCTCGTGCATGGGATGTACTCACTTATCTTGAATGCGAGAAAATGGATACTTTTTTATCTCTGTTGACCATTGTATGTTCTTGTTTCGCCCTTGTCCATTTTAGAATCGCGCTTCTTGTAACAAATGCATATCGGCAGTTTCCATTTCCGCACTCGCTTCTTGTAACAAATGCATATCGCCAGTTTCCATTTCTTCGTACTCGCTTCTTGTAACAAATGCATATCAAGCATTTTCAATTAATGTACGTTCGAACGCCCTTTGAAGTTTGAACCTAATATTGTTCAACATTGTGAAATTTTTGTTAGTTCGAACTTCATATTTACGTTCGAACCTATTGTATCTTTTGATTGGTTGTGCAAAATATGGGATCAGTATGTTTAATGACCCGAAGCCACATCGGAGTTATGAAGGGAAACATGTTACCAAAATTTTAATTAAAAAAACGTCGGAAAAGGTCTTGATTGATCGACGTGGGTCTTTTTCCATTTTCATTAATGCAATGGCGGTTTATACCCACGTCCACTACTTTTTGGAGCAGATTCGAACGTCGGTCCCAAAACGACGCCGCCCATTACTCGTTCTAAACCGTCACACCTCTACCATCTGTTCACCGCGTCTTCCCAAGGCAAACCAAACCCCTTTCACATTGTGTTTCCACCTTTCTCAACCGCGACCTTTCAGCATTCGTGACCTTCAAACCCACACCCAAGTACGTTACACACGTCGTCTTCCCATTGTTCCTCTATTCGCCATTTGAACCAGCTTGGAACGGGAAACCAAGGAAAAGTGATAACCGGTTGAACGAGTTGCGAATTACAATGGAAGACGTTGTAGCTTATAGGAAGCACAGGGCAACACTACGGAGGTGCGGTCGAGTTGGGTCGTCGACGGAGACGAGGAAAGACACAACAGCGTATGACGAGTTTGCAGAAGCAGCAAAGTGGAAGAGAGAACTTGATGCTAAAGAAGCGAGGAAGAAGAAATGGGCTGTTACGAAGAATACCCACACTCCGGCGTCTAGGAAGAGGAAGGCCCCTACAGGTGATGATCGTGACTCCGTCTCTGACACTACTCAAAAGGGGAAAAACGAAAGGGAGATACTACCAAACAGAGCAAGGGGAAAATGGTTGACATTGCCGATTCCGGTGGGGATGAGAAAGAGTGGCAACACACAACCGATGATGAAGATTCTTCCGCCGCCACCAACGAGGATGACGACGACAATGAGCATGTTGATGAGGTCGGGTCCAAGTTGTATAGGAAGTTGAAAGTGCAACGAGGGCCAATATCATCCCCGACTCTAAGGCCGACTTCAATCGGCCCAACTTGAGGACTATGACATGAGGTTAGTAGGTAGAAGTCCGTGTAAAATGAGTATGATTAGGATGGACTCATTTGATACCGATTATCCCTTTGGACTAGACGCATTGCTTAGACCATTTAGGGGACTCCCGGAGTTGGGTTTGCCTTATAGTGACTCGGTTGTGAAGGTGTTTTATTCTAACCTCGGATTATCTAGAACGGAAGTGTGTCCACACGTGTTAGGGGCCAAACAATTGAATTGAGTGACAAGAAAATCCTTAATTGGTTAGGGGTTAAGGTTCCACAGTCCACAACTACAAAGTTCAACAGTGTAGAGGAAATGGATAAGATATTGCTAGAGGGAGGGACAACCGAAGGTGCTTCTTCTCTGACCAGACCGAAGCAGTTGAGCTATAAGTATAGGGTGCTACATTATTTGTACAGCAGGAACTTCGTAAACAAGGGCAAGCACTACACAAGCATGAGCCTTGAGGACAAAGAAATCCTTTCCGCATGATCAAGAGGAAGCCATTTCAGATGGGGAAGAGGATCGTTGACACAATCTTTGAAGGCTCGCTACTTTTGGGGTGAAAAATTCTGACCGCCATTCCCTTCACTTGTTTCCCTCATATTACAAAAGCACAAGGTTTGGTATCTTCATGAAGGTGAGGCCCCCATTTGGACTCAGGAATTTGATGATGAGGCTCTACATAGAATGCAAATCCCTCTTGTTTCCAAGCAGTCATCCTATAGATCACCCAATGAGCCCCATCAAGGAAGGAAAGGGAAGGCAAAGGAGCTGCACCTACAAACCTGGTCCAAGTAGAAAAAACCAAAACTTTGAGGGAGGCGTTGCAGAAGTGGCAGCCATGTTTGCCAAAATAGTTGATGAAAAAATTGGGTTGATGAAGGATCACATATAGTCAACCCTGAATGAGATGGAGTCACGCATGGCATCAATGGCATTTGACTTGAAGGACGTTCGCGATTTCATATATCTGTATGGCACTGACTGGAAGGACTTTGCTGAATTCAGGGCAAAAAAACATGACATGGCTGGTCCTTCATCCAGCGAGGGAATGAGCATAAGTCCACTTCACAGACACGCCATTGGACTCCCAATCCGAGGATGGTGACAAAGGAAGTGAAGAAGGTGATAGCATCGGTGAAGAAGAAGGAGAGAAGCAAGGGGATGGTGAGAGTGATTCGAGGCGGACGATGATGGCGGCACGGAAGAAGAAGAAGAGGATGAACATGAAGACGAAGAGAATGAAAGGGATGATAACCATGATTCGAGGCCAAGGATGATGGCGGCGAGAGATGAAGAACAATAGAATGAAGGGGATCGACATTGATCCGAGGCGAGGATGAAGGCAAAGCGAGAGATGAAGAACAAGAGAAGGAAGGGGATGATGAGATTGATTCGAGGCCGAGGATGATGGCAGAGAGATGAGGAACAAGAGAAGGAAGGGGATGATGAGATTGATTCGAGGCCGAGAATGATGGGAGGCAGCGATGAAGAAGGTGACAAGGAAGGGGATGATGAACATGAGGGTGGGCATGCAAGCATCACGGATGAACAGTGAGAGAATGAAGGGGTGATGAGCATGAGGGTGAGCATGCAAGCATCACAGATGAACAGGAAGAGAAGGAAGCGGGTCATGACCATGAGGGTGAGCATGCAAGCATTAGAGATGAACAGGAAGAGAAGGAAGCGGGTCATGACCATGAGGGTGAGCCTACAAGCATCAAAGATGAAGAAGAAGAGAAAGAAGCGGTGATGACCATGAGGGTGTCCTTGCGGCGACGAGAGATGAAGAGGTTGAGAAGGAAGGGGCTGATCATTCTAGCCATGGGGTTGGAGACACCGCAGGTGATGATGAAGAGAAAGGTGTCCATTTCTCTGGAGCCACCCCACCTGATGGAGAAGTGGGTGAAGGTGAGGATTTGGACCCAATCACCACAGGATCGGCAATTGTCCCGCTACCTGAACCAGTTAGCCCTCCTCCTGCCCCTTCCAAAGAACATAACAAAGAAGCCTGTTCCTTTGAGGTTCATTCCCGCTTCGGCCTTCGAGGCCCGTCCTTGCGAGCAGAATTTGCCCAATATCTTCGCACAAGAACCACCAATTCGTCCTCAAAGTACGCAGCCTGCTACTCCAATGTTCATCCCAGTGAACCTCCCTGGTTCGCAGACATCATCTCCTAGGCGCACCGCTCCAAAGAGGTCCCCATCAAAGAAGAAAAAGAACTAGGGGAGAAATTGTGTGTATTGTCTCGTTTAGAGTTACATGTAATGCTCCGACAAGTATTGACTAGTTTTTTGTTGTTATGACCGCCGATTCACATTCCGAGATGGTTTACTTGTTGTTCGTTGGAGTTTGAACTTTCTTGTTTGGTTCGAACTTACACTTTTGTATTCTGAACTAATGTTTAATGGTTGAATGATGTTTAATCTATTGTAATGTGTATTATAATTTTGTGTAGTTCATGAATGTCATAATTCCTCTGCATAACATGTCGATTTTATGCAGCTAATTTTAGGGTGCCTGATGCACCTTGTCATAAACTTTACATTTATATTTGTTATGCTGTGATGTAGTTCGAACTTGATTTTTTGGTTCGAACTTATTTTTTGGTTCGAACGTCCCCTGCTTTTTTCCCTGCCATCTGACCACTGATGAATGATGGTTAGTATATGTTACTGACCATGCAATTTTTGGGTGGCTCATGCACCCTTTGAAAAACTTCACAATTATTTGTCATACAAAGCATTTGAGAAGGCCAATGATGGTCGGTTCACATGCTATCATTTATGTCCATTTATCCGACACGCCTCATGTTGTTGTCATGTCCAAGGTTAAATTTTACTTGTATGCAGCATTTGAGAAGGCCAATTTTATTCATTTATTTTCATTTTGTGCCTTGGCATTAAGCTTCTGTGTTGTGTTGGTTCAAGACTGTGGTTACTAGTGCATTTTACAAGTCCAATAGCAAAAGTTTTTTTTTCCTGCTTTCCTACTTATGCAAAGCATTTCATAATGTTGGGTGCTTTATTTTTAATTCTTCTACCACACATTGCACCGGGTGAAGATTATTTTTATAAATTTGAAGCTATCTGTCAAAATGTTGGTTGTTCTATGCTTCACATATGGTTCACTTCAACGCCCATTTGACAAAGAACCAATGTCCCTATTTTGCACATTGTATACCTGTTAATGTCTCCTTCTTCATCCTCACAAGTGCAATTTTTCATACTTCCTCTCGTCCTTTTCGATTGATCTAACATTCGTTATTGTTATGTCCCTGTTTGATTTTGATGATTAATTATAGTCAAATGAAGGAATGCCATATTTTCCTAAACTATTTTCGCACTTGCCTCTGTTTCACCAACCCAACAATCCCCTTTTCATTCAAAGCGACTTCACACCGTTCGTGGGTTCAAGCACTCATTTTTTCCAATCAACCTTCGTTAAATATAGCATTACCAGGGTTCAATGTTCATCATCGCTAATCTAACTCGCTTCTCTTCCCATACTCGTTTCCGCACTCGTTAAATATTGCTTCGTGCTTCCATGACCTTATTCCTTCCATCTACGTCGTCCTTGTCACCACCGGGAGACACTCGTCGTCGGAATTTCATACCCCATCACCATCTACTTTAATTTACCGTTGCAATTTCCTTCTAGGGTTCGTTCCTCTCTTCGTTCATGTCGCGCAACAAACCCTTCCGCCGTTATTACCTTTTTTTTTTATGTTTTTTATTTAAGGGCAATTTGGGAATTTCACCTATTCTTCCCACTTATACAACCCCAATTCTTCATACCAAACATTTCATCTTCCCTCAACTAACTTCCATTCCCTTGTATACCAAACAGACTCACATTTTTAAAGTTCCCTCCTAATCTTCCTTTCCTTTCCTTTCCTTTCCTTTCCATTCCTTTCCTTTCCTTCCTCAAATCTTCCGTGTAACAAACGGGGCCTAAGAGAATCCGGATAGACTTGAGCATGGCAACCGACGAAAAGGTTTCATCATAATCCACTCCTTCTCTTTGGGAGTACCCTTTCGCCACCAATCTAGCTTTGAAGGTTTCAACCTTCTCGTCCGATCCTCTCTTTCTCTTGTAAATCCACTTACACCCAATGGGTCTTACCCCTTTAGGTGCATCTACAAGAGACCAAACTGAGTTGGAATACATAGAATCCATTTCACGATTCATAGCCTCGAGCCATTCCCGAGCATCAACATCTTCTAGTGCTTCGTCATAACTCGTGGGATCACCATCTTCTCGCGATGATGTCATCCCGATTTGACTCACCCAACAAGAGATATCTTGCGGGTTTATGAATCAATCTCCCACTACGACTTTGTCACACTTGATGTCGTGTATCTACAGGGGGTCCACATTTTGTGGGTTGACAATTTCTAGATGAGGACCTCATTAAGTGGATCAACCAATTCATGATTTTGTTCTTCATTTAGTTCAACATCATGCTGAACTTCTGGGTTCGTCTCGGTTCCCGTGTATGTTCGGATACATTTTCCCTTCTTTGAACAACCACAGAACAAAAGTTGGAACCCCTGAGGTTGTGGTGAAACTTGATCCGAGACTAGCTCATCAAGAATAACCTTACTTCTTGGCTTATAGTTTGTCATATAGTCCTCCTCTAAGAAAGTCGTGTGAGTGCTCACTATGACCTTCTTTTCTCTTGGACTATAAAACAACCAACCTCTCGGTTCCTTTAGGATAGCTTACAAACATGCATACTTCAAAGACGCGAGTCCATCTTGTCCGGTTTTGTTTCAAGACATGTGCCGGAGCACCCCAAATCCGAATATGATTCATGGTGGGCTTACCCCCTTTCCATAATTCAATTGGTGTCGTTGAAATCGACTTGGACGGAGCTAAGTTCAATAGATACATAGCTGTTTCTAAGGCATATCCCCAGAATGAATCAGAAAGTGATGAATAAGTGAGCATAGATTTTGTCATTTCTAAAAGGGTTCTATTTCTCCTTTCAAAGAACTCCATTCCGCCGGGGTGTCCCCGGAGAAGATAATTGTGAAACTATCCCCTCTTTGGTCGTAAGACCTGAACTCTCCAGATAGGTATTCACCCCTCGATCGATCGAAGAGTCTTAATTTGAACACCTAGATGCTTTTCTCCTCAGCCTTGAACTCTTGAAATTTTCCAAAAGCTTTAGACTTGTGACGCATCAGTACACATGTCCAAATCTAGAGTAATCATCAAGTAAATGTGATGAAATGCGATACCCGCCCGGTTTGGACATTTATTGGTCCACATACATCGTATGTACCAATTCCAGTGAAGTGTGGCACGTTTTCCCTTGGCCTTGAAAGATCTCTTGGTCATTTTACCCTCTAAACAGGATTCACACACCGGTATCGGTTCAAAGTTCGGGGATTTTAAAATCCCACTTTTGACCAAACCTTGGATCGTTAGAGTTAATATGACCCAATCTCAAATGCCAAAGATAAGTTTCATTGGAAACTTTTCTTTTCTTTGACGAATTGATATGCTCAACATTTTTTAATTCAACATGATTAACTTCACAGGAATAGGACTAAGGAAATAAAGACCATTAAACTTTACACCGTAACAAATAAAAGAAGATGAACTTCTTATTGAAACCGAGGAATCAAACCGAACCGTCAAACCATGTTTATCTAAACAACTAACGTAAATTAAATTCCTCTTAAAACGGAATAAATAAACAGTCTTCTAAAACCAAAGTTCTATAATTATTAAAAGATAAAACAACTTGTCCCACCGCTAGTGCGACATAAGCGCCCTGTTCCAAGCTTCAAATCTCGTTGTCCTTTACTCACCGGCAAGCTATGTTTGAACCACTCGCAAAGAGTAACAAACATGGTTAGTGGCTCCCGAATCAACGATCCATCCGTCATCGTGATTCTCCACTAAACAAGCCTCAATCACATTTAAATTACCCATACCTGGTTTATTCATTTGTGGGCAATCTTTCTTCCGATGCCCCTTTTGTCCGCACTTGAAGCACTTGCCTTTTGGCGCTTCATTGCATTTGTTTTGGCAAGCGGAGTACTTGATTTCTTCTTTTTCTTGTTCTTGTTCTTTCCCTTGGGTTTCCCCTTAGGTTTCACATAACTTTCACTAACAAACAATGCAGTTCCTTGCTTGACTAGAGTCTACTCAGTACTCTCAAGCTCGTGCATTAGTTGAGTGAGGTCAAGATTCATTTTGTTCATATTATAATTCATCTTGAATTGGTTGAAGTATTCAGGTAGTGATTGTAAGAGAAGGTCAACTTTTACTTCTTATTCAAACTTGATACCATGGTCATCAGCCTTCTTGAAGTTTGCTATCATTATTAGACAATGATCCCGCACACTTCCTCCGAGACATGATTTGTCTTGGTGTCGAACTCACGCATTTTGCCTAGCGTAACTGCTAGGTGTAGCAAACATGGCATCAAGAGTCGGAGCATTGTTGCTCCACTCGAATTATGTTCATTTGCTCTTGAAGGTGACCGGCGAGATCGGCCAAAATGTAGCAGCGAACCGACACATTCGTCTTCTCCCATCTATCCTTCTCCCGCCGAAAACGAGTCCGAATTGCATCGGATGCATCCCGCAGCATGCAAAATACGGCATAGGGCTAGTGAGAACAAAGTTGAGCTTTTCATATTGAAGAACAATATCTAAATTGGTTCTCCATTGTTTGTAATTTGTACCATCCATAGGTTTTTGGCTCAAGATTGTAGCTAAAGGATTGAATGAAGACATTTTTCCGAAAATAAGGAAAAACACACTAATTTCAAACTTTAAAATTAACAACAAACAGAAATATTGCTAGTAGATTCTAATAACTACTATTCGTTCATTGTTTAACAATCCATTAGTTATTTTACAAGACTTACGATGGGTAAGATTCTTGTAAAACTAATATTGTTAATTTGGGCCTTCGTTCCATTGCGAGCCTCGATGGGAGGGTTAACAATTTTACCAAAGTTGAATGTATTTAACCATTGTTTACTTTCAAAATTATCTTTAGTATCCAAATGTTGCCACGATGGGCCGTACAAAACTTTACTAAAATTTTGAAAATATTAGGGTTTAATCTAGCGAAATCCGATCATCCTTATCCGATGGGGCTTCGCGACAACCATTTCACTAATAAACCCACAATGGGGCCCGTAGGTTTTAAAATTAAAAGCTTAATTTAAAACCTTCACCCATTCAATATTTTAAGTTTAGAATTTTTAATTTCCAAGAATTTGTACATTTTAGAGTATTACGTGAGATCAACATCTTAATTGAAATCATTAGTTACTTTAAAATCCAGTCATGATTGCGAGAATGAGCTTCACATGATCATTTTAAATAACCCACAAGATATTCTCAAAAATACAATTCTCTTGGGAAATTTGTTAGATTATTTATCTGGATAACCCAAATAATCTCTCATAATAACTATCACACTAGTCGATTGAAAAACATAATAGTTATCATGCATTTATGACATGTGATTATGCAACAATATGGCATCTTCCTATTCTATATGGCATGTTATTTCAAACATCACGTTAATCGTACATATAATTCATATAATCCAATAAAAGCATTAAATTAATTAAGCAAATAACTTTAATCCATGGTTTTCCTAAAAAAAATTTAAAAAATTTTACAACTTTGGAATTTCTCTTTTGTCCCGCCCATAGGATTTATCTGAAGCCCCTTCAGGGTATCTATGAGCCCAAAAGCCCAAAAGCCCAATCCTTGGCTAAAAGCTCTAGGACACAAAAGAGGAACCCTAGCCTTCGCCTCGCGCCACGCAAGCGGCCGAAGTCATCTCAAAGCCACGAAACTCCGGGGAAGCACCGGCACGGAGACGATCAAACGGCCGCCGGAACCACCCCAAAAGGGTGGCCCACGCGCCCTCACGCGCCGGCCGTTTGCCGGCGCACAGTGACGGCCACGCGCAGCCACTTGTGGCGGCGCGTGGATTGTCTTTTGGCGATGTTCCGACCGTCACGTTGTTTGTCTTTCCGTCCTCTTTCCATCCATATATGGTTTGTCCAAATCCGATATCCGAAGTCCACGAAAAGTGTCGTACAATGTTGTTTGCTCATATTCTTCGCATTTCTTGATCTCCAACTTTTACAGGAATTTGAAAAATAGATAGAAATTCGAAAAGAAATCATAAAACAGCAAGGAGGAAACCTAATCATATGGGATTAGCCTCCTTGTTACAAATCAAGAATTACCCGAGAGAATCTAACCATGGATTAAAGTATTCATATGATTTATAAACGATAACTACTATGAAACGAATAACAAATATAGAAACAGATGCCATCTTTTCAAAAATAATTTTCGAAAATAATCACATGAAATTTCAAAACTCGGTTCTTTTCCTCATCGCTATTGGCTCTGATGCCAATTGTAGGAAACTGATCAGAAACGCGGAAGCGTATCGTACCACACGATGTAGGAAAAGATGAAACCTTTCATCGTTTTGCTTACCCGGATATTGAAGAGTTATCTCGAAAGATTCTCCACGAACAATCCTTGTCTACGAATAGTCCTCGTATACGAACGGTCCTCGTGCGATCTATGATTGATCTTTCGGACTATCTCTCGAGGGGGATGAGATGGTTGTGTGGGCAACCGTTCGATGATGAACGTCTGCCTCTAGGTTTTTGTTTCTGATGAGAGCCTCCTAACTATTTGTGTGGCCGTATCTTTTCAAGCGACTGAAAGTTAGTTTATATGCTACTACACCCAAGACCTAACCCTAATCCACATGGGCCTTAGAGTTCTTGGGTCGTAGTCTCATTAAGCCTTATTGGGCTTAAGTGACCAAAGAGCACATTAACCCAACAATATCTAGATATATTTCATAATTATTACTTTATCATATGAGGATATTCTAGTTATTACTAGATTATTGTTTTGATTAAGATTAAATACTGTTTTGGATAAAATATCTCCTGATTGTAACCCGCACGTGATTTGAATAGATATTTAGTTCAATGTTATTTGCTTGACCGGTACGATATTACAATCTTTGATGAGAAGTTATAAACAACGTAAGTCGGGTTTAGAGTGAATATGTAAATGTTCCATGAGGGTTCTCTGACGAGTGACGACTATTTTCCCAGACCGTGATTGTGCCTAGTCTTTCCATTTGAAAAGACCATGATCCTTCTAGCACGCGTTGGTTCCATTCTTGTCGAAAATGTGTTTCAATTTAGAGAAGTCGTCTCTCATTCAAGGACATAATGGAGCAACTAGGTAATCAAGGCCTCGTTATGGTTGACATGAGTAGGCATTGTTCGATCTTGGAATGGAAATATATAAGAAGATTGCCTATCACCACGTAAGTGTGTGTTGGGTGGGTTTCTTCAACATTTTCTTCTTGTCCATTTCTATATGAATCAAAATTCTAACAACCTTGGGAAAAAAGCCAATCCCTCTCACAATGGAAGGAGAGGAGTGGTCGGCGTTTTCGTTAGTTAACAAGTGGGGATCACTGAAGCATCAATTACATGCTGCTCGTTTTTTGGGCCTAGTGGACCCAAAGATTTTAACTTGTTATGCTCTACCAGTTGTTAATATAAATATATTTAGAGGGCTGATCTTAATCCTAAATATGTACATAGTTTTTATATTTATCAATCTTTTTATAATTTATTTTGTATTGATCTCCCTCAACATTAATCAAGAATAAGAGGGAATAAGGGAATTAAAAAAGATAATTATGGTGCTTTAGAAAATACATATCATAGTAACTAACTCAACAAATTTCCTCAATTTAACCAAATGAGGTTACTATGTCTTAATGACGAGATGAGTATTGTGTTTTTTACACGGATTTTTCTTGTGTGAGCATTTCTTTATTTTTTTCCCCGGCTTGTTTGAATTAAAATATTAATTTGTGATAATAACAAAAAATGTTTTAAAATATGTGTATATATGAAGGTTGTTTAAATTTTTATTTAATAGATATAATGACGATTTAATAACAAATAGCCTAAGTTGATGGCCAGAAAACATATACTATCAGCTATTTTTACATTAGGGGAATTTGTCAAACCACATGAAAAATGGCTTAACCAAGTCATTAAGCATGAAGAGCTAAATTAAAATTTAGAGCAAATGAACGAAGAACTAAAGTGGATGCTCACTCATGAATTTATACTCCCTCCGGTTTTAATTATAAGACAATATTTGAGAGTTGGTTTTGGTCCTAATTATAGGATAACATTCTAATTTTTGTCAATTTCTTCTTAAAGTACCCCTATTTTATTCTCTCAAGTGTGTTTGGTTTTTAGTGAGTATATGTGTGTGAGTGCGTAGACTCTTCCATGAAACTTTTAAATATGTGTGTGTGTGTGTCTATGTATGTATCTACACACAAATATATATAGACACACATATATATGTGCGTCTATATATTTTATTGAACTATGCATTTCTTTTTCCTTTGTGTTGCTTGCTGCCTGGATGAGTTTTGATGTTCATGGCTTTAGCATGGTTTGCTTTAAATTTTGTATTTTACATTGACAATATATGTGTGTGTATACATATATGTATATGTGTGTGTCTGTCAATATATATGTACATATATATGTGTGTGCGTGGGTATACACACACACATACATACACATATATATGTATATATAGCAAGACCATTATTTTAATTAGATAGTATGTAGAAAGGAAAATTCTAGATTGGAAAGGTATGTGGCAAAAGCTAGTGATTCACTTTTACTTTGTTATTTTAAATTTGTATAAGGGCATTTTAGGAAAATGAGTAAAATTAACTAATTTAACTTCTTTCCTTAATCTTCTCAAAATTGGTTAAATATGTCCTATAATTAGAACCGGAGGGAGTAGTATTTATCAACTTTAAGTATTCTACCCGAAGGAAAAAAATAAGGTAATAATATATCAAGTAGTTGTGATTACCTTGGATTGAAATAGGGCAAAGTAATGGGCGGGTTGGGCAACCCGAGGTCAAACCCATAGCCCGCCCGTTTAATTTTAAATAGGTATGAGTTAGCCCATACCCGTACCTCAACCCATTCAAACCCATGTAAATGGGCTAGCACATAAATGAGCGGGCTAATCGGGTTTTGGGTAACCCATTTACATTTGAGTTGTTTATTTTTTTAAAAAAAAAATATACATAAGCATTAAGCATCCATCCAAATTTATCATTCCAATTTCTGAAATCTGAATCTTCAAAGTTCCATAATTACAATTCACACAAAACAATATAAATTCAGATAAGTACCGTCATTATATAATCTTGAGAGTTGATGGCTATTATGGTTATGGATTAGAGGTGGTTGAATACTCGAATAGGAGGGAATTCAGGGAATGCTTTAAGTGAAGTTTGGAATGGATGGGTAGTTAATAAAAAAAAATACACTAAATGGGCGGGTATGGACAAATTTACATAGATGTGCTTTCATAGCCCACCCATTTAAATCTTAAATGAGCGGGTTCTAACGCAACCCATTATAAAATCTTTTTAGGTGGGCTCAATATGACCCAGTTACATTGGGTTTTTGGTTTCATGCTCAGCCCTAGATTGAAATATACTTTTAGGCCCCGTTTGTTACATAGAATATTTAAGGAGGGAAATGAATGGAAAGGAAGATTAAGAGGGAACTTTAAAAAGTTGAATTGTTTGGTAGATATGAAAAGTGGGATGGAAGATGATTATTTTAAAAAATTAAAATTAAAATATAAAACTTGAAATTCCTAAAATACCCTTTACATTAGAAAAAAAAAATCCCTCCTTCATCCCACGTCCCCGACGATCGCGAGAAAAAAAAGGTTAGATCCAGGCGAGTTCCTACGCCTGGTGGTCATCCGTTGGCGACGAAGAGAGCCGAAGGTGAGAGGAAGAAGGTGAAGTCGGAGACGGTGAGAAAAGAGGAAGAAGAAAGAGACCTAATGGGAATTTGCTCACAATCTTCCGGAAAGATTTCATCTTCCATCCAATATGTGAGGGAAGATTAAGGAAGGAATCTTCCCATGGATGAAGGAAGATGGTGCCTCACCTGGAAGATGAATCATGTGTAACAAATTAAACACCCAAAACCGACGGAAGATTGGAATCTTCCTTTCCCTTCTCCAATCTTCTTCCTAACAAACATGGCCTTAGCTAAAGAAGAATACTCCTGCTAGATCCTATTTGTCATCAGCTCCTTTCTATGAGTTTTTTAATCCTCCCTTTTATTTAATAATTCTATTGGCGTAGAAATTGTAGAGTAATCATGGTAGGGAGATTGAGAAAACGAGTAAGATGAAGTCAAAATGTATTGCATTCTGGCCGGTTAATTTTTGAAATTTAAAATGAGACAAATTTTCAAAAAATAATTTCTTTTAGGGAAAATGGCATTAAGATTCTAAAGAAGACAAATAATACAAAAAATGTCATAAAAAGTATTAATGATAGTTCATTCACTTGTTAAATGTTGTTTTTTCACTTGTTCTTGATAAATTATGAGGCTTTTATGATATTATTTTCTTTAATTGGAACCTTGTTGTAATTTTCACTTTCTTTTAACTATTTTTATTTTTATTTTTGTGGATTAGTTAAATAATTAGATGTGACTTGGGAATAATGAATAGAGAAAATGATCAAAAAGTACCATTTGAACTTCAAAATCCCGTTGACAATATTAGTAATGAGATTAACATTATATTCCAAACAATTGATAACTTGTTTTGTTAATAAATCACTTATTTAGAATTTTAAAATTCAAATGATATATTTTTTTAAAATTTTCCTAAATAAATATCATTCCCGAAGTAGAAAAACGTGTTTTATGGAAACAAGGAGTATGATACAAAACTGAGCAAAGGCCAATCAAATGACCATCTAGCAAGTTCCTCATTTTGGCAATGGGGCACCACATGTGACATTATTATTATTTTTTTGGTCACCACATGTGACATTGGATGTATAATTTGAAGACGTAATTAAATGTTCAATGCCAATATATCTACAAAGGTGATGGAGAATAAATAGCCGCCGGGGTATCTTTTTCTTTTTTTTGGGTATCACATGTGACATTGGATGTATAATTTGAAGACATAATTAAATGTTCAATGCCAATATATCTACAAAGGTGATGGAGAATAAATAGCCGCCGACACATGGGTTTACATTCTATGCTCATCTAAAAGATAAGTATGTACGGCTCATCCCTCTAATTTTGGCGTGGGGACTATTTTTAAATTTTTTAAATTTTATTTAATTTATATTAAATTATATGCTACATCTTAAAATATTTTTTGCACTCAGTATCTCAAATTAATTAATTTCTAATCCTGTATTCAGAAATATTTTTCCTATAACACTAGTATTCTAAAATATTTTTCTTGTAGCACTTAATATTTCTTCAATACTCAATATCTTAAGTTAATTAAATTTTAGTGTATGGATTATTATTTTTTCCATAAAATGAAAAAAAAAAAATTGTGGATGAACACTATGAGGATGAAATGTGGATTCAGGGGGCATAGGCAAGGAGTACGGGAAGGTTGAGAGGGATTCGTATGCACAGGGATGACACAAGGTTCTATAATTAATTCGGGGTTCTGGTTGTATCACTTAAATCTCGTATCCTTATGTTAAGGTTAGTAATTTAGTATGGACTTGGGAGTGGAAAGCCAAGAGGCCGAAGGAAAAGTTGAATGAAGAGAGAGGAAGATGATATAATAGTTGTGGTTAAGGAAAGGGATGAGATGAAGCTGAATTCCAGCCAAAAAGAAGCTGGCCAGTGAATAATGAGCGCACCATTGGAGATTATCAGATGACGCGCAACAAGTGCTAGCAAGACCTACTACTATTTGCAGTTATTTAGTTTATAATTTACTATAGACTATATCTTATATTAAGTACAATAAATAGTATCTAACTTTTTATTGTGGCAAGCAACACTTTTTTTTTTGAAATTTACTCTGGACCCTTGGATCAAGATCAAAGGTGGGGAGAGATGGACAGAAACTGATGAGGAGAGTATCCTGCCCCCGGAGCACTGGATGGTAGTGTCACCCCACAATCAAAGGAAACGCGTGCGTGTAGATGGTCGCTACCCGTCATTAGTTTTGAACCAGACCAAATAAAACCAGCACCATAAATATCATTCCAACAACTTGGTTGCTATACCCATTCTCCGCACCGAGCAGACTCCACTCAGAGAAGAGAAGCAAGTAGGCCATGGCTTTCTCCATGAGAATACTTCTCTCTCTCACCTCTTTCCTTGCCCTACACTCTCTCCACCTCCGATCAGTATCCTCCGCTTCAGCCACCCCTTCTTCTCCGATCACCACGACCGACCACCCACTCGACCCTCTCACCAAAGACGAGATTACACTGATCAGAACCATCGTGCTCAAAAGATACCCCACCAACACCGGCTTCCACTATGTCGGCCTCGACGACCCCGACAAGTCCACCCTCCTTAAATGGGCCTCTTCACCCAACAAAAACCTCGTACCCATCCCTCGTATCGCCTTTGTCATCCTCATGGTCAACTCTCAAACCCACGAGATCTTTATCAACCTCAAAACCCAACAAATGCTCTCCGATAATGTTCACACCGGTAACGGCTTCCCCACCCTGGCCGTCGACGAACAAAGCCAGGCCATTTTACTTCCCTTAAACTACGGACCCTTCATTGAGTCCGTTAAAAAGAGAGGGCTTAACTTGTCAGACGTTGTGTGTTCGACTTTTACCGTCGGGTGGTACGGTGAGGCCAAAAGTAGTCGGGCTTTGAGAGTAGAGTGTTTTATGATGGGTGAGACGGCAAATATATATGTGAGGCCAATCAATGGGATAGTCATTGTTGTGGATATTGACAAGATGCAGATTATTAAGTACCAGGATAGATCTGTAGAAACTGTGCCTAGGGCCGAGAATACTGAGTATCGAGCGGAACATCAACCACCACCTTTTGGTCCTAAGCTTCACGGTGTGGCCATGATGCAACCAGAAGGACCAGGATTCAAGATCCAAGGCCACAGCGTCAGGTATACATATATATATGGACTGGGTGTCAACTACTCCTCTCAGCAGTACATAAAAGAAATCATTTTCTTAAACCGCGGTATTAAAATGTTTGAAAAGATTTTTTTTTTTTTTTTAAAGAAAAGAAAACTGCATCATTTATACGAAAAACTTTGAAAATCCATTAAAGATTGAAAATAACATATTTTTTCGCCCATAAGATATTAAAATATCATTTATTTTATTTTGTATAGAAACTAATGGTAAAATCTTTATTATTATTCTTTTCGTACATGCCTTGTTGAGAGTCAAGTAACTCTGAAACCGTGGTTTTAATGATTATTTTTTATAAGTCGAGATAAAATTTCTTATTCATTTTTATCTCAAATTTAAATCGTAAAATTTATTCTTCAAAAAATAATTAAAATATATAGAAGCTAATCAAAATATAACACAGTTGCATGTGTAAGGTAAGCATTTGAGAAAAATTTTGTCGAAAATCGCTTCTTAAATCAGTCAAAAATTAACATGTTGGAAAATTAATTTTTAAACGAAAAGAGACAAAAGGAATTATAGGTGGAGTACAGCATAATCAATAAGAGTATTGAGAAACATTTTTCTGTTTTAACAATTTAATTATTCCTTTTTTAGACAAAAGGAATTATATTATAGGTGGAGTATGTGTAAATTGATTAAAAGTGTAGAATGATTTGTATTTAGAACGGGAGTTTGTTAGTGTATTTAATTTATATCTTCAAGTATCATTTATAAACCACGAACCAAATAATTTATTAATCTCAGGTCCATAATTTTTTTTAAAAGCATTATAGGCATCTGTAATTTTTCATTTTTTTTAATAAAACCGTTTTCAATAACGTCCTATATGTCATGCTTTTGTTCCAAAATAAATGGAGCATATATTTTCCAAAACTATGAGGTAGTCCCGATGGTTTCCTTTCTGCTTGTAGATTTTGCATAGACAATTGGCAATAGTGCAGCCAAAAAAGTCCGGAATAGGTGTCTTGCAGTGTTCACTTGACTCAAAGAAATAGACTGGTGCATGATATGACTAAGTGCATGTTTGAAATCGCAAGGTCTTAAAAAATATTTATTTACATAAATTAAGGTCGTATATATAACGTAAATCACAATTAAATAACTCTTCTTTTAAAAGCTTGAAATTGTTATGCCAAACAAGCAGCGGTTGTGGGGCTATAAAACTTAAGAGAAATAGTGAAAAGGGGGCAAGTAAGCATAATATATTTGGGGAAAAGAACTACATTATGAATTGTATTTTGTCCCAAAATGTGTTGAGTTTTTGTCCCGTGACTTTTCTTTCATGTTTTGTGCTTATTTGAGAATTATTCCCAAGTTTGTAATTTAATGAAGTAGAGTAATTTAAGCCGCACAGCTTCCCACAAAAATGGAGGCTTTGGTACGACACGTGCTTGTTGAAGTATTTTTGGTTCTATTCTTTGATTTGAGTTGACGAAGCTGGGGATGTTATTGGTTACAGCTGGGCCAATTGGAAGTTCCATGTTGGGTACGATGTGAGAGCAGGCGTGGTCATATCGCTAGCATCAATCTACGATCTGGACAAGCACAAGTCTCGTAGGGTGCTTTACAGAGGCTATATCTCGGAACTGTTCGTACCGTACCAGGATCCCTCCGATGAATGGTACTTCAAGACGTTTTTCGACGGCGGCGAATTCGGGTTCGGACAGTCCATGGTGTCGTTGGAACCTGACCGAGATTGTCCGCCTAATGCTCAGTTCATGGATGCTTATCTTCATGACCGCCAAGGAAACCCCTCACTCCTCGAAAACGCCTTCTGTATATTCGAACTGCACGGAGGCATCTCGTGGCGTCACACTGAGAATGGCATTCCCGATCAAACTGTGAGTTTTTCTTCTATCGTTGTCGTCACATGTTTTTTGTGAAGATTAATGTCGTGATTTGATTTTGCTGTGGTTGTCTCGTAATGGTTGATAGCTTCGTGAGGTGAGGTCAGATGTGAGCTTGGTGGTGAGATCGGTGGTGACTGTGAGCAACTACGACAACGTTTTCGATTGGGAGTTCAAGCCCAGTGGGTCCCTCAAGTTGGGGGTACGTATCGTTACTCTCTCTCTTAAGTCATCTCATTTCACATTTGTTAAACGACGAACGATCCCGTATGTCACTCGGCTCCGCATGCCCGGCCAGCGGATCCATGAGGCATGCTCATCCCTCAAAATGGTGAGGAAGCCCTTTTTATTTTTTTATTTATTTTCTTGAATTTTATTTATCATTTGAATTGTACCAAAAAATATTTTTATTTATACGTTTTCTTTTAGGATAATTAATTTTCAGTAATCATCAACTAACTATATACCAAATCTTGATGTATTTTTCAATGTTCCAAATTTATTATTATTAGTTTTTAGTAGTAAAATACACAAATATTCTAAAATATTATTTTAGTTCAAATTAATTTAATTAATTAATTTTTAGTGTATTTAACAGTTTTTTTTTTTTTTTCCCAAAAGAACTCAGTAACTGCTCAAGATATTGCTATTAGATGCGTTGAAAATTAATTAGTTTGAGATACTGAATGTTATTGCAAAATACCTCATCTCGTTAAATATAACTTAATTCAAAAAAATTGATAAAAAAACTATGATTTTTCTTACTGAAAAAAAAAAACACTCCTTTTTGGGATGAGATTCCCTGCTCATCCAATGTGGATCTATGCCAAGTTTCACAGAAAACACCGAAATAGCCATAAAAATCATATGACAACCTTGGATCACACGTCAAACATTATTTACCGAATTATCTCGCCCTCAAAAAAGGAAAAGAAAAAACACTATTTTTCTTAGAAGCAGACTCTCTCATGATTTTTTTTATTATTATTATCCTTTATGAAATTTATTTGGATTATTGATTGAGAAGATGAAAAAAAGTTATAGTAATATTGTGACATTTCAAATTTATTAGATGATATAATTTAAAAATTATAAGGGATGATGAGAGAAACTAACCCATTTTTCTCCAGATCCACTCAAAATTTAAATTTTATAATCTTTATGGCTCAAAATTTAAATTTCCTTAATTTTTGTAACAATTTTCAAAATTTATGTTAAAGAACATTTTTAGAAGGTCACTATTATATTATAAAAATGTTGTGTTATAAAAAGGTTTAACGTGACAGCATTAAATTAGACAGTAATTTAATTACTCTATCTAAATAAGAACTTTGATTCTTAAAATTAATTTTTATGCTAATTTACAGTTTTCTAGCCTGAATGTTTAAGACCTGAATATGTCCCTTTTTTTTTTTTTTTTTTTTTTTTTTTTTTTTTTGCATACATGTGGCAAGCACAGCTTGAATTAATCCTATTAAATAGGACTACCTACTTGAGGAGAACCCCTCCATAGCAACATACATGTCTGTCCAAAACTCTGATTGACAACACTCTTGCACTTCTGGGAGGAAAAGTACCTAAGGATCATCTGAGTGAGCCTCCCTAGTAAGCTTATCTGCACACGATAAAATTTCCCTGTGAGCATGGCGTACCTCCACAGACTAATCAGTGTATAAAAGCTTTCTGGTTTCTTCAATTAAGATCCTGTATGGATGACTATCACCACTATCCCTAAGCAAAATATTGATAGCTTCAAGTAAATCAAAGAACAATTGTATATTCCTCAAGTTTAGCGACTAACAGATTTCAAGACCTGTCTTGATTTCCAAAACTTCGGCCTGAATATGTCCCTATTGATGTTTGTTGTGTTCAATTCAATAGATAGCGCTCTCTGGAATGCTGGGAATTAAGGCGGTTGATATTAAACACAAAGACGAAATAAAGGAAGAACAACATGGAACATTGGTGTCGGAGAACAGCATCGGAGTATACCACGACCACTTCTACATCTACCACCTTGACCTCGACGTTGACGGCGAGGAAAACTCGTTGGTGAAGACAGATTTGAAATCTATTAAAGTCACAGACGGTAGCTCAAAAAGAAAGAGCTACTGGATTGCTGAAGCTCAAACACTGAAGAATGAATCTGCAGCAAAGATCAGGCTAGGAACCAGCCCGTCGGAGCTAGCCATTGTCAACCCTAGCAAGAAGACCTCCGTGGGCAACGAAGTCAGCTACCGCCTCATTCCGGCGATGCCAGCTCATCCGCTGTTGACTGAAGATGATTACCCACAAATGCGAGGAGCTTTTACAAACTATAATGTGTGGGTTACTCCTTATAACAGGAGCGAGAAGTGGGCTGGTGGACCATACGTTGATCAGAGCCGTGGAGACAATACCTTGGCCGTTTGGACGAAAGAGTAAGATTTTAATTTTTTTTCTAATTCACCGAACATGAACATGTTCTAATTATATTTTATAAATAAGGTGTAATATCAATTAATAATGTGATTAATATTGCAGGGACAGGAATATAGAGAACAAGGACATAGTGCTGTGGCATGTGGTGGGGATTCATCACGTACCAGCACAAGAAGATTTTCCAATAATGCCCCTGTTGAGCACTTCGTTTGAGCTGAGGCCAACCAACTTCTTCGAGAGGAATGCGGTTCTGAAGACACTCTCTCCTAAGGTTTGGAAATGGCCAGCCTGCCCCAAGCAAAACTAGATTGCTGGGCGTCATTATCAATCTGGTCGAGGCAATAAAAGAAGAGTGTGTGTTTGCGTGATTTAATAATTAATTAGTGAGCCATGTTGTTCGGCGAGCTGAATAAGAGCGAGTAATTTATTGGCTTGCATGTGTGAGTCTATATATATATACACACACACACGCATCCCAAGTTGTATTTTCTTGCTATATGTTATGAGATGATTGCCGAAATTATGTGTCTGTGCCGGGAAATCGGGCCAGGCCCGTTTAAGCCTTGGCCTTGTAGGGCCTCGGGCTTAATCAAGCCGGCTTGTTAGGCTCATATCAGTAACATTTTCAGTTTTTTTTTTTTAAAAAAAAAATAGTCAAAAAGTAAAAAGCACATTTTCCTTCATTAAAGTGAAGACAATCAAATATCTATGAAATTAATGATAGTGATGAAGAAGGTGATAATTGACAATGATAATGGTATGCTTTTATATTTTATGTGAGTTATTTAATGTTGCTTAGTTTAATGCTTCTTCCGTTTTATGTGAGGCAATTGTAGATAATGGTTTATTTTTTATTACGAATTAATGAATGTGTTTATTTGTTAAATGATTTGTATTATTTAGATATTAATGTTGATAATATTTATTTGATAGATTAGAACTTTAATGGTTGCAATTTACTAATTATATTTCTTTGGAAAAAACCGAGAAAAAAAAATAATTAAAATTTGGAATAGTAATTTAATTTGTACTATTGACCCAGCCGGGTACTATTGAAAGGACTTTGAAAAACAGAGATATTTTTCTTATCTCAGCCCTGTAGGGAGCCAGCCCCTCAGAGGGGCCGGGCGCCCCGATTCCACTCTAGTTTCAATTAGCGGAAGAAACTGTAATTTTTTAATATGATTTACGATATATAAGATAAGTTTTTTTAAAAAGTTTTATCTTAACTTATGTAAACATGTCACCATCCAACCAAAAAAATCCCCATGCATGTCAATTAGATAAGGAGCACTTTGTGTTGGCTAGTTCTTGAAGTTTTAAGTTGACAGTTAATGACTCTTACAGGTACGTCATCTAGAGTCAATTAATGGAATAAAACTATGGCAATTACAAAAAAAAAAAAAAAAAACTGATTAAATTGTATTAAAAATAGGTAAAACTATAAGAGCTGTGCGACAAAACTGCAAGAATTTAACTAAAATTAGATAAAACTATAAAGGTTTAATTTTAAGATTAATTTTTACCCTATTTTTTTCATGCATTGAGATTTTAGTGGAGAGGATACGTCCAAAAGAAATATACAAATGACCTTGCGGGAAGAGAAGCCACATGGAGCACTAATTTATGTGACGCCGCAACGCAACTCAGACTACCAGTTGTAAATTATAGCCCCAACCGCCATGCCGAGATGATTCCGAACCACCAGCAATATTTAACTCTCTCAAGCTCTTCCTTGCATATCCTTCCTCCAAAGACCATTTGTTCTTATGATTATTTAAAAAAAACTGTTAACAATTTTTAACTGTGATTGTATATCTTGTCCATGGGATCGAGGAAGCAGGTTCAAATATATCCTTTTGTTTGGGTGTGTATCTGAATATTATTTGTTTGTTAAAATTTGATCTCTCTATGTTTTTTTTTCAAAAAAAATACAGTACTTATCAATATAGTACTATAAAATTTGTATAGTAGAACTTACATTCCATTTCACATGACTGGTTATGGGTTCGCGTAATGAAATAGTATTACATAATATCTCAACAGTATAATTAAACTGGAAACAAGAAAGTTATGGGCGAAGTAAACAAGCAAAAAGAAAATCTCCGCTCGTTGCGTTTGGATTGGATCGCATAGCCGGACTGAAATGACAGTTGAATTGAACACTAGGTCACTAACCCTTTTAAGAGATGTCATTCGCAACACTTAACTTGTGTTTTAATGGGCATGGTTCCATCCACATTCCAATCATCAAATGATTCCTCGACCATCGAAAGGCCTTGGGGCAGCCTCGCTATAACTTCACTTTTCATCCCACTTTCCTTTTTGTTTGTGTGCAGAAGACAACTTTAATTTGGAGGAAATATCTCCCAACTTTTCTATCTCCTCTAGTTTTGCCTCCATCCATTCTATTAGAAAATCTCTCTAAGTGATTCTCAGGACAGAATTTAATACTCCATTTTGCAATGGAATTAGCCCATGTTAAGACTGTTTATCCCTCATTATGGGCGTATTTAAATTCAATTTTTTGATTCCCTTTTTTTTTTTTTTCCTTTGAGAAACTAGTATTTGCCTAATGCTGTTTAGATTTTTTTTTAAAAAAATAATTTAAAAAGTGTATCTGCCAAAGATCTGTTCTACTTTTTTTTAATGATATAAAAGTCGGTCTGCTTTATTTCTCAAGTAACTTTCGGGCTCAGGGTTTAATTTTGACTTTTTCTCCCCACGCACTCGTGTGGGAGCGTTGTTCTCTCCGCCAGGCGTGAGAGTGGTAAGGGCGGAGACTAGTGAGGCTAATCGGAGCTCGACGAAGGAAAGGAGGAGAGTCATCGAGTTGTAGAGCCGAGGATTGTGAAATCGGGATGGAGGCTAACCTAATTTTGACGCCGTTGAAATGGAAAGAAGCGTTGGAGGAAAGGATTTTAGTCGGCAAGGTTACGTCGAATAAATCATATATGAGATCAGCAATCGAGGCAATTCTGAGCAAAGCATGGAATCTCCAGGTTGGTTTCGATGTGATTGAGATTGCTGGAAACGCCTTTATGTTCAATTTTGCAGATGTGGATGAGTATAATAGGATCCTTCGAGGCAGGCCATGGTCCATTAATGGCTGTCTTCTGAACTTGATGGAAAGAGCAAAGTACAAATCGTGTGAGGAACTTGATTTCAGTCGATCTCCGGTGTGGATCCAGTGCACAATGTCTTCGGTGGAAGCGATGTGCCTAGAAAATGCAATTGCCATCGGAGGATACGTCGGGGAAGTAGTATTGGCGGAAGATCCGTATCCTAACGAGAGGTATCTCCATAGTTTTTTGCGGGTGAGAGTGGTGGTGGATCTCAGGAAATCGCTGGCGTATGGCTTCTGGCTAACTAGACCTGATGGAAGGAAGGTGTGGATTACAGTAAGGTACGAGAAACTGCAGAGTTTCTGCTATAAGTGTGGAAAAGTAGGGCATGATCATCGTGCTTGTCGATATGAGACTCTAAAGTCGATTTTCAACCCTAGTGAGCCACGGTTTGGAGTGTGGTTAACGACTAAACTCGTCGAATCGGGATGAAGCTATGGTAGTCTTGGATAAGAAGTGGCCTGAGGCAAGCTATGTGTTGCGAAAGAAGGAGGAGGTGAGATTGAGAAGGATGGGGGAGACTGGGGGACGATCTGACGTAGACACGAATAGTGGAGATGAGGATCTATTCCTTATCAAGGTAAACATAAGCGGCTCGAATTGCCCTCCAGTGACGCCATTAGGAGGTCCAGGAGTTGAGGACGAGAGGAAGGCTGACATTAATGGAGTGCATAATGTAATCTCGACTGTTGATAGCACATTGAGTGATAGTCGGAGGGATAGGAGGGAGGTGAGGGGGACTAACAGTATAATGGAGGATGTGGCTGACGGTGGGAGGAAAAAGGTAACTGGTAGTATTGAACCATCTGCTGATACAGGAAACGCAGTTGGAGAGAAGCCTATTGTTAGTGAGAAGGCTGCCACTGATGATCATATAGATGAATCCCTGCATATGGTCTTGTATAGTGGCCGAATTTTGAATGATGTGATTAATGATCTGACTGGCTTGGGGATTAAACGGAATGCAGATGAGTGCTGGGAACTATCTGAGCCCAAATGCAGGAGGAGGAATGAGATGCAGGTGTGTCCCAAGCCTGCAATCTCGGTATATGCAGATAACTTGAAAAGAATAAAGGCAAAAGCATGTCGCTCTACAAAGAGGAAGGTGAGAAGTGGGAAGGAGAATAGTCCGAGAAATAGATGTGGAGTTGGAAAGTGGCGTAGGGGAAGCGATGGAATCCTCTCCTCCGGATGCGAGCATGGTCTTTAAAGGCGGGAGGGGAAGAAGGGCGAAGGGAGTAGTCGAAGGTGCCGGTGGGCGGCCTCTAAATGACCACCAAGAGGCCATGAAGCTCATATCATGGAACCTGTCAAGGCATGGGAAGAGCCTTGACGGTCTGAAACTTTTGAGGGACATGATAAGGAAACATAGTCCTTCAATAATCTTCCTAATGGAAACTAAAACAAAGATGGAGAAGTGAAGCAACTTCGTGTGAGATGTGGTTTTGTGCATGACGAGTATGTTGAGCCGAGAGGGTTATCCGGGGGGCTGGTGGTTTGGTGGCAAGACAATATTTCTCTCACGATTCTCTATAAATCCAAAAATATTATACATACTCATGTGGAGTCCAGTAATTTGATGGTGCCTAACTTCCTAACCTTCATCTATGGTCCGCCGAAGGAAAATGAAAGAAGAGCCGTTTGGAATGTAGTGAGGTAGATTGCAGTAAGCATCAAGAGTCCTTGGCTGATGACAGGTGACTTCAATGATCTCTTAACTCAGGGAGAAAAAGAAGGAGGACACCCGAGGTCGATGCGTAAAATCATAAATTTTCAGAGCTTTCTGTCTTATTGCCGGTTATTGGACCTGGAGTTTAAGGGTGCCAATTACACCTGGTGCAACAAGAGACCTGGGAGCATTGTGCGCGAGCGTCTAGACCGAGCCTTGGGGAACGTGGAGTTTAGGGTGGCTTTTGATCGGGCTTTGGTTTTCCATTTGGATCCAATCGGGTCTGACCATCACGCTCTATTGGTGGATTGCTGTTACTGTGAGGCGAAGGGACATAAATCCTTCAAGTTTGAGGCAAATTGGGCTGCACATGAGGATTTTCTACAGATAGTGGGAGAAGGGTGGAAAGAGGGTGGAGGATTTGAGGAGGATCGGATACTAGAGCTAGTTAACAGGCTGGATGCGTGCCGAAAGAAGCTTATATGGTGGAGTAGGAATGAGTTTCCTAACTTTAGGAAGGTCATTGTTCGCTTGCAACACATGTTGAATATTTGTCATCAAGGCGTAATGACAGCAGAGAAGTTGGTGGAGGCTGAACAACTAGTCGGGCAAATTGAGGATGCTTGGAAGAGGGAGGAAACCTATTGGTGGCAACGATCTAGGATTGGGTGGCTGAACTGTGGAGACAAAAATTCCAAATTTTTTCACAGTAGTGTGGTACAACGGAGGCAACGAAACAAAATCCTGAGGCTTAAGAATGGAAATGGGGTTTGGCTAGAGGAAAAGGCTGATATTAATAAAGCCTTTAGTGACTTCTATGTGAACTTGTTCAAATCTGGAGGAACCAGGCAGCTGGATCAAGCCTTGTCCTATGTGAATACTGTGGTTACAAGTGAGGATAATGCTTGACTGATGGAACCTGTTTCAAATCTGGAAATAGAAAGGGCTGCCTTCCAACTTGGCGCTAACAAGGCCCCGGGTCCTGACGGTTTTTCTGCACTGTTTTACCAATCAGCTTGGAGTGAGGTGCATGTAGAGGTATGTGAGATGGTGCGAAGTTTTTTTGAAGGTAAGTCTGATCTGTCTCTTGTTAATAGCACAAATATTGTGTTGATCCCTAAAGTGGGGAAGCCGGAGGGTGTGAACCATTTTCGCCCGATCGGGTTATGCAATGTGGCTTATAAGATCATTGTGAAGGTCATGACAAACAGGATGAGGGAGCTGATGGGCCGTATTATTACCCCAAACCAGCGGGCATTCATAGCTGGTAGGATGATACAGGACAACATTATACTGACCCACGAAGCTTTTCATTATTTGAAGCACAAAAAGACAGGGAATAAATGGGAAGTGGCACTGAAGATTGATATGAACAAAGCGTACGATCGCGTAGAGTGGGATTTTTTAGAAGCAGTGATGGTCAGAATGGGATTCTGTTTGGAATGAGTCTCACGGATAATGTGTTGTGTATCAACGATAAGGTTGATGCATTTGAACCTGGGCGAGGAGTAAGGCAAGGCGACCCCATCTCGCCATACATGTTTATCATTGCATTAGAGGTCCTTTCACTCATGATTCGAACGCACATTGAGAGGAAGGATTTGAAGGGTGTAAGGTTGGCTCGAAAAGCTCCAGTGCTGTCCCATTGTTTTTTTGCAGATGATGCAATATTATTCCTTAGTGCTGATGAAGTAAATTGCAAGGTATTGAAGAGGATTCTTGATGTGTTTTGTCAAGCCTCAGGTCAGCTGGTGAATCTGGAAAAATCAAGCCTTTTTTTCTCTTCTAACACACCGCTTGAAGTCAAACAGAGGATATCAACATGCGGGCATTCAAGCAAGCGGATCGAGCGGCAAGTATTTGGGATTGTGGTGTGGGGAAATCCAAGGCCGCATCTTTGGCGTTTGTACGAGACAAAATTGGGATAAAATTACAAGGATGGAAACAGAAGCTTCTTACCTTTGCCAGGAAGGAGGTTTTGATCAAGGCAGTAGCAAATTGGAATCAGTTTCCACTGTGTATCCCAAGGATAGGTAGGGAGAGCTCTTTCCTATCGGATGGGATCTAGACGGTCCAGATTTAATTTTTTTTTTACTTTTTAATTTTTAAAAAATAATTATTGTAATAGATAGAGAATCTAAAATAAAGATAATCTTTCAACTAACATATTTTTAAAAAATGCTTTTTCCATTTAAAAAATGATAGTTGAAAAAAATTAAATCTGAACCGTCGAGATTAAATATGGATGGTCCAGATTTGGAAGAGCTCTCCCTACCTATCTTAAGATAGGTAGGGAAACTGGTTCCGTAGCAAATTCTATCCCAACTTATCCTATGATGTGTTTTTTGTTTCCAAAAAAGGCCTGTCTTGAGATAGATAGCTTGATCTCCAAATTTTGGTGGGGACATCAAGGTGGGGAAGGGTCGATACATTGGAGGAATTGGAAGTATATGTCTATGAACAAAGCAGAGGGTGGAATGGGGTTCAAGGATTTGCTCTGTTTTAATAAAGCATTACTTGCTAAGACAGCGTGGAGAATTCTCCAAAGGCCACAGGATTTATGGTGTAGGATCCTTAAAGGAATTTATTTTCCTAAAGGGAATTTCTTGAGTGCAAGTAAGGGAAGGCATGCTTCTTGGGGGTGGACAAGTTTGTTGGAGGGTAGGGATCTGTTACTTAAAGAATTATGTTGGAAGGTGGGTAATGGGAGGAGTATAAGGATCTGGGAAGATCAATGGATACAAGGGGTGCAGGGGTATAGGTTGCAAGGGGAGGCCTCAACGGAGGCAGAGAAGAAGGCTGTAGTGGCTGAACTGATATGTAGTGGTCGCTAGAATCTACAAACTATCAGTGAGAGGATTAGTGAAGAGGAAAAGGAAATGATCTTGAAGATTCCAATTCCTCCTAACTTGTGTGATGACCGGGTAATATGGCTGGCAAATAAAGATGGAGCTTACTCGGTGAAATCAGGGTATGTTGTGGCGAAAAGAGAAAGGGAGTGTGTTCAGATCCGAGACCCAAGCACGTCCTACTCAGCACCCAAGGTCCTATGGAAATGTATATGGAGACTCTCTGTACCACCTAAAATACAGCAATTCTTGTGGAGGCTTGGGGCCGGGGCTTTAGCTACAAAGGACACTCTTTTTAAAAGTAAGTGTGATGCTAACCCATTGTGTCCTATCTGTCTAACTGAGAGAGAAACCGTTGAGCATCTATTATTCCTCTGTCCCTGGACCAAGCATTGTTGGTTTGGTAGCCATCTAGGCCTGACTTTTAGTAAGTGGTCCATGATGAGGTGTGAGGAGTGGATGTGTGAATTTTTACATGGGCAGGGCAGGTTGGATGAATATGGTAAATCAGTGTTTGCAACAATGTGCTGGTGGATCTGGAAGTAAAGGTGTAGCTGGGTTTTTAAAGATAGCAAACCTGATGCCAAGTTGGTGGTTAGGATGGTTAATGTACAGGTGGATGAATACTGGAGGTGTAAGAACCGAAAAGGTACAGGCTACAAGAAAGTGTTTGAGGAAGTGATTGTAAGACACCAGCAGTGGGTAAGACCTACGTGTGGGAGTGTTAAAACCAATGTGGATGGTTCGTTTGTGGAAGCAACAAGTGAAGCTGGGTTTGGACTAGTATGCAGAAATCACGAAGGTGTCTATGTTGGGGGTTTGGGTGGATCGGTGTCAGTGTCGTCCCCATTCATGGCTGAATGTGTGGCGGTGAGGCACTAGTGGAAAAAAGGCTTTTAAGACCGGACAAAAGAGGGTCGTAAGACCGGATATGCGACCGGTCTTGTTCCAGCCCGGTATTAAAAGTCTACCATTTAAGACCGGACTCGAACCGGTCTTAAAGAAACTCTTTTAAGACCGGACATTTAAAAACTTGGGTCTTAAAAAGTTGAACTAAATGAAGCCGAAATATTTTTTGTTCGATCCTAATGCTCAACTTTTAAGACCGGCCAGAAAATAGGTCGCTCTTAAAAGATCGTAATTATAAGACCGGACAAGACACATACGGTCTGAAAAATAGCGGCTTCTAAGACCACACGAATAATTACACACGGTCTTAAAGGACCGACTTTCAAGAGTGGATGATAAAAACATCCGGTCTTAAATATTTTAATTTAAGACCGGACGTCTAAATATACCGGTCTTAAAAGACCATGTTAAAATATCACGATCTTTAAGACCGGTCATATAATTACATCCGGTCTTAACAAGTGAACATTTAACACCGTCTTATTATTTCCGGTCTAAATTTTCCCGAATTTTTCCCCTTTGTTCTTCCCGATTATATATATACACAAATCCACCACCCAATCCAAGACATAAAATTCGATACTTTAAGCTACAAGCTATGAACAATTATTTGAATAAATTGAATTGGAAAAAGAATACAAATATTATTCACCATGAGCTATTTGGCCTCTTAATTAATGATTACTATAACTACAACACCTAAATTAATTCATACAATAAGATAACTTTCTTACAAATACAATAAGTTACAAGTACAACATACATGCGCCCAAAATAATATTCACCATGCCTTCATCCGATTCCCCCACCCAACAACGTAACATCCTCTTATATAACATGCCCCTTTGGATCGGATCCCGCCACAAAAATAAAACAGAACAAAATTCATAGTCATCAGTGACATTAACTATGAACATAGATAGAAGGAATATAATATATATAGTTAAAGCCTTAAAGTCTTCAAAGAAATCTGCATATGAATATTACCTTATGAATTGACTCTTTTATAAAGTGATATCTTCCCATATCCCTTCTTGATGATCACTTCTTATCCGGGTTCATTATCCGCTTCATCTTCTTCGTTCATGTCAGGTAGACCCCTTGAAAAAGGAGTACTCTCAGAATACCATAATTTGAATTCATTTCCTCATCAATATCATTGACCCTCTTTCCTTGGAGAGCTACGAGACCACATTTTATTTTCTTGATCGGTGATATAGAACACTTGTTTTGCCAGTGGTCCGCCATAATAAAAGGTTCATCTCCAAAACTTCTACCATTGACATCGACTAATGTAAATCCTAGCCGATCGATCCGAACACCATTATTGACATTAACCCACTTGCATTTGAAAATGGGAAATCTAATTTTCACATAGTCCACCTCCCAAATCTCTTCAATAACCCCATAATATGGCATGACCGCCAATAAAGGGCTCTTGTCTTTCGAACCGGAGAAGTGCATAGATTCAGCCTCTAACATAACACCTTTGTTTCGGGATCGTGCTCATATCATCTAGGGACTTCGTGTAAAATGTATAACCATTGATCACATACGAATTCCAACTTATGACATCAACCTCGGGACCACTCGCTAACCATTTGATTGTATCGAAACACATTCCTCTCCTCGACCTTTTGTTTGAACCAGTTTGCAAAAGTTCGTTATGCTCCCTAATCAACCTTTGTTGGTCATTCGATGATTTTCTTTCCTTACAAATGCTTTATGTGCAGCTATGTCGGCTTGAACTTCATCGACGTTATTCAAGATGTACAAGTGGACTAGTGACAATTCATCATGATCCACACTCTTTACGGAAGCCCCTCGTCTACCCCCATCGACATCGACGTTTTGGAAGCCCAATATGTCTTACTTTGGCCAAATAATCTTGACAAAATTCCATGGCTTCTTCGAAACATATTTCGAACAATCGATGCTTCGGCCGGTATGCGTTCTTCACGTACCCTTTTAGGAATTTCATAGATCTTTCAATTGGGTACATCCACCGTAAATGGATAGGGCCACACATCTTTATCTCCCTCACTAGATGAACAATTAGATGAACCATGATGTCAAAAAATGTAGGAACAAAAAGCTTCTCAAGGTGGCACAAGATAAGATATCCTTCATTCTCCAATTCATCCAACTTTTCAATCTCGAAAACTTTACCACAAAGCGCATTGAAGAAGACACAAAGTCTAGTCAAAACGACCCAAAGATCATATTCGGCGATGCCTCGAATAGCTATTGGGAGTAGTTTGTTGCATCAAGACATGACAATCATGAGACTTTTGGCCTACTAATTTCAAGTCCTTCATCGATACAAGCCTCTTCAAATTTGAAGAATACCCGTGGGAACTTTTGTGCCATGTAAACACTCACAAAAACTTCGTTTCTCATCCTTAGACAAAGTATGAGAAGCCGGGGGACAATAAGTTCTCTTCCCATCGGCCTTGGATGTAACTCTTTGCGTATTCCCATTGCTATCGATCCAATCTTGCCTTCACACCATCCTTGGAACTACCTTGTATGTTGAGAAGCGTGCCGACAATACTATCACATACATTTTTCTCCACATGCATGACATCAATACTCGTGTCTCACATCAAGATTGCGCCAATATGGAAGATCGAAGAATACAGATCTCTTTTTCCATATATTTGTTTCTTTTCTACACTTTGCAGTCTTACCGAATACGACATTGATATTTTTCACCTTTTCATAAACTTGCTCCCTAGTCAATGCCATCGGAGCATCTTCATACTCTTGGCCACCAAAAAGGCTTTCTTCAATCGACGATATGGGTGGCCCCGTCTAAGAAATCTCCTATGTCCAAGATAAACCGTCTTTCTTCCATGTTGAAGTTGATGGTAGTGTGTGCCTTCTTCACAAACCGGACATGCTTTATGGCCTTTTACACTATACACGACAAGTTCCCATATCTTTGGGAAGTCGTTTATAGTACAAAATATCATGGCTCGCATTTTAAACACCTCCTTCTTGAAAGAGTCAAAAACATCAACACCTTTCGCCCACAACTCCTTCAAGTCTTTGATCAAGGGTGAAGGTAAACATCAATGTCATTTCCTGGTTGTTTCGGTCCCGAAATCAACATAGACGACATGATGTACTTTCGTTTCATGCATAACATTGGAGATAAGTTGTAAATAATCGTAGTACAGGCCATGAACTATGTATGCTGCTAAGGCTTCCATATGGATTCATGCCATCCGTGCTAAGGGCAAGCCTAAGGTTCCTAGGTTCTTCGCCGAAGTTCGGAAATAATTGATCGATTTTCTTCCATTGAGAAGAATCGGCCGGATGTCGAAGCTTTCCATCGAAATCCTCTCATCTCGCATGCCACCTCAAATTTTTTGCATCATTTTCATTCGCAAACAACCGCTTGAACCTTGGTATGATTGGAAGATACCACAACACTTTTGCAGGCCCCTTATTTGACTTGTACCTTGGGGTTTCACATTTCGGACAACTCGCTCCTCTTCAAACTCTTTTCTATACAACACGCAATCATTCGGGCATGCATGGATCTTTTTGTATTCCATCCCCAGTGGACAAAGTATTTTCTTAGCATCATAGTATCGATGCGGCAACACATTATCATCGGAAGCATGTCCTTAAAAGCCTCAAGCATTTCGAAAAACTCTTGTCGCTCCATCCATGACGTGCCTTCAAGCTTACCAATTTCAATACAAGCATTCAACAATTGGTATTTTTACACCCACGGTATAGAGGGGTCTCGCATCACCGCACATATTACCATATGCATGTGATTGATGAAAAGCCTCTTCTCCTACATCACGGATAATGTCCTCTATGTGATCATCCATATCCGTGTCATTATCATCAAAGGCCACTTCCCTATGTTGAGACCCACTTGGTATTTTTTCACCATGCCATACCCATACCGTATAAGTCTTACAAATTCCTTCACAAATTAAATGTGTGTGTATAACTTCGGGACTTAGTCGCTTCTCATTCAAACATTTTACACAAGGGCAATAAAACTTCCCACCCTCGCATGGGCATTTTGTTTAGCAAATTTTATAAAGTCTCTCACCCCATTTCGATATTCAACACTCGTCCGTTTAGCATTTATCCAACCGTGATCCATAGTAGAATTCCTATATATATAGACGGAAAGATTTAACATACATATATATGCTCAAATGTCGGTTAAGTCTTTTTTTTTTCCGGATAAACTTGCTCATTAAATGCAGAACGAAGAATCACTTTTGGTCATAAATGTATCGCAGAGAATCCAAGAACCAAAATAAATGCATGACGAGGAAATTAAATTCATCGCGTGAAGGTCTTGTGGACTCACCGTATCATATAAATTCAAATGCGTTTGCTTAGTCTTTCTTCTCCCGCCACGAACGTTGATGTTGCGAGCACGTAAAGAGTACCCTAAAAACATTTATTGGTCAGTTGGGTAGGTCTAAAATGCAATTATAATCTTCAAAATACAATATCCATTAACAACACGAAACCCACAAGAACATTTGATCGATTTCGCTCAACCCGGAAAAACCCGAACGATGAGCGGGAAAATCATAAAGTTATATAACCGAAACACCTCTTACAGCTTGGTCTATAGACGTTTAGCTAAGGAACCAGAAAGTGATTGTCGAGAGAGCAACGCGAAACCGATTTAAGTGGCGAGTAACCCGAGTAACACTTTAGGCGCGACAAGAGAAGTTCAGAGAGGGAAATTTAATATTCCGCGCGACAGAGCGAGACATGTTTTATATTTGGGATTTTATTAAGACCGGAGGTTTATAATCCTCCGGACCTAAATTGAGACAATTAAACCGGTTCATTAAAAGGAGACAGCTGTGTATATATACAACTTTTTAAGACCGCCGTTTTATAATACTCCGGTCCTAAAATTCTTTTTGTGATTTCTAATAAAGGATTTGGCGAGCGCAGCAACTGAATGAATAAAAATTAAAGGAAAACTGGAGTTTCTTTAATTACATATATTACTTGCATATGCACGTACACAAGAAAAAATACAAAACAAAAACAAGCGAGAAAATTATCAAAAACAAGAATCGACTAAACATCTCCTAAAGCTTATTATCCTCCAAAGCCTTGGCGATTTCGGCGTGAATGCATTAATTTCCCGCCGAGAGATCAAGCAAGTTTACGTATTACTCGAATCAGCCACAATGCTTCATTAGAGGAAAGAGGAGAGGGGTCGGTAGTAGTCGCGGTGGGCCAAGAGGTTGGAGAGGGGAGCGGGAACCTCTTCATCATCCGAAGAAATAACAATGGGTCCAACGACCCGAGACTCTTCTCGTCACAATAGGACGGACTCTCGATGGAGGAGGCGCACCGTATAACGATCGACGGAAGGCACGAGCATCACGACTAAGAGCACCCCTACGAGCAGTTCTCTTGAATCTAACCATGGTTTGAGCGGTTAGGGCGAGAGAGGTATGAGGAGTTAATTAATAGAGGCAGAGCTGTTCTCGGATAGCCACGTACGTAGTTTGGAGTTACGAGGTAGTGAGGAATTAATAAGGAGTTATAGGTACGCGGTATAAAATTCCATTATTTAATATTTTTCCAATTCATTTTATTTTAAGACCGACCTTTTATCATTAACCCGGTACTTATAGGTATGCGGTATAAAATTCTATTATTTAATTTTTTAAGACCGATCTTTTATAATAAGTCCGGTCCTAAAAGTATTACCTTTAAGACCGACCTTTTATCATTTACCCAAGACTTACACATCGTTCAAATGAATCATGCAGAGTCTCTTCGGCTTCCAGATAAACTTCCCAACTAGGCGTCTCCTCGTATTCTGATGAACAATGCGTCTCCTCGTTAAAGCTTTCGGCGTTTCACATTGTTCGGGATGGGTTCTCTATTTAAACCCGTTATTCTTGTACTTTCTTCACATTCTTCTCCCCCGGGTCCTCCGTTTCATCCTCCTCATCTTCAACCTCGCCCCCACCGTAATGGCTGCTCCCCCAGTCCTCCGTTTCCTCCTCCTCCTCTTCAACCTCGGCCCCTCCGCCACCGCCTCCTCCAAATCCGACCGTGAAGCGGTTGGTGTGCGATCAACAGTGGCCGCGTCGATCAAATCGATCGACGTTTGGGCCAATTGGTTCGGCTTGCTCATACCATGAACAACAAGTGAACATGGTACTCCAGGGCCAATGACGTGAACTACGATCCCGCGAAGACGACTCCGACAACTCCGACGCCCCCTCCCTTTCCGACTACGAGAGGGATTAGTTTTTTTTTTTGTTGCATTTTTATTTTATTTTTTTTTTTGTGTGATCGCGCCCTATAGGGCAGCGTAAAAAAATTAGTAAATAAAATATTTTTAAATTTTGTTCTCGTGCGAGTTTAGTACTTTATCCGAACCCGGAAAGCAATAAACAAGGCAACTATGAAGGACGGATAATGGCGAGACTAAAAAACCTAAAATAAAAGAACAAAGACTTTAGTTAGTAAATCGACGGTCCTAAAAACACCGCCATTTTTGTCACTTTGGTTTCCATATCCGATTGCCTCTTGTCCTTTTCATTATCGTCTTTCTTTTTCCGACAAAAAGGAAACAAACAAAACATTGTCCTCGTGTAAATCCAACAACAGAAATTTGCAGAATACAGTTAAGAACATATAAAAAAAAGGAGCTTTTACCTTATTCGGACAAGAACAAACAAAGTGACTATTCTTCTCAAGGTTGGACCTTCGTTGACGTCGGTTTTACCTCCCATGTGAGAAACAAAGTGTCCTTTTCATTATCTTCCTTCTTTTTCCGACAAAAAGACAAAAGACAAAATAAAAGGGACACCGATAATGCTTTGCCTCTACACATGGAAAGGTAAAAACGATGATAAAGAAGGACCTAGCTTGAGCGAACGCGAGTAACCTCGGTTGTCTTCAACCCTAACCATTTAATTTGTCCGAAAAGGGGTATTTAAAGGTGAATGACTTTTAAGATCGCACAAATAACAACATACGGTCCTAAAAGTTAAGCATACTTTTTAACCAAAAGACTTTTAAGACCGATTATATATAAAAATACGTTCCTAAAAGTTAAGCGGCGGACTTTTAAGACCGACCTTTTATAATACGTCCAGGACCTAAAAGTTCATGTGGTTTTTAAGCTTTTAGGAGCGGACACTAAAGAAATATATGGTCCTAAAAGTCTCATACTTTTACACCGAAGATTTTTGCGGACCCTTAAGACCGGACATGCTGTTAATGAACGGTCCTAAAAGTATCAGATTTCAAACACTAAATTAAATAGCTATATCCACCATCCAATAATACATTCGAAACCCAAAATGGACACAAGAAAATTGTTCGAAAAATTAACTAAATTTATTTATTGAATTTTACATTGCCTATGTATATTTACAAATGAATTGTTCAAAAAAATAAACAAATTTACGAAGATTGATTATTGTTGCTTTCTGATTATACTTACAAATGAATTTAGGACATTAATTATTGTCATTTTTCCGACTCTAAGATCAGACCATACGAGATATTCACAAAACACATTGCGTATGTGCTCCAGGTTCATCATCGGAAAGGGAGTTTTGCATTGAAACATACGTAACATCAAAGACAAGAATCGAATTAACTTGCGTGCATATTTCATTTGTAACAAGAAGCGTAAACTGAATTAACTTGCATAATATGTAACATCAAATACATTTACCTTTGCGAGTTAATTTAGTATCCCCTCGCCTTGTAATATCATACATGTGTTTCATGATGTGCGGCCACATAAGTTGGACTCTCGTGGTTGCCGACGGGTCTAAAATGAACAAGAAATATATATAAGAGCATATATATAGCTCAATGACCAAGTTCACAAGGCGGTGTGCTACAAATTAAATATTGTACCAACCTCTGGTTTGTACCATATGGGGTCTTTGTCGAGTAGCACGCCTTTTCTTTTCTAGTCTTTGGAAGGTCCTCATGGCACTATCATCAAAATCACAAATTTATCAATGATTCACTTAAAATTCACAAACAGAGATGTCGACAAGAGAATCAAAATGACATGCTTACTCGTTGATGGTCTGCACCAACGAAGGCAATGGCTCGGTGTGAGTGGAGCATAAGAAGATAACTTTATGCTCGTCCATGCACATGACGACCAAGCGCCAGTGCGGCTGAAAATTCACATCGTAAACTATACTCGATGATATATATATGTAGCGAGAATTAAGTGAATTGCGGACAAGATTTTTGATATGTACTGTGGAAGAATGGCAAAAAGTACAACTTTCGATCCCGAGCACAACCTCTTTGATATGTACTGTCTCTCCTCCATGGTTGTTTGACTTGAATAGACGGGGCACAAGAATCCAAAATCGTTGATCCCGCACTTTGAACCAATTCATGATGCAAGAACCTACCATAATGACATCGATCGGGGAAATATATATATATGTATGTATGTCTAAACGATGCATTTAAATGATGTACTCATAGACAAGATACTTACTTCATAAAAATTTGAACAAGCGCATCGCAAGCTCCGTCGAGGAAGCAGCAGGGACTCAACATCAACGGTGTCAACTTGAACGGGCATAGGATGAGGGACACCTACTACTTCATCGACAAAGCCACGATTTATCCTTAA
This sequence comes from Acacia acuminata, assembly GCA_019022655.1. NCBI lineage: Eukaryota > Viridiplantae > Streptophyta > Magnoliopsida > Fabales > Fabaceae > Acacia > Acacia acuminata. Next base: position 1,671,355 of record JAFJYI010000023.1, read on the forward strand.
AATATCCACTTTTCATTAGATCGGATATTTTTCCTGGCGGCAGCCCAACTTAGCGATGGGGATAGAGCTTGAGGAGGGGATAGAGCTTGAGGAGGGGATGGAGCGACGAGGGGATGGAACTGGAGGAAGAGGGATTGAAGCTTCGGGAGCGGTAGAGACATGTACAAGCTTCACCGGCCAAGGGATGAAGGTTCCCTTGACATCACTCACAAGCTTCGGCTCATCGGTTTGGAGAGGAGCTGTGCATTAATGATCACCTTTTCAAGCGACACTCGACTTCATCATCGAATTTGTTGGTGGTGTACGGTTGATCCCAAGTTGTGAACAGTCCCTTTTGCAACCAATAATGTCCATCATGATGATCGGGATCCTCCACATAAAGGTCACAAGGTTGCTCGACTCTCCAACAATGCAGCTCCCTCTAGTGCTCTGCGCACGGTTGCGGAGTGAGTGTGTGAAGGGAACACCGGTCTCTCGGACGATTGCTCAAAGTAGCCTCACCGACTCAGTTCCTCCTTCATCGGCTCATCTCGGATTGAAACATTGCGGTCATTGAAGCTTTATTAGCGGCCGGCGTCGGTCCATCTCCTCCCGGGTAACCATACTTTGTCTATGGCGTTTGGATGTACCAAAGACTTGCTTTATGCCTACCCGTCCTCCAATCCCCCTTACACGCCCGGTGATCCGGTTTTCGGCCGCAACGGTCGAACATCATTCCTCCCGTCCGACACAAAAGATCCCTCCGCTTCTTTCTTTTTAAGATCTTCCCGTAAGATACGGATAACGAGAAGCTTAGTAATGAAACATGTTTAGTAACTAAAAAATAACAATAACGATACTTACAATTCTTTCAAAGCAACTAGACGAGTTTGTTCACTCGTGTAGGCGCCGCTTGGCTTTTGCCGAATATGCAACCACAACTCCTCGCGACGTATTGGAGATGGAGGAGCATGTATCACGAAGGATTGGATTCGCTTCATCATCCAATCTCTTCCTTGGCAGCCATCAAATCTTTTCGGCCTTTTGATATCCCCGCGAGAAGCCCTATGAGGGCAATCATTCTTTCTACTGTCTCCGTGCTTGTTCCCTTCTTTTCTCGTGAATCGGGATTGAAAACATCTATTAATTATGAATTCCAGCCATGCATGTCACTAACGTAAATTAGAGAACTTCGCTTCATATGAACGTCAATCAAACAAGTAGTCAAATTCTTCACTTCATCAAGTTTCAATATTTTATTTAAGGAAGATGTAGAATTGTAGAAGAAATTGGAACTATGTTTTGTAGTGCTAGCTAGATAGATAGGTTAAGAAACAAAAGAGAATTATGCTTACAGAATAATACAAACTTGATCCTTTTTAAGGCATCCGTGGGATCAGCCAGTCCCATTAGATAGTAACAATTGGGTATATAAAGTTTCCCCCTTTTAAGACTATTCATTTCCTCCTTTGCAAAACAAACCATTACACAATTAATACCTTCTCATCAGTAATTTACCTTTTCGGGGTTGACATATCGACTTGCATAGACAAAGGCTTACGTAATAATACAAACTTGATCCTTTTTAAGGCATCCGGTGGGATCGCCTGAGTCCCATTAGATAGTAACAATTGGGTATATAAAGTTTCCCCCTTTTAAGACTATTCATTTCCTCCTTTGCAAAACAAACCATTACACAATTAATACCTTCTCATCGTAATTTACCTTTCGTGGTTGACATATCGACTTGCATAGACAAAGGCGGGAAATGTATACTTCTATTCACACACCGAACTATTATATAACTAACAGGATTAGATGAACACAATAACATTCACATATCCGCACAAAGTTAATAAGCAAACAAAAGGGAAAACAAAACTAAATATAAACTCACCAGAGCTTCGGAGTGGTCCGAGAAGAACAAATTGTCGCCAAATTCGTTCATCAATAAATGTGTAAACTTCCCAAGGATGTTTGGCGGGCGGAACATCGGAGAAAATATACGTGTTAGCGAGAAAGGTCTTAAACTTCCTCCACCGATTAGCACAATAAGACAATGTCTTGTCTTTCAACTTCGACGATCGGGGACAACAGAGTGTATGTAACCCGGATAGTCTCCTAAATAGGATCCTTTACATTCTTATAGTCCACACTTTTCCACTCATCCGTCAAGATGCTAACCTTGCCGCGTGCTGCAGTACCGACAAAACTATTATATTTGCTTTTATTAGGACCGACAGTTCCAACCTTGCATTAAACCGAATCTCGAGCTTTGACCCGAAGTCCGACTTAGGGTCACATCCATCATTCGTGTGCCTCTTCTACCACGGCGTGCGGGCGATTACGAGCCTCATTGTGAGATGAAGAGGGTTCGTTCTCACTCACACTAGTCACACCGAATCTGGCGTTCGAACACGAATAGATTCGTTTTCACCGTCCATTTTGAGATAGGAAGAGAGGAATGCCCGAGCAAATGAGAGAAAACGGGGGCGATGGTACGTGGGCAAGGAAGAGAGGTAATGCAACAGGAAGGGTTTCGGAACGTGAACGAGAGGTTCTCCACGAGTAACAAAAGCTTTCGCGAAGAAATGTATATCTTGCTTCGATTTTTAAGACCGGATAAAAAAGAGACGGTCTTAATATTTACATTAATCCCGGTCATATTAAACGTTCGATCTAAAAAGTTTAACCTTTAAGACCGTTCCTTTTAAAACGGTCTTAATATTAATGAACTTTTTCAAACCGCAAGTATCATATGTCCGGTCTTGAAAAGAAAACTTTTAAGACCGTCTTGTTGATAAGTTCGGTCTTAAAACTTTAGACTTTTTATATTTAAATTTTTCCTTATTATGTTTTACCGTAAAATATAAGTACGGCTATATGAGATTTATTTAGAAAGTAATTGAAATTTCAGTTCAATTTTTAAGACCGGTGGTATTTTAGTCGGTCCTCAATAATGATTTTAAGAGAGGTGAAAAATTGGTCGGTGCAAGAAGTTCTTTATATTTACGGAACGCCATCGATCATTCCTTTAAGACCGGGTGTCCATTGTCCGCTCCAAATGAGGCGGTCTTAAAGCCTTTTTTTGCACTAGTGAGGGAAGCACTTTTGAGTAGGAATAAATTCTTGGATTCCAGGGTCATAATTGAAACAGATTGTGAACAGCTGTATAGACTAATCATAGGGAATATGCTTGCTGGTCGTGAATGGCGTAGTCAGGATTTACTCAAGGAAATTCTTGAGCTGATGGAGTCAGTGGAGGGTGTGACGTTCTCTCTGGTTTCGAGAAAGGGCAATAGTGCTGCAGATAGGTTGGCAGCTGATGCAAGAAAGGAGATGTACCTGCCTGTATGGTTGGATAGTATGCCATCTTCTTTAGGTATGATTTTAATCCATGATTCTAATCAGCGCAGGAATTCTAATGATGCATGCGACATGAATACTGGAGGCAATACTGATGGTGTGAATAATAGAGATGGTATAGGCTAACTGGTATAGTTTGTTTGTTTGTTTGTTTTTTTTTTTCTGATATAGGAGTTAGTTCAGTTTATTTGCTTTGGTAAGATGTGCGTTAGGTGGTATGTTAGATGTTTTGAGATTTCTTGGCTTCTATTGGTGTTTGTAACAATTTCTTTGTTGGTAATAAAATTGATATTTTCGAGCAAAAAAAAAAAAAAAAAAAAAACTTTCGGGCTCTAATGGGAAAGTACTTCATAAAATATAAATATTAGGCAATACTTATCAATATTATACTTCCTACGGCCTTTAATATAGTAATATATTTACATAATTGAATCATATTAGAGGAGTTAGTTAACACAACGTGTATTTCCTGAAACATTCTAGTCATTTTTTTAATTCTCTCATTCTTTTTTTTTATTGATTATTGTTGAGGGAGCTTCAATAGAAGCATATTAAAGAAATATAGACAAACGTAAAAAATATGTATATAACATTTTAGGATCAAGATTAACTACCTAAATAAGTTTTATATTAAGGACTGGAGGGAGTATAAGACAATGCATCAAGTGAGATACCTTTACCTGAGGTTTTATATTGTAAAATTGAACGAAATGAAAAATTATCTTCTATATTTTATCACAATAAAAACATATTCGATTATAAATATACCAAACTTGCCCAAATTTACAATTTTGTGTTGATTTTCTTAAAAATACACCGAACATGGGATTTTTACAATGTTTTGAAGTTTTTTTACCATGTGTAAAATATTTGTATCGAGAAAAATGACAAAAATATTTTAAGAAGACGTAGTTAAATTTAATCTGACGTGGGTTCATTTTACCAGAGTTAATAATGTAATATGACCAGGCCATTATATAATGAAGGCACCCCCAGAGATTGTGAAATGTAGGTTATGTAAAAGAAAATGGCACTGGGCTTCTTGGGTCTCTATTGGGCTTGGAAGAATCGTAAAACACACTGTCTATTTATTTTTTTGATTAGTAAAACACACTGTCTAGAACTGAGATACAAAAGGTGATGGGTGACGTAATCAAGGGCCCAAATTATGGCAACCAATCCTGAACTTATGAGTTATGCTTTACGATTATAGCGAGAAAAAAAAAAGTTAAGCGTTAACAGATATTAATATTTTTAAAAAAACAATACTGAATATTTCATAAATTTTATTACAGGCATATTTTGTTAAAATTAAATACTAATATGTAATTAACATGAATAGAAATTGGCAAAAAATAATATTCATAAAAAATAAAATTATAACAATATAAAATATGAAAATGGCTATGCACAAAATTTCCAGTATAATTCTTTTTTATGTTCATTAAATAAAATCTACTTACCTTCTTTGTATGGCAGCGAATTTTTTTTCCTTATAAAGTTTATGAATTAGTCAATTAAAAATGTCCCTCCATTGTAAAATTATCATCATTTTTAAATTTATTATCACGCCACAACTCTTTATTTTCTCACAATCTCGGGCACATGTAAAAAATCCTCTAAAAAATAGTAAAATACACATAATTCCCTTAATTTTAATTTCGTTGGATATAACCCTCATCTTTCACATTTTAATTTTTGGCCCCAAGCAGCAAACAAAGAGTAGCATTGTATTCGCATTCGGGATGTTTCCCGCTCTGAGATTTGCGGCATTTTCCGCAGCAAGTCAGCTGATTTTTCATTTTTGAGAATTTGTTCCTTCCAATTCTCCATCATCAACACCTCAATGGATCTTCTTCAGCACTATGCCGATAAAAACGACGATGGTTCAGACGAATCTGGTAACCACGATCAACAAAACCCTAATTCCTCACCTGAATCTTCCCCACCTCGGCTTCTTCCAGCCAAATCTGCCGCCCCTAAGGTGGACGACACCATGCTTGCACTCTCCGTTGCTCAAGCCAATCAAACCCTTTCTAAACCAATCGACCCCACTCAGCACGTTGTCCCTTTCAACCCAACCTACGACCAGCTATGGACGCCTCTTCAAGGCCCGGCGCATCCGTACGCCAAGGACGGCATCGCCCAAGGTATGCGTAATCACAAGCTGGGTTTTGTAGAAGACGCATCTATTGAGCCCTTCGTCTTTGATGAGCAGTACAATACTTTTTACAAGTTTGGCTATGCTGCTGACCCGTCAGCCTCTGCTGGGTATAATTATGTCGGGGACTTTGAGGCACTGCAGAAGAATGATGGGGTTTCAGTCTACAACATACCGCAACATGAACAGAAGAAGAGGAGGCTTGAAAAGAAGAAAGAATCAGGGGACAAGGAGGATGCAGAGGAAGACGAAGTTGATGTGATTGAGGTTGATAATCCAGCCACTGATATGTGGTTAATGAAGAATAAGAAGAGCCCATGGGCGGGTAAGAAGGAAGGCTTGCAAACCGAATTAACCGAGGAGCAGAAGAAATATGCAGAAGAGTATGCCAAGAAGAAAGGAGAAGAAAAGAGTGGGTTTGGAGGTGAGAAAGGAGAGGTTGTTAAAGATAAGAGTACTTTTCACGGGAAGGAGGAAAGAGATTACCAGGGTAGGTCTTGGATTGCACCTCCTAAGGATGCAAAGGCCAGTAATGATCATTGTTATATTCCTAAGAGGCTTGTACATACCTGGAGTGGGCACACCAAGGGCGTATCTGCTATACGGTTCTTTCCTAAGTATGGGCATTTGATTCTGTCGGCAAGTATGGATACAAAGGTGAAGATTTGGGACGTGTTCAACTCCGGTAAATGCATGAGAACTTATATGGGCCATTCCAAAGCAGTTAGGGACATTTGTTTTAGTAACGATGGGACTAAATTTTTGAGTGCTGGTTATGATAAAAATATCAAATATTGGGATACGGAGACAGGTCAAGTGATATCAACCTTTTCGACTGGGAAAATCCCTTATGTGGTCAAGCTTAATCCTGATGAGGATAAGCAAAATGTTTTGTTGGCTGGAATGAGTGATAAGAAGATTGTTCAGTGGGATATGAATACTGGGCAAATAACACAAGAGTATGATCAACATTTGGGGGCTGTGAATACCATCACATTTGTTGATAACAACAGGAGATTTGTTACTTCCAGTGATGACAAGTCTCTCCGAGTATGGGAATTTGGTATTCCTGTGGTTATTAAGTACATTAGCGAACCACACATGCACTCTATGCCATCCATTTCACTTCATCCCAACTCGAATTGGCTAGCTGCGCAAAGCTTGGATAATCAAATACTTATCTATAGCACTAGGGAGAAGTTCCAACTTAACAAGAAGAAGAGGTTTGCTGGACACATTGTTGCTGGATATGCATGTCAGGTGAATTTTTCCCCAGATGGGCGCTTTGTCATCTCTGGAGATGGGGAGGGTAAGTGTTGGTTCTGGGATTGGAAGAGTTGCAAAGTTTTCAGAACTCTCAAGTGTCATGAAGGTGTTTGCATTGGATGTGAGTGGCACCCATTGGAACAAAGTAAGGTAGCAACATGTGGCTGGGATGGATTGATAAAGTACTGGTAAGTAAAATTTCATGCTGAGTCATGTTTAATTAAGTAGTCTTATCTGGTGCATTTCCATCTATGCCATGTTATGATAGTTCCGTGTTTGCTGAAATGATGTGAGGATGTGCCAATTGCTCTGGTCAACTTGATGAGTTTTTCATTGATGCAATTATTTTTTTTTCATGGGATGCTGTATTATTTCTTTGTCATAGCGAGTTCATCACAACTGTCATTATCACCGAGCATCTGCTATTTGCTGGTAACCATGAGACAAAAGCAGGCTTTTGTGATACTCTAGGTTTTATAGATATATAGCTATAGATATAGATATATGATGATTTCATTCAAGTGGCCTTTGCCCCTCTGAAGCCTGCCATATCTAATGCAAGTATGAGAAGATTTTATATTAACCTTGTTGTCACTGTAACTAAAATGTATACTTCGTAAACAATATTTTGGGGTCATTCACAAATTTACATTTTGGGTTTATTCACCAGTAATTCAATTACATTACGTTTATTTGAATTTTAGCTCTATTGAATTTATTTGGTTAGGTTGGTTGTAAATACACCTAATGTTATCCTTTAATGTTTAAATTTCTATTAACCTCATTCTTTGTGATTATGATCAGACAGTATTAGATAGATGAATGCGTATATTTTATGACTCTCCAGGCCGTGAATATGGGTGTATTTGTACAAAGGTTAATGTGTTATATTATGTTTTGCACTTTTCAGGGACTAGTTTCTTTTGGAGTCAGTTTGCAGAAGTAGAGTAGACAGAGTCAGCTGGAGTTGAGAGGGAAGAAACAGCAACTTTCATGGAATTCAAATGGCTGATTTTGGTTTCCTCGGTTGAAATTGAAGCAATGTAACTGGATATTATCTTTTAGATTTTGGGTTACTGATGATCAGCTTGTTATAAATTGGTCCCCAGCTTTACTCCGTCCAAACTCCCGCTTTGTTATATTAGAGTGGTAAGTTTTATAGCTAACCTTAACCCTCAACTTCAGTTATACGACCGTGTAGCACCCCAGAAATTTGAATTTCCACTCGTCAGATGGCTCAATGGGTTCTTTATGCCTGGAGGACCTTCAAGGTTTGGTGGCATCTCCAAGGTATATGCAAGACGGATGCCCATTCTGTGTTGCTGCCTGTGTTCTTTGTTTCTTTTTTTGCAGGTCTCTTGTCTGTGTTTCGTACTATAAGGTTTGATGACACTGGTGCTATTATGGATGCTCCTCCGCTATCCCATGCAATGAACTTGCCATTGTTATTGCATTTATACGAAACAAGTGCTCGTAGCCACTTTCACAGGGTCTGCCATAGTGGCACGAACTACGAATGGTCTCTGTAGGCTGATGGTTCTTCATCGTCATGCATTTAAAAGGAGCTACCAGCTTACTGGTGTAGGACTTCACCATGTTATGTTTGGGCTGTATCCAAGTTTACTTTCAAACCTTGTTAGTTTTCTTTGTGTGGGCGTAAATCTTGGCTCATTGTCGGTGTCTGTGTATGTTTTAGCTTTCTCAGTTTTTTAATTGTTATTCCAGTCTTTTAATGGAATAACAGTTATATTGAAAGGGTCGCGGGCAAAATAAATACATTTAAGGAATTTAGCACCTTCCTTTGGTTTTTTTGCTGATATGCGGAGATATGGATCCATTTTCTTGAGGAAACAATTAAATACTAGCCAGTCAATATTAATAAAAGAATAAATGATCAAATACTCCATCCGGTTCTAATATAAGATAAAATTGATTTTTTTTTTTTTGGAGATATTAAGAAAGCAAATTAAATTCTTTTAGAAAATTTATCCTTTTTTTCTCAAAGTTATTTTATCTTAATCAAGCATGTCTGGCTTGCAACTGTTATAAAAGGTGAATGAAATTCCTTATACAACCTTCATTATGTCTGAGGGAATATAAAGCTGTAAATATGAAATGAAACAATCCAACCAGCCAGTAGCATTTAAATTAAGCCTCACAGATCACCTTTAATGCATGTATCTAATTGGTGTTCATATGCTCACGTGTATGTTGTATATATAATTGATTAACATCTTATTGGAATGGATGATAAATTGATTTCCATGTGACTTTGATAATCAGAACCCATACTTTGTGAACGTCCTTCTGGCTGGTTATGACGAAGAAACAGGCCCACATCTCTACTATATTGATCATTTTGCTTCACTTCACAAGGTTGATCAGGGAGCTTTTGGTTATGGCTCGTATTTTTCGCTATCAATGATGGATAGACACTGCCATAGCGGGATGTCAGTGGAAGAAGCAATTGGTTTAGTTGATAAATGCATTGTCGAAATAAGATCCAAACTGGTTGTGGCTCCTCCTAACTTTGTCATAAAGATCGTTGACAAGGATGGAGCAAGAGAGCATGAATGGCGTCAATCGGTAAAGGATACACAAGCCCCTCCAGCTTCGCTTCACTAAATTTTTTTGGCCACATACAGTTTGTGGTATCTTGACAAATCTGGGCCTCGGTGCCTAAAAGGTGGATCTTCATAGTGAGTGAGTGCAGTACATTGCATTGAGAAATTGACATGAATTAATGCCCCGTTTTATGTTGGAGAGTTTTTGAAGATAGTGAGAGTATAAGTAGGCCTTTTAAAGTATGTTTGGTGTGCTCATAAAAATGTGTATTTACATTATGAAAAGACTCAAATACCCTTGTTAAAATAAATATGCGCGTGTGAGGGAGTTTTGTAAATGTCCTTTTGCTTAGAAAAGTAGAATCCAAACATGTAATAAGATATAAGCTAATAAATCCACATCTTTGAGCTTTGTTAACTGTTTAAGTTTATTAATCAAGAGGTGCACAATATTAATTTCTTGACGCTTTTAAAATGATAATAATTTAAAGTTATTTTTATAGATTAAAAAAGAAATAAAAAATGGGTATTAAGAAATAGGAAAGGGTTCCAAACCATCAAGAACTCCTTTCCCTCCTCTTGACGCATACTCAGCTCTGTTTCTCCAGAGATAGTCATTTGCACCAGCAAAGGAAATGCTTAGTTGATGGATTATAGTTGCATTCTCCCTACCATGGTTCCTAGACGAATACCCAACTTCATTGCTAGTTATAGCATAGATTCTCAAGTAGGAGTCAATTTCTCGATTAATTATGAATAAGCAGTGGATGACGGAGATCTAGAGGATAGAATATGCTCAAGCTAACATAAGTTGCCCACTAGTCAATTTTGAAATGTTGTGTTGGAATTTCCTTTAGAGTTAAGAGTCTCCCATCGCGACTCGCAGAAGCTATATGTATGGTTGAAGGATCCCATAGATCCTTCAGAACCACATGCAAGGTTCTACAGCCACCGGTCGAAAACCATCATCTTTTAAATTATGCTCCATGATAATGAGAATATATCCCATAGTGATGCAAAGTACGTAGTGACCTGTAGCTTACCATTGAGAAAGAAGCATACACGACTCGGTTTCACAGAAATGTTGAAAGTGTCGAATTTCCGTTGCTTTGATGTCTAGGGAGAGTAGCTTATATGGAAGATGGAGAACCAGCATCGCTTATTTATAATCTTGTACTCTGTAGACGAGTTAAAGAGTATTTGGATTAGCTTATCTTAAATTTTGGAGTGTCGTCCTCATGTTTGAGAAACCTCTATCAAATGGAGACAATATTTCTTTTACATACTTGTTGCCGGGTAAACATCACAGAAGGCACAAGATACTATGGTGGCAGATGAAAAAGATTCTCACAACTCTTAAAGAGAGTAATTCTTGCCATTATAATTTTAAAAGAAGAAGATTCTCGCAGCATGGATATAGAAACTTGCTGGCACCTCAGTGAAGCGAGTCTGAATATTCAGTGGCTGCTATGATTTACCTGCTTCCTGATGTAACTCTTCCAAAGAACCGTCTTTTAGCAGTGTAATGTTGCCTAAATTTAGCTCTCTGGCCTCCTTATAAATTGTTGCCGAGTCATTCAAGTTTGCCTTTAACGTATCGCCTTTTTCTCAATACCCATTCCATTGGTGAGAGTGCCTCAGTGGACTTTATTAGGTCTTTGCCTCTGTTGACCAATAAAAAAAGGGTGAAGCTGTAGATTTGTCAATCAATTATTACCAACCAGACAAATAATTATTGAGGGGTCTTGCTTAATCAACAATTAAAAAAAAAAAAAAAACATCAAATAACTATTAAAAGTGAAAAAAAAAACCCAAACAACTATTTTTTTTAAAAACACCAAATAATTAAGTTAAAATATGAGTATAAGACTCCAAGCATAGGACGGTGTGAAAAACACTAGAGAAAAGAGCGGTTAAACCTTCTTGTTGGAAAAGAAAACACCAACGAGAGATGGGAGCAGCATTGTGGTAGTAGTGGTTGCTTGTGGCATCGGAGTGATGGAAACGGGGTGCAAGGTGCGTGCTTAGTCGAACGCCGTGGACTACTCTGGATGAGTTCAAGAGGTGAGTGGAACACCCAAGAACAATAGAAGTTTTGGAAATGCCGACATCTCCGACATCGACGATCAATAGAAGACGGAGACACCAAGACGGTGACGGGGTAATAGTTCGTTGGCGAATCCGCTCCAAATTATGTTTTTTTTTTTTTTTTCATTTTTTAATTGTTGATTGGCCATTTTGGTCCCCTCAATAGTTATTTATACCAGGTACTTCTCAAATAATAGTTGATTGACAAATTTACACCTTCACCCATAAAAAAAAGAAAAGGTCTTTGCCTCAGTCGGATTACGGAACCACTCACTGACCCACCTTCAATCCTTCAGACCATTATACCCTTGGAGATTTTGTAAATAACTATCTTAGCCCACACGTTCATTCTTGTACTGGTGATCCAAAATAGTCACACCACTCCTCTCTTGCTCTTCACAGCTACGCCACTCCAATAGTCATGCCTCTTCAGTCCGAGTATGAGACTGAGAATTGCGATTTGCGGGCGTGCTATGCAGAACAAAACGACGAATTACTGCTGTGAATACTTGAGCGATAAGGTTGTTTGTCCGGCTTTCGTTTATTTTTTTCACATAAGATTTGTTTTTGTGAAGGATTATTTAATTCTCTGGCAAACTAAAGTATTTGATGCATTTGCTCAAAGAAGAAAAAGGAATCGAACTCCGTCCAAAAAAAGAAAAAGGAATCGAACGATGAAAGTAGTTTAATCACAAAAATTTAGATAATCTTAATTCTTTGATCATCTAACTCCGCTGTTTTCCAGTCACTTGCCATTTTCAGTGGATTATTTTGCGTTGGATCATGAACTTGGGCTTCGATTGAAGATGGGTTCCGTTTACCTCTGTTGTTAGGAGCTACTCATTATCGTTCCACTGACGGTTGAACCTTGACCTATTTCTTCGTTTCATTTGTCTCTCTTTTTTTCCTGGCAATCTTTATATGCTAAGTTTATATTTTTATGCAATGTAGGTTCAATGTTATAGTTCTGTAGAAGTCCTACTTAGTGCGCATTCTTTTGGTTTTACCTGCCTATGTTTATTGAGGATAACTAAGTAATCCCGGAATTTGAAAAAAAGGTTCATACTTCAAATTTTCTCTTCTCGGCTTCCTGAGTAGGAAAAACTACTTTCGCGTATAAATTTCTTTCCACTCTCATCTGTTTCATCCCTCTAACCCTTCTCAGAGCCTCTGGGATTCTGGGGTTTCTCTCTGTTTTGTTTTTGTTTTTTGTTTTTTTTTGGCCAACCTTTTGGGGTTTCTTACATTGATATATGTCTGGTTAGTCAAGTTTTGGGAAAGATCGGCATGTGGTTGAGTTGTTCGTGTCATTCTGATTTCTCTTTAGTATTACAATTTTAAATAGTGCTTTGCATTTGTTTTCTTCAGTCAAGGGTTTCTTCATTGATTGATGCCTTATTTTCAGTAGTGTAACCTGTCTACTTGTAGCTACTCTCCTTTCCCACCTATCTCCCGTGTTTTTTCCTTTGTTGTAAATTTTGCCTACTGTTTCTTACATATTTTATGCAGGACTAAACTGAAGTTGCGTGCAACAGATTTTTTGGGTGAAAGTATACAGCAGATTGAAATGAGTACTTCAGATGAAGAATGCTCTGTTATAGGAAGCAAGGCAGATTTAGGGTTTCTAGATTTTCAGGAAGAGAAATCTGTCTATAGTTATGCTCCAAATGAAGAGGACCCTATTGTCATTTCCGTCCCATTTCCATTAGTGAATGAGAAACCAAAATCAGTATGTGTTGGCCAGACTTCTGTAGATGTAATAACGATCAAGAACACCACCAATGAACCAGTGGAACTATGGAGTGTTCATATATTTGCTTCAAGTCCTGAGGACTGTTTCACACTTTCTCTGATGGAACCTCCTTCAGAAAATTCAAATGTAGATAGCATTCAAGGTTTTCTAGAGTCTTTTTCTTTGGAGGACAGGATGCTTCAACCTAATGAGATTTTGAAAGTATGGTTATCTTGCAAAACAAAGGAAATGGGATTGCACTCCACAATTGTGTATGTTGATGCAGGGGATGAACGAATAGAAAGGAGGGTTTTTCTCTTAGCTGAAGACAAAATCTCCCAGTCTTTGGCCTCCAAAAAGCCTTATTCGAAAGGAAGGAAGAAAGAAAAAATTGTTGTAAATACTTTTGTTGCTGGCTCACGTCCTCAGAGGAAGGGCAATCGTTCATACACGAACAGGCTTCCAACATATGACATTCCCAAGGAAATGAGAGACATGCTGGAGAGCAATCAGATCCCTGATGCTATTGAAAGAGGTCTTACAAGGAAGAAGAATTATTCTTCTTATTTCAAAACATTAGTTATGATGGAAGAGCTACAATTGGAGGTAATCTTATTTGCTAACAAAAGATCTAATAGCAACGCGTGACCAAAAGGGGGTTAAAGGGTATTTTTGCTCTTAAACTATTCTCATAGGATACCTAGTGCTCGTGCCGTCCTGCGAGAATAGTTTGAGGACAAATATGTCTTCTAAACTAACCCCCCAACCCATAAAAAAATAGAACAGAAAAAAAAAACTGATATTTTTTCCTAACATTTTCTTGACTAGTGTCTTATGCTTTTAGGAAGACATGAGGACCTATGATATGGAATGCGTAACTTTGAGGAAAAAGACGAATCAATTCTTGTCATTGGAGGTTCCAGGGCTAGCTGAGAGAAGGCCATCACTGGTTCATGGGGACTTCATTTATGCCAAATTAGCCTCTGCGCATGATAATGATAACATGCCTGCTTACCAGGTTTGTTCTCATTGACAGATATGACATGTCCTGTTTTTGTTCACTTGAATAAAATTTAAAGCTTGGAAGTTCTAATTGCTGTTTCATGCTGGTTACCGGAATGTAGTTTTATGAACTAGTCATCATATGCTAACATTCCAAGATCCTAGTTAGTCACTTATTTTCTAATTTGCTGTTGTAAATGATATCAATGGTATTCTATATATATGAAAAAATTATGGAGCCCTCACGTCTTTTATTTTTTGAGGCCCTCCACATCTTTGATGCATCAATATAATGACCCTTGAACACAGAAAACGGCTCACGTCACTTTAGGTATTTATGCTGACTATGTGAGATAATATTTGGATTGACAGATTCGATTGAGGGGTAACAACTAACTAGAGACTGACTTGGCTTCTTCTAAGTGCTTTACAATTTTGCCTTTAGGTACAATTAAAAGTTGAGATGAATACAAGTGATGAATATATATTCCATCCAGTCTTAATTATAAGACATAGTTGACTTTTTTAGAGAAATTAAAGAAACTAATTAAATTACTTTAAAGTATTTTTATTTTTATTTTTTTCTTCAAACTAATTAGTTTGACTAATAAACTAATATATAATCTAAGAATACACAACATATGAAATGATTAAATAACTTATTTAGCTTCTTTAATCTCTTCAAAAAAAGTCAACTAGGTCTTGTAATTAGGACCAGAGGTAGTATTATATATCATTTTAAAACACTAATATGTTAATAATAAATGATATCTTTCATGCAATAATCTACTTGCCAATTAAATCTATGCAACATTTTCATATTCTCTTCGGTCCTAAATATAAGAAATAGTTGACTTTTTGGAAATATTAAGAAGCTAATTAAATTACTTTAAAATATCTATATTTGTTATTTTTTGTCTAGATTATTTTACCTAACTTATAAACTGTTATATAATCTAAGAATACACAACATATGATATGATTAAGTGATTTATTTAGCTTCTTTAATCTCTAAAAAAAAGTCAACTCTGATATTTAGGACCGGAGGGAGCACTTTTTGTGGGATCTTCATCTACTCCATGACATTCATTTGCCAATTCCATCCCTATAACATTTCTAAGACACTCCACTTTCATTTTCCTTCTCCAACTTTTTAATAAGCTCCTTTTTAAATGTCAAAAGTGCTGGCAGAGGTTTCACAAGCATAATTTAACATTGAATTTTTTGTTTTTAATTGATAACCTTCTAGGCTCAACAGTGGCGGAACCAGAAATTTTTTTTTAGCTCGGGCCAAAAAATAAACATATTGAACTACTCCCTTTAGTTCTTATTATAAGACACTAACTAACAAGTATATTTGATTCTTTTTATAAGGCACTTGCTTGTTTCTAAATAGTATTAAATATTTTTATGTATACCCATAATTAAAAATGTAGTGAGTGAGAGTAATAATTAATAAAAATTAATTATTACTCTTTTTTTCGAGCAAAAAAAGAGTAATAATTAATATGATATTAGGGTTTAGTATAATTAATAGCGATAATATTGAAAATTATTAAATTTTAGGACAAATTTAATGACTTTAACTTTTTTATTGACTTGTGAGAATTGTTAGTTGATTCCTTAAATAAGGACCGGATGGAGTATTTACTAAATAATATCAAATAACCTTGAAAATACAAATAAATAATAACTAATAATTATAAATCAAAACAATATGTAAGATGATATTAACTTTTTCGGTATCTTAAACAAGAATTTTAGTTTTTTTCTCACAACCCAATGATTAATGAAACAAACATTATCTTTCTGAGAGAAGATAAAAAATTAGTGGGGCCAAATTTGTGGCCAAATAAAATATCATATAATAAATACATATATATTCTTACAAATTTTATAAGATCAGCCTGGCCCTAGCTGGCCATCAAAGCCTTCTGCCATTGAGGCTCAACATACATAAAACTAAGTTTTTAGTACCTTATAGGCAAATTCATTTAGGTTTCCAAGTAGTCAATCTTCTTGGACTTTCCCAAACTATGTAGTTCTTTTGTGCTTTTACTTCTACCTTAGTCATCTTAAACTCACCTAAAATAAAGACATAAGGTCTGATGGAATCATAATTAGATTCTTTGGATTTAAAATTATTAAGTTATTCAAGTAAGGATATTTAGAGTATTTTTAGTTTTATTTTGAATTTAAATTTGAACAAGGATTAAGCTTTAGTTGGATTTATCTTTTATCTTGTCACTGTCTTATCTTTTAGGATTAGAGAATTTAATTGGTATTAGAACTAGGGCTCTATAGATAGACCACGGATTACTCACTTGTAGACCATTTTCATGAATTGAATGAAGTTGAGAATTTTGTGTTCACTTTATCCCTCAAGTTCTTCCATTTCTCCCTCAAATTGTCACTATCTTCTCCCTCTTTCTTCTCAAATTCTCCCTCCTCCTTTACCCTCCCCTTTCCCTCTGCTGTTTCGCATCAAGATCTCTAAAAATAATTCCAACAAAAATGATGATAAAATTATCAGAAGAATCATCATATGTGATTGAATTCCTTTCACTGCATCATTAATTACTTGCAAACATGCCTGCATTATTTGTTATGTGCAGGATTTTCAGCCTATGTTGTTTACTTGAAGTGGACTTGTGCAGGGTTTTGTCCACCGTGTTGAGGCTGATGAAGTACATTTGAAGTTTCATTCTCAATTTCATTTTGCCCACAAAGAGGGTGATCTCTACAACGTTCACTTTGCATATAATAGGCTCAATATGAGACGGTTATATCAGGCAATTGAGGCTGCAGAAAACCTAGGAAATGAATTCCTATTTCCGCATGAGACATCTAGAAGGAGGCGCATTGAAATCTCTCATCTGGTGCCTATTTCTGGTAATATTAATGAGGAGCAGATGCTTGCGATCAAGAAGATTCTTGGATGCAAAGGTGCACCTCCTTATCTGATTCATGGTCCTCCAGGTACAGGAAAAACTAGTACAATAGTCGAAGCAGTCCTCCAACTCTACAAAAATCATAGGAAAGCTCACATTCTCATCTGTGCACCCTCAAATAGTGCTGCAGACTACCTACTTGAGAAACTCCTTGGTCAAAAGGCTGTCAAATTTCAAGATGAGGAAATATTTAGGCTTAATGCATCTACTAGGTCCTATGAGGAAATCAAACCTGAGCTTATGCGCTTCTGCTACTATGATGAGTGTGTCTTCAAGTGTCCCCCAGCCAATGCTCTCATGCAATTCAAGATCATAGTATCAACTTATATGAGTGTTTGTCTTCTTTACGCTGAAAATGTCTTTCGAGGTCACTTTTCACACATTTTCTTGGACGAGGCTGGCCAGGCTTCAGAACCAGAAACCATGATCCCTATATCTCACCTCTGCAAAAGGGAGACCGTTGTTATTCTTGCTGGAGACCCAATGCAGTTGGGTCCGGTAATATATTCCAAGGAAGCAGAAAGCAATGGATTGGGGAAGTCATACTTGGAAAGATTGTTTGAATGTGACTTGTATTCCTATGGAGATAATAATTATATAACCAGATTGGTTAGAAACTATAGGTGTCACCCACAAATATTACATCTCCCTTCCAAGCTGTTTTATGACGGAGAATTGATTGCGTGTAAGGAGGATGATACTAGTTCTTTGTTGCTGAATGAAAACTTCCTCCCAAATAAGGAGTTCCCTGTTCTCTTCTTCGGCATCCAAGGATGTGATGAGAGAGAAGGGAGTAATCCATCATGGTTCAACCGAATTGAAGTGAGTAAGGTCATAGAGCTAGTCAAGAAGCTTACGACCGGTGGAAATATGAAGGAGGAAGACATTGGGATTATAACACCATATAGGCAACAAGTACTTAAAATAAAGCAGACGCTTGAAAGTATAGATTTGCCAGAGATTAAAGTTGGAAGCGTTGAGCAGTTTCAGGGACAGGAGAGACGAGTTATTATAATATCAACTGTTCGCTCAACAATCAAACATAATGACTTTGACAGATTACACTGTTTGGGATTCCTGAGCAATCATCGAAGATTCAATGTTGCTATAACCCGTGCCATATCACTGCTGATTATTATTGGGAACCCTCACATAATCTCTCAGGTATTTCCTTTTTACTAACTATTTGTGATTAGCAAAATGATTTAATTATTTTATGATCAATTTCATGCTAAGGTGATTATAAGTAGGAATCTGCTAATAATCTCTAGTATCGCTTTTTCACTAAGAAGTCATGATTAATTAAATGAGTTAATTTTTTTTTTTTTAATTTTAATTTTAATTTTATTGAGAATGGGTTAACTATTTTATGATCAACTTTGTGGCATCAATGTGGAAACGTGATTGGATATAACTGGGTGTTGCATTGTTGCTTAACATCCAAATCTAGTATCATATTAGATTGGTTTGTTCTCATATCTGCTTGATACACCATTCATCGCTGGACTCCCTGCCTCTACAAACGATCTAAGATTAAAAGGAAAACATTAATTGCTTCTTGTGTTGGGAATGCTCGGGTGCATATCATTGAATCAACTTCTCATGACTCCACCAGAAAGGAAGGCATGTTAGTGAGAGACTGTTGCTTAAAATCATTTCTCTGGTCGTGGCATGACCGATATTGTGTGATTCTGATGAGTTAATATTTTACTCGTCATATGACAGGACTACTATTGGCACAAACTCTTGTGGCATTGTGTGGACAATTCATCTTATCTTGGTTGTTCTCTTCCTGAAAAACTGGAGATTCAGGAGGACTCTGGCTTCAAAAATTTTCAAGAAAACTCATTGCCCTCTGAAGATGTGGCATGGGGTCTAGAAGATTCACCACAATCTGATTCTGAGTTGCCTAAACCAGCTGGTACTGATGAAGCTGAATGGTCTGATGGTTGGAAGTAGTGTAATCTATCTAGCACTTAGGAGTGAGAATTGGTATATTCGTTAAAAAAAACGACAGGCCAGATGTATTTTCAGGCTCACTAACTTGCATGCTTTTAAGCTTTTTGTGAAGCTTCCAAACGATTTGAACATTTCTAAATTTAGGCCAAATATTTTTGTTGTATTAGGGTGTCTCGAAGGAACACTACATCTTGCAATTCGTTCTAATTTTGTATTTTGGCATGCTTGTTAAACAGACTATTTGTCTGGCCTAAAACAACAAAGACTGATTGTCGATACCAAAACTAATGCTCCTCAAATCCTTAATATAAGGTATATAATTAGATTAAGGAAGTTGGTTAAGTTACATATATTTTCTAAGACACTCTAGTAATCTTCTTGAATTTCTTCATTCCTTCTCCTCCTTAATTATTATTGAATGAATATCAACAAGGGTAAATTAGGAAAATGTTGTCAAATAAAAATTTTGTCTTATTTTTAAGATCAAGATCAATTCAACAAGTATGTTTTATATTAAAGATTGAAAGAGTAACGAAGAATGCTACAAAAATGATCATATCAAAGGAGCTAGCCTGCTTGGACTCACATGGAAGAAGAATAGCTGCTGGCATAATACCGGCAGGACTGAACAATTAAGGGGTTATCCTTATTTTAAATTCTGTATATATTTAAAAAAAAATTCCAAAAAAAAAAAAAAAGATAAATAAATCTGAACTATCCCAATATGGGGATTGAACCCCACTGTCAGTAAGAATGTGAAAGTAGGACCAGTCATTCAACAGCCACTCCCACAGTAGCTTAACCTAACATGCACACCATCCTAATATTTGTGAATGTCCACTTTCAATTGGCTGTTTGGGATTGAGCTTGAGTGGTTGTCTTGCTTCATCGGCGAATATTAATTCATTACTCAGATGAAAATTTGATGAATTTTTCAACATCACCAACTATTATTACTGTAATTTTCTTTTATTTTATTACTGGTTGCGGAACATTGGAGTAACTTTGAGAATTCTTTTGAATTGTTTGTACGATTTTCAATTTCCTTTCCTTCCTTGTCATTTATTGCTTCTTCCACGTAACATCTGAAAAATGAAAATTATTACCAACTAACGAGATAGGATATTGTCCTACCAATTTTATGTTACTATCAAATCACTACCATTTTTAACCGTTAGATCAGAATCTTAATAGGAAAGAGAAATGATAAAAGTAGATGAGATTCTGATCTAACGGTGAAAAAGTGGTAATGATTTGGTAATGACATAAAATTGATAGTGACAATATCCTATCCCCCAACTCAATATGGTTAAATTTTATCACATTCAAATGTGATTGAATTGATTGATTTCAAACAAGACATTCAATCCAAACCCAAATCAACGGAAGCTAATTGAACTTATTGATTGAATTCAATTGAGTTCCAGATTTAGTTCAAAACGATCAAGCTTCAACAATCATACAAAATTCTCCTCCTTCTGTTGTTATCTGAATGTTTAGAAACTATTTAAAAAAAAAAAAAAAAAAAAAAAAAAAAAAAAAAAAAAAAAAAAAAAAAAAAAAAAGCCTCATGTCATTCCCATTCACTGGTATACATCACAATACTTGAGAGGAATACTCCCCAAGTGGATATGAAGAAATATAATAAAATTTTCAAAGCGGCATAGAGGCGATTTTACACACACATGAACGAAACTAGTAGTACTTTAGATCAACAAGTCCAAAAGCAATCAGAAGAAAAAAGGAGAGAGTGTAAGATGATGAAGTGAATAGAGAATGGCCTCCTGAAGCCATTATAGAAGATGGATGAGAGTTAGAAACCACCGATGGAGAAGAAGTTGGACTCATAAGTGGCATTGCATCTTATAAAGGTGCTTCAGAAGAAGATTCAGTTGTTGAAGACATAACAGGAGAAGTTGCTGCTAGAAATTAGAATCTGATGTCAGTGTCAAATTTCAGAAATCTTATTTTGTAAGTACGAAAAAACTGATACATTTATGCCTAATTAACAAAAATCATTTGGTGTTCTTTAATACGCAGAAATACCTTTAAGATGGGGCAATGAAGCGATTTCAGAGGGAGTTGATGGAGATTGCCCAGGAGATACTGATCCTGTCAATATCATTTATAACCATACAAAAAGACATTAATTAATTGATTTGTCCAATGAAAGTAATCATATGATCTGTCACATATTCAAATTCTAATGATGTCAATTTCTCAAAGACTTGATGGTAACAATTTCTTTGAGACTTCTAGTCTTAATGTGAATATCCTGTTTTTAACTAGACAAGTAAGTGTATGGAGTTTGACCAAAGATTGCAGGAAAAGAAGTGCATTGTGACAGCACATTGAAGCAGGAGGCAATGAACCAGAGGCTGCAAATAATAAAGGGACGATAAGAGGACATGTTAGCATTACTAATGAACATAAATAGCCAAATTTCCAAAGGCAAAGAAAAAAAACAAAACAAAACAAAAGATGTAGAAGCTTGCTTACTACTTTTGCGTTGAATAAGGAGGGCATCAAAAATGCCACAAACTTGAGGGAGATAGGTGGCCAAAATACTTCTGATTGGAGAGTTGAAGGGAACAACGATAGACAGAAAAGAACAAAAGCAGTCCATGTCACCACCTGTAAGGTACCTGAGGGCCTAGCAACACTTGTCCGTTTCATTTGGATTGATATTTGTTAGAAAACTCATACAAGGACTGAAACTGGTAACCATTGAAGCAGCACCACATGGAACCTTAATCTGTGAAGAAGTGGTTGGTCCTGGTGAAGCCAGAGCTGTATTGATAGCTAATATCATAATCACTAAACCCTTCATATTTAGATATTCACTTCTTAGTTTTGGCTTTGTGGGGTTTGATTAAGAACCTTAGATGATTGGCTTAGTGAAGGTAAGGTGGATTTATAGAAGAGATAAAGGAAAGAAAAGCTTTTAAAAGTTAGTTTTTGAAGAACTTTTTAACTGATGATATGACTACATCCCTGTGAGATATGAAAGAGTTGGAAAACATTAATTGTGTGACCTTCAAAGAACCAAAGTTTAGCTAAACATGTTATGTTCACCAAGTGGCATCTGAAACTAATTAGCCTCATTTTGAGTGTCACAATGTTTTGATTGGTAACTTTGTTTGATCATCGGCCTCCTCGGTCATTTACCTAGTCTTCCTTAAATATTTAGTATCAACCGTTATTAGGACATCCTGAAATTGCATCTTGATGGAGAATGTTCGCGTCACTATTTGGTTATTAAAGCAGAATAATTGATCAATAAGTCAGTTCATGAGATTGGTGCAATTGTTGTCTTATCAAGTTAACTTACTTTTTATCAAAAAATCAAAAAGTGTACCTACCTATACCTAAAGTGTTATAACGTATCATGGATGCTTGGCTGTTGGGCCCAAATTAACTTGTTCGAGGCATGTTGTTTACAAATACTACAATATTTTTGCTCACTATGGACCCAAAAAATGTTACATTCAAAATCTTTTGTTACAGATCCCTTGAGCAGGGCCGATGATTATTAGCATTTAGCAGGATACACATGGGTTGGATTTAGCCCAACATTTGCTCAAGCTGGTTCAATGGTTCGATTTTTTTTATTATATATAAGATCAGTGGTTCAATTTTTATAATTCACAACTTCACAAGACATGAAAAATATGGTTTAGTTTTGAGCTTCATTCAAATTGCCCATAAGCCACTGAAAACATCAAATCAATGAAGTTATTTTCAATTCTACTGACCAATTCCATGCCTTCTTCCAGAAAACTGCTAATTATTAATTTGCAAGTTAGGCAGCTTGTTTTCATCATGAACAGTTATATATATATATGTATGTGTGTGTGTGTGTGTGTATAGTTTTGAGATTTTGATACCTCATTTTCATGCTTGTTCAATTAGGCAGGGGACGACAACACGTATGTAACTAACTTCATGTTGTCCCTTTCAACAAAGAAATTTTAACTTTCGTGTTCATTGGTTCTAGATTCGGAAAAATCAACTTCCATGGTTATAGCTGAGTTCAAAGTCTGAACAAGAATTTTATTTTTCATTTCTTGTTGACTTGTTAAATCGTAATTAGCCGTACGTTAACCAGGCTTCATGACATTCTTCCTGATTGAAGGTTCCAAGAAAAACATAGGCTTAGAGCTGCAAAAGCAAGACGGTGCAACGACGTCGTATGAAACATGTGTCAAAGTCTCCGCGTTTGAAGTTTGAACACACAAACAGGCTGCTGCAACACCAAAGACCAAACAGTAGCTGTTAGAAAAAGTAGGAGAAGCAGTTCACCAACACAACTAAATTCCAACCTCTTTCTCTGTCTCTTTCTCTGTTTCCCTTCCCTACATAAACCTCTCTCTCCCTCCCAAACTAAACCAATCCAACACAAGCAACATTCACGTATTCCTCTTCTTCCACAGCATTATTCATTATTATTGGATCCATCAGATATGGCTCGTATGTGTGTGGCTGTAGCGGTGGTGACGGTGGCCGTGGTGGCGGCCATGTTGTGTGGAGGAGCTTCGGCACAATCGAGCTGCACAAACGTGTTGGTGAGTCTATCGCCATGCCTCAATTACATACAAGGCAATTCCTCAACACCATCATCATCATGCTGCCAACAGCTTAGCAGTGTGGTCCGTTCACAGCCACAGTGTTTGTGTCAAGTCCTTAACGGTGGTGGCTCCTCTCTGGGAATCAACATCAACCAAACTCAGGCTCTGGCTTTGCCTTCTGCCTGCAAGGTTCAGACCCCATCACTTACTCAGTGTAAAGGTAACATATTTTCTTAACATTAAGATCAAGTTTTGCTTTCAATTATGTTAGTCCTATTTTAATTCGTATCTTTAAGCTAATATGAACAATGGATTGGGCAGCATCTGCTTCACCGGCCGGCTCACCAGCTGCAGACTCTCCGAACGCAGGTCCATCAGGTGGGTACATGTCTCCGCTGCAGACAATAAATTTGTTTTGGTCATGAATATAAGACTACAATCTATTTTGTCCCCCAAACCCGATTGATTATACATAGGAAGGAGGTTTCCCTTAAGGGCAACTACCTTAGCTAATTTCATTACATCCACAAATTAGTTATCAAGCTCTTGTATTAAGGACTAAAAGTAATATTGATGCCATTTGAAGATAGTAGAGCGAGCATATTGAGGTCTAATTTTCTGGGTTGTTGGTGTGATTTCAGGGACAGGATCTAAAGATGTGCCCTCACCAGATAATGGCTCATCGGATGGCAATTCCATCAAGTTCTCTATTCCTCTCGTGTTCATTGGTTTTGCCGCAGCATATGCTTCCACTTTCGGAGCATACTGATTCATTCAGCCTCATGTATTCCATTTTTTGACATGCTATTATTATTCACTTGCTATTTGATGTGAGTGTTCTTGTGTGCATATAGTATTTGATTTCCTCAAGGCTGAAGAGTTCTATCATTCTCATTCGTTATTGTAATTTTACATAATTATGTATTGTTAAAGAGATTCATGTCTCTCTCTTCCCTTTATCAATAATAAAGATGGCTTGTATCTTTCACTTGCAACAGTGATCTTGCTCACGCATATTGTCCCTCTCTGCATCAACTCGCCCTGGCAGTCTGCGGCACTAATATAGTGCTCCTTGTTTAAAGGAATTGCTCAAAAGCAAGAAAATGTCAACCAGTTCCAATAAACTATCAATGAAAGTTCATAACAAGAGATCCAAGAATGTTAGGGCAGACAGTGACACCAAGTTCGAAATAATGCATTCTGCTGAACTTCCATTTGGTCAAAATAATTGAAGATGACGAGATTAAATGCTAAACTAATTGAATATAGAAGCTCTGCTATTATACATATCAACTACTATTCAAACTAAACAACATACGAACTTTATGATGAAACTCAAGTAGAAAATTTTACAAACAGATGTCTGCAGAATCCTGGCACTCGTTTTTTTCTCCTTTTTGAAAGAACATAATCTTATCATGGCAAGTTCCAGTTTAGTCCTATCAAGTAAAAGGTTTTCCTACAGCCACGTATTTCTGGTATATGCAAAAAATTGCAGAAAATAACATTCAAGAGTCCCTTGAAGAGCAACATCTCACTCCATTTAAATCATAGATGAAGGAACTGAAAGCCGTTCGGAACAACAGTTGAACAAGTGAGGCTCAGTATAAACCCAATGGGTAACATACTAGCAATGATAAAACTACTCCCCCATCTTCTACTCTCTCTCTCATTACTTGTGCATTTCTTTTCACACTCTTCTTTCGACTTTGTCAGTTCGCGTATAACTAGAAAGTAAAGCCCCCATTCTTACAAGAAGTGTTCCAATAAACAGCATATAAGCATTCATCGCTTTCCCTTTTAATCTGGCCATCCGATCAACAAGCCTTAAAAGAAGTTGAAATGGTACAAAATCTGGGTAAATAAGCAACTCAACTGTCCAGAATCCATTTAAATATGAAACTCAGTTTTGCCGTGTTAATCAGACAGCAGATTTACATACCTCTTTCTCTTCTTGTTTTTCATTTTCTTTCCTTTCTTTTTTGGATAAAGCTCTTTCTCGATTGTACCTTGTCATCGATTCTAAGTAAAACCAGCTAAATGAGAATGAAAGTGAAAGGTGAAAACAAGAACAAATGCTCTAATGCATTCCATTAGATAACTTGAGAGCGAAAGTGCATCCAACCTTCCGTATAACTTTTTTTTTTTGTTTTGTCAACATTCCGTATAACATTAAGTGCAACTAAAGGCTTCAGTTATCACTGGGCACTGGAATCTATTTCTATCATACATGTGACAGGTGTCAAGAAATCAAATGTCCATAACCAAAAATAAATAAATAAAATAAAGAATCATACGTTAAGAGAAATATAAAACTCTGATTTCATTCTTCTATGATATACATCCAAAAATACCTGAATAAAATTAAAGTTCTCTTATTCTACCTTCTTTAGCAGATAAATTAGTTGTACAGAACAAATACGACTATTTCTCCTTCTCTGTACAAAGCCAGGAAATTTGTTAAAAAAGAAAACCCCATCAAAAGTGAAGCAAGGTAAAAAATCATTTGAACTATTCACTCATAAGAACACCATAGGGCATCACCAAAAATTTGTAATATTCAGCACAAGCAGCTTAATAACATAAGTTACATAATGTGATCCCTTAAGAAGTTACATATCATGAATGTGTTCGTGACCGTACAAATTCTTCTAGTCTATCCCACACCTCCAATGCAGCAGCCCTGTCTTGGTGTCGTTTGTTCTTACTTATCTGCCAACAAATATGAAATGTATGCTTAGAGTGAATGTTAGAGATGTAAAGAGAGGAAGATGACAAACAATATGATGAAATAAAAATCATCAAACAGCATTAGTAAGGGGTACGAGAAGCCTACCGAAATTATCTTTACATTCCACTGCTTTACATTCTTTGCCGACTCCAAACTGTCATCTTCAAAACGCATATAAAATCCAACAACTGCAAGAACATTAACTGATTAACACACCCAGCTTCAATTCAACCAAAAAGGACAGACAAATAAACACAATCATACTCATAAATGGTAGCAATAACGATTTGTTGGATAAGGAAAATAACCAAACAAATTCCAACTCACTTTTGTTAAATATTTCAACGTGGTCTTTATAAGGCCAGTCCTTAAACTGCCATTCTTTGCCCAGTACAAAAACCGCCACTACTCGGTCCCAGTCTTCTGCTTTGAGAGTAGATGGCTTATCCCTCACTTCATAAGCAGTAACCACTCTATCCCTACTGAGCTTCTTCTGCACCGTCACGCAATCTGGCCGTGCACCCTTCATCTGCTTCACTTTGACGTCAGTTGGTATATAAACACCATCCTCCAAAAACTCTTTCACATTGTAGATGGTAATCAGCGTCTGAAACGCACTGGGCACCAAAATTATCGGCACTCCTTCTCCTATCTTACTACCCTTCAAGTGCATTTTGGGTTTTGGAGTAGCATCGTAGCCCATCTCATCTGCAAACCCTAAACCGCGTTCATCCGCTCCCATCAACCGACTCTTAGCA
Organism: Acacia acuminata; assembly: GCA_019022655.1. Lineage (NCBI taxonomy): Eukaryota > Viridiplantae > Streptophyta > Magnoliopsida > Fabales > Fabaceae > Acacia > Acacia acuminata. Next base: position 1,698,480 of record JAFJYI010000023.1, read on the forward strand.
ACAAGCCCATCTTTTCTCTGATGAGACTCGATTCTCTGCCTCTCCTCTTCGCGCTTCGTCGCCGCAACCAGTACGCTGTAGAAATCCCTATTTTTACATTCCAGCAAGGCCTCGCGGTCCTTCAACGGCTTTTCGGCTTCCTTAATCATGGACATGAAATCCAATTTCTTCTCATCAGGGACAACGGTCAAGTCGGTACTGACACGATTCGCGGCAAATGCAGGCTCTTCAGGACGGTACTCGATGGAATCAGTAGAGGATATCTTACCCTGGAGGTATTCGAGGAGGGGTTTTCGGTCTGGTAAGCTAACCGGGGGGATTCCAAGGGAGACAGTGTTTTGGATGTAATCGGGGTGCCTAAGGTGATGATTCTTGATGTAATGAACTAGGGTTTCGAGAGTGTAACGATTGCCCTTGGTTGAGCGGTAAGCAGTCTCGACGGAGCAAGGAAAAGAGTATTCATCACTGAATCGGAACTCGCCGCCCAACCGAACTATCTTCTCCAGCTCGCCTCGAATGGTGAAGTCCCTGAGAGCAGTGAGGGGATCCATCGGAGAGTTCAAATCTGGGAGTTCCCCGGGGTCGCTGCTAGCTAAAAGAAAGACTGCGGGACTGATATTCTTTTTTTTTTGGTCAAAGAAACTGCGGGACTGATACCACTATGGGGGGTCTTAGGTCCTAATCCATTTTTTTTTTATATAAAAAAGTTTTGGAGGGGTGCAACATCGCCCCCACCGCCCAATCCATGAAGACTTATTGAGGACTTATGAGATCGTCTAATCATGAGAGGATCGAAACGCGGATCCCTTACCATCTATACCAATTTCTTATTAGGCCCTAATCCATGTAACGCACTAATATGCTACTACTAGCTCTGATCCTTGGGATACTATAATTATTATATTTAGGAGTGGAGGGGGTGGTATTTTTTCGCCCCGGCATCTTTATACTTTTAACTAAGTATTGACCTCTTCAATCAAAATTCAGAGTACTCTTTAATAAAAAAAATCTGAGTACTCCAGTTTCAAAACAAGCTCCGGTTAAGGGCCATTTTGTCCCTATAAATTTTTTTCGGGTGCAATTTTATTTTTGAAGTGTAAAAAATGAGACACTTTTGCCCCCATTGATTTTTACCATTATTTGAACAAATATGTAGATATGACACTTCACGTTTCATTCAAATCATTTTTGTTAAGGTGAAAATTTCCTTCAAAAGTTTTAAATCTTTTTTTAAAAAATCAAGTAGATGACACATAAACTTTTGAAACAAATTTTCACCTTAACAAAAATGACATGGATGATGCGTAGATTATCAGCTCAATATATGTAGTCAACTAACGATCAAAATTAAATGAGATAGATAACTTGCTCCATTTTGACACTTGCATGGCAAAATTGACCCTTGATCCAAACAACCTACCAAAAAATCAAAAATACTCTAAGACTCATGTTCTTAATGTATGATCTAATTGTATAGTTTATCTTAATTCTAATGTAAGAAATATTTTCATATTTATTAATTTTATTCCAATTTAACATTACTCACACAATCATAATTAAGTAAAAGAGATATAGACTAAATTAAGAAAAATGATTAAAATGTTTTAAGAAAAAAAACATGTTATATTAACTACTTTAATCAATCTCCTTAATTTATATAACTAAGAAAATAGGTCTTACATTAACAACCAAAGATGGTTAAAACTTTAAAATAAGTAATGGGAATACATTTTTAATTTTGTTAAACAAAATTGACACTACTATTCAAAATCATTCTTAATTAAAAAAATTTCCGCCAACATTCTTAAATTAAATTTACGACACCAGTGGAACATAAGGGCTTACATTTTTGGGCCTTACTCTGAAATGGGCCCTTCCATTAACGGGCCTATTCCCGTCGCAGTCTATAAGCTTCCGCCCGCCTTGAGTGACTAGTTGACCAAACTTACTTAGCTTTCACGCTACGTGCAGTGATATCATACACTCATCGGACTCCCAACCTGCAAAGCTCATCTATATATCTATGGAAGCCTCAGGAATATCCGTGCGACCATTTGACCCCTCAGACGCAGAAGACATGCTGAAATGGGCGGGTGACGATAGAGTGACGCAATACCTGCGATGGAACACCTTAAAAACTAAAGAAGAAGCTCTGTCGTTCATAGAGAAGGTTGCTATACCCCATCCATGGCGGCGATCCATATGTCTGAACGGTCGGTCCATCGGATACGTATCAGCGAAGCCGGGGTCCGGCGATGACCGGTGCAAGGCCCACATTAGCTATGCGGTGGGTGTGGATCACTGGGGAAGAGGGATAGTGGCGGAGGCTTTGAGGATGGCTATCCCTATGGTCTTCAAACAATTTCCTCAGCTGTGTAGGATTGAGGCTTTGGTGGACATTGACAATAAAGGGTCTCAGAGGGTGCTTCAGAAAGTAGGGTTTGCTGAAGAAGGGTTGCTCCGGAAATATGGCTTTTGTAAGGGGCAGGTTAGGGATTTCCTCATCTACAGCTTCTTGTCTGCGGATAAGCTTAATAATTGAGTTTGCCTAGCCACGCCGTGCCTTTGCATGTTAATTTATATCATCGGTCATTTTTCCCAGAAGCAAAAGGATTAATTATTTGTTTTTTGTTCTAGCTCTATATAATGCTTTATTCAACTGGGGGAGTTTTTGTTTTTGGTCTTAATTATATGCTATGTGTACTTTATTACTTTTACTGTTGAACAGTTTAATGCAATGTATTAATGTGCTTATGCTTTTTTCGCCAACTATTAATGTGCTCATACTGCCAGGGGGAGTTCAATAATTTCATGAATTATGTAATGGACGTTATTATTAATTAATAGTTATACTACGTGCGTTCCTTCCTCCAGTAATAAATAGTAGTGGCTCTAAAATCGAATCCTGCGTCTACGTGGCTGTTAATTAATGATAAAAAATTATGGATGCGTGTATGTCATATACCAAAAATAGATGCATATATATTTATTGGTTCATCAAGAAATGTTCATGAACTAGGAATGGAATGTAGGAACATATGGTTAATTAATGGCTTAGCTCAGTGATTATTGACTAGTTGATGCGTGAACCTATAATGATTGTTACATGTTTCTTTATCATTCAACTAACGGGGGAAAAAAATCAGACATATACCCAGGCCCAGCTCACAAAGTTTAATTATATACAGAGTGGATGAAACTTATTTAAGAGGCATAAAGAAAAGTGGACGAATGATTGTTATGAGTTAAATTCGATGTATTTTTAACTATATCTGAATCGAGACATTGCTATATACATGCAACGTAACTTGACATTATAAGGCGAATGGCGTGTTCTAAATTTTATACTTAAAGGTCTCACTAGCTAGAGAGCACTCAAAACAACATTGATTGATAATCACAGTTGGTCAAATTAGAGATGAGAGTACAGAAATAGCAGCTATTGTAATTAAGAACGTATGAATGTGTTAGTATGAGAGGAGAAAGAAAAACTGAACGAGTACTCGGGAATAAGTTCACACTAAATCTAGAGGTAACAAAAATCAGTCACGTACTCATCACTGCAAACAATTACACAGATTTCAAAGTTAATTACAATCCACAAAATCTAAATACAAGAGAACAAAAAATAGAAGGGGGTGTTAAAAGGAGCTGTATAATTTGCGCAAATTCTGATTACACAAGTGTTTGCGTATATAACTCTGCTAGAATTTAGTTCAATTGGACCCCAAGAAAAATAATATGAGTTTCATATTTTATCATCCTGAAATAATAGTACTATAACAAATAATAGTACTATAACAAACGCAATTTCTTTTATTTTTCTGAATTAATTCATCACAAAACTGACAAAACCATGAAAAATTTACATAAACACGAATATCTAGTTGAAAAAAATTTGTCCTTTACTTTCTTTCTCTATTTTCTCTTTATTAAATGTCTCAACCATTAAATGGAATTTCAATAGTTGAGATTTGATGTTACATTAATATTTTTATATAGCATTAAATTCTAACCGTTGAAACTTAATCCAATAAGCAATGGAGAGGAAACAAAGAGAGAGATTAATCTAAACATTATTGTTGCTCTAATAACACGCATAGTAGGCAATGTTACTAGCTATTATTCAGCACCAGCAGCTTGATAACGTACATAAGTAACATAATGTGATCCCTTGAGAAGTTACACATCACGAATGTGTTCGTGACCGTACAAATTCTTCTAGTCTATCCCACACCTCCAATGCAGCAGCCCTGTCTTGGTGTCGTTTGTTCTTACTTATCTGCCAACAAATATGAAATGTGTTCTGTCGTAGAACACAAGTGTCTAGCCCAATGAGGCTAGGCGATGTTAATATAGGATCAATGAGTTCTCCACAGACGCTTAAGAGTAAGCCCCTGAGTGGAGAAGATTACCCACTGATATCTATGGAGAAGATATCAACAGGTCGTCTCAGATCACTGTGCTACACGGTGGTGGCTTTTCACCAAAGGGGGTGGGTGTGTGCACAGTGAGACTGAATAGTAAATAGTTAATAGAGAATGTGGAGAGTGCACCTGGTGGGTAACCTCCTATTTATAGGGATTACCTAGGATTCCTCTCCTTGCTATAGTGAATCCGTTCTATAGGCAGAGTGCGCCTCCCACGTCTTGGAAATGCCTGCTCCACTACCTGTACGGTTCTGAATCCCAGATACGTGATTAAAGGATGACTCAGCTCATACCTGGGTAGAAGGGGTTCTATAGCGAATACCCTCATGGGCCGCATACTCATTGGGCCCAATATATGGGTCCATAGCAGTTGCCCCCAAGCTCGGTACTTCAGGCTACCTGTTGTGCCGAGGTTTATGAAGCAACCACTTGGGTCCGTGACCGACATGCCGTGCTTCTCTTTAGTCCTAATCCGGTTTCCATGATTCCGAGATTCATGAGGAGAGATGGACTCCGTTCATAGCCGTCCTTATGAACCCCTGTCGCGCATACTTTGGTCATAACCGGCCCTACGCATTTAATCACAAGGCCGTGGCTATGAACTCCGAGATGTGCCGACTTCGTTCATAACCGACATTATGAATTCCCGCTCCTACGGCCCCCCAATCGAGGTAATCATGGAATCCTACGAACGTCGGATACGGGTGACCTATCCCCTATATCCCTTCGGGAACAGAAACGCCGCCTCGCTTCGTCATCCGTGCGATACTTAATGGCCACGCTTTGGTTACCAAAGCACTTATTACCTCCGACGTTTACGCTTCCCATCAAGGATATTGATTAGCAGTAGACTTTCCATATGCCGTGCGTTAAACAGAAAGCCTATAAAATCGCTTACGCCCACCTTTTAACCTATCATCTCCAAATTCCTCTGCCTTTGAATTTTCCAGACAACTGAGAATGCACTCATTTTATTTCCGAATCGCCCTTAGTATGCCAAAGAACTCGCTTCCGGCCCACTCGTTTCTGATTTTCAAAGCAGACCTAAAATGCAGAGAATCCCAAAAGAGGAAAAGGTCGAAAAATGACGCGCAGGCTCCTGGAATTCAACACCATATTCTGATGTATTTGCCAGTCTTCATTCGCCTACCCCAAAGGGCATGTGAGAGTGCCGATGTATTTGCCTGTCTTCACGTGGATTTCTCCAAATGCATCGGGGCTCTCAACGGTGTTGAGCCAAATTCTGGCTCAACTTCGTTTTCATGGGCTCTCAGAAGAACCTCCAGGATCCTTTACATGATAGAACCATGTAAAGGACACTTAACCCCGGTAAAGTTTCTGTCATCCCGTTGGTGACTCGGGCGTCCCTTCACCGGCCGTGGCGCAGCGAAGTCGGGCCAGTTCTAACAAGCGGAACTCGGGTTCCGAGTCCCAATTATCCGGCTACAAGTCGAAGTGCCGTCTTAGATGAGTTGCGAGACTTGAATCATTCGCCGGATCTTGCCATTGTACATCCTTTATGGAACCTAATGCTTTTTGTATAAGCACATTGTATACTACATGGCTGTTGAAGGAAATGAAAAAATTGTTATTATAGATCAATCTGTCTTTATAAATTTCACTCCTTCGTGCACCACACCTCGCTACTCCCTCTACTTTAGAATTGAGCGCCTTAAATAAGATTGAAATTGAATGTAACAGTTTCCCAAAACTGGAAATTGAACGCCCCTCAGTCCGGGTTGACGTTGAAATTAATGGCCCCCCAAACCGGAGTGATAATTAAAATCGAACGCCCCTCAGTCCGGGTTGACGTTGAAATTAATGGCCCCCAAGTTGGAGTGATAATTAAAATCGAACGCCCCTCGGTCGGGTTGACGTTGAAATTAATGGCCCCCAAACCGGAGTGATAATTAAAATCGAACGCCCTCGGTTCGGGTTGACGTTGAAATTAATGGCCCTCCAAACCGGAGTGATAATTAAAATCGAACGCCCTCGGTCCGGGTTGACGTTGAAATTAATGGCCCCCAAGCCGGAGTGATAATTAAAATCGAACGCCCTCGATCCGGGTTGACGTTGAAATTAATGGCCCCCAAACCGGAGTGATAATTAAAATCGAACGCCCCTCGGTCCGGATTGACGTTGAAATTAATGGCCCCCAAGACGGAGTGATAATTAAAATCGAACGCCCTCGATCCGGGTTGAAGTTGAAATTAATGGCCCCTAAGTGGAGTAATAATTAAAATCGAACGCCGGATTTGAAGTTGAAACGAAAAACCGGTTTCAAAATCGAAATCAAGCGTCGGATTTGAAATCAAAATCAAGCGTTGGATTTGAAATCCAAATAAAGCGCCTTATTGTCTGTGCCAACAATTGGCATGTCGATTCGCCCAGACGTTTTCCATTTCTTCGACAACCTACATCCGTAGACTCCTCATGACGTACCGTCGCTATTTTTCGTGGAGTGATGATTTGAATCGCCTCCACTTTTTCGCAAGCATTTATTGCTTCACGCTTTTCTAGGGTTATAACCCTAATTATCGAGGCAACTTTACAGAAAAACCCCTGGTGTTTCAAATTCCGAACGTATATACATTTGTGGAGGCGCGCTCTCGCTACCCATTTGTATTCAAGCCCTCTGGTCTTTCAAAGCAAGAACGTCATCCTCGTGATAGAGAATTCCGACGATCCATCAGCCCAAAGCGACGCTTTTACGCACAAACATAGGTACCTCCCTTTTGCTTTTTTACTTATTCTTCCGTGGCATTCCTTATGCCCACATTGCTTGTCTTTTCTGCACGCGTCTGCGTGTTTTCTGGGATCTTGGGTGGTTCTTTCCACGTTGTTTTCCCAACAATGGCCCGCACCATACCACATGTTTTTAACTTAAAAGACTCTTTAATGCGAAGAAATAGACATACCAGAGAACTTCAAACACCAACCCATTCCCATGCTCCTTCCATCATCGTGCCATCCCAAGGGCCACCCCGTGCGATGAGTGTTGCTACAAGAGCATCGACCTCGCTATGTTAGAGCGTCATAGAGAAGCCGACTTAGTAGTGGCAAGCCGCCGATGTAACACTCGTCCCTCGTATCGCGCTTCTTCTAATTTTGGCCCTTCTTTTGGCTTTTTATTTAGGTATAGATGGCTTCCTCGTCAGACCACCCTGACCTGTCCGAGATGGGAGAGTCCAGCGCATCGACCACCAGGGACCGAAATCCCCGAACATACGTCGTGAACCCTTGCGTAACCAGCATTAGAAATACTATGGACGAAACGGACATTCGGCCCCTTGGACTGCCCGCCGAGGAAGGGTATACGGTCCGGCTTCCCCTTGAATGTGAATCAGTTGCGTCCAGGCGTCCGCAAAGTCAAGATCCCCATTTCTTCTTCCTCTATCAAGACATTATCACCATCCTTGGTGTGAGATTTCCTTTCATGGAATTTCAAATGAATTTGCTAAACCACTCGCAAGTAGCTCCTTCACAACTTCATCCCAACGGATGGGCTTTTGCCATCGCGTTTGAAAATTTATGCGAGAAAATGGGGATTGTCTCGTACCGTTCGTGTTTATGTCTTTCTTTGCCCCCATGGAGTCTAATATGCTCCCACAAGGCACCAAAACTTTGTTTGGATGGACCTCTCTACGCAAAGTATTCGCGATCGCAAGCTCTTCAAGCCCTTCATGGACTCATGGAAACACTTCAAAAATGCCTTTATAAAAATCGTTGCCGACTTTCAACGAGTCCCCGGTTTGTTCGAGAATTCGCTCGGGGAGACCGAGGAAAGATTTCCCCTTTATCCGGCGTGCCGAACATCACACTCTTACCCCGAGGACTTGATCTCAAAGCCGAAAAGCTTTTCCGAGGCCGAAGTGCTTGCCCGCTTACAACTTTTGGAACTTGCTAGTAAACCGAAACAACCAATGGATCCGGCCAAATATATCACTACTCCCTTAGTTAGGAGACGTTCCACGACGAGTACGGGCATATTTCATGCTAACCGTTCTACATCCCTTTTTTTTTTTTAACCTAGTTTGGTTCCTCGCAGGCCGACATATGGGTAAGCTCGACTATCTCAATGTTTTTGCCGAACTGCCTGAGGGGACTATCAACTCCCCTCACGTCGCCAACCTTGATGAACCCACGCAAGCCGGTCCAGTGAACACAGCCGCTGGACCCTCTCGCAAGCGTTCAGTGCCCAAGGGCGGATCGAGGCGCGGCGAAGGGACCTCAAAGAAGCAGAAGGGTAAGCCTTCTCATGACGGGTCTGCTGATCCGCTGGCCACCTTTGGACCCTTGGTGGAAACCATTTCTACTCCGTCCTTTGCAGAAGCGGCTCCTTCCGTAGCCGAGTTACCCGAGGGAGATTTATGGAAAGGCGGGGTGTCCACAAGTCTCTTAGACGCCGTCCGGCCTCCTGCCCGATTTCACAAATCTCCCAGCCTCTCCGAAGCGGACAAAGCCGAGATTGCCGATCTGGAACTTAAGGGCCTCAGAGCCGTCTCCCTCATCCGTCCATATGCCATTTTAAAGGTCAAATACGCCAAGAATATGGCGCACCTGCACGAAGTAATTGCTGAACGAGATGACCTTAAGCAAGAACTTGCTCCTTTGAAGGATAACGCCGATCTAGCCAAGGCTATCCAGGAACGGAATCAAGCTCGGGATAACTTCCGGCTTCAAGCCGAAATGAAAAAGCCGGCGGATAAGGTTAAAGGGCTCGGAGAGCAACCGTCTCAAACCGAGGAGGAACCGGCCCCGGCAAACATGGATGTCGTCCATTTGGAGGAGCTCCATACCAACGACATCTTTGTTGATAGAGAAGGCATAGTCCGATATGGACCATATCAAAGACGTGCTGAAGACGAAAGATGAGGAGCTTCTGACAGTCGGCAACATGCTTAAAGGGAAAAATGAGGAGCTTTTGGCGGCCAAAGGGCAATTGTCGAAATATGCAAAGTGCGCCGTACATGGTCCTTCAACAATGTCGTGGCACAACTCCGAGTCCTCAACCCTGACATTCCTTTGAACACCTCCGGGCTACACTTTCAAGCTTACGTTAGCGAGAAAGGGAAACTAATTCCTCCCGAAGCTGACGAGAACGAGGAAGAGGATAATGAAAACGGTGAGGAAGAGTCCACCATTCCCTCCTAAGCCCCTGTATGGCCTTCCTTGTTCCTTCCTGCTATATGTTTATTGCCGTGGTTATGGCCCGGCTTGTTTAATTGTAAAGGGATTCAGGCTTCGGCCTTAACGACATACATTTTGCTGCACCCTTTAATTAACTCGTCCGTTGACATATTGATCGGTTTACTTAATGCTTATCAATTTCACCTTCGTTGACATATTGATCGGTTTATTTAACGCTTATCAATTTGCCAAATCGTTATCCTTGCCCGTTGGTAATAGCAATAAACCCGTCAGTTGTTATCAACTCCGTTTTTTCAGAGCTCTAATACCCCGACTTGATCAAAGTTGGTATGCGTGTTTATTCGGTTACCCCGGATGGTTTGTCCAACGCCTGCCATCTCTGGCTTGGCGTGATAACATGAGAATTTTTTGAAACCGGTTTGAAATTTCTCTTTTAGTATGGCTCTCATAGGCCTTGCGAAGACCGGTTTATTGACCGTGACTTCATGCATGTCACGAGAATTAGGTGTGTATGCCCAATAATTCGTGCCTGCTTGCACGATTTTCGAAAAACTGGTGATCGCACCATGAATCTCTACGTGTTTATTTTTTGGTGGTCTTTGAAAACCGGTGTGCGCACCCAGAGTCCAGACCTTTAAACTTTAGGCATGTTTTCCATAAGCTGGCTTTTTGGCCATGAATTTATGCATGTCCCTTTTACAACATGGTTTACGGAAACGGGCTTTCTAGGCCTCGGGATCCTACACGTTTAATTCGATTTTATGTCTCTTCGAACCAGTTTTCCAAAAAAAAGGGTTTGTTCACCTCAATTTCCTCTGTGTTTCTTTGAACATAAAAACGATAAATTACTCTAAAAATGGGCTCCTAGGCCCAATATTCATTAATATAGATAGAATGATTCGGTCATGCCGTCATTACACAATGCCTCATGGGCTCACGACTTACCAACGTCAATACCCATTAGTCCGGACTCGCCTTCTAGCTATAATATGCCTTTAACTTGTCGCATTCCAAGTCCGCTTTACGGGCTTCTTTTCCAACGTTTCCAGCTTGTAGGCGCCCCGCCCAAGTTCTCCATTACTCGATATGGGCCCTCCCGGTTGCCGCGAACTTGCCCCGATCGGCATTTTTGTTGCCTATGTCGGCTCGGCGAAGGACGAGATCGCCTTTGTCAAAACACCGGGGCTTGACCTTCTTGTTATACCGGTTGGCAATCAGTTGCTTAGCCACCAACTCCCTGTAATGTGCCGTAACCCAGGCTTCATCTATTAGATCTAGCTCCACCGAAATAGCTTCATTGTTTCGGCCCTCCTCATTAAGAGCATTCGTCTTCCTTAATGAGGGTTCCCCGACCTCGACCGGGATCATTGCCTCACTGGCCGTAGGTGAGTCGAAATGGGGTTTCTTTGGTTGCAGTATGCACCGTTGTCCGAAGTCCCCATAATATACAATATAACTGGTCTACCCAGTCCGACTCAGCGTCTTCCATCCGCTTTCGCAATCCCTCAAAGATGACCTTGTTTGCGGCCTCCGCCTGCCCATTGGACTGCGGATGCTCCACAGAAGCGAAGTGCTATTGAATATGATAATCCGCCATCATCTCCTGAAAACCCTTGTCTGTGAACTGGGTTCCATTATCCGTGATAACCCCAGCCGGAATTCCAAAACGGAAATGATATTTCTTTTTACGAACTTCTCGCACTCGGGCCGACGTTATGGTTGCCGGTGGTCCCCGCTCTATCCATTTCGTGAAGTAGTCCACGGCCACTATAAGCCAACGTAATCGCCCGGCGCCGCTTAAAGGGTCCCAAAAGATCCATGCCCCATTTGTGGAATGGCCACGGAGCCGAAATATGGCTTAACTCTGTCGGTGGGATCCGAATCACTTTATCGTGCTTTCGCGCTTTTCGCATACGCGTACATGTTCCTTAGCATCTCGCGCCATAGTTGGCCAAAAGAATCCGGCTCGTACCGCCTTACGCGCCAAAGCTTTACCGACCATATGGTGTCCGTTGATTCCCTCATGGATCTCGGACAGCACATATCTGGCTTCGGCCGCACCGAGACATTTCATTATTGGGGAAAGAAACCCCTTTCAGTATAACTCATCCCCAATCATGGCGTATGACGCTGCCATCCTTATTAACTTCTTAGCCTCTGCTGCTTCAACCGGGAGAATTACTCTCTCTAGATAATTAGCTATTGGTTTCCTCCAACTGTCGCGTCCGATATGATCATCACGCAACTTGGTTCCGTCAAATTTTTTGGACCATTGTGCGATGATTCCGGGACTCTTTGTACTTGCCAATTTGGATAGGATATCAGCTCTAACATTTCTCCTCCGGGAATGTGAGCTACCTCTACTTTGTCGAAATCAGCCATGATCCGTACTTTCCCCAAATATTTTACCATGAGGGGACCTTTAGCCTGGTAAGTTCCGTCAATCTGCGAGGCTACCAATTGGGAATCAGTAGAAACATGAACCTTCCTGGCCTCGTTCTCTTTGGCCTGAAGCAATCCCGCTATTAAGGCCTCGTATTCTGCCTGGTTGTTAGATGTTTTGAAATCAAAACGAAGGGAATGCTCCACTGATAATCCCTCTAGATTTTCAATTATTATTCCAGCTCCGCTTCCCTTCTCGTTCGAGGAACCATCTACAAACATCCTCCACGTCTCGTGTCCTCCTCCCCCTTCTTAGAAGGGTAAGTTCCATCACGAAATCAGCCGGTGCTTGAGACTTGATTGCGTGGCGAGCTTCATACGTTATGTCGAACTCGGACAACTCGATTGCCTTGACTAACCATTCGTCCCGCCAAATCCGGCTTGTGAAGAATCTATCTAATCGGTTGGACCGGTTCGTACAAAAAATATGATGACTCTGGAAATATGGACGTAGACGCCGTGCTGTAATAAGTAACGCGAAAGCCATCTTTTCTAGCTTTTGGTATCTCAATTCCGAACCCTGCAATGCCCGACTCACGAAGTACACCAGACCCTGACCTTCCTCGGTCTCCCTGACCAAAACGCGCTCACCGCCTCTTCCCGACAGAGACAAATACAAGACCAAATTTTCCCTTGGTTCTGGCCTTGATAACACCGGTGGGGAAGATAAGCACTGCTTGATCTTTGCGAACGCCTCATCGCATTCCTGGTTCCAACCGCCCGAGGCCTTTTTCTTTAATAACTTAAAGAAAGGGAGAGAATTCTCTGCCGACTTTGGTAGGAAACGAGTTAACGCTGCTAGTCGGCCCGTTAGTTGTTGCACCTCCTTCTTAGTCCGCGGAACTTGCATATCCAACACGGCTTGGCACTTCTCCGGGTTCATCTCGATTCCTCTATGAGTTAACAGGAAACCTAAGAACTTCCCTGTAGGGACCCCGAAAGCACACTTCAGGGTTTAAACGGATCGATACTTCCCGAGCTTGTCAAATGTTTCTGCAAATCCCCGCATGTGGCTTGCCACATGCACGGACTTAACGATCATATCATCTATATAGACCTCGACGTTTTTCCCGAGTTGGTCTTCAAACACTTGATTCATCATTCTTTGATAAGTCGCCCCGGCGTTCTTTAATCCAAACGGCATAACGTTATAACAATAGTTAGCCTTGTCGGTGATGAAAGCGGTTTTCTCCTGATCCCCGGGGTGCATAGCTATTTGATTATATCCGGAGTAAGTATCCATGAACAGCGCAGTTGGAACCCCGAGGAATTATCCACAGTTGGTCTATATTGGGCATAGGGAAGGAATCCTTTGGGCACACCTTATTCAAATCTTTATAGTCAGTGCATACCCTCCACTTACCGTTTGGCTTTTTAACCATAATGACATTTGACAGCCATGTGGTATACTGCACTTCGCGGATGAAACCGGCCGCCAATAATTCCTCTACATGAGCCTCCAAGGCTTTCCACGGTCATCACAGATCTTCCTTTTCTTCGAGAAATCGGTGCGACCCGGCAAATTGCTAACTTATGACAACGAAGTCGGGGTCTACCCCGGTATGTCCGTCGGTTTCCAAGAGAAGACGTCCGAGTTATTCCGCAAAAACTCCTCCAATTCCGTCCGGACCTCGGGAGCGGTCCCTACCGACTTTGGTCACCCGGTCGGCTCGGTACCCAACACTAGGTCCAACAACTCGCCACTTGGCTCTGATTTTTTCATCTTCTCTTCCTCACGCAGATCCATCTCCACCGAGTTGACCGACTTTCCTTCTTCATGAACCTTGACCGACGTAGACTTGTCGACATGGGAAGCTCTTTTCGAATCGCCCTTGGCACCCCGACTGTATTAAAATAGCATTGTCGGGATTCTTTCTGGTCCCCCTTCATCGTCACAATTTGATTCTTCCTATTGAGCAACTTCAGCTTCTGGTGCTTCGAGGATATCAACATATCCCAATCGTGGATAGTCGGTCGTCCCAGAATGATGTTATACGCGAAGGAAAATCAGCTACGATAAACCCGACTCGATCCGTCTTGAAGGCTTCCCTTGTTCCTAAGGTCGCTTCACATCTATGTAACTCTTGGGGACGAGTTTCTCGCCCATTGAATCCGGTCAAAGTCGTCCGACATGGCCTTAGATTCTCGGGTCAAGCCTCATGCGTTTGAAAGCATCCCACGGGATAATATCGATCGCACTCCCGTTGTCAATGAATATCTTCCTAACACAACAATCCCCTACTGTTCTGGTGATAACCAAACCGTCATGATGACCTGGGGGTACATCCTCCAAATCCTGCCTAGTAAAGCTGAGTACCGAGGACTCTAGTTTCGTCATATCCCTCTTGAACTAGGCGGTCTCTAATGGAGAGTAACTCCCTCGGGTACCTTTTTCGTTGGATTGGTGGAGTCTCCCCTCCACCGAATCCTCCGCTAATAACATTACAGTCAAACTTGGAATCAGGGAAATCCTCGTCACTAACGCCAGCCTTCTTACTTCGGCCCCGCCTCTTATTTTTCGAAGGCAGGCTCTTGCTCCGATCCTCACGCCGCTTCTGGTTTCGCCGCCCCTGGGTTTGAATTACGTACTTACGGAGTTTTCCCTCTCGGACGAACTTTTCGACGGCGTCTCTCGAGTCCCAAAGAACTATCCGTAGTATGACCATGTTAATCATGAAATTCACAATACCGAGTCTTATCTAAAGTGGCTCCTCTTCTCATAAGCCGGGGTCGTTCAACCTCTTTCATTTCGGTTGTCGAGACCTCCTTCCAGATTTGCGCCTGAGAGACCTTCAACGGGGTATACCGGTCAAAACTTCCTCCCGGCTTCCCCCCAATCATTCTGTTGTCACTACCTCGTCCATGAGAATCCTGCCGACGTCCGTTATGTCGCTCTTTGCCTCTTGGGGGGCTTTTGGCCCTCTCTCTGGGCACCTGATTCAACATCTCCATCTGTTCAAGCTCCAGATAAGTTTTAGCCTTATCATGAAATTCGGCCATGGTTACCGGACGACGCTTTAATACGGATCTCTTCAAATGGGACGAAGCATTAAGGCGGCTATGACACAATGGAGATGCACGTCTTCTTTCAAACCGGGCACCCGCAAAGCCGTATCCTTAAAGCGTGCGATACTTTTTAAAGTCTCCCTGGCAAATGCTTCACCCGGGTCCAATTTGGAATTCGATTTTTGGTTGTTTCCGACTTGTTGCAAAGTTTAGCAAAAAATTGTGCTCCAAAGATTTCATACTATTGATAGATCACAATGGAAGAGAGTGGAACCAATCTTGTGCGAGACCCCTCAAAGTTCCCGCAAACAACCGCGGAACCACGTTCCCGACAATTCCTTTAACCCCAATTTCCAACTTGAAGTTGTTAACGTGATTAAGCGGGTCTTGGGCTCCATCATATTTCGGCAACTCCCTTGAATCCAATTTCTTAGGATACACCGCGGTCATTATTTCATCCGAAAACCGACTCAACACATTCTCGCTATCGAGTCCCTCTCCGTCCGCCTTGGGCATGCCACCGATGGGGCGTCGCGCCCTCCCTATTGCCCTCCGGGCTCGTGGGAGTTCGTCGGGACGACTGCTTCTCCTTGTCACTGGCTAAGTGGGCTTTGTCCACCCGGCGATCATATTTATTGACCTCAGTAGCAGTAGTATCACTAACCCGGCTTGGCCTGCTTGCATCATGACCGGTGTTTGGGGCGGGATGCTCCAACATCCTAATCCGCTCCTCGAGCAACAATATCTTCCTGGCTTCCTTTTCTTGGTTATTATCCCGGTCATCACCGTAGGAGTTCTACATTCGCGCTCCTCACCTGGGCTCCTCTATCTCGGTGTTAACCGACGTGGAAACGATAGTCCTTTGGTGCCGCTCCATCACACCCCGGGTTCTTGGACCGGCTTGTCCCTTCGTGCGAAACGTTCTTCCAACTCCATTCTAATCCGCTCGCTCGTCTTGGCGCCATATGGCGTTCCGACGTTCCATATCTTCCGGTTAAGCGGAGTCCTTCTCTCTCCGAAGTCGCATAGAAGTTTCCATGTTGTCTATCCGTGCCAACGAACTAACCGCTTTATGCAACAACTTCGAATCGGGATGTTCCAACCGGAACTCCGGAGATGGAAGATGTGAATCCTTTGTAACCCCCGCGCTCCGGCAAGATATCTCGGTTAGGATGAGGGAGTTTGCGGTATCCTCGGTCTCATCCTCTACTCCCACAACCTCGCGTTGGGAGTTAGGAGCAACAGAATCTGAATATTGGACCGTTTGTTCCACCCGCTGTTGCTGTGGCTGCCCCTCCGACCCCTGATTCCGTCGTAGTGTGTGACTGCGACTGCAAGTACTTGTCGCCATGTTTAATGGCTGTTACTGGCCTTTTGTGGCTTGGGAATCACAGTTTACGGATCCCCACGGTCGGTGCCAATGTTCTGTCGTAGAACACAAGTGTCTAGCCCAATGAGGCTAGGCGATGTTAATATAGGATCAATGAGTTCTCCACAGACGCTTAAGAGTAAGCCCCTGAGTGGAGAAGATTACCCACTGATATCTATGGAGAAGATATCAACAAAGTCGTCTCGCATCACCGTGTCTACACTAGCGGTGGTGGCTTTTCGCCAAAGGGGTGGGGTGTGTGCACGGTGACCGAATAGTAAATAGTTAATAGAGAATGTGGAGAGTGCACCTGGTAGGTAACCTCCTATTTATAGGGATTACCTAGGGTTCCTCTCCTTGCTATAGTGAATCCATTACGTAGGCGAGTGCGCCTCGCGTCCCGGAAATGCTCGCTCCATTACATGCGGTTACGAATCCCGATACGTGATTAAAGGATGACCCAGCTCATACCTGGGTAGAAGGGGTTCTGTAGCGAATACCCTTATTGGGCCGCATACTCATTGGGCCCAATATATGGGTCCATAACAAAATGTATGCTTAGAGTGAATGTTAGAGATGAAAAGAGAGGAAGATGATGAACAATATGATGAAATAAAAATCTTTAAACAGCAGTAGTAAAGGGTACGAGAAGCCTACCGAGATTATCTTTACATTCCACTGCTTTACATTCTTTGCCGACTCCAAACTGTCATCTTCAAAACGCATATAAAATCCAACAACTGGTAGAACATTAACTGATTAACACACCCAGCTTCAATTCAACCAAAAAGTGCAGATAAATAAACACAATCATACTCATAAATGGTAGCAACGATTTGTTGAATGAGAAAAATAAGAAAAAAATTCCAACTCACTTTTGTTAAATATTTCAACGTGGTCTTTATAAGGCCAGTCCTTAAACTGCCATTCTTTGCCCAATACAAAAACCGCCACTACTCGGTCCCAGTCTTCTGCTTTGAGAGTAGATGGCTTATCCCTCACTTCATAAGCAGTAACCACCCTATCCCTACTGAGCTTCTTCTGCACAGTCACGCAATCTGGCCGTGCACCCTTCATCTGCTTCACCTTGACGTCAGTTGGTATATAAACACCATCCTCCAAAAACTCTTTCACATTATAGATGGTAATCAGCGTCTGAAACGCACTGGGCACCAAAATTATCGGCACTCCTTCTCCTATCTTACTACCCTTCAAGTGCATTTTGGGTTTTGGAGTAGCATCATAGCCCATCTCATCTGCAAACCCTAAACCGCGATCATCCGCTCCCATCAAGCGACTCTTAGCAACAAGCCCATCGTTTCTCTGCTGCGACTCGATTCTCTGCCTCTCATCTTCACGCTTCGTCGCCGCAACCAGTACGCTGTAGAAATCCCTATTTTTGCATTCCAACAAGGCCTCGCGGTCCTTCAACGGCCTTTCGGCTGCCTTAATCATGGACATGAAATCCAATTTCTTATCATCAGGAACAATGGTCAAGTCGGTATTGACACGATTAGCGGCAAATGCAGGCTCTTCAGGACGGTACTCGATGGAATCAGTAGAGGATATCTTACCCTGGAGGTATTCAAGGAGGCATTTTTGGTCTGGTAAGCTAACTGCGGGGATTCCAAGGGAGACGGTGTTTTGGATGTAATCGGCGTGCCTAAGGTGATGATTCTTGATGTAATGAACTAGGGTTTCGAGAGTGTAACGATTGCCCTTGGTTGAGCGGTAAGCAGTGTCAACGGAGCAAGGAAAGGAGTATTCATTACTGAATCGGAACTCGCCGCGGAACCGAACTATCTTCTCCAGCTCGCCTCGAATGATGAAGTCCCTGAGAGCAGTGAGGGGATCCATCGGAGAGCGGGAGTTCAAGGGTATGTTTGGTTTGGGGGAAGGGAGGAGGGGGAGGGAAGGAAAATGGAGAGAGAGAAAAGTTATTTGTTGGGGCCCCAAAAGTTTTCTCCCATTTTAATATTTTCCCTCCATTTTCCTCCCCCTTCCCTCCCCTCCCCTCCCCCCAACCAAACATACCCTAAAAGAAAGACTGCGGCATTGATATCACTATGGGGGTCTTAGGCCCTATTCCATGTAATGCCCTAATATGATGCATGCTACTAGCTCCGATCCTTAGGATACTATAAATATATTTAGGAGTGGAGGCCCTCCACTGGAGAGAGTAGCATGTTTTTCGCCCGGGCATCTTTATACTTTTAACTAAGCATTGGCATCTTCAATAAAAAATCAAAGTACTCTTTAATAAAAAAAATCTAAGTACTCCATTTTCAAATGTAGCTACGGTTAAGGGGCAATTTTTTCCCTTTTTCGGGTGCAATTTTGTTTTAGAAGTGTAAATAATGAGACACTTTTTCCCATGCTATTGTGTTAGTTGATTTTTACTATTATTTTATCAAATATGTAAATTGACACTTCAAATATTATCTACATCATTTTTGTTAAGGTGAAAATTTTCTTCAAAAGTTTTAAATCTTTTTTTAAAAAATAAAGTAGATGACACATAGACTTCTGAAACAAATTTTCATCTTAACAAAAATGACATAGGTAACATGTAGACTATCAACTCAAGATATTTTGTTAACTAACGGTCAAAATTAAATAAGATAACTGTCATAGCAAAATTGCTCTATTTTTACACATGGAGGCAAAATTGCCCCTTAATCCAAACAATCTAGAAAAAAAAAATCAAAATGCTATGAGACTCAGGTTTTTAATGTATGATCTAATTGTATAGTTTATCTTTATTCTAATGTAAGAACTATTTTTCATATTTTTATTTTCAATTTAACATTACTCACACAATCATAATTAAGTAAAAGAGATCTATAAACAAAACTAAAAAAAAAAAAGAATGTTTTAGGAAAAAAAAGTCATATTAACTAGTTTAACCAACTTTCTTAATCTATGTACTTAAGAAAATAGGTTTACATTAAGAACCGAAAAAATATTTAAAACTTAAAAATAAGTCATGGGAATTCGTTTTTAATTTTTTTAAACAAAATTGAGACTACTATTCATAGTCATTCTTAATTAAAAAAATTTCCGCCAACATTCTTAATTAAATTTACTACACCACTTGAACATATGGGCTTGCATTTTTGGGCCTTACTCTGAAATGGGCCCATCCATTAACGGGCCTATTCCCGTCACAGTCTATAAGCTTCGGCCCGCCTTGAATGACTAGTTGACCAAACTTATTTAGCTACAGTGATCAAGCTACATGCAGTGCAGTGATCAGGGACGGACCTTAGCATCCCCCCCCCCCCCTCAAAAGAAAATAATGAAGGGACGTGTGCAGTCTGAACCACGTTTGCAATTTTCCTTTGTCATCCTTCTGCTTCTTCTTCGTCTTTACACAGTCTCTTTGAGGCACAGCTGAACCAGGCGTCCCAAACAGAGCCACCGTGCTAGAGCAAGCTCTTGAGGGTGAACATGGAGTTATCATCTTGCTCCTTGTTGTCGTCTCCTCCCCTACCCACGATGATGCCTCCACCTTCATTCTTTGGTTCATTTTAGAGGCACATTGGTGTCAGCTGAAGTTGCAGAAGACAATGGAGCATGGCTGTTGAAAACACAGAGGAGTAATGGGCTGCTGTAATGCCGAGAATGCATAAAATAGTGGAGCATGGTTTGCTGCATGGATGATGAGGTGTCATTAATCGCATAAAACAAGTATGCTGGCGAAAACATAATGGTCTCTTGTTGTCTTTGTTCTTTGGCCGAAAGGAATAATAAATTAAGAAAGTGCAATAATCTTCCTCTCGGTTCCTTTCTTTTATTTCTCTGGCCGACAACAATGAGGAATGGGAAATGATAAATTATTGATCGAATTGTTCATTTGGATAAATGAGAGAGTGCACTTCTGCTTTTTGCCTTGGTCGCAGGAATGATAGATAAATAAATAATTGGGAGAGAGAGTGTTTGACCAAAATGTATTTGAGTGGAGCCCAACGTGAAAATGGGAAATCGTCAATGAAGGATAATAATAGAATGTGTCGTGCGAATAGTGTCCAATAATTGAAGATTAGGAAGATGAAGTCCAAATAATAAGAAGAGAAGTGTGGAACCATTCCAAATAATCCATTTAATCCTCCTTATTCCTCTTTAAATATATTTTTTCCCTAAATTTTTAAGATCTAAATATGACTTTAATAATTATGTTAAGGCTTTCCCCATTAACAAATTTCTAGATATATGTATGTATGTTTTGTTTATGCAGAAACGACAGTAAATGAGACAAAAATTAGATGACCAAACAGTGATGCGCAACATGTCCACTTTAAATTGCATTTAATGACTCTTTTTCTTCTGGTTTTGGAACTTCATCTTCATCTTCCTCTTCTGGTTTTAGCCCCCCAAAATATTCATATATCCAAGGTCCCTCCCTGGCAGTGATATTACACACTCATCGGACTCCCAACCAGCAAAGCTCATCTATATATCTATGGATGCCTCAGGAATATCCGTGCGACCATTTGACCCCTCAGACGCAGAAGACATGCTGAAATGGGCGGGTGACGATAGAGTGACACAATACCTGCGATGGAACACCTTGAAAACTAAAGAAGAAGCTCTTTCGTTCATAGAGAAGGTTGCTATACCCCGGCGGCGATCCATATGTCTGAACGGTCGGTCCATCGGATACGTATCAGCGAAGCTGGTGTCCGGCGATGATCGGTGCAGGGCCCAAATTAGCTATGCGGTGGGTGTGGATCACTGGGGAAGAGGGATAGTGGCGGAGGCTTTAAGGATGGCTATCCCTATGGTCTTCAAACAATTTCCTCAGCTTTGTAGGATTGAGGCTTTGGTGGACATTGACAATAAAGGGTCTCAAAGAGTGCTTCAGAAAGTAGGGTTTGCTGAAGAAGGGTTGCTCCGGAAATATGGCTTTTGTAAGGGGCAGGTTAGGGATTTCCTCATCTACAGCTTCTTGTCTACTGATAAGCTTAATAATTGAGTCTGCCTAGCTAGTCACGCCGTGCCTTTGCATGTTTATATCATCGGTCATTTTCCCAGAAGCAAAAGGATTAATTATTTTTTGTTCTAGAGGTCTATATGCATACTTTATTCTACTGAGTTTTTGTTTTTGGCCTTGCATGCTGTGTACTTTATTTCTTTCACTATTGAACAGTTTAATGCAATGTATTAATGTGCTTATATGCTTTTTTCGCCGACTATTAATGCGCTTATATACGGCCAGGGGTAGTTCAATAATTTCATTAATTATGTAATGGACTTTATTATTAATATATGTATTAATTAATAGTTATACTACGTGCGTGCATTCCTCTAATAATAAATAGTAGTGGCGCTAAAATCGAATCGTGCGTGCGCGTGTACGTACTTGTTAATTAATAATGATAAAAAAATTATGGATGCATGTATGTCATATACCAAAAATAGATGCATATATATTGGGAAAATCTTATATAAATACTATCTGAATTTGTAAAATCCTCAGGGGTCCATGAATTTGTAAAAAGATTGAGAAGTGAAATGGACTTATGAGGGATATGCAATTTGGGGTAAAAAGATAAACGCCCCTTTGAACAAAACATTCCTTTGAACCAAACCGCCCTTTGAAAAACACAAAGAAGCGAATTGCAAAGCTTCGCTAGAAAGCTGTGGCCGATCTGTGGGAACTTCAGCCCTACCACCACCACCTTGATTCAGCCCCACTTCCTAATATGACCAAACCAGCTACCAGAATCCTCGCACCATACTTGGCGTCATTAGGACGAGCATCCACTGACAAATATTGAAAAGAAATTCTATTGATAGAAGAAAATGATAGTAGATGTAAAAGTTGGTATAAGGTAGTTTCAGATAATTCAAGAAAATTAAGGCGTTGAACGTAAAAAGACTACGGTTGAAATAATGCAATTTTTTGGAAGTCATAATCAACACAAACGATTTTTTTTTTTCCAGGTTTATAAGCATATCAACCTTCTTCTCTGTTCAGGGAAATAGGAATTCTAATGTTAAACTGAAAGTGTCTTAGCCTTCGAACAAAAGTGGAGAACGGCTAATTGGAAAGGAAAAACAAAAATTCCACAATGTTTATAGCAGTTCATATTAATCAATCATAGCAAACACGACGTGAGAAGAAGAACGCACGCGAAGACAATAGAGAAGTTCGAATGAGCGAATGAAGGGAAATGAATAAGTAAGAGAGACATCCAATTAAAAGGGAAATCAAATACAAAAACTTAGAAAATAAACCCCAAAAAACAACTTGTTGCCGGTCAAAGTGAGCGCGCCCTTGCTTACGAAATTCGTCGGCTCTTCATGATGGTGCTAGATCCTCTCTTTCACGATCACCGTTCTATCCTCTCCTCTACGGTCACCGTCGTGGCTGCTCCTCACAATGGCTGTTGGATTTACTTTGCGGCAGATAGGGTTCAATTTTGTGTTTGCATCGTCGGCGTCGCCGTTGGAGATGTTGGAAGAAAGGGCCATTGTAGAGAAAGGTTTTTGGTTCGTCTGGAGCATGGATTCTTGTTCAGTTGTTCCTCCACTTAAGGACAAGGGCAGTAAAGTCTTTTTCCCCCAATTTGTATATCCCTCATTGGTCCATGTTACTTCTCAGTCTTTTTCCAAATTCAATGGGTTTTTGAAGATTTTGCAAATTCAAATGGTATTTATATGAGATTTTCCCATATATATTTATTGGTTCATCAAGAAATGTTCATGAACTAGGAATGGAATATAGGAACATATGGTTAATTGATGGCTTAGCTCAGTGATTATTGACTAGTTGATGCGTGAACCTATAATGATTGTTACATGTTTTTTTATCATTCAACTAAGGGGGGGCCGGGAAAAAGAAATCAGACATATACCCATCAGCTTACAAAGTTTAATTATATACAGAGAGGATGAAACTTACAATTTTACGTTTAAGAGGCATAAAAGAAAAGTAGACGATTGATTGTTATGAGTTACATTCGATGTATTTTTAACTGTATCTGAATCGACAGATTGCTATATATACATGCAACGTAACTTGTCATTATAAGGCGAATGGCGTGTTCTAAATTTGATACTTAAAGGTCTCACCAGCTAGAGCACTCAAAAACAACATTGATTGATAATCACAGTTGGTCAAATTAGAGATGAGAGTACAGAAATAGCAGCTATTGTAATTAAGAACGTATATATGAATGTGGTAGTATGAGAGGAGAAAGAAAAACTGAACAAGTACTCGGGAATAAGTTCACACTAAATCTAGAGGTAACAAAAATCAGTCACGTACTCATCACTGCGAACAATTACACAGATCTCAAAGTGAATTACAATCCACAAAATCTAAATACAAGAGAACAAAAAATAGAAGGGGGTGTTAAAAGGAGCTGAATAATTTGCGCAAACTCTGACTACGCAAGTGTATGTGGATATAATTCTGCTCGAATTTAGTTGAATTGGACCCCCAAAAAATAATATGTTTTCACATTTTATCATCCTTGAAATAGTAGTGTTACGGACATATCTAACACGGTGTGGCCCAACAAGGGGTAATTCACATGGTGTAGATATGACGGTACATCACTGGATTTTTCAAAAATACCATTCCAAACCCTAAATTAAAAACTTTACAAAAAAGAAAGTAAATTCTAAGGTACACACATTCTACACTCTTTCTGCCTATTCATAATTTAGCTGTCACTGTGCACATACACCACTCCCTTTGGCTAAACGTCTGTTTGTGTATCGAACTACGTGGATTTTTTGATCCCTCTAAAGGGTACATAGGCTCTAGGTATTGTTCCTAGGTCAAGTTTGATACAATCAATATCAACATACTAGCCCATCAGGTTAGACATTTGTGTTCTACACTAGAACAAGTAGTATAACACACACAATTTCTTTTACTTTTCTAAATTAATTCACCATAAAACAAGGGCGGACCTATATGGGGGGCGAGGAGTGGCCCCCACACCCTAATTTTTTTAAAAAATATATATAAAAATTGTTTCCTTGGATAGCATACTTTGGATTGATCACAATCTTGAAGATAAAGCAACGTCTCTATTGCAAAACAAATAAATAAATAAGTAGTAGAAGTAATAATAATAATATTTTTAAAAAAAATAGGTACAAGTCATTTAATAGTGACGATATTTACAAACTTGTTGATAAATTTTATTATGGAGATTTCACAAAACATGAAAAATTGCATTTAAAGATGAAGTTACAATATTTTGAATTTGACATTCCTAAGCAATTTCATTAATTTATCAACTACATCTAAATTATGCCAATGATTAGCAAGAACCGAAAAATCCACCATTTACCCTTCTATTGATAGAGTAATTAGACTTGTACTCACTCTTAGGTTTTATATTGAAAGATCTTTTCTTATGAAGATAATCAAGAACAAGCTTGAAATAGAATGGAAAACCAATTTATTAATGATTCTTTGATTACCTACATTAAAAAAGAAATTGTTTTGAGTTTTAGTGCGGATTCAATCATAGATGAGTTTAACAATATGAAAACATGTAGGGTAAGAGTTAAATGAAGTAATCTTAATTTATGTAATAGTTTTTTTTTCCAATTTTTTGTATATTAGGTTCAGTATCATATTTCAAGTACTTTTATTTATGATATAATATTTTTTATTTTAAATAGTAAAATTCCTAGTTTTTTTTACCATAAAACAGACAAAACAATGAAAAAATTACATATAAATACAAATATTTAGTTAGAAAAGAATGTCTCCATTAATTTCTTTCTTAATTTCCTCTCTGTTAAATGTAGTTTCAGTGGTGAAGATTTAATATTATATTAATATTTTTATAGAATTAAAACATTCAATAGAGAGAAAATGAAGAAAATGATCAATGGACATATTATTCTCCATTGTAATAACACGCATAGTAGGCAATATTAGTGACAATTAGGCCATTAGCGCCTTTGTTGTGGTGCCTCTGAAAATGACAACGCCAGCAATGGCATTTGCTCCTTTCTTATTTTTTGCCCGTTAATTAATTATTTCCCATTCTTTTTTCTCGAGATAAAAAATAATATTTTTTTAAATACCTTGAAAATATCAAAATCTCAAATCAGCAGTTTTATTTACTATATTCCATTAGTTATTTTCTATGTTTGATAAGCAAATCACAACATTGGAATCATCAATTTAGTATTTTCAAATTCTGAAGGCATTTAATTGAAATTGTTCTAAAAAAATAGAAGCATATATATAGCTACACTATTAGAATTAAAAATTTTAACTGATATTATTCAGATTTGTTTAAAAAAATATATCATAGGCGATAAATTATGAGTATACCGATTATGTCACTAAGAGTTGTGAAACTCAATTAATTCATGAAAGTATAATGAGTAATACCAAATAGTGTTGAAGAAGTTTTGGTAGTGCTTAAATATGAGCTATTAAGTATGAATCCATGTAAATGCAGAAATTGCCTTTTGAAGAGTTAAATTAGTTACCTCTCTAATTGATTTTTACTCCTATATGATATATGTGATTTGTGAATAAATGACAATATTGTACTTGATATAGGGGTTCACATTGGGTGCTTTTCTCTTAGTTGCTTCTTAGGTGTTTTTTTCCTCTAATTAGAGGGATTAGGCATTTTTTTAATTTTTTATATATTCTATTTATTGAGATTAGATTATATCTCGCATCCCGAATTTTTTTTTTTCGATGATCTCAGATTAATTAATTTTTAGGATATTGGGGTTACAGGAAAAATATTTCTTAATGCAAAACTGAGAATTAATTAATTTGAGATATTGGGTGCAAAAAAAATTTCAAGATCCAGTATATAATCTAATCTAAATGAATAGAGTATATAAAAAAATTTAAAAAAAAAAAGTCTAATCTCTCTAATTAGAAGGAAAAGCACCTAAGATAAAAGCATCCAATGTGAATTCTTGATGTAGTGAGGGTGACAACCTAGTTGGAGCATCATTAAAGATTACAGTCGGTTAACTATTTGGAAAATATTAAATAACACATGATCATCAGTATCACCATACATTAATTTAACTCCATCTCCTAATTTAATGGAGATTGATGATATTCTTCTTCATATTGAGAGTGGGTTAAGAATGTGTTATCCACACTCGTGATGAGAAAGTAGCCTACAAGTATCAAGTTATCGAATACATAAATCAAACTATACAAACAGAAGGTCGCTATACTATAATATCATTATATAAAAGTACTCATACTAGATTAAGTAAAAATTACGGTGTTTTCTTCAAGTTTGTAAAATTCCAAATTACTCTTGTCTTTTAGGAATTGATATGCACTCATTTTTAAAGAATTTCAAGGGTCAGTTTCTCTTATTATCCCGCATAATCTTTAAATCATATCAATCTAATTAATCTGAAAAGTCATGTCAAGTTATACTTCTTAAATTTTTTTCTCATCTTATCAATCAACGGTCAGACGCGGCTCGTGAGAAAATGGATAATGAGAGGATATCCTTCCGAATTTCAATGGTTGTGTTAAACCTTAATTTAGGAAAAAAAATCTTTGCTGGCATCTCTCTCATACACGGATTTTTCGTCGGGTTTGTGTGTGCCTGTTTGTATTCACAAATCAGACTGATCTGTGTTATGGAATCCTATTCATCCAAGCACTGTGACTCAGGGATCGAAGCTGCCGTTACTCTATAACGCCATGTTAGCTTCTTAGAGAGCCCCACAGAAACAGAGAAACTCATGTTTCTCCATTTCCCCTCTGTCACATGGAAATGACGACGCTATATAGAGATCAACATGGCCGAGAGAGCAAGCCTGGCTTTATCAAATCAAAACCATTGGTTTCTAATTCTAGGGACACGATTGTTCACTCTTTTCTTTCTAAATTAATATATAACCCACCCAACCGTTACACACACACACTCTCTCTCTCTCTCCCCCCTCCCCCTGTGCGTGAAATGCCTCTCATTTTCTCTGTCTGTGTGCCCGGTATTGGGGATGATGAATGAAATAGCATGAGAGAAGAGAGCATAAAAAAATAGAGTTAAAAGCATAATGCAGAGGGCTAAATGCATGAAGAGAGAGAAATTTTTTCATCAAATATGAGGCTCAGATCTTTGTTTTCACGCTAGGAAGTTGAGGGTCTGGTCTTTACTCGTGTGAGTCTAGGCTGGTATTTGTCTTCATTCGGATGCAGGCAGCTTCACCTCGATCAGGTAGCATTTCAAGACAGGAGTTCAGGAAACTGAAACAAAAAAATACATATAAAATATATAAAAACGTAGAGTTAAGCGAGGGAAACCAAAAACTAGAAGCCTGGTAATGCATGCAGGTCTCTGATCATGGCTAGTGTGAGCCTCGTTGCATGTCTTTTTCTCCTAATTTTTGCTGCTTACTCATTTATGTTATCTCTGTCCGGTTTAGAAACGAAGGTTCAGCTATTTATTTAAGAGGTTTTATAGCCTGAGTCTGTTCAGACTCGTGCGTCTGTCTTCACCCTGTCTTCTAATCTCCCATCTCACTCTCAATCCGGAGAACAATATTTGAAACATTTTACAATGTTGTTCATTTCTCTGAGAATCCTAGGAAAACTTGCTTCCAGAATTTTCCATAATGGAAACGACAGTGCCGACGACAGTCCATCGTCGCCGCCGCCAGAACCTGGCCGCAGACGCTTTCTGGGAGGAATCGTTTCAAAAGGCGTCGGTCTGGGAATTGTCGAATCTCTTTTGGACGACAACTCTGTCGACTCCGAATTGAACTCTGACAGTCCGAGGATTCTGTTCGGATTCCAGATTAAGAAACAATCAAGGCCATTACTTGTTCAATCTGAGAGGCTTGAAACCTCGTCGCCGGAACCGGAAACAGAGGCCACCACCGATTCCGGAGTCCGAGGCTGGAGTCCTCCTCGAGTCATCATAAGCTCTCTGTCTGCCAGCGAGATGGAGATGTCGGAAGAGTACACTCGGGTCACTTTTCATGGCCCGAACCCGAGAATCATTCATATATACAGTAACTGCATTGTTCACAACAGCTTGTTTGAATCTGAATCCTCGGAATCGTCGCCGCAGGAAGA
Organism: Acacia acuminata; assembly: GCA_019022655.1. Classification (NCBI taxonomy): domain Eukaryota; kingdom Viridiplantae; phylum Streptophyta; class Magnoliopsida; order Fabales; family Fabaceae; genus Acacia; species Acacia acuminata. The sequence continues at coordinate 1,726,930 of JAFJYI010000023.1, forward strand.
TGATCGACCTCTGTATCCTTCGACAAGATTTCTGAGGTTCTGTTCTTCCTGTAACAAAAGCATTGGCCATGATGATGAAGACATGTCCATGTTGAGGTAACAGCTTAATTAGTACAGTAGTAATTTCTATCTGATTACGAATCGAAAGTGAAAACATGTTTGTTAATGGTTCGGAACAGATTTCCGATTGTATATTTCAGTGGCGAGAGAGCCTTCTGCAGTGCTGAGTGCAGGTACGATGGAATACTGATGGCGAAGGAGGAAGAGTTTGTGGAAAAAAGTCAAGAGCCACCGCTTCAACCAAAATTTTTTTTTTGATTACCCCCATGGATCATTTGAATCTGCTCTGTTTTCTCCTTCTTTTGAAAATAAAAATGGCAGGGAATTTTTTTTTTTTGGAGTAAACTCAGGCCGAGTTAAATATGGAGTTGAGATCATTCATGGAGATAGTGAGATCGATAGGCATGAGATATTGTAGAGGATGATTTTGTTGAAATGCAGATGCCGGTCTTTTTTCCGCGCCTTTCAGATTGCAAGCTTTCAGTGACAACGATGATACTCGAGAAAAGCTTACGTCATTATCTTCGTTCATTCCCCATGAATGACGTACTCCAAAGCAAGGATACTATGATTAAATTAAACACTTAATACTAATGATTATGATTCCAGCTGAACTTCCGTTTTGGCAGATATACTGTACAGTACTTGGTAATTTTTTAAAAAAAACTTACAGACCATAGCATAGATTAAGCATATTTTAGTCGATAAGTCCGAGGATTTTAGTTGAGCACATGAAAGATTCAAGATGAAATATTTTTCAATGTCATTTAAGGGAATAGATAATAATCATCTTCCAATTCAAACACCCAAAATGCGAATGAGAGTAGACAAAAATTGTAGTGTTAATTTAAAATTTGAACAGTGACAGTCAGTTCTTGTAACTAGAGTTTCTAGTGGGATTTATAGATCTTTACAGCTCAAGGCTGATCTTGCAAGTAACGGAAGATTATCATACATTTGTGCAGACTTGTTAAAAAATTAAATGTGTGTGTGTGTGTGTGATAAAATTCACCTATTACAGAGAATCAGGGCATATGGACAAGTCATTGCCAGTGCAGTTTATCACAAAAAAGACATGGACTCGTGTAATTTTGAAACAATTAAAACATCAAATTTAAAACATGTACTCAAAATTACAGCTTAAATGTTTTCAAATATATTGATATAAAAATGTATAAGTAGTTGGGCGAGCAAATGGAAATAAAAATATAAGCCATCATAGAGTGATTCCATTTTCAGTCGCAGAATACGTACGTAGGAGAAAGGAGGGATCTTAATTTGATTATGACACAGCAAGCCTTTGACTGTACTACATTTTCGTTCTGACAAATTTCCTTTTTGGTCCAGTTTAACAACGCGCGACCGAAGAATCCATCAATTGAAATATGAATATATATACAAATATATGGACTAAATAATGAATATGAATACACGATCCTGTAAAAGGAAAAAACGTTGTTTTATGGGCATTCTAAATTAGGAAACAATTACGATACTTATCTGGTTCTTGATATGAGATATATTTAGAGAATAATTATATATTCTAAATATAAGACTTAGTTTTAAATTTGTCAATCTTTTTTTAATTTACTCTCATTATACTCCCTAGTAATAATCAAGGAAAAAAAAGAATTAAGGAATTAAAAGAGTGGATAGGGTGTTCCGGTGTTGTATACAATAGATGTTATATTAATTGAATTAATTAACTTCATAATTTAATCTAATTAGATGAATATATCGTATATTAAAGATAAAAAATAGCTGTAGTTTCCACTAATTATACTCCTTTTATTGAGTGGACGCGGGCGTGAAAACACACCGGTGGTCTTTGGGTCAGTTTTTCAAGCATCCACCTTATTCTCAAAGTCTGGAGTTGTTTTTTTAAATAAAATACTAAAAAATAAATAAAAGGAGTTTTTTTTTCACAAAAAGAAACCTTCAAAATATGAAAAATCATTTATTGGTGATTTCCTTTGAATTGCTAAGTGTAATCAATAGCTAACCTATTGTAGGAACCAAAATGAATTTGAGATTTTGAGATTTTGAAGGTATATAGATGTATATATCCCCTTCAAAATATAAGAGTTAAACATGTGAGAAGTGTGATTTTTTTTTACAAGACTTACTTTGCTTTTGTCCCAGCATTTAATAAATTAAAAAAAAAATTGTCACACCCTCTCATCATTCTTCTCACTTACATTCTATTCCTTTTTTTTCCCTATTTGTTATCTCTCTTACTTTTTCTCTTGATTATAAATAAGAGTATATTTAGAAAATAAAGTAGATATCTTGTATATTTATTGTGTTTAACTAGCTACTTTTAGTTAAATTTTTTGGATAAATGTGAAGCAGATATTTGGCTCCTATATTATGGAAGAGAGGGAGTAATTTATAAGAAAACTAGAAAAGGCAATACTTTCGGCCATTTAATACTGATTGATTCAGTAATTTTTGATCCTATCCACCAGCAGCAACTTAATTCATCACCTGAACTAGATATGCAAAGAGTTAGTATTAATTTTAATGGTAGCCACTTGCCCCACTCCTTGTTCCTTCTTTTTTCGAGAATCTATTATTGTGCATCCCATAATTCTTGTAACAAGACATCTGCTTGGGAAAAAGCAAACACATGCCGGATTAGGAGCAGTGTATATTCGTACGTCTAGATAAAAGCATTCCTTCCCTTCCAAATTTGCCATAGATCAGAGTGGTGGCCGTTTAGACCGATCATAGATTCAAAGAAATCATAAAATGCCTCACTGACAACCCAGAAACGTATGAGTGATTGTTTCAGGTTTTTCTCTGCATAAGGACAAATTAAATATCAGAAACGCTACACCTCCTTCTAATAGAAATCGAGTTTTTTTAATAACAGATCAGAATTAAATCCATACAATGATCCCGGGTCAATAAATCAGCCACTTTCATATATTTCAAAGTTTCAAAAGGGCAAGGTGAGAACAGTTTCTTTTTTTAATAACATATAACGTTCTTTTTTCTAGGGATCGTAGTAAAAAATAATACTTTTAAATCCATTACGATGATCCGGGTCAATAAATCAGCCACTTTCATGTTACAAGCAAGAAATTCCAAAACAAATTCGAGAAAGAACAAGAAAAGAAAACAAGAAAGAAAGTGATCAAAACAAAGACAACAAGGAAGATTTCAATTAAAAGTTTCTAAAATGGAAGGAAAAGGGCAAAAAGAGAGGTGAGAACAAAAAGTTTCTAAAAAATTTAGAATCCATTCCATTGCCGATACTACTGGACCATATCCATGAAGCTTGGCTTCTTCTTTTTGTTGCTTGCACCAAATCTCCATCTGGAAACTACCTCGCCTTCAAAATCTGCACTCACATCTGGTTCGGATTTTGCAATATTCTCCATCCCAGCTTTGCCAACAACAAAAAAAAAAAAAAGATATTAACATCAACCCTCAATCTCATATATTATCCAAAAATTAAACCACTGCAAATCACCATGCACCTATAGTTACTCTCCTCATTATGTCAAATCAGATATATATCTTATCTGATATATTGGCCTTAATAAGCAAAACAATACATATATAATCTTCCTCATCACTTTGATAACAACCCTCCATGTTCTTTCTTCGAAGCCACCACAATCTCTCGCCTCGCCGACGCTCTTTGTTGCCAGAGACTGTTTATGCTAACGACCTTCGTCCCCAGCCGCCACCCACCCATAGTTGATACAGCCGCCAACCAAAAGGTGGATGCTTACCAAAATGAGGCCTGCTGGGTGACGACCAGCACCGGAAGAAGAGACTCGAATTACTATTTGTCTGTCGCCCGCCAAACAGCAAACAAAACAATAATCCGTGTCTCTTCTTCCGGCATCCACCTTTTAGTTGCGAGAAAACCCGGCGGCTAAAGCAATGACGGGCGACGGTTGGGGTCTTGGGGACGAAGGTTGTTAGGATAAATAGCCTCTATAAAGAAAACCGGCTATGCATGACACACACACATATAAAAGATAAAATGGAAAATTGATAGAAAAAGAAACTGTAAAATTCCATATGAGGTATTTTCAAAAAACGACGTGTGAATTGATTACTAAATTTAAATTGTATTGATTCTTATTTTTATAAGGGTTGTCTCAATATTTAATAAGTTTTTTTAAATTTATATATCTAATTAATTATATAATATATATTAATTAAACGTTTGATGATACTTAATTTATTTTATTTCTTTCTCTTACTTACCTATTATAAATAAGAGCATTCTCAGAACAACATTTTATTTCAAAGCATACTTATTATTTCAAACCGATTTTAACTGTTTTTTTTTCTTAAACCGTTTAATTTGATTATTAGACTTTTATAAATAAGATGGGTGAGAGTATCAAGTATTTGAGTTTTTTTTTTTTTTTTTTTTTTTTTTTTTTTTTTAATTTTCACATGAAAATTAAAAAATCCCAAATTAAATATTTTCCCTCCAGTATGACTGCCCGCCATCAACAGAATACTGTGTTTTCAAGTTTAAGAAAATATAGAAAAGCGTTTTAGACATTAATGACTCGCACGCTCCTCTCCGCACTGCCATGTGCTAACATTTTCTCCAAATTTCTCAAATCCAAGGATTCCAATTGTATCGCGCCCCAATTCGCCTATCGCGGTTAATTTTTGTGCCCAGGGAACCCTGAGATTTGATGGAGACTGAAGAAGGTGACACTAATGGCACTGCAGCTACGACGGGCTTAATTCTACGGCCTGTGGCTCCGGCTGAGTATGGTGAAGGATTGCCTTATGCCCCGGAAAATTGGCCGAATCCCGGCGATATTTGGACTTGGAAAGCCGGTAAAAGAATTCACCAGTCCGGCTACTTCAGGGACCGGTACCTGTATCTTCCAGCTCGTCTAGACCACACCGACATCGCAGGCTCGACCAGCAAGCGCAGACGTATTTTTGCCAGCAAGCAGTCCCTTGAACGCTACGTTCAAGAATATTTTCCTAATACTGATCTTAATGAGTTCTTCGCTTCTTTCAGCTGGAAGATGCCGGCCAATGAATCTGCCACTATAAAGGGTCAGTGACTTGTGATTTCGTTCCCTAATTTTGTGGCATCTCTGTTTATCCTTTCTTTTTCCACTCTTTCTGTTGTTTTGGTGGCTTCTGTTGAATTGATGTCCTGATGTGAGATTTTGTTGAAAGGTATGACAACTCTATATTCTTTCCTTCTTTCCTTTTTGCCATTGGCAACTATATATTCTGATATTAATTAGATTTGTTTATCTTATTACGAATTTATACGGATGTAAACTATCACATTTTAATATCACCAATAGAAATGTCATGTTTTATGCAGCTTCGATTTAAACGTCGCTTAAATGCAATTCTTCCTATCCTTAATATAAAATATATTTAAGGAATTGAATACCCTTATTTTCTCATCAACAATAATGAGGGAATGAGAGAATTCAGTAAGATGATTTAGTATTTTAAAAAATACATGTCACTTTAACTAACTTTTTCCTTAATCTAATTAAATTAAGTAAATATATATTATATCACAGAGTGTTAGAGTCAGGCTACAATTTACTCTAGTGTGTTTGTAATGAAAATAGGAAGAAACATTTTCAACACAGGCGGATACCAAAAATCTCCGTGAGATTTTCAGCCTTTGGTGGAAATGATTAGTGACATTTTTGTAATTTTGCAAGAAAACGAACACTTCATTCTCTAGCACTCTAGCCATATAATCTTCCAGTTCTCCCATTTATGATCACTTAAGCTAATAATTTGAATTGAAAACAATGATCAACAAAATTCTTACTCCACAAAACAAAATTTTGTTTTATTTTTTCTAATTGAGCATCACACCATCTCAATCTCAATCTTTGTCGCGCATCTAGCTTGCCTGGGTGGATTCCAATTTCTGATGCTTTTATAATTTGTCACGGTTGTTGACTACGGAATAGCTGGCTAAATAGTGGATATAGCCATATAGGCCATGTTGATAATTTCTTTATTACGAAACACTTGTCCGGGGAAGAAATCATTCTTTTATGGCTGGCATTGGATGTTAGATTGATTAGGATTTTTTTTCCTAAGTTTCTTTCATCTTATTTCCAAAATCAACCATCCTTAATTTGTCTGTCTCAAGACCTATCATCTCTATATGCTTTTATTTTGATTTTCCTTTTCAGGGTGATAAGAAGTTTAATTTTAAACTAAGAAAATTGTTATGCATGACATTGAATACAGAGCCACATTCTATAGCTGTAGAAGATATAGAAGCAGCAGAAGATTCACTATCTGATTGCCAGCCTGACATTGCTGTATGTCAAGCTAGAAACAAGAATTGTGACAGCCTAACATCGGAAGTAGAAAAACCAAAATATTTACCCGACCTGCCTTGTGATATTTTCTGTAATCAACCTAGGTTTTGCCATGACTGTTGCTGCATTCTGTGTTGCAAACCTGTTGATTTAGCACATGGAGGCTACAGTTACATCAAGTGTCAAACGAAGGTTGGTGACTATATATGTGGACACATTGCTCATTTATGTTGTGCTATTCGATGTTACATGGCTGGAACAGTTGGAGGGAGTATTGGGTTGGATGTTGAATACCTTTGCCGGCACTGTGATGCAAGGACTGATCTAATTTATCATGCTACTGAGCTTCTACAAAAATGCAAAACTATTGATTCTAGAGATGACAATGAAAAGGTCTTAAATCTTGGTGCAAGTATCTTGCGTGGTTCACAGAGAATGATTGCAAAGGAGCTGCTAAATCGTATTGAATTGGCCATTTCAAAGGTATAGTTTTTGCTTGCATATGTTCTTGCATGCCCTCTCTTAGGATCATAGAGGTAGCTATATGACTGATTTAATGGTTCACATCAGCTTCAACGTGGGACTCTTCTTGGAGATATTTGGAATGCGGATGATGAGGATTCCTTACAGCATGCAGGTGCAATATTCTCTCTGTATTACACAACTTTTATCTGTGAATTGCTAAGCTAAATTAGCTCTTTACAAATTAGTGAATACATGAGTTCCGGAAAATAACAGGCCCATTGCTTAACGTCTTTAGTCCACTTGATAGAGAGAGTAAGGTGGAACAAAATTGTTATTTATACAAATAACTCATGTGCTCACGATCTTTTTTGAACTCAAGTAAATTCAACTGTGTAATTGAGGACCAAATTATTAGTGTACTATAGGATTAATAACTTCCAGCTAAGCTAGGCCTTGGCTCTGCTCAAAAGAGTAAATTTAAGTTTTCGTCCATATCTTTCTCCATTACTAATGTTGAAAATGCAGCTGTCTTGTGGCCATACTCTCATTCTTGTATATTTAATGTTTATAAACAGATTTCTCAGATGATGGCAGTGAAATGAAAGTTGCAGTTAATGATAGCCCTTCAGAAGTCACAGCAGAAACAGAAAATGATGGTTGTCTACCTGACTCGTCAAAACCTGACGATGAAATCCATCAAGTTCTCCAAGAGCTGCGAAAGTCACAGACTAAAGAATACCGCATGGCAGAAGAAGCACTCCGAGAGAAACAGCATTATCTCCGAAACTTGTATCAGCAACTGGACAGGGAGAAGTCTGAATTGGCATGTCAACACTCATCTCATTCTAATGTCTCGTCTGATGCTGTTAGCAGGAGGATGGAACAGATAAGACAGGAAAAGATGAAATTGGAAGACATGAAAAAGGTTGGCAACGGTTTTGGCAGGATAAGCAAAGATGTTTTGAAGGCACACTTTGGCATTGATATTGTAGAATAAAATTGATAAATCTTTTAGGACTGACTCTATGGAAACATATATTGTTTTTCCAAGTAAAATATACACTATGTACAGTGTCGAAATGGGTATTGTCTCGCGCCTAATTGGCGAAGGACACATGAGTAACAAGGATCCCCTTAAGTATATGTTTCTTGAAGTTCCTTGAATATTATGTTTTACACTTAGTGATGATAGTGCTGCAGTGCATGGGAGGTTACACGTGGCAGTGGATAGAGGCTTCAAGGTATGTGAAGGGAGATTAGTTGTGAATCGGCTACAGTAGTATGGTAGAGGATGGGAAGCACATAAGGTGCTTGTCCTCTGTGTGCTTCTTGTGTGCTTGTCCCTCTAATTAGAGGGACAAGCACATTTTTATTTTTATTTTTATTTTATAAATTTCATTTATTTAGATTAAATTATATGTTAGTTTCTGGATTTTTTTTGCACCTAGTATATCAAATTAATTAGTTTTTAGTTCTACATATAGAAATATCGTCCGTAACACCGTATCTAGAAAATTAATTAATTTGAAATAAAAAAAAAAAAAAAAAAAAAAATTCAAAAACTAACATGTAATTTAATCTTAATAAAAAAATAAAATAAAAAAAATAAAATGTGGACATAAGAAGCACATTAGGACAAGCACCTAATGTGAACCCAGAGGATGATAGAAGAAATAGTAGGGACGAGAGAAAATCCTTGAGGTGTGTGAGCCATTGAGATATGAAAAGGGAGGGGGACAAAGCTCGGGGCATGAAAAAATTATTATTATTATTTTTTTTTTTCCGAGGTGTTTCTTTCCCTCTGTTTTTTCTTTCCTTCGAGTGTTCGGCTTTTGTTCTTGCTGTGACACATACTTGTATGATCCAGCGTTCTGATTTTCAATGTAATAAAAGTGCATGGCACTTTAGCGTAAAATGGATCTATTATATTGAAATTCACAAGCTTGGGTTACAAGGTAAGTGTATGACATTTTAATGGCAATATCACAGCAAAAAGAGCAGATCACTCAAAAGAGAAGCACCCAAGAGAATAGCAGGAGGAGAGTAACAGAATGAACTGAAAGAATGGCGGAAAGGAACATCAGATTATTATATCGAAGAACAAATCACGCACTTTGCTTTGCCCCTCTTTATATATCTCAATGGCACATACACCTCGTGCGTTTTGCCATTTTCACTCTCACGTCTCACCATGCTGTGATCTCTTCACAAACCTTGAACTTTTTATCCACTGTTCGTTGTGGTGATTTCAAAAGAAATCATAAAAAGAGAGATGACATTTCAATAGAGACTCCAGGAAATTCGACGGCAATGCTTCAATGGCTCTGGAGGTTCGAGACAGATAAGTTCAAGGCCGATTCAAAAGCAATGGTGCCACAATTTTTGTAACTTCGATGGATTTGGAGGCTGACAGATTTTCCTGTTGTTCTCATCGTGGGTCACTTCTTTCCTTGTGAATAACCCCTTGTGGTCCAATTTCAATTTCATAAGTTCACCAAAAAGTGAATGTATACGGGAAAATCCCAAGTCCATATTAAATTTATCTGGACACAAGTACTGTTAACTACTACTAATAATAATAATTATAATTGATATGATCTGTGTTTGTTTTCTCCACATTTCCTCTCCATTACGTAACCTATGACCAAACAAAGGCGGTGAGACGAGTTGAATCCTCTTCATATGTGTTATTCCTTCTCTATATACCCGTATTATCTCATGTTGCTTGCATTTATAAATTCAGGATTAACAGAACAGATACAATGCTTTTTAAAACATAACTAAACTGAAGCACCAACCGAGAAAAGCCTCGAGACACTGATTAACAGTTATGACTCAAACAATATGCAAGGTATATGCTATATAACAACATGAAGCAATACAAACTTTTTATATTCCTTCTTCATACAGTTTGTCTCAACTCGTGATCCAGTTACGGCAAACATCAAGAGGCCATCCATCATTACATTGAGATGATGCCTTGAGAAACAACATTTTTTCTTTCTTTGGGATTACACAGCAAATTGAGTTTGATTATAAAGAACTAGAACATATCATGAGAATGAGATGCCATTCTCATAACAAACTGCTTGGAGTTTATATGTGGAGTGGCAAACAAAATGCTCAGGATAGACACGATCTTAGAACACAAAATTTTCCTAAAAAAGTCCAACACCTATAATGTCACACATAGATTATTCAAAATGCCAATCTTTGATAGATCTAGACCAATACTTATTACTACTACCATAAGCATTCTTCTCTGTTTTCACTTTCATTCTCAAGTTTGGTTCTTGCATCTAGCTCCATTGTACCCGAAATTACTATCCCTTTCTAACTCATATCCGTAAGGCACATGATTCCTAGATGTAAAATGTGAAACCTTGGAAACAATTAACCATGACTCCGGTTGAAATGGGCGCATTTACTTATAATCAAAGGGAAACTCTCTCCCCACACACCACCAACAGACAGAAATTTAACACAAAGCAGGAGTAACATATTGACATGGACATCATTCCTGCCAAGGGAATAAGAAGCACAGGCTTTGATTCATTCAACAGAAACTAGTCCGAACAACAACTTGAAAAATTATAACTAATTGGCATACAGAAGCCAAGTTGAACGGAAACAGGGTAGAATTAAAAAGAGGGGGAAAAAGAAGAGTATTACTGTACAAGCACGAGTCTCCCACCCATCCCATTACCATCACCCCACATTTCTCCACCGCCATTTCCGTTTCCATCTTCTGAATTGTCCAATTCTTCTCCTTTCGGCACCGTCACTATGAGCTCCCCATCAACCAGAACTGCGCTTGCGAGCTCCGGCCGCGTCGATTCCGGCAGCCGAAACCTCCACATATCGAGTTCTATCTCATCCAACGACAACTCCACCGACCCACTTTCCCTCACCATAATCTTGATCACCCCAGGGTGGATTTCCACCGTGTGCGCCTGCACATCGGAGATACCTTCGGTTTCGGCCTTAAATCGGAAGTAATCGGGTCCCTCCTCGATCGACACTTCAGCATCGGACCGAAAGGGAAGCTCCAGGACCCGGCTGAAAACATGGGGAAGCCTCCTTAGCTTCTTGGTGGAAAGACCAAGAAGCTCTTGAGCTTCCGAGAGAGGGTTCCTCGCACTCATGTTATATTGGACGGTGATGTTGCGTTTCCTTGGCACAGGGTGAACCTTCATGGTTTCAGGATCACTGTGAATAGCGGAAGATTGAAGCAAGGTTAACAGCAGAATCAAAATCTGGGTGAGATTACAAGAGGGGAAAGAAAAAATCATATATATATGAGTTGGGCTTTTTGTTGCGTTTTGTTTGGGGAAGAAAAGGCGTTGAAGAAGGTGACCCTAACCCTAATTATCTGATTTCGATTGAACAAAAGAGGATTTAAACTAGCGCTGTTTCCTGTTGTTGGTCGAGAAGATTTGAGAGAGTGGGAGAAAATCTCAAAGCAATGGAAAAAGTTTGTTAACGAAATCTTTCTTTTCGGTGAGTGCCGAAGGGATATGAAAGAGAATCAAGGAACAGATAAAGAAAGGATGATCAGGCGTTTGCCCCAATAATTCTTATAATTTACTAATTGGACCGTATACGAGATTTTATAACTAAGCACCGTCCTCAACTCAACTCTTACCATGCTCATTATGAAATTCCATTATTTCCAACTAAATTTTATATATTTTCTAACTTTATAACATAATTAATCTATCTTTTTTTAATACTATGATCCGTAATCGGTTTGGGTTTTATGTTTTACCCCTCCCAAAACTATTATCTTTTTAGGATTCAAACTCAAGACTCAGATGAATTTTAGAGATGAAAAAGAATAATAATCAGCCTTACATAACTATAACTTTCATACAAAATCATATTTTTGTGCATAAAATACGATGTTTTTAAAAATATGATGTTTTAATAATTTGAGATGACGAGTTATCCAACGATCTCCTACTTTTAACAGCATTTTGATGTCATTATATTATAAGGACATTTTGGTCATGTGGACTCTTTATGGATTATGAAGCTGCTGTTAGAAACGTGAAAGGTGAAGCTTGGGTTAGAAATCAGTGCAAATATTGCATCCACTAGGTTGTTTACAATTTTGGATAAACACGACACTTGATATAGGAAGCCATAAACATTAATTTATAATTGTTGGGGAAGGCCCCCAATCACAAGAAAATCAGTTTGGATGCTTATCCAACTATTACAAGGAAATGAGTTTGAGTGCTCAGATTATATCTAAAAGGTTGGGATTTAATTTTTTATCCTTAATGTCATAATAGTTATGGGAACTAAATTTTTAATCCTTTAAGTTTATATAAGGTAAATTTTTCGTCTTATAATTTTAACATTGTTAATGTTTCTAATAGAAAACATTAATACAATAAACTTAAATAATAATGGTGCAAACTTAAGTAACGATTGAGTAATTAAATACTATTAATCTTATAATTAAAATATGTGTAAATCAAAAAATATATAAAACCATAATGTAGTAATCAATGTCAAAACCTTGATTGCATTAAAAAAAATTAGTTTAATAATCTAAATAAGAAAACATTGATTTTTTTTGCAACAATTTATTTATTTATTTTATCTTAATAATATAAATATATTATATTAAACAAATTAAAACTTAAATATACTTTGTGAAAAAGACCTGATCATCACTTGATTTGTTACATTAAGTATTTTCATTAGTAACATTAACAATAATAGTGTTAAAAATATAGGACCAAAAGTGTATTTTATATATACTTTAGCCAATAAATATAATATTGTAACTATAAATTCTTTTTCAAAAATTAATTTTTACTTATATCCAATGTCACATATTATATAAGTACATCTTATATAGTTAAGTACAGATGCCAAACAAACACATATATTCTCAAATTTTCAGTAGTTGTGATTTTATGAATCAGTGATAGTTTTTAATAATCTTCAATGAGGATGACGAGTATTGGTGGTTTACGCGATGACTAAAAGATGAAGGGAAAGTTACGTTGGACTTAATTATAATAAGTGAAATTTTAAAGTTCGATTTAAAATTGTTAATTATTGCCAAAATTCCACAATAACACGGTTTACTTGTTCAAATCTTACGTTTTATTACGCGTAACAAATGAAAGGGAAACTTACACGTAAACGAGTTTTTTGTATCATGAAAGATGAAACAAAGAAACAAAAGATGCAACAAACTTCTGATAATCATTGTCACTTTCTTATAATGATTAAGACCTGCAATTAAGATCTCTTTTTCAATATGAACTAGATTTCCTTTTTGGCCATAAATAAATTACGTAGATAAGAATGGTACTACTACTATTATTAATTGTACGGGATGCTCATATTACAAATTCGATTTACGTACTAGCTAGCGACAAAGAATGAAAGAGCTGCGAAACTTCATAAAAGAAGGGGAAATTTTGATTACCAATTTTACAAACAATGATTTAAAAAAAGAGACAAATCATGTAGAAAATTACAACTTTATGTTTTAGTTAATATACTAATTTATTATTTTAGTATAAAAAAGGTTAGAGATTATTTTTTCCTACAAATTTTAAATTTGACAAATTTTGGTCTTTGGTCCAATTATAAGAAAGCAAGTTTTAATTTTTGTCAATTTTTTCCTATAATACCCCTATTTATACTTTCTCAATAATAATTAAAGACAATAATAATATATAATTTCGGGACTAATTCTGTTGTGATGGCAAGGTTTGTGTGGTTGTGCAAAATAATATATATTTGATAGGATTCATTATTTAATAGCTACGTATGTACGTCGTAGTTTCAGCGTTTCGCCATTAAACTTTTCCTGATGACCTAATAATTAATGATGGTGATGATATATAATTTCACCATTAAACATCGTTTCTATTTATACTTTATCAATTTTAAGTAAGGGTATTTTAAGAAAATACATATAATTAACTAATTTAACTTCCATCCTTAATCCTTTTAAATTCTGGTAATTTACTCCTATAATTAGGACTGGAGAGAGTATATTTTATGCAAGTGATGAGGATAAAAGGGTTCTCCACTTGGCCACTTCAGGAATTAAAGACAAAGAGGTCCCGCCCATTATCATTGTCATGCATATATAGTAATGCTAAATGAGATACTCTATGATTGAACCCATTCATTTCATTCTTTATATATACATACTCAAAAAGTAACGCTGAAAATAATTGTCCCAATCAATATCATGTTGATGACACAATTGTTATATTATACTTATAAGGATACACGAATGGCCAAAATTGTACATTATAGTATCTTAACAAATATAATTGTTAGCAAAAAAAAAAAAAAAAAGAAAGAAAGAATTGCATAAAACTTTTTCGTTTCAAAATTATGGAGTGTCCTGGATAATTAGAGCTACCTCTCTATAGGTTGTTTGGGTTGGCGGTAGGAGCGATGACTTAAAAGCTATTTGACTTTAAAAAAGGCTTGGTAAGAAAAAAGTCAGGTTACAGATAATGATTTGTGTTTGGATTGATGGTGGTAGAAGTGGTGGGGCTCACGTCAAAAAGCTGAGAGCTTTTTGGAAAAAGTTGGAGCGTTAGGAGTTTTAAGTCTAATGAACTTAACCCTAAACCCAAACACACCACGTTGAGCTTTTCTCCAAAGCCCATCAATTCTACCACAAACACGCCTAACGCTGATTCCAAACAAGCCCATAGACTTATAAGGAGTGGCACTTTTCACTGAACTATGACTGAATATCTTGGACATGCTTACTTGTGTATCAGCATATCCTACTTAGTTAACGGAGATCTTGATAGCGATCATTTGAGACGAAATCAATGTCAATTAATATAAAATATAAATTTATGGAAAATCTCAATAATAAGATTTTTGTTTAATGTTTCTCTACATATTTTAATAGGTTTTAAATATAAAGAAATGAATATAATTATATAATTATAAAAATTGGTTTAGTACTTTGTTCACATGGTTAATTGTTTTGTTTTGTTTTGTTTTTTTTACGTTTTAAAAAAGTATTGGGAGTTGAAAATTATAAGAGATTATACAACACATGCGCAATCACATATTCTCATCGTTGTATTGTATAAATGGTTCATTCAAGTTTTCTTCTATTTATTTATTTTCATTTGCTGTTGATTCTAAAGCGATAAAAATCTTCATGTATACTTTTATTAATATTATTTCATTTGTAATGACTTATGCTTTCATCTTATTTTACAATAACCTCTTTTCAAATGATGATTCAAAAGATGCACTATTGCACCACAAGATTGATGTTTCATAAAAAAATAAATAATTGTTTTCTTTCAATATTTGATTTTGTGAAAATAATTTAGGGTAGTTATCATAAATAATAATGTTTAATTGAGTGGCTGTCCTAAAAAAAGTAACTTTTTTACTTTTACACTAAAAAAGCCTTTGGTACTTCACTTCAAGAAAAAAGAACTAAAACTAAACACTCATGGGGTCCTAGATATAGGACAAAGTTTGTAAGCACTACAAAACTTTGTTCCATTTTAGAACTGGAGGTAGTAACATTTTACTAGACAAAGGATGCATGGTTTTTCTTTCTCAAACAAAAGAAAGCAACAACAGAAAAAAGGGCAAAACATACCCAAAGACTGAATTCTAAGTTATCTCTAAATTATCTCCACCATACCAACATTATACAATTCTGTAATCTTTATATCTCAACTTACCGATTGTTGAGTAGTCAGTCAACAGTCAACCAGCTGTTGCAAGGTTCATACTTCAGAGTTGGGAAGGCCTTGATGATGACGCATCCGACGCCTGCGGTGGTATCTTCTATGGCCACGGTTGTGTATTCCTGGCGGTTTATTTGGGGTACTAGAATGATGAATCTCCTCCACTGGACCACCAAAAGCAAAAAGATAGTCAAGAGGATCTGTCTCTTCCTTCCTATCAAGAGCAGGGTTTACCTACAATGAAAGATTGATGAGAAGGAGATTTATTCAAATGCTCAAATAAGAAAAATTAGTTTCATTTAAATGAAATTATGATTGTGCAAAAGACATATATGGGAATAACATATTTACTAAGAACTAGTGTCAGTCTTGTGTATTGCATGGGGTCTAGGAAATGAATTGCACTGTTTGTGGCTTACTAATAATGCAACTAATTAGATTTTCAGATGTAATATGTTTTATGAAGAAAAAGGTTCTAGTGTTCGAAAATGTTATGGTAATGACAAATAAATGAATGATATCAATCCCATTAATGTACTTCTTGACATAAAAGTAGTTGCCAAGTGGCTTCTCAATGGGGCTCAAGCACTGAACAAAACCTCCGTCACTGTGGTATGAGAGGGGCAGGGTGGCAGCTTCCCCTCTCCTGGTTCTGCCATTGCCATGGCCGTACGATCCTTAACTAAAAGTAGAACTCCATCAGAAGTATCAATACCATGTTAATTCAAAAGCAATATAAAAGAAAACTCACAAAAACACACTTGGTGTCACGAGTGGTTTTTGTGCCGTCAGAGGCTTCTTTGGAGCTGCTTTGGGAACTATTTTGTGAGTCATCATAAGAGTCACCGAAGGAACTATCAGAAAAGTCATGATCAAGCTTCCTCTGACCATTGACAAGATCATCGCCATAGGAATTCCGATATCGCCATCTTAATTTAGGGTAATGAGATGCTGAATCATCATATACCCTCTCCGTATAAAAATACTTTGAGATAAGTCGCATTTTTGAAGGATCATTTGGAAACTGATTCACCAATCTGTCATATGCAGATAATTCACAGGTAAAAATTGAATGCATATGTATAAAAGCAAGTGCAATATATGAGGAAAACCAAAACACCGGACATAAAAGTTTCCTCCTGCTCACCTTCAGACTATAAATCTGAGGCCAAACAGGCAAACAGCTATATATGGGTGCATACAAATTGCATGATATGAAGAATGAACAGGCTCCTACCAGACTCTCAATTCACCTTATATTCTCCTCAATTCATAGGAATTAAACATTTCTCACTCTTAACAATTCTTAGTTTTTTGCTCCCAGCAACCAACAAGAGCATCATAATCTACTCTGAACCACTTGCCATTGCATTTAATAAGCTACTTCAATTCAGACAGAATTGCCAGCACTGAAATTGATCTTATCATTACATTAGACGATTGTATCCAGAAGATCTTGTAAATTCAATTCTCAGTCCATCAAGTGCTTAAAAACTAAAGCCAACCTGACTCAGGTGTCCCTGATAACTTATGACAGCAAGTACTAGTTCAAATGTCTATTTATGAATACCAGAGAACGTTACTAATCCAGATTATTGCACAAACAGGAAAAAGTGAGCTTACATATCTGCTAACTCCTTCTGCATTCTACTCCCATCCATTTGAAGAATGTGATCTATGGAAGAATCCAAGGATTTAAACAATCTCCTCAACCCAAAGATAGCAGCAGACCCTGAAAAATTATAAACCCAAAAACAAAGTAAAGGGGGAAAAGTCTCGGGGGAAAAATGGTACCAGAAATGATCACAAGTGAAAGGTAATAGAGATATTAATCTAACCAGCAGTAAGGTTGACTCGAAATGATCTCTTGAGTTTCCAAGTTGCTGCCATGAAGCATTTGAGGTAATCAGGATACATGAAAGAATCACAAACAAAAAACCACTAAAACCATATTAGGGATTGAAAATTATGATCATCTGCTGTAAGTTGAACAGATTCAGTAATATTTGGGATCAGGGGGTCGCAAAAGTAAAGAACTAACAAATCTTGAGCAGATACCGCTCCTATTCATATATGATCAGGGGGTTGCAAAATTAAAGAACTAACAAATCTTGAGCAGACACCGCTCCTATTCAAATGTAACGTTATTACAATTAAGAAGCAGCATATATGTTGGGTGTCAAAAATTACGAAATTGATAATCTGCTATATGTTAACCATGATGTTTTGGGGGGGGGGGGGGGGTGTTATTGAAGAGTTAGTCACTGACATGACCATGCAAGTAAACCAGCAAAAATTGCACCATCAGCGAAGTCCTCAAGAGCTTTAGATTTGCATGAATTAAGAATATTGGCTTCCTCAGGTGTCACTTTTTCCTGATAAATAAAATAGACATAGTTGGTGGATATACAAGTAAAAGCAGCAACATCAAGACCAGCTACATGGACGTCTTCTCCTTAGCATTTACAAGTACTCATAATTTTCAGCATACTTGTAAAATCATTTTGAAATAATATATCTTCCTATGATTACCGATCACCATTCACTTACAATATACAGGGGAACATTCCAGTTTAATAAACCTAACTGAATCAACTATTTGCCAGAGAGTAAAACAAATACCTCCAAAATCGCCAAGAGTTGTAATATTAGCAACAACAAATATAATTCCGAATAAGCATGGCAAAAGGCACCAGGAATCAAGAATTTAGGGGTGATAATTTGAAGCTGGATCATAGCAAAATCTCGAAAAGAGAGCCCTAGAGTAAATTTACCCGTCTGGACAAGAGAACTTGCTGCAGCATGAACAATGCGTCACCCATATCAGTCCCCTTTGCTTGCAGATCCACAACGATACTCTCAATTCGCGTGTTCGGTTTTCTTGCCCCTAAAGGCCTGAATCGTCCCTTTCTTGCTAGGTTGCTGCTTCTGTTTGCTCGTACGTTTTTAATTTTTTTTTTTTTTTTTTTATATGATAAACAAAATTTGAGATACTTTTTTTTTTTTTTTTTTTGTCAGAGAAAATTTGAGATACTACCATATTAGTCATACTACAGTACTACACTCACATTTTGATTTTTTATTTTTATTGAAAATTAATAATTCTCTTACTTTTTTATTTTAAAAAAAGAATATCTTCTGTGCACCAAGAAAAATAACTTTTTTCACTTTAAAATTTAAAAGGTGGGGAATATCAATATTTAATATTAATTGAGCTTATTGATCTTTCATCCTCGAATAATTGGGTTGTCAGATTTAGGAAAGGAATAATCAAATCACCTTGCACAAACAGTGTTTTGAAACACTTTAGATGTTAAAATTCAGAATATGAACAATAAGTTTATCACATTCGAAAATCAAATTTTGGAAGGTAATTATGAAATTCGCGCTCCTAAATTTTTTTCTTTAAATATTTCTTGTTAAAATTTAAAATATGGGTTGCAAATTATCATATCCCAGAGTCAAATATTAAAAGGTGTCTATGGAATTCTTACTTCTAAAGATATTGGTTAATTTTTTTTTTTTTAACCTTCTTCAGTGTTCACATTTAAAAGATGAATTGTGATTTTTTTTTTTTTTTGTTCCCATCAAAAGTGAATTGTGATATTAATTGGTGAGAATGACGAGAAAAAAAATTATCAGTAGCCTGTGGGTATAAAATTCTCAAAATACCAATACTTTGTGTATATAATTATTTCCACTCATTAAATTTCTAATTGGATTTTTCTCCCCTCAATTTTCCGGCTGCACCTAGCAACCAAAAGCCTTCCACTACAATTTTCTTTTAAAAGGCAATTTATTAAAAAGATAAACGAGTGACATAAAGATCTAAATCTACTGGGTTTTTAGGGGATTAAAGATGGAATAGCATGAATAGAAATAGTTTTTTTTTTTAAAAAAAAAAAAAAAGAAAAAAAAAACAATTTTAGTACCACAGATATTTTAGTAGTAAACCCAAAATCTCATTCCCCCTGGATAAATGGCTCAGTTTATCCAGTGCCCCAACAAATCAGACTGGGAAGGACTCGCAATGCTTGTTTTTCACTGTCTTCCCCTCCGCCTCGACTTTGAACTCTCATTGAGATGCTTGTGGATATAGTTATAAAAGAGTTCTCAATTCTGCTGCTTTGCCTCCATTTCTTGTTTGCTAGCCAACGACCATGTCTAGCCTCGCACATGCTACTTTAGCGCTTCCTCCCAACCCAAAACCATACCCTGTTTGGCACAACTCTCTGTTAGCAGCGCTCGATTCCTCCACAACTCTTACACATCTTAAACAGATTCATGCTCAAATCCTTAAGTCTAGATTTGATCGCTCAAACTCCTCCTTCTCAAGCTTGTCCTTTCCTCTTGTGCCTTTTCCTCCTCTAGCCTCGACTATGCCCTCTCTATCTTCTGCCAAATTCAAAACCCAGAGACCCGTTTTTGTAACAGAGTCCTGCGTGAATTTTCTCGTGGTTCCAAGCCTGAGAAGACCCTTTTGGTGTATGAGAAGATGAGGAGAGATGGGTCGAGCTTAGACAGGTTTAGCTTCCCGCCATTGTTGAAAGGGGTTTCCAAAGCTTCTGCCTTGAATGAAGGATTAGAGATTCATGGGCTTGCTTCAAAGTTGGGTTTTGACTCTGATCCCTTTATTCAGACAGGGTTGATTGGAATGTATGCGGCATGTGGGCGGATTATAGATGCACGTTTGATGTTCGATAAAATGTCTCAGCGGGACGTTGTTACATGGAATATTATGATAGACGGGTACGTTTTAGTATGTTGTGTTTTCGTTTGCAAGGACTTTTCCCCCTTTTGGCATTTTATTAATTATTCGCACAGAAGATCATTTCAGGTTGTTTACTTTACATTTCTTGCCCCCCCCCCCCCCCCCCCCCCCCCCCCAACTTTCAATTTCTCTTTTCACTACGCATTAAGCTCTACAATATGCCACTTCTTTCTCTCCACGGCTCCAGCCATGCAATGAATTAACCTAAAGATCTTTGGTTGTAATAGGTATTGCCAGAGTGGTCTTTTTGATCATGTATTAGATCTCTTTGAAGACATGAAGAGCTCTGGTATGGAGCCAGATGAGATAATTCTTTGTAGTATACTTTCTGCTTGTGGTCATGCCAGAAATTTGAGCTATGGCAAAACCATCCATGAGTTCATTAGGGATAATCATCTTGTTGTTGACTCTCATTTACAGAGTGCACTTATCAACATGTATGCAAATTGTGGTGCCATGGATTTGGCTCGGCAACTCTATGATAAACTCTCCTCAAAACACCTGGTTGTTTCAACTGCAATGGTTTCAGGGTATGCAAAACATGGAATGGCTAAAGAAGCTCGCGTGATATTTGACCAAATGATTGAAAAGGACTTGGTGTGTTGGAGTGCAATGATATCTGGTTATGCTGAAAATGATCAGCCTCAAGAGGCTCTTAACTTGTTCAATGAAATGCAACAACGGGGAATCATACCTGATCAGATCACAATGCTGAGTGTCATTTCTGCATGTGCTCATCTTGGCGCGCTGGATCAAGCTAAATGGATTCATTTATATGCAGATAAGAATGGGTTTAGAAAAGCTCTATCAGTCAACAACGCATTGATTGATATGTATGCCAAATGTGGGAGCTTGCTTGGAGCAAGAGATATATTCGAGAATATGCCGAGAAAAAATGTTATATCTTTTTCCAGTATGATCAATGCTTTTGCCATGCATGGGGATGCTAATAATGCCTTAAGCCTTTTCCACAGAATGAGGGAAGAAAATATTGAGCCCAACTGGATTACATTCGTGGGCGTTCTTTATGCTTGTAGTCATGCCGGATTGGTTGAGAAGGGCCGGCAAATCTTTTCATCAATGACTAATGATTACGGCATCTCTCCCAAACATGAACACTACGGTTGCATGGTTGATCTCTATTGTAGAGCCAATCTCCTGAGAGACGCTCTTGAGCTGGTTGAGACAATGCCTTTGGCACCCAACGTTATAATTTGGGGATCCCTTATGTCTGCTTGTCAAGTTCACGGCGAGCTTGAATTAGGAGAATATGCTGCCAAACGACTTCTTGAGTTAGAACCGGGTCATGATGGCGCCCTTGTAGTTTTGTCAAACATCTATGCCAAAGAAAGAAGGTGGGAAGATGTTGGACAGATCAGGAAGCTAATGAGACATAAAGGTATTTCTAAGGAGAAGGGATATAGTAGGATTGAATTGAATAATGAGGTGCATGAGTTCTTAATGGCAGATAGATATCATAAACAAGCAGATGAAATATATGAGAAGCTAGATGAGGTAGTGAGGCAGCTAAAACGGGCTGGCTACACACCAAGTGCATCAGGCATTTTGATGGATATAGAAGAGGAAGACAAGAAAGAAGTCGTGCTATGGCATAGTGAAAAGTTAGCACTTTGCTATGGGCTAATTAGTGGGAGAAAAGAGTCATGCATTCGTATAGTTAAGAATCTTAGAATATGTGAGGATTGCCATACCTTTATGAAGTTGGTTTCAAAGGTATGTCAGATAGAGATTGTTGTGAGAGATAGGACTAGATTTCACCATTGTAAAGGGGGTGTTTGTTCCTGTAAGGATTATTGGTGACTTGTTTTAGTAGTAAACTGAATGAATTATACAGTTAGTTCTTGAATGGCAACCACCTATAATTCTACTTTGTGCTTTTAAATCCACTGTATATGATGTTGCGGCCACCAAAAGCAAGCAGGTGTTTTTCAATTCATATATCAAATGAACTTGAGTTTTAGGCGCATATTCTTGTCATGAAGAAAGAAACGAAATTCATCACCAAAATATACACTTGAACATCTGGAAGTGAAAGGCAATTTGGGGAAAAAGGAAAAAAGACAAGAAAGAAATGAAATGAAACCACTACAAAAAAATATAGACTCCTCACAAGCAATGAGAAGATGATATATGCCACTATCCGTTGGCGGCTTCAGGTAGGCATTTTGGTGCCATAGTTTGCTGTTAAATCAAGAAATTGATGGTCTCCAAAAGCAGCAAATAGCCAAAATTCCTTCTTCACTTTTCCAACCACTCTTGAAATCCTGTACTTGAAAAATTCGAACGCTGCTGAATACAACCTTGTGCTATCAAAAACAAATCTCCTTTTATACTCGAGAACCCACGTACTGGAGTCTAATTGCACTACTGAGGCACCCCATTTTGGTTGTACCCAAGAACTATTTGCTTTTCGAATCAAATAGCCGACTTGTCCAGCATTCCACTGTTGAACGAAGCAAAAGTAGAGAGACAGCCAACGATAGCATACGTTACGTTTGACCAATTTCATTTATAAACTAAGAAGCACATGTTGTGACATTGAATCTAGAAAAGGCACAGTATCGAGATTACCTCAGTAACTCTTCCAGATAAGATAGCGAATGATCGAGAAGAAAATTCAGTTGTGAGCAATCCAGATGTTTGCAGAGGCCATCCCCAGATTGTTACCTCCTCTGCTGCTGATTTGTACAATGTACAACGCGAGTTCAATAGAACTCCATTCTACAGGCAATTTTTAGTGGTTGGTCAACTATCAGTTATGATTTCTTAATGGTAAAAAATGGAAATACTCAGAATTCCATATTTCTTAAATTTGAAGGAAGCTCACAGTTCCTTGAGGCATTTGAGATTAGAGTAAAAAACTATTCTGATGAACAATACCTGACTGATGTCCCATACAGAGTTACCATGGCTGCAATTCTGAACCTTCCCATTAACAATATCTTGCAGTTCTTTCTGCAAAAATCTAAATTTTCCATTCAAATCCTGCACTGCGGATGATTTCTCGCCAACTCTTTTAATTACATCTGGTGACAAAACAGGTCGAAAAATCCCAGAAACAGCCCAGGTAAAAACAACCTCTGTAGATAAAAACAAGCACAAACCCAGGACTAATCTAAAGAGCTTAACCCCAGAAAAATCCCACCCTCTTTTCTTCTCATTTTTCATTTTTTGGTCTAAATTCACTCTAGCACCAGATTTGACGGTAGGGGAAGGCGAAATGTGGGAAACATTTGATCTGGGTGTGGACAAAATGGAAACATCGAAAGAGATAGGAGTATGCTCAACATTAGGTCGAGAAGAAGAGAGCTTTGTGAGCGAACTTTTCTGGATGCTCATAGGCACACGATCGAGTGTGGCATAGCTTTCCAAGCAAAATTTACAGTCGCAATTGGCGTCTTTGAGGCAATCCGGGTAGTAGTAACCGTCTCGGTTTTCCGATGATCGGTCGTGGTTTTCCATGACCGACGGTGTTGTGCTACCACTGCTTGATTTGGATTGGGAAAGGACGGTTTTCATGCTTCTCTGTTTCGTGCTTTCTCTTCTGAGAATTTTCTCTCGTGTTTCTGAAAGTTGTTTGGCCCCTTTACCGTTGAGAGAAATGTGGCGTTCAAAATTTGAAGCCCAACGGTCTTATCTGGTCATGACCCTTTTCCCCGGTGAAAAATGTTCGACATTGTGCAATGACAATATTGGCCCCACTCCCCTAATCGTTTTGTTGGTTCTGTTGATGTTAAGAATAATAATGTTTTGGTGAATTTGAGTTTATTTTAATTTTTTTCAACATGAATTTGAGTTTATAGATACAGAGTTTTTGGCTTTAATTAGTTCTACTAGGTACACAATAATTTCTGGATATCTAAATAGTGAGAGGTCAAACCCTGCACACAAAAATAGTCTTAATTGAAGAAACCTTAATTAATGGGGTGGGATCCAGTGCCGTTATGACTTGAAAGCTGAAGTTTATTCCTAAAATTATAAAGTGCTTAACGTATATAGCAATAAAATATGTGGGCCAAAAAATAGCAATAAAATATGATCGGTTATGGCTGTGGTAATGTATGTCTGAAATGGTTTTTGTTAATCTTAAAATTGAAAAAAATTCTGAATCTAATAGGGTGTCGAATTATCAATAAGTCAAATTCAATTCATGAGACTTGCAACAATTCCACCCTTTGAAAAGAATTTTTAAGACTAGTTCTTGGATTCTGGGTGCAACCATGTATTAGTATTTGCTCTAGACAGCAAAAATATACAAATAAAAATGGGACATAATTAAACCAATGAAAAGAATCCTCTAAAAATAATTCACTTAAACTTTACAAAGAAAAAAGCGGCCAGAGATGGCATTGAGCTTAATAAGGTCTGACAGTGTTTGTTTGAGATTATTTTTAAGTATTTTAAAAGTGTTTATTCATGTAAATCAAGATAAATCTTTATTGTAGATATTGAAAAGCTGTTTTTTAGGTTTCACTTGAAAAGTTGGAGAGAGAAGTACTCTCTTGGAATCTATGAGAACCAAGCTCGCTACCCATTGCGGCGGGTTCCCGACTGTGTGAAACCCCCGCTGCCCATTATATTAAAGTGGAGGAGCAATGAGCGACCACAAGAGAAACCATAGTGAGATGAGAGAGAGACATGTTAAGCCAAAAGACAGTAGTCATCGAAGCTGCATTTAACATGCCACTCCAACAAAGTTACAAGTGAAAGAAGAAGCCCCAACCCACCCGAAGGACATTTGTTCCACGAAGAAGGTGAAGACACGATGTGACCAAGCCACCTCTGACTCAGACATGCTCTCCTCTGACCCTATAATTTCATCTGAGGACGAAATGGCACAGGAGGATCAAGAGAATCAAATTACCAATAAAGTCGTAATGATTATTGAAACCTTTGTGGGTCACAACGCAATAACTGATGAGGATAAATTTCGAACTGATGGCCAGAGTCAACCTAGTCCCATGGAAGGTTAGAACAATGCAATCAATGAAGCTGCTATGAGTAAGGAGCACACAGCCAAAGTAAAAACTGAGCAGGAACAGCCCCACGGCCAAGGACAACTCTCCTTTAAAGATAAGCTTATTGGGCAACAAACTCTAGAAGCGCATGGAAATAAATCCTCATTGAAAGACCTGACACTCAAAGATGGGAATGTGATATTTAACCTAGCGGGCCTCATGCCAACAACTACTTTCTCACAAAGAGTCTAGGACAACATGTACCAACATATTAACCTGGTGGCGGTGGTACGTTAAGCTCCTCGGATGCTACATACGCCAAGACATTTTACATGGAAGCCCACCGGTAAATTCAAATTCTCTGAACTGGAGGCAGGATGCTACATGGTCAAGTTTGATGAAGAGAAGGATTATCTCAATGCCATATTAGGTGGCCCCTGGATGGTACAAGGACACACTACTTGACGCTGAATCCATGGGAACGGACCATCTCACCATAAAACTTAGAAATCAAAAAAGTTTTGGATGGGTGAAGTTGCCAGGCTTCCCTTACCATTACTATCATAAAACATGGTCTGAGCTATCGGCAATGTCATCGGCCAGGTGTTGAAAATAGACTATAACACAGAAGGGGTGAACAATGCGAGGTTTGCGTGACTAGCAGTCAAGCTTGATCTCACTAAGCCTCTAGTTTCCACGATATGTTTAGATGGGGCAACACAATTTGTCGAGGGACTACCAACAATTTTCTATCATTGTGTAGTAGGTTTGGCTGACTTGAAGCCTCATGCCCTGCTAAACTTCAACAGAAGACTTCACCGGAATCATCCACGAGTACTCTGGCAAGCCCTTCAGTGAACCACCTTCAACAGTTGTCTGTCTTCGAAAGCTAAGCACATGAAACCTGAGCTCATGAAGAGCAGGTGTTTGGGTCTTGGATGAAAGTTACTTCTCGAGGCAGACGAAATAGCAGAGGTGCCAGGAAGACTGACGATGACAACCAGCGCATTGGGGATGGTGTAGACAACCGGTTAGGTCATTTAGCTTCCTCTCGGACCGCAAGAACTTCACCAACAATGGAAACTTAGAAGTTGCATCAGCTAAGGGCAAAACGACAACACAACCTGACAATCCACAAGAATATAAAAAACACCCTGCCCCCAAGAAGCGAACGACGAGACGTGACAAGAAACCAAATAAGGGTGAGAGCCTTAAGAAGATCCATGTGACTAAACCACCCAAAGACACCATTTTTTATTCACTCGCTTACAAGGCGACAAAGTGTCCACAACCCTAAACCCGTCTAAAAATTCAGTTGTAACCTTGACCGACCGAAGAACGCTTTTGTAGCCTATGCCCAACACGCCTAATGAGCCAAAACAGCCCAAAACCAACCCACAGCAAGGGAAAGGAAACCTCCAGCCAAAACCCCCAAAAATTTGTCTCTAGCTCAAAGGCTGGTTTCAAAGTCCAGTCCAATGTCAAAATTAAAAATCTTAAGGGACGCAAAAAGAATGATGTGGCCATGTGGGAACTCCTTCCGAGGAACTCACTAAGGCATTGGCAGAAGCTCTAGGAGTTTCCCTTAGTTCGGATGTGGAATCTCCATTTGTTGAAGCAAGAGAGTCCGGATTATTTAGTTTATTTAATTAAATCTTGGTTTTGGATTATTTAATTTAATTATGGATTAGCGGATGACAATTTTTGTCGTTAATTGCTTTAATTGTGTGTTTGATTATCTTAAAATAAGAGACATATATTGAGATTGTTTTGGTATTCTCAAAGAGCTTAGATTAGACCTTCAATTAAATCATGTAGGATTAGTTTTTCGATTTAATTTGTTTGTAGGATAGATATACACCTATCGGCCCTATATTATCTCATTAGTCTTATACTTAAATTAATCTAATTAAGTACCAATCGCTTAAGACATTAAGAATTAACATAACTAGAATGCCTTTTAATTAGTGGATTGAAAGACACTCTTAGATAACTAAATCCTAAATTAGAAAATATGACTTTAAATGCAATTAAGGGGAGGAACTAGACACTAAGAAGTAATCAAGGCTATAATAATCAAATTCAATGCTTAAAATCTAGAATCATCCTTAACCTAAAACGTAGTTACATTTTATTTTTCTTTTTTTTTTAGTTAGTTTTTATACATATCTTGATATATTTAATTACTCAAATTAAGCGAAAGTATAAAGTCATTGTTCAACTGTATTGTTGGTACTAATTAAAAACTTGTGGGAATGATATCTTACTCTTTATTACTTGATATGACTCGTGCACTTGTGGAGTCTTATGCTCTATATTTTGCCCCTATCAGCTCTCTCACCTCATCTTCTTCGAAGATCATTTGATTCTGTTCAGGGAAACCAATTCCTCCCAAGTTATTTAGCCTCATTCATCAAATGCTAGATGAGTTTTGTCAAGCTTTGGTAGTTTGGTTAGTGCAGCTAAAACGAGAATGTTTTTCTTCAAAAACGTCCCTTCCCTGAAGTAGAGGCGAAGCTTCTCAAGGGCTAGGAGGGGCCATGGCCTCCCTAAAAAAAATTGTCCTAAATATTTAATATAAAATGACATCCTAATTGTTAATTCTAAGAGTGTCTTTCGATCCACTAATTAAAATCATGATAATAAATGTTACTTTGACAAAAGCTGAGGAAGGAAGAACAAGTATTATCATGGAGGGCAACACAATGTAATACTCTCGGCTACAACAAGACGGAACAAGTTGGAAAATACGAGGGTGTTTCCCTACTTCATAGTAGGATCACGAAGGACACGTATAGATACATTGAGACGAAGGTGCAAATTAAAAGAAACTTTGGGGATGCATGGCAAATTAACTTGCTCTCTTTCCCTGGTTGGCCAAATCACCTTGGTTCAAGTTGAAAGCTACAGCAGCACCATCCAATCAGGAACCAAATGACTGCTGTGAGTGGAACCTTACTAGCTAGCAGTCGTAAATTCACAGTTAAATCGGCGTATGAGCTCAAAGAGTTACGTTAGAGTTCATCGGCACATGACCGGCTGTACAGTCTGTGGTAGAGGAGTTGAGGATCTGGACCACTACCTTAGCCTCTGCATGTTGGAAACGATGCATGCATAATATCGCCTAGTCTATGAGGTTATCTCCTCATGCGATCACACTCTGAAGCCACGAGAGTTTTATAATAAATTAATTTTTATGTTTCTAGCAATCTTCCATACTGTAATTATCCTCTACATAATCATTGAGTAATAATATATCATCTTTTCGCTCAAAAAACAAAGGGGTGAGAGACGTAAATATACTTTTTACCCTTATTCTTTTTGGGCCATCATGGTAATACTTGTTATTGTTTAATTGGAACAAGGTTTAAAAGAAAAAATCACGGAGAGCTAGCACATTTGGTACTTAGTTAGATTTTTGTAAGCATTTAATCAAGAATTTAATCCTTATTGGTGTGTATAGAGAAGGTCTTATGACCAACACTAAAATTCCTTAAAGAAGTCTATAATGTGAAAGAATTAGTTATTACTACCAATGGTGAATATCCTAAGTCTGCTAGAAAAAAAAAGTTCAATACATTTACAATCACAAGAATCAAAATTTAAACCTAATAAATTAAATGGGAAGAGATGGATTCAACGTCATGTTGGCAGCACAATGTGATGAAATATGAAAGTGTAATTTTGGGCACATTTAATTGTCACTTTGACAAAAGCTGAGGAAGGAAGAAGGCCAAGTCGTACTTTTTAGGTAGGCATCTGCACCACTCATGGCAATCCCTCTCCTTATAGGCCAAGAAATACGGAAAGGTCTTTTACAGAATAATTTTTTTTTTTTTTGGTATCATGTCATAAATAATTTTAAATCTTAAAAGTACGATTTTCGTGTGTATACTACAAATTTATCAACTTTCAAAATTTCCAAGTTTTGTGTGTGCACAAATTATCCATGAAAATTTTGAAAATCATAAGTGGGGTTTTCATTTAAAGAGTGATTGGGAAAGGGAGAGCAGAGATCCGAGAAGATTGATAAATGTTTGGGCTGAAACCCTGAAAATTTGGCAAGGCAGTCACACACACCCTTTATTAAGAGCCCTTTTAGTCAATACCATATGTCCTCAGCAAATGAAGTTGTTGGTTGCAGTTACCCTTGGCAAATGGCAGCTATATATATATATATAATAATGGAGTACAATCTTTATATAAATACTATATGTCCTCAATAAATGGGACATGATAATTTCTAGTACCATCTCTCTTGTTCTTGTTCCACACATACCTTCAACATCTTTTTCCATTCCATTCATACAAGATTCAAACTTCATATCTCTTTAATGAAAATAAATAGTACATTATCATTTCTAAAGTAGTTCTATGTACATTTATACTTTCCTCCCCTCCTTTCTTTGTTTTTTTTTTTTTTTTTTTTTTTTGGCCAGAACTCCTTTCTTTGGGTTGGCGTTGCATTTGGTATAATTGAAAATAGATAGAGAATGTTTATTTGCTTTTTCATAAATATAAATATGACTTTTTATTCATGCTTTTCCTCTTCATATCAAATGTATTTTTCTTTAAATGAACGAGATTGGATCTAATGGAAGGGACTAGTTTTTCCCAACGTGATGAACTAATGTTCGAATTTCTGCTAGGAGAAGGGCTCACGTTTAGTGTTTGACAGTATTTCGAACAATATTAACTTCAATAGATGGATACATGTATCTAGCTCAAAAAATGTACTTTTCTTTCTAACATTTAGTATCATTTACTCAAGAGACCATTGTTCCTACCATTTACATCTATCTAACTTGGTATTCCTCTAGTCCTTAATATAAGACATATTTAAAGAGTTGATGTAAATCCTAAATATAAGATAAAGTTTTCATATTTATCACTTTTTCTTAATTTACCTCTATTAATGCTTCCTCAACAATAATCAATGAGAAGAAAGAATGTGAGAATTAAAGAAGATGATTAGGGTGTTTTAGAAAATATATGTCATATTAACTAACTTAACCAATTTCTTTAATCTAATCAAATTAGGTAAATATGTCTTATATTAAACTGAATGAGTATCTTTCTATAGTTATTTAATCTAAGTATTAAACAGAATATTAGAATTAGTTAATAATGGCATCACCAAAAGCAAGCTAATAATAAGTTGTGTGATACGAAGTGAACCTTAAATAATCATGACAATGGAGGGCCTTAATGATCACACAGGTGCCTTATTTATTTAGTCACAACCACACATTAGAGTTCTATGTTATCACTCCATTTTCTTTCTCCGGGACAACGGACTATGTGCACTTTAATCCAATTATATATGGCCATTACATTATATTGTGCACTTAAAAGCAAATTATCATTGTCATCCCTATATACCAAATATGATCCATCTACGTTGTATTTAATACCAAAATTTAGCTTAATTCATTTCCACATCTCTGAACCATATGTAATTACATCATTTTTTCAAAGATACTAATTAAATTTTTTTTTTAAAAAAAAGCTGTAAAACATCTAATTTGAACAATAGTTCCACCAATGATTGAATAATGGAAACATACTCCAAAGTTGGAGTTTAAATTGTAACGGAAGTCATGGCGCTAGAATTCTCATGTTAGCTTTAGAAATTGAGGTTTTGGGGGTTAAAAAAAGTTGACTATTGTTTCTGCCTTATTAGTAATTAATTAGTTTAATCAGATTTTTAGATATTTAGTATAGTATATTGCTACATTATACTCCTTCCGGTCTTTATTATAGAACCAAGTTTGTAGTACAATTTTTTAATTATAGGATGTGAGCGAGGTTGTAGTATTTTACTTCAATACATCTGGAAAAATAATAGTATCTCTAGTCTTTAATATAAAATAAAGTTTGTCATAAAATTTATACTATAAATTTTATTCTATAATTAACATCGGGAGAGTAATAAATAATAAAAACAGGGGCATCCCGGCGGTACTCAAAAGTCTCAGCTCAACCACTACGCCTACAAGCTTCAACCTAATAATGTCACAGTCATTTCCAGATTTCATGACCTTTGTGAAACCAAACAGATTCACAACTTCAATTCAATTCTCACTTCTCTGACTCATCAATCATCACCACATCTCAGGTCATATCAGATCCTTCAAGCAGACACGAAACTCATCTTAACTATTCAATCAACAAGCAAAAATAAAAAGGCCTAATTAAATATTCTGCTTTTTAGAGTTTACATATCTTAACTTCTTCTACTACTATCAAGTTATATAGATGATTAGAAGATCGAAAAGTGAAGGCAGAAGAGAAAGTACATATGCTTCATCTGAATCAGCACATCCCTGTATATAGAACAAGATGAAAACGCAACTTAGCTGGACAAAGGGGTTTAATTAATTATACCTATATCAGTTTTTATTTAATTCCAAGTAGCAACCCCAAAAACAGAGTTAATTAGAAAGTGAAAGAGGAATAATCTCCAACTTGGGAAGTGCTGGCATTTCTGGAATAATACTTTCTTGATGATGGTGGAGCTGGTGAAGACGACGACGATAGAGACAGGTCGCTCGATCTTCGCCGGAGAATCTGTCTCATGCCGTCGGCGACACGGACGGCAGGGTTGGATTTGAACTTGCGGCAGAAAGACATGTGAGCTTTGACAGCTTCTTCCATGGCGGAAATGGGTTTCTTCCCTCTGCTCGCTTCGTCTCTGACAGCTTCAGAGCACAAACCACAGAGCCATTTGCCTTCGAATTTGGACTTGATTTGGCTGATGTAGTCCTGCGTGCAATCTTCTTTCAGCCCACAACACTCACACTTCACTGATTCAATCTCCATTTCTCTCTGTTTCTGTGTGTTTTGGGAATGAAGATGGAGGTTGGAAGTGTGAAATGAAATGACTTTGTCACCTACGTCTGTAGGCAACGAAAGGATTTATGGTTTCGTTTGGTCGCTCTCTGATTCTTGTCTACTAGTACTATTGTGTTGTCATGCTCTGTTTTTTCTCACTTGGGAGGTATTGAAGGGTATATTGCTTTAAGAGGTAGCAAGTGATTGTTGTTCTGTATGAGGCTTTTTATGTAGTTTGGAATGAGGGAAAAAACGGGTTTTTTTATTATTATTATTTTCCTTCCTTTTTTTCTTTTGGCTTTTTTAGGGGGTCAATAATGAGAAAATTGAGGAATTCGCATCCCACACTTTTTTAATCTTATGGAATGAAATACATCCTCCTCTTCCTCTGGTCCTCATTATATGAACATTTTTATAATGTAATTGTACTTTAGAAATATTCTTATAATTAAGACCGAAGTAGTAGTTTTTATTACCGTATTACTTCTAAGATATTGTTATTAAGTGAATAGCATCAACTCATACTGATAATTCAACTCTTTCAATCCTTAGTATATTTCTCTAGTCTTTATTATAAGACATCAACTATCAATTGTACTTTGTCTTTTTTATAAAGCACTTACTTGTTTCCATAATGCATTAATTATCATTTTTTTCTTATATGCCCATAATTAATAAGGATAGTGTGTGAGAATAATAATTAATATAATATTAGAGCCTAATACAATTAGTAGGGGTAATATTGGAAGCTATTTAAATTTTTAAGACAACTTTATTGACTTTAATTGTTTTTATTGATTTGTGAGAATTGTTAGTCGATAACCTTATAATAAGGATCAGAGGAAGTAACCATATAAGACATGCTTAATTGATTTGGATAAAATAAGTAAGGCAAATAATTTTTTAAATTATAATAAAAGTGACTTGATTTTTCTAAAAACTCATATATAATATTAGATTATATCAATTTATAAGTTAGATAAATTAATTAGGGAGAAAATAATACATATTAGATTTAAAATGAATTGAGACTTATATTTAATACCAAAACTAACCCCATAACTAACTCTTATACTTGGGACTAAACAAGTATATTATATGCAAAATGGTTGTTGTAAAATTTTAAGAAAAGTTACTTATTCGATTCAAAATATAATATTAATTCTAAAAAAATTAACATCATAAATGTTTTAAATATGAACAATATTTTATGAAGTTTTTCTACACTTATTTATTTTGTTTATGCTATAAAATTAATATCAATATAAGTTAATAATGATAATATAAAAGAGAAATATATTGACAGCGAAAGATGGGATGGAAATGTGAAGAGAAAAGGAGGATCATAATTGGGTGCATGTTAAGAGGAAAGAGGAAAAATGAATGAAAGAGGGGGTCCTTGACTGCTGCTTTTTCCAGAACTGAAGACTTGTTGGAATGAATCAATGCTAGCTTAATTTCCCATTTATGTGGGGTCCACACAGCTATTCATATTAGTATATTATTACTAATCTCTTTTTTTATTTTCTTTATTTAAATTTGTTTCATTGTCATTTGTGTTTCATGAGTGACCCCACCCACCTAATTCTTTCTAATAATTTGTCATTAACCTAATCACTCCCATTCAATTTCTTAATTATGCAATTTTCTTTCATACATGCTGCCTCATGTTCTTAATATACTCATAGACAGGGCGGATCCGAAAATTGCGAAGGGGGGCACCATTCTTTGCCCCCGAAATTTTTTTTAAAGAAAAGTTTTAAATGCATTTAAAAGAATATAAATAAGAAAAGGAAAAATATCAAAAAAAATATTCATGAAATCAAGTGAATACCGATGATGTAATAAGAAAGTCGGTTATTTTATAAATCTGTCATTTAGAAAAGCAAGGTTAAGTGAAGTTTGAAATAGCAAGCCTGGGCACTCAATTAGTTCAAGTATATATATTTTAATAACAAAAGTATATTACAATAAAAATAATTACAATATTATCCTTATAGGCCTTATTTTTTGGAATTCATGGATAATTGTCTTATTATCAATGCTATCAAATACATCTTTTTTTTTCAATATAAGGCACTAAATAATCATTCAACTATTTATCCTCCATCCGATTACGAAGTGCGATCTTGATATATTAAGGGTGGATACTTAATTTAAGGATAGACAATCATTCAAACATGTATTAATTTTTTTTTTAAAAAACCCCAATTTCCCAAATTCAAGGGGGGTACTTACCCCCTAGTCTTATATATATCTCCACCACTGCTCATAGATCTAATTTATAGTGAAATCTATACTACAAGCTAGATCTTATATTAAATATCGGTATTTTTTTTTTTGAATGACTTTGATTTTTGTATTCAACTTTCTCTTGACTTGGCAACAACTCATCTCTTACTCCTTAAAAAGTTTGAATAAAAAAGGTATATAGAATAATAAGATTAAGAAATATTGAAAAAAATATACTCATAGCACATGGGCAAGGAAAATTAGCTAGGCTGGTTTGTTTAATTAAATTATGTTAATTGGAACTATAAGTTTAGTGTTTGACTAACCACTTTTCTACATCTACACGCATCACTTTTTAAATTTGTTTAGGTATCACTTTCATTCTCACGGCTAATAATTTAAAAAAAAAAAAAAAAAGAGTTCCTTATTTACTTTATTAGCATGGGGCTCACTCCTCTGGCCACTTTCATTTCATAAATTTATGATTTTGAGTTGTTATATTTTAAATTTTTGTACACACAAAAATTTATAGTTAAATATTGAAAAAAATAGTTTTTTTAAAAAAAATTAAATTTCAACTTAACTACAACTCAATTCTTAAAGTTTTTTTTTTAAAAAAGATAGATGTCATCTTTATTTATGTACATTTCTTTTGGTATATGTTTAATAAAATATAGAGACAAATGTAACAATGATCTATATACTTAATTAGGATATGTAAATCACATACATAATCATTTTTTGTTGCGACACTTTCTCTTTAATTAAATGCACATTCGATATTTATTAAGCTCCTCCTTGATATAATATATGAAAAATGCCTATACTATTCATGACTTGCAACTAATAATGTTAACTTGATTTTGATTCTGTATTTTATATCAATTTCACACTTAACGGTCTGTTTGGTTTGAGGGGACGGGGAGGAGGAGATTGAGAGATTTTGGCCCCCTACCCTTATTTGGCTAATCATATTATTTAGAAGGGGAGGGAGAAATTTTTAAAATTTTCCTCTCTCCCCCCTAAAAAATGCGCTCCCAAATCGAACAGATTTAGAGGGATTTTAAAAATTAGTGTGATAGTAGAGTGAGGTACCCTGAGACCTTTTTAGGTTTAAATGATGCAGCACTAATAAGAACCCTTCTTTCTCTTCATCGATTTGATGCAAATCTTGAAACTGTTTTTGCAAGCAACTTATGAGCCTTACGCTTACGCTTCATTTATTTGTGGGAAAATTTATATGGGAGTCCTTTTAACAAAAAAATCAAAAAAAAAAAATCCAAAGATTCTGAAAATCCCAAAGCCTTTTCTGGTATAATTTCGTTAAAATTTTAGTTGTTAATGGGCTGATATAGTTGTTAACGAATAGGTCATTAACAACTATATCAGCCCCGTTAACAACTATATACTCACAACTATATCAGCCTCGTTAACAATTATATCAGTACTTATTAACAACTATATCAGCTCCGTTAACAACTAACGTTTTAATGAAATTATACCAAAAAAGGTCTTGAGGTTTTTTCTGAGATTTTCAAAATCTTTGGGCCTTTTTTGAATTTTTTGTCTGTTAAAAGAGCCATAATATGAATTTTCCCTTTATTTATCTAAACTTTGCTGTTTTGTTCCTATTCTATCTCGCACTCGAAATTTCCCCCGATTTTGGACTAATGTAGCCATAGGGGGTTCTACTTTGCCCTCATCATCTTCTTAAAACCTTGCGAATACAAGATATAAATCACCCTATTGATATCTTTGATTGCATTGGTGGGTAATCTTGGATTATTTAAAAACTATGCCGTACTGAATTGAATGTGGTCAGGTTAAATATGTTTTGCATTCTTGTTATTACCCATGGTTTGATGATCTAAATGCTCAGGAAGTTCCAGCATTGAAAACATACTTCCTGTTTCAAAATACACACACACACACACATACAACGAGTAACAATAAAATCTCTCTTACAATATAAGGGTAAAGTTGAATCGATGTGAAAAAATTTTCTCTCCCTTCCTTCCTGAATCAAACAATGTAACATTAGAATCTTTCCCCTCTTCTTCCTTTTGATCAATCATTTCTCATATTTCCTACCCTCCATTAAAATCCCCATTTTTTTCCTTCTTTTGTTGAACCAAACAAACCTAAATGATACCTATAAAATATCAAATTTTTTTTTTAAAATATAAAAGAGGAGGCTAAACGCCTAAAATAAAAAGAAAATTACAACTGGGAGAAACATAACCCCAAACTCTCATTCAGAACCCAAGATCTTAAATAAATAAGACAATCATCTAAAATGGTAGACTTAGAGATGCCATCTTTTGCTAGTGCATCAGCAACATGGTTAACCTCTCTAACAATGAAAATAATGGAGGTTAATAATAACCATTGAAAGGCCCATCAACCCGTGATTGCACCAAATTCATATCTAATTATTGCTAGAAGCTTATGTCCATTATATTGATTGACAAGCTCGATAGGAGTAACGTACAAGATGTATTAATTTGTTTTCATAGAATAATACTATAAAGAAGACAAGCACAGAATTTTTACTGAACCCTCATAGACATGAATGTGACGCAAGATCATATCATAATACGAACCCAAGACATGACTACACAAATCCAGATTTTTTTATTGTGTGTCTTGCAATTATACAAAAACTTTGTCGCTTGATCTTTTTTCTTTTTGCCTTTTCCCTTTTTCTAAGTAAACAAGATATCTTCTAGTCTATTTTTTTTTTTGAAAAAAAAATCTAATCTCCAATATTGTTACTTCTCTCCCAAGAAAGCAAACAGTGTTGCCTAGCCATCTGTCTCGGCCTATATATGTATATCTACTTCCTATAAATGGCTGAAAATGCAATGTTATGAAACTGTTAGACTTGAACTCACTTCAATTGTAGATTTTTTTTTTTTTTTTTTTTTTTTTGGGTTATTTATTCTTCTTCTTAGAATATCTGAATAGAAATTGAACGAAGTAAAACAAAAATGGAGATAAAGTAAGTTTTGTATATTTTTAATCATCATGTCATGTTTTTTCAAGCATATGATGTGTTATTGTAGAAGATATCTTTTTGAGTTACTGTGATTTTTCTTTTTGCTTGACGCCATAGATATACTACAGAGCAAATTATGCATCACTGAAAAGGAAAGTATCAATAATTGAGGAAGAGAGTTAAATTTGTTTGTTGCAATAATATAATCTTTATAGTATGTGGTCTAGAACAGCCTCGTCTCGATCCTGATTTCCATCTATCAACGTTGCTGTCACACCTACAATGTTGCATCTCGTCTTGTTGACTCAGCTTCACATGCATGTATGGGTTTCCTTCATTTTTGGACACGTGGAAAATCAATGTTCTGTGCTCTATATCTTCAACTCTTCAGAGAAACAGCATTTAATTACTACAACTACATTCTATCGATAATAAATTAGTCAAATTAATCATAAATAACCATGTCGGAGATAAGTTTAAAGGCCTCACACACATATATAACCGAAGTGAAAGTCAGAGTTACTAATAATGAATGTTGCGTGTTCCGTGGAAGGATGAGTAATTTCATGAAACTTGACATTATTATTGAACGCTTTTCTTTGTTAATCAAGATTGAACTTTGAATATTTTTAAACTCAAACATCTCAATTTGGTTATTGTCACGAGTCTCACATAGGGTGGGTTTTCTAAAAAGAGAGGCCTTATAAGACTTTGGGTCCCGAACCTTAGCAGCTAGCTTTTGTAGTTCTCATAAATCATTTTCTGCCAATTGTTTAAGTTTATACACGCCAAGAAAACACAAAACTGTCAAATTCTGCCAAATTTGAACATGGATCCAACGTAAGCTACAGGGACTAATGCAATTAAGAGTAAGCTTACGCCTTTCCAGACCTAAGCAATCGACTATAGTATTTCAGTTCAATTTGTCCAAACTGACAAGAGGCACATAATAAAAGGACCCTATAATAATCGGAACAATCCCACGTTATCATTTATTAAAGCTTATCCCTTAAAGGGACAACTCGATTCTTGAAACATGAAGAAGAGCACAAAGGGTATGATTAGATTGAAGAAAAGAAAGGATAAGCTATGGACACACCCAAGAAAGAAAGCTCATGAAAGCAGTCAAACATGAAACAAGGAGCCAACATAGGAGAGTTGGGTTTTTTGTATGTTAAGGAACACACAAATTGCAAAAACCAGACATTGTCTTTTCTACTGATAGGAACAGCTTTTGTACACATTCCTTGTGTGGGTCCACAGACAAAAGCATGGCCATGCATGTGAGGTTTCCTCAAATTGAAGGGGCATTATTATTTGCCAGTTTTGGCTCCCAGCCACGTAAATCCACTGTATCATTCTCAGATTTATTCATTCCAAAAACATAAAATAGCCTGTCTGGTCAGCCTCCAGCAATTCTATTGGCCACAAAATGAGTGTTTCCAAGATAATGTCTTGGAGTTATAGCTAGTTCAGATTGTTGTTATTACCAATATATCAGAATTTTTTTTATTTTTTTTCATGTGATCATTCTGGGAAAAACTGGATATGATTCTCGGAAATTAGTCCATGTCTCTGAGTTACTTGTTTGACCAAGCTGTACTTAAAGCTTTCAGATTTATTTGTTAAGTTCCGTTCTGCTTGTTATAATGTGAACCTAATTCTTCATGCAAAAACTTTGCAACCACAGAATAGCTCAAACTTGATATGAGTGCTCTCATGACAACGTCCTGTTCTGTTCCATCGAAAATGGCATTTAGATTACTGTTCCCAATGCATATAACTTGATTTATCTGACTTTTACCGCAATTTTTTCTATATTTACTTTAGCTTTATATATATCATTCTTGATTTCAGTGGTCAATGAATTCTCACTTGGGTTTTGTTTGGAAGTGTGCTGAAGAATATGTATGTGTTACAGAACTTGATACCCTTCACATGGCAGTTCACATGCAATTTTTTTTTTATTTTTTTTTTTTTTTTTATCACTTGCGGATTCTTAGTTTATTCTATTCCCACACAACAGCTCCTTTATTTTCCATTTCAGATATCAATCATTTATTACCTGATGCTATACCATGCTTTTCTGTTTTAAAAAACTTAATATTATCCTTAACATTTTATATCAGATTGCCCATGAGTGGATAAGCTTCTATACAGATAGTTTATAGCCACAAACCTACAAAGCAATCATCGTTTCTTTTTTAATCTCTTTCTCTATCATCACTTGCATTCTCACTGTCTTTTGAGATGAAGGAAGCAGCAACCACCACCGTTATCAAATGAAAACTGGGCATCTAGTTTGAAAAGGGCATTTATACCACTTTTAAAGACAGTAAGACACTTTGGAAGTGATGTTTTAAAGCTTAGATCTTATAAGTGTATCACGGAAAATAATAATAATATTTTCCTGAACTTGTATCTGACTGTTTGATCCTTGGGGGAAATTAATTTCATGACAGTTGAAGAAACGTTTTCTAAAATTCTGTTTTAAGATGACTGTCTCTTTTACTGAATCATATCTTCTGAGAATTCAGAATAAAGTGAAGAGATCTTTCAAACATCATTCATTGTATATCTGTGAATCTCTGCTATATTTTATCAACTTGGGCATCTCGTTGCCAAAATATACCCTCTGACATATGTCAAATAACCAGAAGCTTTTATTGGTGATGGGATTTTGAAAACTTGTATATTTTAAGGAAATTCTTAGATTTAGTTTGTTAAAATTCATTAACAAGCTAGATTATATATATATATATGAATAGGCTTCAAACACACTTTTCAGAATGATTCAATCATTTGGACTATTTTAACGGGGAATGGTTGAGCTCTTATGATTACATGATCTTCAATCATTTGGACTCAAACAGCTACCTCAATTTCATTTCCTCCCATATGAAAGCTTCTTGTACACAAGAATCTCAACTGGCATGACCTAATGAATTTGTTTTCAAAGTCCCATAGAACCGAAAAAAAAGAAGGTAATGATTACAAAAACAAACAACTGTAATTCCGAATGCAAGCAAATGATTAAACTTTCGGCTGAGTTCTTTTAAAATGCAGCAATTTTGGCTGTGACATTCAAGATGCACAAACGCCAATAAACTTGTGGTTGGCATGAACTTTAACTTCAATCTATAAGCTTAAATTATTATTTTTTTTTTAAAAAAAAAAAAAAAAAAAAAGAAAAGAAAACGGGAAAACAGGTGAGAAAACAAAGTAGAACAATCATGCTTGGGAAGGCCCAGCTGGGAATGATCTGTCGGCCAAGGAGTTTTTTTTTCTACAACTTGCATTTATGGTTATCCATAAAGATACTGACTTCGAATGAAGCAGTTGAAGCAGTTCAATTATGAAGCCAATTGGGTGTACTTTTAAAATGACTAAATAACTAGCAGGGCATTCGATTTGTATCACAGAGAATAAAGCTTTCTGCAGAATAGAATTAGCTACACGTACTATTATGTACTGAGAAAGATGACAGTGTTTGAGGGAAAGATGACAGTGTGACAGAAAATCAGTGAGTTTGAAGCAAGCTAAGAGCTTTTTAAGTCAAGAGGGCTTGGATGAGAGTTAAGAAATAGTAGTACAATATGTAGTTGCAATCATAGCATTGCAAATGAAGTGTGAGTGAAGACAACGTGGTTAATGGTGCAAAGATTACAAAGAGTTGTGTTTTGAGTTGTGGGAATTGGACAAGTTGACTTGTGTTTGCAAAGATTAAGAACCCACTCGGCACAATGCTGCGAATGCGATCAAGTGTGAGACAATGACAAAGTATTCGGTGTATCGTGGGACCCACCCGGTGCACCATTGGGTGTATTGTCCACCTGCCGCTTACGGAGCCGCCTTAACCTGAGTTCCCATTCCATGCACTTGTGGTGGGTGGACATTGTCTTATCTTTCCATATGTGTATGTCAGTATGTGTGATCTTTCCATATGCAATTTTTTTTATTTTGTATGTCAGTATGTGTGTGCATGGTTTTTGTTATATACCACAACTTGGTGCTCTCCTGTTTGTTGGTAATATAGGTGGAACCAAATTAAAATAAGGGTAACAAACAGTATTGAATTTAAAGATAATTAAATTTATCTCAAGGATTAAATTGCTACGGGGATTATAATTATCTTATATCTAATATTATTATGTCAAATTCGAATAAACATTGTCCAAATCCTTCCATTCAACACAACATACTTCTAGTATAATGATTCAATTTGATTTGTATAAAGGCTAGCATCTCCCCCTCAGGCCGAAAAGGAAGAAAGATATAAACCATTTCACTTCCCCTCGCTCGTTTGCTCATTGTGCAGTCTAGGGAATTTGGGCATAAAACATTGGAAATTAGAAACTAACTATATTATTTGTACGCTTTTTTTTTTTTGTTCTAATTAATCATTAAAAGAGATCAAATAGAGCTCATAGAGAGGGAGGGAGGGAGAAAGAATAGAGATGTTATCTCAAGGTGAACTCTGTTCTCGTGTTCTGAGAGGCTTCCATTACAAGCCATGGGCAGAAGCAGAAACTTCTTTGACAAGTGACTATATGTATGCAGATTACAGAATATATACATCCCTTCCTCTCTGGTACTTAAAGCACATCAGTTAAGTCTGAAAATACATTAAAAAAAAGGAAAAATGGGAAAGAGCTTTAACAAAATTAAGCAAGAAAAAGGAGGGCCGAAGGCAAAAAATTAGAATCAATTAGACTTCATCTCAATATCATTATCATTGTCCTTTAAATTAGCATCAGGGTCGTCCCCAGGAAGGAGGCCAAGAAGAGGCAGAGGCAATAATGAGCTAAGATTGCAAAGGATTATCAAAGTGGCCAAATTATCAAATCTATCCTTGGTAATGCCAAATATTTGAGTCAAACCAGCACCAATCAAGCCCCCAATAACGCTCCCTCCATTAGATATGGACATAAGAGTTGCAAAAAGTGTTGCCTCCATTCCCTCGGGACATAGTCTTGCTGCTAGCACAAGAACGGGCATGAAGGATGCCTGGAACAGACAAATATATCAGACGCAAGACAGATTTTGCACAAAAAAGAAATATAGCGGTCCATTAAATTTCAATGTAGAATAAATTAAATTTAATGTCCTGATTCATGATATGCTCTAGCATTACGTCCAAAATCATATAAAGGGCGCATATAGCCTTTTGATATAGAGCGCAAAAATATTGGCCTTTCTCAGCAGTGGCAGAGACATAA
This sequence comes from Acacia acuminata, assembly GCA_019022655.1. Lineage (NCBI taxonomy): Eukaryota > Viridiplantae > Streptophyta > Magnoliopsida > Fabales > Fabaceae > Acacia > Acacia acuminata. The sequence goes on from JAFJYI010000023.1 coordinate 1,769,507, forward strand.
ATGAAATGAAATTCTCATCTCTGAGAGATTAATCATGTGCAAAAATGACGTCTAATTTATGAACACAACCGTGGCAAGGAAGGTTAGAATGATAGATCTCCTTCTAGAGCAGGTAGTATCCTACAATGAGTAAAAGAGCACATGATAATTACCTGACTCAAAACAGTGAGAATTAAAGAATCCCCGATTGCAAACCATTCATCGCTGATGCCAAGCTTCCGGTTTAGTCCAGTGACCAGGACAATCTGGCAATAGACAAAAAAGACAGCATAAATATATTCAGAACAATCAGTCGAAATTAAAGATATATGGACTTACTTGAAACATACTACAAACCTGAGTCATCCCAAGAGCTGAACCTACAATGGTAGTTGCCAGAAATATTTTCCGTAAGGATACATTCTTCAAAAATCCATTGTAGAGTCCAACACCAAGCAGGGATGCAATTGAGGTAACAAGCTTCACACGGCCTAAAAATTCTGGGGTAAAACCAAGGGTATTTGTGCTGAAACGAATTAGGAAAAAAGATTCTGTAAGATAAAAGGAAATGTTATGTCTAAATAAATACCAAGAAAACAAGGAACTCAGTTCAAACATGAAAGATTATGATCATGATTACAGTCAGGACATACGTAAAATAGAACATGGCAGAGTCAGAATGTGGAGTTGCTTGCCACAGGAAAATAAACAATGTGGGAAGAAAAACATTGGGCTGTCGCACAGCATGCCACAACTGAATAATATTCTGTTTTGAGCTTTCCATAAAATCAGGATTGGCAAAAGGAAGACTTTGCCCTCTTGCAGAGTCATGCACAGGTTGTTCTTTTACAAGAACTGCAACTCCAGATGTTATCAATGGAAGCAATGCTGTGACACCAAAAACAAACCTGGGACATTCAATTCTTAGTAGTTAAAAAGGGCGCTCAAATAAGTAAGCAAAAGCATCTTGATTCACAAACTTCAACTGGTACCTTACGCCATATGCTTCCACCAGAGATCCACTGAAGTAAGCACTCACAATTCCACCAAAAGAAGAAGAACCCCAACATAAAGACTGCAGAGATCCTGAGGTACTTTGTGATTCTCCACGTGCTCGCTCCACAACCATTGAATCTACAACCTAAAACCACTTCAGTTTCTAACATCATGTTCTGAACCGGAACAAATTCAATCTGTTGAAGACAATAAAACACTAATTCCAGAATTATGGAGACAGATTAAGGTGTTTCTAAAAGCGCAAACAGAGAGTCTGAAAATTATTAAGACAAATCCAGAGTAATATGGGAAGGCAAAGGCCCAAAATTCCCTATAATCTAAGAATGGAGAAGTCAATCATAAATTAAGAATCCTGCTTTGATACTCCCCTATAAAAATTCATGAATGGGCAGACAAACTATTTTCAAAAATGCCAACAAACAAATGACAAACTGTACAATGTGTTGATCTATTTGTCAACTCAAGCAGTCCCAATAGAACGCATATTTACACAGTATTGCAAGATCAACCCTGCCCCGAGGGTAAGGAAACATTTGATGGAAGGTTAGTTAAGAGTTATAAATCCCCAAATTTCATCTTCTCACAAAAACTTACAAACAAGGGGAAGTTTAAATTTCTGGCCAGAAAAAGGGAAGGTTTGAATCAAATGTTTCCTTAGTGCCTGTTTGGGAAAACACTAAACCATGGTTTCAGAAGCTCTTTTCCGCAAGCCAGGACAAAACACATCTCACATACTTACCTCGAGCGACATAAAAACACTTCTAAAAAGATAAACAAACAGGGATTAACTGATGGGCACACAAGAGGAGTGGGAAACCCTCCCTAAAAGCTAGATATTGAGATGGGATAAACCCCCCCCCCCCCCAAGTGCTCATGACCTTTATGTGACTAACATGCTAGTTAATTAAATAAGATATCAACTATAGCACATGTAGCAGAATAGGAAGTAAGGCCTCACCATAATTAAGCAATTAAAAAAAGAAAGCACACCAGAATTAATTCATTAACTAAGAAAGAGAAACTCACAACATCTGAGAAGGCAACAGATAGAGAGCCAAGAAGTATGCAAAAAGCAGCATCATATTTGCTGTCGACAAAAGAAGCCATCAAACTCCATGAAAGAGCACCAAGCAGCCCCGATAGAACTAAGTATGACCTTCTCCGATACCCAAAAAGCGGCACAGAATCACTGCATAGTGTATTATAAATAACTTAGATCCCGGAACACTGGTTCAGTTAGGGCAAAGGAAAAGAGACACAGCAAACTTCGCACCTAATAAACCCATAAAGAGGTTTGACAAGCCATGGTAATGCAGAAAACCCAGTAATCACGGCTGTCTAGTCATCCACATGTAACTTGTCAGTCATGCAAGTATAATAAGTCAAACACGATGAGATAGAGCACGATTTCATGGAAGTAATATCACTTGTTGGCGTCGACTAGTAGCCCAAGCCAAGGCTCATATATTGTATAATTAATTATAACTTAGAATAAAAGATTAGCACAATTCATACATTCAAACACAAAAGTATCTGAAGAATACACCATGAGCATTAAGAAGATATACCTCAGCAGGATCCAGATGTAAATCATCTTTTAAGTAAAAGTTGACGGCCAGCCTTGCAAGTCCCAAAACACCTTGAACAAAATAGACCATTGCAACAGCAATATTATCCGGAGTTAAATCCGCCCCAAACAATTTGATAGTGCTCATACGGTATCTATTTTTGCGAGGAGCAGTTTTACTTGTGGGAGGCACCTCAAGTTCTGGTTCCGCGTCAGTTGTTAGCATATCTCCTTTACTTGCATCTGGTTCGATTCAATCATGCATATATTCCATCAACGCTAAAAGGCTTTTTTTTTTTCTTTTGAAACAAAATGCAGTATGATAGTTTGAGGGTGAATAGAAGAAAATAGCATCTGGAAAGGGTAACAAATATTGTTCACTGTAAACTGGGAAAAATAAATGATACAATTCAATCATACAGAGAAAATTGTAACACTTAGAATAGAATTAGATAATTCAAATCGTTAAAGTTGCATTTTAAGCATCCGCTAGAAGATCGATATTTCCCTTGATCCCCTGAATTTGTGGATCAAACTTAACAACAATATGTGGAGATAGTTTTAAAATGAAAATCCACAAAAGATAAACCAAACGCACATCAGCCAAACATTTCCCGAGTTATCGCCATTTTCAGGCCCTAAACTATGTACCGCCTTCATGCACTGTTTAGTAAACACTAAAAGAACAGCAAAGTGACCTCTTGCCATACAATACTACCCCTTTATGTTGTTAGCAATCACAGAGACTCACATCGTATTACATCGCGATTTCAGACATCATTCAAACACTTCAAAGTTCAAATGCAAAACTTGCAATAATCTTAAATTAATCATTCGCAAACACAAAACTGTCAGATAAAAATACCAAAAGAAATGACCAGGTATCCTAAATTCTGGGAAGGAAAAGGAAAAGAAAGCTTACAAGTCCTCGAAGCCAAAAAAGGCTCGCCGTCATCGTTAAGCCGGAGAGAGGATCCCGACCTCGAAACGGAGGCAGACATAATAGAATCCAGCGGCTTCCGTCGTGCCTTCCGATGAAATCCTCTAAGACAAAGTTTCCGGCGATTCACGGAAAGCGAAGGAGAGGAGCTAGTGGAGTAGAAAGCTGGATTTGTGGAGGGTAAAAATGACATTACTGAGAAAACATGCGCACCCATGATTAAACTATTTTGAGCTAATTCCTCAATGCCGCTATCTTCGGGACTTGGGCTCACTTTCCCACCTCCATCGCACGGAGACTATTAAATATTTTGTTTTGCATTTATCCTGTAAAATTTTTTTTCCAAATTTTATTTAAATAGTAATTATGGGTATAATAAGAAATTCAGTCAACAATAAACGTAGGGTGAAATGTTTTAGATAAAGTTGACTTGCTTAATGAATGAAATCTATTGTATTTACAGATTTGATTTTGATAGTTATTGTAGTCGAGTGCAATTAAATATAATTATTGATAGGTAAATGATTTTTCTTTTGAAAATAAATTATCTTCAACCATCCTAAAATTAGGTTGTTTTGAATTAATGAAGGATATTTCTGTAATTTTGTACTCTTCATTAATTCACTTAAAATTACAAATACACCCTTCATTATTTTAAAACAATTTAATTTTGGGGTTATTGGAGATAATTTTATCTAAAGAAAAACTTTTCTCGTTACTAATATATGTAATAGAATTTTAATAAATTAAGCGGCGCAGGTATAAACACGTCATCGCCGGCATAAATTGGAACGTTTCAACTTCAAGCCCATTACAGAAATTAGTTTCTTACCAAAATGACGTCATGCTCAAGCCCAATTGTGGCCATGATGTTTTGAAAGATCTAGATTTTTTGGCTCAGGATCGTTAAAGATCCGGATAAGGGTAATACCGTAATATACTGAGTTTCCCAGAGCAATATTGGAGATCACTAAAGAACTTGACTTCAGAAATAAAACGTTATTAATACTCTATCAAATATTGGGAGCCATATTGTAACTCTGCAATTTTCTGATCAGTTTTTCTTCGACAAATCGATCAGCTGATTTGATAGCCAAATCCGAACAGTTGCTGAGAATGGTGGAACTAGTACTCGTACTAGTTATTAAGGATAATGTATCTTTTGAAACGTACAGAAACGTAACAACCATCTTAATAGCTGTTGATGAATTGAAAAAAATGGGGAAAGTATATACAACGGTGTAAAATTTCTCATCTCCTCGCTCATCATATCCGAGATCCATTGAATAAATTGAAGGGGTTGAATTGAAATCCTTTGTAATCACACGCCATTAGTTGTTGGATACAGAAGTCTACTAGCATCAACAGATATGTGTGTGTGTGAATCACTTAACAATTCCCTAAATACTACTGAAACACTCCTTCTTATAGTCACCGATGTATCTTCATTCTGCAAACCTGTCAATTATATAAAGATAAAACATGAATGATCATTACAGATTTATGACAAGAGGTACAGACTAGTTATTGATAATCATGAGTTAGTTTGATATGCAGGGCTACGTACCTGTTTGTTTCTCTGAGGTTCCGTTTCACTTTAATCGTTGGAAATTTCTGAGAGAGAGATTAATTAATGAGGTAATATTATTGGCTATGCAAGTATTCTTCATGGATGATCACCAACTGTTCTGCTACCTGCATGCGAAAGAAAGGTTATATATATCATACGTCAAAGATATATGTTGTTCTGGCTCAATACACAATATGATGGGATGGATACAATAGGTAAGATTCTTATAAACAAAAAATCTATAGGTGCAATATACTCATGGATATGTCTCTCGATCGATACCCTCGCATCATGTTAGGCATATATACATTTCCATATATAACCCAATTTCTGAAGGAGATCGAAGAAGAGATAAGGCTAAGTAAAGGGAAAAGGCTAGTTTACGTACGTACGTAATGAATGTTAGTTAATTTAATTAGTAGACATGAGGGGGATAGAGGTCATAGATAATATATATATATGGCTACCTGTTCAATGCTGCCATCTTCTATATCGGTGTTAAAGGTGAGCAACATGGATTCGTGGAGCAGATTTTCTAAATCCTCAAGACGAACAGGTTCTGCAATATGTATGTATATACAAATGATTCAGATATATGGATATATAGAACGAGAAAAAAGGAAATTAAAAGGATCGGAGAGATCGAGGAGACCGGTGGATTTGGAGAGGGAGGAGGTGAGATCAGAAGCGAGGCGGTGGAATTTCTGGTGGGAATCGGAGCCACCCCACTGGTTCTGCACCGCCTGCTGAAGCCCATTCCACCGACGCAGCACCAGCCTTACGCCTTCCTCCAACGTATTCTTTCTCCCTTCACCTCCTCGCTTCTCTAATCCCATTTTCACCACAAACACACAATATTCCGAAATGCCGAGAAGAAAGACCTGCTATATATATACATGTATAGTTATTGCATGGCGTGGGAACGGAAAAAGAGCCACCAAATTACGATACAGAGAGAAGCTCGCCACACTCATGCAGATACGTACCAAGTACCAACCTATAATATATTAATTGAGTATATATCTAGACTAGCTATAGCCCTTTTTATAAGTTTAATTAGAGAGTAATTAACGATTAAATGTAATAACAAAATAAGTCATTTTACGTTGAAACGAGAGAAATTGAAAATTCATTCTGTTTATAAATTAAGAAAATACATTAATATAAAACATTTATTGAGTTAACAAATTTATAGGAATTAAGTAAAATTGAAGTTATAAAAAGAACAAAAGTGCAACAAGCAACAGATATGTAGATATATATATTAAATAATCAGACATCCTAAACACAAGTTTGTAATTAAATTTAATTTGGCATTAATGAGGGAATTATGCCCCTTGATTGTAGGCGCGCTAGGTCGATGCCACGTGTAACATGGGCATCGCAAGTGTCATAACAGGAATGCGCCGTGTCTCCTTGTTGGCACTGCTCTTCTCTGGCCTGTTTCCTATGGCGACACATGTTTTGTTACATCCTTTATTTAAATCTGCTTAGCTCAGGCCCAACTCTCCAAGGCATCAAAAACGTTCACATAAGTCGCAAATCCATTCTCCTCTTCAAGCTTAAGTCCAAGAAAATGAGCCAGCAACAGCCGGGGCGCGCCCAAGGAGGTGAACACGCCATCAAATACGGCGACGTTTTTCACGTCTCCGGTGAACTCGCCCAGAAGCCCGTCGCACCGGAGGATGCTGCCATGATGCAGAGCGCTGAAACCAGGGTGTTCGGACAGACCCAGCCTGGAGGACCCGCCGCGGTTATGCAGTCAGCTGCCGCGCAAAACGAACGCTCGGGCATCGTCGGCCACAGGGACGTCAATGACGTCACCGGTGACCTCGGTGTCACCGTTACTGAGGCTCGAATTCCCGGCAGACGCATTGTAACTGAATCAGTTGCCGGACAGGTTAATTTGTCATTCAACTGTTTTTCCAAAATATAAACTTGTAGTTTGAAATGAGAGTTAATCCCTATGAATCTCTTATTTTCTAAGGTTGTGGGGAAGTATGTAAAACCGACGCCGTTTCAAGCGGGTGTGGCGGGGACAGTTCAAGAGAGTGCAGTGACGATAGGGGAGGCACTGGAAGCAGCAGCTGGGACAGTGGGAGAAAAGCCGGTGGAGCAGAGCGACGCAGCAGCAATACAGGCGGCGGAAGTGAGAGCAACGGGAATCAACGTGATATCACCGGGAGGACTGGCGGCAATGGCGCAATCGGCGGCAGCATATAATGCAGGATGTGGTCGTGAGGAGGACAAGGTGAAGCTGAGCGACGTCCTGAGGGATGCAACGGGGAAACTGGCGGCGGATAAAGCGGCGACTCAGGAGGACGCTGAAGGTGTGGCTAATGCAGAAATGAGAAACAATCCAAACTCCGGTATAAGAACTCCCGGAGGCGTAGCGGCTTCTGTCGCCGCAGCGGCTAGGCTCAACGAGAGCGTTAACATGTAAATAATAGAAAAAGGGGATTAAGTTGTTAAATGAAAGTTACAAAGTTTAATAAGAGATGGGGTGTGTGTGTGTGTGTGTGTAATGTAGCAGTGAGATGCAACGGGTGCGAAGGATGAAGGTGGAGAGAGAGAGCGAGGTTCCATGAGAGTGGGAGGGGAGTGAGAGAGCACATGGGCGGAACGGAATCACTTTCCCTACCTATCCAAAGGATAGGTAGGGAGAGCTCTTCTCTCCTGGACCGTCCAGATCAGATCTGGATGGTCAGATTTTATTTTTTCAAAAAAAATATTTTAATAGGTAGAGAATCTAAAATAAAGATAATCTTTCAACTAACATTTTTTGAAAAATGATTTTTTTATTTAAAAATAAATAATTTAAAAAAATCAAATCTAGATCCGTCCCAGATCTGATCTGGACGGCTCAGATCAGATAGGCAAATTGTACCTATCCTTGGGATAGGCACAGAAAGTGGTTCCGTGGGGGGAACAGAGTACTGAAAAGAGAGGTGACAAAGGAGGGGTCACTTGTACGAAACTGGCTTCCAAAACACACAAGCTCATTTTTTGTCTGCCTATCTCTTATTATCTCGTCTATATAACTTTTTTCTTCGTCTATATTTTTTTCGTTTCTTTCTTATTCCACGACAGTGTCTTCTATCATCCTCCTCCATTATTGAATTTGCTTCCTTGTGTCCATTCTCTTCACTTCCGCGACGTTGAGAAAAGCCCAACGGATGAAAAAATAGGAGTTTGATGTGCGTGATATGCTTCTAATAAAAAAGGTGACTTTTTTTTTTTCAGTTTTTAGTGTGATCTTTTTGGAAAAACATAATATACTACTCTTAAATATACATTTATATGTATTTTAATTTATCTATTATAATTACTTAGAGTTTGAAATTTTTTAATAATAATTTAAATGTTTTTATTAATTTTAATTTTAATTTTTTATAATCAATCATGACAATATATACAATTGATACTCCAAACAACTAATAAAATTTTAGTTATTTTTTATCTTGAATAGTCATTTAAACAACTAGAAAAAAGTCACGTTTGTTACTGCTATCATAAATATATATCACATCTACAATAAGACTTTTTTAGAAAAAGTCTATCTGAAAAAGTCCATTAACTTAAAAGATGTTTGTCCCATTTGTGCATCATTAGCTACCTATTTTTCATTTTTATGGATTTTTTTTTCCTTTTAAGAGACACACCAAATAATTAATTATAAATATTTTTTTTATTTAATATAATCTTTGGTTTCTCAAATTTATCGTTATTTTGACTTTAAAAATTTATGTTTTGATCTTAAATTTATTTTATTTAAAAATGATCTTTATAAATTAAAAAATCATTTTAAAATCATTTGAGGGACTAAATATGACATAAAGCCATATTTTTCTACAAGGAAATAGTTGGAAGGAGTGTTTCCATAGTGTTTCCATTCCCTCTCCATTTGTCTCAACCAATACATCAACTTTTAATGGTTAAAATTTAATGATGAATTTTTATTATATTTTTTACACCTATCACCTTTAATAGTTACAGCTGCACCTGATTTGAAAAAGAAACAGAGCACAGCACCCCGTTTGGTCTTTCTTTCTCAACCTCACGCGTGCAGAGATATGGTACATAATTGGATTGAAACCATTTTTATTCAATAAATAAAAAGACGGGCGAAAGTGCAAATTTTTATAAGTAAATAATTATGTGAAGGCATAAAGATAAAATTGTAGGAAACTGATCATAAACGCGAAGCATCGTCACGCGATGTAGGAAAAGATGAAACCTTTCATCGTTTTGCTTACCCGGATATTGAAGAGTTATCGAAAGATTCTCCACGAACAATCCATGTCTACGAACGGTCCTCGTATACGAACGATCCTCATGCAATCTATGATTGATCTTCCGCACTATCTCTCGAGGGGGATGAGATGGTTGTGTGGGAAACCGTTCGGATGATGAACGTCGCCTCTAGGTTTTTGTTTCGATGAGAGCCTCCTAACTATTTGTGCGGCCGTATCTTTTCAAGCGACCGAAAGTTAGTTTATATGTTACTACACCCAAGACCTAACCCTAATCCACATGGGCCTTAGAGTTCTTGGGTGTAGTCTCAATTAAGCCTTATTGGGCTTAAGTGACCAAAAAGCACATTAACCCAACAATCTCCCACTTGCTCTTTAAGATACCAACTTGAGTTCGTAAACCCAAAACCATGTAGCCCATAAGCCATCATCATCGATAATATACCCCATCCCTTGTCTCAAGCTAGCCGGGGGACCTACCATTTGTCATTCATCAATGCTCATGATAATCTGAGAAGATTATCTAGTTCGGTGCTACTCCACTAAAATCCCGAACGTGATCTCCAAGAACAATGATACTTATAACAAGAATATGCACGCCCCTTTATAGAATGTCTATAATTTGATTGACTAGTTTTTAACCCAATCAATTATTTATTCCCTTGACTTTGATAGTTTCTCTAATGGATTACATGCGGCCGTGTCTTCAATATCCAGTCTTGAAACATATCAAGGGGACATTTCCTATAAATTCCATGTTGTTTATCTCATAAACACCGATAACCAAATAGTCTCAATCCCAAAATACCGAGTTGTTGGCCGTCATATAGATCAAACCTCACCCGTTGGTAAATCAAAGAATGAAAACTATTCGACTTTTGTTTAAAATAAACTCGGGATTAAGAGCAACTACATAACTATAGTTATCGGAGATTTGATTTATTATGGCGAAAGAACAACCTTAATCAAATCTCTCCTTGATCCATTAAATGTGAGCATTAACTCACACCAATGTTTTATAATGATTCGGACAAAACCATTTCATAAAACATTGCGGCCTAAATAAAGTGCTCAACTTAATTTAATAGCGTGAACCATTTCATCAATTGTGAGAACCTATGACCATGTCCTCTATGAACGTATTCATATGATCATATACTCCACAATTGATCCGGACCTTAGAGTTTGTAAATAGTGTGCGAAATAAATGAAAAAAATACTCCATTTATTAACATTCGAGAAAAGAAATGCAATGTCATAATGTCATGCTCAAAAGCACAAAATAACAAAGTGAAATAACAAGCGCCTAAAGCTCTGCAAATCTGGAATCCTCCTAAGACCCATAGATGAAACATGCCTCTCGAACACACGCTCGGGCAAACTCTTAGTAAAAAGGGTCGGCGAGATTCTCGTCGATGCTATCTTTGCTACCATTTGTATCTCCTCTTTTAATTATTTCTCGGATCAAGTGGTATTTCCTCTCATGTGCTTCGTCTCTTATGACACCTTGGTTCCTTGGACGCGCTACCGCCCCACCTTGTTGTCACGAGTAGAGTGTGATAGGACAATTTACACTTGGTATCACCCGAAGATCCGTTAGGAACTTCTTTAACCATGCGACTTCCTTTGCGGCCTCGAAGCGCCTACATACTCAACCTCGTGGCGAGTCGCCCACACATGTTTGTTTTACACTTCTCCAACAAATGGCACCGCCATTAAGGGTGTACACATATCCCGAGGTGGGTTTTCTTGAGTCAATATCTCCTTGGAAATCCGAGTCCGTATAACCAATGGTTTCAAGACTCCCACTTGAGTAGACCACCATATAATCTCTCGTTCTCGTAGGTTCTTGAGTATATGTTTAACCGCTACCCAGTGTTGCTCTCCAGTCCGATTGGTACCGGCTTACTACTCCCGGTGCATAGCGAGATATTTGGTGCGGTACATAGCATAGCATACATGAGACTACCTGCTGGTGAAGCATAAGGTATCCTACTCATGCGTTCTCTCGCTTTCGGGAGTTTGAGGAGATTGCTTCTCGAGAGAGATGAATCCCATGCCCGAAGGGTATAATTCCCCTCTTTGAATTCTCCATGCTAAACCTGGCAAGTATTTTGTCAATGTATTGAGCCTGGGATAATGCCAAAACCTGTTCTTCTTAGGTCTCGCAAGAGTTTAATACCAAGAACATAATTGGCTTCCCCAGGTCCTTCATATCAAAATGTTTGCTCGGCCAGGTTTTTATGCCCAACAATACCGTATCATTTCCGATAAGGAGTATATCATCCACATGAAGTACCGAGAAAAGATACCGCATTACCTTGGATCCTTTTATACACACACGGCTCATCAGGGCTTTTCTCAAAGCCATAAGACTCAATGGCTTGATCAAATCTGATGTTCCATGATCTGGATGCTTGCTTAAGTCCATAAATGGACCTCTGCAACTTGCATACCATTTCTTCTTGCCCTTTGGCTATAAACCCTTTTGGTTGCTGCATATAGATTTCCTCTTCCAAATTTCCATTTAGAAAAGCGGTTTTTGACATCCATCTCGCCAAATCTCATATTCAAGATTAGCTGCAATGCCTAAGAGAATCCGGATAGACTTGAGCATGGCAACCGGCGAAAAGGTTTCATCATAATCCACTCCTTCTCTTTGGGAGTACCCTTTCGCCACCAATCTAGCTTTGAAGGTTTCAACCTTCCCGTCCGATCCTCTCTTTCTCTTGTAAATCCACTTACACCCAATGGGTCTTACCCCTTTAGGTGCATCTACAAGAGACCAAAGCGAGTTGGAATACATAGAATCCATTTCACGATTCATAGCCTCGAGCCATTCCTGAGCATCAACATCTCCTAGTGCTTCGTCATAACTCGTGGGATCATGATAGCGACTTCGGCAAGTGCACCGGTCGTTATAAGTAATAAAGTAGTGAGAAAAAGATCGTCCCACGAGGAATAGTATTCCAATCACTAATTTGCTATTTTTGCTTTAGTTGGATGAATGAGTAATATGGGGTGAGTTGTAACCAAATAGAATTTAAAGAATTAAATAAAGAATCCAAAATATGAATCTCAAGAACAACTGAGAGAAAATATGAGTAATCCAAAATTAAGACCTTCAATTAAGAAATATGCGGTAGGGATGAGAATCCCCCTATGTTCCTCTAATAATTTGAATTGAATCTCTAATTGATTATTATTCTCATGATTGACGATCAATTCTCTAAAGTTAGACTAAGTCCCAATGTCTTGATGCTACCTTAGTCCGTTATCTTTGAAATCAACCTAATGTCTTAGTATTGATTGGAAAGATTATATTTTTAAACCGAGAATTATGAGATCGCATAAAATCGTAAGCCTATGTCTAGGTCATGCAACTCTACGATGAATTAACGGATCTAGTTAAATGCACCAACATCTCTATTGTCATACATTAACCTATGAACAATCTAAAAGGTGATCAATCTTCAAGAAAGCTTTAAGCATAGATAATTCATTCAATCAAGAAAAATAAAGATCAATAAAGAATTCAAACAAATATTTTAAATTCGCATAGGGTTCATCCTCACCCTAACTACAAAAGAAAACTAGCCGAGCATGGCTATACTAAAACCCATGAAAAGATGAAAATCGATTGAGAGAAGACAGGAAAAGAAAAGAGAAATAAAAACTCTTAAAGAATCCCTCAGTCTGATTGTGGTCTCAATCTGAATTTCGATGATGCTCCCCTCCTGATTCTCGAATTGCTGTGCGTCTTGCTTCTAATATATATATTAGCCAAGTGCGTGTTGGGCCTTGGTCATCCGAATCTTTCTTCCCATCTTTTATCTATTTCTTCTCCATTAATATCAATATATTCAGGGATATATATATTTGCGTGAATCATCTCCCAGGATCAATAGATTTTTTTATCTTTTTCTTCTTTACGTGGGGTCCACGTCTCAATCTCATATAATTCAATATCCTTTTTCTTGTGCAGGTACGTTGCTTTTTATCACCTTGGTCAATTGATAGGATTTTATATTATATAATAATATATTATATCTTTTTATAATATAATATAATAATATATAATATTATATCCTTTTTATTTTAATTTATTGCCTCTTCTAGATCCCGTAATATCTCCCGCATAATAAAATAGGACATCAATAGATTTTTTCGTTATAATATTCTTTTATCCTATATTTAATTAAAAGATAGATAAGTACATAAAGATAATTAAATAAGTGCAAAATATTAATAAATTTAATCGAATATATCTTAGAATCTATACTTATTTAATTATAAAATATCTACTTATCAAACTCCCCACACTTAAACATTTGCTTGTCCTCAAGCAAGAAGAAAGAGAATTCATTATTTGAAAAGAACATTGCTCATGAAATTCCTTAACAGAAAGCAATAAACCACCACACTTAGATCATATCATCAAATCTTATTTAAGTTAATGTCTTATAAGAATAGATCTTTGAGCCAATAGTCTTAAACAATTGTAACAATCTTTTAACATCCCATAATCAAAAGATCGGTATGCAATAAGTTCAACCATAAGATTAGTAAAAGAATATCAAGCTACTCAATTTCTCCGAGAAAAATTCAAATGACCCCTGATCAACCAAGATTTTCATTTAATTTAATAAGGATCCTCGGTAGGAAATAACTCAATTTTTTTTTTTTTTTTTTTTTTTTTTTTTTTGCCTTGAGCCGTTGTAGGTCCCCTTTTTTACGCGACCCGCACATGGGTGATGCGAAGCACGGTTACTCGGTTACTCCAACGGGCACCTCAAGAGGCTTTTAGCCTAACTCATAACCCTCTTTGACTTTACCGTTTGACGCGAGTGCCAACATTGGTGATGAAGTGCCCCGGTTACTAAGTAAGGTCTAGAGAAGTCATTGGAGTTGTGTGCACGTGTGTGTGTATGTGAATTTCTCTTTTTTTTTTTTTTTTTTTTTTTTTTTTTTTTTTTTTTTAACACTACGAGTCATTTCCCCAAACAACGGTTTTACTTATTTGGTAATGTCATCATCTAATTTTCTAAAGAAATCATGTAGCAAAATATTCATAAACTAATAATCTATTGATCATATTACAAACTAATCTCTATTCTCATAGTCAATCTCAAGATTGTAAAAAAAAATGTAAGACTTTAGAGGCTTAATTAGAACTTTTTTTTTTTTTTTTTTTTTTTTAAGTTTTTTTTTTTTTCACTTGATAATATTATCTAAGATGGGGAAAGTTCAAAATTAAAGTCAATCCTAAACAATGCAAAAAATAACAAATAAAAATTCTTTTCAATTGCATAAGGACAAGCATAACCAAAGAAATTATATCCCTCCCCCACACTTAAATCAAACATTGTCCTCAATGTTGCAAAAATATAAAGAGGGAAAAGAACTAGTACTCCCCTGGTTTTAGGTCTCTAACTCTGATGTGGAGTGCTTCATCTGGTACCATCCATGATGTTTCAAATTTTAAGAGAGGAAAGAGTGCCCTAGCAAGACTTGGTAGCCACAAGAGGAGTGATCATCTTTAAACCTAGAAAAATGAAAGAAAAAAGAAAAAGAAAATACTAATAATTGCAAGAAAAACTTATTGGGTTGCCTCCCAATCGGCGCTTGTTTACCGTCCCGAGCGACGGATGTCACCTTAATTCTCAACTTCCAATGCCATAGAGGTTCTTCCTCGTCAATGTCTCCACCATGGTAAGGCTTTAATCTCCGCCCATTCACCTTAAAAGCTTCATCGAACCTATTGGTGCAATGGCAATTGCACCAAAAGGTGTGACTTCTTTGACTACAAAAGGTCGACCATCTAGACTTCAATTTCCCTGGAAAAAGTTTCAAACGAGAATTATAAAGTAGTACCTTTGTCCCGTATGAAACTCTCTAGGAATAATCCTCTGTCATGCCATCTCTTGGTTCTTTCCTTATAGAGGCTAGCACTCTCATATGCAAAAATTTTGAATTCATCAAGCTCGTTCAACCTGAAGTAACCTCTTTTCATTAGCAGCTTTAGCATCAAAATTCAGCAGCTTAGTTGCCCAAAGCGCCTTATGCTCAAGCTCCCTTTGGAAGGTGGCAAGACTTACCATATAGCAGCTGAAACGGTGACATGCCAATAGGAGTTTTGAATGCCGTTCGGTACGCCCACAAAGCATCATCAAGCTTCTTAGACCAATCCTTCCTTGACTTCCCAACAGTCTTCTCCAGAATTTGCTTCAATTCCTGTTAGACATCTCCACTTGCCCACTAGTTTGTGGGTGATATGGAGTAGTGACACGATGAGTGACACCATATTTACTAAGCACTGATTGAAACTGTCGGTTACAAAAGTGAGTTCCTCCGTCACTGATAATGGCCCTAGGTACCCCAAACCGTTGAATATATTCTTTTTGAGAAAAGATACCACCACCTTAGCTTCATTAGTGGGAAGAGCAATTGCCTCTACCCACTTTGAGACATAATCCACAAACTACAAGAATGTACTTGTTGTTAAAAGAACTTGGGAATGGCCCCATAAAATCAATCCCCCACACATCAAATATCTCAATAACAAGAATGTTGTTAAGGGGCATCTCATGTCTCCTAGAGATATTCCCAGTTCTTTGGCAACGATCACAACGCTCCACAAACTTCCTAGCATCCTTGTACAGTGTAGGCCAATAAAAACCACTTTGTAATACCTTAGCAGTAGTGCGTTCTCCAGCAAAATGTCCACCATAATCTGAACCGTGACAATGCCAGAGGACCTTATGAGTTTCCTCCTCGGGATACGGCCGGAGCACTCCATCCGCACACTGAAAAACAAGAAAGGCTCATCCCGATATACCGAACATCATGCATGAACTTCTTCCTCTCGCTGCCATGTTAGTCCCTCCGGTATCATCCCAATTGCCTTATAATTAGCAATATCGAACCAAGGTACATTCTTGATTGCCAAGACATACTCATGCGGGAATTCATCACGAATCTCTATCTCGGAATCATCCCGCAACTCCTTAACCGTATCCTAGATAAGTGATCGGCTACCACATTCTCCACCCCTTTCTTGTCTCGATTTTAATATCAAACTCTTGGAATAAGCATCCAACGAAGAAGCCTTGGCTTAGCGTCTTGCTTAGTCAAGAGATATTTTAGAGCAAAGCATGATCCGTAAAAATAATCACCTTGGAACCAATCAAATCTTGTCTAAACTTGTCTAATGCATAAATAATTGCAAGCATCTCCTTCTCGGTTGTTGCATAGTTCGGTTGTGCCTCATTCAGAACTTTACTCGCATAGTAAATAACATGCAACAACTTGTTCTTCCTTTGCCCCAACACAGCCCCTATAGCATAGTCACCGGCATCACACATCGCTCAAACGGTAACTCCCAATCGGGCGCGTCGAGAATAGGTGCGTGGTCAATCTCTCCTTCAACAAGTTAAATGCCACTAGACAATTATTGTTAAAGTTAAAGTCTTCATCTTTGACCAACAACCGACTAAGTGGTTTGGCTATCTTGGAAAAATCCTTGATAAACCTCCGATAAAAACCGCGTGACCAAGAAAACTACGAACGCTACGCATATTGGTGGGAGGAGGCAAGTCTTTGATGATTATAATCTTGGCTCTATCCACTTCTATCCCCTTATCGGATATTTTATGACCCAAGACTATCCCATCTTTCACCATAAAGTGGCACTTTTCCCAATTAAGCACCAAGTTACTCTCTTGACATCTTTGGAGCACACAAGACAAATTAGCCAAGCAAGTATCATACGAAGTGCCAAAAAAGAGAAATCATCCATAAATACCTCAATAAATCTCTCGGTCATGTCGAGAGAAGATAGACAACATGCACCTCGAAAAGGTAGTCGGGGCATTGCAAAGACCAAAGGGCATCCGTCTATAAGCAAAAATCCCAAAGGGACAAGTGAAAGTTGTCTTCTCTTGATCCTCTGGAGCCACTGCTATTTGATTGTAACCGGAATAGCCATCTAAGAAACAGTAATAAGAGTGACCTGCAAGCCTCTCAAGCATCTGATCCATGAATGGCAAAGGAAAGTGGTCCTTGCGAGTGGCATCATTCAACCTCCTATAATCCACACACATTCTCCGGCCCCGTAACGGTTCTAGTGGGTATCAATTCATTATTCTCATTCTGCACTACGGTGATTCCACCCTTCTTCGGACTACATGTACTTGGACTAACCCACTTTGAATCGAGATAGGATAAATCATACCGCATCTAACAGTTTCACCACCTCCTTTCTCACCACTTCCTTCATAGTTGGGTTAAGTCTCCTTTGGGGCTGCCTTCGGTTTCACTTCGTCCTCCATAAGAATTTTATGAGTGCAAAATGAAGGACTAATCCCCTTTAAATCAGATATAGACCACCCTATTGCAGTCTTGTGGGTAGTCAAAACTTTCAGCAACTTCTCTTCGTCGGTAGGCGATAACTTAGCACTAATAATAATGGGATAGGTGTCATCCGTCCCTAGAAAAGCATATTTTAGATTAGAAGGGAGCTCCTTTAGTTCCACCTTAGGAGGGGACGGTGGCGCATCATAATCCTTCTTCTTGACTCCTCAACCCGTAAATCGAATTCTCATCTCGTAGAAACCTCTTCTTCCACTTGTAACAATTGCGCAAGATCATCCTCCATAGACTCACCGAACCTTCTGAAAAAGATCTTCATGAATGGCCTCATCAACTACATCAATTAAAAGCGAGTCACTATTATCATTTGGGTATTTCATGGATTGAAACACATCGTAAGTGACTTTCTCATCATTCATTTGGAACTCCATTTTTCCCGCGTTGACTACATCAATTACCGCTCTAGCAAGAGCCAAGAAGGGTCTTCCCAAAAGCAAAGGAAGTTCAGCATCTTCCTCCATGTTTAGAACCACAAAATCCACCTAGGGAAGATGAATTTGTCCACTTTCACAAGCACATCCTCAATGACACCTTCGGCTTCTTAATGGACCTATCCGCCAACTGTAACGACATCATAGTAGGCTTCATCTCTTTAATGCCGAGAGCTTTCGAAACAGATAAGGGCATTAAATTTATACTAGCTCCCAGATCACAAAGTGCTCGCCCATATTGACGTTCCCTATTGCACAAGGAATGCTAAAGCGCCTAGGATCTTTAAGCTTTGGTGGCAACTTTGTTTGAATAATGGCACTACACTGTTTCTTTGAGTCAATGCCACTTTTTGCCTCTTGCAACTTATGCTTCTTGGAAAGCAAATCTTTCATGAACTTTGCATAATTAGGCATATTTTCAAGAGCTTCGCAAAAGGAATGTTAATCGTAGTTTCTTAAAAATATCTAAGAACCTGGCATCTTGTTGTTTCCGAATCTGCTTTGCTTTAACCTTTGGGGGTAAGGAGGTTTTGCATAAGAAGGAGTGGGAGACTTCTTTGTAGCTATCTCCTTTGGAACCCGCTGCACATCATCATTCTCGGCCTTTTTCTCCTCTTTTTCTAAAGCCTTTTCATGTTCTTCCACCCCTTTTTCAGATTTTTCCTTCACCGGAACAGATTTCTCAACTGGCTGAATCACTATACCACTCCTTGTAGATATGGCCTTACAATGCTCCTTTGGATTGACCACAGTATCACTAGGGAAGGACCCTTGGCTCTCTCTCGCTATTTGCTTTGATAACCGACCAATCGATTCTCCAAGTTCCGGATTGAAGCCTCCGATTTTGAGAGAAGACTTTGTTTCATTCCGGAAAGCTTCGAACTTTGTATGTATTCGGTCTTTGGTATGGGTTAAGCGTGTCAAAGCCTTTTCCAGATCAGTAATGGTGGTGGTGGTTTGGTGGAACCGCGAGGGTCTTTGCTTGGGGTTTATAGGAAAAGTTTGGGTGAGATTTCCAGCCAGGATTGTACGTGTTGCTATACGGATTAAACTGATTCCTAGGAGGATTACTCATGTAATTGACCTCAGCTGTTTCTCCAATACTACCAGCTTCACAATCTCCATTAGCGTGTTCCCCTTTGCAAAAATCACAAAGCAAAGGAGGCTGAGAAGTGATGGATGAGACCTGAGAAGAGGCAAGATGTTTAGTGATGGCAGCTAACTGCTGTTGGATCGCCTTGTTTCGTTGGGAAATGTTCTCATTGTGGGCCAAAATTGTATTGTAAGAGTCTAGATGAAGAACTCCCCTCTTTGGTTGTGGAGTAACAGTTTCATTCTCAAGGGACCCCATAGCCTCAAACAACTCCAATGCTTCTTTCGGAGTTTTGTTTTTCGCCTTACCACCTTTGCGTTAGGCGTTAATCATCATCCTAGAAGACGGAAGCATCCCATTGAAGAATATCCTCGCCTTTGTTCATAGTCTTGCAGCTCATGTTGTGGACACTTCCTAAGCAACTCTTTAAACCTTTCCCAAGCTTCTGAGAATGATTCCCCCTGCCTTGAGTAAAGCAACTAATATCTGACATCAGCTTTGTATACTTAGAAGAAGGGAAAAATTTTTCAAGGAACTTTGTAGTGATAATGTCCCAAGTGGAGAGACTTCCAGTAGGATAAGAACGAAGCCAAGCTCTTGCCTTCCCTGTCAGAGAGAAAGGAAATAGTCTTATACGAAGAGCATCTTCGGGAACCCCATTCATCTTGATGGTATCACAAATCTGCGAGAAAAATCTCAATATGCTTGATTAGGATCTTCTAAGTCACTCCCACTAAAAGAACTTTGTTGAATCAAGCTTATGAGGGATGGCTTGATTTCAAAATTATTCGCATTCACAGCGGGATTGACAATGCTAGTTGCATTCTTGGCGGGATTAAGTGTCATGTAATCGCCCATGGTCCTTTTGGAGGAGGACGGGGAGGATCTTCACCATCTTACGCCATTATAACCCGTTCGATCGTCGCGATACTAGAGCTAACAACCTTTCCTTTTCTGTTTAGCAAGTTTCCGGTTTCTCCTTCTTTGTCTTTTCGATTTCACGATCAAGCGCAGCAATTTCGTCGGTGGTACCTCGCATAAACGAGTAAAATAACAAAAGAAAAATCCAATCTAGAGTTTCAATAACAAATCTTAGTGTTGAAATAAAACTATTCCCAAGAACGGCGCCAAAAACTTGATAGCGACTTGGCAAGTGCACCGGTCGTTATAAGTAATAAAGTAGTGAGAAAAAGATCGTCCCACGAGGAATAGTATTCCAATCACTAATTTGCTATTTTCGCTTTAGTTGGATGAATGAGTAATATGGGGTGAGTTGTAACCAAATAGAATTTAAAGAATTAAATAAAGAATCAAAAATATGAATCTCAAGAACAACTGAGAGAAAATATGAGTAATCCAAAATTAAGACCTTCAATTAAGAAATATGCGGTAGGGATGAGAATCCCCATGTTCCTCTAAT
Source organism: Acacia acuminata (assembly GCA_019022655.1). NCBI lineage: Eukaryota > Viridiplantae > Streptophyta > Magnoliopsida > Fabales > Fabaceae > Acacia > Acacia acuminata. Next base: position 1,790,207 of record JAFJYI010000023.1, read on the forward strand.
AATTTGAATTGAATCTCTAATTGATTATTATTCTCATGATTGACGATCAATTCTCTAAAGTTAGACTAAGTCCCAATGTCTTGATGCTACCTTAGTTAGTTATCTTTGAAATCAACCTAATGTCTTAGTATTGATTGGAAAGATTATATTTTTAAACCGAATTATGAGATCGCATAAAATCGTAAGCCTATGTCTAGGTCATGCAACTCTACGATGAATTAACGGATCTAGTTAAATGCACCAACATCTCTATTGTCATACATTAACCTATGAACAATCTAAAAGGTGATCAATCTTCAAGAAAGCTTTAAGCACGAGATAATTCATTCAATCAAGAAAAATAAAGATCAATAAAGAATTCAAACAAATATTTTAAATTCGCATAGGGTTCATCCTCGCCCTAACTACAAAAGAAAACTAGCCGAGCATGGCTATACTAAAACCCATGAAAAGATGAAAATCGATGAGGAGAAGGCGGGAAAAGAAAAGAGAAATAAAAACTCTTAAAGAATCCTCGGTCGATTGTGGTCTCAATCAATTTCGATGATGCTCCCCTCCCGATTCTCGAATTCTTTGTGCGTCTTGCTTCTAATATATATATTAGCCAAGTGCGTGTTGGGCCTTGGTCATCCGAATCTTTCTTCCCATCTTTTATCTATTTCTTCTCCATTAATATCAATATATTCAGGGATATATATATTTGCGTGAATCATCTCCCAGGATCAATAGATTTTTTTATCTTTTTCTTCTTTACGTGGGGTCCACGTCTCAATCTCATATAATTCAATATCCTTTTTCTTGTGCAGGTACGTTGCTTTTTATCACCTTGGTCAATTGATAGGATTTTATATTATATAATAATATATTATATCTTTTTATAATATAATATAATAATATATAATATTATATCCTTTTTATTTTAATTTATTGCCTCTTCTAGATCCCGTAATATCTCTCCCGCATAATAAAATAGGACATCAATAGATTTTCTGTTATAATATTCTTTTATCCTATATTTAATTAAAAGATAGATAAGTACATAAAGATAATTAAATAAGTGCAAAATATTAATAAATTTAATCGAATATATCTTAGAATCTATACTTATTTAATTATAAAATATCTACTTATCGATCACCATCTTTCGCGATGATGTCATCCGATTTGACTCACCCAACAAGAGATATCTTGCGGGTTTACGAATCAATCTCCACTACGACTTTGTCGCACTTGATGTCGTGCATCTACGGGGGTCCACATTTTGTGGGTTGACAATTTCTAGATGAGGACCCTCATTAAGTGGATCAACCAATTCATGATTTTGTTCTTCATTTAGTTCAACATCATGCTTTGAACTTACGGTTCGTCTCGGTTCTGTGTATGTTGAGATACATTTTCCCTCTTTGAACAACCACGGAACAAAAGCTGGAACCCCTTGAGGTTGTGGTGAAACTTGATCGAGACTAGCTCATCAAGAATAACCTTACTTCTTGGCTTATAGTTTGTCATATAGTCCTCTCTAAGAAAGTCGTGTGAGTGCTCACTATGACCTTCTTTTCTCTTGGACTATAAAACAACCAACCTCGGTTCCTTTAGGATAGCCTACAAACATGCATACTTCGACGCGAGTCCATCTTGTCGGTTTTGTTTCAAGACATGTCTTAGGAGCACCCCAAATCCGAATATGATTCATGGTGGGCTTACACCCTTTCCACAATTCAATTGGTGTCGTTGAAATCGACTTGGGTCGAGCTAAGTTCAATAGATACATAGCTGTTTCTAAGGCATATCCCCGAATGAATCGAAAGTGATGAATAACTAAGCATAGATCTTGTCATTTCTAAAAGGGTTCTATTTCTCCTTTCAAAGCAACTCCATTCTCTTTGGGGTGTCCCTGGAGAAGATAATTGTGAAACTATCCCCTCTTTGGTCGGTAAGACGAACTCTCAGAGATAGGTATTCACCCCCTCGATCGGATCGAAGAGTCTTAATTTGAACACCTAGATGCTTTTCTCGCCTCGACCTTGAACTCTTGCAATTTTCCAAAAGCTTCGGACTTGTGACGCATTAGGTACACATGTCCAAATCTAGAGTAATCATCAGTAAATGTGATGAAATACGATACCCGCCTACGGCTTGGACATTTATTGGTCCACATACATCGTATGTACCAATTCCAGCTGAAATGTGCACGTTTTCCCTTGGCCTTGAAAGATCTCTTGGTCATTTTACCCTCTAAACAAGGATTCACACACCGGTATCGGTTCAAAGTTCGGGGATTTTAAAATCCCACTTTTGACCAAACCTTGGATCTGTTAGAGTTAATATGACCCAATCTCAAATGCCAAAGATAAGTTTCATTGGAAACTTTTCTTTTCTTTGACGAATTGATATGCTCAACATTTTTTAATTCAACATGATTAACTTCACGGGGAATAGGACTAAGGAAATAAAGACCATTAAACTTTACACGTAACAAATAAAAGAAGATGAACTTCTTATTGAAACCGAGGAATCAATGAACCGTCAAACCATGTTTATCTAAACAACTAACGAAATTAAATTCCTCTTAAAATCTGGAATAAATAAACAGTCTTCTAAAACCAAAGTTCTATAATTATTAAATGATAAAACAACTTGTCCCTGCTAGTTGGACAAGCTGCCTGTTCCAAGCTTCAAATCTCATTGTCCTTTACTGTTTGGCAAGCTATGTTTGAACCACCGCAAAGAGTAACAAACATGGTTAGTGGCTCGAATCAACGATCCATTTGTCATCGTGATTCTCCATTAAACAAGCCTCAATCACATTTAAATTACCCATACCTGGTTTATTCATTTGTGGGCAATCTTTCTTCCAATGCCCCTTTTGGTCGCTTCATTGCAAATTGTTTTGGCAACTGGAGTACCTGATTTCTTCTTTTTCTTGTTCTTGTTCTTTCCCTTGGGTTTCCCCTTAGGTTTTCACAGAACTTTCACTAACAAACAATGCACTTCCTTGCTTGACTAAGTCGCTCAAAGACTCTCAAGCTCGTGCATTAGTTGAGTGAGGTCAAGATTCATTTTGTTCATATTATAATTCATCTTGAATTGGTTGAAGTATTCAGGTAGTGATTGTAAGAGAAGGTCAACTTTTACTTCTTGTTCAAACTTGATACCATGGTCATCGCCTTCTTGAAGTTTGCTATCATTGTTAGACAATGATCCCAAGACACTTCCTCCGCAGACATGACTTGTCTTGGTGATCGAACTCGCGCATTTTGCCTAGCGAACTGCTAGGTGTAGCAAACATGGCATCAAGAGTCCGGAGCATTGTTGCTCCACTCGAATTATGTTCATTTGCTCGAAGGTGCATGAGATGGCCAAAATGTAGCAAATGAACCGACACATTCGCCTTCTCCCATCTATCCTTCTCCCGCTGAAAACGAGTCCGAATTGCATCGACGCATCTGTCAAGCAGCGGCGGCATAGAGGTAGTGAGAACAAAGTTGAGCTTTTCATATTGAAAAACAATATCTAAATTGGTTCTCCATTGTTTGTAATTTGTACCATCCATAGGTTTTTGGCTCAAGATTGTAGCTAAAGGATTGAATGAAGACATTTTTAGAAAATAAGGAAAAACACACTAATTTCAAACTTTAAAATTAACAACAAACAGAAATATCGCTAGTAGATTCTAATAACTACTATTCGTTCATTGTTTAACAATCCATTAGTTATTTTACAAGACTTACGATGGGCAAGATTCTTGTAAAACTAATATTGTTAATTTGGGCCTTCGGTTCCATTGCCGAGCCTCGATGGGAGGGTTAACAATTTTACCAAAGTTGAATGTATTTAACCATCGTTTACTTTCAAAATTATCTTTAGTATCCAAGTGTTGCCGACCATGGGCCGTACAAAACTTTACTAAAATTTTGAAAATATTAGGGTTTAATCTAGCGAAATCGATCATCCTTATCCGATGGGGCTTCTTGACAACCATTTCACTAATAAACCCAAATGGGGCCCGTAGGTTTTAAAATTAAAAGCTTAATTTAAAACCTTCACCCATTCAATATTGTAAGTTTAGAATTTTTAATTTCCAAGAATTTGTTCATTTTAGAGTATTACGTGAGATCAACATCTTAATTGAAATCATTAGGTACTTTAAAATCCAGTTATGATTGGCGAGAATGAGCTTCACATGATCATTTTAAATAACCCACAAGATATTCTCAAAAATACAATTCTCTTGGGAAATTTGTTAGATTATTTATCTGGATAACCCAAATAATCTCTCATAATAACTATCACACTAGTCGATTGAAAAACATAATAGTTATCATGCATTTATGACATGTGATTATGCAACATGCAACAATATGGCATCTTCCTATTTTATATGGCATATTATTTCAAACATCACGTTAATCGTACATATAATTCATACAATCCAATAAAAGCATTAAATTAATTAAGCAAATAACTTTAATCCATGGTTTTCCTAAAAAAAAATTTCAAAAATTTTACAACTTTGGAATTTCTCTTTTGTCCCGCCCATAGGATTTATCTCGAAGCCCCTTCGGGGTATCTATGAGCCCAAAAGCCCAAAAACCCAATCCTTGTCTAGAAGCCCAGGACACAAAAGAGGAACCCTAGCCTTCGCCTGCGCACGCAAGCGGCCGAAGTCATCTCAAAGCACGAAACTCCGGGGAAGCACCGGCACGGAGACGATCAAAGCGGCCGCCGGAACCACCCCAAAAGGGTGGCCCACGCGCCCTCACGCGCCGGCCGTTTGCCGGCGCGTGACGGCCACGCTCAGCCACTTGTGGCGGCGCGTGGATTGTCTTTTGGCGGTGTTCCGACCGCCACGTTGTTTGTCTTTCCGTCCTCTTTTCATTCATATATGGTTTGTCCAAATCCGAGATCCGAAGTCCACGAAAAGTGTCGTACGGTGTTGTTTGCTCATATTCTTCGCGTTTCTTGATCTCCAACTTTTACAGAATTCGAAAAATACATAGAAATTCGAAAAGAAATCATAAAAAGCAAGGAGGAAACCTAATCATATGGGATTAGCCTCCTTGTTACAAATCAAGAATTACACGAGAGAATCTAACCATGGATTAAAGTATTCATATGATTTATAAACGATAACTATTATGAAACAAATAACAAATATAGAAACAGATGCCATCTTTTCAAAAATTATTTTCGAAAATAATCACATGAAATTTCAAAACTCGGTTCTTTTCCTCATCGCTATTGGCTCTGATACCAATTGTAGGAAACTGATCATAAACGCGGAAGCGTATCGTACCACGCGATGTAGGAAAAGATGAAACCTTTCATCGTTTTGCTTACCTGGATATTGAAGAGTTATCGAAAGATTCTCCACGAACAATCCTTGTCTATGAGCGGTCCTCGTGCAATCTATGATTGATCTTCCAGGACTATCTCTCGAGGGGGATGAGATGGTTGTGTGGGCAACCGTTCGGATGATGAACGTACGCCTCTAGGTTTTTGTTTCGATGAGAGCCTCCTAACTACTTGTGCGGCCGTATCTTTTCACGGCGACCGAAAGTTAGTTTATATCTTCTTACACCCAAGACCTAACCCTAATCCACATGGGCCTTAGAGTTCTTGGGTGTAGTCTCAATTAAGCCTTATTGGGCTTAAGTGACCAAAAAGACACATTAACCCAACAAAAATAACTATTCAGTTAAAAATAAATAAATAAAAATTGTGGTTTATAGTCATATATATGCCAGCTTAATTCTTCATAATCTCACTGTTTACTGCTTAGTGGCTTATAGTCATATGCCAGCTTAATTCTTCATATCTCACTGTACTTAGTGGTTTATAGTCGTATGCCAGCTTAATTCTTCATCTCATGGTTTACTTAAATTTCTTTTTTTCTTTACTCCTGTAGCCTGAATGATATGACTAATCTCGTTCGCTTAGTTACATGAAAACTCTCATATTGTTTTAAGAAAAATGTTTATATAATTACGAGGAAAGTAACGAAGTAAACTAAATCAAATCCCACCTAATTAATATCCAGACGTAGGCAGACAAATCGAAGAGAAGTAGAGAACAACCACTCTATATAATAAAATTGCACCCCACTTTCACTTGCTCTCTCTTCTCTAACCAAAGTTGTCCAACATGTTCTCCAAGCACTTTCCTCTCTGTTTCTTCAAGCTCAAGTGTTCCACCGCCACCGCCACCCCACCCCATCCAAAACACTCTTCTTCATCTTCCCCATCTCCGTCTTCCACCTCCACCTTCCTTTTCTCCGACGACTTCTCCTCCTCATCCGACTCCGATTCCTGCGACCCTCCCCCACTGGACTTCTCTTCCCTTTTTTCCTCCCATCGCTTCTTCTTCTCTTCCCCCGGCCTTTCCAACTCCATCATCGAGTCCCCGGACACTCGTCCCACCACCACCAACAACAACAACTACAACCGTAGTAACTCGACGCCGTCAGCTTTACTTCCCAGAGGCGTCGGAGTGCCCAAGTACTCCACCGATCCCTACATCGATTTCCGCCGTTCCATGCAAGAGATGATCGAATCCAGGGAATCGGTGAACGTCACAAGAGACTGGGATTATCTTCACGACCTCCTTTTATGCTATCTTGCTCTCAACCATCCTCACAATCACAGGTACATCGTTCGAGCTTTCACCGACCTCGTCGTTCATCTCTTGTCCTCACCGCCACCACCCTCTTCCTCGCTCCCGGAAACCACCACCACCCAAGAACCACCCCCACAGTAATCTTTTTCTCTTTGCCTTTTTCGGGGGTTTGTACAATTATTGTAAAATTATTTTTTCCCTTTTGATATCACTGCAATGGATGCTGTCTAGTTTTAGATATGCTAGAGTTAAATTCCTTTCTCATCAAGACCAAGGAAAAAAAAAATCCTTTATTTTCGCAGAAAAGTGTCAATTCCATTACTCCTGTTTGGTACGTATATTTAGGATCCTATCCTAAATGTTTTTCCAGGACTAAATTGGATTCTATCCATTGGAAAACAAAAATTTGCTTTGACGATTAATAATATTATATATGTTAACATTTTCCAAGAAAGAAATGGAGTGGCGGTTGTGAAGGCCGTTGTGGTGCTTTATATCGGAATCTGTTTTCCCTCCTTTTAATACGTAGTTTGCTTAGTGTTTTGTGATGTGGGATTGTGATCCAGCGATGAAGACAAAAGCACAATTGTATCTTGAAGATCACAGTTTCACATAATCAAGGAGGCGTGTAGGAGAGAATTAAAGACTTTGGTAATATAATGTCTCGATCATATTTTCTCTATTATCACTTTGTTATGCACGCTGACAAAAATACAACACTTCACTCTTTCTGGGTTTTCTCAGCGTGATGAGAAAAAAGGGAGGGGGAAAAAGAGTTGGAATATAATTATGATGAGAAGAAATTGACTTTTAGGGTGGGAACAAAGGAGAAGTGGTTTATCGTCCTTGCATTTTGTTGTGTGGTCCTATAATGGTAGTAATAATAAGGGAAAATGATATTAATGTCTCAACTAAAAAAAAAAATATTCCTTCGATCTTAAATATAGAATATAGTTTGTAAAATCTTAAATATAGAATATAGTTTGTAGTACGATTTATCTTCAAATTTATGTTATATATTTAAGGCGGAAGAGTGAAAGATATCGAGAAAAGTCTCATAATTCGTCGTTGATAGCTTTTTCACTTATCAGTGACTACTCTTTCACTTGTCATTGATGAGTTATGGGATTTTGATTATATTATTTTCCTTATTTAGGACTTTAGTGTTATTTTCCCTAATAATAACTTGATGATCAGCTTTTTTTTTTTTTTTTTTTTTTTTTTTTTTTTTTTTTTTTTTTTTATCGTCGAAGAACTCATCAATTCAAGGGCATTGGGGAATTCATTTGAAGCGACATGCACCGGATTTTAATTAGCAATTAATTAATTAAAGTTTATGCTCGGAGACAAAGCAGAGAGGATCCAAAGTAGAGTGTTCCAGTAGCCACACCATAAGAGGCCGGAATTAATTAGTGAATTATTATTAGAGTTTATTTTAATTTGTTGGTTTAGGTGAGGTTAACACCCAACTGTTTTGTCGCTATACAACAGAGAAATTATTATTTGTCGATGTTCATTTGGACAAAGACGTTCATTAGCGTTGGTTTTAGGGAGGCGTGGCTTTATAATTACTACTATTAATTAACCAGCCATCCATTTGCATGTGGAACTACTACCATACTTCCCCTTAATTTGGACTATTAACAGGCATCAACGATATAGACACACCACTGAGTAGTGCCAATTTATAAGTTATTTCTACTCAAAAAAAATTTATTCAAAATATAATAATTTGTAGGCATTATATAAATGAGATTTTGTTAATTTTACCCTTTTTAACTGTATTAATAAATTGATAAAAGAGAGAGGGTGTAAATGCATAAAGATAGATATGAGAGAAAAATGTGCACCCTTTTCATAAATAATGAAAATCTGGAAAAATTTGTCCATTTCATATTTTTATTGGTTTACAAAAATAGGGTACAAGTGATTTATAAATATGAATTAAATGGGTATTTTTATTGGGTTTGTTTGTGATACTAGTGGGCAAAATGATTGGAAAAGATGGATTGAGTAAAAGATTGTGAAATGTGATTTATGTTTGGATTAGATATTTCATAAGTAACTTTTGTGAAAAAAACCTTGTTTGGAATGACTTATGGATAAGTGACTTTTGAAATAATTATAAGAGAAAAATTAAAATTACCAAAAATATTTAAAATGCTAAATTACAAAATTTGGTAATGTTAAAATACATAATTTGATCAAATACATATTGCATAAGTAACTAGGAATACAATTTGGTATTTGATTGTCAAATTTAATTCATTTCAATTGAAGATGGATGATTTATTTGGGTTGAAGATTCCTTAGGAGAATCAATCGATGCATCTACACTAATAATAGTGAAAGTAGATCGGATTAAAATAGTAAACAAAGAGTTTATAGCTTTTCAAAAGTCAGGAAACCAAGTTTTTTAAATAAGCTCCTTTTCGCCCATAAATCCAATTGCCCATATTTTTCATCCAAATGAAAAAACGAGAGGAAAAACCCATAAGTTCGATTGAAATAGTAAATAAGCCCCGCCAAAAGCCCCTTCCATAAACTATATCAAACATGTACAATAACAATTAACACAGTGCACGCATGATTGGGACAACAGTGACTTAAATATTATTATTCTCAGTCACAGTTGAATAAAATGATAGTCTGATGATAGGGAGGTGCTAACTGCTACCATTTGGACAAAAGAAAGTCTAACTTCTGCCATACGTCTCATTTGGACTATATTTCAACATTGAGGCTACCAGTGACTTGAAAATTAATAATAAAACTAATTGTTGGATATACTGATTCCATTTGTTTTCCACACAAGTTGATTATTAATTAATCATATCCTCTTTTGCATTTCTAGTAATTACATGTACATTTCAAAGAATATATAATTCTACTCTATGCTTTATAATTGATTTATGATATTAAAATCGTCAGATTTGTCTCAAAACCTTTTTCTCTTTCAACGCGCTTGCTTTTTCCTTTTTATTTTGGTCTTATCTGGCTAATAATGCATTAATTATAGCTTAATTAACGGATAGAAGATTTAGATGAAGCTAATAAAATGACGCATGTTCTTATTGAAAAAGATAATTTGGACTTAGAGATCATACATCCTGCTGTGATAGAATCAATTAAGAGGCAAATTAACGATGCATTCCGACAATTTATTCATTAAAATGGAAAAGTCATAATCATGGATACGTTTCAGAAAATAAAACACAGAAACACAAATAAAAGGGTTGGACAGGATTTGACACCTTGTCCCCTCAAACAATGGAAAAATATTGCAAATTTGGAGAACGTAGCTAGAAAAAGACAACAATTCCAATCATGAAGATGATCATCACTTTCTAATTTCTATCCAAATATACGTATATATGGTCTATTTTTGCCCCTTTAATTACGTTTTTTCAAAAAATTTATACCAAGCATGTTTAATATATATTCTCTAATTAAATTTATATATTCATTCATACAATAATTTGATTCTTCTGTAGGTCGATCGACGATGAAGAGTAACAGAAGATTCATTATGGTCTGGCATATTGAGAGCGTCAATGAGATTCTCTTATTTCTTATCGCCGTAATAATACATCCAACACATGCTACAGTATTTATATTCTTTATACAGTATATAATAGTACAAAATTTAGGCAAACTTCAATCAGTATTTTACACTTAATTGAAATAATTATCATTAAATAATCTATCAAAGAGACAATCAGTGTGAATTTATTGAAGTATATATTCCATGTTAAACGTGAAAAGATGTGACTAACAAATCTGATAAATTCCTTTCACCTATATACACGAGAGGACCAAAAGCACATATATAAAATCGTCATCACTTTGTTAATACTACCTCATGTATTAATTATAAGACCGGGTTGACTTTTTTTAAAGAGATTAAGTACGCTAAATAAGTTACTTAATCATATTATATGTTGTGTTTCTTTAGATTATATATTAGTTTATTAGTCAAACTAATTAGTTTGGAGAAAAAATAAAAAAAATACTGTAAAATAATTTAATTAGTTTTCTTAATTTCTTTAAAAAAAAATCAACTTAAACTTATACTAGTAGTTAGGACCGGAGGAAGTTTTTTTTTTTTTTTTTTTTTTTGCCCATCCAATATCAGCTTCGTCGACTAACGGATCTAGCCCGGATCAGCGCGACCGACTTTGGTGAGTGAATCTCTTAACGAGGGCTTTTTCGCATTCATAAAGGCTCGAACTGAGGCCTTACTTAGCGACATAAAAAATTTTTTATTACTTGTGCCAACCTCTATTAATGGGTGGGAGTATTTTATATTAGAAGATAATGGGTTGTAAAATGAGATATAGATAGATCTCGGGAATGGGTGTTTTACCTGTCAATTTGAACAGCAATTTTTTCTTTTACACATAGACTTACAGCTTTAGGCACTGTTCTTGGCAGCACCCAAAACGACAACAAGCAGCATTACATTTGCATGCTTAGCTTGCTTCGTTTTCTCAACAGTCATATATGCTTTTCCTATTCAATTTGTCACCATGCGGTGAATATTTATATATTTGTCATGATGTTATTATATATATATATATATATAGAGTCATAGAGAGAGAGTAAATTAACATATATATGTATATATGATAGCACATGGCGGAGGTAAATTAATAGAAGGCGGTGGGGTTGGTCATAGTTAACGCATGTTCACAATATTTAGTAGTTTACGTTTTCAAGTTGGCTTGAATATAATCTAAAAGAATCGAAGGTAAGTTAATTGTCGGGGGTTGGTTTTTTTGGCCTCGAAAAATTAAACCAGTAAGTATATACAGTTTTTTTTTTTTTTCAATGTTAGGTTCACCGGCGTTCACCAGATTTATTGATTGAAACTTGACAGAGTTTTGACAGTTTCTTATTTTTACTGCTTTCTCCATTATATATTATCCCTGTTTTTTTCCATGTTGTGACCTGCAAGTTTCTCGTTGAAGTTGCCAGAACATAGTCACTTCAAACCTACTCACCAACTCAGCTCAGTTACTTTTGCTAACTACTGTCTCTGCTATTAAATATAGGACATATTTTAATTTTATAGTCTAATTTACACTATAAACCATCTCATGTATTTAGAATTGAAGGATTATTATTTATTTTTTAATTTTCTACCCATTTAATTTCTTTAATTAATCTCTGGTTTAAATAATTGTTTAGTAAAATGGCTGCCGGAGCTGTACCGGGTTTGAGGCTATATTTTTGTGGAGGAAGGTGTGGTACGATTTGTAGATTGTCACATCGAGAAGATGAAGAGGCAACGTTAAATTTGTGTGAATACCATGCATCATGTCTAATCTAGGTTTGCAATTGCCAATAGAATAGAAACGGTTGGTTCTAATTCCTTCACTAACTAAATTAAAAATAACTGTATCTCGTGTCTAGCTAGAACCTACGAGACTGTTGGTCAGTTACAGAGATGAGAATGACTCTGAGGAAAATTGTCTGCTATCTCACTGTTCCAATAGTTGATGTGATTGAAGTTTTCATTCTTTCATTTTTAAAATAAAAAATGAAGGTGGTGATTGGTTAAACAATCAATTTTCAGAACGTAGGTTTTCACTGCACATGTGTTTGACATGACATGACTAGAGAACATAGAAGTCTAGTGAAAGTGAAATTGAGAAAAGACTCAACAGTGAAACCTTGATGTTTGAAGTGGCTTTAAATCATACAAGTATCACTCTGATCTTATTTATAAGTTTTTTCTGATCAAATCATATATATTAAGAAAATGTAGTTAGTTCAATGATTATATAGTGAATTTTTAACTTTACTCTCATTTATAATTAGGTACCTTTCAATTTTTTCTCCTCTTTCTATTTTCATTGGTACAATTATATGGGCAAAATTGTCATAATCTCATTTATTTGGTCAAAAAAGACTTATAAATAGGACCATAATGGTATCCTTTTTTTATTATCCCTCATTATCATTAAATCATATATGTCCAATCAATCATAATATTACTTTAACTTCTCTCTAATTTTCCCAATCAACGGTCTAGATGAGCTCATGAGGAAAAAATAGAAAAAAAAAGATGAGGAAAAGATTCTCTTTCCTTTTATAGCTTATGTATTTATATAAAATAAAAAAAAAAAAAAAGAAAACAAGTTTTTGTAGAAGCTATGAATCTCAACTTGGATGTAGTGGCTGATGGACATTTGTTGCACAGTGTGTTAGCCTTGTAGCTGATGGACTTGTTGCACAATGGTTGATGGACTTTTGTTGCACAATGATGGATTTTTTAAAATTTTTATCTTTAATTATCACATAATATAGAAGTAATATATATGTAATATTCATGTCATTTTCTGTCTCAATTGATTTTTCAAAAGTTATGCCAAACAAAAGCTCATATAAAAAAAAAAATCACTTTGTTATATATATATAAAAAAAAGTCACTTTAACACGTTTATCCTAAACACAAATCACATCTACAATATGATTTTTTTAAGAAAAAACCCATCTAAATGAAAATTACTTTTTGTCACGACTATCCAAACGGGGCACACTGTTGCTCTCAATCACTCCAATCTATACAAATCATATTTGTTGCTATTTTTATTATTATTATTATGTATTCTTTCAAGGATATATAGAATATCAATATTTATTATGTATGGAAGGTTTAGCCTCACTCAATTAAAAGTTTACAGGATTATTTACACATAACTAAAAATCTAACGAAGGGGTAATTTAATTAACAGTTTATCCAATGAAATAAGATGAAAAATAGTCTTAAAAGTATATTCCCTTAGGGAAAATGACAAATAAATACCATATGAATTTGCAAAACCCCTAGAAGTCCCCCGAATTTGTAAAAATACTAAGAGGTACCAAGGACCTATAGGGATATGTAAATTGGAGGAAAAAGACTACACTACCCTTAATAAAATAGAAAACATGCAGGAGAGAGAAGGAGAGCGAGAACCAAAACCCCAAAAATGAAAATCCTATACCCATTTGTTCTTGAGCTTCATCATCGTCCTCCCATCATCCTCCGTCATCTGTCGGTGATTGTGTCACTGTTCGTCCATTCACCGTTGCCTTCCTCCTTTGCTCGAAGTTTGATTTGCTGCTTATTCTTGATCTGTTCGGCGATTTGGTCTTCTCTTCTCCTTGAGTCGGCGTCATTTGGTGGGTTAGGGGAGCAGTGATTTTATTTTTTCTTTTTTTCTTTTTGCTAGCGGCATTTGCGGGGTATGATGGAAGTATGGTTGCTGCAAGTGTGTTTGAGGAGTTTTTCTTCCTTCTCTGTCATTGTTGCAATTGTTGGGGTTGAGGGTGCCACACAAACAAAGGATGGTGGGCTAGGCGGTGGACTGTAATTAAATTAATACAAGGCATTCATCTATGCTAGGTATTTCTTCATTGAAACCCCATGATGATTATCGCCACTAATGATTGATGGGAGGACGATGATGAAGCTCAAGAACAAAAGGGTAATGGGATTTTCATTTTTGGAGTTCTGGTTCTCGCTCCCCTTCTCTCTCCCGCATGTTTTCTATTTTATTAAGGGTAGTGTGGTCTTTTCCCCTAATTTGTATATCCCTCATAGGTCCTTAGTACCTCTTAGTCTTTTTACAAATTAGGGAGACTTCTGGGGGTTTTGTAAATTCATATGGTATTTATTTGTCATTTTCCCATTCCCTTATTTATACTTTTTTTGGAAAAAATAAATAAAAATAAACGATTACAATTATCACAAAAACCCACAGCCCAATTATGGCCTAAACGCAAATGACATCCCTTGCACACTTATACGGGCCTAAACGAAGCCATAGGTGGGCTTCAAATTATAAATGAGCTCAACTTTCTTAGTCCTCAGTCTACACTCAAGTTTTTGGAAAAAAAAAAAGGGTCTATCCAACATTTACTATCCACATGGGATAACTTTTTTTTTTTTTTTTTTTTTTTTTTTTTTTGAAAAAAAGACAAAAAAAGGGGGAAATTTCAGTTAGTCCTTGAGAGTAACCATTCTTCCTCAAACTGTTTTCGAGATGAAACAATTTTTTTTTTCTTCTTCCTGATTTTGTGCGTTGAAAGAGTTTTGAGAATTACGTTTGTTAACTTATTTTATTTTTCCTCCGAGAATCAGAATTATGTTTGTTAACACATTTTATTTTTATTCTGAGAATTATAATTACCTAATATAATATAAATCTATTTCATTATTTTTTGTTTACATATTTCATCAATTGTATAAAATAATAAAATGAAAGTAAACTCGAGCAAAAAAAATAAAATGAAAGTAAACACTGGTTTTTAAGTTGTAACTACCTCACATTATTGCATTTGGTGGGTTCGATTCTGAAAATGTATTTTCTTGAGCTAATGGGTATGTTTCAACAAGTTGTGTCATAATCCCAGAAATTGGAGTTTGGATGCAACAGCTCTGCAAGATTCAGTTTTTCACTACTGATTTGTTCCATTCAACCTTCTTTGTTATTTCAAGTCATGTTCAAATACTCCAAAACTCTCAGAATGATGTCCATTAATTTTTGTACCACACATTTGGTCCTTAATTATAAAACTTAGGTTGTAATATAAATTGCACTAAGAAGGATTGGAGGTAATATAACTATCTTTGTATTTGAACTTTATGAGAATTACACATCATTCCTAATCTGCCAATTAAGATGGACAAGTTATACCACATGAGACAGGTAAGTTATATGAAAGCCAGAGAACTTGAGGTATGAAAGCTTGTATGGGAAATGAATTGGAAAGTCAAGCAAGGGGGAAAAAATCAAGCTCCATTCATAACACACAGATGAGAATTATTCAATGAATCTTCATAAAGAGACTTTAGTTATCGCTTTCAGACAGCTAGTAACCTACTGCATAACATTCCTACTCGAGTTGTCAACTTGTCATGAAAACAAAATTTAAGAATTAATTGATGATTTTCATGTTGAGCAATTCATCCCCATTAACTTTCCACTTTCAATTGACAAGCTTAAGATGCAATCATTCAGATTACAGGTAAAAAACATAGAAGAAGGCTTCACGATTTTTCATTGCCAGCTTTATCCCCAGTTTAAATAAATGAAAACCTCAGAGCTCTGAATCAAATTATAAAAGACGAGGTTAGATGAAAAGGGAGTCCAGAAAAAGAACAACGAACATCATATATCTGAATATTTCTTTAAATATATATATAATAAGAGGTAGAATTTACAGAGTCTCCTACACTACTGTTGCTTTTCAATCGCATAATCTGCAAAACACTATTGAAAATCTTGTATTTTGCAGGGTGCAATTTTTCCTTAATCTATCTAAACACCTTTTTTTTTTCAAATTTTTTGCCTCAGTCTTACTAATTTCCTAAAGCAGAAACAGCAACCTCTACCAGCATTGATCGGTTTCCCATCTGCGAGTTGTATAAAACCCAGAAGTGGAATTCTGAATCAATGATAGCATGGATCTGGAAGCACGGTGAGAGTTTTCTTGTTGTGGCCGAAAGAACTGGCTGGCAGTGAATGATGAAGAACGGAGGTGAGTGACGGCGGTGGTGAACGGAGGGGCGATTTTGGAGGTGGTTCTTCAACATGATGGACGAATAGGAGTCCACATTCCATGCTTATACTTACAAACTTGTCACACTTTTCTCTTTCTTGGAAATAGTGCTTACACATATAAGCATGTAAATATAAGCATGGAATGTGGACTCTGTAATGACCCCCCACTGGGTAAGGACCTGGTTCGTCCCCCTCACGGCGCACCGCTTACACCTAGGGTTGATCGGCTCAACTCCTCAATGGGCAGGAATTATCCTCCTCCTCTAGGAGAGATTTGTCCCTTGAGTAAATACCTAAGGACGCCTCCCCAAGAGGTCGAATCTTGGACCTGAGGATAAATCCAAGAAGATGATTTGTTAACAAATCAGTGGCTGGAGATGTGCAACGCAAGTTGTTAAGCAAGTTAGGGTCTGTAAATATATTTGCACCCGCATCTTGAGGGGGAGTGTTAGAATATATAATTAGTTTGTTTACAATTAATTGTGACAGTTATTAGTTGACAATTAGTTAGGTAGTCAGGTTGTGTATATATAGTTGTTCTGGTGTAAAATAAATACAGTGGAGTAAACATTCTATTTTTCATTAATGAGAAGTGAGGATGTAAAGAAGTGTTCAACAAGACGAAGGTGAGTGCGGTGGCGATTTTGGAGGTGGTTCTTCAACGATGATTGATGAATAGACAGGAGGAGGAAGGCGACTATGGTGGTGGCTCTCAAAGCAGAGATGAAGAACGGCGGAGGTGGCTCGCGAGATGTTTTGCAGTGAGGGTTGTGACGGTGGATCTGGAGAGCAGTGAGAGTTTGAAAAAGAAGGGGATCGATCGAATGGGGTTATCGTGAGAGATGTTGTTGAGAGAAAAATGATTTCAATTTTGGGTCAGAAAAGCAGAAATTTTCTACCTTTGTTTTTCAGCAAAAAAAAAAAAAAAAAACTGGTTTATCCACACAAAAAAAAAAAATCGGATTTATCAAACACAATTCCTATCCATTTTATTTATGGGAATAGAAACTAAAAAAAAAAAACTTATTCCGGGAGCGTTACCATACACACCCTAAACTAATTTCAATTAACTCTACTACTTTATGAAACTTCATCATACCCAATGGTCCAAATGAAATTAATTTTGCGGGTGCAAAAGATAATGATGGTCTTCTTTTATTTTTTTTCAAAAGATTATTTACATGACAAATAAAGACATTTACAAGATAAATAAAGTGATTCAAAAGACAAATATAAGCATTTACAAGATAAATAAAGTGATTCAAAAGAGCCTTCGGAGTTAAAAATATTTTGGCCATTTTATAATACAAATAAAGTGATTCAAGATAACCTAGTGAATTAAAAATATTTTGGTCATTTACAAGATAAATATGAAAATTTATAAGAAAAATATAGATATTTACAAGACAAATAAAGTGAAAGTGTCATTATCTTTTCACCCACAAAAATTAATTTCATTTAGACCATGGGGTGCAGTGAAGTTTGAGAAAGTTTTGGGGTTGACTGAAATTAATTTCTACCAAGGGACTAATTGAAATTTTTTTTTAAAAAAATACCATTTAAATTTCAAAATCTCAAATTAGTTTTATTGGTTATAAAGTATAACAGTATAACATTTGATGACTACTTTTAATAAGAAATAATATATTTGAAATTTTGAAGTTCAAATAATATTTTTTTAATTGTATACTATTATTTTGACATTATTTTTCTGAAACTAAACATTATTTTCCGTTTTACCTTGCATCTCTTAAATTGTATATGAGCATATTTATAAATTTTATTAGATTAAAGAAATTGGTTAAATTGGTTAATGTGACATGTATTTTTTAAAACACTTTATTCATCTTTCTTAATTATCTCATTCATTTTTCATTGATTATTGTTGAAAAGTATTAATAGAGTAAATTAAATAAATATTAAAATTATAAAAATTGTTTTATATTTACAAATCAAGAATAGTATTGTGCAATTTGTTTTCCTGAAATATATTATGCAATTTACTTTCTAATTTTTTGGCCTGAATATCATTCACCCTTTAAAAATGAGTTTTGCAAAACTTGCAGGTGGGCGAATAAAATTCCTGGAAATATCTGAAATTGCTCACCGGCTCGGAAGGCGCCTCCATATCTACTTCTGTTATCCGAAATCAGAGCGGAGGTTGACAGCCATGACGCTCCATGCTTTCCGACAATTGCCTGTCGCATCCCTTTTCCAAACACCCACCAGACCCATATTCGTCAACACCGATCCTCTTCTTCCGAACCCTTCTTTCCTTCCTCATCGATCTCGCCCCATCGGAATCACTGTCTTCACGGAGCGGCGGCGGCGGATGCCGGTGCTCCGTGTCGTTGAGGAGAGCCAAGAGAGTTCCGACCCTGAATCGTCGGGTGCCAATCAAACCCTAGCGGAATCAGAGGAGCAAAAACCACCAACATCTCAGGCCGGACCCGCTGATAACAACGTCGAGCTATCGGAGCTGGCGTCGGAACTGAAGAAGGCAATGCAAGATAGGAAGGAGAAGGAAGAGGAAAACCTATGGAGCGGAGTGGCGGAAGAGATTAGGGAAATAGAGTGGCCTGCGTTTGGCAAGGTCTTGGGCACCACCGGTGTTGTTCTTAGTGTCATCCTGGGGTCGAGTGTCGTTTTACTCACGGTGAATGCCATCTTGGCGGAGCTTTCTGATCGTGTGTTTGCAGGCAGAGGAGTTCAGGATTTCTTCAGCTGAACGAGAGATGGATGGTTGGTTGATCATCCAATTATGAAGAGGTTCAGTTCATTCAAAAATCACAAAGGGAGAGTCAAGGAGTAGATGAAGAAAGATCATTTGTCGGCTGGATATCTCGGTAACTATCCCACCAAGCTGTAAGTTTCTATTGTTAATTGTATTTGTGAACCTTCAATAGTTGAGTGATCCGAGAGGTGATAAGTCATATGATTCATTTGTGGTGAGATTTGGGGCACGAGCTGTCCAATCAAACAAGAGTAGAGTAGTTTATAGTGAAATATTTTGATTGAATGTAACTATACATGTTGAAGTTTAAGCAGAAAGTAGAGATCCTGATTCCTGCATACCGTGAAAGAAGTAATTGCCTCTTTTTTCCTTCTTTTATCTTGTGGTTCCTCATGTATTGCTAGCTCTTACTTGTATCAGCCATTAAAGCTGTTTTAAGCAGCATATAGTTCAAATCTGTGTCCAAATTTAAGTAGCATAGATTGAATAGAGCATTGGTGTTTATAGAACCGGAAATCCATAATCGTGGATTAAATAAGACCTCCAAGCGAGTGTTAGTGTAATCCTTGGTTCTGTGGGTATCGTCAGCTGGACATTTGTGCTTTTCAATGCCACAATCACTGGAATGCCCCAACGATGTCTCTCTTATTTTCTGGGTAAACGACCTTGGTCGATGGTCATATACTTTGGATTAGTGCACCAAATATTGGCTGTTCAATTATACTAAAACTATTCAGGTCAGTCATCTCTAACTTTCGAATGAGGCAAAAGATGTTGGGGGAAAAAGGAATGAGGCAAAGGAGAGTCTTGCTCTTACCTGGGCAAAAGATGTATTTACACGACGTGCTTAATGAATTGTTTGGTTCGACTCTGTCCCGTACTCCAGTGTTCTTTTATAAGGACATATGGTCAAAATTTATGCAATGGAATTTGTATTCTGTCTCCAGGGAACCAGAGGTGGAAAAACAGGGGATGGTAGTGCTTTGGGGTTATCTTCTTTTTGCTCAATCAAGAAACTTTAGAGGAAAACTATTTTAGTGAGTTCAAGCACGTTTTTCCACACACACACACATAATTTGTATTTTATTTTGGTCTTAATTTAATTGTAAATTTTAGGGTTAAATAGCAAATTTACCCTAAAAGTTTTCGTTCCCCAAAAGTTTCAAAATGTAGTAATATTGTCTATTTTCATTAAAAGTTAATGATTAACGTTAATTTTTTGACAGTCAACATTAGTTTTTTAATGAAATAAGATGACATTACAACATTTTGAAACTTTCAGAACAACATTGAGACAAAAAAAAAACCTTTAAAGCAATATTGTTCCTAAGCCTTTACTTCCAAGATAGCTTTGCTACTTAACCCTAAACTTTGTATTGTTTTTTAGTGTCATTAACCTCTAATTCAATCAATTAACTTCAAACTTATTTTTTTTAAAAAAATTCCTTTCACTATAACCTAATTAATTATTTTATTTTATCAATGAGTCATAAGACTTTTTTTCGCTATGCATTTTATTGCAAGAATTAATAGGAAAAAAATGTGACTATTATCAAAATTAGTTTCTACATCAAAATAAAATAAAATAAAAATAAATAAATAATTTTTTTGGATAATTGGCTAAAAAATTACCATTGAAGACAAAAAAAGAAACATAATTTTTTTTTTTGGATCAATAGTTTTTTAAGAATCAACTTGAGAATTGAAAGAAGGATGGCGGGTCAAGGACTGAGAATGGAAAGAGGAATTAGGAAACAGAACCAAAAACTTAAAAAGCATGTAAAATTATTATTATTATTATTTTTTGTTTTTGTATCAAATCCAATAAAATTATGACGCTTAAAGTTTAGGGGCTTTTTTTATCGGGAAAAAAAAAAGCCCACAGCTTTTATCAGTATTTTTATTTCAGATTCACAACCACAAATCAGGGAAGCAGATTATCTCAGTATCCTCCCCTCCTCATCCCTCAATATCTTTTGATTTAGGCCGTCCAAAAGTTGATCTAACGTCCAGAGAGGGACTTTTAAAATTTTTATATTTACAATCAGGAGAGCCACCGGATTTGGACCTATATCATAACTTAGTAGCTTCAGAGCGTTGAAATCAAGATTTTATGGATCAAAAGTCATGTTTTCACATTCCTCTCTGAGAGACTCGAACAGCTCAGACGACAGGTATCTCTCACCACAGCTCGGAAAAATCACCTGCATCCGTATCAGACCTCACCATAAGTGCCAGAAAGGTGTAACTTTCTTTTAACTCTAAAATAAACACTGTAATCTCAGTCTCTCAAAATATACAAGAACTTGTTGAGCCACCATTCCACCAATCTAAGAGCAGCATCATGCAAGTGAAATAAATCAATAAAATCAATTTAGTAGAAGCTGTACTATTTGTAAGTTACGAATGATGCAGCTCCCAAGCCCCACATTTAATTATCATAATACACTTCTAGTACTTAATATAAGACCTAAATAGACAGTTGGTATTGATCCATTAATATATACGAGCACCTATGTAATTTATAAATCTATTCACCAGAATTTTCAGTCAACTTACTACAATAAGCTTTCCAGCCATTTCTGGTTGTTTAGCTATCTTAATTGCAGCGGCTGCTGCGGCTCCAGAAGATATTCCCACCTACAACAATACCCAATGAGGTTCGATGATCACTAAACGTTGAACAAGAAAACGGCAATAATATTGCCCTGTAGCACTGCTTCAAGCTCACTTCTGGCAGATGTTAGGTTTAGAACTTACAAATAGGCCTTCTTTCACAGCAAGAAGCTTTGCAGTCTCAATAGCTTCATCGCTAGATACCTGCCAAATAGCATAACATGTCTCATGTTTAACAAACCACATATTGTTCCCACCTTTTCCAAACCAAAAATTCTGCAATAGGGTAACCTTCCTTTCTTTTTTCACTTTCCGTTTTGATCTTATAAGACTGAATTTAGAAGGGAGAATGACAGAGAGACGGAATGAATTTAATTTCAATACAGGAGCAAGGCCCTCAAAAAATTTCAGACCAATGGGAAAGGCTTGATTAGTACAACAACCAGCTTTGCTTAAGTCAATATTGCCTCAATAGTTCCAAAAAAAGGGGGAAAAGTCCACTGTGTCAAATCCATCTTTATAAATTGAAGGTGTATTGAGTTTGATTACATGAACTCTTGAGCAACATAAGTATAGTTCACAACATGTAAAAACTTACTTGAACAACTCCGTCAAGAAGACTGACATCCAGCACCGCAGGTATAAAACCCGCACCAATCCCTTGAATCTTGTGTAAACCTAGGCATTCAACAGGGAAAATTTCACACTAGCAACAGTAAATGTCTCAAGCTCGTCCATTCTGATGTTCTATTAGGAGAAAACAGCTAATAGAATAAAATTTACCTGTGGGGATAACAAACAAAAAAACCAAATAGAAACTACTTATTGTCTAAAAGGATAACTTTTAAGTTGAAAAAAAAAAAAAAAAAAAAGAATAGTCCAAGAGCCATTGTGGTCAAACGACCAAGAATTGGTGTTAAAAATTCAAAAGAATAAATATATTCATTGTTCATTAATTAGGAAAACAGACAGATAAACCAAATAGTATAACTAAGTAGGATAAAAGGAAACCCACTCCTTTGTAAAGGTTAGTACCAGAAATGGGGTTCAATTGAAAAATATTTCCTAGGAAATCAATTTAAACAGAACAATATACTCTAATTTCATGGCATACAAATACTCAGATGTTAGACAATGAAATTCCCAAGCAACATGAACAGAAAAATTATCATGGTTTGACGTATATGATAGGATATTATAAAAGTCAAATATCAACAAAGGAACAAAGGAGCATAACAAATGTTATAACTCACTATGCTGTCCACCAGAGAGCACGGCACTTTCGGTAGGTTCAACACCAAATACCTACATAAAGGAGGAAGGAAAACAATGAGAAACAAATGTATTACAAAGTCGCAGCAGTGACAAGTTATACTCCATTTTCAAAGAAATGGATGCATAGACATTCTACTATGCACATCGATCAAATAAACTAACCTTAATGTTGGGATTTTGTTCTTTAAGAAATTTCCCAGAACCTGTTATTGTGCCACCAGTACCTATTCCTGCTACAATTGCATTAACTTTCCCTTCAGTGGCTCTCCAAACCTCTGGGCCGGTAGTTTCATAATGCATCTGAAATGATATGTTTTTACAGTGTTTGTCAAGCATCCATCAGAACCATTATAGAACAAATGCCTAGATACCTTGGGATTGGAAGGATTTTCAAACTGTCGAAGCATATAGGCATTAGGCGTCTTGGCAATTATTTCTTCAGCTTTCTGAAATGAACCCTTAGTACCCTTTGCAGGGTCTGACAGTACCAATTCAGCCCCTAAAGCTTTCATTACGACTCTTCTTTCAAGAGTTTTTGAACCAGGCATTACAATAATAAGCTTGTAACCTTTTACTGCTGCCGTGAAGGCTAATCCAATGCCAGTATTACCACTTGTTGTTTCAATGAGGACACTCTTCAGCAAAATAAAAAACATGCACATCCACAGAAAGGAATAGATGTCAACGCAAAAGATACATAAAGTGACAGCCTTTTGTTCCAACTGATAATATTCCAAGGCTCACGCTTCTACTATATTATAAATCTTGGCTTTTTGAAGCCCAACCCTTGGGTGGGTTCTTTATCAAGGTATACCAACCTTTCCGGGTGTGATGAGACCTTTTTCCTCTGCATCAACAATCATACTAACCCCAATCCTGTAAGTGATGTAGATACATGAACATAAGCCTATTTATAAAAATAAACAATCAAGCTAGAAGAAACATTAAACTACGATATTCTATCCGGTTTAAAAAACTTAAGCCTCTACCTGTCTTTAACGCTAGAGTGTGGCTCCATGAATTCTAGTTTAGCAGCAATCCGCCCCACACAACCATCCACAACTTTATTGAGATATACCAATGGGGTTTTGCCGATCAACTAAAAATGGGGGGAAAGAGACAAAACGCTAAAAATAGAGAGGAGAGCCCAAGAAAGAGAAAATCAGAGACCATCAAGGTACTCAAACTCACTTCTGTAACATCTTTGGCAATTCCAGACCATTCCGCCGCCATGATGATAGCTTACTGCAAAGTCTACAAACAGAAAAAATACCAGTACCAATGCAAAATTTCAATCCACAAAGTTGACAGTTCTATAAACTACCAAATGGAATCTGAAAAAATTCCAACTAGTACATATGGAAATTCTAGAGTTTCAGTTGTCTACGCCAATGCAGAAATCAATAGGCCATGGAAATCCAGACCTCTTTAACAAAATTTCAACCTAGTTCAGCCAATAACAAGTGCTAAATCTCCAGAGTTGCTGTCCCGATGACGCCACCTATCTAGAGTATGAAACAGCTACGATCACAGATAGAAAAATCTCTTTCTGCGGCAAATATTTGCTTCCAGTTTGCATGTATTGGAATTTGGAACCCAAAATTAACAGAATAATTTTTGTTTTAAAAAAAAAAAAATCTTCCGACAATATTGATGGTGACAGTCTAACTTCCATTTTGAAAGTTTACAATTCGTCTTGGTTTGAAGGTTAGTGGTATATGAGTGAAACCGAGCATTTCAGTAACTAGTAGAAAACAAATAGGGAGTTGCATTCAAAGGTTCGGTAAAAATGACGCTCATTGAGATGCCTAGTGTGAAAAAAAGTGAAGAGCATAATTAATCGAAGATGAAAAAGGAATAGAAGCTACCGCTCTAACCACGCCTTCACGTCGCAGCCTATGACAATGGAAACGATCGAGGGACGGCCCGGCGATGTCCCGTTTAAAGATCCTACTGTTGATCACTTCGTCTCCATACAGATACTAGTATATGCTTTTTCCACGAGCCGCTGTTTTTTTCTTTTTTTTTTTTTTTTTTTTTTTTTTTTTTTTTTTGGGAGGGAAGAAGGTGACTTTATTTGGACTCGTATAATTTATAGTCAACGATGAGCAAATCATAATGATACAACTCTCCTTGGTTTCAGTGCTGGTCACTGATTTTAAGGGTCCGATCCTCTCATAATTACTGGTCCCTGATTTTAACTCCCCAATTTATTAAATCTGAGTCCAACGTTTCAGATTTAAGCTTTTTAAAAAAAATAATGATTTTTTAAATAAAAAAATTATCTTTTAAAAGAATGGTAGTTAAAATTTTTTTTTATAGATTTTATACCTATTAAAAAATTTTAATAAAAAATCTAAGACCTGGATCTAAACCTTCTAAATCACATTTAATAGTTCAAATCTTATAAGTTGAGAGATAATGAGAGAGGTGATAATGAGGAAATCCTCTCCCCGATTTTAACTCCCCCAATTTATTAAATCTGAGTCCGACGTTTTGATTTAAGTTTTTTAAAAATAATGATTTTTTAAATAAAAAAAATTATCTTTTAAAAGAATGGTAGTTAAAATATTATTGTTTTTTTAGATTTTATTTTTATTAAAATAATTATTAATAAAAAATCTAAACTTTTAAAAACTCAGATCTAAACCTTCTAAATCACATTTAATAGTTCAAATCTTATAAGTTGGGAGAGTGAAGTAGTGCCTAGCACTAAAACCAAATCTGTCTATATACGCAGTAAAGGAGGGAAATAATATATTCAATTAGAATAAAATTGGAACATTATAGAGTAGATTAGTATGGCACGCCTAAGAGATGCAATTTTTATAATATTACCTTTATTTACAGAAATAATGAGTGAGTGAAAAGAAACGAGGAAGAATGAGTGATAACGATAGGAAAAATATATGATTAATTAGTGACAAAAATAAAAAGTGTATTAGATTTTTAGAGTTTAGACACAAATGTATTAGCCGTAAAATAATAATACAAAACAGGAAAGACAAGAGAGGATGGTCGGTGATCTAGATTGAAGGGCATTTAAGGAATCATAAGGGCTATTTTTGAAGAATAATTAATTTTAAAAATGGGGAGGGACACAAAGACAGAGGACAGCGTGATTGAGGTGGGGCAGAAGAAGAGATAAGGGATATTATTACAAGATGGACTGTTTCTGGGAAAATGGAAATGGTCAAGACTTAAGAGTTAAGACTTTCATATTGATATTTTCGAAGCCTAAACACAGGATGGAGGATACTTGTGCCCTTTTTTTTTTTATCTTATAACAAAATTTTAGGTAAGCGGTTGAGAGATTTCACGCGATCAGTTTAAGGGTCGAGGGCGTTCGTGGAGCCATTCCAAGAGAAAACATCTCTCTTTCATGGATCTAAAGGGCATAAGCGATGCCATTGGTGCCCGATTTATCCCAAGAGGTTCTTTGGATATGGTTTTAAAGGATCTTGCGATCCTGTCACTCATAATTTTCTTATTGTTGTATTAGGGGCTAGAGTCTTATATCTAGTTCCTATTTCACATTATCGTCTATCAAGCTTGCCTTTATTATCCAAAACAAAACATAACGGTGGGTTTATAACAAAATTTTTTTGAGGCTCACCCATAGTTTAAGGGTAAGTAGGCTAGAGAACGCACTTCTCAACCTTGCTGCGTTATTGTTCTTTACAAACTAGGACTCTAGAATCAAATTTCATCTCTTTGGTGAGAAAGTATCCAACTCATCAGTTATGTTTTGTTTGTGAGGATACTTATGGCTGACAAACAAAACATAACGCTAGCTTACCTTTTTCACAATGTTATTCACAATGTTTTTGAAGTGGCCCAAGTTTCTTTTTTTGATGTGTCTACACACCATCACAAAATGATCGGTATTTGCAATGCTAGTATGTACTGCAGAGGAATGGACTGTTTACGAGGGATTGAGATTAGCATGGGACTTAGGCTTGAAGAAAGTTGATATAGAATCTGATGCATATGACTAATTAATAGATTGGTTAATGATAATTTCAGTTCTGATAGTCTATTAATTGAACAGATTAAAGAGTTGAAGACTAGGGATTGCCTGCTTTCTTTTTGCCATTTTCCTCGAGAGCTTAATACGGTTATTGATGCACTTGTGAAGATGGATTTGAACAGGTTTGGTATTTTGTATGATTGCCTTTTGTATTTGAGGATTTGGGTTGACCAAAAGTACTTAAGATTGATTCTCTCTATTTTGTAGTTTCTGTTTTGTTGTATTTTGGCTTCTAGCCATCTTTCATATAAATAAATAAATAAAAAATTGTTATATAAATTATTAAATTTGCTGTGATTATATATATATATATATATATAATCTAATTTTTTTGGAGTCGCATTAGAAATTATGAATATTTAACTAAGACTGAAGTAAAAAAAAAATAAAGTCTAGTAAAATAACCTAGAAAAGTTCTTTTTAAATCGAGTTGAAATGCTCAAATTTTAAATTGGTTTACTGAATTTAACAACTTTTAAATCAAATCATCAGAACTAATTAGGAATTTGAAAATATTGTATTTTAATCACATTATCCCATTTTCTTAAGAAATATGGCCCCTCTGCCAAATCATATTATAAGCTCAATACCAGGGTATTGGTTAACCTTTTATTTTATCAATGAGTCAAATACCCTTGTTTTTCTGTTTCCACTATGCAATTTATTGCAAGTATTAGTAGGTAAAAGCAATTTACTATTTTCAAAATAAATTTAAAATATGATTAAGGGACTAAACTGAAATTAAATAAAAATTATAAAATCTCAATTTTTCTTTTATTGCCACATTTATTTTGTTGCTTTTAGAAAAATACAAGGCTATAGCCAACATTATTCAAACAGAATCAAACTGTTACAGACAATCAAATTATGAGACTATAAAAAGTTTTGGGGCTTTCGGCTACAGTTTTATTTCAGAATCACAACCACCACATCAGGAGAGCCACCAGATTTGCACCAATATCAGAAAATAGTCGCTTCAAATCAAGATTTCATGGATCAAAAGTCATATTTTCAGCTTCCTCTCTGACTGACTCATACAACGCAGACGACAGGTATCTCTCACCACAGCTCGGAAAAATCACCTGCATCCACATCAAAATATACATAAACTTATTGAGCCACCAATCTGGATATCAGCATCAAGCAAGTGAAATGAATAAACATATAAAATTTGCTAGAAACTGTACTAATATGATAATACTAAGGTTAGATGAGTTGTAGTAGGTGTCAATATATTAACACCGCTCCTTAATATAAGATGCAGTTGACTAATTTAGAAAGATTAAGTAAGCTAAATAAATTACTTAATTATATCAAATGTTACAGGATTTCTCTAAAATACTTATGAGTATCATTATATTTTACGATATATAGTTTATAAACCAGACAAATTAATTTGGAGAAAAATGATAAATATATATACTTTAAAATAATTTATTTTGCTTCCTTAATCTCCGCGAATTGGCCAATTGACTTTTATATTAAGGACCGAAAGTAATACTTCATCCATGAATATATACGTGCATATCTGCAATTTATAAATCTATTGACCAGAATTTTCAGTCAACTTACTACAACAAGCTTTCCAGCCATTTCTGGTTTTTTGGCTAGCTTAATTGCAGCGGCTGCAGCAGCTCCAGATGATATTCCCACCTACAAATACCCAACGAGCTTCAACGAAAACTGATATTTAAAAGGAAAACAACTTGAAAAACAAAAAGGTAGAATTAAATAGCCCTAAAGGACAGCTTCAAGTTCGCTTCTGGCAGGTTTTAGAGGTTTAGAACTTACAAAAAGGCCTTCTTTTACTGCAAGAAGCTTTGCAGTCTCAATAGCTTCATCGCTTGTTACCTGCAAAATCACATGACAAATCTCAAGTTTAACAAATCACATGCCGTTCCCACCTTTTCCAAACCAAAAATTCTGCAATAGGGTAACCTTTCTTTTTTCTTTTTCCCTTTTGATCTTATATGACTGAATTTAGAAGGGAGAATGACAGCTTGAGACCGAATGAATTAGTTTCAATTCAGGAGTAAGGTCCTTAAATAATTTGACACCAATGGGAAAAGCTTAATTAGTACAACAATCAGCTTTGCTTAAGTCAATATTGCCTCAGTATCAAATCCATCTTTATAAATTGAAGGTGTATTGAATTTGATTACAGCAACTCTTGAGCAACATAAGCATAGTTCAGAAGTTGTAAAAACTTACTTGAACAACTCCATCGAGAAGACTGACATCCAGCACCGGAGGTATAATACCAGCACCAATCCCTTGAATCTTGTGAGCACCTAGGCATTCAACAAGGCAAATTCCACATAAGCAACAGTTAAAGACTCGAGCTTGTCCACTCTAATGTTCTATTAGGAGAAAAAAGCTAAAAGGGTGGCCCAATGCACAAAGAAAAAACCAAATAGGAACTACTTATTGTTTAAAAGGATAACTTTCAAGTTGAAAAATAAAAAAACAGAAGTCATTGTGGTCAAGCGACCAAGAATTAGTGTTAAAAAATTCAACAGAATAAATATATTCATTGTTTACTTATCAGTAAAACGGACAGGCAAACCAAATAATATATCTAAGTAGGACAAAATGAAACACACTCTTTCCAAAAGGTTAGGAGCAGGGATTGGGTTTAATTGAAAAGTAGTTCCTAGGAAATCACTTTGTTGTATGTGATGGCATATTAAAAAGTCAGATATCAACAAAGGAGCATAACAAATGTTATAACTCACCCGGCCGTCCCCAGAGAGCACGGCACTTTCAGCAGGTTCAACACCATACACCTACATAAAGGAGGAAGGAAAACAATGAGACCACAAATGCATTACATGGTCACAGGGACACCTCTTTCAGGGAGACCCTCCCAATGTGGGCCTTGAGACATACGCACATCAAACAAATAAACCAACCTTAATGTTGGGATTTTGTTCTTTAAGAAATTTCCCAGCACCTGTTACTGTGCCACCAGTACCTATCCCTGCTACAAATGCATCAATTTTCCCCTCAGTGGCTTTCCAAACCTCTGGGCCAGTGGTTTCATAATGTATCTGAAATGATATAAAAATGTGTTAAACAGCGTTTGTCAAGCATCCTTCAGGAACATTAAAGTTTAAATGCCTAGTTACCTTGGGATTGGCAGGGTTTTCAAACTGTTTAAGCATATAGGCATTAGGCGTCTTCGCAAATACTTCATCACCTTTTTCAAATGCACCCTGTATTCCCTTTGCAGGGTCTGACAATATCAACTCAGCACCTAAAGCTTTCATTACCATTCTTCTTTCAAGAGAATTTGAAGCAGGCATTACAACAATAAGCTTGTAGCCTTTTGCTGCTGCAATGAAGGCTAATCCAATGCCGGTATTACCACTTGTTACTTCAACGAGGACACTCTTCAGCAAAATAAAAAACACACATCCACAGAAAGCAATAGATGTCAACTGATGTCAACTCAAGAGATACATAAAGTGACAGCATTTTGTTCCAAATTGATACTGTTCCAAGGCACACACTTCTACAATATTACTAGAAACTTGGTTTTTTGAAGACCAGCACTTGCGAGGGTTCTTTATGAATGTATACCAACCTTTGCGGGTGTGATAAGACCTTTTTCCTCTGCATCAACAATCATGCTATAGCCGATCCTGTAAGTGATGTAGATACAATAGAATCAAGAATTCTATCAATCACAGGAACATATGCCAATTTATAAATATAAACAATAATGCTAGAAGAAACATGAAACTATGATATCATATCTAGCTTAAAAAACAGAAGCGTCTACCTGTCTTTAACGCTAGAGAGTGGCTCCATGAATTCTAGTTTGGCAGCAACTCGTCCCACACAGCCATCCACAACTTTATTAAGGTATACTACTGGGGTTTTGCCAACCAACTAAAAAGGGAAGGGGAAAAAAACGAAACGCTATAAATAAGGGTAAAAGCCCATGCAAGGGAAATAAGAGACCATCAAAGTAGTCAAACTCACTTCTGTAACATCTTTGGCGATTCCAGAGCATTCCAGTGCCATGATGATAGCTTCCTACAAAGTCTGTAAACAGAGAAAAAAGTATCAGCACCAATAGACTTCTTTGTTCCACAAAGGTACCAGTAATATGAACAACCAAATACAAGATGAAACTGTGCTACTTTGTAAATATGGATATTCTAAAATCTAAACTTTCAGCTGCCTTCGCGAAGGCAGAAATTAATAGGGCATGGAAATTCCAACGCTTTGACAAAAGTTCAACCGAGTTCAGCCAAAAACATACGCTAAATCTCCAGAGTTGCTGTCCCAATGATGCCATCTATCTAGAGTGCCAAACAGCAAGGATTACAGTTGAAAAAAAGAAAGAAAGAAAAAAAAAAAAAAAAACTTTTCGCCGGAAATATTCACTTCTAAATTAAATGTGTCGGAACCCAAAATTAACAGAAGAATTTTTTCAAGAGAATAAAAAATATTCCAACGACATTGATGGTGACAGTCTAACTTCCATTTTGAAAGTTTACAATTCCTCTTGGTTTGAAGGTTAGTGGTATATGAGTGAAACCGAGCATTTCAGTAACTAGTAGAAAACAAATAGGGAGTTGCATTCAAAGGTTCTGTAAAAATGACGGTCATTGAGATGCCTAATATGAAAAGAAAGTGAAGAGCATAATTAATCGAAGATTAATAGAAGCTACCGACCTTACCACACCTCGGCGTCGCAGCTAATGAGAAATAAGAATGGACAACGATCTGGGTGCGGCCCGGCGAAGACCAGCTTGAACCTCTCGTACTGCTCACGACTGTATCTATAATTCTCTATATATGATTTTCAACGTTTTTTTTTTCAAAACAAAAGGATTTTCAACGATACGCTGTTTATTAATTTAATCGGAGAGAAGATCGTGACGTTATTTGGCTTTGTAGTTTTATAGTCAATAATGTACAAATGACAACAATACAGCTCATGTGGATGATATATGAAATTGGCCATGAGGGAGGGAAAGAATAATAAATCGGATTCGAAAAAATATAGAGAGGATTTATGTAAAAAAAAAAAAAAAAAATTATTAGTAAGCTCCTTAAAAGTTAAAACTGAATTGTCATTATTAGATATTTAAATCTCTTAAAAGGCTTGTATAACAAACACAGAAGAAATGTTTTTAATTTCTGACTTAAGAATATTGAAAAAGAACTTATGCAGTATATATATATTTTTCAATTCGGTGTTTGTTTAAAAATCTACAATTTACCTAACATGTTTTTTTGTGAACATTCTTTAAGGGGCGTATTAATAGTAATAATACAATTCTAGAAAATCTATTAATAATTTTTCCTAACATTCGAGCCCAAAATGCAACAGAGGATGGCTGGTTATCTAGATTTAAAGAATTAAAAAAATGAAGGTGGCGTTGTGGGCGGCTATTTTAAATTGTAATTTATTAATCTCTCCAATCTTATATTTAAATAAAGTTGATTTTTTTTGATACATTAAGAAAGCTAATTAAATTAATTTAAAGTATCTATATTTATCATTTTTTCTTTAAACTATTTTATCTAACTTATAAACTAATATTTAATCTAATAATATAAAATATATATGATATAATTAGATAATTTATTTAGTTTTCTCCAGTCAATTCTGGTTTATAAGCAATTTAAAAATCGGGAAATGACGAGGGAAGAGAACGTGATTGAGTGTGATATAAAGAAGCCGAATTGCATTGGTTGGCGGAAACCGTTTTGGTTGTCAGTTGTCACCCATTTTTATCTTTCATGTATATAAGCACCGGGCAAGATTAATAAATTATGAATATGTGAATTAGACTCGAGGAGAAAAATCAGGTAAAATAACAGTATGAAAATGAAATGATTTTAAAAAAGTGTCAAACGTTATAGTATCAGTAAGTTTTTATTACAGTAAATATCATTTTTGGTCACATCGACAAAAAATACGGATTTTTATTTTGGTCCCTTGAAAAAAAAAATCGACCCTTATTATTCATCTTTTTTATGAATTTAAAAATGACGTTTTGAAAATTTGTGAGGAATAGACTCTTATTCGTCCTTTTTATGGACTAAAAAATACTTTTTTTTTTAAGGGATCAAAATGGGGATCGCGTTTTTTATCAGAACCAGAAAGGGTATTTACTCTTTTTATTACAAAAAATTTGTTTAACTTCAAACACATTAGCTTTCTTACCATGAGCATTAGCGAAGTGACTTATTTTTAATATGATTTTTGTGAGTAAGATAAGATAAAAATCAGATTATAAATGTGATTTGTATTTGGATTGACGGTGGCGGGAATGATTTTTTTGACAAGTGAAAACGCGTTTGGATTATTATTTAAAAAAGTCAGTTAAGATGAAAAATAAATAAAAAAATCATTAATATTATTGAATACTATATATATATTTGTCTATGTATATGGATTATGGTGTCAAGTACTTTAGGGTAATGACTAAAAATTATTTTAGGATGCTAGGTAATATTAAAAAATATTTTATAAGCTGAATATAAATTAACCATGTGCCTGTAATATTCAGTCGGTTTCATTGTCTTGTCCGGTTTTTTCGTTTTTTAAGGAAAAAAATTAGCATCCTTGTTTTCCTTAAAAGAATTAAAAATTGTAAAAAGGGAAATTATGATTTTTTAAAATTTTTTTTACCGATATTTGACTTTACCACAATAACCAATATGTCATCTCATTACCCCTTTCCATTGACCACTGGCTAACCCTAGTCAAGGCCAAACATTTAAGCTTTTGAAAATAAGAAGTGTTTTTGGAGGAACGCAGAGTTCAAAGCTTAACCAAACACCTCTCAACACTTTCTTTCTCCTCTCACTTGCCTTTTTTCCTATTCAAAGCTGACCCAAACACACTGGTGATGTCAACGGCGATATTTCACAAGTTGTATGCAAGAAGACACTAATATCTTAGGTCCGCCATGGCTGAGGGAGATAACCATAAATGTGTTCTCAAGAGAAGGAAGCAGATGAGGCATAAATGTAAAGGACCGGTATCGAAAATTCAAATTACACTTAATGCTCATAATAAGCAGGTCCTTGTGGCTTATTTTTAAAAGTGGCTTTTAAGCTAAAAGTGTCCCTATTCTAAAGATAGTTAAATTCTTTCGCCATGGCCAACGAGTAGAGGTGAAAATAGGTCAGACGGTCTAGCCTATTTGAAACCTGATTAGACTAAGGGCTATTTCAAAGCTTGTTTTTTTTAATAGGCCAGGCCTACAAATGAGCCTTTTCGACCTGTCAGGAGGGCCTATTATAAGGATAAAATAGTAAATTTGTAATTACTCTCTCTTCCCCCCTTAAGATTTTGACATGTTGATATAATTCAGCTAGTTTAAAGTGGCCTTGTTTTTGGCTCATTTAAAGTAGGCTTATTTTGCAATGAGGCCTGTGGCCTATTAGCCTACTTAATTTTTTTTTTAAGGCCTCCTTAATAGGCCTGTAGCGTGGCCTGTATAGGTAGAAAAAGGGCTTGTAACTAGAGCCGGGCCCGTCGGGCTGGCTCGTTTAAGCCCTGGCCCTGTAGAACTCGGGTTTGAAAAATATGCCTAAAATTTGAAATTGACCCTACAGGGCCTCGGGCTAATCGCGCCGTTAGGCCTATTCTTGTAGCATTTTCATTTTTTTAAAAAAAAAATAGTCAAAAAGTGAAGCTGACCTTACCTCAAAGTGAAGCACAATCAAATATCCATGAAATTGATTATAGTGATGAAGAAGGTGACAATTGACAATGATAGTGGTATGCTTTTATATTTTATGTGAGTTATTTAATGTTGCTTAGTTTAATGCTTCTTACGTTTTATGTGAGGCAATTGTGGACAATGATTTATTTTTTATTACGAATTAATGAATGTTTATTTGTTGGATGATTTGTATTATTTAGATATTAATGTTGATAATATTTATTTGATAGATTAGAACTTTAATGGTTGCAATTTACTAATTATATTTCTTTGAAAAAAACCCCAAAAAAATAATTAAAATTTGGAATGGTAATTTTCGAGACCTGTAGGGTAGGCCACGGGCTTTGAAAAACAGATGTTTTCCTTATCTCAGGCCCTGTAGGGCCGGCCCTGATTCCCAGCTCTACTTGTAACAGGCTATAGGTCAAACTTAAATCACTTTGTAGTTAAATAGCTTATCCTGGTTTGACCTGTTTTCCACCCATACCAACAAAAAATGATACAGTTAACTAAGATGTCAGCCTTCACCTCAAAAAGGAAGATGTTTGATACCCGCTAGTCAATGTGAAAGCCTCATTGATGGACGATCTGTAAGCACTCTTTAATCCTGAAATATGTCTTGACCCTAGTGAGATACTAGTATCTACTGTCTACGTACCTCCATCTAAACTTTCTTCATACCCAAAAAAAAAAAAAACTCTCACTATGGTTTTCCCCCATCAAAACTCACGTTTTTCTCCTACCCAACGTCAAGTCAAATAGATCTGTAGTAAGTAAATCTGAATTTAGCCTCTATATTTTTTGGGCAATAATTTAGCCTCTATATTTAGTTCATCTTAATCATGCAAAATGTATTAACGTTTCAACTTCCAAGAGATAACATAACCTGACCCTCTTTTTGAAGGCTACTTTATATGCCGGAGATACTTATTAATCAAGAAATTTTAGAATTAAATAAAATTTATAAAGTCTTTTCTTTTCTTTTTTTCAATTTCATTTCGATCATTCCATGAGGGTAGTAAAATTAGTCTCAAAATGGTTTCATGATGCATAAATAACATTCAAGAATTACGCAATTTTCTTTTGTTGCTTTTACTTTCCTCTACGGCCACATATATTCTGTTGCTTTTAGAAGACAAGATTACAACAAACTTTATTCGAACAGACTCAAACTGCTAAAGACAATCAAAATATGACACTACATGAGTCATGAGGCCTTAGGCTACAGTTTGTCCATGAATTTTATTGCAGAATCACTAGCCTTCTTGCAGGCTCGCACCAAGACCAGAAACATAAGTAGTTTCACAACCCTTGAAATCTGAAAGTTTTAGGGGGAATTATTATGAGATCCTAAGGAAGATATTTAATCATTCAAAAGTCTGGTTTAAAAGTATGTAATAACAAGTTTCAGTACATGAAATGATAACAGGTTTTTGCTGCTCACTTGTCATTGATACTTTTTAGTAATTAAATCCCTAGAACAATTATCCCAAAGTTTTATGACTCAAAGGTCATGCTTTCAGCTTCCTGTCTGACTGACTCAAACAACACAGAGGACAAGTATCTCTCACCACAACTTGGAAAAACCACCTGCATCCATTCATATCAAATTGCACCATAAGAGTCACAAAGGTATAACTTTCTTTTAACTCCAAAATAAACGCTTTGATTTCTCAGTTACTCAATATATTTGAATTTATTGAACCACCAATGGAGATCAAAAGTTCTGGGTGTCAATATAAGAGCACCTCTGTGACTTGTAAATATCTTCACCAGAATTTTCAGTAAACTTACTACAATAAGCTTTCCAGCATTTTCTGGTCTTCTTGCTACCTTAATTGCAGCGGCTGCTGCAGCACCAGCCGATAATCCCACCTATAACAATACCCCACGAAGTTCAATGAACACAAAAATTAGAGAGGGAAAAAAATTGAATCAGAGAAAGGTAGAGTAAAATAGTCTTAAAGGACTACTTCTAGCCCACTACTGGCAGGTTCTAGAGGTTCAGAACTTACAAATATGCCTTCTTTAAGTGCAAGAAGCCTTGCAGCCTCAATGGCTTCAGATGTTGATGCCTGCCAAATCACAATATTTCAAGTTTAACTAATTACATACCGTTCCCACTGTCCAAAACAAATATTCTGCAATAGGATGATCTTTCTAATGTTTCTGCAATTCTAATAATTACAATATTAGAAAAGAAAATAGGAAACGAATTACAATATACTCTAATACTAATGTTTATAATTGAATCAAGTATGAAATTAAATTATGATAGGTTATAGGTACATCAGTATTACCATATTATATCATAATTTGTCCATAGTTTCATTTGTAACTCTGATGCCAGGTCTGACTTCAGAGCCATCCTACTAGGGACTAAACCAGGGAAAGGAATGATCATAGTGGGTGGTCCATTGGGAAAAGCTTGATTAGTACAACAATCAGCTTTGCTTAAGTCAACATTGCCTCAATAATTCCAAAATGATAAAACAAAACCCGCCAGTATCAAAACCATCTTTATAAATTGAAGGTGTATAAAGTTTGGTTGCCTGAACTCTCATATTCCAAAATTTGCAAAAACTTACATGAACAACTTCGTCTAGAAGACTGACATCCATCACCGCAGGTATAAAACCAGCACCAATCCCTTGAATCCTGTGAGAACCTAGGCATTTAACAAGGCAAATCTCACATTAGAAACAGTTATAGACTCAAGCCCTTCCACTCCGATGTTCTAATAGGAGAAAACTGATGATGGAATAGAAATTACTGGAGGGAATAAGAAACAAAGAATCCAAATAGGATATAATCAAAAGAACAAATTCAATGATTGTTTTGTTATCAGGAAAATGAACTGATAATCCCACTAAATAATATAGCTAAGTAGGACCAAAGGAAGCTCACTCCTTCCTGAAATTCCGTAAGAGGAATGGGGTTCAATTGAAAAATAGTTCCTAGAAAATCACTTTTGAAAGGCCAATACACTCTAATTCCATGGTATAGAAACGCCTATAGGCCATTCAATCAAATTCAAAAGCAACATGCATGGCAAAATTATTATGGCTTGTATGGGATAGAGTATTGTCAAATATGGACATGGGAGCATAACAAAGGTTTTAACTCACCAGGCTTTCCTCCAGCAAGCACAGGACTTTCAGTAGGTTCGACACCACACAACTACATAAAGGAGGAAGGAAAACAAAGAGAACACAAATGCATGAAATAGTTGCAGCCATGACAAGTCATCCTCCATTTTCTAAGAAATTGATGACTCAGATATTCATTCAGCTAAGCACATCAAACAAGCTAACCTTAATGTTGGGATTTTGTTCTTTAAGAAATTTCCCAGCACCTGTGAATGTGCCACCAGTACCTATCCCAGCTACAAATGCATCAATTTTCCCTCCAGTGCCTTTCCATATCTCTGGGCCAGTGGTTTCATAATGTATCTAAAATCATATAAAATATTTTAAATAATCTTCGTCAAGCATCCATCACAACCATTAGGGAATTCGTCAAACATCCATCACAACCATTAGGGAACATATACCTAGATTGATACCTTGGGATTGGCAGGGTTTTCAAACTGTCTAAGCATGTAAGCATTAGGCGTGTTAACCAATATGTCTTCACCTTTCTCAAATGCACCTTTGAGTCCAATTTCAGGGTCTGTTACTATCAATTCAGCCCCTAAAGCCTTCATAACGATTCTTCTTTCAAAAGTCATTGAAGCAGGCATTACAATAATAAGCCTGTAGCCTTTCGCCGCTGCCATGAAGGCTAATCCAATGCCAGTATTACCACTTGTTACTTCAATGAGGACACTCTTCAGCAAAAAAAAAAAAAAAATAAACACACATAAATAAACCACAGTTTAGAATCTGGCAGTATAAATCGACGGCATGTTGTTCCCAACTGATACTACTTTCCAAGGCACACACTTTTACTATATTATTACAAACTTGGTGTTTCAAAGGCCAGCCCTTGGGACGGTTCTTTATCAAAGGGATACCAACCTTTCCGGGTGCAATAAGACCTTTTTCCTCTGCATCAGCTATCATACTATAACCGATCCTGTAACCCATATTGATACAGTAGAATCAAGTATTCCATCAATCTCAGGAACCTATGGCTATTCATAATAATTAAACTATAAAGCTAGAAGAAACATGAAACTACAAGATTATATCGGTTTAAAGAACTGAAAACTCTACCTGTCTTTAACACTAGAGCATGGCTCCATTGATTCTAGTTTAGCAGCAACCCGGGCCACACAACCATACGCAACTTTATTGAGATATACTAATGGGGTGTTGCCAATCAACTATAATAAGAGAAAAATCAAAACACGATTATCAAAGGGGAAATCAGAGACAATCAAGGTACTCGAACTCACTTCTGTAACATCTTTGGCAATTCCAGACCTTTCTTCGGCCATGATGATAGCTCACTGCTGAGTCTGCACACAAAGTAAAAATATTAGAACTAACGCAGTACTTTAATCCAAAAAGCTAAGCTGCCAGCTTTATAAACTTTCTAGTTAATAAACGTGATGATTTTAAAGTCTCCTCGGTCTTCGAAAAGGCAGAAATCAATAGGCCAAGAAAATTTAAACCTCCCAGCAAAATTTCGCCCTAGTTCACTTAATGCTAACGAATATTGAAAACATTCACATGAAGGAAAGCTTCCAAAGCAAATTGAACAATGCCTCCACAATGGACATTACCACCTTACTCAAGAAATTTCTTCATTTAATTTGATGTTTTTGCATTATAAGATAATCCCAGGGGCAACTAATGACTAACAAACTATAGCTTACTATGGTAGCAATATTTTTATGTATGTTTTTCTTAAAATAAAAGGTTTAACTGCCAAATTTTTAATCATATATAATTTAGT
Source organism: Acacia acuminata (assembly GCA_019022655.1). Taxonomy (NCBI): domain Eukaryota; kingdom Viridiplantae; phylum Streptophyta; class Magnoliopsida; order Fabales; family Fabaceae; genus Acacia; species Acacia acuminata. Next base: position 1,829,630 of record JAFJYI010000023.1, read on the forward strand.
CAGAATGTTTACACTTACTTATTTTACTTAAAAGTAGATATAATTAATTAATTTCTTTTTAAAAAAAGGCAAAACATAGTTTTGCCCACTAAAATTATGATAACTTGGATAAGGTCTCTGTAATTTTTTACTGATATTAAAGAATTCATTCTTAAAATTATGATACTTTTGATTAAGATCCTTGACATATAATAAATTGTCCCTTGATATGACACTAATATTTTATAAGATTTGATAATGACAACTAAATTGTCCCTCGATTCTTTTTATAAATTTGATAATCAAACTATGCGATTTAAAATAGTAGATAGATTTATAGTTAAAAATAATAAATATATCTTAAATAAATCTTTTTTTTTTTCAAGTATGCCCACATTTATGAAAAATCAAGTAAGAGAGAAATATAGAGTAATATCACCAACTTTTTAATCAATACAATTTATGTAATTAATGGAGTAAAAAAAAACTCATTAAATATTTAAATAACTCTTGTCATGTTTTTATAAAAATAATCAATACAATTTAGATTTAAACTCTTATAAAAAAAAAAAAAAAACGATATTTACTAGAGTTGTTGCCACCCCCGTCAAAGTTGGTGGCAACAACGCCGGTTCTTCTTGATTGATAGAAAACAGGTAAACTGATTTGCATATGTTTGTTGTTCTCAATTTGTATTAAGTTTTAATTTAATCCCTTAATTATTTTTATATATATATAAATTGGTTTCTTAATATAACTCCTTCGGTTTTTAATACCTAACATATTTGGGGAGTTGAGCTTGGTCCTAATTATATGATAAATTTTTATATTTTTCAATCTTTTCATAATTCACTCATATTGATGTTCCTCAACAATAATTAAGGAGGAAGAGGAAAGAGAGAATTAAGAAAGATGACTATGATCTTTAGAAAATACATGTCATATTAACTAATTTAATCAACTTCCTTTAATCTAATTAAATTAGATAAATGTGTATTCACATTAAGGATCAAAGGAGTACTATTGACACCATTAATCACATAAGTAAAAAATACCTACTTATCAATTTTAAGCAATATATCTATAATTAAACACTGACATTTTAATATTTAATTTAAATTTTTTAAAATAAAACCTTTCAAAGTTGTTGTCCATCTAAACTTTTAACATAAACAACTCCTTCTTTCAAAAGATAAAAAATTAAAAATATTACATTAAAGAATTAAAGTTTAGCCTTGTATGTTAGTATTTAATTGTAAAGTTACTGTTTAAATTTGTTAAGTCAATATTTTCTGTTTATAAAAGTAAGCATTACAAGACTGAAAAATATACTATCTCCGATCTTAATTATAGGACCGTTTTCTAATACAAACTACACTACAAAAATGCTCTTTAGAATCAGAGGGAGTACCTTATAAGTTTAAAAGACTAAATTAAAATTTGAAATAAATTTAGAGAATTAAACACATGTTTTATATATAAAAAATTATCCCTTACCTGTTTACCATATCTTGTGACCAAAAGTCCAAAACTACGATATTATTTCCTGTTTTTTTTATAAGAGCAGGAAATTGCCGTAATTGTTTTTATAAATCCCACTTGGTATTGTCCAAATATTTAATACTTCTCCATCCTAATTATAAGGCCTAGTTAATTTTTTTAAGAGATTAAGGAAGCTAATTAAATTATTTTAGAGTATTTTTATTTTTATTTTTTTCTTCAAACTAATTAGTTTAACTAATAAAATAATATATAATCTAAAGATACACAACATATGAAATGATTAAGTAACTTATCTAGTTTCCTTATTAATCCCTCCAAAAAAAGTCAATTAGATCTTATAATTAGGATCGGAGGTAGTATGTTTTTATTATTTTTGTCCCAAATTAATACTCTTATAAATAAGGGTATAATTAAAAAATAGTTCATATTTTATACATTTATTACTTTTAACAAAATTTTGATTATATTTTTAAACTGCGTTATTAAGCTTTTATGAAAATAGACTTGGGAGTATTTTCTTTAGAAAATGGTGAGGCAGATGATAGACGAGGGACGAGATGAGAGAAGGTTTAAAGAGAGATGATGATGAGGGAGAAATCTTGACACCTTATCCTTTCCACCACCACTCAGCTTCGCCACAAAACATGGCTACCTTCCGTCTCACAGTATCCCCTTCCCTCACCACCACACTCCCGAAACACAACCACCCCACCACCACCCCTGCTCTTCACCTGAACCCTAAACGCCACCGTCTGGCATCATCGGCCATTGTGCATTCATATAAAGTGGTGATCGAGCACCGGGGTGAGTCGCGGGAGCTGGAAGTCGACCCCGACGAGACTATTCTGTCCAAGGCCTTGGACTCCGGCTTGCTCATCCCTCACGACTGCAAGCTCGGCGTCTGCATGACTTGCCCCGCTCGCCTCCTCACCGGCTCCGTCGATCAGAGCGAAGGAATGCTCAGCGACGACGTTGTTGAGCGTGGCTACGCACTCCTCTGTGCCTCCTACCCTCGATCCGATTGTCATATTAGGACTATTCCTGAGGATGAACTGCTTTCTCTGCAATTGGCCACCGCCAACGACTGATCGTTTCGCTTTCAGTTGGGAAATGTCGTTGCTTTAATTTCGTGTCGTTGAACCCAAGTAGAGGTTTTGCTTGTTTCTGATCAAATGGATCTGAATCTCTGATTTGGTTATATATACTTCGGTCATCGAGCATATTAGTTGAGAACTTGAGATGGTGTTTCTACGCAATTCCTTTTTTTTGTTTTGGTGTTGTCATCAAAGCATTGTGTGCTTAATAACTTTTTCAGTTTGGTTAGAATCAGGCAATACTATGAGATATTCCGGACATAGTACATAAAATGCATGGTGGACAAGGGATGATTGGAAGTAAACGGATGTAACCCATGTTTTTCGTTAGAATCTTTGTGCTAGCAAAAACAACTCTTGTGCTTGTATTAGGAAAACCCAATTTGACACAAGCAAATCAAATAAGCGTCAATGAGAATTGGGTTTGTAAAACTAGGTTTGGATTGGACCTCCAAACTCGCCTTTGTCTTTGAAGTGTAATGGAGGGACAACCCAAATCTCATGAAGAACGATCTGCCTGTCTGAATAACCATGTGAGTGAAATAAGGCATGTCCACCACATATAAAATCAGGCCAATGGAATGAAGCCAAGCGAATGTTCTTTTTTATGTCTATTAAAGCAAAACTGAAGCTTTGGAACGGAGTAATAAGTAATCGGACGCACTATGATTGACGGTCCCCTGCGTCAAATGTGGCTGATTCTTTTTGGCTCTTTTCTATTTAAATCTAACATTCACATGAATGCCATGGCAATGGTAGAATCAATCACTAAACAACGGGTTGATGCTTCCTTTACAATCTTCTCCTTTACTTGGAGTGCACATCACGTGATGAATATCATCAACTTATGCACTGTGAGCCAGAGTTGCCCCTACACCAGCACGTGTATAGTTTTTGTCTTGGCAGAAGCTTACGGATCAAACTTCATATGCCTTTATGTGAAACAGTGAAAGTGGGAATCCTCTCTGCTTCTTTAATTCAGGCAAGACATTACTTGAATTCTGGCTGAAGTATGAACAACAGTAACGCTTTTAATCTTTAAGCTCATGAATTCTGGAAAAGTTTCCATCTTTACTTTACCCCCGTCATTTTTTTTTCTTACCGCCTACTTTATTTGAAGATTTTTTTTCTCAGTGGAATTTTTTTTCTTATATTCACGAACTCTTCCGATTGCAACATCTAATCGTTCATCTAATAGACAAGGATGGTCTTTCAAAGGATAACAATATATGCCCACAAGTGTTCCCAAAACAAGAGCTAAACAAGGATGGTCTTAGATAAAAGCCACTTGAATAATCATTATCCTATACGGAATGAGTACTCTGCCCACAAGTGTGAAGGTCCCAAAACAAGAGCTAAACGCCCTCGAGGGATAATGCGGAATCGCAGGTTAAAGATAAGGACACTAGCATAGACCATGAAGGAAATGGCATGATGATGCAACCCAAAACGCCAATGCAAGAGCAACTCAATTTTGGGAAAAGGGTGAATCCGAATCTACTCGTGTTACAACTAAAACAGCTTGTCAATTCCATTTTAATATGATATGGATGGGGAACAAGGTTATCAGAAAAAACACCGCCATTTCTTTAAGTTCCCAAAGCTGTGTGTACAGCGTGTAGAGAGAAATGTTTTAACGACTTACAAGATAAGTATATGTGAGTGGACTTACGGGAAAAAGACACTTGAAATTGCGGTTTGTGTTACCCAAAAACTCACACTCACATAAATGCAATACAAACCACGAAATGCATTTAGTTGGCAGTATTCTGCTTCAACTACCACAGCCTGTTTGTGAATACTCTTTTTCCTCGTCATCCTGGTCTGGTGGATCCATAAAGGACCATTAAGAACCCCACAAGATCATATTGAATTTCCAAAAGGCAGGTGAGTGAGAGTAAACAAATCGATTAAGATCTAAAAAACAAGGCATTCAACTCTTAACAAGATTATCCTTCACATATTTCAAGCCAATATCAACAGCTGCCAAGAAACAGATTACCTTCCTTTCCTATTACCAGTTCGAGCTCAGAGTAAACATGGAAACACATAATAACAGCAAGTCTTTCTACATCTGATCAGAATATTGGTAATTGAGTTTCAGGTGTTTCTTGGCCATCCTAGTTACTTTCCACAATCACCTAGTACTACGTGATCGACATTAGAAATACAGCCTCTCACCATGCAGAGCAAGAAGCAGGACAGTTGTTATGATTAACACACATAACTGCTACCGTTAAACGGTTAGTGATTACAAACAACATTGTGAAAGTAAATAAGATCAAAGTTTGTCATATCAGTGGTTACTATCTTCAAAGGGTTGTCATGTCTATCGGTAGTAAGCCTGCTGATAAGTTGGTGCCAAACCATTAACATAGCCACCGTATGCAGGATAGTTCATAGGAGCAGCTGGGTATGATCCTGTGAGAGCTGGAGCAGCCTCAGGTGAATAAGCATAGGGATTTGTAGGGGGGCTCCTGTTGCCATACATGTGAGGTGGAGAAGGATATGGTGGAAGAGCAGCTGGGTATTGCCCGTGAGATGGAGACCTGACAAAAGTTGGAGCAGCAGGGAATGAAGATACATATGCATTGGTCAAACGGCCAGCTTTGGCTGGAGGCATTGGACCTCCATTGCTGTTGCTTGCGCGCGTTCTTTTATTGGCAGGGACTGCCACTGGTTTCTTCTTCTCAATCTTGACCTTCTCCAACTGTTCAAGACGTTTCTTCAGATTTTCAGGAGGGAACTCATCCTCAAGTTTGTACTCTTCAATACACTTGATGACAGCCCTGAGTGCAGACTGCTCTTTTCTGGCAGCTAGGTACTGGGAAGATTTTTATCACAATACAAGTCAGTTAAAACAGTAAACCCACCTTTTAAAAACCCAGAAGGCATAAAAATGCGCCACACTGTCCCTACATTTTTTGTCAACTAATCAAAAGATTTATGAAACTAATAAAAACAGATATGCACACAGATGAGAAGAACCCTATTAGTATCAGTCCTCTTAAACATATCAACACTAAGGTGCCCCCTCCTCTCCTACACTCAAAACACATCTAACAGAAACAACAGTATCAAATGCAAACTTTCTGAACTGCATACTTAAAAGAAAACTTACTTTCAGCCGCCCTTCTTTCAACTACAAGTTCATTAGGTAAAAAGAACAGATATCTCATCAATGCAAAGCTGGGCCAGACCTTAACAGTTGATGTGAAGATAGGCAGGAAAAAGTGGCATTACTTTTATTTTGAACAGATGAAAGTTTTGCTTTGGTGAACATTGAACTAGTGAATTACACCGAAACATTGATAGGGTATATATTACTAATGTAGACAATCAAGAAATTACCGCAGCTCGGCCTGCATTATTAGGATCTTCTAGAATAGATGCTGCAGCCTTCTTCGCATCCTTTAGAAATGCCTTAAGCAGTGGAACAGGGGGGAACCTGTCCACAAGACCTACTTCATATGTAAAGTGTACAGCATCAAGTTGCTGGCCCTTGCTGATTAACTCACCAATCAAATCTGCATACAACATAAATATTTGTACTAAACATCAGACTGGATGAATAGACCAGTACACACAAAACAGAGGCAGTATGCTTAGAGCCTTAGATACATAATGACCATTTAAAATTTTCCCATTTGCCCAACTTGATAATTGATTCAACTTGTTAAAAAAAACCAAAATGGTTCACTATTTACAACCAGACTGCAGCTCCTACTACTACAGCTCTGATACTCCTTATGCAGGAAAAGTAAAGAGTCTTTCCTCAGCGTCATCATAACCAGCAGGGTAAAAAATATTTTTAAGAAAATCCAATTCACGCAACAAAAACGGGGCCAGAAACACTCAATTTTAATGCGGAATTTGCTGAATCGTGGGACAGTAATGGAGAAGACTACAAAAGTAATTGAAACCCTAAGCATGCCTTAGTGTTACCTCCTTTGAAACACTCAATTTTAATGCGGAATTTGCTGAATTGTGGGACAGTAATGGAGAGGACTACAAAAGTAATTGAAACCCTAAGCATGCCTTAGTGTTACCTCCTTCAATGATTCGAAGTATCCAAACAATATCAAATGTGAATCAAAGAGATCACCAGTCACATTATCCCTAACTTATATATACATGGCAAATGATTCAAAACGAAACGAGAAATTCCCTTTCCCTAAATCTTTCCTGCCACTGAAGAACAGGTTGTCGTCAAATACAACAACCAGACATCTTTAAATCGCTTAAAAAATGTGGTACCATCTGAAAAGCATGGCTAAAACAGCAAGTTAATGACTTCAATCGGCAAAGGAAAGCACATAGTCAATCATCCTCCAATTGGTCCAATATGCTAGAACTAAAGATCCTCGTTTAACAAGAATGAAAGAGATGCGACCAGGCATGAGCTCAGCACTTGAAACTGAAACTATTTTTTCTTTTAACCTAGAAGATGAGAAAAGAAGCAATAATAACATCTCGGCCCCAAAAAAGTCCCACAAAAAACCAGTTGCTCTCATCTTAAACCCATCACTGAAGAGTAATTGCTCACTGAAATCCGGGTTACCTTTTCATCATTTCCGGTAACTCTCGATAATTTTGCAGTAATTGTTCGTTTTACACTTGTAGCCTTATAGTATAGTTCAAAAATCAAATCAGAAAGAAAGTTCTTGCCGCCAAGAAGAGAAAATGAGATCAAACATATAATGAATCATGAGGAACGGAAGAAAACATACAAGTAGTACGGGCGTAGAATAGGACATAGTTGACACTAAGAAAAAGCAACAAGCATACCGGGCATTTCGTCACCAAGACCAAGGGAAACAGCAAGTTTGGGCATCTGTTTCCTCCATGCGGAACCAATCACAAGCTTCCTATACAAATCCAAGTCCTCCTTCTTGACAATACCAAAAGTCACCAAATGCTGCAAGAATGTATGCACATCAGGTGTCTTTACATTCTCGATTCCACCACGCTCTTCCAAGCTCGCCTTCCAAGTCTCAGCAATCTCTTTGGCTCGCTCCTTCACGGTCGGCGTCACCAAAAGCCTGGATTTTCCAATCACAGGGTCCACTGTCACCGGGATAAGCGACTCCAGGACCAGCACACAAGCCCAACCCAAATCGTTGTTGCTGTTCTTCTCGGTCTTGTCGCCCCTCTTGTCCATCGGGAAGACCACCGATATGGCTTCCAAAACGAACTTTGGCGGATCGACACACTCAGCCAGAGCCAAAGGCATCTGAGCCCTCAAAGTCTCCAATTCTTTCTTCTTACCAACGACGAAACCCCAAAAACCAGAGGCATCCATTCTGAGGCAGAAGTATTTCAACTTGAGCAACAAGCCGTCCCCATTATCAACCTCTCCATTTTCATCATCATCAGCACCTCGAGAGTCGTCTTTCTGGAGCACCGACACGGCAAATTTCTTGTTCTTCTCGACATTTCCCAGGGCGATCTCCACACTGTCGTCGATGGTGACCTCGCGCTTCTCGAGCTGGTGAAGTGACTCCTTGGTCTGGTGGTCAAGGGACTGAATCTTGGACTTGAGGGCCTGGGATTTCTTAAGGAGATCCTGCTCGAGGGAGAAGAAGTGGTCGGAGAGCTCCTTCCAGAGGAGAGTGCAGCTGGTCATGAGAGAGGTCTGCCTCTGGAACTCGTCGAAGCTGGGCTGAGCCAGCTCGGTCAACTCGCCGGGATCGGGGATGGACCCCATACTGGGTGAACTACACCTCAGTAGTAGGAGGGAGAGGAGGAAAGAGAAACCCTAGGAATGGAGAAGGATAGAGAAAGAAGATGAGAGACGGAAGAGAGGGAGAGATGAAAGCTAAATGAGAGTTGAGGTGAGGGTAGGAGGAGAACAGGGAGAGATGACGTGGAGGGGAAGGAGGGGGACACGTGGGATAGCTGATGATAAAATGCGCAGGGAGGGAGGCTAGGGGCTAGGGTTAGGAGAGAGGAAAGTAGGGTTGGTGGCGCAGGATAAGGGGGAATGTTTGGAGGGCAGGTTAAGGGGGGCTGGGGGAGGGAGTGAACTTTCCCGGAAATCGAAGTTAGATCAGAAAAGCAGAGAGAGGGAAAGAGGATGGTGGGGCCGAAGGAGTGACCACCACATGGGAGACGTCAGACTGGGTAAGGAATTTGCCGGCTACTCCCATTACATTTACAGGTGTCTTCTTACTAGTACTCCTATTATTGTTTTACCAAAAAAATCACATATAGCCATAGTATAGCTCAACATTATGACTTTATTCTCCCTATTTTTTACGTGAATTACTTATTAAATTTTGTCATTACAGTATTTTATAAATTGTTGGTAATAAATCTGATTTGCCTTTTAAAAAATATTTATTTATTTTGGTTACAGTAGGAAGTATTTGTTCAATAGTCTCTTTATTTAAGGATGTCTAAAGACCAGGTTAGAAGTTAATTTGAGGTCGGTTTGATAGGACCTTGGGTTGGAAAAGTTTACACGAGATCGGTTTAGTCGATACCAACCAGACCGGCGGATTGCCTAAATCAATCTAGTTTTTTTTTTCCAATTCTTTTTTCTGTTTTTATTTTTATTTTTGTCTTCTTATGAAGACAATATTTTAGTTTTGTTTTCACCGACTTCCAAAATTAATAAAAAATAACTAAGTAAAAAATTATTCCTATAAGTTAAAAAATACGTGACGATGTTCAAACTCCAGTGGGTAGCTGAGTTCAATAGTGATTTACAAAAAGTAAAATCGGTTAGACCAGGATCAATCCAAAAGATCTAAGCCCATTGGATTGAAATCCAGCCCAACTCAAGCACTCTAGTCCAATCCAGTTTAATGAAAATTGTTTTGGACCAATTTTTTTTATTTTTGCCTGGATCGGATGGAATCGGACCAGATTAGACCAGACCACTAGATTTATTGGAGAACCCTATCCTTGCCCAATCTGCTTCAATCTTTTTCTAAGCCACTTCCTCTTACAAATTGGTGTTTTATTAATTCCGCATTCTCCAATATCTATTTCTTGTCAGAAAATGTTAGTTGGATAATTTTATTCATGTTATATAACTTTTTTTTTTTTTTTTTGTAAAAAAATAAATACGGAGGAAAGGAGCGTGGGGCACAGAAGCGTAGAAGGATGAACGCATGCGTAGTCCGTTAAATAAAAAAAATAAAATAAAGTAAATACGGAGGTTGGAGGGAGAGTACGAAACGTGATGGCATTCAGAGAATTGTGTGACATCATCAGTTCCTTCCACCACTCTGCAGTCTGAACCTCGACATTCCTGTCTTACCATTATGAATATACCTCCATTTGTATCATTCATCATAATTCACATTACCAATTTTTTGCACCCAAAAAAAAAAAAAAAAAAAAGGTTAACAAAATAATCATATACAAACTCACAAATAAAGTAAAAAAAAAAAAAATACCAATTTAACTTTAAAATATAAAATATTTATTAAAATAATTCATCAATTATTATACTTTTATAAATAACAACACGTATTTAAAATTTTAAAATTTAAATGATATTTTCTTGTCTTTATCCCTTATAAAGTAAAATCTCAAAATTCTTATTTCATAAAAGTTTAATAAATAAATCACATTATTTATGATTTAGAACAAAAATAATACCGCTATGAAAAAAGAAATTTTATATTAATTTGTGTGCACACTTCCCATTCTTAATTGCACTATGAAAGAAATCTTATATTAAGAACTTGAGATAAGTACCCCATGAGTGTGTGTGCGTGTGTGTGATCTAGTTTCAGGGTAATGAATTTTACAATTTTGCTCTTATTAATTGCAATAAACAAAAATAATTTATTTATATTGACTCTTAGAACCATTTATAAATAAGGAAAAATTAGAAATTTAACTCATAATTAATGAGTTGACTAATTCTCCTTGATATATGGAAATTAGTTAATTAAAGCTTATAAATAGGACTATAACGATATATATATATATATATATATAATTTGCTGCAAATAAATTTCAACAAAACTCACCTTAATATTTATTTGAATCATGATTCATCAATATTATTGTGGTCTTATTTATAAATCAATTTTGACCAAATCGCACGTACTAAAAAGAGATAGTTAACTTTATAATTATAAGAGTAAATTTTTAACTTTATCCTCATTTATGATTGAGTGTTTTTCAACTGTTTCATTTCTCTCTATCTTCATGAGTACATTAATATGGGTAAAATTGTCACAATCTCATTTATTATATGAAACTGGACTTATAAATATGACCAAATTTTGTTGGTTAAAGTGGATTTATAAATAGGATAGAATGGAACATTTATATAAATTAAGATAAAACTTATTTTATACAATATATATCACAATTGAAAAGTTATTTTTAGAGGTTATAGTTATTGTTACAAATCAGCACTTGATAAACTTATCATAAGCAGCGCAAAACACAAAACAATTGGTAAAATTAGACGGCCACCAGAAAGTAGTAAATCAAAATTGTTTTTCCTCTCAACATACTAATCATGAGTCATGACTACTTTGTTTGGATCCCATTTTTTATAAACTGATCAATAAATGGATAATTGTTATGAAACTAAGTAAAATAACAAGAGAGATTAAGATGAGGGAGATGGAGAAATGCAAGAGAGAAATGGAGAGCAAGGATTGAGTGATTCTTCTTTTCTATTATTCTCTTCCAACCTTTGATACATGCCTACTATATACAGGCAATGAATCTATTACAAGAGTTACAAAAGAATAAATCTATATAATGGTATGTTATGAGGTTTTGTAAGTTATTTACATTAGTCATAGAAAACTCTCATGCCATTCATGTCATAGGTTACATGGCTTTAGAAACTCCAAAAGACTCTTCTTGAAAAGGTTGTGGACATTCACACCAATATTAGAATATTCATAACACTCCCCTTGAATGTCCATTATAAATGTATCTCATTAAAAACTTTAACTAGGAAAAACCCAAAGTGGGATAAAAACCTAGCCAAAGAAAAAGAGTACAACATCCATTGATCTGTTTGTCAATCTTTGCGCTCATTAAAAACCTTTCTAGGAAAACCCGGTGGGACAAAACCTAGATAAGGGAAAAAGAATACGGCGATGTATCGACTCCTTTTTTGACAACATCAAGTATTACTCCCTTGATGACTACATTACTTTCAATGTCTTTTGAGCATATCATCCTTTTTGTCGTCAAACATTCTATTGTGTACTGCAAGAACTAAATATTTCAAAGAAAGTCATAATAATACTAACATGATTTCTAGGCATTCTTATAAGATATATCCGGATGCATATCAACAGATATTCATTAAAATGATTATATCATACATGCTCTAATAGTTTTAAGTCTTACAAAACTTCTTAAGTATTGTTCTCGAGAACTTTGAATTAGATGCTTCGGCATCTTGAGTCCTTCGAGGGACATGTGCTACTAGCACTCTTGGATCCTTTGAAGATTCTTATTCAATCTTCATAATTTAATAAGCAATATGCATATGCTATATAACAATATCTAATAGATGCATAATTTATCATTCATAAATTGCCGAGTTATCGTATCCACCACAAAATCATATATTCCAATTTGGACTCCAGGTCTTTAACTATTATAATATGATTATATTTGCGTCACTCTCAATTTTACTTATCCCCTTGGCAATAATCTTTATATAATATCCTCATTTGATCACGTGATATCATCATCAAAATTGTTGTCGACAACTTTATCTTTTCGGTTCTATTTTTCCAATTCGACATAACAATATCAATATTACTCAGGTACGTGAACCTCTCTTGAGATTTTCCAATAAGTTATGTCTCAGTACTCTTCTGAAGTACTTGCCTCCTTAATATGATCATCTTAATCATATGCTCCAATTTATCCATAATATTTATATTTGGAACCGAATACTTACTCATGCTTCGGGCATATTACTAATTGGAGCATTTTTATTTGGAATATGAGATTTAATAAATCTCATTTAGGTCGATAATTCTATCCGGAAAATATATCATGAATGCATAACCTAATAAACTTGGTTCATACTTCTTTATTCGAGGATATATACTTTGCGATAATGCATTCCATGTATTCTCTTATCCGGCTATTCAATTTCTCCCCCTTATGTTGAGAAAATAATGTCAAATATCAATTGACTAATCATACAATATAAGTTTCCTTAATCCATTTGTTTCCTTTAGAAACATTATTTTGTTTCATATAGAGACAAACAAGAAGAAGAAGGTCCTTATACAACATTTATCTCAACTTTCTTTCCATATCCATCTCTGTGCATTGTGGTGGATTAATAATCATCGCACATACAAACTTTATAAGATAGAATTTGTCGGCTCGACCTAAAACCAATTATATGGGGAGAATTTTGTTGGCTTATAAGTCTTTGCAATATGTAAGATCAAACATACCAACATAAAAATTTTGTTCTCATAAGAATTGATCTAACTATTTATGGAGGCTTTACATGATCAATGATATTCTCATGGACAATTTGTTTTGAGAACAAGCAAGACATAATTCATAAATAATATGTTGGTTATTCTTGAAGAATCTTCGGTTCTTCGATGGATGTCAAAATGTAATCTTATTTGTATTATATGACTTGGATGATCAAACAAGTCATGCCAACAATAAATTCCTTTGGATTAGTAAACTTTTGATTTATTGTGACATATGCCTCAATCAATCATAAGCTTTTGAATCATAATCTGACATCCATTTTGGGAGATCTATTAGGCTTTATGTGAGAAGTATATAACTTTTCAAAAATTAGCTCATACTTGTATTTCAACTCACTTGTTTTCTAACTATCTCCCCCTCAAGTGTGAGTTATATAATCATACTTCCTTTATAGTTGTATTTCAAAGACAAATCAATCTATGATGGGCCAATTAACCTATATGTCACTTTAAAGCTCAAGTATTTTAAAAAGAAAAATTGTATTAAAAAAATTCAAAATACATGATGAGCAACCATGATCTTATTGCATATGAAAGCGGAAATGAAAGTAAAGCAAAAACTAAGACGAAACTAAATTAAAAAAAAACCATTAAAACAAAACAAAATATTGTTTTTCCAACCAAACTCATCTAATCATAAAAATCAACCACCTCCAAATGTGTCATAGCATTCGCCATTAATACCATCATCATTCTTGTGTGTCTCAACATTGTCATCTTGAAAAATTAAGTTTGCTTCCACATTAGTTGCACTCTTTTCAATGGAGGCTTGATAAAGTTTTGCTAGATGCTCGCGCGTCTGGCAGTGCGTTCCCAATGCCCTTTCATACCACACCGATAACATTTATTCTCAACAACTTTTGAAGGACCACTATCGTCATTGTTTACGCCCTTCATCATATTTCCTCTTCTGGTGGGTATTAGAGTTATAATCATTACTTCTACCACCATGATAACGGTAATTACTATGTCCTCTACCACGACCACGTCCACGTCCCCGGCCACTAAAATATTCATTAGTGAGTACATTCACTTCTGGGAATGGAGTCGAACTGTTGGACGTGATTCATGATTTTTCAACAAAAGCTCATTATTTTTTTCCCACGAGGAGACAAGAAATTAATTCAGCATATTTCTTGAATCCTTTTTCACGATATCTTCTTTGCGAGGAGCAAATTGGTTGCATGAAATGTGGAGAATGTTTTTTCTAACATATCTTCATCATTAACTTTTTCTCCACATAATTTTAAGCGAGAAGTAATTACGAACATTCTTTGAGTTATACTCGCTCACGGTTTTGAAATCTTGTAGACGAGATGCATCCGGTCATAACGAGCTTTTGGGAGGATGACCATCTTTGGTGATCATACCTCTCTTTTATATTGTTCCAAAGAACCGGTGGGTCTTTCAGCTGTCAAATATTCAATCTTTAAACTTTCATGTAAATGGTGGCGAAGGAAAATCATAGATTTGGCTTTATCTTGATTAGATGCTTGATTTCCTTCTTTAATTGTGTCTTCTAGACCATGGGCATTCGGATGGATTTCGCATCCGTATCCAAGATAAATAATTATTTCGGCAATGTCAAGAGCCACAAATTCAAGTTTTGCAAGGTTGGATTTGTTGTGTTTGTCATGGTTAGGACTAATAAAAGAAATAAACAAGAATTATTAACATAGAAATACTATTGATAATAATATGAAAATTTAAAAAGACAACAAGTAAAGTATAATAATAAGAATTAAAACTTTATGGCTTGAGGCCATATAGTTCTAAATAACGAGAAATTAAATTTATATAGCTTCTGGCCATAAATTAAGAAATTAAAATGATAGGACTTCGATCATATAATTTTAGAATAGGAAAACAAAGGTGTATGGCTTTCGGCCATAATAATATTAATAAAATAAAAAAGATTGCATTAAATATAAAATAACATAACATTAAAAGTTAGCAACAATAACATAACAATAAAAGTAAAAAGTTATGTTAGCAACAATAAAAATAAAATGCTTAATTTAAATGTTATGTTAGTAACATAAAAGTAAAAGCTTAATTTAAATGTTATGTTAGTAACATAAAAGTAAAAGCTTAATTTAAATGTTATGTTAGTAACAATAATATAAATGTTATGATAAAGTTAGTAATAATAATAAAATCTCAAATTAAATTAAAACAATAAAAAGGAAAGATTAAATCTAGACTTCCATGTAGGAGGTGGAACCTTCCATGTAGGAGTCAAATTACCACAATAAAAAGCGAAAAATTAAATCTAGGCGCCATGTAGGAGGTACAACCTTCCATGTAGGAGTCAAATTACCACAATAATAATAAAATTTCAAATTAAAACAATAATAAAATGTTAGCAAGAAAAATAAATGTTAAAGTTAGCAATAATATAAGCAACAATATATAATATATTGTG
This sequence comes from Acacia acuminata, assembly GCA_019022655.1. Classification (NCBI taxonomy): domain Eukaryota; kingdom Viridiplantae; phylum Streptophyta; class Magnoliopsida; order Fabales; family Fabaceae; genus Acacia; species Acacia acuminata. The sequence continues at coordinate 1,845,094 of JAFJYI010000023.1, forward strand.
CAATCATTAAAAATACTCTACATGAATAAAAATGAATAGTGATGTATAGTAAAAATAGTAAATGATCTCAAATCTTAACCATGGAACCCGATGTATAAAAACAATCGGTAAAATAATAACTAAGTAAAATAACAAGAGAGATTAAGACGAGGGAGATGAAGAAATGCAAGAGAGAAATGGAGAGCGAGGATGGAGTGATTCTTCTTTTCTATTATTCTCTTCCAACCTTTGATACATGCCTACTATATATAGGCAATGAATCTATTACAAGAGTTATAAAAGAATAAATCTACATAATGGTATATTATGAGGTTTTGTAAGTTATTTACATTAGTCATAGAAAACTCCCATGCCATTCATGTCATAGGTTAAATGGCTTTAGAAACTCCAAAAGACTCTTCTTGAAAAGGTTGTGGACATTCACACCAATATTAGAATATTCATAACAATAATTACATATTTATACTAATATATAAGACATTAGGTGCTTGTTTTTTTTTTTTTTTTGGGCCCAGTTTGGAAAATCAAGAAAAGCACTTCTCTTAAGTCATAAAAACATTTCTTAAAAAACTAAAACAGACACCAGTATACATTGAACATCAACTAATAGAAAAATTCAGAAGATAAAATATAAAAGCCTCGATGCATAGTCGTTTTAAGAGTTAAAAGGGAATTAATGAAGAGTAGTTTAGTAAAATTTATATAATAAGTACAAAAACAAAAAATACTAAAACATGCTTCATTAATTTCCTAACTCCCAAAACTACGTAGTTTTGGGATTAGAGGAATTAATGAAAGATCATTTAGTAAAATTCATATAATAAATATAAAAACACTCTTCATTAATCTCCTAACCCCAAAAAACGACATTGTATTGGGAGTTAGGAGAATTAATGAATGGTGTTTTGGTAATATTCCTATAATAAATACATAAACAAAAATATCAAAACGTCTTTCACTAATTCCCTTGAAAATCCCAAAAACGACGTAGTTTTAGGGTGACTTGACAAAATCTTATGTCAAGTGATATGACAAAAATAAACTATATATATATAGGGAAAAACACTTCTCATGTTATAGAAAAGTGTATTATATGTATGAAATGGTGGGATATATATATATATAATTAAATTATATATATATATGTGGGTCACAATTTCATTTATTTTAATATTTTCTCATGCAACACAAAGTTTAAACATATATATATATATATATATATATATAGTAAACCGGGATATCTTTCTTTGTCTGCCATTTATTTTAATATTTCAACCACACACAAATAAACCCATATATATATGGGAAAAAAACTTCTCATATTGTAGGAGAAGTGTATCCTCATGTCATAGATACAAAAAAGAGGTGAGTCCCACCATTTCCATGCTTGAATTTTTTTTTTATATATATATAAAAGATGTGGGTCCCACTATTTTCATATGTATGTATGAATCTCTTTCTTTTAAATGCAACATGAGAAGTGTAAACCTATATATATATATATATATATATTAAACCGAGATATCTTTCTTTGTCTGCCGTTTATTTTAATATTTCGATCATACACAAATAAACCCACGCATAAGAAAAACTTATTATATATAACCTGTTTATCATTTGATCTCAATATATAGTAGTTACGTATAAAGACTTGCGTTTGGTCCTTAACTTTTGAGTTTGAAATTATCATACTTAACAAAATATAAGAAGATATCTACATGTATATACAAGCTTAATAAGCTAAGCTTGTTTGATTCTGTTGTATTCCATCACTTGTATTTTAAAAATCTAGTTAACACTCCTCCAGGTCCTAGATATAAGACATACTTACCTAATTTAGATAGATTAAGGAAGTTGGTTGAGTAAGTTAATTTGACATATATTTTCTAAAACACCATAGTCATCATCTTCTCTGATTTTTTTATTCACCATCTTCCTTGATTATTATCAACGAATATGAAACGATGTCTTATATTTATGACAAAAATAACTCCCTAAATTTGCCTTAGATTATGGATCGGATGGAGTAATTTGTTAGAATATACATAGTTCATTCTTAGTGGATTAGGGTTGCCCAAGCCTAATGCAAGTGAGGCTATTATGTGATAGATTTCTTTCATTTTTTTGTATACTAGGTCTGTATTATATTTTAAGTGCTTTATTTATGATATAATATTTTTTATTTTCACTTCCCGTGAATAAAATTTCTGGCTCTACCCCTGCATCTATGTGAAATGAGCAACTAATACATCAAATAAATATCCAACTTATGAAAGGATATGGAATAGGGAGAAAAACTATGGTTAACTTGTTTAAACTCATTAGTAAGGAAAGAACTTTCAGATTTTTCAAATTTCATTTTTTAAAAAAAAAAAAATTCCACCGACCGATAAATAAAATTGAAGAAAGGGGTAGGCAGGCGTGAATGGCAATAAATTCCAAATAGTTGACATTAAAGGATTTTTAATGTTTAACGTAAGATATAAAAGTGAGTGCGCTCCAGGGTGGCGTGCAGGGGGTCGTGGAAAGCAAGTCACCTATCTTATTCTTATCTACCCAACTCTCACTATTTATGTTTGGAAAAATCCATAAAGACAACATTTTTTGTCCACACCATAAATAGACACTTACATAAATTTAGTAATTTTTTTTTGTCTCCTCTAATGTTATCAAGCCAAGTTGGACTTGATTAGGAGAAAATGCAGGATTAATGAGTGGGTGGCTAGACTAATTAAATTGAGGGTTAGTATGATCTCATACATATGACTTGATCTTATCTGATCTTTTGTTGTATGCAGACTGTTTGTTTTGATTTGTTTATAATTACACTTGAGGCCAACATTTCCTCATAAATAAATGGTTCTAATAGTTGTAAGAGTAATAGTATATAAATTGTTTGAGTAATATATTAACTCAGACTGTGTCGCCAAGAAAACTAGTTGGATTGTCTTGTTGTTGGTATAAACCATAAGGCATCCAACTGATTATTATTGTTTATAAAGCCACTTGATTTTTCTTTTTTTCCTAGGCACAACATTGATGCACTATCGGAGATTAAATCTCATCATGTTTTTTTTACGTATGCAACTGGTATCCCAAACCAATTTTTCTGTCATGGAGAACTCAACAGGCCCAGACTAATATGGATTTAGGTACTATAGAGGCTCATAATAGAGACAACCCTCCCAAACCAACAATTCTATACACAACTTAGGAATTGAACCCTGGATGCTGCTTAAGGGACCTAACATCTCATCCCATTAAACCAGGCGAACATTGGTAAATAAAGATATCTTTCTCAACAAAGATTTGAACCCTAGTTGGCCATGTTGTAATACAAGGAACCAGCCCTTAAACAACTTGAGAATTTGATACATAATAGATAAACACATGGATTCTAAAACCCTGCCACTTAGAATTCTGAGGATTGTATGAGACTTAGGACTAAGAAATTTTAAGGCTAGAATTTTAATATAAACAGCAATACATAATTTTCCAAGCCACGTTTATTTTGTTGCTTTTAGAAGAAAAGAATGTTGCAACTAACATTATTAAAACAGACTTCAGCTGCCAAAGAAAATTAAAGCATGACACTACATAAGTTTAGGGGCCTTCGTCTATCATTTTTCTACCGATTTTTATTTCAGAATCACAGCCATACTAATAGAGTCACCGGCGTTGCACCAATATCAGAACCTATTGTAGCTTCAGAGCCTTCAAATTGGGAAGCTTTAAGGCTCAAAAGTCATGCTTTCAGCCTCCCGTCTGACTGACTCAAACAACACAGAGGACAGGTATCTCTCACCAAAGCTTGGAAATACCGCCTGCATCCATATCAAACCAACCTTCAGTGCCATATAAGGGTTGTGTGTGTGGGTGTCTATAATATAAACGATTTAATGTGACTCAACCCATATGTGGTCCCCACATCTAGTTATGATTATGGTATCATCAAAACAGTCTTATCATTAACAAAGGGTGATAATGACCAATTCTGCCCAGAGCACAAGCAACAAAACTCGTTGGTCCACTTTAGGACCATCCAAAAACAGAGATTCATGTATAAGCCACAATAGCCACACAATAAGACAAACGAGATCATAATGTTTATTTAGCATGTAAATATCACATATCAAAGGTATCACAATCAATAACTTGGAAGCATGCAATAATCCTATTTGATGGTTCTTCTTTAGAAAAACTGGAACATCACTAATTCATCTGTTCAACATTTTCAGCTAAGCAGTCCAAGGTGAGCTTGTAAATTCCGTTCTTCAAAACCAGTGTTTTCTCATGTTAATGTGGTTATAGAGATCAGAAGTTATCTGGTTGTCAATATGCATCATGGAGCACCTATGTAACTAATAAATCTTTTCACCAGAATTTTCAGCCAACTTACCACAATAAGCTTTCCAGCATTTTCTGGTCTTTTCGCTATCTTAATTGCAGCTGCAGCTGCAGCTCCAGATGATATTCCCGCCTACAACAATACAGAATGAGGTGAGAACAAATAATTAAAGGGGGGGAAAAAGAATTAGAAAAGAGGTTCAATAAAATAGCCCTTGAGGAAAGCTTTAAGCTCACTACTGGCAAGTTTTACAGGTTAAGAACTTACAAATAGGCCTTCTTTAATTGCAAGAAGTTTAGCAGTCTCAATAGCTTCATCGCTTGATATCTGCCAAATCACATGAAATATCTGAAGTTTAACAAATCACATAATGCTCTGACTGTCCGAAACAAAAATTCTGCCATAGGACGATCTTTATATTACTTCAATCTCAGTCTTATGTTTTCTTTTAAACTAAACCACTAATAAATCTTAATTTCAGTTGAATCCAATAAGAAATTCATATTAGTATTAAAATTTTATTGTATATTACATCATAATTTGTTTATAATAACATTTTTAGAACTGATGCCAGGCCTGACATCAGAGCTATCCAACTAGCTACCGAACCAGAGAATGGAATAGTCACCCCACATACTATAGGAAAAGTAAACAATTAGAATTTGATTTAATGGGTCCTTCAATGAAAAAAGCATGAATAGTACAAAAATGAGCTCAGCTTAAGCCAAAATTGCCTCAATAATTGCAAATGATAAAACAAAACGCCACAGCTATCAAATCCATCTTTATAAATTGAAGGTGTATTAAGTTTCGTTACATGAACTCTTGAGCAACGTAGCCATAGGTTAAAAGTAGTAACGACTTACTTGAACAACTTCGTCTACAAGACCGACTTCCAGCACCCCAGGTATAAAACCAGCACCAATCCCTTGAATCTTGTGAGGACCTAGGCATTCCCATGGCAAATTTCACATTGGCGATAGTTAAAGATGCGAGTTCTTCTACTCTCTAATTTAATATTCTATTAGAAGAAAAACTGCTAACTGCTAATAGAGTAGAAATTACCAGAGAGGATAGCAAACAAAAAAGCAAAATAGGAACCATCTAATTGTCTAACGGGATATCTTTTAAGTTGATGAAAGAACAGAATAGTCAAAGAGTCATTGTGTTCAAGTGACCATGAATTGGCATGAATATAAATTCAAAATAATAAATTCAATCATAGTTCTTATCTCACCGAACACAAGTATGTAGATATATTCAGTGTGTGGCTGGATTAACTTTCAGAGAATAACTTTTATTATTTACGAGGTAAGTGAGTGAGGAGTTTCGTCTCGACAAGAGAAAAAAGGCTTCTGAAACCACGGTTTCACTATTTGCCAAACACTCAAATCAAATTCAAAAGCAACATGCATAGAAAAATTATTATAGCTTGTTGTATGTGACAGAATATTAAAAAGTCAACTATCAACAAAGGAACAGAGGAGCATAACATAGGTTATAACTCACCAGGCTTTCCTCCAGAGAGCACAGGACTTTCAACAGGTTCAATACCATACAACTACATAGAGGATGAAGGAAAACAATCAGAAGACAAATGCATGAAATAGTTGCAGATATTATTCTCAGCACATCAAACAAATAAGCAAACCTTAATGTCGGGATTCTGTTCTTTAAGAAATTTCCCAGCACCTGTTATCGTCCCACCAGTTCCTATCCCTGATACAAATGCATCAATTTTCCCTCCAGTGCCTTTCCATATCTCAGGGCCAGTGGTTTCATAATGTATCTGAGATGATATAAAATATTTTAAACATTGTTTGTCAAGCATCCATCACAAGTTCACAAACATTATGGAACAAATGCCTAAATACCTTGGGATTGGCAGGATTTTCAAACTGTTGAAGCATGTATGCATCGGGAGTCTTAGACAATATTTCTTCAGCTTTCTGAACTGCACCTTTCATTCCCTTTGCAGGGTCTGTCAGTACTAACTCAGCCCCAAAAGCCTTCAGAATGATTCTTCTTTCAAGACTCATTGAAGCAGGCATCGTAATGATAAGCCTATAACCTTTTGCTGCTGCCATGAAGGCTAATCCAATGCCGGTATTACCACTTGTTGGTTCAATGAGGACACTCTTCAGCAAAATAAGAACAGCATATTCACAAAAAGGAGTAGTTGTCAACTCAAGGGATACACCAAAAAGACTATAAAAAATTGAGCTTACAACTTGCTACTTCCTAGCATATCACATTTTGGTTGAAACTTGCAGGGTAACACAAGAGATACACAAAGTAACAGCATTTTGTTCTCAATTCCAAGGCGCGACTTTTACCATATTATTACAAATTTGGCAACCCATGGGAGAGTTCTTTAACAAGGGATACCAACCTTTCCGGGTGTGATGAGACCTTTTTCCTCTGCATCAGATATCATACTATAACCGATCCTGCATGTCATATAGATACAATAGAACCAAGTATTCTATCAATCACAAGAACTTACGCCTATTCACAAACATTAAAACAATAATGCTAGAAGGAACAAGAAAGTACGAGATTATGTATCGGTATAAAAAAACTGAAACCTGTACCTGTCTTTAACACTAGAGCATGGCTCCATCAATTCTAGTTTGCAAGCAATCCGGCCCACACAACCATCCACAATTCTATTAAGATATACTAATGGGGTTTTGCCGATCAACTAAAAAAGAAAAAGACAACAAACTATAAATAAGCGTGAAAGAGAGATCAGAGACCATCAAGGCATACAAACTCACTTCTGTAACGTCTTTGGCAATTCCAGAGCATTCCACCGCCATGATGAATAATTGATGATAGCTTACTGTCTGCAAACAAAGAAAAAGTATTAGCACCAATAGACTTCTTTAATTCACGTAGGTTCCAGTAATACAGAGTAACAGATGACGGAATCTGAAATTTTTGTACTTTGTAAATATGAAAATTCGGAAGTCTGTGTTGTTTTTGCAGATGAGAAAATTAAGAGGCCATGAAACATGCAAACCTGATTAACTGAATTCTAAACTACCTCGTTACCGAGATGCCGCTACGACCGTACGACGCCCCCTATCTTGATAACCAAACAGGAACAGGCGAACAGCTATAGGATTAGCTCGTACTACTCTTTATGGTAAAAACTGTGTTGTTCCCATTTATCTGCTATTTTAAAAAATTTAGGTGATAATAGTATTAGCATAAATCTTACGCAAAGATGACACGTGGAAGTCGAAAAATGATCTGAATTTTCAAAAAAGAGAAGAATTTACTGGAACACCAATCTCTTTTTTTATTTTAGCTATTTAATGCAGGGTATTAATAATTGCATAATACCAATTATTTTTCTCTCAACGTAATATCGATATTATATAGTTATATTTAGTAATATAATACCTCTAGTCCTTCACTCTCCAAAAAATATATATGGGGTCCTCAATATTGAATCTAGTTTATAATATAATTTGCAATATAGATTAAGTTTTATATTTTTTTTAAAAAGTACTATTAATTATATGAATATAAAAAATACAATTTACAAGAAATGACATTATTTATGATATTAATTTACGTAAACAAAGTATAGCATTAATTTGAATATTTAAAATACAAATAATAGGAATATAGTTTTACGATGTTAAGAAATAAAAATATAACAAAAAACAAATAACTTAGACGAGTGGCTGTTTATTATCAAAGCGCAACGGAAATGATAGATTCGACTCACGACGTAATTCCTCTTTCTTTCTTTTTTTTTTTTTTTTTTCTTTTTTATAAAGACGATATAATTGCTTCTACCCATAAGCTTATTCGCATGTGTCACGTTATCATATGAATATTTCTTTTATTGTTAATAGTAGGAGTACCAATTTAGGTCAATCATATTGTCACATCAAAGGAAACGCTGCTTGCTTGCGTTTGGAGTTATATTCTTTTCTATTTTGCTAACTACTAAAGTACAATGCAATGTTGGAGTACAATTTAATAGAGAAAATGACAGCCAGTCCTAAGGATCTAAAAAAATACAAAAAATCCCAACAGAAATTTACATATTTGATATTATTTTTATTAACGCGGGACGTGTTATATTTACAACAAAATTTAAAAATCTGGTCATTCACAACAGAAACAAAATTATATTCACAACAAAGAAGTGTCATATTCACAAAAAAATTTAAACACTTAAATTTTTTTTCAAACTCAAGTCCCTAAACGTACAGAAATCATTTACAACGGAAAAAAACTAGATTTACAATAAAATTTTAAACCTGGTCATCGCAAAAAAAAAAAAAAAAAAAAAAAAAAAAAAAAAAAAAAAAAAAAAAAAAAACCATATTCACAATAGAAAGTATTATATTTACAATAAAATTAAAAAACCTAGATTTTGTTTCAATACAAGATATATGAATTTTTGTTCAGACTTTTTTATAATTTTTTACTGTCTTTGGGACGTGACTGTCATTTTCCCAATTTAATATCACATGACATGGTTATATTGATTTTTGTTAAACAAAAAAAAAAAAAAAAAAAAAACCGATAGCGTATTTTTATTTTTTTGAAAAAACAAATAAAGAGGTATTGAATCTTGAACGACCAGATGAGAGTGCAAACGTTGTGCTCGTGTTAATGTAGCTATCTAACATTTAACATCATCAAAATAATTTGAAAATAACAAATTACTTTAATTTCAGAAAGAAATTAAAAATAGAGAGAGGGGGGGGGGGGGGAACCTCCGCAACAAGATTAATTTTATTCTCAGTATAAACCCTTTGTCGTACAACATGCCATTAATGTTCACCAAGTACTGCACCTTGTACCAGCAAAGAATGTTCTCCGAAACAAGTCAACAAATAACAACATGGCAGTTCCTACTTCCTAGCGACTACTAAACACCTAATCAAAACAGCTAGAATAATTTACTGCTACAATAGATCATTCCCCTTTCAACATTTAATTACATTGTTCACGAAGCACAGCAACAGTAACTTTTACCGCAAGGCATCCAAGTAATGTGGTGGGGAACCGTTTTATATTGGTAACTGGATCCAATTATCCATATTCCCCGAAGAAATTAACTAAGAACGAGACAGAACCCCTTTTGAACTGCAAATACAAAACGGTGCATAATATTGTTAGTTTTTCACACCATACAAACAGAAGACTCGATGACATCTATACTCTTAAAGGTACCATGCATTAAGCAAAGATGCCAACGTATAACACCCAATTATGAGTGAATATGCTTGACAGATATCGTTCGTACTATATTTTTTTCAGAGTTATTCTGCCTTCCAAATAGAAGCATTGAGGCATGATCAGTTTAGAAATTTTGTTACATATGTTGAATCTGAATATTTTTATCAATAAAGAACAGGAATTGTGTTGTTTATCTCTCGATGAGTGATTTGAAACGTGAGAAAATTAGTTGTTTGTTCTTTTTTTAACAAAGAAAGAGTATTATTCATCATTCTATCATCAGAAAATAAATAAAGAATCAAACATATTATCTTAGAGCAGAGAGGATAAACATCAAACCGTTTTTAACAGTAGCCTAGTGGCAGGTCAACAGAAGCCAGTACTTTTCGTCTTAGCATAAAATAGAGAAAACCATTTTCATAGATATCAGACCTTGGCACAGTCCCACATCGACGTGGGTCATACTCTGTTGCTTGTCTAAGAGCCCTAGCAAAAGCTTTGAAGGTGGCCTCAATGATATGATGGGAGTTTTTTCCAGCAAGCTGTGTTAAAGATTAAATAAAAACAAATCATGTATTTGATTAATAGATTTGAAAAGTGAAATAAAGACCATCTTAAGTTTATTGTCTGGTAGAATATGCATAAACTCTAGGCATAGTGAATATATAACAGAAAAATTAAGTTGAACTGTTGATGCATCCAGAATAATATAAAGTGAAATCTCTGTTTTTTGCAACCTAATATTGCTTGCAAAGACGTCCAGCAGATTATTCATAGCTTTGAGTTTCCATTTTCATAGCAACACAAAGAAATGCTTACGATGGCTATACAAGAGATGAAAATTTAAATTCTGTACCTGCCGAATGTGAAGTGTCATCCCAGAAGTATTCACTAAGGACTGGAAAAAATGCTCCACCAACTACAAACAAGGATGTATCAAGAATGCATTAGGATATAAAAGATTAAAACAAAAGGCAACAGAAACAAGTATGAGCATAATGACTACTAAACAATTGTATAGTCAGTTCACATGTCCAACTAAAATGTTTGAATAACTATCAGTTTGAAGCTCTGGCTTTGTGATTGAATTAAATAAGGACAGGAAAAGAAAAACTTAAAAATAAAGTATTCAAAGACTTATGCACAACCTGAGTGTCATATGTTCCAACTCTCTGAGTGGGTATGTCCAAATTATAACCAAGATGAGGTCGACCAGATAGATCCTGAAAAAAGAGCAAATTGCTTGAGTGAACCGTAAATTAACTTATAAGGGGAGAAAATCTTGTAAATGAGGTCAGAATGGCTATTAAACCTTTTTGGCTGAATACAATGGACTTGCACGCTGAATGGATCAGAAGGACTCATATACATTAATCTAACTTTAACTAATCATAAAAATATTGTATGCAACAAACTTACCAGGGAAACATGTATTAGCGCTTCATCAAGTGGAGCAGAGAAGTCACCAAACCGGTTTATACCTTTTCTATCACCAAGAGCCTGAAGTAAGGCCTGAAGACAAAAGTAACACAAACCTATTAGTATTAATAGCATATGAATATGGATTTAAATAGTCTAGGCTAATACGCAAATGCCCACCATTTTTAAAGATTAAAATATGCAATATAATAATAAGAACTGTCACCATGGCTCAGATGCCATGTGCATAGAAAGGATGAAATCCAATGTACAAATACACTCCCGTAAATCAGTCTTGTAAGATCTTGACCATTGGATAACAGATAAATTTAGTTTCAAACAGATGCATATAACAGAAGGCAGCAAATTAAATCATGTAGCTTTTGGTAGTACCGTTCCAATGGCAAGAGCCACATCTTCATTCGTATGATGATCATCAATGTGGGTATCACCAGTTGCCCTCACATGCACATCAAACAGCCCATGTGAAGCAAGTTGCTGAAAAATCAGAAGAAAGTTTAGTTTCCGAACTATTACACCCTCAGGCCAATTTTGATACCGTGATAGCCATTAACTTCAATTTTTTATTAAGATTTTGACATGTCAAAATCCATGATCAGATTCTCACAATTAAGATTGTTCAATTGGGCGTATTTCTCTATAAACCTCTCTAGCATGCATCCAAAATCAATCCTTCAATCCCATATTGCATTCCTTGAAAAAAAAAAAATTATATATATATATATATATATATATATATAACCTAGAAAAAGTTAATATTACTGACATCTAACATGTGATCAAGGAAGGGAATTCCAGTAGCACTATCAGCAATCCCAGAACCATCCAGGTTTATTTTGACCGATATATTAGTTTCCTTAGTGACCCTTTTCACCTCTCCAATTCTAGCTCCTGAAGATGATCAGACAAATATACAAAATCATCTACGCATTCCAAAATGTTGAACAACTGTTTTATAATCGTCTGAAGAAAAACGTAGTTTGGAACAGACCTGAGTTAGTTGGTGAAGTTGTTATAGGTGAACTGTTGTGTTCCGCTAAGGCAGGAGAGGAGATAGTTCTGAGAGGATCCATTCGGATGAGATTGCAGTGATTTACTGAATAGATGGAGCGGTGGAAATGTGCGGAAGTGGGAGGAAGACTTCTCTGGAAAATCCAAACTCTAGATTTAGGAAGCAGAGATGAAGGGCATTTCAGAAGACTAGGAGTTGCAGATAGCTCCATTCAGTTGGTGAATCAAAAGCAATCTAGCAAAAAATAAAGCAATAAGAGGAGGGGGACAAGAACAAAGCTTTGTTATATCAAGTTGTTAGTAGCTTCGTGCACTTCAGCCTTTGAATACAGCTTCATTGCAGTAACATCTTCAGAGAAGACTCATTACAAATGATTTTCCACTTTTGCTGTTGATCAAAGAAACTGGCAGTCATCACGAAATGCAGATATAAACTAGGTGAAACATTTTACTACGGCTTCAATCTTCCCTTTTTGACAGAAGAGAAGAGAAAAAGAAAAGGGGAAAAAATGAAACTTCAGTAAAGATATAGAACCCAATCAAAAGGGGGAACCATCCTCAAGAAAAAACTATGTTTTATCTGGCAGGGAAGAGGTCAGCGCATAAATAAGTGAGAAAGACGAAGGCATATTTGTTCTTGAGCGAGCAGCAGATCTACATATTCCTCCGATGAATTATTGGTCCAATGAAATGACGAAGTAAAAGTGAAGAACAAAAGAAGTCTTTATACAAGATATAGTAAAAAAGCTATAACTTAAAACATCTCATCTCAAGATATTCATAGAGTCAAAAGGACGACCGCAAATGGATGTTAACAAATTTGAAGACAACACACCAATACATGCATAGACGGCTAAAATCCAATTTCAATCAAGGGAAGTAGAAAATAGCTTTCGCTCATTTGTAGCGAGACAACAAGAAGCACACTGATAGATGGGCGGCAGCAGATCTTACAGAGCAAAGCCTCGTTGAAGAAGAAAATATGACCTCGTCAGCCTGTATCCTCCTTCTTCTACTCACGGAATCAGAAAATTTATTCCTCTTCTTGTATTTCCAGGGAAGTGAGCGATGATGGCTTCACTAGGGAGAAGCGGGGAACGACGGAGGCAGTGCGGCACAGAATACAGATTTCTTTCTTGGGAAAATTACATATAGTCCCAAGGAACAGAGATATTTACATCCCTTAAAATGACAAAATTACTCCCGACGCCCCAAGGACTTCAGTAATTATTCGAACGTAAAATTTTCTTTCGCCCAGTCGATATTTCACACGAAGCAATTAGCAAGAAAACTAGAAAGAAAATCCATAAATTAACAACAGAAAATGCATGTATTAACAACAACTTTTAAAAACCCTAAATTTGTCTTCTCTCACTTCCGAAGCGATTAACAACGAGAAAAAACATAAATTAACAATAGAAAATGCATGTATTAACAACAACTTTATTTATTAACAAAATTCGGGGTTTTCAAAAGTTCTTGTTAATACATGCATTTTCTTGTTAATTTACGCTTTTTTTTTGTTGTTAATCGCAGAAGTGAAGAAGACAAATTGAGTTTTCAAAAGTTGTTAATACATGCATTTTTTGGTTGTTAATTTATGCATTTTTGTTGCTTAATCGTATGTTATAACACAAACATCATTCGTGTGAAATATGCATTATGGGCAATTACCATTGAAAGAAAGTAATTTTACGTTTCGAAAGAATTACACAGAAGTCCCAAGGGACTTTCGAGTAATTTTGTCATTTTAAGGGACCTAAATATAAATATCTCTTTTTTTTGGACCTATATGTAATTTTCCCTTCTTTGCTTCCTTTCCTTCCTTTTTTTTTTTTTTTTTTTTTTTTTTTTTTGCTGAAAAAATATATATCTAATAACACTTATAGGTTTTTGTGCCAGCTTTTATAATATAAATTAAGATACTCTTTTTTTATTATTATTATTATCGATTGTTAAAATATTTTTATATGCATTTATAAATCTACTTATAAACTTAATTATATAAATAATTTGACTCGTAAGTTTTGCCCTTTAAATAAAGCCATAATTGAGACCCTGACTCTCCTAGCTTAGCCAAGGACAACTAAGTCCGATTAAAAACCTAAAATAAGTAGGTATTTAGAGTTTCTTAAATTTATCAGTCACAAAAAGTGATTTTAACTTCAGATTTTTTTCCTTAAGAAGAAGAAGAAAAAGGGCAACGGCAACCCGCGATGGGTTGGAAGCTGTTCCAACGGAAAAGGGATGAAAAAGCTGCATCTTCTTGTAAATATTTGTATGAGTGAATATTTTTTCTATGATTTCAAAATTAATTAGTTTCATACTGATAAACTCCGGGTTCTAAGTATATAATCTAAAAATAGTTAATTAAATGATTAAGTATTTTTATTTTTTCTCAAAATTTAATTAGTTTGACTAATAATCTATATAATCTAAAAATAAAAAATCAATTTCGGTCTTATAATTAAGATCTTATAATTAAGAAAGTAGAATAAAGATTATTGTAACTATTGGATGGTTTAAGGCCTATAAATATATGTTTGACACAAAAGGTTGGATACTTGGATGATTTTACGTAGAAATGCTATGAACAAGAGTTTCCCTCCACTCTTTATTTCTATAATCTTCCCTTGTCTTTCTTCAGCCCTTTTTACTTATTTTCATTACACGTCTAAAGTAATTCGCAGAAGACGAATGTTTAGGCTGCGTCCCATGAAAACTAAAGGAAACCTTCAAAATTCATCTTCTATCATCCATGTAATTGGCCCATGTGTTGTCATTCATACCAGTCTGAAATTAAGATTTTTCTCGTTCGTTGCATTATTCCATTATATACCAAATCGACCCCTAGCCTTCAAAGTTCAAACCCTTGTTCCAGACCTTCGACCACTCAAGACATGTCGTCCGATCAACATCATTGGTGCCACTATAATTTTGGTAGCGTTTTACTTATCCAATACTAGTATCAAGTGAACAACAAAACCATAGAAGAAAGCTACAATTTTAGGAAACTAACTTGTAGTTCTATTTAAAAAGAGGGTTTACCTGCTCATATCGCTGCAAAATGTAGAATTCAAGTGCTAAGTAGGACTCGCTTCAAATCGGATGAATAGAATTTCAATCCACGGCAAAAATAAATAAATAAATTCCCGCACTATTTTACCTTGATGGGAATAAAAGAGATCAAAAGAAGCCAGCAACATAAACTAGAATCGAGTGCTAATACAAAAATATAGTATATGATCAAGAAGGGGTAACCAGTACTAATATCAGCAACCAAAACCATCCTGGTTTATTTTGACCCGTACATCGGTTTCTTTCCTTGATGACCCTTTTCACCTCTCCAATTCTAGTCCTGAAGACGACCAAACGAGCATTCAAATTCATTGATAGATTACAAAAAAAATCAGTGATAAAAATCCTTGAGGAAGGAAAAAAGAGCTTGAGGCAGATATAAATCAGCTGGTGACGCTGTCAGCAGGCGAACTAGAGAGTTCCATGCAATAAACAGAAGAGATAGTTTTGAAGGATCCACTTGGACGAGATTGTTGTGATTTATCAGGATGATGGAAACGGATGGGTGGAAACATGAGGGGTGGTAGTAGGAGTAAGATTTCTGTTTATTCCAGGTACCTATCTGGCATTGAAGAAGAGAAATTCCAGAATCCAAATGTATGTATTGAAATTACCGGTGCAATTTGCTTCCAGCACAAATCGTGATCTTTGAAACAGAGGATTTTACTACAGCAGCTACAATGAATCCACCTCTTGTCATCCATCCCTCCAACATTACTAGCCTTTTCTTATAATACTAAAGTTTTTGGCTTAATCGCACGGTCCCAGAACCAAGAAAGCACTGTCAGTTTTCCTGTATATATAACAAAGCCAGGTTCCAAATTGAGTCCCCTGTCAAAGCAGCAAAATTAGGAGAGTACATCCTCCATGCTTTCACCTTCCCCTTTCCATAGCAAATGGGGATCACATCCAGAGTGCTGTTTTTCTGAGCCCTCGTTGTCAGGGCTTGGAGATTTAGAGCTAGCACCAGAAATAGCATTTTCAGCCATCTTATTTTTCATAGACTTATTCCCCTGCTTTACACTGGAGTTTAATTTCTCTTCATTGCTATCACAATCAAAGCTATGAATAGCATGCTTGTTGCCAGCAAATCTCTTAGTATGAGGTTCCCTTTCACTATCACTCTCACTACAATCTCTCTGCTGCTGCTGCTGCTGCTTCTTCTTCAGTTCTTTCTCCATCTTCTTCCGTGTTTTCCTCGTCAATTGACTGAGCACCTCATCTGAAAAAAGAGCAAAGGAAGATCCATCTCCATTGGGCTTGACCTCCTTATCATCATCAGCCAATTGCTTTTGAAGTGCATCGTAGGCCTTGATGATAGACCAATAGGCTGTGCCCGCTGGATTAATATAAACTGCATCTAAATAATCTCTATTCCTTCGAGGCCGGTAGTCTATTGTCCAGCCTGCACTTAGCAGCATCTCCCTTATTTTTTCTCGCAGTCTCTGCTTCTCTGTTCCACTACCACCCCTGGCTTTTCCTTCTTTTGTTCTTGTAGTTAAGACCTTTTCATGCAATGAAGCCTGTTCATCCTCAGAACTTATCCTCTTCATAGACTTGCGAGCTTTGGTATTTTTCCGTCCCAGGTTTGATGATGTGTCACTGTTCTCCGAATCCAATGCATCACCCTTGCTATCCTTACTTGACAATGATTTTCTTGATGCTATCTTCTTTTTGTCTGGTCTTGGAACTAAGCCTGATTTCTTAGCAACAAGTGCTGTTTCCAAGTTCGATGAAGAACGGATCAGATCATTCCTCTTGGCACTAGTGCCCTCAGTCCTCAAAATCTGTTGACTTTCGACATGTTTGCGGTGATCATAGTGATCTAATGGTCCACCCACCTTCTTACCGACCCTCACCTTTAAAACACCATTTTTGCCCTGTATCCTAATGAATTCATCTCCATTGCCAGCAAACTTCTCTCGCAACAACGGTAGCGGATGTTGAGGTCCATCCCTATCCATCTTAAACCTGCTACGATCTAAATCATTTCCCATATACAAGCCACCAGCCTTGTCATAATGAGAGTTATTCCTTTTTCCAAGAACAGGTCTGCTCGACCCTGGATCAAATTCCTTTTCAATGACACTTCTACCTGCATGCATTGATCCCATATACCTTCCTCCACCAAAACCAACTCCATGAACATCAAAATGCCTTCGTGACTTTTCTACATGAACACCCTCATATTCATCAGAATCAAATGCATCCAATTTATTCCGTTTTATTTCCCTTTCCTCAACACCATTCTTATTGACCAGGAGGTCCTTGTTAAACCTAGCTAGTGACAATATATCCCTCTTTCTCCCTAATTCACTCCCTGCAACCATACCCTGCTGGTAGGCAGTCAAACCATTGCCGACACGAACAGTCTCAGGATCCATCCTTCTGCTTGGAGGCATCAAGGATTCGTCGCTTGATCCTGAATCACTAGAGGCTACACTATGTCTCTTAGCCAATTTTTTATCATACAGCTTCTGAGAGCTTGAAGAACCAACCCCAACAGGCAACGCATCTCCTTTCTTCCTAACAATTAAACAACCCGACGAGTTCCTGCTCTTGAGCACAACCTCAGATGGGCCAGCGGATCCCACCCCAGGTCCCATCTACATGAAACAGCCAAACCAAAAAACCCTGTCAAATCTTCGAAACCACAGTTTAATCCCCATAAAATTCAACAAATCAAGAGAAACAAAAACGATCCAACTCAGAAATCCTAAGTAAGGCCACATTACCAGTTTAATTTGGCTTCTACCCACCCTATAGGCAGAAAGTGTTATCCTTGGCAAAAATTTCCAATTTAGACCAAAAAGGCAAAGCAAGGATTTTTGTAAGTCTTACCTCGTCAGAAAATTCAGCGATTTCCCCTGCAGTGAATTATCTGTCGAAGAAGGCAGATCAGCGATGCGAATCCCCAGCGGACGGAACTTGATCGGAGAGCCATGCGACGCGAGCCATACGAGAGGAGAGAGAAGTTTTGAGAATTGTGACTATCGGCACCCGGACTCCGCAGCAGCCTCTGTACAAAAATATAATAAATAAATAAATAGCGACCCATTGTTCTTCCGTCTGTAATTCCAAAATTAAACATTGAACTTTGAACAGTTCGATAAATGACATGAACTGGCGCTGGGCTTGCCCGCATCCAACAAAAATTATGATGATTTATCGATTTTGGATGCCCATGATAATTTTGCAGGAACATTCACTTTAATATATTAATTAAACTAATACGCCACCTCTACAAAATTAAACACTTAGTTTGGGGTCAACTTTTATTTTAATTGAAAGCTATTTTTTATTTTATCTCTTATATTTATTTATTTTTCAAATTAATTTGTTTAAATTATCAACTGATATTTATAAAAGGAGAATGATGGAAAAAGGTTTTCAAATTTTAAAATCCTAAATCAGGTATTTTCTAAAACAATAAGTTTTGAATAGCGTTTCAAGTATTGTCATTACTTTATCAATTATTAATAACAAATCAAAATTTAACATTTTCAAGATTCTTTTTGCCATTTTCCCTATATAAAATAAAATGTTGTGAATATTTTTAGAGACGTCATATTATTTATGTTATATTTAAGCAATTAACTATAAGAAAAGTATTATTATTTTTTAAATTTAACTTTTGTTAATATCAAAACCTAAAATGTAACATGATCGAGATTTTAATATTTATTTATTTTAAATAGATATAGGAGAGAAAAATATCTTGAGTATGACTGTTTATTAATGAAATAATTGGCCAAAAAAATTTATTAATGAAATAAAAATTTAATTCAAATCAAGATTAATATCAACGTGAAGTACATATAATTTAAATTGCACGATCCTAATTATTTATTTGTAAATTATATGATGATTTTTGTAGATATCATGTGTGCGGCATGCGTAAACCCTTAAACTTGTCGTGGCCCAAGATGACTAGGTTATCCGTTTACAATCTGAATCTTGTCACAAGTCGCAAGTTTTCTTCATCATTAGAATCTCCGCACGCAGTCAATGAGAGTTCGCATAGATGGTAAAGGATTTAGGACTAGATCCTTGGGTCGTGGGTTGATCCCTCGTCATTGGGACTCCTTTAGTAGGCGATCTCGTAAGTCCGAGTAAGTCTTCATAGAGCCCGGCCAAGGCTTCTTACTGCAGTGGGGCGATGTCGAACCCTCCAAAACTTTTTTTTTATATCAAAAAAAAAAAAAAAAAAAAAAAAAGAATCTCCGCACGCATGTAATTTTCAGAGTTTTATTAATGTTGACAATTCTGTTGTCTGATTTTTTTTTTCTTTTTTAAAATATTGAAACATTCCATATAATCAAACCCATTTACTCCATAAAAGCTTCCGGATATTACTATTGTTGTTAACAAGTCTATGCTCATAGTGAAAGACTTTTAGAAGTATGTAAGGGCCGGTTTTTTACAGGGAAAATTTGAAGAGGAAAAGGAAATAAAGAAACTGAATGAAAATGAAATAGAGATTGGGAGGAAACTTATATCAGTATTCTGTTTGGTAAGCATGAGAATTGAAATAGAAAATGATACATTTTTTTTTTTAAAAAAAGATGAGATATGAAATCTCAAAACTACCCCTATGAAAAGAAAAAGCTTCCTCCCCATCATCCCTCACTCTCTTTGATCAATACCCTCACAACGTAAAAAAATTGATATCAACATCCAAGATCAAAGTCATTCAGATCAACATTCAGAGTTGGGAGAGGGGGAGTGCAACGGAGTTGGAGGGGAGAAGATAGAGTGCGATGGAGTTGGCGGGGGGAAGAGAGAGTGCAACGACGTCGATGGTGAAAGAAGAAGATGAAGGGGCTATTTGGAAATTCCTCACATAGGAACATCAAATCCCACCAATATGTGAAGGAGTCCACTCTCTCACGTTTAAAAGAAGATAGGAGGTTGTTCAAAGATGACTTTCTAGGAGCCAATGCTACCAAACGCACTCACAGATGGAAGATTTGTAATCTTCCATGTCCTTCAGTATATCTTCTTTGTACCAAACGGGTCCTAAGAGTAAAAAACCTTTCATAACCTTAATGAAGAGGGAATGAGATATATTGATGATGAGAATGGAAAAAAAAGAAAAAGATACATTTTTGAAAATGAATAATGAGAAATAAACTTTCATTTTTTTTTTTAAAAAAAAAAATATATTGTATTAAAGATCATGCTTATTTTCTTACTTGTGGTGTACTTCCTTCGGTCCGGCGGTCCTTAATATACTTGTGGTGACTTTCTTGTATTGCAAATTGTTTATGCTTACCAATAATCTGGTCGCTACATATTTTTGATATATGATATGAAGTATGAACACAAGTTTAGAGGGTGGGCCAAAAAAAGAAAAAAGAAAACACATTTAAAGGAAAAAGCCCAATCTCAAATAGACTCCAGCCGGTCAAAATCTTCCGTTCTTCATGAATACAAGGCCCTATATAAAACCAATGTGGGTTGATACAAGTGGAAATGGCCATTATGCGTTTAAGTAAGGTTTTAAGTTCGAGCCTTGTAAATGCAGAAAAGCCCCATTGAGAGATTCTCCCACAAAAAAAGACCATAAATTTAAGGGAAAATTATAATAAAAGACCTAAGAAAAATAATATTTATTAAGAAGGACCATAAAAAGTTGTAATTATTTTGAAGGACCAAAAATTAAAACATGAAAATAAAAAGACTAAATTGCCCTTAATCGATTTTCTATATTATCTCTAATTAAATCGAATCGATTGAATTTTTTTAATACGTAGAATCTGATTGATTGAAAATAATAAATTGAAAGTTTCAGTATGGGTCTTCCTATGTGATCCTGTTACTCCTGTTGAAAGGATGCAAGTGCTGTAAATTCGCAGAGTTTCAAAACTGTGGAGTTGTTGGAGAAGGGGAGGGAGTTGCAACCTCTGAGTCTCTTGCGGTAATAATAATTTACTACTTTTGCAATTTCTTGGCTTCATTTGATAGGTTGTTGATGTCAGAGGAGCGATTCTTGATTTTCCATTTGATTAAATGTGAGATTGAATTGGAGGTTTTCGAACTGTCAATTATTAGTCCATTTTTAAAAGGAATTTGCATATTAATTAAAGGTTCCTGGATTATTATTTTTATTTTTTTTGGTACGAACAAGTCAATTTTAAAAGAAATTTGTGTATGAAATATGTAGAATAAAAGTTTTCTAGATATTGACTTGTATAAAATATAATTTTCCCCTACCTAAGGGTAATTTAGTCTTTCTATTTTAATGTTTACTTTTTGGTCCTTCAAAATAATTACAACTTTTTATGATCCTTCTTAATAAATATTATTTTTTTAGGTCATTTATTATAATTTTCCCTAAATTTAAAGAGAGAGTTGAATTAAAAAAAACATATTATGAGGGAGAACCTTTAACTTATACAACACATTACACTTACACCTATGAGGCTCTGAAGTGAGACTCAACCATATATCAACAGAATTCCCTCATCAAGAGGCAAGACAGCATCATGTGGAGAGATTGAAGATATAGAGCAAAAAAAATCATATTGCTTCTTGTTCTGTGATTGCAGAAAATGTTTGGAACTAAGTTTTGCCAACGAAAATGATGGATCATGAGTCATGACCAAATCCCCAGATACGGCGAGATATCCTAAGAGTTCATCGCCTAGATATCAAATATAGTATGATTTCCATCACCAACCGAAATCAACGCACATCAACATTCACTGTCATAATTTTAGTGACTCACACCGTTAAACCAGACACGCTCTTGACATGGTCTCGTAAAAAAAAAAAAAAAAAAAAAAAAATCCCATGTATCATCATCACCATCATTCATTTACAGCCACTGATTCATTGATACCACTTCAAATGTTATTACTCTTTTTTCCCATTCAAGTGAGGCTTCCCTGATTTCATTTTCACTTCATACATGTGCTAAAAAAGAAAGAAAGGAGAAGCATTTACTTTCTTGGTTTCGTCAGTAAATCCAAATTTATGCCAAGTGTTGCTGAATCTTTTCGTATATTTAAAGGCAAACAGGTAAAAGGCAAGAGTGAAAGTGACAAGAGCTTGGCAATAATTAAAACAGCGTAGTGCATAGTAATGATAGGTTGCTATCTGGGCAGTGATTTTTTGTTGCTTTTCCTAATATCAGTGTTTTTTTTTTTTACCAAAAAAGGCAGCGATTTTTTGTTGCTTTTCCATTGCTCTGTGGGCCAAGGTTGAACATGGGAAGCCCACAACAGTTTATCTGTGAAATAGTAAAAGGGATCCCTCTACAAATAAATGGTTATTACAACATTTGAGTGGCCCCAGCTTTTCCTTGCTTGGTGCAGTCTGTTGCCAATAAGGAAAAAACTAATTTTATTTAATACATCTTTAATTCCTTTTTGTATTTTTCAAAAACATTTTTAAGATGTGTGCACTTGCTCCGCCACGTTTTTGGCAGGTAGTCATATATGAACCACAAGTCAAATGTTTGAACATGTGTAATAACTAATAAATAACTCAAACGGGATGATCCAGGACTTATCCCTGTTCAATTATTGCAACTTAGGTGGACTTAATATCTCTGTGCTCTAAATTCTAAACCTTGCTCAGGCTTTTCATTTTTATGAGTAAAATTTGGTCATATATAGGATAAAGAGAGAAAATTTTCATATAAAAAGACGTTACCCTTTATTTATTATTGTATTGATTTTATTCTCATAGAGTACAATGTATATTAAATAATAGTAAAGTTGAAAAGTTATCGAATTCTATAAGAGATTTAATGAAGTTTAAGATTTTTCATCATCTATGTGAAATATGCTAGAAATGCCTTATATATAGAATTAGAGGAGTATGTTCCTTAAAAAAGGCCAACAAAATGAACACCCCTTTTTTAATTTTTTATTAGAGAGACAGACACTAATAGTTTGAGATTACAAATAGGGGTGAACCCTACAACCTCCACTAGTCTATATCTTTAAATCCCCACCATGCCCCTTAAATATCTGGCAAGTTGGCTCTCTGGGACATGCCGCAACAATATCACATGGCGCTGCAGTAGTTATCCAGGTGACCGCAACACTGTTTCTGGGACCATTCAATTCTGCTCAGGATCACCCGCACATCAGTAATCTCAAATGTATCATCTTGTTTTCCTTAGAAATGAAAAGCTCAGGTTTTGTGGCTAAGCAATCTTCAGGGAAAGTATATCACAGATACTTCCCTCCTAACTTGGCACAAAAAGGCAAAATAGAACTAGAGCGTGTCTTGTCTTGTTCTTGTGCCCCTTTTTAACACGGGAAGGAAGTGAAGACATGCCAAGTGGTTTGAGCTTCTGGTTAGATAGTCTTTATTGCTTAGAAATTTAATTTCCTGTTTCTTAGGTGAAAGGTAAATAGGTAATCCCTCCATTTCTGATATGACATGGCTCATCAAGCTAATTCAAAAGATGAAAATTGTAGAGTAAATTTGAGAGAAAATAAGAAAGTCAGCATGCAAGTAATTAATAAAGTCAAAAGATTAAATTTTGAATCCCATATTTCTTTGAAACGCAACATTAATTTCTCTACAATTTCAGATAATCACGTCCTCAGTAAGCCAGATACTGATTTCACATATCAAATAAAGCATCTCATCAACAGTATTATTATATCATAATCTGTGCAATACTGTAGTAGTTAGCACTACTTTTTTAGGAGAAGGAACAACATAGAGGAAAATTTTCTCAGACTAACATGGTTTTGTTAATCTCTGTATGATGTATATCTGAAATTCACAAGTAATGGGGCCTACACTCATTGAAATTACATCTATTCTCCTCTGAGTATCTTCCATTACCTTAGATTTTCCCTCAATCAATGCAAACAGGCAGCTTCTTTGGTATAGTTGCTAAGGAATCGACTTTTACATAGAAGAGTATGAACTTTTAGCAGCACCTATGCATCTATTGCATCAACTGGAAGAGAGGTCGCTCTATGAAGCGAGTGTGGAAGAAAAGATCCAGCAAAGAAATCATTAACTGTGACCATCTGCTCAGGACTATAAGCTCCACTAGACTCATCCATATCTTGCACCATATTAGCCATGGCTGAGACCTTGTTCTTCTCTGCATCAGCTGAAAATCTCTTCCAGGTGGATAAAAGCCTCAATAATGGTTTATTGTTCCGTAACTTCAAGTGAGCTATTACTGGTTGCTTTGGGTCCCCACCATATTTCCTATGCTCATCCGATTCTTCAGGATCAGGAGAAGTGCTTGCAAATTTTGGTGTTCCACCTAATTGCTGGTCTCTTAGCTCCCTTAACTGCATTTGGTACTTCGCTTTAAGCCATCTTAGTTCTTGCCTAATTTCATTCTCATAGTCCAGGAAAACACAATCTAATTCTTGATTAGAAAATGTATCTTTTAAGTTGGCATTACTTTGATCATCCTCAATAATAATACTTTTCTCATCCTCTTCAACTTTTGATTTGTTTGATGCCTCATGTGATTTATCACCATGTATATCTCTGAACTCCTCTGAACTTGGTTCTGGCTCATCTCTTTGAGCCCAGATATCAGTATAGTGAATACCAGTAGATTGACTTGAAGCAGCTGGAGGACCATCTTTAGTACAATTTTCAGACCCCTCAACTTGGTATGTGATCTCCTCGAAACGGCCATGAATCGCCGCGCAGCCATCTCTGGAACAATGAAGAAATTGTAGCTTCTTAGCTGATGGGCTGTTTGATGATACATACTCAAAGAAGGTGCCACGAGAAGCACAATCGAAGCAGAGACTTTCACTTGTGCACTCTGGATTTTCCTCTGTTGTGGGTTCAGTTTTCCACTCTGGGACTAAGTTTGCTATTTCATTATCTATCATGTCTGCTATTTTTGTTATATCTTGGTCAGTTATGTCCAGCTCAGCCACCATTTCATTTGCTACACTCAATGCTGTATCGGTCTCTATGTCAAATGGGAAGTAGATGTTTCGAACTCGACCTAGAAAAATGGATAATAAAATCATCAAAAGGCTTAAAAACTTCAAGAACGTAATAATAAGATGAAAATATACCAACCTTCCTTATCTGCTATTCTAAGTCTCAGAAAAATGCCATCATCTTCTCTTCTCCTGCCTTTGATTACAGTATCAGCTTCAGCCAAATTATCATCTTCATCACTTTCAAAGAGATCAATTTCGCTGGTTAGCTCAGATTCTGGTCCATAACCACTGAGATAATCAGTGTACTCATTGATTGAGTTGTTACTGCTGTGAACTCCATTAAGAGGTTGTCTATATAAAGGGGTTAGTTCATAGCAATCTCCTTGATACCGAAGTGATCTCATGTCACACCCGTAATCATCGATTTGGAGAAAAGGGTCTTTCAGAAGTTCTTTTGCAGAAAGCCTAAGGGACACGGTTGCTAAGCATTTCTCTACAAATTGTCTAACCTCGGGATCCTTTACTTTGTAGAGAGACTCTGGTTTCTTTCCCTGCAGGGAATATGCATGAATATGAATAAAGACTTAAAAAAGGGTTTTTAAAGTAACGAAGAAATATAATTTTGGTTCTTACAGAGACAACTTTCTTGTAGATTTGAGCAGGATGGGTGCATTCACTGTAAGGATATTCAAATGTCACCATCTCCAAGATGCACATTCCAAAAGAGTATATATCAACTAATTCATTATAATCCTCCTCATACACTTCCGGAGCCATAAATTCTGGTGTGCCTGAATTCAAAGAAGAAAGAAGGAAACATATAGAAAACCAGAGTCTTAAACTAATTGAGTCCTATACACAGATAACATCATAACGTATTGGCACTTGAAATAAAATACAAACATGTATATAATAAAATCCATATCAAAGAGTCCATCAAAGAGTCCATCTATCTAGTTTAGAGCAAGTCCCTGAAGATAGAGAACATAAGAAAATTAACATATTTGCAATTGATGAAAATATTTCTACCCACCAACGCAACGTGCAGCGTTAGATTTTCGGAGAATCGCAGCGAGACCAAGATCACCAATTTTGACTTCCCCTTGATTGCCATTGATGAAAATGTTGTCACATTTGAGGTCTCTGTGGATCACAGGAGGATCATGACTATGAAGATAAAGGAGCCCTTCCAAAATCTGCCTGCACCAATGCTTCACAGCTCTAATGTTAACTCTTTTGTGTTTCAACCTGTACCTGCTCAGAACAAAAAAAAAAAAAAAAAAAGAAATTATTCAACATCGAGAGTTAGTAAAAGAATACCAAAAAGAACCTGCGAATATATATATATATAGTAGTTGTGAAAAAGGCTTACTGTCTGAGAGTGCCAGAGGTGAACATCTCAGTGACGAAGTTAATATGCCTATTAGTAGTATCAACCCAGGAAGTATAGAACTTGATGATGCTTTTGTGTTTCAAGGTCTTGAGAAGATGAATTTCACAGTATAATCTCTCAAGATCTTCAGGATTCTGCAGAAAATCGTAGAGCTTCACTTGATTCCATGCTACTTCTCTCCCTTCATACTCATCGAATGCTCTGTAACTGCACAAACGAATACACCCACATATTAACAAGAATCAAAATGAAAATTTCAAACAAGCTCACTTCAAACCAAAGCAGATTCTGAGTAGCATTGAGGGTATGATTCGTACACGGTCTTTGAAGCCCCTTTGCCAAGAATTTCGTTATACTGCCAACACAAAGTTAAAAAACCCAGAATCAAAACGGAGGAAAATAAAACAGACAGAGCGAGGTAAGGGTGAGTAAAAGAGAGGGTATTCAGTATATACTCTTCCATATCTTCCAGTGGGATCAACTTCAACGAACTCAGAGTCCTCGGCCTCAAAACTTGCAGAACCATTCATGCCTCTTTTTTTCCTTATCTGTTCTTCTTCGCTCAGTTAGTTTTATCTACAGAAGGCTTTTAGCAAACTCCCTCTCGTGTGCGTGAAAGAAAGAAAGAAGAAGAGAGCGGTTGCAGTCAATGCATATGGAAATCAGGAAATGGAAGGATTGAGAGGAACTTATGATGACTATACTTTTTTGGCTATCCGTGAAGTGAAAGAACAGAGAAACTGAGGAAGAAAGCGAGAGAGAGAGAGTGCCTAGGAAGGTCCATCAAAAGGACAGAGTTCAATTGCCAAGTGCCAACTACCCCAGAGACAACTAGGCAGTAGGCAAAGATTTCACAAAGAGAATCTGCTTAAAACTTAAAGACACATAATTTAATGTATTACGTGTAGTTATGAAGCATAAATACGGGCGGTAAAATGGGAAAATCTCAGTTGACCCATAGCTAAAAAAATCTCAAATTTCACTGTATCCTTTATGTTAAAATTAAATTAAGTTTTGTAGTTGAAAAAATAACAATGCCCTTGTTCTAAATGTTATTTATTTATCTTGTAAATTTTCATATTTTTTTTTTTTAAATGATCAAAATGTTTTAACTCCCCATATTATTTCAAATCTATTTATTCATCATATAATTTTTTTAAAATGTTCTTATATATCTTATAAATTTCTTTATTTTTTTAGTAAATGACTATAATGTTCTTTTTAACTTATTGGTTTCTTTTAATTCCTTTTATTTGTCTTGTAAATATTTACTTTTATCTTATAAATGCTCTTGTGAAATAATTAAGGAAGGGCATAATTGTTTTTTAACTCACAAAAATTAATTTTATTTTGACTTGAAGGGATGTAATAAAATTTCAAAATGTTTTGAGTAAAATAAAATATCATGATGGGCTGGCCAAAATTTTCCCCAGTAAAATTCCCTTGCACTGTAGCTTCAAGAATGAGATAGTATCCCTTCATTTTCTCACCAAAAAGTCGAGAGGGTTCGAGGTCGAGTTGGTCAAGATATTAGGGGAGACATTTTAACTCCTAGGTGTCTAGGCAGAACGCGAGAGAGTAATAAGATCGCCGCCCGCCCATTGGTATCACCAAGGAAAATGAAGACTTCGCCATATCCTTATCAACCCAACCATTTTCTTAAAATTTAAAAAAATATAAAATAAAAAGAACGAGATAGTACAGTTATGTAGAGTTAGGGCTTGTTTAGAAAAATGGTGGAAGGCTGAAAAAGCATGATATATAGGAAGAACAAAATATGGTGGGAGTAAAATATAATATTTGGGTTGGTATTTTTTAAATTGGTTTTTAGGTTAAAAATTACTTTTAAAATGAAATTACTAAAAAACTTGCTTTTTATATAGTATAAATTGACTTTTACCATTACTAATCTAAATATAAATCATATTTACAATCTTTCCTTTATTCTACTTTAAGTTATAAAAGTATAAAAGTGAGATCGAAAAAAAAAAAAAAAATCACTTATTGCACCGCAAATCCAAACTGCCGTTAATAAACAATGATTCGCTTTACTTACCGTACAATGGGATGAGTTATTTTTGATTGTTTGATAG
This sequence comes from Acacia acuminata, assembly GCA_019022655.1. Classification (NCBI taxonomy): domain Eukaryota; kingdom Viridiplantae; phylum Streptophyta; class Magnoliopsida; order Fabales; family Fabaceae; genus Acacia; species Acacia acuminata. The sequence continues at coordinate 1,873,564 of JAFJYI010000023.1, forward strand.
CGCCTCTAATCATCCACCACGCTTGGCACTTGGCAGACAAAAGCTGACAAAGCAGCCGTCGCTATCGAAAGCTTGCTGCTTTCTATCTCATCACGAGCTGGAAAACCAAAATGAAACAAGACCAACCAAAGGTGGAGGCTTTTTGGTTTAATTAATGTTTGAACAAGTATTTTATGTGGTATTAGGCGAAAGATGGAATTTTGGGGTGCCAATGGATTTTTGGCCAAGGTTGCCTTTTGCTTCACGAAAATCTCATGAAACTAGTATGCTGCTTATGGCTCATTTCTTCTTCTTCTTCTTCTACATACTTTGCCCTCTTTAGTCTTTTCCTCTCTGTTTGAGTGATAGGTAGCCAACCAAGTCTGGAGTTAGGAGTTATTCCAGAGATGCAAGTGGTTGGATCAACTTGATAGGTCCCACTTGGCCTCTCTTCAGGTTTATTTGGATCAACGGCACTGTAAGTGTAAGTTATTTTTTTTCCAATCTGACTTTGGCAAATTCAAGATAGGACAAAAGTCATATTTAAAAATAACTTTTAAATTTAAAAAAATCGAGGGCCCGTTTGGAATATATTTGGACTTTTCTTTTGTCGGGTTGTAAATGTGATTTATGTTTGATAGATAGAAATGATTTTTTCCCTTATAGGCACTTATTTGCCAGTGTTTCAATCGATTGAGATTGAAAACATCTAAAATCATGAATACATTATGAAAAGTAGGTCATTATATAATGACTTGGAATAAAAAAATTAAATTTAAATACATTGCTACAAAAAAAATTAAAATTACCATTAAAAAAAGTACAACACAATGAAGTGTTTAAATAAACCTATCCCCTACAAGTTGGTCTCTGATTCTATCACGAACACGATTCATTTGTGTATGTATGATTTTAAGGTTTGCTATTAAATTTAAATTTATAATAATTTATAAAAGAAAAATTGTAAAGTTTAAAATTATGAGTATGTATTTTTTATTGATAATTTTTTTCAGATTTAATGTGTTTCCATGTTTTTAAAAAATATATAGATTACCATTAAAAAAAAAAAAATTCTGGGATCAAAATATTTGCGCCATACTAATCGAAATATTTTCTTCCACATCCATTTGGACTTCCTCAGTTGATAGTTCAATGCTTTCAATAGATTTACATACCTGCAAGCCCATGCTAATGTTGAAATTCTAAAAGGAGAAAACAAAAAGTAGCTTGGGTGGAGACTATGGTCATTTTATATCAAGAAGCCACTTTGGGTCTATTTAAGATAGTAGTAGTAGGAGTAACTTTTTTCTGCAAGACTTTTTTATATGAGTTTTTTTCCCCTAAAATTCGGATTGTAGATGTGATTTGTGTTTGTGATAGTGGTAACAGAAGTGATCTTTTTCCAGAGGGGCTCTTGTTTGGCATAGCGTTCAAAAAATCAGTCGAGATGAAAAATGACATGAATCTATTGAATACATACATATTACGTATATATTTGTAATAATTGAATATAAAAATTTCAATTTAAATTTGATAAAAAATTTAAATTAGTATTAAAAATTAAAAACACACGGGCCTATTTGGGTTAGCGGTAGGAGCGGTGGCTTAAAAGCTATCGAATTTTGTAAAAGTTAGGTAGAAAAAAAAGTTAAGTTATAAATGTGATTTGTGTTTGGATTGTCTATTTGGCTTTTTGCAGAAGTGATTTTTTTCTAAACTGATGAATGTTTGGATTATTATTTGAAAAGTTAGTTGAGATGGAAAATGACCGAAAAAGGCATTAATCTTATTGAATATTACATTTACATATTATTTGTATATATTGAGATAATAAAAATTTTAATTTGAAAAAAAAGTTAAATAATTATTAAAAAAATTAAAAATAAAGTCCTTAATTAAATAAATTTAATGGATAAAATTGTTTATAAAATAAGATATGGATAGAGATGAAAATTTTTATTAACAATTTTTTATTAAATTATAATAAAATCATTTCCAAAATTACAACAAGATCCTGGAAGTTTAAATTAATTCCATTAAAAAAGAAATCCACTCAACTCAATTTTTTTTGCATACTCATATATTCTATTTTTCTTTTTTCTTCTCCGGTATGGAAAAAAGTGGACCCCGTAGATGTTTGTCTTCCTCATTTATGCTCCACTGGTTTTTAAAAAAGTGCGATGGAGATCCCTAATGAATAGTGCCACCAACTCAAAAGTTCTCGAATTCATTCTCAAACGAAGTTGATGAAGCACCCTCTATATAGTCTCTGGTTGCTGCCTCTTGGAAGAGGACGATGAACAGTAGCCTCCTTCTCCCTCCAATCGGACTCTTCTCTCTCCATTGTGAACACTGGCTTCGAACGCTGCTGCCGAGCTTTTTTTCCAACTCTCTGAAAGCTAGCTTTTGCGTTACCGAGCTTTTATGGGAAACGCCCAGTCATCTAAACGCTGACCCAAACGGCAATAATCTGTTTTTTTTTTCTACTGATGAAGCCACCGCCGCGCAACGCTCCTAACGATTAGTTACTGGCGTTCCCAAACAGGCACACTGTAGTGCTTAATCAAATATATTTAATGGGCAAAATTGTATATAAATTAGAATGCATACAAATATAAATACTGACTTCTCCTCAAAAGTCGATGCTAGAAGCTACAAATACTTGTTTCTTCTCAAGTCACTTTTTGGCCAAAAGTTCATCACAACCCATCACAATCCAATGCCATCCCAAACACCAAATTTTCCTCTGTTGGGCTTTTTTTACTGTCGTTGGGATTTTTCCCTCCTACAGCCATACCAAATAGGCTCTTTGATGGACCTAGAAGCTCCAAAAAAATAGCTTCAGCCAAGAAGCCACTTCATTCCTAAGAGTCTATCATATCTTAAAGCCTTATCAAACACCTAAAAATCATGTTTTAACTACCACTGGACTTTTTTCTTGTTTTGCAACAATCCCAAACAGGCCTTCAAACATCTCACTTTACTCCATCATATTTTTTCCCTTCCTACCTAACTTTTTTAGCCCCTACCGCCTAAACTAATTTTGTTCACTAAAATATAAAGGCTACTTTATATGGAGAAACTTCCATTGTAGTTTGATCCTCAACTTTCAAACCATTGGTTATTATTTGATCTTGACAATTTCACAATTCATAATGGGTATGTTTGAGTTTGCGTTAAAAAGTAAGTTTATATGGGTCAAGACAAAATTCTTCCACATACTTACCTCGTATATTGTAAATCACGTCAGGAAAGCAGCTTCCACCGCCAATCCAAACATGTAAAATATTTTTTTAAAAAAAAAAATTTAAAAAGAAGTGGGTTTAAGCACTCCCTCCCATTATTAATGTAAGACCTATTTGTGAAGTTGATCTTGGTCTTAAATATAAAACATATTTTTTTATATTTATCATTATTTTTCTAATTTACTTTTATTGATGCTTTCTCAACAATAATATAAGAGGAGAGAAAATTAAAAAAGATTACTATGACATTTTAAAAAACATATTAATTAATTTAACTAGCTTCTTTGATGTAATCTAGGAATAGTTTTTTTTTTTTTTTTTTTTTTTTTTTTTTTTTCGCCCGTTTGGGCAGGAGGTAATGCGCGCGGGCAGTGAAAAAGGGTCGAAGCATGGAGATGATTGAATAGAATGAGCACATGCCCTTAACAAGGTATGATGCGTAACATCACGCCCAAGGACGGTGCCACTCAGTTACTCACACTGTCACACATGAGGAGGCCAAAGGCTGCAACCCCTGTGCTATTGTGTGTCCTTTCATATTTATCTCTTTACCCCACGTTCAAATCAACAAATCAATCTTCTGATCATATGCATATATTGGGTTTTTTAAAAGGGATTTGAGGAAATGGATATAATAGACGATAGATCGAAGATCATCGCAGACTTGTGCGACAACGTGATGAGGTGTTAAGTAACATTAAGCAAAGGTATGTCCTTATCTTGCTTCCATCATTATGATTTTGATAATGCCACAAGAGGCCCCTATAAATATACATGCATTTTCTTTGAAAAAGAATTGGGTAGACCTTTTGTGATATCCTAGCCACATACTTTTTTAATTATGTGAAATATGAAAAACCTATTATCTATGATTTGTACAAAAGTATAATTTATTTTAAAATGTTGGAATTTATATGAATATGAGTGATATCGGATACGATAATAATGAGGAAGAATGGTAGGGGTGTTCATGATGTCCAACGCTCTGTCTATGCCGTCCGCCCGCCCACCCGCAATCACTGAAAAACGCCTTGCCCAATTTAAGGAAAAGCAACCCAAACTGGGCTGGGCATCGGGCATGGTATGCCGCCCTGTCCATTTGGCCCTTCAAATAGTTATCATTTTTTTTTTTTTTAATAGAATAAAAAAATTATTATATATATATTTTTTTATAGGATGGTATTATATATTTTTTACAAAATTATATATAACTTAAGAAATATGATTGTCTTTTTAATTTCAAGACTTAAGTTATATACTTATATTTGAATATTATGAAGTATAGAATTATGTATTTCATTTGAATTTTGCAATATTGTTTATTAGGTATTTTCACATAGAGTGTTAATTTTTCATATAGGGTGTGCCACCATGCAATTATTATATCGTCATTTGGGCAAAAAGGGCCACCATTTTACAACCCAATAATCTTTTAGACAGGGTATCAGACAAGGGTCTCGTTTCACCCAACCCTACCCATAAACACCCCTAAAGGATGGTGTGGAAAAAACACGAGAATGATGGAAGAGGGGGAAAAAGGGGAAAATCCTTCTGAGGGACCATTTTGGCAAAAGAAACCCTATCTAGAAGACAATCCCAAAAAGGCTTAGGACAGGATAAATTCATTAAAACTTTATTTTATACTCATTTACAATAATCAGTTTTTTTAAACGGGACAACTAAATCGGTCTCATTTCGATAAAGTCCGATTAACCCCACTCAACCCTATCATGAAGAACCCCAAATAATAGTGTGGAAAAAACATGAGAATCATGGGAGAGGGAAAAAAGGGAAAAGACTAGAGAGTAGGTATGAAGTGAGGTTAACCCGATTAGAGATTATGATGATGAAAGTAGGTGCGTTGCTTTAGTGGGCGTTTCGATGCATTGAACCATATCTATATATGAGGATTCTCTCTAGTCATAACACACTCTTGCTTTATTCTCTCCAAACGTCCTTTTATGAGCCTCCCTCATATTCCCTGCTGTTTCTATTGCTACTCTACAATTTAAAATTTACTCTCATCAATATTAAATATAAGATATAGTTAATCTTTTTTAATTAGATTAAATAAGTTATTTAATCATATCATATGTTATGTTATTAGATTATAGATTAGTTAATAAATTAAGCAAAGTAGCTTAGAGGAAAAAAACAATAAGTATAAATACTTTAAAATAATTTAATTATCTTTCTTAATCTTTTAAAAAAATTCAACCCTATCTCTTATTTAGAACAAGAAGGAGTATAATAAATTATAGAGCTGAGTTGTATTTAACACCCTAATTTAGTTGCAGTCAATATCCTAAAATAATTTGTAGTGTAGTTAATTTTACTTTAAAAGTATATATTTTATCAATGGCAGTGGCTACCCTATGTTTAGAGTGTTGTGTGATACTGAAAAATGTTTTAGGGTGTTTGATGCACAAAAAATATTTTATCAATAGATGTTGGGTGCAACTTAAACCTAAATTATACTTCAACACGTAGGACAAAGTTGCATCATATAAAATTTTAAATATAAAACAAAGTTGACTATTTTTGAAGAGGTTAATGAAGCTAAATAAGTTACTTAATAATATCATATGTTGTCTAGCCTTAGATTATATAATAGTTTATAAGTTAGGCAAAATAGTTTGGAGAAAAATGATAAATATATTTTAAAGTAACTTAATTAGCTTTTTAATATCTCCAAAAAGATCAATTATGTTTTATATTTAGAACAGATAGAATATTATTTAGATTAGGGTTTAAATCTGATCTTAAAGATTTTACTCAGGAGCAAGATAGCCTTGAAATATTGTTTAGGTTCAAGGCTACATTAGAAGTGTTAAAATAAAGTACTAATCTTGTTCAAAGCTCTTAAAAATGTTAACGGTTTATGTCAATTTTTTTAATAATTAACATTAATTTTTTAGTAGAGTGAGGTAACATTACTATGTTTTGAAATTTTTGAGACCACATTGACTTAGGAGCAAATTTATATCATAACCCTGTTATTTATTTTTGAGATATTAACTGTATTATATATGTATTCATAAACTATTAACAATAAAACTCATTGTCCATATATTCTCCTAATGTAACAAAAATATAATAAATTTATCCATTTTATGGGTTCACCCTTGCACTCGTCTGCAGTGCGGGTGAATCTTTCTTACCTTAATTAAAAGATGTTGTATATAATTATCTCAATAAATCCAAATGCTTCGAGTGGATTTGTAATTAATATAACAAATGTAATATTGCAAGTACTTAGGACTCTAACGAACATAACTCCACAAGCAAACAACCCTAGTTGAACATGTAATCACTTTTTTTCTAAATATAAGATATAGCTGAATTTTTTGAAGATTAAGGAAGCTAATAAAATTAATTTAGATTTTTTTTATTTTTTTTCTCTAAACTAATTGGTTTGACTAATAAAATGATACATAATATATAATTTAAAGATACACAATATATGACATGATCAAGTAACTTATTTAGTTTTCTTAATCTCTCTAAAAAGTTAAATATATCTTATATTTATGACCAGAGGGAGTATGTCCTTATTTAGATCTTAAAATTGAACAACACATGGGTTTTTGGGTTGACAAACGTGGGGTGTCACCTGAAAAAAGTTTAAGCGATAAAAACTGTGACTTATTTTTCATTTGATTTTTGTAGGAGTACGATAGGAAAAAAATCATATTGTAAATGTGATTTGTGTTTTGATTAATAGTGACAAAAGTGAATTTTTTTTCAAACAAATACGTGCCTGAATTATTATTTGAAAAGTCATTTGTGATGGAAAATGATTGAAAAGAAATGATTCGTATTGAATACTCTTTTTGGTCCTAAATATAAGGTAAAATTGACATTTTAGAGATATTTAAAAAACTAATTAAATTACGTAAGTGTATTTTTATTCTTATTTTGTTCTAGATAAACTAGTTTGACTAATAAATTAATATCTAATCCCTCTAAAAAATTAATTATATTTTATATTTAGGATCGAAGAGAGTTCTTCATGCCCATCGCCCATAGAAGCTCCATTTTGCAGCTTCTACATAAAAATAGCTTTTAAGCATGGTTTGTGAAATCGACCGGATCGGCCGGTTGAGGCCGGAACCGACCTCACCGTGAAACCGTCCGTTTTGGTGCAAAATCGGATGACCGGTGAAACCGGTAAACCGGCCGGTTACAAGGGTCAACCCGGTTCCAATAATTTTTTTTTAAAAAAAGGCAATCTAATTTGAATATCGAATATGTCACAAGTATTGAAGTATATGGTTATTTTACTACTTTTGATCTAAAGTATTGAAATGATATATAGTATGTGAAATTTAGGTTGATGTGATGAGAAATTAATTATTTTCCAATTTTTTTTTTACCTCACCGGCCTAAACCAGGTTGACTCAGATCGGCCCGGCTGACCCACTAACCCTTAATCCTTAAGACTCGTGATTGATCACCGGTCCGAGTTTGAGAACCTTGCTTTTAAAGATCAAGCCCATCTAATGTAAGTTCAAGCCGAACGCCTATTTTATAGTTGGTTTCTATACCGTACTTTTTCCAAAACTACTAAACTAAACGCCTATTTTATATTCCTTTTGGTTCTAAATGTACAGTAAAGTTGATATTTGTTAAGAGATAAAAAAATTAATTAAATTACGTAATAGTATTTTTATTCTTTTTTTTCTTCTAAACTAATTAACTTGACTAATAAATTTAATATATAATATCTCTAAAAAAGTCGTTATATCTTATATTTAACTTAGAGGAGTTCTTCACACTTAACGCTCTACTCCATTTTGCAGCTTCTACATAAAAGTAGCTTTTAAGGATCAAGCCCATCTACTGTGGGCTTGTTTGAAATCAATGTTAGGAGAGCGTTAAGAGCGTTTGCGGTAGAGTTAATGGCCTTTAGAGAAAAAGTTCAACGTAGTGTGTTTGGGTTCGGAGTTAAGTTCACTGGACTTAAAAGCTCATGACGCTCAAAAAACCCGTTAAAGAAAAAACTCTAGAATTCAGGTTTTTTCAAAAAGCTCTCGGTTTTTTTTGACGTGGCTCCGCCACTTCTACCACTATTAATCCAAACACAAAACATTATCTATGACCAATTTTTTCCTCGAAAGATTTTTTTAAAATAGACCTAGCTATATGTTATCCAAGCTCTAATCCTGCTGTATCCTTAATCCCCAAGACCGACAGACAATTAAAAGGTTAAATCCTAAATATAGACACAGGCAAATTAATGTCAGATCCGAACATGGCTCAATTTATTATACAATGCGTGGTATAAGGTCGGGACAAAATATGAACCTAGAAAACTACGAGAGCCTCGTCAAAGATTTTGATACCCACACGTAGCATTAATTACTTGATTAATTACTCATGTACTATAATACAACACCATCGCAGATTTTATTACAAGTTTCTTGATGAATTAGTTAATGTATGATATATTTAAGATTTGTTTTGTTTGATAAGGTCTGAGGCAGCCTCTAAACACGTGGCAATGCGTCTGGAGCTGTCTCCATGGGGATCACTCAAACAAACACATGATAACAGACAAACTTAACAGCTGAATTACGAGGAACTACGCCTTCACAGCTTTCAATCCACATTACAGTTTATTTATTAAGGACAGTTTTAAAAGAAACACATAAATTTTTAGCAGGGTTAGGTTCAATTTAAATATAGAAAAATATAATAAACTGAATCTATTATTTATTTTCTTGTTTGAACATAATATATATAATTATTTTTAATAAAAAAATGACCCGTCATTGAATTTGTGCATGGTAATATTATCTCCAGGGAATAAGTGGAGGTAAAGCCCATACTGTGGACAGACCACCGAAGAAGGAAGCCTGCCCTTAATTTGTTCGTCCGTAGTCGTTCAGGCCCAATTTTATTCATGACCTAATCTTGTCCTCTCTATGGTGTTTTTTCCTTCCCTCCTTATTTTACATGTAAAAAATATTCACAAATATTAAATACTACTAAATACCTCAGCCGGTTCTAATTATAAGACTGAGGTGATTTTTTGAGAGATTAAAAAAACTAAATAAAGTATCTAATCATATCATATGTTATGTATCATTTGATATACAGGTTGCTGTGGTGAAGGAATCACGGCTCTTGTGGTGCGTTCGGTTGCTCATGAAAAGCTTTGATAAGCTAGAGGTAGTTCATGCTTATAGAGAATGTAATAGATGTGCAGACTCCCTTGCTAATGTTAGCTTTGTGCAAGAGGAAGTTAAGCGTGTATTTGTTAGTGCTCCCCAGGAGGTTGTCAGTTTCCTGTATAGTGACTGTGTGGAGAATGTTTTCCCACGGTTCATACTGATTCATAAATGAGGATAGGCGTTTGCCCCGCTTTTCATCCAAATAAATATATATATATATATTTCTGTCAAATTAATTAGTTTGAAAAAATAAATAAAAATATTCTAAAGTAATTTAATTAGCTTCTTTAATCTTTTAAAAAAAAATCAACTTGGCCTTATAATTAGGATCGAGCTTAAATAAAGACATAGTTTGCTCTTTTGGAGAAATTAAGGGAAGCCAAATAAATTATTTTTGAGTATTCATATTTACCTTTTTTTTTTTCTTAAACTATATAGACTAATATATAATCCAACTATATACAATATATAGCCTTACATATATACATACATGCTTATTTACCTTTTTATAATATTATATATATTAGAAATATATAAAACATTTAAGAAAAGCTAAAAAAATATAATCCATGCTTATTTTAAATTTATTCAATTTAATAATTTTTTAAAAAAAGAAAGTGAGATTTCGTAGTTTCAACAAGTCTGGGAATATATATTTATAACTTAATCAGTAATATTAAGAGAAATGTTTTTGCAGATTCTGAAATAAGGAGAAAATATTCAAATTTTATAGTAAAATAATTTAATAAAATCGTATTAAAATTTATAATAAAAATCATTTCAAAAGTATTTTTTTTTTCAATCTGACTTTGACAAATTTAAGACAAAACAAAAGTTATATTGTAAATGTAATTTATATTTGGATTGACGGTGATAAAAATCCATTTCCATTGTGAAAAGCATGTCTTATTGACTTTTTCTTAAAAGTAACTTTTATCTTAAAAGCTCATTTAAAAAAATGACAACATAGGCCTCATTTGGAATAGCGGAAGTAAAAGTGTTGTTTTTTTTTTTTTTTTTTTTTTCTCGTTGGACTTTTCTTGATAGACATTTTTCTAAAATTCAAATTGTAAATATGATTTATGTTTGAAATAACGGTGACAGAAGTGACTTTTTTCATGGTAGACACTTATTTGGCAATGTTTGAAAAGTCAACTGAGATTGAAAATGACTAAAAAGTGTATGAATCTTATTGAATATTACATATATATATACATATGTGTGTGTACACACACCCGCATACATACTACACACACACACACACACATATAGTGGCGGACCTTGGGATAAATATGTAGAGGCCAAATGTATAATAAAAGTATTTTAACAAGTTTAATATATAAGATAATATACATTTTTACATTATATTAATTTTTTTTTTTGGGATGCCATGGTCCCCATTGTCTCTACTAAGATCTACCCATACATACATACATATGTTGTATATTATGTGATAATTTGGGATAAAAAATTAAATTTAAATACATTGCTACAAAAAAATTAAAATTACCATTGAAAAAATTACAACACAATGAAGTATTTAAATAAATATATCTCCTAAAAGTTGGTTTCTAATTCTATTACGAACACGATTCATTTGTTTATGTATGATTTGAAGGTTTGCTATTAAAATTAAATTTATAATATTTTTTAAAAAATTATAAAGTTTAAAATTATGAGTATGTATTTTTTAATGATAATATTTTATTTTCAGATTTAATGTGTTTCCATGTTTTTAAAAAATATATGAATTACCATTAAAAAAAAATCTGGGATCGAAATATTTGCGCCATACTAATCGAAATATTTTCTTCCACATCCATTTGGACTTCCAGAGTTTATAGTTCAATGCTTTCAGTAGATTTACATACCTGCAAGCCCATGCTGTAATGTTGAAATTCCAACATGAGAAAACAAAAAGTAGCTTTGGGGGAGACTATGGTCATTTTATACCAATAAGCCACTTTGGGTCTATTTAGAATAGTAGTAGTAGGAGTGACTTTTTTCTCAGGACTTTTCGGATGAGTTTTTTTCTTTCTAAAAGTCGGATTGTATATGTTATTTGTGTGTGTGTGTGTTTTTTTTTTATAGATATTATTCGTGTTTATGATAGTAGTGACAAAAGTGATTTTTTTTTTTTCCCAAAGGGGCTCTTGTTTGATATAGCGTTTGAAAAATCAGTCGAGATGAAAAATGATTAAAAATGACATGAATCTATTGAATACATACATATATATATACATGCATATTAGTTATATATATATTGTAATAATTGAAGATAAAAATTTCAAATTTAAATTTGATAAAAAAATTAAATTAGTATTAAAAATTAAAAACACCGTAGTGCTTAATCAAATATATTTAATGGGTAAAATTGTATATAAATTAGAATGCATACAGATGTACAAATACTGGCTTCTCCTCAAAAGTCGATGCTAGAAGCTACAAATACTAGTTTCTTATGAAGTCACTTTTTGGCCAGAAGTTCATCACAACCCATCACAATCCAATGTCATCCCAAACACCAAAATTTCCTCTGTTGGGCTTTTTTTTACCGCCTTTGGGATTTTCCCCCTCCTATAGCCATACCAAACAGGCTCTTTGATGGACCTAGAAGCTCCAAAAAATAACTTCAGCCATGAAGCCACTTCATTCTCAAAAGTCCATCATATCTTAAAGCCATGTCAAACACCTAAAATCATGTTTTAATTGCCACTGGACTTTTTTCTTAGTTTGCAATCATCCCAAACAGGCCTTCAAACATCTCACTTTAGTTAAATATCAAGGCCTTCAATGTAAACTAATTTTGTTCACTTAAATATCAAGGCTACTTTATATGGAGCAACTTCCATGGTAGTTTGATCCTCAACTTTCAAACCATTGGTTATTATTTGATTTTGACAATTTATAATTCATAATGGGTATGTTTGAGTTTTTATTAAAAGGTACATTTATGTAGGTTAAGACAAAACTCCTCCACATATTTACCTCATCAATCCAACCATGCAAAATATAAAATACATATATCATATTAATTAACTTAACCAACTTCCTTAACGTAAGCTGGAAAGAATTTTTTTTTTTCCCTCTCTCTGAGGTAAGGCGTGTGTTGGTGAAAAAGGGATGATCATGGAGATGATGGATAGAATGAGCACATGCCCTTAACAAGGTATGATGCGTAACATCACGACCAAGGACGGTGCCACTCAGTCACTCACACATGATGAGGCCAAAGGCTGCAACCTTATGCTCTTGTGTGTCCTTTCATATTTATCTCTTTACGCCACGGTCAAATCAACAGATCAATCTTCTGATCATGCATATATTTAGGAAAATACTAGCATATCATATATGTTTTCTATTGGCGTTTTTTAAGGGATTTGAGGAAATGGATAATAATAGACGATAGATCGAAGATCATCGCAGACTTGTGCGACAACGTGAATACGTGATGAGGTGTTAAGTAATAAGCAAAGGTATGTCCTTATCTTGCTTCCACCATTATGATTTTGATAATGCCACGAGAGGCCCCTATAAATATACATGCATTTTCTTTGAAAAAGAATTGGGTAGACCTCTTGTGATATCCTAGCCACATACTTTTTTGATTATGTGAAATATGAAAAAACTATTAATTATGATTTGTAAAAAAGTATAATTTATTTTAAAATGTTGGAATTTATATGAATATGAGTGATATCGGATACGATAATAATGAGGAAGAATGGTGTGGAAAAAACATGAGAGTGATGGAAGAGGGGAAAAAGGGAAAAGACTAGAGAGTAGGTATGAAGTGAGGATTAGAGATTATGATGATGAAAGTAGGTGCGTTGCTTTTGTGGGCGTTTCGATGCATTGAACCATATCTATATATGAGGATTCTCTCTAGTCATCACACACTCTTGCTTTATTCTCGCCAAACGTCCTTTTATGAGCCTCATATTCCCTGCTGTTTCTATTGCTAGTTTACAATTTAAAATTTACAGCTCGGAACAGGGACACAAAGTGGCGGCCTTCCTTCTTCTCCAGCGCCGGCTTTCCTCTGGTGTCCGTGCTCAGCGTTTCTCCAGCTCCGGCGTCCCTCTGTCTTTTGGTTGCAGCTGTGGTCCTCCCTCGTCTCAGGCGGTGGGAGCTTTTGACTGGACGTCTCCCTCGACGGTAGTCTCCGGCGTGGCGGTGGTCTCTGGCGAAGGGTAGTCCGCCTTTTTCTTTTGTTTTTATTGTTTTATGTTTTTGTGTTTCTTCTTATGTTCTTTGTGGATTTGGGATTTTCTGGTGGTGTTTTCTGTTGGGGTTTGGATCCCCGTTTTTGGGGGAAGGGTTGTATCAATGGTTGATAATGTTTTGCACCTTATCTATGAGAGGACCATTGTGAGGTTTGTTCGATGGTGGCAAATCCAAAGCTTTAGTGTTAGCCAAAATTTGATCGGTATATGGTCGAGGTCACCGGATTTGTTTAATCTGAAGAGAAAAAGCGTTCTTCAAGACATTAAGGGTCTTCGTTCTTCCAAGGTTGGGCTTTCTGTGCTCTATACCCCAAGTTGGGGTACCTATTTAGCTGTCTTAGTTGCAGCTATTGCTTATAAGATTGTGTGCCCGTTAGGGTGGGTTTTACAACCAGCACTTTATTGCTTGTTACTACTAACATTGGGTACTCAGGAGGCCATCATCGTCTATGATTTTACTTCTTCTCTTATATTTTTAATGTACGGTGTTTGGCTAGTATTGTATCCAGTTTATTTTGTTGTATTTGTTTTGGCTTTGTTTGTATTTGTCTTTATGTATTGTACCAGTTGGCAGTATTAATATATATATCATTTGACCAAAAAAAAATTACAATTTAAAATTTACTTTCACCAATATTAAATATAAGATATATCTTCTGTTATAAGAACACAGATGTCTAATCTCAATGGGTTAGTGGATGATTTATATAGAATTTGTTACACTCTCTGGGATGTAAGTAGGCTAACATCAAAGAGAATATGATTGTTCTATGATGTCTATGAGGAAGACACCAAAAAATATTAGATGATCACTGTGTTACACGAGAATAACGATTAGGCAAAAGGGTGAGGTGTGTGTACAGTGAGACTGAATAATAAAAGATGATGAATAGAGGATGTGCACCCGTGAGGTTAATCTTCTATTTATAGGGATTACCTCTAGGGTTTTAGCCCTTGTATTGTGTGTGTCTCCAGATCCAAATGCCTGCTCCACTACCTGTACTGTCCGTAATTACATCCGAGATTACAAGTTGATTAGCGTTTTACTTGATCATGGAGGGATTCTGCCATAAAGTGTCCTTGTTGGGCCACATCATATCTGGGCCCAATATATGAGTCCATAACAATATAGTTGATCCTTTTTTTAAAGAGATTTAAAAAGCTAAATAAATTAGGGTAAAGGAAGAAAAATACACATGTGTTTTACCCTCGAGAGCGTCCAGCACCATATGCTTTTTTTGGGAGCAAAAATACACACGTGGTTACCATTTTGGAGCAAAAGTCACACCCCACCGTTAACTCCACAAACGTCTGTTATCTCCATCTCTGCTGCACCGTCTTCATCAGCAAGTCCATTCCCGGTCGAGAAACCAAGGGCTCTTCCTATTTCATTCTTTCACTCTGTTGACTATCAACATCCGATTCCCATTTCGCATATACTCATGCGAAGCTCAAGAATTAAAGCACCCCAGTTAGCTCACCGTCTTTGATCGAAACACATCCGCAGCTCCGTGTCATCTTTTCTGCCTGGCTTTGTAGTTCGAGGAAGAAAACTTTGCCTTTGCAATTTTGAGGTCATTATTCATCTTCTTTTTCGCCTTGTGGATCTTTGTTCCCATGACGTTCTCCAACGCTATTTGGCGCCCACCGACACTCTTTCCTTCATCTCCAAGCTAGACGAGCCTCCACTTTTGCATTCCCCCTGGATGTCTGGTATGCATTTTCAGCTTCACATTCCCCTTTCCATCGTGTTTTTCTGGTTTTTTTTTTATAGAATATTTCCTTTGGCGCCTAAGCTTTAGCTCTGGAATACTGTAATTTCACCCTCATGTTCCTATGTCTCTAACAGTTGCGAGTTTTACTCTGTTTTGCCCCATTTTTCCTTCGTGGTTCAAGCTTTTTATCCCTTTTAAATGATTTTTCCAGCTCGGGTCAATGTGTTAGTCGAGAAAAATTGGAGAAAAAGAAAGCGAAATGATGTGCTCTCTTACATTTGAAATTTGATTTATCGATCGTTTCTAAGAAAGCTCGGGAGCGAACAGGGCCCTATTGTTCAGTATTTTGAAGTTCGAGTCTACTTGGTGCTTCTAAATAACTTATGATCTTTGTCTCCTCCATTACTTGTGGAGAAAGGCTTGGGTTCGGATCAAGATGGGTCGTAATCATGTCTTATTTTTTAGATTTTCGAAATAGGTTTCCATGGACCACTACCACTTCGGCTATTTGATTTCACCTCTGTCCATACTCTCCATACTACTCTATCTCACGTAAGTTTTATGAACTCATGGATGAACACTTGCGCTTCAAGGTAGAGTTCCAGTGATTCTTGATGGCGTTATCGGTTCAACCGGAGAGTAGGCGAGCAATGGTTGCCCATTTGTTGCCGAAACGAGCATGAGCCCTGATTATGGTCTCATCCTGATCGGGCGTGAATGCCTTGTGCTCGACTTGAGGGGAGAGCTGATTGCTGATCAAGATGGTGCAACAAGGATAGACATAACAGACGTTTGTGGACTTAACGGTGGAGTGTGACTTTTGCTCCAAAATGGTAACCACGTGTGTATTTTTGCTTCCAAAAAAAGCATATGGTACTAGGCGCTCCCGATGGTAAAACACATGTGTATTTTTGCTCCTTTACCCAATAAATTACTTAATCATATCATATTTTATGTGTTATTAGATTATAGATTAGTTAATAAGTTAAGCAAAGTAGCTTGGAGAAAAAAAGAACAATAAATATAAATACTTTAAAATAATTTGATTCTCTTTCTTAATCTTTTCAAACAATTCAACTCTATCTCTTATTTAGAACAATAAGGAGTATAATAAATTATAGAGCTGAGTTGTATTTAACATCCTAAACTATTTTTCAGTTGCATTCGATATCCTAAAATAATTTGTAGTGCAGTTAATTGTACTTTTAAAGTATATATTTTATCAATGGCAGTGGCTACCCTATGTTTAGAGTACGGTTTGATACTAAAAAAAATATTTTAGGGTGCTTAATGCAAAAAATATATTTTATCAATAGATGTTGGATGCAACTTAAACCTAAATTATACTTCAACAAGTAGGACAAAGTTGCATCATATAAGATTTTAAATATAAGACAAAGTTGACTATTTTTAGAGAGGTTAATGAAGCTAAATAAGTTACTTAATAATATCATATGTTGTGTAGTCTTAGATTATATAACAGTTTATAAGTTAGGCAAAATAGTTTGGAGAAAAATGGTAAACATATTTTAAAGTAACTTAATTAACTTTCTTAATATCTCCAAAAAGGTCAATTATGTTTTATATTTAGAACCAGAGAAAGTATTATTTAGGTTTAGGTTTAAATTTGATCTTAAAAATTTTACTCAGGAGCAATATAGCCCTGAAATATTGTTTAGGTTCAAGGCTAGATTGGAAGTGTTAAAATAAAGTACTAATCTTGTTCAAAGTGTTAAAAATGTTAACGGTTTATGTCAATTTTTTTAATAATTAACATTAATTTTTTAATAGGGTGAGATAACGTTACTATGTTTTAAAATTTTTGGAACCACATTGACTTAGGAGCAAATTTATATCATAACCCTGTTATTTATTTTTTGAGACATTAACTGTATTATTTATGTATTCATAAACTATTAACAATAAAACTCAATATCCATATATTCTCCTAATGTAACAAAAAATATAATAAATTTATCCATTTTATGGGTTCACTCTTGCACTCGTCTGCAGTGCGGGTGAATCTTTCTTACCTTAATTAAAAAATGTTGTATATAATTATCTCAATAAATCCAAATGCTTCGAGTGGATTTGTAATAAATATAACAAATGTAATATTGCAAGTACTTTAGGACCCTAACAAACATAACTCCACAAGCAAACAACCCTAGTTGAACATGTAATCACTCTTTCCAAAATATAAGACATAGTTGAATTTTGTGAAGATTAAGGAAGCTAATTAAATTAATTTAGATCATTTTTATTTTTTCTCCAAATTAATTGGTTTGACTAATAAAATGATATATAGTATATAATTTAAAGATACTCAACATATGATATGATTAAGAAACTTATTTAGTTTCCTTAATCTCTCTAAAAAAGTTAATTATATCTTATATTTAGGAGCAAGGGAGTATGCCCTTATGTAGATCTTTAACTTGAACAACAAATGGGTTTTTGGGTTTAGTCGTGTCATTTGAAAAAAAAAAAAAGTTTAAGCGGTGGGAGTGGTGATTTATTTTTTATCTGACTCTTGCAGAAGTAATATAGGAAAAAAAATCAGATTGTAAATGTCATTTGTGTTTGGATTAATAGTAGCAGAAGTGATTTTTTTAAAAAGAAGACGTGCCTGAATTATCATTTGAAAAGTCATTAGTGACTGAAAATGACGTGAATCTTATTGAATATTCCTTTTGGTCCTAAATGTAAAGTAAAGTTGACATTTTTTAAAAGATTAACAAAACTAATTAAATTATGTAAGAGTATTTTTATTCTTTTAAACTAATTAGCTTGACTAATAAAATACTCCCTCAATCCTAATTATAGGAACACTTTAATAGTATAAATTGCACTACAAAAGTGTTCCTATAATTAGGACCAGAGGTAGTAATATATAATCCCTCTAAAAAAGCCAATTATATCTTATATTTAAGATCGGAGGGAGTTCTTCACACTTAACGCTCCGCTCCATTTTGCAGCTTCTACATAAAAGTAGCTTTTAAGGATCAAACCCATCTACTGTAACGCCAAGCAGGGGCGGAGCCAGGAATGAAAATCAAGGGGGACGAAAATTACAGAATTGGACCCAAAATTTCAGTAAATTATGATTTAGCCTCATAAAAGTTTCAATGTTTTCACTTTAGTCCCTTCATGAGACTTTTTGATAGAGACTAAAGTGAAAACATTGAAATTTTTATGAGGCTAAATCATAATTTTTGAAAAATTTGGATCCGATTGTGCAATTTTAGTGGGGGCGGAGGCTACCCCTAGCCCCCCTAATTCTGCCCCGCCAAACACCTATTTTATAGTTGGTTTATGAATTGCGCTTCTTTTGAAAACTACTTAACTAAACGCTTCCAAACGGAGACTCCAAACAGGCATGGGCGGACCCACATACTAGACAAGGGGGCAAGTGCCCCCCCTTGATTTTTTGTTTTTTAAAATAATTTTAATAAAAAAATTAATGCATGTTTGAATGATTGCTACCCACCCTTAAATTAAGTATCCACCTTTAATACCTCAAGACTACACTTCGTAATGAGATGGAGATGAATGGTTGAATTATTGTTTAGTGTGTTATATTAAAAAAAGATGTATTTGATAACAAAGATAATAAGACAATTATGATGGAACTCCAAAAAATAAGACTTAGAAGGATGACATTATAATTATTTTTATTGTAATATACTTTTTTTTATTAAAATATATGTATTTGAACTTATTGAGTGCCCACTTTTCATTGTAATTTATGTAGCTGTATTTTTAACCGTACTTAGCCTTACTTTTCTAAGTGACAGGTTTGTAAAATAATTGCCTCTCTTATTACATCATCAGTATTCACTTGATTTCATAAATATTTTTTTTATTTTTTTTTTTATTTATATTCTTTTATTTTTTAATACATTTAAAACTTTCCTTTTAAAAAAAAAATTTCAGGGGCGCCGCCCCCAAATCCCCTGCCAATTATACCCTTCTCTAAATTTCTGGGTCCATCCTTACAAACAGGCCTATATATCATCCATCTGATCCAGCTGTAGCCTTAATCCCCGAGACCGACAGACAATGAGGAGGTTAAATCCTAAGATAGACACAGGCAAATTAATGTCAGATCCGAACATGGCTCAATTTATTATATAATGCGTGGTATCAGGTCGGGACAAAAAATGTACACTTATTTATTTTTGATAGAAACGAAACCAATTAATTAATGTATGATATATTTAAGATTTGTTTTGTTTGATAAGGTCTGAGGCAGCCTCTAAATACGTGGCAATGCGTCTGCAGCTGTCTCATGGGGATCACTCAAACATAATCCGACACCAAAACACATGATATTCTTAATTAATCTCATAACACTAACAGACAAACTTAACAGCTGAATTACGAGGAACTACCCCTTCACAGCTTTCAATCCACACTACAGTTTATAGTACTCCTAATTTTAAACAAATAATTAAGGACAGTTTTAAAGAAACACATAAATTTTTAGCAGGGTTAAGTTCAATTTAAATATATAAAAATATAATAAACTAAATCTATTATTTATTGTCTTGTTTGAACATAATATATATAATTATTTTTAATAAAAAATGACCCGTCATTGAATTTGTGCATGGTAATATTATCTCCAGGGAATAAGTGGAGGTAAAGCCCATACTGTGGACAGACCACCGAAGAAGGAAGCCTGCCCTTAATTTGTTCGTCCGCAGTCGTTCAGGCCCACTTTCTTATTCATGACCTAATCTTGTCCTCTCTCTGGTGTTTTTATCTTCCTTCCTTATTTTATATGTCGAAAATATTTATAAATATTATGCTAAAATATACTTTTAGTCCTTTAAGTTTATATGAGGTATATTTTGGTCCCTTAACTGTACAAAATATACTTTTAGTCCTATAATTCTAACATCGTTAATTTTGCTAATGGAAAATGCAAACTCAAGTGATAATATGTAACCTTAAGTGATGAAAATGCTATTAAGTTTAAATTTAAAATACGGGTAAATTGAATAATATATGAAATTTGTGTAATTAAATGTTATTAATCATCTCTTGAGTTCGTTGCGTTAGCACTTTCCATTAGCAACATTAAGGGTGTTAGAATTTTAGACCGAAAGTATACTTTATAAAGTTAAGGGACCAAAAGTATGTCTTATGTAAAACTTGAAGGACTAAAAACATACTTTAACCTAGCCAGCGCCTTAGTAGCGCAGTGGCATGGGAGCTTGGCTCCCTTCCCCCATGTCTAGGGTTCAAACCCTGCCCCCTCCCCTACTATATGTAAAAAAAAAAAACATACTTTAGCCTAAATATTAAATGCTACTACCTCCGGTCTTAATTATAAGAGCTAGTTGACTTTCTTTGGAGAGATTAAAGAAGCTAAATAAATTACATAATCATTTCATATGTTGTGTATTCTTAAATCATATATTAGTTTATTAGTTAAACTAATTAGTTTGAAGGAAAAAATAAAAATACTATAAAGTAATTTAATTAGCTTCCTTAATCTCTCTAAAAAAGTCAACTAGCTCTTATAATTAGGATCGGAGAGGAGTACTAAATATCTCATAATAGTAATTATAATATTACAACCTGGCGTATATATAAGACCTAGTTGACTTGTTTAGAGAAAGTAAGAAAAGCCAAATAAATTATTTTAGAGTATTTATATTTATCGTTTTTTCTTCAAACAAACTTATGTGACTTATAAACTAATATATAATCTAATGATACATAATATATATTATCATTGAGTAATTTATTCATCTTTTTTAACCTCTCAGAAAAAAAAATCAACTTAGTTTTATATATAAGATTGGAGGAGTAGCTTTTTATTTTATGCAATTTTATAAAAATGTCGCAATTGCAGGGTCAAAGAAAATTTTGCAGACAATCACAAGTTAATAAAAAAGGGGGAGAAAACAATGGATCGGATGTATGATAAACAAGTCTGGTCAAATAAATAAAACAAAAAGAATGTATGATAAACAATAATATTAAATATTCCAGAGGACAGATCAAATGCATAAGAGAGAATTTGAACAATTTCCGTTGAAGTGCACCATTTTTTTAGTTTATCCTATACTTGATGAACATCAGCTTATTCAAACGCAAAATTATTTTATATAATATTTTTGTTCTATTAAACTATTCAACATTATCTTTCAGACCAATCATAAAGTTTTGTAAAATTCCAATATTAATAATTTGTTCCATTAAAATATTCAATATTATCTTTCAGACATATCACAAAGTTTTGTAAAATTCCAACAATTTTGTCCCATTATAATTTTCTACATTATACTTCAAACAAACCACAAAAATTTGTAAAATCCCAATATTGTTGAATCTAATTAGAGATTTTATATGGTTCTTCATCCAAAAATAAAAAATAAAAAAAATAAAAATACATCACTCTTTCTTGTTAATAAAATTTTAATTTTAATATTAGGACTTTTCACTGATTTTTCATCCCAAGTTAAAGGAGTTTAGTTTTTCCTCCATTGACCCACAATTGCTAACGACCTTTTACACTGATTGATGTTCAACAATACTCTTCTTCTATTTATAAAGTAGGGATTTTATATTTTTATTTACTAATTAAACTGTTTTAATGTTATGAAATTTTTGCAGGGGGGGGGGGGGGATTTTTGCTTGTTAAATATCAAATAGAGATAAAATTTGAAAGTTATTGAATTCTATGTCAAAGTTAATAAAATTTAAGATTTTTTTCTCTGTGAAATATATTAAAAATGGCTTATACATAAGATTAGATTAGAACTTGTGGTTCTAGGCAAAAAAAAAAAAAAAAAAAAAAAAAAAGGGAAAAAAAGAAAATTCATATTTATTAAAAAAATACTAAAGCCTAACGCTAGGAAGTAGGAAGAAGAGACATTTCCTGGTTTTTGTCCTTTTTCCACCAGAATTTCCCGGTGGCGCCTAATCAGTAGCGTTATTCTCCGGGAGGCGCACTCAAAATTTCTCTTGAAAATCATTTGTTTTACTCTGAACCAAATCCCGAGGTAAGAGCAATGGAAGACGGTGAACGACCCACGATTCTGATCACTAACGATGACGGAATTGATGCACCTGGTTTAAGAGCTTTGGTTCAGGTTCTTGTCTCCGCTAATCGTTTTAACGTTCAAGTCTGCGCCCCGGATAGGTACCCCTATCCTCTCCCTCTTACTTGTTGACAAACTTGCACAATCAGTCTAAGTAGTCGATTATCTTAATTTTCTTATTTACTTGAGTATCGGGGCTAGTGATTTGGTTTTTCAAGTTATTGATGACAAGGTTGTTTCGACCGAGAAGTTTGAGCAAAGAAAACTGTCCCGTGCTGAGTCTGTGTCAGTAGTATGCAACAACCAAGTCATCACACGAACCTTTTAAGGGAGCCCGCGAGTTTGGTTGACTTATTCAGTTGAAATGGCCTAACTTTTTAGCTGTGTTTTTGTGTGATTGTTATTTGCGTTGTTTCTTTAAGCTTGAGCATCAGGTAGCCGCTCTGAAGTTAACATGAATTTTATGAGATTACTGTACTATTGTGGTTCTATTTGTTTTAATTAAATCAATTTCAGGGAGAGGTCGGCTGTCAGTCACAGTATTACATGGCTTCACCCTATTGAAGCCAAGCCAGTAAACATTGACGGAGCCTCAGCGTATGCAGTTTCTGGTCAGTTTTGCTTTCAGTTCATTTATGTTACCCTGTGCCTTTTCATATGAAGAATCAATCATTCAGACACCAGGAAAATGTGCGCAGACATTTTTTTTAAGTGTTAAAATAGCCTTATCTGAATGATGCTTGTTCCAGCGGGAGATAATTGAAACGGTGGCCCTCATATGCTTTGTCAGCTTGATGTAAAAACTTTCAATGTTTGCCTCTGATTTATTTGTATAGACTGTAATCTCTGCTATAAAATGTTTTAGTACATGGCATTAGAAATTTGACACACTAAGTTCTCTATTCTATATTACTTGTAAAAGGGAAGTGCTTGTTTGGTTGATTGACAAATTATTTTTCCATAAATTGTCTATTTATAGCCTTCTTCCTCCCATTCCTTTCATTTCAAATCGAATCCACGTGCCTTTAGTTTGTGGATGGTTTTCATTTTCAAAGACATTTATAATTTTTTTGTCTTTAGAAAGGCTGGGAGAATTTTCCAATTTCCAGCATTAAAAAGCATTCATTCCATTATTGTTTGAATACTTGAAAATTTCTTTATGAGTATGTTAAGATACACACATGATATATAATCTTTTATTGCAAAATTTCAATATTAAAATATTCTTGCAGGGACCCCGGCTGATTGTACCTCTCTGGGAATTTCTAAAGCACTATTTCCTACAGTAGCTGATCTGGTACCTTGGATGTAAATTATAATTTTGGTTGTGAAAGGGTGAACTGTTGTCCTATTCTGTTGTCATCTCGGCAATTTCTCTTTATTGGAAAGGTTCCGCGATGAGAACACAGTAGCATAGCCTTTTGATTTACTTAAACAAACCTTGAAAGGAGCTTACAATACTTATGATGTTGGATTCTGTCATCCATTTATGCAATTCTACGCTATGAAAACAATCTGCATGTATATGACCTACCTGACTAAAAGTTGTGATATATAAATGTAATAAAGACTTAAAAGTTAGTTAATGACAGTTAGTTAGAACTAGCCGTTAGAATTAGTTAGTTAATTTTAGCCCTGGCTTGATCATTATGTCAAGTTTGCCTATAAATAGGAGTCCATTCCCTATTGTAATAAGATTTTATGATGATGGAATGATAATTTGTTCTCTCTGATCTCTCTAATTCTTCTTCTTCAACTCTCTAATCTTCTTCTCTTCTACCCTAATTCCCAATTCTTTGAGATTCATATTACAATCTACTATCATCATGCCACATAGTGAGCTAGTTGCTAATATGGTTCAATTTGATGCTCAGGTACTCAGTGGCATAAACATGGGTAGCAACTGCGGTTATCATGTGTATGCAGCTTTTTGTCTATTTTTAATCTAAAATATTGCAATACTCAAACTATGGTCTCTTCCACTGCTAAGAGTATGCAAGTCATTATCAAACTAATATGAAGATCAGTATATATTATAATTAAATGCCATTACTACTGTTCCATGGAAAATATAGGATTCTCTTAAAGAATTAGTTTCAACCTAAAACTATATTATGGTGATCTTAGAAACATGGATGTGCTAGTAATGGATGCAAATATTGGAGAGACCCTGTGAAAACACATAGGCTTTGCCTTTCTAAGCTATGGAGAGATAATTATACAATGTATGCTTGCCATAAATATGATATGAATCCATTCAAAATTAACTAAGGCATTTCTTTCCACTGTAGCTGCTTCAGTAGTTCTATCTGGCATTTTTTGTTCATTGCTGTAATAATTAGGTACCTTTTTTGCAGTGTTTACTCAGGGACAGTTGCTGGTGCTCGAGAAGCGTTCTTCAATGATATACCTTCTATCTCCATTTCATATGATTGGTATCTTTGCTTACTTGTGTTTTAATTTAAAAGTTGAAGTTGGCTTGATCTAACATACTATTGGAACTGATAGCTGTATGATTGTCTCAAAGCTATTTGACTGATGATCATTATAAACTATGCCAATCTTCTTCTTTTCTATCTCCTACTTCTGCAACTTCTTTTTGTTTCCTTTTGTGACCATTTGGAGGACTAACACCCAGGGTTAGGGGAAAGAGTAACGTAAATGATTTTTCCCTTGCTGCTCAAGCATGTCTGCCTATCATAAGTGCAGTACTAGTTGAGATCAAGAATCAAAGATACCCGCAAAGATTCTTTTTGAATGTAGATTTGCCAGCTAATATTGCTGATCATAAGGTACGATTTCAGAATTGTAGCATTTTTCCTGGTTAATTTGTGGATAAATAAAATAAGCATCACCAAGTAACCTTGTGTCATAACTAAATGAACATTTTCTATATGTTTGCTCTGAATATGTATTGACTTGTAGAAATCTTGATTTACCTGTTGATATGAGGATTCTGGCACAGACATGCTCGATATTAGTAGCCTCATTTTATTATTGAATGAACGTTTTATATACATCACCACTCTTTGCATGCAAAAAAGTTTATCTTTTGTAAAATTTCCGCCCTTATGATAAGGCTCCTACTAAAAATTGTTTAGAGTGCAGTTGTGTCCTCGAATTGGTAAGATTTCTAAGTTATTGGATTTAATATGTTATGAGGAGCCTCAATGACTTATATTTATGTCTGTTCTGAAGAAATTAGTTCAAAATGCTAGGACTAGGTTCTAACGTCTAATTTTATGTGAAGAATATCTGCCATTCTGTTACAAATTGATGCATTTTATCTTTCCCTTTGTCTTTCTTGAGCTAGTTTTGAAATCTTGTCTCAAATGCTTGTCTTAGGAAATTTCATATAATCAATATTGTAGTTAACATTTAACTTAACATTTCATACAATTACTGTTGCTGACTTTTGCATACGGATAATTGCTTTGCCATGCAATTGGTTTTAATTATTGTTCCTGGTTCTTACTTGTGCCTCATAAAAAGGGGTACAGGCTAACAAAGCAGGGAAGAAGTATTTTCAAGATGGGGTGGAAGCAAGTGACCTCAGAGACACAAGGAGAAAGAATGTCATCTACAATGACCATGGATGTAGATACAGCAGTACCTACAGAAACTAACACATCATCTGTATCACCAGAACATCTTTTATTCAGGAGAGAAGTGGGTCCTTTTCTTTATTCTTCATTTTGTGCTAGAAAGTTTCATATTCATTGACGCTCTTGTATCTTTCATGGTCGTCAGATGAAGACCTCCCATTGACACATCCTACTCAAGTTGTATGACTTAACTTTATGCTTGAGTTGCCTTTGTTTGGATTTATTCAAAACATAGAGTTCGATTATCTAATTTTATCTACTTATGAAGTAAATATGAAGTTATAGGCCCAAAAGGTTCCCATGAGGGTAAATCTTTTATAGCCCTTTCCCCTCTACCCCTACTAACAGGGCGTAGAACTCTCAATTTTTGTAGGGAAAAGGTCTAACCTTGACGATGGTGATACAGATCATAAATATTTGAAGGAAGGATATGTAAGTATTTACTTCTTTCATTAATTAAATTATAATGCGAAAACTCTTGCTGAGAACTTTTTTTTTTTTTTTTTTTTTTTTTTTTTTTTTTTTAGATCACTGTTACTCCTCTTGCTGCTCTATCTCAAGCGGAGGCAGATTGTCATGCATATCTAAAGGATTGGCTATCTATTCATGAACTCCCCTCATCATCAGCTTTATAGTGCTGTAAGACCCTCGTATTATCATGATCTCTAATAGTGTTTTGACTGCGATAAATCACTAGCAATAACTTTATTTACACTTAGCTTCCTGGCTGACAATGGTGATGCTTCTGAGATGAATGTAAAATTGAATCCCCCCCAACAAAAAAGAAAAAGAAAAAAAGAACAACAACAACAAAAAAGCAGCCTTGAAGCAAGCTTTCGTGTAATATGTTTTAGATGACGACTGTGGTGGAAATCTGAGCACCAGTCCTTTGCACAGGGTCATAGTTGTCACCTACAGTGCTTATGTTGGTTTTTGCATGACGTGTAGTGTGAACTTTGTGCCTTATGAAATCCAATAACTACGTGCAGCGTGCTTAGGGGATAATTTGCACTTTTTTTTGAGATTTCACATCGAAACAATGGCCATTTTATGATATATATTTTCCTCCTTCAGATTCGATAGGCTTTATTTTTAAAAGGGTTAAGTAGCAAATCTGCCCAGGAAGTACACGTCCAAGAGCAATTTTGCCCTGGAAGTTTTTTTTTTTTTTTTTTTGTTGCTCAATGTAGTCCCGGAAATTAAAAAAGGTAGCAATGTTGCTTTTTTCCGTTAAAAAGTTAATGGCCAATGTCATTTTTTTGACGGTCAACATTAGTTTTTTAATGGAAAAGGGCAAGATTGTTATTTTTTTAGACTTCTAGGGTTATATTGAGCCAAAAAAAACTTCCAAGCAAAATTGCTCCTGAACGTGTACTTCTGGGGCAGATTTGCCACTTAACCCATTTTTAAAATGAAAATTAAACGAAAGGGTTCATGTGAGTGTGTCAAAATATTTTATTCATTATTATTATTCCATTAGCAGTATATGATGAATATTAATATGAACTATATTCCATTCTTTTCATTGACTTTGATTTGTGAATGCTTTTATCTACAGATTAATCCAGTTTAGGGTGATTTCGACCTCAATCTGCTGACAAAGAAATCACTCAAGTCCTGCGTGCATCATTGCTATTCCATACAGTTTGGTTGCATCAATAAGCATGCCATTGTTTTTAAATTTTGACATTGCTTGAGACATTAAAGACATTTCTCTATAGCTTAATTTATGATTGAATGAGGAAGCTTATTTTCTGTAAGCGAACAAGATATTGCTCATTCTTAAAGCATTTTGTTGACAAATTCCCGTTGTCGTTCGATCCTGGAATTCCTATTTGTTATGGTATCTGTTGAAAATAAACTAGAGTTAACTTGAAGATTATGGTCTATCACGGCCTTCCTCCCCCTGGGGCATGTCTTGAAATCAAATCCTAAGATGGATTTAGCAGCACTAGAATCAAAATTTAGATGTTCTAAGTGAATGTCCTTTTAGCTCATGTGATGTCAAGTTATTCAAAAAATGGGTATAACCTATGAAGCATCCCTTTACTGGTGACTGAGATTAGCCTCATAATTTATTTGTGTTGAGCCATACTTTTTACCTGGATTGCATGCCTTCTCCCCCTGTAAAAGGACATTTGCTATTTGGTATATGGGATATTTAATTTTCAAGCGTTTGGAAACTTGTTTAATAAACATAAAACCTGTAAATCTTATATTTGTATGCCTTGATGATGATTTTTTTTTTTTTTTTTTTTTTTTTTTTTTTTTTTTTTTAAATTTCTTGGATGCATCAAGCTCTAAATTTTCATATATGGGCTTTCGGACTGCATGAAAAGTTAACATACTGGCTGTATAAACCGTTGGCGCTGGTTTTACATAATTGGCGAGTAAAATGGAAGTTTCTTGAAACTATGATTTGAGCTTCGATATTCCAGATGACGAAAAAAATTGTGAAGGCTTTGCCGTCTATTTCGTAGTAGATTTAAGCGTCAATTTCAAAAGGTGAGAAATTGAAAGGAACAGCCACCTTCTCTCCTGCTAAAGCCTAAAGAATTGATAGCCTACCGATAGATTGACTGTGTAGATCGATGAACTTTAGTACGTCTACAATATATTGACTGTGTAGATCGATGAACTTTAGAAATTGGAAGCGAATCAGAAGGGGGGGAAAAGAAAAACACGTTTCTCCACGTACAGACTTGGTGGAAGCTTCATAAAACTCGCAGTAAAAGGAAGAAAATGTTCTGTATATGTGCTACAAAAGTTAGAGAGACAAGACACTAGATAGATATGGGCATGGACATAATAAGTATTAATTATATATAAAAATTATTTATGCACATGAAGCGTCTCTTGTCATTCTTGTACCATGTACACGGCCTTCATTTTTTGGATGGTAAAGGTGCATGTGATTCCACTAGTATTGACCAGAGTACATGAACATCTTCACAAGGACAAGACCGAACATCTTCGTACAAAATGTAAATCCCTCTTCCTGAAAACGTTAAAGCAGCAACACAAAACGTATAATCTGGCTATTGAGATTCCACACACACGCACACGCACAGTAGAAAAATGAAGAGAAAACTCAGAGAATGTAACTATGTAGAGATCGAGTGAGATAGAACGAACGTACTTTTGTTTTGAGTTGAATGCAGCCTGAGGTAGAGCTTCTTCAAGGAAGAGATTAGGGGTTGCAGCCACCCCATTGTGTAAAACAATTAAGAGGGAAGGTAAAAGAGGCGATGAAGAGAAATTTTCTAGGCATAACTTAGAAAGAGGGTCAAGATTTTGTAACGTCACCATTCATATTTGGGGACATTTTACAATATTCTCTTGCAGGCACATCATGAAATTCAATTCATACTCTCTCACACATAAACCTACTTATATATTGCTAGTAAAGTATCATTTTCAGATCCTTCCTTCCTTGAAGAAGAAGATCGTCCCACTTTAGCTATGGAATTCTTAAACTGCAAAAAATTAAAGAAGTCTCTCTTATTATGCATTTAATTTTCCAAAGGTGAGGCTTATGTTTTCACCATCATTTGGCTGCTTGGACACTAATGGTGAAAGGGAACATATTCAGAATATTTGTTTGAATTGCTTCGGAATCCTCTTGCATCAGAAGCAACAACAATTACAATATTGGTTCTCCTGAGAACTCTCACGCAAAGGTTTGTTTCCTGTTACCGTACCTGTTTTACTTCAAGTCTCAACTATGACAGGTCATGGCAATATTTTCCTTCACTTGGACGACTTCTCTGACAGTTTTTTTTTTTTTTTTTTTTTTTTTTTTTTTTAAAATTAAAATAAAGGACTTTGATAAAATAATATCTAGAAGGACCATAAAAATTGTAATTATTGAGAAGGACTAAATAAGTTTTAAAGTACTAAATTGCCCTTCAAATTCTCAGTGCTTCCCAACCCAGAAAACAAAGAAAAGAGTGCCTCCCTTGCCCTATTTTTATGTGATCAGGTTACGTTTTTATGTCGCCGAGGATCTGTGTTAGATGAAGGGGGTCTCACTTTGTACATTGATGTTGTGCATGTTCTAAGTGATTCCCATAAGAGAGCAATTTATGATTAGAATGGAGAAGAAGGACTCAAAGGGAGGTGCCACCTCCAGATGCCGGTGGGGCTTCATTCTTCCACACTGGAAAAGGTCCAACGATGTTTAGGTTTAATCCCAAAAATGCAGATGACATTTTTGCTGAATTTTTCCGGTTTTTAAGCCGATTTGGTAGAATGGGTGACGGCGGTGGCGACATGAGAGTGGCCACGATAGGGAGGAAGGTGGTGGCACCGATAAATTGGTCAGAGGAGGAAAAGAAGGGCTTTGTTCTTTGTTTTCTGTATTGGGGAAGCAACTGAGAATTTAAAGGGCAATTTAGTACTTTTAAGCTTATTTGGTCCTCCTTAACAATTATAATTTTTATGGTCATTCTATTTAAATATTATTTGATCTACGTAATTTATTTTAATTTTCCTTTTTCAAAAAAATCCTAAAAAAGGACCACTTGAACTTTAAAATATTTAATAAGTGCTTTTTCAACAAAAACAAGTTATCAATTGCTTTAGTATTCTTACTAATCATATTCCTATTGTTGTCAACAAAATTTGAAATTCAAGTTTTATTTTTCTATCATTTTTCCTTTTTTTAAAAGATTAATAATTAATTTAGTAATATACTCCCTCTAATCCTTATTATGAGATACCAACTAGCAAGTTTATTTGATCCTTTTTATAAGGCATTTGCCTGTTCCCTAAGGAGCATTAATTATTCTTTTCCATGTATGCCCCTAATAAACAAGGGTAGTGAGTGAGAGTAATAATTAATATGATATTAGAGTTTAATGCAAGTAGGGGTAATATTAGAAGCTATTTAAATTATATGCTAACTTTATTAACTTTAATTGTTTTTATTGGTTTATGAGAATTGTTAGTGGGTGCCTTATAATAAAGATCAGAGAGAATAGTACTCAACTTTTTTTGCATGTGTCCATATTTAGTTTCTTTGAAGTTTAAATAAACCCACACAAAATATATATATATATATATATTATAGTATTCAATTTGGTTTCATTTCCACAAGAAGTCTCAACAAAGAAACTCAATTTTTGGCATCTTTTTAAATAAAATTATCATTACGTACAAGTTAGTAAATAATTTTATTTTTTCAGGATAAAATAAAAAAATTAAGAAAATAATAATAACATAAATGTGATGTTTGGAACAAGGGAGGAGGAGAGTGATCAATGAAATTAAGGGAGAAAGCAGAGTGATATTGCTTTGTTGGCTGAAAAAACATAAACCGTACCGACTAGATGATGAAGCGTTGACCAAATTCCAAGTTCTGGGGTGAGCAGAAGGGTAATAATGTGTATGTATTTGTATTATTGTTTAAGGAACTGAATTGAAATGATGATACCCACATGACCATTTTCTGAAAAGGAAGACAAATGACAAACACAATAATGAAATAATAGAGGGGCTTATGCAGCTTTAGAGGGATTTGGTGGAGGGTCCAGGCTCAGACTCAGACTGAGTCCATGGACCTTGGTGAGGGGGTGGGTCAGACTCAGACCCATTGGATCAACCAGTAGTCCATGACTTGATCTCTCAATGCGGGTCCCTCATATTACCTGCAAATTAAATGGAGTCTCCTCTCTCACTAATATCTTCCAAGCTGCACTTTTGATTCTCCGCAGTCTTCTTGACTATGTTCTGTCATTTCATTGTATACCAGGGGTTAAGATTTAAGTCTGCTCATGAAATATCCATTACTCTGTTATGAGCCGCATTTAGTGTCTAAACATCATAAAGTAACAGATACTAGCTGCACTTAATGGATATAAATTCGGCTTTTGGTGTGTTTGGGATAGCATTTGATGGGAAAAAAAAGTTTATCAGATGGGAAAAAAGTCCAACAAGAGAAAAAACATGATAATTGAGTGTTTGAGATGACATCACTGTTTGATAGGCTTTTGGGGTCGATGTGGGTTTTTTTTTATTGAAGTTCATTGTTGGAGCTTCTGCTATTTCACAGTGACTTTGTGATCAAATCAAAAACCAACTTGTAGGGGATAGGTTTATTTAAGCACTTCATTATTTTGCAATTTTTTTAATGGTAATTTTACTATTTTATTTAGTAAATTTATACTTATTTTTAATTTTTTTTATCTCAAATTATCACATTTTATACAACATATATATATATATATATTTCACGCCTTTTTCAATCATTTTCCATCTTATCTATTTTTTCAAAAGTTATGCTATACAAGTGCCTATAAGAAAAAAAGTCACTTCTATCATCACCATCTCAAATACAAATTATATCAGAAAAAGTCCATATAAAATAAAAGCCACTTGACTTCTACTACCGATATCCAAACAGGTCCTTTTGTGTAAGAGGTACTGCTACTTCCCATGTATAAAAATATTTCAAATTCTTCTAATTGATAAAATTTTCAAATATCGACATTTCACCAATTTTTTTTTTTCAAAAATTATCTAACAATATCAAATTAAATATATGAGTTCGATTATTGATTTATTTGTTCTTTTCTTGTTGGAAAACAAATTAGATAGTCTACTAATCCTATTTATAAGGTACTTTCAATATATTTTAGAAAAACCTTAAACTTCATTAATTTTGCCTTAAAATATAACAACTTGGGAAAATCTTAAAATATAACAACTTGGGAAAATGCCATATAAGGCTACCTGAAATGGAGAAATTCTAAATCAGGCTGTTAAACTCAATAAATCCCTGATTAAGTTATTGACCCAATTTAGAATTTTAAAATATGATTAAAATGACTTTATTGCACTCCCTTAGTCTCCTCTATCCTCTCTCCTTTTAAAAATGTTTTATTGTTTAATAACTAAGTTTTTCAACAAGTGTGTATATCTATTAACATTAATAAAATAAAATATGATTTTCCTAAATAGGAATTTTTGTGTTATGGGATTTGTGTTCTGAAAGAATCATAAAGAATAATTCAAGCCAAAAACTAAAAAGAAAAGCATAACTCCAATATCAATTAAATGATTTTTATCTAAATATTGTCAATAAAAATTTTATTTTTGGAAGATCTGGACTTAAATCTGTGTTGTTAATAAAAAGAAAATAAAACTTCATTAATCCTAGAATTTTGACTGGGGTGACATATAATTTGGTTTTTTTACGTTAATGTGATTCTTTTTTTAATTCCATTACTGAAAACCTTTGATATATTGTTTGATATATCATACAAGTAAGATTTTTTTTTTTAAATTTTTTTTATGCGTGTTATTAACATAGCTACATTTTCTTCTCTTCGAAAAAATTCAAATCAAAAATAAAATTTTCTATTCTCAATATTCTTTTTCATAATAATACAATTTTCTATTCTCAATATTCAATAAATATCATTTAATTATTTTTGGGTTATGATTTTCTTTTTTAGCTTAAATTATTCTTGATGATCCTTCCAAACCAAAAAAAAAAAAAAAAAAATCCTTTGATTCAAGCTAATCATATTATATTATATTATATCATATATATATATATATATAGACACACACACTTATTGAAAAACTAAATTACAAAACAATAAAACTCTTTTAAGAGGAGAGGGCAATAAAGTTATTTGACTTACATTTTGAAATTCTAAATTAAGTCGATAACTTAATTATGGATTTATTGAATTTATCAACCTGATTTATAATTTTCCTATTTTAGGCAAGTTTATATGGAATTTTTCCTAACAACTTTCTAACATTGTTCCTATTTAATATACATTACTTCCTAGGAAAATAAAGTCTATATTATAATAAATAAAGGGTAGAATTATACATTTATACAAAAAATTTAATGACATGTCTTATAAATAAAAATACAAAAATTCGTATTGTCTACTTTATAAGTAGGACAATATTCCACCAGTTTTTGCATAAATAATTGGTTGCATTCAGGGCTTACAATTGTGTTGTGTTGGTCCAAAGGATATAAAAAGATTAATTTAGTTACTGATTGTATAGATGCCATAAATTATATGTTGAGAGAATGTGATCATCATCATTCTTTCAAGGACATTGTGGATGATATTAAGATGTTTCTTTGTAGAGATTGACAAGTTGTGATCACTCTTAGTATATGGAGACTATAACTATTACTGATCATTTAACTAGATACTCTCATAATATAATGCAAATTTTTGCCCATTTAATCAAACACCTCCTCTTTTTTAAGAGGTGGTGGACATTGATGGAGAATAGGAGGCTTTGTTTGCTGAAGACATTGTAATGTTTTTGTTGCCAGTATTATATAAAAAGAAAAAAGAGAAGGAATCGAGAAGGAATTAAGGTACGTTAACGTTAGACTGCTGGCAAAGCTTTTCAAGGCCGTCAAAATTCAATTTGCTCGATCATATATCTTTTCGAGCAAATTGAATTTGATGAATCCACTTTTATTGCTTCTGGCTTATACTTTCCCATATGCTTATAAAGTGAAACTATTTAAGGGACACCTCTTGAGGGTCCTACTAACTAACTTTAACCACATCCATATAGCTTAATTACGGCATGCATATCTTATATTAATTTATTTAATACGAATATCACTCCTTCACCCTAAAAGTTGAGATCAAATAATTGAATCTAATCTCATTAGGGTTCCACTGTTAACTTTAGCTAGAACATTCTTGTCTCCTTCGATCATTACAAACTGTTATCTTTATCGTTTTCTCATTTTCTTTAATTCATCTTGTTTTTCTCCAATTTCTTTTTTTAAAAGTCCTTGTTTAAAATTCCACAATTTTTTTTTTTAAATAATTTATATACCCCACCTCAAGTTTGCCTGGAGTCTATAACATTGACATTCAATAAATCTACAATTTGTAGTTTATTCTGTCCAAATTAATTTCACGGGACAGATACATATGCTTGAAAGTTTCTGCGTCTACTAAGTTCGTTGTACATATAGCATTATTTAATCACCGACATGAAAATTAATGTGTCAATTCCAGGAAATTAATAGTTTCGGATAAGAAAACATTATGAATTTTCATCTTTCCCTTTCGATGCTGTAGCATGAAAATTTCCCTATATATGTGAGACAAAAAAAAATTTAATGAATTGGTAACACATCCACATCAAGATTTGGACATATGCTTCATCACACCATTGCTAGAAGCAAATAATTGTATTATTCTAATGCATTAACAATGAAGATTGGGAAGTAATTATTCAAACTCGTCTGATTAATTTTGACTTACTATTTCATCCAAAAACAATTGAAAATGAAAGAATTTGAAAGGAGAAATGGACGGCATAATATGTGTTACACAATTAATGCAAAACATGGTTCTCTCAATATAATTCATTAATTGTTTTTCTCCTTGTGACTAATTACAAGCACGTAAAAATGACACTTCTTTTTCTTAATTATTTTCTGAATCGATGGAGGTCCAAGTTGCAGAATTTGGGAAAACCATTGATTAATAAGTTGGCTATTTGCTGGGATTTTGTGTGTGTGTGTGACCAATAAAGCCAAGCAAAGTTTGTGTAATAAGAGGTTTGCTTTTGTAACGGTTGGGACTTAAGAATCACAGACATCATTATTAAGTGTACAAAGCACATTAAAGTCAAATATCAGCGCATGTATATAGAGATCACATCATTAGTTTCTTTATCATTTCAATAATTTATTTTATCTTAAAAAACAACTACTTGCACACGAAAGGTTAACGAACCAACGTCGCATTTAGTCAAATTTCTAGTTGGAAAATAAATAATTTAGCAAATAATGAGCTTTTGGGTTCAAAATGGTAGGAAGTAATTGACTCTTGAGTCATGAGGTTTAGAAAAAGTTAGACAATGACATGAACAACTATAAGTTACCGTTTGATATTATTCGGTGCTTTACGGCTGTTTCCTTTGCAAAAATCAATAATTCAACTCACTTTTGAGTTTTGAGTTCCAAATTACTTTATTTTTGCTATTTTTATTTTTATTTGATAATAAGACATCTTCAGTTTCTTAAAATTGAAAACCTCATATTATACAAAGTACTAAGCTTTTAATACAGATTTAGTTTCCCGACAAATGTACATACTCCACCGTACCATACAACTAAACTACGCACACTACTATATTTTTGCTTCAAATGTCGATAGATTTCATGGCTAATTAATTATCTCTTAAAATCAATTACTGGGGCAGGGTATTAGGAGATGATCAGATTAGTTTTTTTTAAGGACAAACATAGGAGATGATTAGTTAAACAAGGCATTTATGAAGGAGATGTGAATGTGGCTGCAAAATAATGCAGCCTAATAATCCCATAATATTTATGGTTAGTCTTTTGGACAAAACGTGAAGCCTCTCCTTATTTGTGTTCATTTCGAGTAATAAATTCAGACACATGGGTCCTCCCCACTCTTCTTCTTCTTCTTCAAGTCTTCTTGATCTTTTCTAATTTTCCCTTTTTCTGGTGGGGTAGGCAAGCTATTTTAGTTTCTCTTGTAATTTTTTTAACAAGAACTCTGTTCATATGTTATCTTCCACAGTGCTGATACTGGTCTATGACTCTATATTATTATTTTTTGGCACACACAGATCTAGAGAGAGGGAGAGGGTCGATGAAGATGGGTAGAAAGTAAAAGCAATGTGCACTTTGAAATTTAAAAGGCAATGATTCAATCATGATGTGGCTGTGGTGTGTTGATGGCTAAAAAGGTATGCGTTTGGCCATTATGTTACATATAAGAGGCAAAGAAAGAAAGAGAGGGAGAGAGAAGAATTGGGTGTTTCAAATTTTGAAAATGAGAGAAGGAGATATTAAAGAATCAAAAGCTTTTTCTTTATTATATATTTTTCGTTAGGGTTAGGTGGATGAATTTTTGAGAACATATATATAAGAGAAACAACTTTAGTACAATTGGGGCACGTGAGAGGTTTTTCTATCTTTCCTTCCTTCTTCCTCCCCACGGATTCATACTTGTTTAATCTTCTTCCTAATTAAACTAAACTGTGTATATATTATTGGTTTAATTTAATTTCATCCTAGAACCCAAGTCGTCGTCGTTGAAAATAGAATAAAAAACTTTTTTTTAAAAGAGGGACGAGAGAATCTGACTGGTATTTGAATGAGGACAAGCGAAACAAATCTCACACTAAGTTCCAGCTTTTGTGCGTATTAAATTTAACTTTAAACGATAAAGCTTACAACTTTAAGCTTTGGGAAGCACGACTTAGCAGCCTAAACATCGGTTTGGCTCGCTTAATATTCATGTCCCTCTCAACCCCAAAAATGTCACCTCTCTCTCTTAGTGAACCGACGACCATTTGCTTTTACTTGTGACTACTATTCTATTTCCACCTACTATTTGACTTTCTCTTTCGAAATGTGGTAACTCCGCTACATACTTCTAGGCTATTTAAAGAACTCCAAATAAAAAACCCTCAAAATATAGACAGGGAATTAAAGACTTTGCACGTAAAGAATGTTGGGACAATTATTTTTTTTCCTCCTCGTCTTTGTTTAAATATGTGATATTGTAGTGGGGGTGGTGGGTCGTTTCCGTAAGGACAACGGACTTGGAATTCTTATGCACCTGACTTAATTGCTTGGGGTTTCATTAATTTGATGTATGCGTGTCTCTCTATTATTGTAGTATAAATCTATATATGTATAGTTCTCATACTAATATATGGAGGAAATGACAAGTAACGAGGTTTTGACTTGCGCAACCCACACGAGTTTTTGTGGGTTTGTGCATTCGACCTATCTCTCTTGTCTGTGTCTCCCAACAGAGTTCGCAAAAGCATTTAATCTTCCATATGGGTACTTTAATAGTAGGTTCTCTTGCTCAGCAAAATCATGCTTTTATTTTATCTATACGTAACAGCTCTTTCTTTCATTTTGGACACATTAATTATATATATGCATGCATGCATATCCATTTGAATATATGCGCGCATATATATATATATATATATAGTCCCAAACATGGCACCGGCCATCACTGTCAACATGGATGACAAAGTCAAAGTGGCTATTTAGGGCAAT
Organism: Acacia acuminata; assembly: GCA_019022655.1. NCBI lineage: Eukaryota > Viridiplantae > Streptophyta > Magnoliopsida > Fabales > Fabaceae > Acacia > Acacia acuminata. The sequence continues at coordinate 1,911,629 of JAFJYI010000023.1, forward strand.
AATAAAATCTCCTCATACATTAACTCTAAAATATAAGTTAGGGACGAAGGGGCATAGTAACTTGACGAAGCTAGGAATCAAGAATATATATTGAGAACGTGAGTAATATTTAAAAGGAGTAAACATATGAATGCGGATCATTATGCATTGGGGAAAAAATGAATAAACAACAGGAATTGAAAGATTGCACTGAAGTCCCAAGCTAAAGAAAATATAACTAAAGGTCCCATGAAATATCTAATTTACAGTCAATTTTTTTGAAACATTTAGGTAATATACCAATTGTGAAAATACCAAAATATCCTTAGTAACTTTGAGAAGACTTGGGGTAATATAAACAAATTCATTAAAAGTATTTTGGTCTTCTCACAATTGTATCATATTACCCAAATCTTCCATGGAAATTGACTGTAAATTAGATATTTTAAGGGACCTTTTAGTCATATTTTCTCTAGCATGGGACTTCGGTGAATTTTCCTTAATTAACATGCGACGTGTAAATCAGGGAGCTAGCTAGGAAGCAAGAATGGGTGATCTAGGAATCTACAATCAAATATGAAGTAGAAGAAATAGAAACTAGTGACTATTATAAAATGAAAAGTTCATGTGAATCCCTCTCAATCACGCAAAAGAAACGACAATAACACTGTGGGTTCACAGGAGATGAATAGATACATACATATATATACAGATCAAAAACCCACCAGAAGAGACACATACATACAGTTGAGATAATTAAGGGGAGATATATGTGGAGAAGGGAGGATGTATATATACCACACACACAATGCAAGTAGAGAGTATAATATGAAAATGACAAGTGAACAAGACGCTAGAAAACAGAAGGAGAGCATAGTAATGGATGGTTGAAGAGTAGAGACTGATTCAGTAGTAATGATAGGTTTACTTATCCCGCAATATCCGTTCACGTGGTGCTTATAGTTTTTGGCCTCACACGCACAATTCCAAAGCCCTTTGTTTCTCTCTGTTCATTCCCCTCAAGTGACCAAATATATATGTACTTGCTCCTTTATTCACTCCCAATGCCACTCTCTGCATGCAGCCTTTTCATTCTTTTTCACCATTTCACTTCCTTCATTATTATTCACCCCTCTCACTCACTGTCACCTTCAGTATTCAATGCCGATGTTTGCCCCCCTGCTGTTTATATATGTGTGCTTGTGTGTGTTTAACAGCACGAGCTCATTCATTATTACAATCAGAATTTGGATTGATGACAACCTGACCAAAACATGCATCAAAAGGATTGACAGCCGAATGGATTTTATATACATATGGAACAAACTTTTATATATAGATGATGCCCATGCATGCAAGAAGATATACTCCTCCCTCTCATCCAAAATATAGGAGCTATTGAACTAGTCAAGGGGTTTTCTTGCTTTTTTTAGTCTTAAATATAAGACCTTAATACACTTTATCTAAAATATACAACATTTTATTCATATTATTTTATTGATTGTACTTATTAAGGGGTTTCTTTTAACAATGAACAACTAGTTTCTCATGCAATTTACTAGAGGGCGGCCCAATGCATAAGGGTCTTGCCATGTGGGAGTATGAGGAAAGATGTATGTATGTAGCCTTACTCTACAAACTGTGGAAAGACTAATTTCAAAATTTTAACCCATGATTTTCAAGGTTTTATGATAGTAACCTTACTGTTGCAGTGTTGCTTCCGAACTCACTTCTTATCTTTTAGGGCTTTTTGGTATGAGGGGAGGGGAGGGATTGAAAATAAAAATTTTATGAGTTGAGTTTAAAGAAATTAAGTCATTAAATTTTAATAAAAAAAAATGTAACATAAATTAAAAAGTATGAAAAATTAATTAAAACTTTTAACCCCGCTTCTCTAATTTTTTCAAATTCAACTTATATAAAAAAATTTACTCCCCTCCTCTCCCCTCCAAATCCCTCGTACCAAATAAGCCTTTAAAGTTTATGTGAGTAAAAACCCAAGGGTTCATAAAGTTGGACATGCTCTTGAGCTTATAAGAGTATTTAAATATGTATTTATAGATCGTCTACAAAAAAAAGATATTTACATTGATAGTGATATTTTAACTCACAATCTTGTGAGTTAAAAGTCAAGTCCTTGCTAATCAAACCAATTCATGAGTAAAAATGGATATTTCAGAAAAATCAGGATACATCTTTTCCAAGTACACTAACTTAACTAATTTTTTATAATTAAGACAAAAACTTTGCCTAGGAAATAATAATAAATATGAAAATTTAAACTGGTCAGAAAAATGGATACATCTTTTCCAAATACACTAACTTAACTAATTTTTTATAATTAAGACAAAAAAATTTGCCTAGGAAATAATAATAAATATGAAAATTTAACCTGTAAAAATTTTTTTTTTTTTTTTTTAATCTATCGTATTTGATTTTTCTCACGGAGGATCTGTGGTTAGTTTTTCGGGGGAAAAAAGAGAGAGAGAGAGAGATGGTCGAAGTTAAAAACTTAAAATGTCTAGAGAGAGACATATAGTCGTTTGGTTAAGGGGGGCTGACGATTTCCGTTAAACTAGGCATTGACCAAAAAGCAGTGAGGAGTGGAAGTGTTGACGCTTTCACAAGAGGCTTTAATAATACAAGGCTTTGCATGCGTAAGTGAGCTTTCCTCGGATAACGGCGTTACGAGCCGTTGTTTCCCTATATATACTCCCTTCAAATTCCAAAACTCATCCTCCCTCCTCGCTTCCTTTTCCTCTGTTTTCTATTGCTCCATCCCTTCTTCTCTCTCTCTCTCTCTCTTCCATATCACTCTCTCTTACACGTTCAACAAATGGCTACCTACAAATTGAACCTCCCCTCTTAATTTATTCATTCTTGCGTAAACCAGAAGCCTGGTATATTAGTCTCTTGTTGGAACACTAATACAAATCATTGTCTGGATCATTTCTTTAATCTCTCTACCTAGCTACTCATTTCTCGACATGGGCAAGAAAGAGCAAGCAGATCACAAAGACAACACCAAAGTTGAAGCTGTTCTTGGCCTCATCAGAAAACAAACCCCTCTTACTGTTAAACAGGTTCGAAATTTATTCTCTTTCACCCTAGTTATTATTGTTCCTTGCTGCTATAAAAATGGTTTTCTGTGTGCGATATATTCTGATGTACAGATTGTTGTGTTGTTGATGTGTAGGAGAAGTTCTGCAACTACGCTTGCGTAGAACGGTTTCTGAAAGCGAAGGGGGATAATGTTAAAAAAGCTGCAAAGCAACTAAGGACTTGTTTGTCTTGGAGAGAGAGTATAGGCACAGGTAGAAATATACTCACACACAACACAGATACTTGGCACTCGCTACCTAGCTTTTATTTTTCTTATTCTTCTTCTAGTGCCTTTTCTTTTTCATAGCTTTTTCGTCTTTCCTGCTTGCCGTGGAATTTATTTATTTTTTTTTTTTTTGCAACGATTATACACTATCTTTATCTTTTCGTGAATAATAGAGCTTCTCTATTTGTATTCTTCCTCCACCAGAGAATCTTGCTTTTTTTGAATTTCTCAAGTTTTAAAACGAATAGTTCAAACCCACCCACCCTATCATGGTAATCATGAGAGTAACACCAAATGAAAAAAGTAGTAGTTTTTTAGGTTTCCTTCTTTTGAGAATAACTGGATGCTTTGATTCTGAATATTGCGAAAACAGAGCATCTGATAGCAGACGAGTTCTCGGCCGAACTTTCCGACGGGTTGGCATATGTAGCCGGTCACGATGATGAATCCAGACCTGTTATGGTAATTTCATGACCCTTCCTCTGTGTTTAAGAAAAAAGAGTGATGTTTTGTTGTTTTATTGTGGAATCTGAAGTGTGGTTGATGGTTTGAAACTGGGATATAACATGCAGATATTCCGGATGAAGCAAGACTACCAGAAGCTACACTCCCAGAAAATGTAAGAATTTAAAAATCCAGACATTTTCCTTTATTTTATTAGTTATGTACCAAAAGTAATGGGGTTGGTGTTGTAATTTGAAAATGAAGGTTTACTCGATTGCTGGTGTTCACACTGGAAGTGGCCATCTCGACCATGCCAAAAAACGTCCAACAGTTTGTGATGCTTTTTGACGCGAGTAAGTCCACCTCTCGAGTTCCTAATATGCCCTTGTCTCGTGTATTTGAATTAGGCATGGAATAAAGAAATGAGAAATAGGGAGGGTATGGGAAGCAGAGAGTCTGGTTGTGATAGGCTTTTGGCAAATGAAAGAGAGGGGGTATTATCGGGAAATGGAGCGATAATTAATGAAATATTCTGTGGCAGAATTGGCGCAACGCAAATGCAAACAGAATATGACGTTTCCTTAAATAAATTATTCTGCTTTACCATAGAGTATAGCAGGTATAGGAGTAGTGAACAGAGGAGGGAGATTAATTAAGTGGGGTTTTTTTTTTTTTTTTTTGCCCTTTTTTGGCAGGCTTTTACAGGTCGGCCTCTGCTTTTATGAACTTAGTGGTGCCAGCGCTGAAAATTGTGGGAGAGTACTACCCAGGTCGCCTCTACAAGGCCTTCGTCATAGACCCTCCTTCTCTTTTCGCTTATCTCTGGAAGGTACTCACTTGTTCTCTTCAAATTTATAGTATTCACACCATCCCTACTTCTCTCCCTACTTTACTAGTACTCTGCTTTCCTCTGTTTCTCATTAATGAATTGCTTCCATACGCCTTTAATTGGCCACCCCACTCTCTGTACATCTACGTCCTATCCCTTATGTTATCATCAAAAATGAAATTGTAGATAGGTATGTACGAGACCTTTGATTTTGGGGGTTTTGATATTTGGATAATACTCACTATACTAACAACTGTATAGGGAAAGACATTGAAAATGACTTGTTCCCCTGTGGTCGTTTCCTTGTTTTGGCCTAGACTTGTAGCGTATGCACATGCATCCCACCCCATTCCCCCTTTTTTTTATTACTTTTCTTTTTTGTGGTTTACAAATAAATGTGTGCGCGCGCGCCCATTTTCAATAGCTCACAAGGTCATTTAAATTTATTGAATACTAAAAGTAGTTTAATCTTTTGTTGGTTTGAAGTTACAAAGCCGTCACAACTGAACACTCATAAAGAAAAAAGCTACAAAATATATTCTGCTTTTACTATTTATATACTACTATGTAATAAAAATAATTTAAGAGATGGTTACATGACATGGGAATGCAGGGAGTGCGGGCATTTGTGGAGTTGTCGACGGTGACAACGATTGTGTCATCCTTAGACTTCGAGGAATCACTCGACTTCCATGACATGGCGGCTTACCCAAGAGCTTGCTCCTCCCTCCGATTCGACCCCTCCACCATCAAATCTACGGATAAGATCGGCTCTTGCTCCTCCTCCCGGTTCTCCTTCACCGTCTCCCATCACTTTGATTCCCTCAAGCCTTGGTACCTGAGCTTAACAGACACGCCAGCTTCCAAAGTGGGGCCCGCCAATATGGGACCAGCCCTCATCTCGCCGCTCAACGCCCGGTCCCTCTCCTTCGCGTCGCCGGTGGCCAGAGCCCCCCGCGGAGACATCAGCGGCAGGCTGGCCACCAGGAAGAGCCTGTTCCCGTCCACTCCGCTGCCGCAGCGGGTGACGCCGAGGGAGATGGCGACGCCCAAGAGGACGCCGCGGCCGTCGTTCCTGCAGTCGCCGGCGGTGTTCTTCCGGAAAGAGGGCCACGTAAGCAGAGCGGACAGGTGTCGGGAATCATTCATGCCGTTCTTAAAGTTCTACAGGAGGCCGTATGATGAAATGATCTATAGGTCAAAGATGAGGCCCCCCCTAGGCGGCCTCATCTCCATCGTCTCTCCCCACATCAGACGGCGCCACGTTTCGGTGTCTCAGCGGTTCTAATATACGGAAGCGCGATCAGCGGCGCCACGCGTACATACAACAACCACAACCAACTATTTTGATTCATTTTGACTATCCAATCAACGAGCCTCTACATAACACTAACGATAATTTCAAAAAAAGAACCAAAAAAAAGAAAAAAAGAAAGAAAGAAAGAAAGAAAACGACGACGTGCTGGGCGGGGCGTGAAACGGTGTGCAGTTTGTAGTAATGTGGTCCTTTCACAGCTTCGAGGGGGAATGCCTGGAAATGAGGTAGCGTAATGGAAACGGCGAAGCATTGTTTGAAAATCTTGCGCGGGGGCAAATAGGAGAAGAAGAAGAAGACTAATACAAAGGAAGGCGTTGAAAATGAAAGGACAGCGTCGAAATTTGTAATATTGTTATTATTATTACTAGTATTATTTTATTTGTATTTGTTGCTGTTCTTGTAGTAGTAACTTTGATTATGGAGCGTGAGGAACAGGAGGTGAATGAGAGGCGCAGAATCTTTTGGACCAACTTGGTCGGACTTTTGTTTGTTTGTTTATAATAAGGGAAATGAACGAGGGAGTTTGAAAACTTGGACACTACTGTTGTACTGGTATTTGTCAATAGTTTTATGTTAGAGTTGGTAAGAATAAGTGTCGGGTTTTATTGTCAGAGAAGTCAACCAGGGCTGTGTTTCAAATTTTTAATGGCATGGGGAGTTGAGAAGTGAAAAATTTGATAAATAGAGGTAGATACATTGTGGTATTGGGGATTGGGATTGGTGTGTCGTGTATCTCATGTGAGGTTAAGGAATCAAAAATCTATGAAGAATCCATGTTTCTGTCTCACACGTGTATGAGAGCATCACATAGCTGGCCGGAGGGGTTCGAGTTTGAGATTGAGGACAAACGCAGAATTGAAGGTAGTGTTTGGAGGAAGTGGTTTGTTTGAAACTCAAAGTGTTGGCTTCTTCTCTTGTTTGGTTTTGGTGTTTTTGAGGCTTCCAAATGAAAAACGACAGGGAAACGCTAGTGTGACCAGCCGCAGCTCTTGGTTCAACTGATTCAGAGAGATGGTTTTCCCTTTCTCTAGGGTAAATCCTGCTGACCTATCTCCTATCTCTCAGTTGTCTCTTCACTTCAATCCGACAGACTTGGCTTCATTCATGGCTTTCGAGTCGGAAATATGTTGCCTCTTGGGGACTAGCGGTTCTTGTTTTTCCAACCATGGACTCTCACCACTTCGAATCTTAAATCTTGTTCATCGATCGACCATCAAGTTGTTTTAAGCAGTGTGGTCATTTAATCTGTGTTTCAAACCATTTATACGGTACATTAATTTTATCTTATTCCACAATATAAGTTATTTTAACTAATTTATCAAAACTAAGAAATGATAGTTAACTTATTAAATCACTATTAAATAGAGAGAAATTTTCAAATTTATCTATATTAAATGAGAAATAAAAATACAAGAAGTCATATTCAAACATTAATTATAAAGATAAAATTGTATAAGTGTATACATATATGGATATGTGCATACACACACTATCCCATGTTATAGTATACAAGGCACTTCGCAGAGTTTTTAGAAGAGTACCTAGTTAATGATTAAATATTAATAATATTAAAAGCGTCATATTGAAAGAATCTTAACTATCTTATTATTTTTCTTTGTTGATGTGTTTTTGATAAAAAATGCTTTATAGGTAGTATGTATAAATATAAACGTATGTCTGTGTAAGAATATTAATAGCATGCATTGATATCAAGTTGAAATATGTTGGCGAAAAAAAAAACAAATATTTGCGCAACTTTTTCCTCAAATTATCCTTGGAAGGCATAGAACAAGATTTTCATTAAGAATAGTCTTAATGAAAATGATTATTAAAAATATATTAGAAAAATCAGCACTTATTTTTTTAAATAATTTTTTAACTAATATAAATTAGCTATAATCTCTTATATTAATGATGAAAGGAGTACTAAATGGCTACAGGCTTCAATTATTGGGTTGAGAATTGTGTAGTTCCAGACTTTTCACAGTTTTTTCATTCTTCCCTAAAGACTTCACACAGTGGGGTCCAATTTTAAAACATTATTACGTATCGGTCTTGACATGGGAGTATCCCCATCCGCCGGTCTCTGTTGGGCTGAATATGGAAACAAAACTTCAACTTTTACTTCTCGGGCCAACAACTCCCCCCTCAGTTAATCAGTCAAACATGTTCATTAATAACCTAATGATGGTGGAGTCCATTAAAAATACTTAAGTTCTAAGGCAGTCTAGTATGTGTAGATGAGATAAAGGCATCAAAGATGAGATCTAAAACTATGACAGCTATGGTTTTAAAGAAGAGACTGATATCATCAATATAGAATTAGTGTACCGGTGTGAAACCTAACCCTTTTAAGTCTGAAGTTTGAATTCTAAAAGAAACACTTGTATTGGGAGAGGCAACTATCAGCCTCGAAGTGGATATCGAATAATAATTAAAAAGAGAAGAGATTGATATTTTTAAAAATAAAACTCATAAGTAGATATTTATAACCAGGACTGGATGGGAACCAGTTTCAGAGCTCTCTGCTCGTCCGTACGGACGAGTTTTTGGATCGTCGAGATTTGATTTTTTTTATTTTTATATTTTTTATCAAAAATAATTTTAATGGGTAGATGATCTAAAATAAAATAATCTCTCAACTAATATTTTTTGAAAAAATGATTTTTTCATATAGAAAAAAATAAAAACGAAAATAAAAAATAAAAAATGCTGAGCCATCGGATCTCGATCGATGTACGGACGAAGCTCCCCTGCTCGTCAAAGGACGAGCAGGTAAACTGATTCCGGACTGAATGGATGAAATGCCTCGTAAGTATTCTTGATCAGAATTCTAAATTAGGAAGAAAAAAAAAAACACCTAAATCCTTGAGAATTATTTGCAGTAAGTAATTAGTTATAGCGTGAGATCTCAATATGGAAAAAGAAGTCAATTTACGGGTGCTAATGAAGTGGCTTCCATAAACATTGCTCTGTTTTTACAGAGTGCCTGTGCCTGCTTCACATATAAGCTGTTCACGGGACCTTTTGCTGTCATTGAAATTCTGTCAATTTGCACGCGAAAAAGTGTTGATTTGGTCATATTCAGATAAGAGAAAAGGAGTCTCAAGTCACTTTGGTGGTGAGATATTGCTCCCGTGGGGAACCACGATTCCATTATTGATTGGGTAATTGTCAAGATCACTTGATGCACACAGCAAAACCAAGAAATTGGAAATCTCTCAAATTCACACTATGTTTCAGCTTTTACTGTTTCAGACTCATGAGATCACAGGAATACAACACCATTTTACAGACATCAGACGCTAAATCACTAGAAAACCATATAATTAACACGGAAAAGGGGAAAAAAGACCTTGATGCATCAGTTTATGCTTTCTTCTGGACAGTAACTAAGTCTTGTGTATCACCACACTTCCTATTTAAGGCCTCAACGCACCAACCATGGCCATCATCAACAGTTGGCATCCTTACCTCCATGACCGGAATTGCCGGCTGCCGGGACCCTGGCATTACAACACCCACTAACACTCTCAGTACATTTACAGCATCTATGTCCATGCACACATTAATCTCCGGAACTCCTTTGGGTGCTTCAGGAATTCCTACTATTTTGAAGTATCCCAACAAATGATTCTCTTCAGCCTTCTTTTCCTCACCTTCATACACAATGATCAAAGCCTCAGTTTGATTATCATGACAGGTTGTGAAGACCAAGTCCCTCCTTGCTGGCATTGTTGTATTCCTTGGTATCACAGGGATAAAGCTGTTTCCATCAGCTCTTATCCCTATAGCTAGGGGTGTGGCTTGGATAGTTAGCAAGTCTAAGTTTCCAAAGGGATCATTAATACCTGATGCTACAGCTCCCTCAACTGCTGCACCACGAACGGCAGCTTCCAGAGGATTCACACCTTTGTAAAGTTCCTTTCCATTAAACATGCTAGCCACAAGATTCTTCACCTTCGGAATATAAGAGCACCCACCAACGACTATCACATCGTTTACATCCTCAACCTCTACCTTGGCATCTTGCAAACACTGGCTGATGAGGCTTTCACACTTCACAAACACCTTTCTGTTCACTTCCTCAAACTCGTCCCGGTTTATAACCTTGTTTATCTTCAAACTATCTCCCAAGTCTACATCAATCTGCACACTGGTTTGAGACGAGAGCCTATGGATGGCGTCTTCAGTTGCAACTCGTAGCAAGGCCATAGATTTGATTTCTTTGATACCGTGGGTCTTGAATAGAGTTTGGGATTCCGGTAACAGATAATGCATCATATTCTGAAGCAAGTCTTCTCCCCCGATGGTACTTCCTGCTAAGGCCTTTATTTGTGATACTCCTCCAGCTGTAGCAGTCACAGCAACATCACAATAGCCAGCACCCATATTGAAAATTAAAGCAATCTTCTCACTTCCACTGCCCATATTATCATGAGAACTCTGTTGCTGCTGCTGCCCATATAATAGAGCCACAGCAGTTGGTTCAGGCATTAGCCGGAGAACATGAAGGCCAGCCATAGCACAAGCTCGTTCTATGCGGGTCAATTGGAATCGACTGAATGAAACTGGAACCGTGAGGACTACGTTTCTTATTGGTCGTTTCAGCTGAGCTTCAGCCATTACTCTTAGTTCCACAAGAAATATAGCCAAGACTTCTTCCGGCGTGGTGGATCTCCACATATTATTCACTAATGCTGCAATGAAAGGACGCACACCAATATCCAAGGTCTGTACCAGAAAAGGGAGATTTTTACTGGAGTGGACAACTGGGTCTGTATCAACTCTTCCAATCAAGCGTTTCATGTTAAAGATTGTAGCTCCAGATAACAAGTCATGTTCTTGAGAGAGTTGACTGCTAACTCCTCCAGAAGGGGTGTCATCTTTAAAAGTCACATATGATCTCATAATCTTCTGGTTTCTTGTGTTCTTCAAAAGCTCCACTTCAGATCCATTCCACACAGCAACACTACATTGTGATGTACCGATGTCTATTCCAATGGCAATTTCAGGAAAAGCTGATGACTTATCCTCCCCAATGGTTTCACTGTCAGATGCCACAGTGTATGAAGCTTCGGCCATTCTGAAATAGATAGATGTGAGATCATAAATTTTGTATAGAGCATCATAAAATGGTATTGAAGCATTTTTAAACTTTAAGTTTCACCTATGCCTAAACAAATCATTCCGTCCATCTATAATTACCACTCTTAGACTATGAAACACGACCATTGTACCATTGATGTTACAAAGAATGTTTTAAATATAAAAAAAATTGCAAAGATGTGCAAAGGCATTCCATTTGTTGTATAATTCTTTGATTCTAACCATTCAGCAGTTGTTGGCACGGACTTTATCTTGGTAAACCATGTAAACAAAACTTGTTAGATGCAAAATTTCAATCATTACAAACTAACATATGAAATATTTCAATCAACATAGTAGAGATTGCCCTCTGTAATTTTTCCTAGCATCTTCGTTGATAAGAACATTAGGATAGCAATAATCCTTTGCATCTACGAATCATTTTCTAAAAACTAATTGAAGCCCTAAAGTGATATTCTGTAAAAAAAGAAGAAGAAAATATATCTTAGAAATGCATTTCATGTCGGTCTTTTTACAAACACCTCAAAGGCGAGTTTGTTCATGTGGAATACAGAGTATGCACACAAAACTGAGTAAGACAAATAAGACAAGAAGCATACCCCTTATTATGCACACAAAACTAAATATAACGCCCAAAAAAAAAAAAAAAAAAAAAAAAACCAGAAGAATGCAGTACAGTGAGCATTCTTGCATTAAAAGTAACTTCTCTAATTTCCATCTTCATGCAAGATGGGCAAGCAAGAGATACAGAAGCCCTACCCAGCCTAAGCGAGGAAGCCTCGGTACCAATAACGATTAGGCAGTCCATAAGGACAATGGAATGAAACAAAATCGGAAAACAATCGCGTATTATCTTTTACTTCCCCATTCTTGTTACTTGCACGGTTGCACCTCAAAATAGGAAGTTTATACCTTTTGGATCAAACCCAAGACACGAGTATTATAGTAGAATTCCAATACACAAAATGACATAGTAGAAAATGCCACATATGAAGATCGTATCAATAATCAACATGTGCTAAATCAAACAGAGAAAGAGTAAGTTATAAACCAAAACGGTACTAGCACACTACAGGTCATGATCTTCATCATCATTATTAACGCCATTATAATCCTCAAACTCAAATATCAGAAAAGAAAAACTAGACAACTCAAAGAAAAAGGAGTAGGAATAGAAGAAGCCGAACCTCGGTGGAACAAAATATGTGACAAGAGATGGAGGAAAGAGGGTTACGAGAGGGAAGTAAAAGCAACAGAAGCTGGTGAAGGAGAGTGTCAGAAGGTGCAGGACCGCTTGGCAAGGAAGAGATGGAGATGGAAGAGAAAGAAAGTAATAATAATACAGAGGAGGAGGAGTTCTAGAGCTTGCTAGAGAGAGAACGAATCATGTCATGCCCACCAGAATTGTCCAGAGATAACCATGTGGCGCCCTGAGGCAACGGTTTCCCTCTAAAATCTTTTTTCTTCTTTTGGTAAGTTAAATTAATTTTTAAGGCCAAAATTGGGCCTTAACAGAACAAGAGCAATAATACATAATAAACAGCAGGAGCAAACTTGAGCCTAGAAAAAGTAAGCCCAATTTTTTGAGCCCAAAAATCGCCCTTTCTTGCTCAAACCAATATTGCTAGGGGTTCTTATATACACATGGGTTGGGTTTCTCTCCTTTTCTTTTTCTTATTATCCCTCATCATCTTTAAATCATATCCGTCCAATTAATCACAATACTACTTTAACATCTCCCTCCTCTTCCCAATCAATGATTCAGATGGGCTGAGGAGAAGAAAAGGAGAAAAAGGATTATGAGAAAATCCTCTCCCACACACACACACATATTGCCAAGGGTAAAAGAAAAAGAGATGATGATATTTTTAGCTATAAATGTTTTATTAAATTTTGTAAAATATTTTATATTAAAGAAGAATAAGTAAACACTTATAAATAATACTTGGATTGAATAACTTATAAATATTCTTGATGAGAACTCTAATTTTAGAGGGGGATCTGATTCCGCCATGATAATAAGTTTTGACCATCAATTTTAGGGCAAAATAATGAGTGGGTTGGGTAGTCCGTGCTCAAACCTATAACCTACTTATTTAATTTTATATGGGTACAAGCTAGCTCATACTCGTACCTAGGGGTGAGCATTCGATTTTTGATTTGGTTTTTCGATAAAAACCGAACAACCGAATAGAAGGCATTTTAATGACCGAACCGAAATCGAACAACCGACCAATTTCGGTTCGGTTTTTGGTGTAGTTCGGTTATTTGGTTTTTTTTTTTTTTTTCTCGCGACAAACTGTCGAAGGTGCAAAAAAAAACTGCAAGCCAAGGAAAAATTCTAGCAGCAAAAATGATTACTACAAACCAGTATTTCAGCAACAAAATTCCAGTGCAAATCATAGTTTAAAAATTAAGTTGAGATTTTTTTTTTGGTTTGAAATGTGAAAGTATGTGGTACACATACCGGAGAAGCTAAAGATGGAAGGGGCGGCGCCGCTGTTGTGCGCGAGGTTAACGATGTTCAGCCCAATGAAGGATCACAGATTGGTGGAGAGCGGGGGCGAGAGGATCGGAGTGGTGGGGCTGGGGGGATTGGGGATTTGGGGATTTGGGGCACATGGCGGTGAAATTCGGGAAGCCATTTGGGCACCACGTGATTGTGATAGTCGGTGGAGAAGGAGTGGGAAGTAGAAGGAGGAAGGACGGAGGACGACAACACCTCTAGAGGACTGTTAGGTGACGTTGCCGAGAGGAGAGGACTCAGAGGACTGGAGGAAGGATCAACAAGGAAGTATGAAGTATCATTGAGTTGTACGAGGAACGAGCCTATGATCTGAGGAGGAATTAGGGATTTAGGGTTAGGTTTTTTTTTTTTTTTTTTTTTTTTTTTTTTTTTTTTTTTTTTTTTTTTTGGGTATAAAGCAATTAGGTTAGATTTGGAGGTATTGGACTTGGACGAAATGGGCCTGGAGGAAGGAGGAGGAATTAGCAATTAGGCTGAGTAACGAAATGGGCATGTAAGTACCCCTCGTCCTTGGGTTCAACTGGTGTGGGGGTCGGACTTCCTCACCTTAAGAGAAGGGGTTTGATCCCTGTGTTGGTTAAAGCGCTGGGGGAGGCATCCTAGGGGTCTAGGAAGCAGTGGAAACGCTGGTAGAGGTGGAGGCATGTGTACTCTCTGGCCAGTATGCTCGTGACTGGGGCGGGCTCCAAGCGCCCGCCCTTGGGATGTGGGTGAGCCCAACCCATTTCCTAAAATTTCCTTAAAAAAAGAAAAGGGTCTGTAAGTTTTTAAATTTTTGTGTGAAAAATATGAAACAAGGCTGCTACTTTTTTATATAGGAGGAAAAAAAAAACATTGATAACTTCAGTTATTCGGTTTTAACCATTTTTTATTTATTTATTGAAAAAGCACTGAAATCGAATAACCGAAATAAGAAAAATAAAAAACCGAAAAAAACGAATTAGGTTCGGTTCGGTTTTCGGTTTCAGTTTGATTTTGCTCACCGCTACTCGTACCTCAACCTATTTAAACCCATATAAACGGGCTAGCACATAAATGAGTGGGCTAACCGGGTTTTGAATAACCTATTAACATTTGATTTTTTTTTAAACACACATAAATATTAAGCATTCATCATTCCATTCAAATTAATCATACTAAATTGTGAAATATAAATCTTTAAAGTTCAATAATCACAATCACGCAAAAGAACCTAAATTCAGACAAATACCATCATAACATAATTTTGATGTTTAAACTCCAATTTTTAAATTAAAAGTCAAAGTTACAGAGAAAAGACAAAACAAAAGAGAGTGAGAGACTAAGAGTCGAGCTATCGAGGAAAAATGGGTATTACACTATTATTGTACTCAGTGTCTTGTCCTTTGTCCATATATTTAATTTTTTTCTTAAAAAAATTAACTAAATTGGCAGGTACAGGAAACTTGAAGGTTTGCCTATAGTCCACCCATTTAAGTCTTAAATGGGTGGATTTTAACCCAACCCGTTATGGGTCTTTTTGGGTGGGCTCAAAATGGCCCAATTATACTGGATTATGGACGTACTCACCGGGTTACAGGTTCCTTGCTCAGCCCTAATCAATTCATTGATGATAATTTGCAGCAAGAACAATGTGAGATTTCAACATGCCAGAAGTGAAGTAACGGGTTTGGTTTGAGGAGAGAGATGGGGGGGTTCTAAAATTAGAGGTTAATATTGAAGCTTTTTTTAGGTCCCCATTGTTGTCAAACTCACGAGTTGACTCTCCAAATTTATCATTTTTATATTTCTAGCTTACTAAATTGAGTCAAGTGGTAAACTTCGGTTAAACTCACAAGTTTTTTTTTTTACCGAGTTTACTATTTTTACGTTTTTTATCTTACAAAATTGTATTGACTCACAATTAAACTTATTAACTTTTTTATTTGATCATGTTCAACGGCTTTATCTATAAGTTTAATAGAATTTTTTTGTTTGTTAAATTTGGTAAATTTTAAATGTTGATGGATTTAATTTTAATTATTTAGATTTAAAATATATTTAAATCAAATTATTGTCATTTTTTATATTTTAATTATTTATTATACACCATCAATATCTATTCAATTCTACCTTCAAATCCTAATTATATGAGCATTGCACTACAAAAGTACTCTTATAATTAGGACTGGAGGAAGTAATAAAAATAAAATCATACGAGTTTACGAAACAAATTTACGTCATCCGTGAGTTTAATAACCTTGATCTCCTCCCTCCCCTTAAACCAACTAATGACAGCAAAATCCAAAAATGGCGGTTAATTTAACATTCCTTAAAGACGTGTTTTATTCCTTCGGAATGATCCATCGAAAACGTACACACGCACTTTGAGACTTTGACTACGATCGCTGGTTCGAGGCTTCGACATCGGATATTAATTAATTACTATTAAATATAATATATCCCTTAACTATATTTTGCTTTAAAGAAACTGTAATGATTTTCCTTTCCATTTCTTGCTCTGCATCCTACTCTATCCTTCCTTCTCCAAACGGGATTTATCCAAAACGGCCAACTAGATGCAACAATAAAAGTAAATATGAAAATATTTTTTACAATAATATTCATTGTGTTATTGAGTGATAAAAATAACTATCATTTTTCATGTTGGTATAAATATACATTCCATATTATCTATATTATTTTTTGGAAGAAAATAATTTTCATGCTAAATGCATGGTAAACGTGTATACACTATACATGACGAAACTCTGATTATTAAATATACAAAAAAAGAGTACTCTGATTTCTAACGAGTCTACAGAGGAGAAATGTCGTTGACAAAAGGAAATGATGAAAAGTTGAAGGCTTTTAATTGTCTGGGATTATCATCACTGGTAGTGGTAGGATCTGAATCCTATTCAGCGTCCAATGAATAATAAGGTGCATATCGATTGCAATAAATTATGGACCATAAGAGAGCTGAATGCAATCTTCGTAACAAAATCCAAATGTGCTATGAAAATATCATCAGCCAAAACAAAATCAAAGGCAACTATGTAGGTCAACGATTATTAAAAGTTTTGTTTGACTTGGCGTCGGGGGAATACATTAACGTAAGTCTAGATAAAACTTCTCTCACATATTTTAAAGTAACAGAGTCTATTACTTAATTGAATTTAGTTACATTGTAACCTAATTAGTTAGATTATTAGTTACTGTGTGCAAGTTTAGTTTTAACTACTTTGGTTATGTAATGAGTTGTCAAGTGTCTATAAATAGGATAGACTGTACTGTATAATTCTAATTCAATGAGAATATTTTCTTCTCTTCCCGACTCTTTTTTATTGTGTTATACTTATTCTATATACCATAAATCACGTCGAAAAAACGGTTTTTACCATCAACCCAAACAAACACAAAATCTCAGAACACGTAATTCATTCACAATTCACAAATATCATTTACCAGGTCTACTGTACAAGGAAAGAAACGAATGGGGTTAGCTTGATGTTGTTGCAAGGAACGAGCATGTATAATTATATTGCTAAAACTGCGCTGTCGCCGGCCGCTTTAGATCAAAGTCTACCAACCTCATGCTTCTAATTCGGTGATTAAAGCAAATAGAATCCTTCCTTAATTGATTAAAGCGCATTGCCAAATTCTAAAGTTAATTTACATGTGATCCAAACACTTTTATAATTGTATAAATATCATACCTCTCCGTTCCAACCAAAAACCAAATATCTCCTTTTTATCAAACAGTTCTCTGGAAAAGAAAAAAAAAAAACAGCTTCCGCCATTATGGTTGTTCAATATGTGGTTTTCCTCTCTCTTGTTGGTTTCAGCCTCTTCATAAATGGATCACTATGTCACCCTTTGGACCCTCTGACCCCTTTGGAAATAAGCCAAACAAGGCACATTGTTCTAAAGTCTTACCTTGGTTCTCTTCCAAATCTGACCTTCCATTTTGTAGATCTTGAAGAACCAGACAAAAATGATGTCCTAAACTGGCTATCCTCAAACACAAGAGGCAATTCTAAGCCTAACCCTACAGTCCCCCGTCAAGCCAAGGTGGTGGTTCGAGTCAAGGAACAGACCCGTGAGCTAGTAGTAGACCTAACCAGAGGGTCCATCATATCAGACAAACTCTACAACGGTCATGGATTCCCTCCGTTGACTTTCAAAGAGCTTTTCCTAGCAAGCAAACTGCCCTTTCAACATGCACAATTCAAAAACTCTGTTCTCAATAGAGGCCTAAATTTGTCTGAAGTTTCTTGTGTTCCATTCACAGTTGGTTGGTATGGTGAGAAAATCACAAGGAGAGCCCTCAAAGTCGCATGCTTTTACAGAGGAGGATCAACCAATGTTTGGGCTAGGCCCATTGAAGGAATCACAATGCTGGTTGACGTTGATTCAATGAAGATCACAATGTACAGAGATAGATACAGAGTTCCTCTGCCTAAAGCCGACGGTACAAACCTCCAGTCTCAGAAGAAAAGACCAAGAATTTCTCCTTCCTATAACATAACAAATAGTGGGTTCACGATTGAAGGCCATGAAGTGAAATGGGGTAACTGGGTTTTCCACGTCGGATTCAATGCCAGAGCAGGGGTGATTATATCTACAGCTTCAATATTTGATGCCACAAAGAACAAGTATAGAAGAGTTATGTACAGAGGGCATGTGTCCGAGACCTTTGTTCCTTACATGGATCCCACAGAAGAGTGGTACTTCAGAACTTTCATGGACGTTGGGGAATTTGGATTTGGTCGTTCGGCTGATAGCTTGCAGCCAGGGATTGATTGCCCAGAAAGTGCAGTGTTCATGGATGGCTTCATGGTTGATGGTGATGGTGAAGTGCAGCAAGTGCCCAGGGCCATTTGCATTTTTGAGAGGTATTCTGGAAATGTGGCTTGGAGGCACATGGAAATCAACAATCCTAGAGGACCGGTAACGTATTACTATTTCTTAAAGAACACACAGACATAACGTAACAGCCAAATACTATTTCACATGTCAAGTTGTGTTTATTCAAGTGTGGGATATAATATAGCTCTGTTTTAATAGAATGGTTGCTTCATATATAAGCTGTTCCCAGAACCTTTTGCTATAATGAAAATTCTGTCAATTAAAGTGATGATGATATGGTTTTGTGCAGATAAGAAACGGGGAGGCTGAAGTGACTTTGGTGGTGAGAATGATTGCTACGGTGGGGAACTATGATTATATTCTTGATTGGGAATTCCTAAGAAGTGGCAGCATCAAAGTTGGGGTATGCTCTGTTTCCCTGTGTGTGCTCACTATTTCATTTGCAGGGACAATCATGGAGAAGTCTTTCCCGGTTGACTTTTTGCATAAATTAGATTTAATTAGCTAGCAAATTGTATTTTTAAATAAGGGTCATTGTGTGTGCGTGTATTGCTGCAATTACAGGTGGATCTGACGGGAGTATTGGAGATGAAGGCGGTGCCATATAAAAATACAAGTCAAATAAGCGAAAGAGTGTATGGAACATTAGTGGCAGAGAACACCATTGCTAATAACCACGACCACTTCCTCACTTACTATCTGGACCTCGACGTTGACGATAACGACAATTCTTTCGTCAAGGCTAAGATGAAGAAGGTGATGATACAAACTGGAACTGGCCCCCACTCGCCATCTCCAACTCCGAGGAAGAGTTACTGGACGGTGGTCAGAGAAACGGCCAAGAGAGAAGCCGAGGCCAGGTTGGGGTTGGGCTCGGAGCCGGCAGATCTGTTGATTGTGAACCCCAATAAGAAAACGAGGGTAGGGAACCAAGTGGGGTACCGGCTCATTCCTGGCCAGCCGCTGAGTTCTCTGTTGTCGGATGAGGATTATCCGCAGAGAAGAGCTTCGTATACAAAGTATCAAGTGTGGGTGACGGCTTATAACAAGTCGGAGAGATGGGCGGGTGGGTTCTATGCAGATAGAAGCCGAGGAGATGACGGCTTAGCCATATGGAGCCGAAGGAATAGAGAGATAGAGAATAAGGACATAGTAGTGTGGCACACAGTAGGAATCCATCACAGCCCATTTGAAGAAGATTTCCCGGCCATGCCCTCTGTTCATGCTGGCTTTGAGCTTCGGCCTGCTAATTTCTTTGAATCCACCCCGCTTCTTCAATGACTTCTGTGTATATTACTATATTGCTGCCATATTCATCTAATCCTCCCACCACATTAGAAAAATGCCACAATTAACAGTAACCCTTGGAGGCAGTTATTTAGGTATATATTAAGTTGTATTTCTTATCCAAATGACTCAAATCAATTTGATAGGACTTAATTTATATTATATACCTTTACTTAATGTAATTAATGTAGGACTTTTCTTGATTATTCTAATATTTTTCAGACTTCCTCTCTCTTTTTCCCCCTATTGATTGAATGGCTTTGTTACCATGTTAGATTTAGGGGTCAATTTGATAAGAAAAACCAATTTAATATATACCTAAATCACTAAATCTAAAATATTTGAGGAATTGATTTTGATTATATTTTTTCAAACTTATCAATCTTTTTCTAATCTCCGGTGCTTGGTTGACTTCATAAAATAGGACCAATTCATGTGAGCTAAAAATAAATATGACCAAACCATAACATGATTAAACGTGCATGCGCCCCAACCTGAACCGTCTGTGAAGAAATCAACTTCAGATTAAATGCCTAGTACTAGAGAACTTCAGTAATGCGTCAAAGGCCACACGACACAAGACGTTGAATTTTTCAGAATGACCAACATTTATAAATTCATTCCATGATTATCTTTTGAATATTATCAAATATTCCAGCTAGCAGATACGCTGTGTTAATTAAAAAAAGAGATAGGGTTTTGGACAATTCCATTATCTGAATTGCTTACATCTTTTCCTTTTGAAATAACTATTTGCGTATGTCTATGTGTTTTAACTCATATCCGTTTCTGTACTTCATATACCCCTATTTAGTCGACTAAATGTCGAGGAACAAATCTTTTTTGAAAACACCGAGATATTTAGTCGACTAAACATCGGGGTTTAGTCGACTAAATCTCGGGGGAAATTTTTTGAACATCCCCGATATTTAGTCGACTAAACCACGAGGTTTAGTCGACTAACTCGATCGAAGCCAAATTTTTTCAAAAACCCTCGTTTTAGTCGACTAAACCTCGGGGTTTAGTCGACTAAACCGATCCGAGGCCAAATTTTTTCAAAAACCCGAGGTTTAGTCGACTAAACCCGATGGTTTAGTCGACTAAACCCGATCCGGAGGGCTTTTTAAAAGCCCCAAACGCTGACTCCACGAACCTAATCGACTAAGGGAGCGCATAAACCTCTCGTCCCTCTCCTCCTCTCTTTTTTTCACTCAAATCTTCTTGAATCCATTGGTGGGAAGCGAAGGAAGCTTGATTCTAGTGTCATATACCTCGATTTTGGTACGTTTTCATCTCCTTTTCGAATCTCCACCGTTGTTCTTGTTTTTATACGAACCCCATTTGCGTTTTTTCATTTTGTGCTCTCATTGGGTGATTTTCTTGTCTATGTTTGATTGATTTGTGTATGTTTGTTATATTCTCATCTCCATTTCAAGGTTTAATACGATTCCACCTAGTTGAAGGTATGATTGTTGTGTAATCTTTGTAGTTTCACTTTGTTAAGCTCTTGTTTTTGTTTGTAACACGAAACCCTTCGTTTTTCGGCTTCCAAATTTGGTGTGAAGGATGAGTTCAAGTCCAAACACACACGTTCTTTGTAATCTACTATAGTGGGAGGCATTTTGTAGGTCCCGATGGTATTCAATTTGAAGGAAACACGAAAATGATGAAAATCAAACGGGAACTACGTACAACGAGCTCAAAGAAAGAATTCATCAAAAATTGGGGCTACATAGAAGACAATGCATTCATCGGTTAATTGCCAAAGTGGAGACTATAGTAGGTAAGGATAGTGTATACTACATTAGTAACGATGTATGTGATGATGAAGACGTAGAGTGTGTCATAGATGCATTTGCTAATCGGAGAGCACAAAATTTTATTGAGATATATGTTGAGCTTGAATCGGTGAATCATCATCTATACCCATGCATACAAGATCTGCACGATATTTTGGTGAAGAAGACATACTGTCGGTGTATCGCACCTTCACAAGTCTTAAGTCGGGTAACATTGACGGATGAGGAGGAAGAGGAGGATGAGGAATATGGGAATATGCATAGCGATGAGGAGGACGAATTTGAGAGGTTTATTCCACTAGGTGACGACTCGGATTAATCGATGTAGAGGGTGATTTTGATGCTCGCACGAACCCGATAAACCGGAGTACCGCAACAATGCCACCGCTTCGTGTTAACCCGGTTAGAAGTGGTAAGTTAGTAAACTTGTATTTGTATTTGTAATTTATATTTAGTGGTTCGACAAAGAAAATATTAATTGACCGATGTAGGGCACGAGAGTGAGCCATTTTGGAACGAAAGCCCGCACTATTCCTCCATTAATGCGGCGCCTTTGTGATGATGAAACGGAGATGTTGTATGGTGGTGATGAGCGGCAAGGTGGTTGGCATTTAGGTGATCCATTATATTTGTATCAGGAGTTTCATTCTAAGTCTGAAATGCAACATGCCGTGAAATTATGTTGCATGAAATCTCATCGTACTGCCAAAGTTGCAAAAAGCGATGAGGATAGGTTTGTGATGCAGTGTCGAAACCATGCTGACGGTTGTCCCTGGTATATGAGGGCAATTCTCCCCAAGAATGGAAATTGTTGGGTGGTGCGTAAGTGGGGGCAAGAGCACACCTGCCTAAACCGAGAATCTCGCCGGGATCATAGGCATTGACTAGATTCGAGATGTTATATGTGCATCCATTATCGGTAGGTTTTCCATTTGTTTTTTAGTTACATTCGGTTTAGTTATTGACGGTACATGTATAATTTGCTTTGTTGTCATTAGGTATGTTAAGAGAAGATCCGGCTTTAAAACCGGTCTTTGATACAAGAGAGGATACAACGTCGTATGGATATAATGTAACATACATGAAGGCTTGGAAGGCGAAAATGAAGGCCATTGTGAAGTTATTTGGTGATTGGGAGGAATCATATGCATTCTTGCCCAATTGGTTGACATACATGACGCGATTGTAACGTGGGTTGTTTTCGGGCTTGATCTTGATGAATGTTTCGACGAACGTCATTTTTTTAGCGACAAACGCGTCTTTCGTAGGGTTTTTGGACATTTAACCGAGACCATTGAAGCCTTCAAATACGTAAGCCCATACTACAAGTTGATGGCACCCACTTGTATGCGGAAAATACAAAGGTACTCTTTTGATTGCGACTTCACGGGATGGTGATGGGAAGCTCCCGCCCATTGCCTTTCTTGTTGTTCCTCCTGGTGAGAAGTATGATGATTGGTGGTGGTTTCTTTGTCTCATACGTGATTATGTGACGCGACGAGGCGGGGTATTTGTTTGATATCTGATCGTCACGCCAGTATCATAAAGGCGGTTAAAGATCATCGTAATTGGCAGCCTCCATACGCCTATCATGTGTATTGCCTACGTCATGTCGGGAGCAACTTTAATTCGAAGTTTAGGGATATACAATTGAAGAAAACAATTATGAAACTAGGTATGCAATTTCACATTTTATGTACTTCTTGCACATATTTGTAATCATTTATTTGTTTCCATTGTTATGAGTGTACTTTCTTTGTTCTATGCGGGGTACATGAGTTCAAAGATCCGAGTTTGACATGCGGTTTCAAGAGTTTATTGAAACACATCCACGGAGTTGCCCCCTGGTTTGATCGACTTCCAAAGGAGAAATGGTGTAGGTCCTATGATGAAGACGGACGGAGGTTTGGTCACATGACCACTAACCTAGCCGAGTGTGTCAACAAGGTCCTCGGGGTGCCGTAATCTACCGATAACGGCATTGGTGAAGATGACTTGTAGTAGACTTGTGGAATATTTCGTCACGAGGCGTGTTGAGATTAACAAACATGTGGCTGCGAGGTAGGATAGTTTCAAAAAAGGTTGAAGATGCGATACGGAATATGGATCGGTTGACGTCACGCACCGCGTGCGACTCTATGAGAGATTTACGAGTTATTTGAGGTTGAGGACGCATACAACCAATCTACACATGACGGTGACATAATGAGGGTTGACTTGATCAATCGCAAATGTCAATGTGGGAGGTTCACAACAAGAAGGTTTCCCTCACCAATCTATTCTGTTACCAAGATGGAAAATTTAAACCATTATGATTATGTTCGGTGTTCACTATGCCATACATAAACTCTTCCCACTCCGTACCCTATAGGCAATGAATTGTTGATTCAACAAGGAGATGGCCCATAGTTATCCGAACGCAAGTTTGGCACGTACACAGGGAAGACCAAAGTCTACAAGGATACAAAATGAGATGGATTGGGTGGAGTCTCAACCCTCGGGCAGTCAGCAAAGATGTAGGAGTTGTAACCAAGTCGGTCATAATATACGTACATGTCCAACGAGGATTAGACAAGCTTGAATTCTATGTAACGTGTCTTGCATTGAGTTTATGATTATTTGTTTTTGTTTTGTCTTCAAACTAAGCTTGAATTCCATAATGGTTTAGTCGACTAAATCAGAGCAGTGGCACCCACATACCAAATTGGATAAATTCATCCCACATAAACCAAAAGCAACAAAATTCATGAAAAATAAACATCAATGTCATTACAATTGGACAAAGTCTAACCACACAAACTAAAAACCAACATCAAGTCAAAAGCAACATCAAGTCAAACGAAATCACAAATGTCAAAAAACAACAATGGCGGTACAAATAAATCTAAGCTTCCTCCTCGGATGTGTCCGCCCCCTCCTCGGATGGAGTTCCCGGTCATCGTCCCGGCTACCTCCCGCTCTTGTCCAAGCGCAATCGACCAAGGCTATCCTCTATTCCCTTCATCCGACCCCGCATCCATCTCCACCTTTCATTCTCTTTTTCAATGTGGCTCTTCCGCCACTTTTTAGTTTCGCTACCATCTTGGCATTTGTTTCGTGTTATCATAGATGGCTCTCATGACATCATCAAGGGAGAATCCACCCTCCGCACAACAAAATCCTCCATATCAAGCATCGTCGTCATCATCATCATGTAACTCGGGATCAAGAACGGGTGGAATCGGGCCGGCGTCAGTACCTCCTCCTCAACATTAGTGTAGTGCCAAACACCATTTGGCCCCTTTGAGATCTTGCACTTGCTCCAATAGACGTTGTCCAAAAGCGGCACTCCGGGTTTTCCGACTCACCATTTGCTCGGTGTGCATAGGAACATCGAAATGCTCCAATATCTCGAACCCGGATACGCGTAAGGAGTACACCATTATCCTTACGTTTGGCCTTAGACATCATAGTGCAAATGAAGTGCCTCCAATTCACGTTAAAACTATGACGAATGGCCCACATAACACGAATGTCACCCACCAACACCCTCGAATGATTGTAAGCCCGGGGAACAATATGTGGGTCATGACATAGAAGAGGATACGGGCATCAATGGGAGCGAAAGTATAGGTCATGAGCTCCGGCCTCCGAATCTCGGACTGTCACCTCCGATGATATCCCTCTAAAGCGTTAGGGGTTATCCCCATCATACCGAACACAACCCGCTCGATCAAAATCATACCCAAGCACCACCTTCCGGTCGTCGGTCGTCATCAATATATCAACCCCGCGACGCGAGATTGCGAGATCACCATTTATATAGCTCGGGTTATGGTAGAAAGCTCTCACCATAACCTCCGAGTACGGACGAGTCTTCTCGCCAAGCCTCTCGGATGGGCATGATCCAACAATGGCACTATGTCAAATCCCTCATTCGCAAAGAATGTGATATCTAATGATTGTGGCTTGCGAGATGGGTGCAGTGGCAAATTTCTCCATAAATTCGTTATGCTCTTGTACATTATTATCGAATAGATAACCGAATGGAAGATCCACAATAGGCTCGGGCTCGGGCTCGCTGCGGTCCCTAGAGGAAGATGCCCGCGGTTCGCTCGTTGCTTAATCCGCCTCCCACGCTCATTGTCGGTATTAACGGGAGCTTGTCTACGACGCATGATGGCAACAACCTACAAATAGACATTATAGACTATCAACAAACAAGAAACATTCAAGGATATGGGTTTTCGAAAAACTTTACATCTAAGCAACATAAACAAACATTAATCAATATAAACAACCAACATTCATCATTTTAACAAATAAACACAATGAACAAGAAATAAATTGATAAAAACAAAGTGAAATTCGTCCAAAATTAAAAAAATTATCAACCGATGTAAATATTTCCACTTTCACATGTACATTCCTCATTTTCATCCATAAATCCTAAGTAATTACTCAAATCAATCAAACATACACAACAAAATCACCCAATCAAACCACAAAACGCAAAAACGCAAATGGGGGTTCGCATAAACGCAAAAACTACGGCGGAAATTTGAAATGGAGATGAGAATATAACAAACATACACAAATCAATCAAACATAGACAAGAAAATCACCCAATGAGAGCACAAAATGAAAAAACGCAAATGGGGTTCGTATAAAAACAAGAACAACGGTGGAGATTCGAAAAGGAGATGAAAACGTACCAAAATCGAGGTATATGACACTAGAATCAAGCTTCCTTCGCTTCCCACCAATGGATTCAGCAAGATTTGAGTGAAAAAAGAGAGGAGGAGAGGGGACGAGAGGTTTATGCGGCTCCCTTAGTCGATTAGGGTTCGTGGAGCCGCGTTTGGGGCTTTTGACTGGTTTAGTCGACTAAACCATCGGGTTTAGTCGACTAAACCTCGGGTTTTTGAAAAAAATTTGGCCTCGGATTTGGTTTAGTCGACTAAACCCCGAGGTTTAGTCGACTAAACGAGGGTTTTTGAAAAATTTGGCTT
Organism: Acacia acuminata; assembly: GCA_019022655.1. Lineage (NCBI taxonomy): Eukaryota > Viridiplantae > Streptophyta > Magnoliopsida > Fabales > Fabaceae > Acacia > Acacia acuminata. Next base: position 1,938,070 of record JAFJYI010000023.1, read on the forward strand.
ACGGATTTGAGTTAGTCGACTAAACCTCGGGGTTTAGTCGACTAAATATCGGGGATGTTCAAAAAAATTTCCCCCGAGATTTAGTCGACTAAACCCGATGTTTAGTCGACTAAATATCTGGTGTTTTCAAAAAAATTTGTTCCCGACATTTAGTCGACTAAATAGGGGTATTAGTCGACTAAACGGGGTAAATGCTTAAATAGTTTCAAAACGGGGACATATGCTTAAATAGATATTTCAAAAGGGGCAAATTGGAAAAAAAGCCTACATCTCCTCATATCCGCTTCTGTACTTCATATAATTTCTTTCGTCTTCAGTTTTTACACTTTGCCCTAGTGCTCAAAGTCAAACGAGCTCAAATTCTATCCAACCGTGTTCAAGGCATCGTTGCTGGCTCTAATACGTTCTGGAAATGGTTGCTACATTGTCGGTATTTGGTTCGATAAGATTATTTCCCCACAAAACTCTGGTCTGGTCCTTAAATCGTGATGACCCAGCTCAGATTGGATCCACCATCAATCTCACGCAGTGTGGCCACTTTGTTCTGCATCATGCGAATGGTTCATTAGTTTCAATCTACAATCAAACAAATAGATAATGGAAACTTCGTCTTGAAAAACTCACTCTCAAACACCATCTGGCAGAGCTTTGCTTCGCCAACATATACCATTCTTCCAAGCCAAAATTTGGTCATGGGTCAGATTCTTTACTCCAATATTAATGAAACATTTGATTACTCCACGGTAATTACAAGTTGGAAGTCCAAGCTTTTGATGGCAACATTGTGATCGCTGCTTTTAGCTTTAGGTATTCCTGTCATGCTTATTGGTTCACTGGAACAATCAACAACAATAATGTCAGCATTGTCTTTGACAACTATACAACTATGATTTACGCCGTCAATGGCACCCGAAACATATACCAAATGACAACCGAAAACCAACTGCCTAATCCAATCGAAGATTACTACCATCGAGCAACCATCAACGATCATGGTAACTTCGACAATTCATTTTTCGTAAAGAAGATGGAACAGCGTGGACGTCTACAAGGAGTGCGATAGAGCCCCGTTTGGTGGATAGTCTTTGTGGGGTGAATGGCTTTTGCAACAAGGTGGTCATTTGTAGCTGCTTGCCTGGGTATTCACCTTTGGATCCTTATGTTCCCTCCAAAGGCTGTTATCCTGATTTGGTGGTGGATTTTTGCACTTCAAATTCATCTCATTCGGACTTTACTGTGCAAGAGATTTCTGATGCTGATATACCCAACTTGAATTTTGTTGACATGCAATGGATACCTAATTCTAACTTGAATAGTTGCAAGAGAGAAGTGATGAATGATTTTTTTGCATGGCTGGTGTTTTGATTGGCACTAATTGTTTTAAGAAAAGGACACCTCTTTTGAGTGGAAGAATAAGCATCCCAACCACCAGAGATAGAGCGGCACTAGTTAAAGTTCCTTTGGTTCGCAAAGACGATGGAAATGACTCACCTTGTGTTGTTCTGCTTGTTTCATTATTGTCCTGTTCCCTGTTTGCTCGTGTTTGCAGCTTCTGCTATCCATCATAACCCAAAGTTTCGCCATACATAAGGAGCCACCTCCCAAGCCAAAGCCAGTGGACATCAATCTCAAGACTACATTTTCATTCCAAGAGTTGAGAGATGCAACAAAGGGGTTTAAGAACAAACTCGGTCGATGAGCATTTGGTATTGTGTATAGTGGGATTTTGACGTTGGAGGGCGAACAGGTTGAGGGTGCCGTAAAGCAACTAGAAAAAGCAGAGGATCAGGATGAGATTCGTGAAAATGAATTTGTGACAGAAGTTCAAGTCATTGGTATGACTGATCATAGAAATCTTGTGAGGTTACAAAGTCATCATCTTCTAGTTTATGAGATGATGAAACATGGATCACTCTCCAGTTTCCTTTTCGGGGAAGGGGATATGCCTAGATGGGAAGATAGAACAAAGATTGTACTTCAACTAGTAAGAGGCTTGCTATATCTGCATGAAGAGTGTGATCCTCAAATAATCCATTGAGACATAAAGCCACAGAAAGTTCTTCTTGACTCAAAGTATACAGCAAAAATTTCTGATTTTGGGGTTGCAAATTTGCTAAAGAAGGAAAAAACTAGAACAATCACCAACGTAAGGGGAACAATGGGGTATATGGCACAAAGTTGGCTCAAAAATGCACCGTCACATCAAAGGCTGATGTTTGTAGATTTGGGGTGATGTTGTTAGAGACCATATTTTGCTGAAGGCACATAGAGCTACATCCAAGTCAAGATTATTAGAATATACTAAAAGAATGAATTATGCTTAGCTGGCAAATATAGTTGCAAATCAGTTGGATTGTTGACAAGTTGTTAGTAATTAGTTTCACACGTGTACACTTAGAGCTGTCAATCAGGGTCAGCCCGGCCCGTGAAAGGCCAGGGCCTAACAGGGCCGGGCCTCCATGGCCTGGAGTAAGAAAAACACCTGCTTTTCAAAGCCCGGCCCGAGAGCACTAGGGCCGGCCCGCAGGACTCGGAAATTACTATTCCAAATTTTAAATATTTTTCCTCAACTTTAAAAAAAAAATAATTAGTAAATTACAGCACGAATCATCCAATAAATAAGCACAATCACTAATTCATAATTAAAAGCAAACCATGTTCACAAATAACTCATATAAAACATAAAAAGCATATCACTTTGCGACATTAGTATGATGACTATTATTGTCGTCATCTTCGTCACTATCATCAATTTTAATGACATTTGATTGTTCTTCACTTTGAGTAATAGCCTCTGGCTCATGACTAAGAATATCATGAAATTCTTCTCCCGCATCATGAACACATCCATAATCTTTAGTTGCAATAAATAATAAATCAAATCATAAAATTAGATTATAGTTATTATGTATTTGTAGTTAAATAGATAAATAACTCTATAACAAATACAATATATATATATATATATATAAATTAATATATTTAAGAAGGAAAAAAAGAAAAAGCTAGAGTGAAAAGGGCTGCGGGGGCCGGGCCCGAGGCCCTTCGGGGCCGGCCGTTTAAGCCCGAGGCCCGTCGGGCCGCCCTCCGAGGGCTAATTTTAAATATTTCGTCCATTTTTCGAGCTCGGCCCTTAAAGGGCCGGGGCTTAAAGTGGCGGCCCGATGGGCCTAGCCCGTTTTGACGGCTCTATGTACACTTGAACATGTTCACCACTTCTACTTACTCGTTCTGTTTTGTACTTCGTCGTCTGTCTATATAATAGAAAGGTGACTATACAAATCAATATATTGAGATCCATTTCCTCTGATCTATTCTTTGATTTCTATTCTTCTAGTATGGTCAGAGCACTGACGACCACCGTCAATCTCTAATCTCGGTGACTAGAGCATACAAAGGCATTGCAGCTTGGTGATCTCCTACTTGGATTGATTGCTAAAGCAAAAATGTCCAATATGTCTAGATCTACCGACTCTGTTGCAGTGCCAACTCAATCGATCCCTTTGAGCTGTGGTTTTTTGAACAAGAAAATCGCAATCAAGCTCGATGATTCAAACTTCTTGTTGTGGAAACAAGTTTATTTTATGGTTAAGCAACACTGAGTTCATTTGTTTCTTGATGGTATTGTGGTTCCTCCACCTGCTAAAATCAGAGACAATAATAGTGCTAAAATCGTTAATCCAAAATTCGATGAATTCAAATCATTAGATTCAGCACTCGCTTCTTGGTTATTAGCCTCTGTTTCTTTGAACATCCTACTTGATCTTGTTGGTCTAACCACCGTAGCTCAATTTTGGGTGAAACTTAATCATCTCTTCTCCAATAAGCCTGATTCAAAAAATTTATCCTATCATAATCAGCTGGCTAATCAACGTAAAGGAACTCTCTCTTTATGTGTGATTATCTGGCAAATCTGAAGTCCATCTGTGATCACTTAGCTATGCTTGGAGAAAAGATCAATGGAGCCACTCATGTTTCTTACATTTTGAATGGACTAATAGCAAAATATGAACCAGTCATTGTCGTCATTAATGCTTCAAGGCCTCGTTTTGTTCTTGAAATGGTGTCGATTATGCTGCTGGACTCTGAGTCTCGGCACAAGGTATTTCTTACCAATAATACCACTCATCCAATCAATCTAGTCACTAAATCGTTGAATGCTATGGTTCACAATCCTTCAGTTCCATCTTTTTCGAATTTGTATACTGGTGATCCTAGTGATGAAGATTCATTTACTATGATCTTCCATACTCAAGGACCTTCTACAGGGTATGGCAATACAGGTTCTCATCCTCCAGGTTTTCCTCATGGAGGAAGCCTTGGCAATGGTCATGGTCGTGGATGATTTCACAATTGGAGGCCACTTTGTCAAATCTGTCATAAATCTAGTCATTTGGTAGATTGATGCTAGTCGGTATGAATATTCGAATTCCTATAATTATGGCTCATCATCTAAGTCTTAGGCTTAGGCTCATTATGCTACTGACTATGGTGTACTTAAATTCTATTCTCCTTTTGAATACTATCCAGTGCCTGTTGAATCTTTTGTGTTTGATGCTTCCTCTAAACTATATGATTCTGGTCTTGTTTGGCAAACTTTATGGCTCATGTGCCTTTCTCTACTAAACCTACTAAACCAAAGTCTATTACTCCAAGTTCTCTTACGGCTCAAGCTTTTCTTGTAACACCTAACATAGTTGTTGATCCTACTTGGTATCCTGATTCTGGTGCTACTGCACATATAGTTAACTCACGATGATTCCTATCTTGCTTCTAACTCAATTCTTGATGGTATTGGCACTATTCAGGTTGGCACTAGTGAGTTGTCACCAATACAATCCATTCGTAAAAATTTTCTCACTAACTCTTATTCTCAATTTCCTTGGAGCAATGTTCTTTATGTCCCTAAGATGAGAAAAAAATCTTTTGTCAATTTCTAAATTCACTTGTGAGAATAATGTTTCTGTTGAATTTTTTCCTCACCAATGTGTTGTTAAGGATCTGAGGACTAGTCAACCCTTTATGTTTGGAGTTGAACGTCATGCAATGTATCCTCTGTTGGCCAACGTGAAGCCTACTCCTAAGTCTAAGCCTTTTGGTACTCACACTCAGTCCCAGTTTGGTTCATCTACATCAACTGTCTTTACAAATCCTTCATACTTCTACTGATTCACTGTTTCTATGGCATCAACGGCTAGGACATCCATCTTATCATATTGTTAAGAGTGTTCTTAATTGTAATTTTGTTTCATTCACTTCTGTAGAGAATAAAAGCCTTTGCTCTACATGTCAATATGGAAAGATACATAAACTTCCATTTTATCCTTCATCTACTGTGTATCACAAACCTTTACAATTAATAATCATGGATATATGGGGTCCTGCCCCTATTCAATCTTATGGATCAGTTTACTACATAGCTTTTGTTGATGCCTATAGTCGATTTACTTGGATATATTTTCTACATAAAAAATCAGACACATTATAAGCATTTCAGGAGTTCAAATTACTTGTTGAAAATAAATTTCATTCCAAAATTCAGCAAGTTCAATCTGAAAATGGTGGAGAATTTGTAGCCTTTAAGTCTCATCTTGCCTTTTGTGGGATAGAACAATGGTTTTCCTGCCCCATACATCATAATAGAATGGGTTACTAGAATGTCGTCATCGGTTAATTGTTGAGACTAGTTTGACTTTGTTGGCTCATGCATCTTTGTCTATGTTTTATTGGAAAGATGCTTTTGCAACTGCTATATTTCTACTTAATAGACTACCAACCAAAGCATTACCTAACAACATAACTCCTTATGAGAAACTTCATGAGATTAGTCCTAATTACTCTATCCTGTGTGTTTATGGTTGCATTTGTTATCCCTATATAAGACCATATAATTCTCAGAAGTTAGAATTTAGGTCAGTAGCTTTTGTCTTCTTAGGATACAGTTCCTAACAACAAGGCTATAAATGTGTTGACATTCATACTGGACAACTATATATCTTTAGACATGTTCACTTTGAAGAGTCCAATTTTCATATCCTAGGTTCTCAATTTTTTGTCAAAAACACAGTTCATCCTCTGTCACCCGTCACCTCCTCCATTACCTCATCCCTTATTCCTATCATCCGTTCCTCCCACACAAGTAATATCTTAGTTTCCTCAAATCCTTCTGTCTCAATCCCTACTGTTCAATCACAATCAAAACCTTATCGTCTACTTCATCTAATGATCATATCTCTTTACCAACATCTAGTTCTCACGCTCATCTCTCTCCCACCACATGTTCATCTCTCCCTCATAATACTCACCTTATAGTTACCTATAGTAAATTTGGTATCTCTAAACCTATTTTTTTTTTTCAGTATCTACAATTGTTATTCCTCCCACCAACATCGCTGAAGCTCTAACTAATCCTGATTGGAAACAAGCGACACTAGATGAATATAATGCGTTACTAAAATTTTAGACTTAGGATATTGTTTCTTTACCCTCTCATCGTCGTTCTATTGGATATAAGTAGATTTGGGAAGCAAAGACTAATGTAGATGGTTCCCTTGCAAAGAGGAAAGCAAGGTTAGTAGCAGAGGTTTCTCCCAAACAGAAGGAATTGACTATGTTGACACTTTTAGTCCTGTAGTTAAAGCTGCAACTATTAGAATCTTACTTACTCATACTATTACTTCACTAGCCCCTAAGAAAACTTGACTTCAATAATTCTTTTTTTTGGGGACCTCTCAGAAGAAGTCTCATGAAAGCTCCTCCAGGTTTTTTTTGGTGTTCTACTCCAAATGGTCGCCCACTAGTTTACAAATTACCCAAGACTATTTATGGTCTTATACAGGCTCCTCGGGCTTGGTTTCAGAAACTGCATTCAGCTTTATCTACTTTAGGCTTTGTTGCCCTAAGTCTAATTCATGTTTGTTCATTAGGAAGGGCAAGACCAATATTTCCTATTTGGTTCTTTACATTGATGATATAGTGATCACTGGTTCAAATAATGCCAAAGTGCAGCGCCTTATTAATGCCATGAGTGAGTTGTTTTCATTAAAAGATCTTGGTCTTTATCTTAATTTTGGGTATTGAGTTCTATACTACTTAACATGGTCTTTTATTGTCTCAACAAAAATATATACTTTCATTACTTAATGAAGTCAAGTTCCTCAATGCCAAGTCTTATTCTACCCCAATGGCAACCAATCTTCAGCTTGCATCCACAAATGGTAACTTCTTTCATAATCCCAAGCTTTCACGAAGTATCCTCGACAAACTACAATATCTCTACTACACCAGCCAGAAATTTCTTTTGATGTAAATAGCTTAAGTCGTTTTCTTTAAGCCCCTCGTGATCCTCACTGGGTTGTAGTTAAGAGGCTTCTTATATATCTTGTAGATACTACTGATTACGGGTTACTTCTTCTCCTTTTGCCCAGATTTCATGTACAAGCCTTCTCTGACTTAGACTATGTGACAAACAAGGAAGACCGACATTCATTAAGTGGTTACTGCCCCAATTTAGGAACTAACCTTGTCACCTAGGTATCTAAGTGTTAGTAGGTAGTTTCACGTTAGCCACAGAAGCTTAATACAAAAGTCTTGCTGATGCCTACTTTGATGTGGTTTAGGTCATGAAATTACTACAGGAAATGCATGTTCCAATTGCTAAGGTACCTATAGTTTGGTGTGATAACTCAGGTGCAATTGCTCTTGCATCTAATCTAGTCCTTCATTAAAAAACAAAGCATGTTGAAATTGATATTCATTTTCTTAGAGAAAAAGTTGCAGCAGGACAAATCAACATTGGTTATGTCCCTTCTAATGAGAAGATTGTTGATTCTCACTAAACCTTTGGGTAGGGTGAGCATGGAACCCACAACCCGGTGAGTCCGCCCACAACCCAACGCAATTGGGTCATTTTGAACCCGCTCAAAAAAACCCATAACGGGTTGGGTTAAAACCCGCTTATTTAAGACTTAAATGGACGGGCTATGGGCACACCTTCGGGCTACCCAAACCCACCCTTTAGTTATATATATATTTTTTATTAACTATATGGACACTTGGACAATAATACGCCACATTATCATGAAATACTCATTCCCCATTTAACTATTCCCCTACTTGGAGTTTGAAATCAAAATTATGTTATGATAACACTTGTATAAATTTAGATTATTTTGTGTGAATTATGATTATTGAATTTTGAAGATTCATATTTCAGAATTTAGAATGATAAATTTGGGTGAATACTTAATACTTATATATATTTTTCTCCAAAAAATAAACTTGTCAAATGTAAATGGATTACCCAAAACGGTCAAATTAGCCCATTTATATGTTAACCCATTCAACATGGGTTAGAATGGGTTGAGGTATGGGTATGGGCTAACCTATACCCATTCAAAGTTAAATGGGCGGGCTATGGGTTTAGGCATGGGCTGCCCAACCCGCCCATTGCTCTGCCCTACCTTTGGGGAAGTGCATGTTTATCCCTTTCCATGACAAGTTAAATGTTTTTGCTCTAGATCATAGAAGTCAAAAACAAAAACAAGTTGCATAAGGAATATTAGAATATACTAGAAGAATGTATTATATTATGCTTAGCTGGCAACTACGGTTGTAGATCAGTTGGAGTGTTGACAAGTTGTTAGTAATTAGTTTCACACTTGTACACTTGAACGTGTTCACCACTTCTACTTACTCGTTCTATTATGTATTTCGTCTTCTGTCTATATAATAGAAAGGCGACTATACAAATCAATATATTGAGATCCATTTTCTTTTATTTATTCTCTGATTTCTATTCTTCTAGTAAAGATGGAGGAAAGGGTGAAGACATGATACTAACAGATTCGGTTATATATTTAGCAAAAGAAGGGAATTTGAAGGTGATGGTGGATCATGATCTTGAAATTTTGAATGATTCCAATAGGTTTGAGAGGATGACTATGGTTGGATTATGGTGCCTGTCTCCTAACCCAACTATTCGACCGTCTATGAAGAAGGTGACTCAGATGTTGGAAGGAACCATGGAGGTTGGTGTTCCTCCTTTGATTGATGCACAAATGTTTCAAGTGTCTCTCATGGAGGGACAACTTAATTTGTAACCAAATTTGCTTCATTTTTCAATGTTTTGCAGATTTCACAATATGAATTTAGTTGAACGAATTTCATTTGAAGGCCTTCACTTAGTGCTGTAATTTTATTTTAACCATTTCAACTCATGTAAAGTTCCAAACTTTAGATTCTGTTTCTTCACCACACTTGAACGTGACATACAAATTAGGCTCTTTTGCCTAATCGATGCTTGATACTCTGATACTGTGTAATTTAGAATTTTTATGTGATCACGTACTAAAATTTGAATTAATGCAATTGAGAAAGCCAACATATTTGTATTTTTTCATATGTATAAGATGGGTTTCTTTCACAAACTAGTCATTTGGATTAAATTTAAAAATTAACGTAAAATAGGCATTTGAAATGAAAAAAAAAAAAAAAAAAACCATTATCAAACCTGTATATATGGGATAATTAATATTAAAATCTCCATACAACTACGTCTAACCCACGGCGGTTTGATAAAAATAATGTATAATGAAGTATTCTAATAGGTGTATGGAAAATCATACAACAAAAATTAAGCACACATTACTATATATTCTTTTGAAGGGATTATAAATAATTTACAAATCAACTTAATCAACTTAATAGCTACTGCTCCCTCTGTTTATTTTTATACGTGAATTTTAAAGGGAAAAAAATTGTGTCTATCTATATATGTCGATTTACAATTATAAGATGGTATCAGTTGCTATTTTTTCAAATATACTCTTATATTAATCAATACCTTGATTATTCTATCGCACTATAAATTAGATACCACCTCTAGTTTCAAATATGAGATTCAATTATTATTTTTTAAAAATTAAGAAAACTAGTTAAATTATTTTAAAGTATTTATATCTATCGTTTTTTCTCCAAACTAATTTATTTGACTTATAGATTGATATGTAATTCAATTATATACAACATATAGTATGATTAAGTAACTTATTTAGTTTTTTTAATCTCTTTATTTTTAAGATTGAAGGTAGTATTATATTAAAAACGAGATTTAGTACTACACACACAGATGAGATTTAGTACTGCGCACACACATATATATTAAGTTACCATAATTTTTCTTTCCCCTTAATCTTTGTGAAAAACCTCTAATCTCATGGAAGAAAACGAGGGAGTATCTTATAACTCCTCTACATATCTTCTGAAAAAGAATTGCATGCAACAATATGAACCAGTCTTTTATTATACTTTACCTTGTATTCTCTGTTCCACTGGCCAAACACGCAGCATTTTTTCCATAAATAATGTCCTATCATAAAAGTCTACAATGACATCCAAAACACACAGAATAATTAAAACCGCCAGAATTGACGTAAATATGGGTCACTTATTTTCAGGGACATCAAGTTCAGTCATGAGGCCACCACCGTGGAATTAAGCACTGGATTGACTTGCAATAGTTAATAGTCTAAAGGTACGTAGCTGTCCAAATTAGACCCAACCAACTTTAAATATCATTCGTGTTCAAATCTTCCGGCTAGCTAGCTGATGCGCAGAAAAAAAATCAGACCTAAATTTGGGGTTGGACAATTCCGTTGTCGGAATTGACTGCCGTATCTCTTCACATACCCTTGTACTATGATATATTTGCTTTGGTCTTTAGTTTTCACACTTTGTTGGTCTCCCTCACCAAGCTTTTTAATGGATGTTCATGTCCCCACAAAATTCCTCCCACTCTGTGTACCCTTTTTCGTGTATCTTTTATGCTCTAATGCTCAAACAAGCTCAAATTCTATCCAACCGGGTTCAAGCCTCGTTGCTGGCTCTAATACATCTTGGAGATCACCTTCTGCTGACTTCGCTTTTGGGTTCTATCCTCTCCTTAATGGTCGCTACCTTGTAGGTATTTGGTTCGATAAGATTATTCCCAACAAAACTCTGTTCTGGTCCGCAAATCGTGATGATCCGGCTCAATTCGGATCCTCCATTAATCTCACGCAGAGTGGCCAGTTAGTGCTCCATCATGCCAATGGGTCATTGGTTTCAATCTACAATCAAACAAATAATGCTTCTTCTGCTTCAATGCAGGATAATGGAAACTTCGTCTTGAAAAACTCACTCTCAAACACCATCTGGGAGAGCTTTGCTTCACCCACAGATACCATTCTGCCAGGTCAAAGATTGGGCATGGGTCAGATTCTTTACTCCAATGCCAATGGAACAATTGATTACTCGACTGGGAATTACAAGTTGGAGGTCCAATCTGATGGCAATATTGTTCTCGATGCTTTCAGGAGTCCTGATGAAGCTTATTGGAACGCTATAACAATCGGCCATAAAAATGTCAGCGTAGTCTTCGACAACAATACAGCTATGCTTTACGCTGTCAACGACACTCAAACCATATCCCAAATGACACAGCAAAGCGAACTACCTTCCCCAATCGAAGGTTACTACCATCGAGCAACCATCAACGATCATGGTAACTTCGAACAGTTGATTTTTCGTAAAGAAGATGGAACAGAGTGGACGTCTATATGGAGTGCGATAACAGAGCCCTGTTTGGCGGATGGTATTTGTGGGGTGAATGGCTTTTGTACTTCACCTGACAAGAAGGTGGTCATTTGCAGCTGCCTTCCTGGGTATTTACCTTTGGATCCTTATGTTCCCTCCAAAGGCTGTTATCCTAATTTGGTGATGGATTTTTGCTCTTCAGATTCATCTGCCTCGGACTTCATTGTGCAGGAAATTTATGATGTCGATATACACAACTATCATTTTGGTAATATGCAATGGATACGTCATTCTGATTTGAATAGTTGCAAGAGAGAAGTAATGAATGATTGTTTTTGCATGGCTGCTATTTTGAACGGCACCGATTGTTTTAAGAAAAGGACACCTCTTTTGAATGGAAGAATAAGCATCCCAACCACCCGTAACAAAGTGGCGCTAGTTAAAGTTCCTGTGGTTAGCAAAAATGACTCACCTTCTTGGGTTGTTCTGCTTGTTTCATTCTTGTCTTGTTCCCTGCTCGCTCTTGTGTTTGCAGCTTCTGCTATTCATCATAACCCAAAGTTTCGCCGTTGGATACATAAGGGGCCACCTCCCAAGCCAAAGCCAGTGGACATCAATCTCAAGACATTTTCATTCCAAGAGTTGAGGGAAGCAACAAAGGGCTTCAAGAACAAACTAGGGCGAGGCGCATTTGGTACTGTGTATGGTGGGATCTTGACGTTGGGGGGCGAACAGGTTGAGGTTGCCGTTAAACAACTAGAAAAAGCAGAGGATCAGGATGAGATTCGTGAGAATGAGTTTGTGACAGAAGTTCAGGTCATTGGTCTGACTCATCACAGGAATCTTGTCAGGTTATTAGGCTTCTGCAATGAACAACATCATCGTCTTCTAGTTTATGAGATGATGAAAAATGGGTCGCTCTCCGGTTTACTTTTTGGGCAAGGAGATAAACCCAAATGGGAAGATAGAGTCAAGATTGTGCTTCAAGTTGCAAGGGGTTTGCTATATCTGCATGAGGAGTGTGACCCACAGATTATCCATTGCGACATAAAGCCAGAAAATATTCTTCTTGATTCCAATTATATGGCAAAAGTTTCTGATTTTGGGGTTGCAAAGCTGCTAAAGAAAGACAAAACTAAAACCAGCACCAATGTTAGAGGGACAATGGGATATATGGCACCAGAATGGCTCAAGAATGCACCAGTCACGTCAAAGGTTGATGTTTATAGCTTTGGAGTGACCTTATTGGAGACCATATTTTGTAGAAGGCACATAGAGCTGCATCAAATTGAAGATGGAGGAGAGGGTGACGATGTGATTCTAGTAGATTGGGTTGTATACTTGGTAAAAGAAGGGAATTTGAGAGTGATGGTGGATCATGATATTGAAATGTTGAATGATTTCAATAGGTTTGAGAGGATGACTATGGTTGGATTATGGTGCCTGTCTCCTAACCCAACGGTTCGGCCGTCTATGAAGAAGGTGACGCAGATGTTGGAAGGAACCATGGAGGTAGGTGTTCCTCCTCTGATATGATTAATGCACAAATGTTTTAATTAAGCGTCTCTCATGGAGGGAGTTTTTAATTTGTCTCCAAATTTGTTTCCCTTTTCAATATTTTTTTAGAATTCACAATACACTGAATTTAGTCGAATGAATTTCATTCGAAGAACTTCTCTTAGCGCTGTAATTTTGTATGGACCAGTTAAATTCATGTAATGGAAGTGACGTACAAATTAGGCTCTCTTGTCTAATATATGATACTCTCTTCTTGATACTCTTATGCTTAATTTAGGGGTTTTACCTGATCACAAACTACAATTTGAATCAATGCAATTGAGTAAGCCAGAATATTTGTAGGATATTTATTATGAGATTACAAACTAAAATTTGGATTAAATTTAAAAATTAAGCAAATTAAACATTACTAGATACTCCTATGATGGGATTGTAACTATTTTAAAAAATCAACTAAAGAACTACTACTGATCCCTACCAAAATCAAGGAGAAATACTTGTGTATTTTTAGAGAATCAGTGCATCTATACTTTATCCAATAAAAATGCTTCACTTCGAATTATTTTAATCTTCATGTTATCTAACTAATTTTATTAATTTGCTGTTTTAAAAAAACAAAAAATACTTAGGATTGAAGCGGGGAAGATGAAGGGGACGAAGGAACATATTAAAACGAGAGGAAAAGGGATTGAGGGCAGGGGCAGTGAAGTAAATTAATAAAGGGTTAAGTAGTAATTTTGCCCCGGAATTACACCCCCAGGAGCAACGTTGTCCCGGAAGTTTTTTTAAATCAATTTTGCCCCGGAAGTCAAAAAATGTAGTAATGTTGTCATTTACTAATAGTCACACTAACAGAGTTAACACACTACTCAAGTGTGATACCCTCACACTCAAGTGTGCACGATTTTTTTTTTTTTTTTATATAGTGCACATAGTGTGCACACTCATTTTGAGTGTGCTAACTTCATTAGTGACACTTTGGAGTGTGCACAATCCAAATTGGAGCTTTTATTTGAGTGACTTTTACTTTTTTAAAAAAAAATCATTTAAACACATAAATTAATTAACATTTTTTTTCATTAGTGTGACCACTTAGTGTGACCACTAGTGGAGGGCAATATTGCTTATTTTTAAATTTCTGAGGCAAAATTGAGCTAAAAAAACTTCTAAGGCAAAATTGCTACTTAACCCATTAATAAACCCCAAGTATTTTTCTATTTTTAAAACAATAAACTGATGAAAATTAGTTGGATGACATGTAAATTAAAATCATTTGAATTTGAGCATTTTTATCGGGTAGAGTATAAATGTGTTGGTACTCTCGGAGTAGTACATAAGTATTTCTCAATATCAAGTTTGTCTAGTGATGTAAGGTTTTACTATATCCCTTTAGGTCTTGAATTCAAATATCAAAGGAAATGAGAGCTCTTTCCTGAATCCGAAAGAGAGTACTTGGGTTCTCCCAATAACTAAAATCTGCATTAAGAGGGGCGGTTACAAACTCTAAACCAAATATTAAATGTTAGTAAGGGGGAAAAAACCACTACAGATCACTTTGTTTGTTTTTATATGTCATTTTGTCTTTTTATAACTATAAGAGTATGCTCTTATATTTGCATCCTTAATCATTTTACTGCACATATTAATTACTCTATAGTACAATTTGAGAATTTTTAATATGAATATATTTAGGACCAGATACCAATTTTTAATAGGACTATATTTTAAAATTGAGAATTTAATTACATTAATTTTTTTTTTTCATAATCTTTGTGAAAAACCTCTAATATCATGTTAAAAAAAAAATAGAGGGAGGATCATACAAGTATAACTCCAGTTGCAACAATTTGATTACCTGAACCAGTCAGTCATTATACTTTTCCGCCATCTTTTTTTACCATCGTACTTTTCCATTATCTGAACATTCATCCATTGTACTTTTCCATCCCACTAAACTTTTCTGTTGTAATGTTCAAACACGGCATTTCCTTTTGATAAGTAGTGTACTAGTAAAAGTCTACGATGAAAGATAATTGAACATGTGATGCAATTTTCAGTCTACATACCAAGTTCAGATATTATCGTGGAATTAAGCGTCACATTGACTGGCAATAGTTACTTTGTAGACTTGTCGTCTATGCAATTATCGGTCGTTGCAAATATAAGTACACACCAAGTTAGATATTATCGTGGAATTAAGCGTCCATTTGGCCTTATTTTACTTGTCGTTATAATTATATATGCAAATATAGTCAAACCGCTCCTTCCTCGTATGACCCATGAGCTGAAGGAGTACTAGTAGCGTGCACCTCAGGAGTCTGAATTTCCATATAACCTCCCTAAACACCTTCCTATCTTGTTCAGCTCTGCACATGAATTCTCAATGTCTTCTCCTATAATCCTGCCCTGTATTCTTGCGCTAGTTTCATTCTTAGGCGGCTTACATGCCCAGAATAATCCTTCCCCCACATTAAATTTGAATTCCAACATCACTGCTGGATTCAATTCTTCTTTGAAATCGCCATTAGGTGATTTTGAATTTGGATTCTACCATCTTCCCGGAGATTACTATCTGGTTGGAATTTGGTTTGCAAATACCATCCCTGAGAAAACTCTGGTTTGGTACTTTAACCCACCTGTGAAAGCAAATTCTGTGATCCAGCTCTCTTCGAGAGGTCACCTAGTGCTCATATATCCCAATGGAGAAACTGAACAAATAGACAAAGGAAATGAAGTTAGTGCAAACTCAGCCTTCTTACAAGACGATGGCAATCTGGTAATGAAAGACTCCAATTCAAGAGTTGTCTGGCAGAGTTTTGATCATCCCACTAACACAATGCTGCCAGGGCAAGTCTTGAACGAGGACGATGCGCTCTATTCCAAAGGTAAAGGGTCTCTGAACTACTCTAATGGAAACTTCAGGTTACTGATGCAAAGCGATGGCAACTTGGTACTTATTGCTTATCTATGGGAAGATCCTTCTTATTGGAACGCTGGCACAGGATCAACCAATAACGACGTAAGCTTGGTATTCAATAATACTAGTGCTTCCTTGTATGTTGCTAAGGACTCCATCAACATACATTCTTTGACAAATAACAATCCAACCCCGACTGGAGATTTTTATCACCGAGCAACCATAGATGAAAATGGAAATTTTCATCAATGTGCTTATAATCGAATAAATAGCAGTGGGTGGATTAGGATCTGGAGTGCCATTGATGACCCTTGCAGAGTGAATGCTATTTGTGGAGTGAATAGCTTGTGTTCACCTGATAATGAATCAGTCAAGTGTGAATGCCTTCCGGGTTTTATCCCGTTTAATACAACTGATGTGTCCTTATTAGGATGTCGCCCAGAAACTGTGATTAATTATTGTACACAAAACCCTTCAATGTTGAGCTTCAAGCTGGAGGTTCTTGATGATACTGATTTTCAATTTGGTTCCGAATCAGACTTTGCTGTGCTAGAACCTGCAGATTTGGAAGCATGTAAGAAATATGTCATGGATGATTGTAATGTCGTTGCTGCTACCTTCAATGCTACATCTTCAACATGTGCCAAGAAAAGGATGCCATTGGTGAATGCGAGAAAGAGTTCATCTTCTAAGGGGCAAAAATCTCTACTTAAGGTTCCCAATGAAAACAATAATGCAACTGGAAGATTACAAGGTTCAAAAAAGAAGAGTTTTAATGTCAGAGTTTTTCTCAAGGTCATGCTCGCTGTTAGTTCCACCCTTGCTTGCTTGTTTGGAGCCCTTGCTGTCTATTACCATCCCTTGGCTCGAAAACTAATGAGAAGAAACAAGTTTCAAAATGTAAGTGTCATTGGAATCAACTTCAGAGAGTTCACATTTCAGGAGCTTCATGACGCAACAAGTGGGTTCAGTAAGACTATTGGTAAAGGATCTTCAGGCAAAGTCTACAGTGGAAATCTTGCTATTGATGATGCAAGACTTGCTATTGCAGTGAAGAAGCTGGATAAGAGATCTATTGAAAGAAGTGAACAGGAGTTCATGACTGAGCTCAAGATAATCGGTCGCACTCATCACAAAAACTTAGTAAGACTTCTGGGTTTTTGCGTTGAGAAAAGCC
Organism: Acacia acuminata; assembly: GCA_019022655.1. Classification (NCBI taxonomy): domain Eukaryota; kingdom Viridiplantae; phylum Streptophyta; class Magnoliopsida; order Fabales; family Fabaceae; genus Acacia; species Acacia acuminata. The sequence continues at coordinate 1,955,256 of JAFJYI010000023.1, forward strand.
ATAGACTCCTTGTCTACGAGTTACTTCCAAATGGAGCACTGTCCAATTTTCTGTTTGGACAACGAGAAAAACCTCATTGGGCTCAGAGGATTGATATAGCTCTTGGAATTGCAAGGGGCTTACTTTATTTGCATGAAGAGTGTGAGACCCAGATTATACATTGCGACATCAAACCCCAAAATGTGCTGCTGGATGCCAATTATACAGCAAAGATTGCGGATTTTGGGCTGTCCAAGCTTCTCAACAAAGAGCAAACAAGAACTAACACTAAATTCAGAGGAACTATAGGGTACATAGCCCCTGAGTGGCTAAGGAGTGCACCCATAACTTCTAAAGTTGATGTCTTTAGCTTTGGGATTGTGTTGCTTGAGATTATTTGTTGCAAAAGGCACGTCGAACAGAGTCAAGAAGCAGGTGGAGAAAGTGATGAAGATGATCCAATCCTTGCAGAATGGGTTTTGAGGTGTATAGTGTCAAAGAAATTAGAGGAATTAGCAGGCCATGATTTGGAAGTACTGGGTGATATGAAGAGGTTTGAGCAAATGGCGTTGGTTGGGTTATGGTGTATCCATCCAGATGCAGCACTGAGACCAACAATGAAGGAGGTGAATCAAATGCTTGAGGGAAACATAGTTGTTGGGGTCCCTCCTTTGCTTTATGAGCAAATGGAAGCGGACCAGAGCCTTTAGTTTTTCAATCCGTACTTTTAGCTTCCTAAAAATGGGACAAACTGTTCAATCTTTTGCAGGCACTAGTTTTCTTTCCTAGCATTTTTTCTTTTACAATTATTGTGAGGGATATCTAGGATTGTTGTTTGGTGTTATTCTTGCACATTTTAATGGCATACTCCATCACAAGTACTTGCACATTATAATTAAGTTGAGCAGTTTATTTCTGGAGTCGATATCTTGATCTATGTTTAATGAAATTCAGGGATAAGTTTGGCAGAGCAATCTGAAGGAATGAAGCACAAAACATTTATTATTATTTCTAGTGCTGAACATGAAAAGCTAAGATTTGTATTATTATTTCGAGTGCTGAACATGAAAAGCTAAAGTTCGAAAGTGCAGTTAGGGAAGTCGACATGTTCAGGTGGCAAGACCTTAAGAACAGGATTTCTCTCAAAGAAGTTGGTGGGTCTTAGCTCAAATCCTCCACTCAACGTTGGCATAACTGGAAAATCGTCCTGGCTAGGAACATGATGAAACCCGACCGTGTACCACAATACTATATCCTTGTTCTCTATCTCCCTGTCCCTCTTGTTCCAAACCTCCAAATTATCATCCCCTATGCTCCGATCAGTGTAGGGTCCTGCCGCCCACATTTCGGACTTATTATAAGGGCTCACCCACACATTATAATTGGTGAACGCTGCTCTAATCTGTGGATAATCATCCACCGCCAAAAGTGCGTGAGACACTGAGCCTGGGATTAAACGGTATCCTACTTTATTTCCGACTTTGGTCTCCTTGTTAGGGTTCACTACTAGTAGCTCTGATTCTTTCAACCCTAGCTTTATTCTGGCATCAGCTTCAGTTTTTGCAGTTTCTCTCACAACCTTCCAGTAACTTTTTCTCGGCGTGCCATGATCATCAACTGTTACTTTTACAGTCTCTAAATTACTCTTGACGAAGGAGTTGGCCTCTCCATCAATGTCCAGGTCAAGATAAAATGTTAAGAAGTGGTCATGGTTGACACCAATTGTGTAATCTGCCAACAACGTGCCGTAAATTTCCTCATTGATTTGATCAGTGTGGGTGTATTTTCCTGCTTTCATCGCCAACATGCCACTCATTCCAACCTGTTTCATTTGAAAACCAGAACTATTCATGTGGTAAATTCATCAAGCCACTATATAAACTGTACAAAGTAAATTCATATATATACCCCTAGTTTGATGCCTCCACTTGGCTTGAACTCCCAATCTATGATGTAGTCATAGTTACCGAGAGTAGAGACCGTTCTCACCACTAGGCTCACGTCCGGCCTCACCTCCGTTATCTGCAGGCAAATCCAATATTATAATGGAATGATAATAACATGGTAGATATAGAGATGAGAGGAAGATCGGACGAAGAAAAGGTCTATATACCACTTTGTTTGGGATTCCTGTCTCAGTATGACGCCACATGATGTCGCCGGCGTACTTTTCAAAGATGCAGAAGGCATTGGGGATTTGAACGGGGAAGCCGTGGGAGTTTGGGTAGAAAGCGTCAAGAAACACAGCGTTTGAAGGGCAATCGGTGAGAGGTTGAAGGGAAGCAGCAGTCTGGCCAAACCCATATTCGCCACAGTCAAAGTAAGTCTTGAAATACCAGTCGGTAGTTGGGTCCATGTAGGGCACGAGCATCTCTGATACGAACCCTCTGTATAGTACCTTCCTGTACTCTTGCTTCTCCAAATCGTATACTGAAGCCAGCGATATGATTGGTCCAGCTCGCATGTCGAATCCTACGTGAAATTCCCAATTTGCCCACCTGAAGAATGAAGAAGGAAAGCCAACGATGGCTTGCTTGCGGTTACATGCATGTAATCAATTAACAAGTTGGCTATTTACATGATAATGGATAAAATATATATTAGGAGCGGCAAGGAGTTCCAAAACCCATAAATAATGTGGAAATTAAATGAGATTACAAAATTTTTCACATACCACGTGATATTAGGGGAGGGAGTGTGTGTATGTTGAATACTAAATATTATAATGATAAAATAATGTGAATCATCCCATATTGGGTAATTGTCATTAATGTTTTCTTTATTATTATATTATGCTATCATATCTTTTTATTTATTAAATTCCATTCCTTAACTTTTATGTACGTATGACTCCATCTTTATCACTTAAATTAAATTAGTTTATATATAGATGACTGTGCAGTGATCGTTTGAATAAATCAATTATATTGCCAATTAATAAAAATTTTAGTGTTGTTATCAATATGTACTGATAAATATTATATATATAAACGACTCATGAAATCCATCAACCAATGCACGACAAATTAAGAAAAATATGCATTTGTCACAGTTGGGGAGGGCAAAGACATTGCGCCACGGCCACAGTTTTTTTCAACCGGTGGCAAAATTGTAACAATATGATCAAGCATTCAAAATGGTTATTTTCAGAGTAATTAATCGGAGATTTAGAAAGGAATGAACAAGTTTCAAATACATAGATCCGAGCAGAGAACATGATTAAGATAAGAACTAACCTTATAGTATGACCATGGATCTCAAAACCAGGTCCATGAGGTTGCCAAAAAGCAGAGCCCTTGAGCTTAGGACCAAAAGGAGGCTTCAACTTAGAGGATCTATACTCCGTATCCTCACCTGTGGGCACCGGAGCCACCATCCTATCGGAGTAACCCACAATTTTCATCTCGTCGAGATCAACAAACATCGATATTCCCTCCAACGGCCTCGCGTACAAGTTCACCGTCTCTTTCGTATAAAAGCACTGAATGTTCATAATCCTATTGGTCTTGACCTGTCCGAACCACCCCACCGTGTAAGTAGTGCACACAACCTGCGACAAATCGAGCCCCCTCTTCTTCACCGACTCTATGAAAGGTTTATATTTGGATGGAAGAAGACAAGCCATTGTTTCTTCGTCAAAAGTCAACAAGGGGAAGCCATGGCCTTTGTACACTTTGGTTGAGGCGATGGTGCGGGTCGACAAGTCCACCGTGATCTCTAGAGATTGTTTTTCAAAGCGAGCAACCACAAAGGCTCGCCGAGGTATTTGGATTTTAGGTTTGGATTTTGAGGATAGCCATGAGAGGATGGTTTGCTTGTCGGGTTCATCCAAACCTACGTATTGAAAGGTTAGGTTGGCATGAGAGGAAGAGGTTGGGTAGGATTTTGAGATGATGATTCGGACCAGGTTGAACTCCTCTGGTGTTAGAGGGTCAAGTGGGTGTGTCTGGATTGCTCCGGCTGAGAGGGTGGAAACAAGAGTGATGATAAACAAAAGAACAAGTTCCATAGTTGGAGCCATGGCTATGTGATTAGAATGGTTGAAGCTCTGCTCCTTATATATGAATCACATATCATAAGCCTAGGTTAATGTGAAGTATTATCTATGGTGCTAAATATTCTTGGCGGTCCTAATTATAAAGTCAAATTGATTTTTTTTTAGAGATTAATCAAGCTAATTAAATTATTTTAAATTTTTTTTGTTTTTTATTTTATTTTTTAAACTAATTAGTTTAACTAATAACCTAATATATAATCTAAGGATATATAACATATGATATGATTAAGTAATTTTTTAACTTATTTAATCTCTCCAAAAAAAAGTCAATTTGATCTTATAATTGGGATCAAATGTAGTATAGAACATATTTGACTTTTTTAAAGAGATTAATGGAGCTAAATAATTCATTTAATCATATCATATATTGTGTATGATATATTAAGTTATATGTCGTTTATAAATCAGATAAATTGGTTTAGAAAAAAATGGTAAATATAAATATTTTAAAGTAATTTAATTAGCTTCCTTAATCTCTCTAAAAAAAGTCAATTGGATCTTATATTTATGATTGAGATAGTAAATAATTTGCAAGAGGTGAAAAAATAAGAGAAGAAGAGGTTGTTCACTGGAATAACACAAGTAATTAAAGCTCATTTGTGGAAGCGTTTCTTGTTTAATTTTCAGACATGCCTGCTCTCACGCCAAATTTGTTGTATTATGTGTATGCAAAGTCAAGATGCTTGATTTTGTCCAAGTTTAATTTATATATATATCTTATTTCAACTTCTCCAAGTTTTGTTTCTTTATTTTCTGTTGTGATACTCGTGATCAAAATGACATTATATTATTGACCACGTGTGTGCGCACGCCCGGACGTGATCGATCACAGATGGGAACCCTTCACCATCCATTCGATCCAACAATAATTCAAGCCCATTGTTGGCTCTTCCGCTTCTGTATTTTTAATATATACCGTAATGGTTGTCTAATTTGTAAGTTTAAATAAATTCGTCACAATGACTTAAACTCATATTATGAATTTGAATCATAAAGTTTGTAAGAATTTATTTTTATTATTAAATAGGTATTACTAGTGTATAATTAAATAATTAAAATATAAAAATGACAATAACTTAATTTAAATATATTTTAAATCTAAATAATTGAAATTAAATCTATCAAAATTAATTATTTGTCATATTTAATAAAAAAATTTCTACAAAATTTTTGTATAAAGCGGTTGAGCATGATCAAATCAAAAAAGTTAAACGCAAGTTTAAGAGTAAATTAACACGATTTTATAAGTTAGAAACATAAAAACAATAAACTCGGTATATAAAATCGTGAATTTAATCGAAGTTTACAACTAACGCGACTCATTTTTATAAAGTAGAAACGTAAAAACATTAAATTCGGAGAGTCAACTCGCATGTTTGACAATAATAGTGTCCTCTTTAATATAAGTGGGTAGTTATATCTTTATTTCCTACGTCTATATACTAATTTCGATTCTAAACATATAACCTAATTTGTAGTGCAAATGACTAGAGGAGTACATAATATAAAACTTATAATAAACCGTTTTGGACTACGTACGTACGTCAATGTAGGGTAGCTAGGAGGTAGACCACGTGTGAGGATATACTCTCCTCAACGACTGTGTGTGTATATTTAGTGAGGCCATATACTGACAATTGCATTATTATTAGATTCTTGAAACAAGCAAGATCTTAAAAGTTCAAGTGCATTGAACTAAATCAACTTGATCGTCGTATCAGGCTAAGCTGCATTATTCGTCTTGATGACCAAAAGAAATCTAATTTTGATGTGTTTAATTTTTCCAGCGAAACATCTGCATATGCATGAGTTATTGCCTTTTAATTAGCTAAAATTGATACGGCCATTCACTTTAAAAATAAAATTTTCCAACAAAGATATCACTCTACAGTCTACACACTGTTCACTTGAAGCTTGATCTTATATATATATATATATATATATAATGTAATATTCATAAAAATCCAGAATCATCATGGATCAAATGCCGACTGGGTACTAATTCGTGGTTTTAAAATTCTGGCAATCGATCATCCCCATCAGTATAATGCAACTTCAATCTCTCTCTCGATCTCTCTGTCTTAAAAAATGTTCGTCCCTCCTTGATAGCGACTTCGGCAAGTGCACCGGTCGTTATAAGTAATAAAGTAGTGAGAAAAAGATCGTCCCACGAGGAATAGTACTCCAATCACTAAATTGCTATTTTTGCTTTAATTGGATGAATGAGTAATATGGGAGTGAGTTGTAACAAAGCAATTGAAAGAATTAAATAAAGAACAAGAATCCAAAATTATGAATCTCAAGAACAACCGAGAGAAAATATGAGTAATTAAGAAATACGTGACTAGGGATGAGAATCCCCTATGTTCCTCTAATAATTTGAATTGAATCCCTAATTGATTATTATTCCCTTAATTGACGATCAATTCTCTAAAGTTAGACTAAGTGCCAATGTCTTGATGCTACCTTAGTCCGTTATCTTTGAAAACAACCTAATGTCTTAGTATTGATTGGAAAGATCATATTTTTAAACCAGAATTATGAGATCGCATAAACTCGTAAGCCTATGTCTAGGTCATGCAACTCTACGATGAATTAACGGTTCTAGTTAAATGCACCAACATCTCTATTGTCATACACCAACCTAAGAACAATCTAAAAGGTGATCAATCTTTAAGAAAGCTTTAAGCAAAGATAATTCATTCAATCAAGAAAATAAAGATCAATAAAGAATCCAAACAAATATTTTAAATTCGCATAGGGTTCATCCCGCCCTAACTACAAAAGAAAACTAGCCGAGCATGGCTATACTAAAATCCATGAGAAGATGAAAATCAGATTCAGGTAAGACAGGAAAAGAAAAGAGAAATAAAGACTCGGAAGAATCCCTCGGTCTCAATGCTCCTCGTGCTGATCGTCCTTGCTTTTCGCGTCTCGCACTTCTTGAATTGCCGTTCCTCTCCCGTGCGTGCGATGATCGTAGTTGCGTCTCTGATTCCGTGATGTTTTCCCTCTGCGTTCTTTCCTCCTATTTAATAGATATAGTAGGGTATTCTTTTTACTGCGGGTCCCACGTCTCAATATCATATCATCCAAGATCTTTTTTTCTTTGCGCAGGTACTTGTTTTTTTATCACCTGGATCAATTTGATGGCATATTTGTCATCTAATATAATAATATTACATATTATATCCTTTTTATAATATAATATAATAATATTACATATTAGATGCTTTTCAATTTAATTTGTTGCCCTTATTGCTTTTCATATATTTTCTCCTCTTTTAGATCACATAATATCTCCTACATAAATAAATAGGATATCAATAGATTTTTCGTTATAATATTCTTATATCCTATATTTAATTAAAAGATAGATAAGTATATAAAAGATAATTAAATAAGCATAAGATATTAGTAAAATCAATCAATATATCCCGAAATCTATACTTATTTAATTATAAAATATTTACTTATCAAACTCTCCCACACTTAAACATTTGCTTGTCCTCAAGCAGAAGAACGAGGATTCATTATTTGAAAAGAACATTGCTCATGAAATTCCTTAACAGAAAGCAATAAACCACCACACTTAGATCATATCATCAAATCTGTTTTAAGTTAATGTCTTATAAGAATGGATCACTAAGCCAATAGTCAACCAATTGTAACAATCTTTTAACGTCCCATGTCAAAAGATCGGCACACAATAAGTTCAACAATAAGATTAGTAAAAGAATATTACACTACTCAATTTCTTGAAAAATTGAATTCTCCCACTAAACCAAGCTTTTTATTTAATTTAATAAGGATCCTCAGGTAGAAAATAACTTAATTCATTTTTTTTTCCTTTTTTTCCCTTTTTTTTCCTTGAGCCGTTGTAGGTCCCCTTTTGACGCGATCCTGCATATGGGTGATGCAGCACCGGTTACTCGTTACTCCAACAGACACCTCAACGGGCTTTTAGCCTAACTCATAACCCTCTTTGACTTTACCGTTTGACGCGAGTGCCAACATTGGTGATGAAGTGCCCCCGGTTACTAAGTAAGGTTAGAGAAGTCATTGGAGTTGTGTGCACGTGTGTGTGTGAATTTCTCTCTCTCTCTCTCTTTTTTTTTTTTTTTTTTAGCACTACCTCGGTCATTTCCCCAAACAACGGTTTTTTGCGGTAAGGTCATCCTCTAATTTTCTAAAGAAATCATGTAGCAAAATATTCATAAACTAATAATGCATTGATCATATTACAAACTAATCTCTATTCTCATAGTCAATCTCAAGATTGTAAAAAAAAAAATGTAAGACTCAAGAGGCTTAATTAGAACTCTCTCTTTTTTTAAGTTTTAATTTTTTTTTTTTTTGACTTGATAATATTCTCTAAGATGGGGAAAGCTCAAAATTAAGGTCAATCCTAAACAATGCAAAAATATCAAATAAAAAAATTCTTTTCAATTGCATAAGGACAAACATAACCAAAGAAATTATATCTCTCCCCCACACTTAAATCAAACATTGTCCTCAATGTTGCAAAAATATAAAGAGGGAAAAGAACTAGTACTCCCCTAATTTTAGATCTCTAACTCTGATGTGGAGTGCTTCATCTGGTACCATCCATGATGTTTCAAATTTTAAGAAAGGAAAGAGCGCCCCAGCAAGACTTGGCAGCCACAAGAGGAGTGATCATCTTTAAACCTAGAAAAATGAAAGAAAAAAAAAATTGCAAGGAAAACTTATTGGGTTGCCTCCCAATCGGCGCTTGTTTACCGTCCGAGCTCCGACGGATGTCACCTTAATTCTCAACTTCCAATGCCACAGAGGTTCTTCCTCTGTCAATGTCTCCACCATGGTAAGGTTTTAATCTCTGCCCATTTACCTTAAAAGCTTCATCTGAACCTATTGGTGCAATGGCAATTGCGCCAAAAGGTGTGACCTCTTTGACTACAAAAGGTCCTGACCATCTAGACTTCAATTTCCCTGGAAAAAGTTTCAAACGAGAATTATAAAGTAGTACCTCTTTGTCCGGATGAAACTCTTTAGGAATAATCCTCCGTCATGCCATCTCTTGGTTCTTTCCTTATAGAGGCTAGCACTCTCATATGCAAAAATTCTGAATTCATCAAGCTCGTTCAACCGAAGTAGCCTCTTTTCATCGCAGATTTAGCATCAAAATTCAGCAGCTTAGTTGGCCAAAGCGCCTTATGCTCAAGCTCCTTTGGAAGGTGGCAAGACTTACCATCTGAAATTTGAAACGGTGACATGCCAATAGGAGTTTTGAATGCCGTTCGGTACGCCCACAAAGCATCATCAAGCTTCTTAGACCAATCCTTCCTTGACTTCCCAACAGTCTTCTCAGAATTTGCTTCAATTCCTGTTAGACATCTCCACTTGCCCACTAGTTTGTGGGTGATATGGAGTAGTGACACGATGAGTGACACCATATTTGCTAAGCAATCGATTGAAACCGTCGGTTACAAAAGTGAGTTCCTCCGTCACCGATAATGGCCCTAGGCACCCCAAACTGTTGAATATATTCTTTTTGAGAAAAGATACCACCACCTTACTTCATTAGTGGGAAGAGAAATTGCCTCTACCCACTTTGAGACATAGTCCACGGCTACAAGAATGTACTTGTTGTTAAAAGAACTTGGGAATGGCCCCATAAAATCAATCCCCACACATCAAATATCTCAATAACAAGAATGTTGTTAAGGGGCATCTCATGTCTCCTAGAGATATTCCCAGTTCTTTGGCAACGATCACAACGCTCCACAAACTTCCTAGCATCTTTGTACAATGTAGGCCAATAAAAACCACTTTGTAATACCTTAGCAGCCGTGCGTTCTCCGAAAAAAATGTCCACCATAATCTGAACCGTGACAATGCCAGGAGGACCTTATGAGTTTCCTCTTCGGGATACACGGAGCACTCCATCGCACACCCTTTGAAAAACAAGAAAGGCTCATCCCGGATATACCGCCAAACATCATGCATGAACTTCTTCCTCTGCTTTGCCATGTTAGTCCCTGCGGTATCATCCCAATTGCCTTATAATTAGCAATATCGTGAACCAAGGTACATTGCTGATTGCCAAGACATACTCATCTGGGAATTCATCCGAATCTCCATCTCGAATCATCTTGCAACTCCTTAACCGCATCCTAGATAAGTGATCGGCTACCACATTCTCCACCCCTTTCTTGTCTCGATTTTAATATCAAACTCTTGGAATAGCTTTGCATCCAACGGAGAAGCCTTGGCTTAGCGTCTTGCTTAGTCAAGAGGTATTTTAAAGCAGCATGATCTGTAAAAATAATCACCTTGGAACCAATCAAATACTGTCTAAACTTGTCTAATGCATAAATAATTGCAAGCATCTCCTTCTCAATTGTTGCATAGTTCAGTTGTGCCTCATTCAGAACTTTACTCGCATAGTAAATAACATGCAACAACTTATTCTTCCTTTGCCCCAACACAACCCCTATAGCATAGTCATTTGGCATCACACATCGGCTCAAACGGTAACTCCCAATCAGCGCCGTCGAATAGGTGCGAGTGGTCAATCTCTCCTTCAACAAGTTAAATGTCACTAGACAATTATTGTTAAAGTTAAAGTCTTCATCTTTGACCAACAATTGACTAAGTGGTTTGGCTATCTTGGAAAAATCCTTGATAAACCTCCGATAAAAACTGCGTGACCAAGAAAAGCTGCGAACGCTACGCACGTTGGTGGGAGGAGGTAAGTCTTTGATGATTATAATCTTGGCTCTATCCACTTCTATCCCCTTATCGGATATTCTATGACCCAAGACTATCCCATCTTTCACCATAAAGTGGCACTTTTCCCAATTAAGCACCAAGTTACTCTCTTGACATCTTTGGAGCACACAAGACAAATTAGTCAAGCAAGTATCATACGAAGTGCCAAAAACAGAGAAATCATCCATAAATACCTCAATAAATCTCTCGGTCATGTCGAGAAGATAGACAACATGCACCTCGAAAAGTAGCGGGGCATTGCAAAGACAAAGGGCATCCGTCTATAAGCAAAAATCCCAAAGGGACAAGTGAAATTTGTCTTCTCTTGATCCTCTGGAGCCACTTTTGCTATTTGATTGTAACCGGAATAGCCATCTAAGAAACTTGAGTAATAAGAGTGACCTGCAACTGTCAAGCATCCGATCCATGAATGGCAAAGGAAAGTGGTCCTTGCGAGTGGCATTATTCAACCTCCTATAATCCACACACATTCTCCAACCCGTAACAGTTCTAGTGGGTATCAATTTGTTATTCTCATTCTGCACTACAGTGATTCCACCCTTCTTTGGTACTACATGTCTTGGACTAACCCACTTTGAATCAAAGATAGGATAAATCATACACGAATCTAACAGTTTACCACCTCCTTTCTCACCACTTCCTTCATAGTCGGGTTAAGTCTCTCCGGGGGCTGCCTTTCTTGGTTTCACTTTGTCCTCCATAAGAATTTTATGAGTGCAAAATGAAGGACTAATCCCCTTTAAATCAGATATAGACCACCCTATTGCAGTCTTATGGGTAGTCAAAACTTTCAGCAACTTCTCTTCGTCGGTAGGTGACAACTCAGCACTAATAATGATGGGATAAGTGTCATCCGTCCCTAGAAAAGCATACTTTAGATTAGAAGGGAGCTCCTTTAGTTCCACCTTAGGAGGGACAGGTGGCGCATCATAATCCCTCTTCTTAAGCTCCTCAACACGTAAATCGAATTCTCATCTCGCGAAACCTCTTCTTCCACTTGTAACAATTGCGCAAGATCATCCTCTATAAACTCACCGAACCTTCTTGGAAAAGATCTTCATGAATGGCCTCAAATCAACTACATCAATTCCCGCGTCACTATTATTTGGGTATTTCATGGATTGAAACACATCGTAAGTGACTTTCTCATCATTCATTTGGAATTCCATTTTTCCCTGACTACATCAATTACCGCTCTAGCAAAAGTAGCCAAGAAGGGTCTTCCCAAAAGCAAAGGAAGTTCAGCATCTTCCTCCATGTTTAAAACCACAAAATCCACCGGAAGATGAATTTGTCCACTTTCACAAGCACATCCTCAATGACACCTTTCGGCTTCTTAATGGACCTATCCGCCAACTGTAACGACATCATAGTAGGCTTCATCTCTTTAATGCCGAGAGCTTTTGAAACAAATAAGGGCATTAAATTTATGCTAGCTCCCAGATCACAAAGTGCTCTGCCCATATTGATGTTCCCTATTGCACAAGGAATGCTAAAGTCACCGGATCTTTAAGCTTTGGTGGCAACTTTGTTTGAATAATGGCACTATACCTTTGAGTCAATGCCTTTGTTTCGGCCTCTTGCAACTTATGCTTCTTGGAAAGCAAATCTTTCATGAACTTTGCATAATTAGGCATATTTTCAAGAGCTTCGCAAAAGGAATGTTAATCTAGTTTCTTAAAAATATCCAAGAACCTGGCATACTGTTGCTTCTGAATCTGCTGCTTTAACCTTTGGGGGTAAGGAGGTTTTGCATAAGAAGGAGTGGGAGACTTCTTTGTAGCTATCTCCTTTGGAACCTGCTGCACATCATCATCCTCAGCCTTTTTCTCCTCTTTTTCTAAAGCCTTTTCATGTTCTTCCAACCCTTTTTCAGATTTTTCCTTCACCGGAACAGATTTCTCAACTGGCTGAATCACTATACCACTCCTTGTAGATATGGCCTTACAATGCTCCTTTGGATTGACCACAGTATCACTAGGGAAGGAACCTTGGCTCCTCTCTGCTATTTGCTTTGATAACGACCAATCGATTCTCCAAGTTCGGATTGAAGCCTCCGATTTTTGAGAGAAGACTTTGTTTCATTCGGAAAGCTTGAACTTTGTATGTATTCGGTCTTTGGTATGGGTTAAGCGTGTCAAAGCCTTTTCCAGATCAGTAATGGTGGTGGTTTGGTGGGCTGCTGAGGTCTTTGCTTGGGGTTTATAGGAAAAGTTTGGGTGAGATTTCCGGCCCGGATTGTACGTGTTGCTATATGGATTAAACTGATTCCTAGGAGGATTACTCATGTAATTAACCTCATTTGTTTCTCGATCTACCAGCTTCACAATCCCCATTAGCGTGTTCCCCTTTGCAAAAATCACAAAGCAAAGGAGGCTAAGAAGTGATGGATGAGACACGAGAAGAGGCAAAGTTGTTTAGTGATGGCGTGCTTCGTTGTTGGATCGCCTTGTTTGTTGGGAAATGTTCTCATTGTGGGCCAAAATTGTATTGTAAGAGTCTAGATGAAGAACTCCCCTCTTTGGTTGTGGAGTAACGGTTTCATTCTCAAGGGACCCCATAGCCTCAAACAACTCCAATGCTTCTTCGGAGTTTTGTTTTTCAACTTACCACTGTTGCGGCGTTAATCATCATCCTAAAAGACGGAAGCATCCCATTGAAGAATATCCTCGCTTGTTCATAGTCTTGCGGCTCATGTTGTGGACACTTCCTAAGCAACTCCTTAAACCTTTCCCAAGCTTCACGAGAATGATTCCCAATTGCCTTGAGTAAAGCAACTAATATCTGACATCAGCTTTGTATACTTAGAAGAAGGGGAAAAAATTTCAAGGAACTTTGTAGTGAAAATGTCCCAAGTGGAGAGACTTCCAGTAGGACAAGAACGAAGCCAAGCTCTTGCTTTCCCCGTCAGAGAGAAAGGAAACAGTCTCACACGAAGAGCATCTTCGGGAACCCCATTCATCTTGATGGTATCACAAATCACGAGAAAAATCTCAATATCTTGATTAGGATCTTCTAAATCACTCCCACTAAAAGAACTTTGTTGAACCAAGCTTATGAGAGATGGCTTGATTTCAAAATTATTCGCATTCACAAGCGGGTTTGACAATGCTAGTTGCATTCTTAGCGGGATTAAGTGTCATGTAGTCGCCCATGGTCCTCTTTGGAGGAGGACGGGGAGGATCGCACCATCGTCCGCCATTATAACCGGTTCGATCGCGTACTAGAGCTAACAACCTTTCCTTTTCTCTCTTTTTAGCAAGTTTCTAGTTTCTCCTTGTTGTCTTTTCGATTTCGAGGATCAAACTGCAGGAATTTACGTCGGTGGTACCTCGCATAAACGAGTAAAATAACAAAAGAAAAATCCAATCTAGAGTTTCAATAACTAATCTTAGTGTTGAAATAAAACTATCCCCGACAACGGCGCCAAAAAAACTTGATAGCGACTTGGCAAGTGCACCGGTCGTTATAAGTAATAAAGTAGTGAGAAAAAGATCGTCCCACGAGGAATAGTACTCCAATCACTAAATTGCTATTTCGCTTTAGTTGGATGAATGAGTAATATAGGGATGAGTTGTAACCAAACAGAATTGAAAGAATTAAATAAAGAACAAGAATCCAAAATTATGAATCTCAAGAACAAGCTGAGAGAAAATATGAGTAATTAAGAAATACGCATTTAGGGATGAGAATCCCCATGTTCCTCTAATAATTTGAATTGAATCCCTAATTGATTATTATTCCCTTGATTGACGATCAATTCTCTAAAGTTAGACTAAGTCTCAATGTCTTGATGCTACCTTAGTCTTATCTTTGAAAACAACCTAATGTCTTAGTATTGATTGGAAAGATCATATTTTTAAACCGGAATTATGAGATCGCATAAACTCGTAAGCCTATGTCTAGGTCATGCAACTCTACGATGAATTAACGGTTCTAGTTAAATGCACCAACATCTCTATTGTCATACACCAACCTAAGAACAATCTAAAAGGTGATCAATCTTTAAGAAAGCTTTAAGCAAAGATAATTCATTCAATCAAGAAAATAAAGATCAATAAAGAATCCAAACAAATATTTTAAATTCGCATAGGGTTTCATCCTCGCCCTAACTACAAAAGAAAACTAGGCGAGCATGGCTATACTAAAATCCATGAGAAGATGAAAATCGATTAGGTAAGATAGGAAAAGAAAAGAGAAATAAAGACTCTTGAAGAATCCCTCAGTCCTCGATGCTCCCGTCTTCGATCGTCCTTGCTTTCTGCATCTGCACTTCTTGAATTGCCGTTCCCTCTCCTGTGCGTGCGATGATCGTAGTTGCGTCTCTGATTCCGTGATGTTTTCCCTCTGCGTTCTTTCCTCCTATTTAATAGATATAGTAGGGTATTCTTTTTACTGCGGGTCCCATGTCTCAATATCATATCATCCAAGATCTTTTTTCTTTGCGCAGGTACTTGTTTTTTTATCACCTGGATCAATTTGATGGCATATTTGTCATCTAATATAATAATATTACATATTATATCCTTTTTATAATATAATATAATAATATTACATATTAGATGCTTTTCAATTTAATTTGTTGCCCTTATTGGTTTTCATATATTTTCTCCTCTTTTAGATCACATAATATCTCCTGCATAAATAAATAGGATATCAATAGATTTTCTGTTATAATATTCTTATATCCTATATTTAATTAAAAGATAGATAAGTATATAAAAAATAATTAAATAAGCATAAGATATTAGTAAAATCAATCAATATATCCCAAAATCTATACTTATTTAATTATAAAATATCTACTTATCATTCCTCACAAATTGCGAACCATTCTTTCCTTCCCATACATTCGGTAACAAGTTTATTGGACAGTGATTGATTGTAACGTTTGGAAGGCTTTTTTCTTCCCAAGACACTGACTATCGTGACCAAAACCTTGAAATTGATGTGGCTGAGATGTTTGAGCCGAACAAGTTATTGTTTGACACATTGACTCGTGTAGTCATTTTCTTGAACAATAATCTGAACATCTGATGATGAGTTCTTGGTCTTGGTGATCCGATCTGGCCCAAAACTAGTGATGATTTGAAGTTGAAACTTTCTTGTTTGGCCATAAATTTGTAAATACTCATATTTTTGTCAAAAGCTATTATATATTAAAACCTAATTTTTTCCATAATTTTTCCAAACACCCCTATTTTTACTAGAAGATATTCTACATTAAAACCTAAATTTTGGAAAAAAAATGATTTTTTTTTTTAGATTTTTCTCTCTCCTTTACCATTATTACTATTTTTTCTATACTAGTATGTATCCTTAAGTATTTTTTTTAGTACCCTAAATTTTTTTTTTAAGATTTTAAAAAAGATTTTTAAGATCTTGAAGTATTTTTTTTAGTATTTTTAAGTATTTTTTTAGTACTCTAAAATACTTTTCAATATCATTTCTGTGAAATATTTTTTCAATATCATAAGATAAATTTTCAAGATCATGAACTATTTTTTCAATATCATTAAGCATCTTTTTAGTACCCATCAATATTCTTTAAGATTAGTTATTATCCTGAAATATTTTTTTAATACCCTAAAATAAATTTTAGGATTGTAATGTTTGGAAGGCTTCTTTTTTCTTCCCAAGACACTGACTATCGTGACCAAAACTTTGAAATCGATGTGGCTGAGATGTTTGAGCCGAACAAGTTTTTTGTGTGGATATAATCCGAACAAGTTATTGTTTGACACATTGACTCGTGTAGTCATTTTCTTGAACATCTGATGATGAGTTCTTGGACCTGGTGATCCGATCAGGCCCAAATATGTACTGGTCTGCTAGAGATGATTTGAAGTTGAGAGTTTCCTGTTTGGGGGGAATCAAAGACCTAAGGTTTGGGCCCCAACTTTGGGGAGTGGCTGCTTGGAAGTTGTGGAATTGGCGTAATGACAGTGATTTTTACTAATGATTTTGAGAAGCCTTTCAACCCTGCAAAGGTGGTGAAGAACTCGTGGAGCAACTATGTTTATTTGCAGGAGGATTTTACCCAAAGTGCAGTGTTTTCCAGACAGTTGGTTACATGGCATCCTCCTAATGTTGACTGGGTAAAGCTCAATGTTGACGGTGCTGTTGTTCGGAGTTCCGGAAGAGCTTGCTGTGGGGGAGTTTTGCCAAATCACCTAGGGGAGACTGGATTGCCGGCTTCACCCATGAAATTGGATTCTGTTCGGCTTTTGAGGCGGAAGAGTGGGGCATCCTGAAGGTGCTCCATCTGGCATGGGAGCTGGGTTTCCGGCGAGTGGCTGTGGAATCAGAAGCTCAGGACGTGATCGCCATGTTGAATAGCAGGGATGACATTACTGAAGGGGATCTCATTTATCGGCAGATCCGAATCTGCAGGAGGAAGGATTGGGATCTTAGCTTCCAATTTATTTGCAGAGGCTAAGAGAGCATTTCGTACTCTATTTTCCTTCATTCATGTCTGGATGCCTTACAAGACTTGATTCATCAAGAGTTTTTGGGATTAAATTCCCACATGTAATTTCCTTTATCTTTCTGTTTTATCAGTTGTGTATAAAAAATTTAAAAAAAACACCTGAGTTTTGAAAACAAAACTTAGGGTTGGTCGTAAATTTGCAAACACTCATATTTTTGTTAGCAGTTATTTTACATTAAAATCTAAGTTTTTCTATAAGCTTGTCAAACACCCTTATTTTTACTAGAAGATATTTTGCATGAAAATCTAGATTTTGGAGGAAAAAAACTATTTTTTTTCAGATTTTTCTCTCTCCTCTACTATGATCAATATTTTTTAGTACCCGTTTGTATCCTTAAATGTTATTTTAGTACTTTAAAATATTTTTTAAGATTAGTCATCACCCTTAAATATTTTCAATATCCTAAAAAATATTTTTAAGATCTTAAATATTTTTTCAATATTCTTAAATATCTTTTTAGTACCCATCAAGATCTCTATAATATTTTTTAAGATCGGTCACTACTTTGAAATATTTTTTTAATATCATAAGATAAATTTTCAAGATCATAAACTATTTTTTTAGTATCCTTAAGTATCTTTTTAGGTTCCAGTACCCACGACATATTTTTTTTAAGATTAGTTATTACCTTGAAATATTTTTTAATATCCTAAAAAAATTTTGAAGATCATAAAGTATTTTTTAATGTTAATCAATACCCTTAAGTATTTTAATTTTGTACACAAATTTAGGTAATTTTTGGTATTTATTATGAAATATAATATTTATAATATTCAAAATACAACCTTATGCTTTATATGCGATTATACCAAAAGCTAATATCATTTTTGGTGATTTGACTTTGAAAAAAGCTATTCGATAACAATATCTAAACACTATCATTTTTATTCAAAAATTATTTTCTCATTTTTATCCAAAAACTATTCTCCAAAAATTATTCTCAAAAAGCTATTTTCTATCTTATAAATATTAAAAGATTTTAAATTAGGTAAATCTTCAAAAATCAGTTTTTTCTAAAACGGAAGGAGAATAAAAAATCGTAAATAAATCGTGAACTAAAAAACTATATGTATATAAAAAAAAAAAAGTAAGGCCCTTGGTATATGTGCAAGCGCATCATTATTGATCAAAGAAATGGAAGATTTGATATACTAGTATCTTGTTAGGTCATGGAAAAAGATTTTAAATATAGGTAAATCAACAATTAATTACAGAAAAGGCAGGTGTTTTTGAAATTTGACCAAACTAAAAAGTTTGAGTAACTTTTAAAACTTTCACTTAAGTAGGCAAAAAAAAACTAGTACCACGTAACACCTTTCACAACATGATGAACCAAAATGACCAACCAAAATTCGAGTGCCTGCTGAAAGATATATTCACATGTAGTGTCGGATAGGGTCTCCAGCGGTGAGGGTACCTATGATTATAAAAAAATAATTAGGCACCGACCAAGAACATTAATATAAAAGACAGTATTGAGGGTCTCTTTGTGGTCATCATCTTGGCTAATCGTCTCCGTTTTTTTTCTTTTTCTTTTTTTCCGTTTTTTGAAGTTGCGGATTCACCTATCCGTTATAATACTGGACGCTAACTTCCACTCTCTTCCTTCTCCATCGCATTCAATCCCCCTCACCGTACTGAATATGTTTTCTTTTTTTAGCTCATCAATTACAAAATATCATAAGCACTCCTTATTATGGGGGAAAAACATCTTGATCTTAATTTTATGGATTCTAAGAAATTTAAAATCAATTAATGACAGATTTATGTAAAACAAATAGGGCTGTCTTAATGGAGAAAGGGAAATGGTAACGAGAATCGTCGGCGCATTTATTTATGGGCATGAATTATTTCAGCACGTAATAATAAATGATAATGGCTTATCATGCATTTCTGACTTGTAATCCAAAAGCTGTAACATGATTGAATTTAATTGAGAGATGCTCCTTCCGTGTCACACTAATCAGACTTCCATGTTGTGGTCCCACTTGCAAACTCCGTCCAATCCAAGCGCACCACGTCACCACCCTCTTCCCTTCAAATTCCTTTAAATTCCCCCCCGGTTCTCTGCCCTTCCGGTCCTCTACTTCTTCATCATCATCATCATATTCATTTCAATCAGCTATGGATTCTTGCAGCAAATTATGTACTCCTGATACTTCTTCCTCTCCCTTTGACTGCATCATTTTTGGTAACTCTTTCTCAGCGCTTCCCTCACTCTTTCTTTTCATCTGCATAATTAAGACGGAAAATATGGTTAATCATATTATGTTCCTGCAAATTAAGCAGATTTGGACGACACTTTGTATCCGACCACAAACGGCATCGGTGAAGCTCTCAAGAAAAATATTCAAGGTTTTTTAACCCCTTTTAATTACTAGTCACGTACAATATTGTTACCCCCGCAACCTTCACCTTTTAATGCATATGAACGTTTAAACGTGCATGCAGTTTTTCTGATGGAAAAATGTGGATTCCCACAAAGCAAAGCCTCATGCCTCCGGTCTGAACTCTTCAGAACATACGGAAGCACCCTCGCTGGTTTGCGAGTAATTATATATATACATATATTACATCATTTTTCATCTTCTCCTTCTCATGTACTAAGTTTTATTCCTGTAATTCTGTTCTCTTTTCAGGCACTTGGCTATGATATCACTGCAGAAGAGTACCACAGGTGACTGCAACCTCCTCTGAAAATCCGTTTACTCTAACAACGTAATGGCAATCGATGTTTTTGTTTATCTATAAATCTTTTCTTCTTTGTGAACCAATAGTTTCGTGCACGGAAGGTTACCTTACCAGTCCATCAAACACGACATTGAGCTGCACAGATTCCTTCTCAGCATCAAACAGAGGAAAATTGTATGTTTTTTATTTTTTTTTTTTTAACTGTAATTCACTCTGTTCGTTCCTTTCATGTTCGTCTTCTCACTAGGAAAATATTGCTTCATCAGATATTCACAAATTCGGATAGAATTCACGCCATGAAGGTGCTAAATCGTCTCGGCATAAGTGACTGCTTTCAGCAGATTATATGCTTCGAGACCATGAACCCGAATCTCTGCAACTCGACCCGACCCGACGAGTTCCCTGTGCTGCTGAAGCCGTCCCCGGAGGCCATGAAGATCGCGCTCCGTGCTGCCAAAGTGGATCCTCGTCGTTCGGTAAAGAAAGCATATTACTTCGTCATGCCAATTAATTTAAAAATCTGTTGTAAGATTTCGAAGTATTTAAATTTTTGTTGTTAAATAATGGGATATGCAGCTGTTTCTGGACGACAGTGCGAATAACATCGCGGCGGGGAAAGCAATGGGCCTCCACACAGTTCTGGTAATTAAAAAAACAAGTTGATGGTCTATTACTATTATGGTGACGACCCGTGTTTAATTACTTTTACTAATTACCATTATTATGAAATTATAACTTGACGGGGTGATTATTTTTGGAAGGTTGGGAAGAGAGGGAAAAGCAAAGAGGCAGATTATGCAGTAGAGAATGTGAACCAAGTGGCAGAGTTGATTCCTGAAATATGGGGATGCCAACCGGACGGTCAAGATCAAAGGACAGTCCCAACAACTAAGAGTGAATTTGATTCTATGATCCCTACAACAACAACTGCAGCTGTTGGGGCTTGAAACCACAAAAACAGTTCATTTGTGTGTTCACAACAATAAGAATGTATAGTGTGTATGTTCTGATGCTCAGAACAAAAATGTAAATGGAATAAATTAAAAAAGGAAGCTGTAATAAAATATTATTTGTGTAATGGTGGGAATATGACTGTGGATTCATACCTACAAACCAGGGCTGGACCACGGGTAGTGATTGTTATTATTTAACAAAGACCAAGCTGAATTGATTAGTATTATAGGTTGGTTGAATCCGAATAAGCCAATTTGGAGACACTCTAGAAGCATCATATATCTGCTCATTTATTGAGGATGCCATCTATGGAATATAATTTCATTGGTGTGTTCTAACTGGTCATGCAATTGATGATACTACAGATACAAGTTGGGAAAAAAATAAAAAGATACTACAGCTACAAGAAAACACCCTTTCTTTTTCCATTTTTTTTTTTTTCCAGTTCATACATTTTAAAGGCCTGAATGACAGTGAAGATTTGAAGATGGAAATAAAGATTTTATAGGATGAGGAATGATGAGTTGTTTTGATAAGAAAAAAATGAAGATGTAACAGTTGATAATGAATTAAGAAATATCTATTTTAACTTCAAAAATAATTTATTCAAAATAAAAAAGATTTTTTTCATAATTCAAATATGATACGAATTTACTTACCCTAAATTCAAATTTATGGATTAAATTTTAATTTTTATGCATTTATTTCACACACACCAAAAAAGTTTGAATTTAATTTGAATTTATTTTACAAAAAAAAAAAAGTTTGATTTTGTATAAAATATCCTCTTATTAAATTTAAATTTATCTAAAATATTCTTCCAGCAAATTTAAATTTGTCTAAAATTTTCTCCCGTCAAATTTGAATTTGGGCATGTTGTGTGTTACATAATGAGTAAAGGTTAATACTGTGGTGACATGTGTAATATGAGGATAAAAATATCTCTGAGAGAGACCACTTGATGCTGACTATGCTCAACTGCTGATACTATTGTTTGGCTGTGATGCATTATTAGTACTAATAATATGAAGTTAGGGGTCATGTCCCGCTAAGCTACGTTTTTAAAGTTCTGTCTCTTTCTATGGGCACTAGTCTGGAGTCTGGATGGCAAGAAAAAAATTGAAATTTAATTTTTCCCTGAAACATCTACGAGTGAGACTGATTTTTATTACTGGGTAATGAGTTAACGGGCTTGGTGATCCGAGCAGACCCAAATGCACTCTGGTCTGGTACAGATGCCTATATTGAAGATTTTTTGTGTTTTGAAATGGAGTCCACATACCATCCTCAGTGATTTACTGAGTATGTGTTATTCCTCAAATCGCACAGTTAGCTGAGCTATTGGATATCTGAAGTCTTATACAATGAGAAGCTGACACGTGGGGCATCTTTTCACTCTTATAAAATTTCCCACGGGAACAACAACAAAAGGATGAAACCAGAATAATATGAATAACAAGGGAGGTACTAATTGAGCGGGAAAAAGATAATATGGCGCATAAACTCTCCTTTGAATAGATTATTGCTATTTTGGGTTCATTTGATTTAGGAAGAGAAGGCCTTTCGTTTTTTCTGAATTTCTGTGAAGAGAATGTCTCCTTGAAGCAAAGGACTGTCATTGACCCTGCAAAAATGATGATGAAAACAGAGTGCTTGGATTAATACGAGTGGTAGATGAAGGGGTTAAAAACGAAATAGAGCTCATTTCTTATTTTTGTCAAAATGTTTTTTTGACTGTTGTAAAAACTTTTTTTACTTAACTGTTATATACGTAGTATTTTGTTTTGCCTTCCAAACGAACATAACGTTTTTTTTTTTTTTGTTTTTTTAAGTTTTTCTTTATGAATGCAGGTGGTGCTTGAACGTTGTGATGATTAGTAAACTCAAAATAGTATTGAACCGTCATGGTAATCTATATTGCTGCTTGATTCCATTTTTTGAAAAATTCGCATGTGTTCCTTAGTCTTTCATATGAATAATTTTCATTCTTGGTCTTATTGAATTGGGCCAATTGGCCTCCTTCAAATTGTTTGTTTGAAGATTTCAAATTGACTGCTTAAGGATCTTGCTTCAGATTTTATTAATTGTTCCATTCAATAAAATCCATGTCTTGATGCGTTTTTTAAAGAAATTTGCTTCATCTCAAAACCACGTTATACTTGCATTTCATACCTTTTGTTTCCCTTTAATGCTCAAAGTCTTTGCAATTGGATTTTTGTTACTTGTTTCATTTAATTCCTTCCATCTATTATATTTTTGTGTGTGCTGTTATAAAAAAATTATGAATGATTTTTTAAGATATAGTTATTTTATTTTGTATAGGTGAATCAGAATGGATGGTGATTAATTGAAATCAAAAATAGGAAAAGAGTTTGAAATTTTAGAAGAAACATAAATGTTCTAGAATGATTATGCTAGAAGAAATGGATTTGGAGGTAGGAAGCATAATGGTTCAAGGAGGAAAAAAAAATGGTGAAATTATAACATTCAGGTATGTATGATATAAGAGAGGGGTATGTTATAGGGAGGGTCTAAAAAATGACGGCAAACGAGACAAACAACCTTCTAAACTTCGAGGTGAAACAGAGACTAACTGTAAGGCATAAATGGTGGTATCACATGTTAATCAGAACTTCAAATAACTAGATTTGATGAAGAACACAATCACCCCTCCACATCACCTAAGATATAGTGCACTTATTGGTATCTTAAAGAAATTTATTAAAAGTTGATGTCAGTGAAATAGACCTTGCAAGGAAATTTGAACTTTAACAAAAGGCTACATTTGACTTAATGAGTACATATGAGGGTAAAGCAAATGTTGGATATAGATACTTGGATAGATGTGCAAAATTACCTTCTATCTAAAAAGGAAAGAAGTTTGGAGAGGTGAGATGTTTATTTGAATATTTTCAACAGTAACTTGCTACAAATTCTGCACTTTATTTTAAATATCATGTGGACATAGAAGAACATAACACCAATGTGTTCTCGACAGATGCTGGAACTCTTCCTACACCTAGAGAAAGGAAGCATCTGAGAATAAATAAGATTCAAATGTACATCTTTAGCCTAACATGTTCCTTAAAATCATTTAAGATCGCATTGACATATAGTGTCTTCAACATCCATTAATGTAATAACTTACTAGAATATACAAACTCCAATTGCTATAATGGAAACCATTTAGTTAAAAATAAGTCGTATTCAATTAAATGAAATACCCGTGCAATTCCAAAAGCTCTACTTACAATAACATAAATGTAAAGCATGTGAAACAACAGATAAAAAAAGTGATGGAGGAACATTATCATCTCTCCTATGCTCAGTTGTGGTTTGAAAAAGGAGAGATGTGAAGATTAGAGTCTTGACCATGTGTTCAACCAACAACAGGCCGCACGCAATTTTGAATCGATTTTGAAATATACACAAGATAAAGAATGGAATCTTCCTTCCCTTACTGAATCGATTCAACATACACAAGATTAATTGGTGTTTATCTTGTGTAGAGTGTTCAAGAATCCTCCTCCCGTGTCATCTCTTCTTGTAACCCACCAAAATCAAAACAAAGATGACCCTTTGACCATTGGGGTCACCAATTGTCTTGCTACTTCCGCCTCTCGGCCAAGTAACCAAAGGCTAAGGCTCTGAAATCTTGATCGATGTGCCAGCTACAAAGTTTCAAGTTGATAAAACAAACTGAAACTTTGCCTTTTGAGGAATAGCTCGTAATGAGCATATAATAGCTGAGCATAGTATGTAGACTCCAAATTTGGAAGGGCGTGGAAGGAGAAGGGGAGCACTAAAAGATAAATTTTCTCCCCTCCTCTTCTCCATATTTTTCCCGCCCAATCATGTTAAAAACCCCACTCCACCGGAAGGAGATACTCTCCTCATCCTGACCGTCCAAATCTTGATCCAAGGGCCTAGAGGTTTTTTGAAAAATCATTCTGGTCCCTTAGATCAAGATTTGGACGATCAGGATCATGGTAGTCAAAATCACGCTTTAAACGCAAAAAACGATGCTTTTACGTTTTTTTTTTGGGCAAAACGTGTTACGTGGTGGAAAAAATGCTCCAGAGGTAAAAACGTAAAGAGCGTCGCGAAAAAACGTAAAAGCGTAAAAACGGCGAGTTTTTGCAAAAAAACGCAGTTTTTACTAAGGGACTTAAGTGAAAGTTTTAAAAGTTCTGGAGAGGGACTAAAGTGAGAATTTTCAAACTATTTTTGGGCAGAACTGAAATTTCAAAAACATCTGGGTCGTTTTCTGTAATTAATAAATAAAGATCATTTTACAATTAATTCAATACAAATGTTCCTAAGTCAACTTAGTACTTAATCATACAATAATGTCCCAGAAAATGCATTAAAAATCTCAATTTAATCATGTAAAATCATATAAAAAATATGGTTTGATCAATGACAATGTTGGACATTTTGATTGATATTGCATTGATCAAGTATATATGTGTATGATGACGAAGGGTACCTTACTTTTCTCAAATTTTTTTATATACATATGCGCGGTAAAAACTCCGTTTTATTTTACAATTTTACGTTTACGATTTTTCATTCTCCTTCCGCTTTTAGGTAAAACTACGTTTTCATTACCATGGTCGGGATAGAGGATGAGGAGGGATGGAGCAAAAATCTGCCAAGGAGAAAAATCGGACGCCACTCCACCCCTCTCTAAAAGAATCTCAAACCAAACAATACCTAAGTATTCAGGTTAAAAAAAAGAACTTTAAGTATCAACTTATTTTCACTCTATTCAACTTTTATCGAGGATCAATCAATTCCTATTTCCTTTTCTTCCATCTTTGATATTGCCTTTATAATATTATTTGACTCGTGTTATTAATGTTATCTGGCCTTTTTATAGAAAAAGATCAATTATTCTCAAGTAAAAATATATAGGCACATGCATTTAAAGATATTGTTCGTACCAAGGTTTATTATGGTCAATACATACTCCAAACTTAAATAATACTACCTCCAATCCTAATTATAAGAGTTAGTTAAATTTTTTTGGAGAAATTAAGAAATTTAAATAAGTTATTTAATCATTTCATATGTTTTGAATCTTTAGATTATATGTTAGTTTATTAGTCAAACTAATCAGTTTGAAGAAAAAAAATGAAAATACCAATACTTTAAAGTAATTTAATTAGCTTCTTTAATCACTCTAAAAAAGTCAACTAACTCTTATAATTAGGACCGGAAGGAGTACCTATAGTTGCACAGAAGATATTTAGAGAACGCCTAGAAACTATGTTATAAGTTATAACACAAGGTGTATTTCTTTAAAATAATATTTATATATTATATATAAAAACATAATACATAAATTTTAAATGGTTTTTGTGATTTGTTCACCTTTTATTTGAAATAACAAAATGTGAAGTTTCAATATTTATTAGTCATAAATACCATATAAAATGAATTTTTAAATGGTTAAAAATGATGAAGTCCAAATACCAATAATCCGAACTGCTTTGATTGGCTTGGCAATAGGAATTAGATTCCGCGAGGATGGACTTGTGGATATTAGGAATAGGAAAAAATAGAACTCTCATTGGCATAAGAAGTGGCTTTGATTGGCTTGGGGGAGTTAATATCGAGGATGGACTTGTGGATATTAGGAATAGGAAAAAATAAAAAAAAAAGTGGTGGTGGGAGTTGCGGGCGAAGAGTACCACAAAATCAAAATCACACGTTCTCATTGGTCCAACCAACATCACCTTATCCACTCCCCACTCAAAATCTCTCTTTGTTCATCCATATCTCATCTTCGTTATACATCTCCCCACTCACTCACCCGCACGTCTCTGATTCTGTGTCTCCGGCGAAATAACCCTCCATGGCCATGGCATCCCAAGCTTCCCTTTTCACCCCACCCGTCTCCTCCTCCACACTCTCTTCTTTCAAGAACCAATCCACCTTGTCCTTCACCTTCAAGCCCCTTCATTTCTCAGCCCCATCAGGCAGATCAGCCACCGTGATCAGAGCGGCGGAAGAGAAAACAGAGGTTGCCCCTGTAACCAAGGAAGAAAAAGCTCCCGTAGGGTTCACCCCACCGGAACTGGACCCCAACACTCCGTCGCCGATCTTCGGAGGAAGCACAGGAGGGTTGCTCCGAAAGGCCCAGGTCGAGGAATTCTATGTGATCACATGGGATTCTCCGAAAGAACAGATCTTTGAGATGCCCACAGGTGGTGCGGCCATCATGAGGCAGGGTCCGAACCTTCTCAAGCTGGCTCGTAAGGAACAATGCTTGGCTCTTGGCACCAGGCTGAGGTCAAAGTACAAGATCAAGTACCAGTTCTATAGGGTGTTCCCTAATGGGGAGGTGCAGTATTTGCACCCTAAGGACGGGGTGTACCCTGAGAAGGTCAACCCTGGACGCCAAGGAGTTGGCCTGAACTATAGGTCTATTGGCAAGAATGTTAGCCCTATTGAGGTCAAGTTCACTGGTAAGCAGCCGTATGATTTGTGAGCTCTGTTTTCAACTTATGCCCTGTAATTGTATTTGTATCTTGCCTCTCTCTTCTGTTACAGCCATATATTGGGATATTATTAATTTGCCTTGGCTTGTACGTACCGATACCAAACGCTATTATTAGCTCTGTTTATTCGACGAATTTGCTGAATGTGATTGAAGAATGCTAGAATTTTCATATCTGAAGGTGTTAACTCTTCGGCTATAAATTGAACATGTTTTGTATAGACATTAGAAAATTCACGCGCGCTTTGGTATACAAGTTATGTTGAAAAACCAATTTGAAAGATGGTTTACGAGGGAAATGAACTTTAGTGCTGAGTTAGAGCTTGGAACAACCATTTATCAGGACAAACACTTCAAGTTCTGTTATTTTATTAATCTTTTTACGTTTTAATATAAGACACGTGTACCTAAATTAATTAGATTAATGTACTTAATTAGTTAATATGACATGTTTAAACACTTAAATTATCTTTTTTAATTTCTTCATTCGTTATAAGGGTAAATTAGAAATATATTGATAAATATGAAAATTATATCTCAACCAAATTCAACTCCACATAAATGTCTTAATATTAAGGGCATTAAGGACCGGTTGGAGTGTTGAAATTCAAATCTAATCATGTTTGCATGCTAATTACGAATCGTATTGGTAAAAGGAAAACGAGAGATTGGAATAAGCAGTTAGTTAGTTTCCACCTATTCTTCTGGATTTTGATACAAGGCTCTTATAAAATTCAATGTAATATTTATTATTCGTCCTTAATATTGTGTGCAAGAATTCTCATTTTATTTTTAATTTAATCAAGGATAAATTTTAAAAATTATACAAATTTTCTGTTCAATTTCGCAAGATATATTAAATTGCAAGCAAGAAATGTAAACTGCTACGCTGCGGCCTCATACGCTTTTAGGTTTTAAGTCCAAATGAGTATGATTTTCCATACAATCCAATAGATGATCTTATTGTGTCAAAGTCAAATATTGTTGGGTGTAATTACAGGTAGTTCATTATTATGTTAAAATTGTTTTCACCAGTAAGCTTTGAATTATTAACCTTGCTTGAGGGTGCATAACTTGAGTTATTTCCACTCAACCTAATTATTCTAGGTCAAATGAAATATTATATAGTTACCTAATAAGAATTGTTCCGCCAACAACGATTGTATTTAGTTTTGACTTTAATGGTTTTATGAGTTGATGTTATCTTTACGTAAATCAAAATAAAACTCATCTTATAAACATTTTTTACCACTGATTCAAACCAACACCAGTCTCATTTTGTTTGCTTCTCCATACCCGTTCGTCAGAGACGATTGTTTGATGGCTACAATAATTTTCCACTACCAACTGGAAAATTCCAAAAGCAAAACATGCCCCTTTATAATAAACGCTTTTGTCTCTTACCATATGTACACAATGCACTCTCAAAACTACATATTTCAATTTCTTACACCCAATAATCTACCCCTAGGACTCAAGTAGCAAGTATTCGTTTGCAAAATCACGTTCCTTCGATTTTAGATCGAGATACTATTTGGAATCCCCTTCCCTGTAAGCCCACATTCCCCTGGCTGACCTGAGGTATTGGGATAAAGCAAAGTGTACGGCACCTTCACCGGCCCAACTCTGTTTTTCCACCTTTCATCGTTGTTCATTTCAATAATTCTGTTCTCAATTTCCATCAGCTTCTTCCCAAACCTTTCAAATGCTGCCAGTGGTTCGGCGTCTGAAGTCCACCCAGAAACATCTCTCTGCCCCAAATACACCTCATCAGTTGAATGCCTGGACAACATTTCAATCAACGACACACCCAAAAGTGTTTGGAATTGGGCTGTGATTGTTTTCAAGAATGCCAAATCAGGATTCGACTCAAGCTCTGCATACTCTGGAGTGCCCGGTTCAGGCATGAATCTTCGGCTTACGGTCGGTCGATTAGGGAGGTATCCTGCATAAGGGTATTGCCCAAAATTAACGGCTGCGTGAAGGGCAGAAGCTACCCAGATGATAATGGTGCATGATTGAATGAGCTCTGATCTCGTCCTCATCTCCGGCCACCATGGCTTGTCTTTAAGGTCACCGTGACCCTCGTTACGGACCTCGTTCCACCATGCTTGGAGTTCTGGATCATTCTCAACTCTGTCATCAGATTGGTAGTAGAAGCAGCAATATTCACTCACCCAAGTTTCAATTGCTGCCCAGATTTCTAGTCCATCAACCGCATATGGGTAATCTTCTATCAAAAGTCTAAGACCATGAGGGCATTTGGGATCTGGAATTGCCACTCCTCTGAAATGTAATACACAAGAGAGTTACGAATTTACCATTAATGGTACATAAAGATCAAGCATATACAGAAATCAATCTTTGGTTGAAGTTTAATTTTTTTTCACCAACCTCTTGAGCAGATCTGCTGGAAGTGCCTGTTCAGGGAAGACCCAGTTTTTATAAACAACAGATGACAATTCCATGGCAAATTTTCCTGGGAAAACTGTTCTCTCAAGTACCCCTCCAGCATTGATGAGGATTTGCCGAGCTAAGGCATTTATGTTCATTGTGTCCTTGAAATGAGGCTGCAGAAGCTTATATATAGGGTGAAGCACACTTAGTTGCCTGTTCGTAGCTATTATGAATGGCTCAATTACTGCATGAGTGAGTAACCTGCAAATAAATGAGAGACCTTTCTAGTTATATATATCTTTTAGACCAGAAAACAAATCAAGTTTCATCTGGTGGCCATACCAGTGGCTAACAAGCTGATGGTATCCAGAATCATTTACAGCAGCGTAAGCTTTAGCTAGCTGCCACACTGAAGCTGCAACACCTTCTTGTGCTGGAGTGAAAACTTTGCAGACAGCACCATGACGAATTCCCTGTGGGTGGGGCAAGCTTAATTCAATGGCCAAGGGCTTCAATGTACCATCTTGTTTCAGGAATAAGAGTGTTCTAGTGGCATAGGTCTTTGTGTCCGTAGAGTTTATTCGATCCAGGTATGGCATCAATGCATCATGGTGATCTAAAATATACAACTTGTTCTTGTCAAGTGCCTGTAAGAAAAGGGAGAAGATACATTTTGACTATCAGTAATGTCTCTGGTTATGGTTCCATATTTAGTTTTGTTCAAGGAACAAGTTGAAGCCTGAATATTACTACCTCTTGTATCGTAAGGCCTTCTAAATTATGCTCTATGTGTTCAGCTCTAATGGAACTATTCTGGTTCCCATAAACTTGTGGGTTCAGCTTGCTTACTGGGGGAAATTCCTGAGGTCAACATTCAGGTGTTACAAAATAAAATAAAATGAGAAGTTCTAAAACATTAATATACTTGTAAAATGATGACAGTATTTGGTTTAGTACTCGGAGGCGACTGATGATGACAGGGTTAACCCCAGCTAGCATTTCTCTACCAAATTCCTCATCTGTCCTCCACGCTGTCTTATTTTCTGCAATTATAAAAGAATATTACTAACTAGTTAAAATCATTACATCTTGTCCATTCAAAAGCCAAATGAATTATGAGAGGCTATGAGTTGACCTTTGATGACATCAGGCACTGGAAATTTGAGGAATCGTTCACCATCATTCCGAACAAGTTCTCTCATTATCTCCCAAGGAATGCGTTCCCTAATTTTACTTTGTTTAGGTCCCTTTGGCAGCTCCACACCCCTATCGTAAAGTTTAAGAATGTCTTCGAAGGTGTCAAACTCATTGAAAGTTTTGTCACCTACAGACCTGATCTCTGGAACCAGTACTTGAAGAAGGGATTTCACAGCATAGCCTAGGAAATCTGAAAACTTCACGTGCCCAAACCGTTCATCCCTTGGAACATAAATGTCTAGACTAAGAAGAAATAATCTTTTCTCACTTTTGGGGTCTGCAGCCATGAAGAAGTCAGTTCATCAACTAAGACTGTTACAAAATATATAGGGAAAATCCCTCTCAAGCCCAAGTAACAAAAAGATTGTCAAAAAAGACTAAAAAAAAAAGTCACATGTCAAAAAAGGCCCTAAGGCTTTTATGGTATTCTTTCATAAATCAATTTATTAAACGTTATCAACTATATTAATATAATATTAACAACACCATCAGTATAACGTTTTTTAAAATAATATTAGAAAGAAATCTGACTTTTTTTGGGACCTTTTTTAACAATATTTTGATAATTTAGGCCCCTTTCCAAATATATATGAGAAGACATGGACTTAAATATAGCATCTCATGTGACAAACCTTTTTTAGTGGGTTTGCGACCAGTCCTTCCCCTACGAGGATATGGATACTCCTTTGAACCTCCAAGAACAGGACGTTCATGTTCTGGGCCTTTGTCTGGGAATCCTAAATCGTTATAGTAGGCATAGTCGTATACTCTGTCCCACTCCTTAAGTTCCCCTGAACCATTTCCACGTAGGCTTGCCAGTTCTTCCTCCCTGAACTTGCGCAGTGGCCCAGGTGTTTGACATGGAAGGCAGGTCTGAACCACAAAGACATGACAACAAAAAAGTAAAATTACATATCATTAACGTTTATTACTATTTTAATATTTTAGGGCTTTCACCTTCACATGACTTTCAGGCAACGGGCTCATATTTTAAGAATTTTGTTTTTTAAAAAAATAGTGGATGATCAACGTCAACTTATAAAACTATAAAACCGAGAATCACGACGGGGCACTATATGTAAAAGTAATGTCCCTTAAAAGTGGGTGACTCAGGCAAGTGACGTCTTTGCTGACAGAATGAGACCTGAGAAAAGAGAAGTAGAGAACACGATAATGAAAATTGAAAAGAGAGAATATCGTGAAATAAAAAATTTCGAGATAAACTCTGTCAATATGGCCCACATTTATAACTTTAAAGTATAAGAAAATTCATGAAGTTTTCAGGGTTTGTTCTGAACCTTTTATCATAAAATAATAGTGGGAAAAGCCTATTCTAAATCTAACTATCACTTCATCCATGATCAGCAAAATCAAGATATCAACATGAGAGAAAAGAAAGGAAAGATTACTTTATTGGAGAAGAAGACACGATTATACTTGTATCGGTGTGCAGGGTAAACCCAGGAATTGCAGACAAAATGAACAGGACCATGGCCAGGAATGTCCTCTAAGGTGACGGTTTTAAGGTAAAATTGGCTGTGATGATGGTTTCGAATGATGAAGGCCTCAGGAACTCCCATGCTTTCGTGCCAGTCAATTGTAACTGAGAATTCTGTGTCTGTTGTTGCCATCACAGAGGATATCGTTCTAATCCAATTCTCCAAATGTGTCACCTTTCCCAGCTTCCCTCTCAGCCCATTTTCTAACAACATGCCAAAACAGAAAATTAACAGTGAAAAAAACTCAGATTCAGAGCCTTTGCATGTTACTTTCTCTTGTCTTGATGCAACAGTTTGATGCGTATGAACATGAACAACAAGAAAGATTAGAGAGAGAAAGAGAGAAGAGGCAGGATGAGTTGACTTCACCTGGGTCAGGTTTAACAGAACTAATAAGTTGAATGGACACACCCTTGCCCAGCAACTCATGAACCCTATCCAGAACTGAAGCTTTTATGTCATGGAAATCCAACACACCCTTCTTCAACAGAACCACTTTCCCTTTGATCTTCATGCTTCCCTCCTTATCCTCCTCAAGATTCTTCTTCTTGTTCTTCACACACAACTTTTGACAGAAGCCCATGGTTTTCTCAACAGCAGAGATATATCAAAATGGTGATCTGCACATTTAATTATAGTTATAATGTGTTCATAGGAAAAGGCAGAGAGAACGGGGGACTAAATATAAAAACCAAGAAAAGCTAGTTTTGGGCGAAACTACAGGGAAAGACTTACCGTTCTCTTGGTGGTTTGAAGGAGAGCAGGTCTTTCAGATTTGGAGTCTTGACCCAATGGTGATCTTCCTTCTTTTTACTATTCACATTTGGCTCCTTCCATCAATGTGATTTGTTTCTCAAAAGGAGGATTAAAAAAGCTAAAGGAGGGCAATTTGGTCTTAGCGCGTCTCATCCGTACAGTATTAATCCAGGAAAGGATCGAGGGTGAAAGGTGGAGAGAGATTCATGCTTGGGGCCCAATTAAGAGGGTTTTCATCTTTATCTCTTTAGTGATGAAGAGTTAAAGAACCTGATTCCTTCATCTCATAGAACTAATAGAGAGATTAGAACTGTTGGATTGCTGTTCAAGGAACAGAATTAATGGCCGAGTCAATAGAATAATAATAGTAGGAATAAAGTTGCATGTGGATGGTATTGGGTTCTGGATCCACGCTGGTTGATGAAGTGGGGTTATTTTAGAAATTGATGTGCTAATAAACATCTAGTTGAAGTGGCTTCTTTCCATTAAACTAAGCTTCATCGATTCAAGAAAGCGTCTAAATCTAATAATGATACACTAATTAAGGAGCCTGCATGCTTGTTGGTCCAAGAAACAGACGCTGGCCTGGCAGGTTCATTAACGGGAGTTGTTATTTCCAAATGGAAAACGACAATCAAGACAGAGAATCGCCTAAACTTACATGGTAAGGAACATATTCATCAGAGGATCCAAGTTTTGACCAATCAGATAATGCCATTTGTTATGAGTTGCTTGACTTGAAGAACCATCAAAGAAATTGTGGGAAGGAAAGGAACAAATTAAATATGTATCTAGCTACAACGCACTGGCAATATATACATCACATGTGATCACT
Source organism: Acacia acuminata (assembly GCA_019022655.1). NCBI lineage: Eukaryota > Viridiplantae > Streptophyta > Magnoliopsida > Fabales > Fabaceae > Acacia > Acacia acuminata. The sequence continues at coordinate 1,989,391 of JAFJYI010000023.1, forward strand.
GATGCGGTTTGGATTTAGCAGCGGAAGGACGTGTCGAGTGGAAAATACAATTGTGCCCTTGTCTTCAAGGCCGATCATGTCTAAACAAGTCCTTATCGTACAGTACGCGGAATAAGTGTTGGAAGTGACCACACACAAGGTCATTATCGACCCACCATATAAATGGTCCATGATTATTAAGTAATGAGCCCTTTTTACGCGAATATAATGCCATCTCTGAATATCTATCATCCCATCAACGTACATATCCGTCACAATAAGTTACAACTGGAACTCATTATACTAAGAAAAGAAATAGACTTTAGAGAACACAAAATGTTGGCCTTGGTCTGGAAAACACTTTCAGTCTTAAAATAATTAAGTTGTGTGTGAAATATCAAATATCAATTCAATTTCCCACAAATGCATCCAGGGGTCACATTAATGCGTAGGGATGAGCCAAGTTTTATTGATATTAGAAGTAAAGAAAGATGATTAACAATGAAAATCCCCTTGAAAGCTGCATTAATTAAGTCATACTACTACTCCTCCTCCTTAACCTTAATGACACTCTGTGATTTTGACCTTGCAAGTAATTATTTCCTGAAAGCGTTTCTTAAAAAGGAGAAACGGGAAAGCAATGATTCAATAATGAATTAAGGTACAGAGGAAGAAGACAAAAAGACGTACGTGAAGGTAATTAATTGATGAAGAGTAGTACACATTAATTGGTGACTCCGCCGAGCATAGTAGCCGGACCAGTAACTTAATTACTCCTATTTGTATAACTAACATGAAAATTTTTGAAGGTGGACCGGTCCAAACCGACGGTTAAAGCCCGGGCTCCATGTAAATTTTTCAAGGCGGTCCCGGTTACACCGAATCTGGTTCAATTCTGGGATCCCAGTGAATTTTTGAAGACGGACTTCGGTTACATCGAATATGGTTAAAGCCCGGGCTTCGTATTAGTTTTTGAAAGCGGACTCGAATTAACTTAATACAGTTAAAACCGGGTTCTACGTAAAAACAAATCAAGGGTTACGACACCCGTAATGGAAGAAAGGGTTACGACACCCATAATGGAATCTTGGGTTACGACACCCATCATGGATAAACAAATTCAGGAAAAGTTTTACGGAGGAGTCCACCTCCACAAGAAAAAAAAAATATACGGACCCCGATTACACCGGACACGGTTAGAATCCGGCCCGTGTCAAGTTTGCGAAGTCGGAGTTACACCAAAGGTTAAACATCGGGATCCGTGTAAATTCTTGCGACTAAGAAGTCGAGTCGGTTCACCGAACTGGGTTAAAACCTCGGCCCGCTAAAGTTTTGAATGCACTCGGTTACACTTAATACAGTTAAAACCCGGGCTCCGTGCAAAGTTCGGCGAGAAGCGAAAAGAAGGTGGACCCCGGTTACACTACATTTTAGTTAAAATCCGAGATCCGTGCAAAATACAGTTAAGTCCGTACTCCTTAAGTTGACCCCGATAAACTAAAACTTATCTAGGTGACTCGCGCTCCTTAAGTGGACCCCGACACACCGAATATTATACAGTTAAATCCGCGCTCCTTAATTGGATACTGGATACACTGAACATGGTACAATTTAATCCGTGTGCGCTCCTGAAATGGACCCCAGATGAAGGATTCCTCGATGGAAATTCCAAACGTGCACTATTGATCGCTTAAGCATTACACCGAGGTCATACACCCTGGGCCGAAACACCGAGGTCATTACACCCGGCCGTAAACACCGAGGTCATTACGCCCCTTAATAAACATGACGCCGAGGTCCCTAAACCCGGCATGACACCGTGGTCTTTAAACCCGGTCCAAAAACCATCTAGATGTATGACACCAGCAGTTGTACTCCGACGTGCATTGGTCAGAGCTCGGCGAAAATGCCATACGTGGCCTTCGCGAAATTGGCGCGTCAACGCTCGCCCGATTTAAGAATTCAAATTGTCATGCCGACCCTAGTCAGGTCAAAATGTCTAAGTATTGCGTTACGGACACCTCGGCTGGACATGTGACAATTTGCCCTTATCTCGATTACAATTCACTTTTCCGCTAATCAAGCGGAACGAGGTAGCGCGGTTAAGTTAACACCCCACGAGGTTAAAAAGCACAACCTCGCCCATCACTCCCAGACTTAAGCTCTGGTCGAGTATAAAAGACTTGTACCCACTACGGTCGATGGATTCCTAACTATGCTTAGAATTCATAAAGCGATAAGACAATTAACATTAATTTAATTGTTAAGCAAGAATATACAACCTAAGACCGACGGGAAAATTCAAGCTTGCCAAGGGCACAGACGCCCCAAGGAAAAAAAAAAGAAAAAGGTGAAGGACTCACCCCTAGCTTGGTGGAGCAAAGTATCACCGAAGCCACCACCTCGTTGGACCGCCCGGCCGGATGCCTCATCATTGCCTTGCTCTTCCAGTTCATCCTCCTCAAAAGACATGGAGGCGTCGTTTTGACATCCTCCTTCACATAAGCCCGGTAGTCATAAGGTTCGGGGGATACGTTCGGATTCAAGTGCTTGATTTGTTCTAAGGCCAAGCGGTTGGAGGTAGTCTCCTTCAACGAGTCGATGGTGTCCAAATGGGCTCCGTCGCTCCTCCGTAAGAGCATCCTTGGTCGAGTCCAGCTCGGAGGCCGATCGGTGCGCTTTTACGGTGACTTCACAAAGATCCAGGCTTTCAAATAGAGCACTCGGAGGTCGTTGTCTCCAATACCTCTTTGACAACTCTACGCCGCTTCTCCTAGCTGCCATGGCGACGTCGCGCTCCTCTTCTGGGGCCATCATCTTGGTCTCGGCCTCATCTAGTGCTTTCTTCAAAAGGGCACAGACGCCCTAACCAGTTAAAAGAAAAACAAATCTAAAGCCCCGACCCTCAACTCGGAGGAGTGGCATCATCTGAGGGAACCACCTTGCTGGTGGGAATGAAGATCAACCTCGGACATGAGATCCAGGTTCAATAGTTAATTAAGCTCTTGATCGCAGCTCGGGGGCAACTACTATACAATTGTCAATGGTATAAGAAGAACTAACGGAAGCCCGCACGGTTATTTGAATTTTCAAATAACCGAGGTCGAGGCAAGCGAAAACAAAGAACGAGGGAAAGGCAAATGGATCCCGCGGGAAAAAACCTATCGCCTAAACAAGAAAGCTATGAGAATATGAAAATATTCGAATTAGTCAAGACTCGGACAAAAGCAAATCAAGTTCGGAACACCTCGGACACGAAAGACCCCGATCTTGAAGTCGAGCGAACTCCTTGATATTACCTCGGATCCTTGAGACATTACCTTGGATCTTTGAGCAAAACACATCATAACCGGGGTCAATATGACATAATCCCAAGAATGGCGGTAGATAGGAAAGAGGGTGAATGGGTTATTTTCTCAGAACCCAGTAAAACAGATTGTGCCTTTAATGAAAAATCAACAATAGTTTAATTTAAAGCGAATATCTTAAGGGCTGCAACAACTTAAACTCTCTCACCTTCTTATCTTCGATCTCTTTTACTACCTTCGGTTGTATTTATAAAAGCGAATATCTTAAGGGCTACAACAACTTAGACTCTCTCACCTTCTTATCTTATAGAATAAGAGAAATTTGAAAATTATTTTATAAGTTACTTAATTATTTTATATGTTGTATATTCTTATATTATATATTAGTTTATTAGTCAAACTAATTAGTTTGAAGAAAAAAATACAAATACAAATATTCTAAGGTAGTTTAATTAGTTTCCTCAATCTTTTTAAAAAAGTCAATTATATCTTATAATTAAGACGGAAAAGATTATTATATAATTTGCTCCTCATCACCTTAAACTCACGACCACACGCACATGTGTTTTGGGCGCCGCCCATGCACATGTGTTTTGGGCACCGCCCCGTGCGCAGGCGCCGGGGCGGCCTAATTTTAATTTCGTATGTTCCCATAACATTTCATCATTTCACCACATCTTATCAATTACCAAACCATGGGACTTGAGTGCATGCATGACCCACCACCCTTCAACGTGAATCATGCCTCATGCACCAACCATTAAAGGGTAATCTACTTTTTTTTTTGGGTAAAGGTGTAATTTTGTGCGAAGTTTTTTAGGTTTACTAAAGACCACGAAGTTTTTTCTTAGAGCAAAAGTAACAAGAAGTTAACACCAAAGTTTTTCTTAGAGCAAAAGTAAAGAAGTTACGTTTTGAGTCAACTTGCCGTTAGTTGGCCGTCAACTTGGATAAAACGTGGCGATGACAAGATGATTTGGACGCCAATATGGAATAAAAAAAATTCAAAAAATTAGGAAAAAAATTTCAAAAAATTAAAATAAAAAAATTTAAAAAAAATTAGGAAAAAAATTCAAATGATTAGCAAAAATTTTAAAAAAATTAGAAAAAATTTAAAATAATTAGGAAAAAATTAAAATAATTAGCAAAAAATTAAAATACCCCGCCAGTGGGCCCCACCACCGGCCACCTACCATCGGTTATTTTAATTTTTTTCTAATTATTTTAATTTTTTTCTAATACGAGAGTGAGTATTACATTCTTTGAGCGTTATATTATTACTATTTTATAATAAAAATTTAGATTGATGCTAGAAAGAATACAAATTTAGATTGATGTTAGAAGGGAGATAAGGAAATGTTTTTATAGAAAAAGAGATTATATATTTACTAAACATAGAAAATTTTATAATAATTCATGTTAATATAAATATTTACAGGAACGTGTCTAAATTATTAAAAAAATGAATGGTGGGTTCCTGAATTTTTTTTTTCTAATTATTTTATTTTTTTCTAATTATTTTAAAATTTTCTAATTTTTTTCTAATTATTCTATTTTTTCCTAATTATTTTAATTTTTTTTTCCTAATTTTTTGAATTTTTATTCCACGTCGCGTCCAAATCATCTTGTCACACATCACCGTCACGTCGGTGTTCCATCCAAGTTAACGGTCAACTAACGGCCAGTAGTGGTCTTTGAGCGCTCCCAAAATGTAACTTTGTGTGTACTTTTACTCCGAAAAAACTTCAGGTGGTCTTTGGGCACTCTTTGGGGCAAACTTCATGTGTAAAATTGCACCTTTACCCTTTTTTTTAATCATCAACAAAGATTAGTGGCCCTGTTTGGGTTAGCTTTTTTATCAGCATCTTAGTGCAAAAAATTCAGTGGCTTTTAAGCAAATGGACCGGTGAGAAAAAAGTCCAATGAACCCCGTTTGGATTATCCAAGACGTTGGCTGGACTTTTTCATTTGCCCAAACATGTTTGGACTTATTGAACGCCTAGATTTGGAGCTTATTGCCAGACGCACTGAACCCTCCAGCTCGTGCTCTCCCATCTCCCCTCCAGCTCGTGCTCTCATCCTGTGCTCTCCATCCCGTCACTCGTCCCCTCCATCACGTGCCTTCTGAAAAGCCTCGAACATCGCGTGCCTTCTGAAATTTATCAGAGATTCTCCATCCCGTGCTCACGCGTCCCCTCCATCGAGATTCCGTCCTCACTCGTGCCCTAGATCATCGTTTTTGACTCCATCATCCTCGGCTTTCCCTTCCTCCAGAGATTCTCTAGCCGGTTCGCGTGCTCGTCTCGTCCAATCAAAGCGCGAGCCATTCTTGTCTTCAAATAGCGGTCTTGTGCTCCATCTATCGACCCCGTGCTCAATTCGTCCTCTCCGATCTCTCGCTAGCGGAAGACGCGTCGCGACCATCGCCCATCGCCGGTCGCCATCGTCGGTCTACACTCGTCGCATTCTCGTCGATCACCGAAGCACTTCAAAAATCTTCTTCGGGTTTGTGATTTCCTTCCATCGATGTGCCCAAGCTGGATTAGATCTCGGAATCATGAGTGCGGGAATTTTATTTTGTGTTTGATTTCGATTGATTTTGAGTTTCGTCGGTGGATTAGCTTGGATTCTTGCTTCCCATTATTCTCGTTCCGTGAAATCGACTGATCTGTACATGTGGGGGTTTTTTTGTTCTTCATGTTGTTGCTCTGTTTGCATTCTAGACATGGGTTTTCCATTGGTCTCACACTACTCTTGCCTGACTAAAAATTGTGGCCAACCAAAGAGGGTCTAACGTTTTGAGCCAAATCAGACATGTTCCTCTAATTTGGAAATAGCTGCACATTTGTTTTTAGAGTGCAAACAAGCTAGTTTTTTTAAATTAGCATGTATGAATCTTTCAACTGGGAAATTTTCGTGTTTCTTTGTCTTTTCTATATATTGGAATTGAGCTTTGGTATGTTTGATTTGGCTGGCGGGTCTTTGGGTCTCTGTCATGTTTTTCGTGTTTGCTGTGTTTGGGTCTTTGTTTTCCATACACATATATAAACTACCTTGTTCCTTGAATTTTAATTTCTTGTTCTTTATCCATTTTGTAGCAGGATATATTGCTCTGTCAAGCCACGGTTGTAGGTGAGTTACGAAAGATGCCTATGTCCAAAGTTATTGCTTTAATTTCCAGATTCCAATTAAAATAGCTTCAGTGTATTTGTCCCTGGTCTGCATAGCATTTGTATATGTCTTCATATACATATTGATATTCTCTGTAAGGTCTACATCTATGCATTCTTGACTCGTGGTTAGGCCTTTTGGAGAAGCTACAGATGATGATAATTAATCCAAACACTCATCATTGAGAAAAAAGCTACTTCTGCAACTAATATGTATAGTAGTATTTAATATGATTCATGCCATTTTCAGTCATTTTCCATCTTAACTGACTTTTCAAATAATAATCCAAACACTCATCATTGAGAAAAAAGCTACTTCTGCAAAAAGCCAGACTGGTAATCCAAACACAACCTGACTTTTTCAACCTGACTTTTTTCCTATTCGGCTTTAATAAAAGTCAGATAGCTTTTAAACCACCACTCCTACCGCCAACCCAAACAGACCCAGTATCAGTGCAAGCTTGGAAGGGGTTATAGTTACTTCAATAAGACTGATTCAGAGATCTGAGTTTGTGGGAGGGAAATAATATCGTTGAAAGACTACTACTATATATTTCAGTTTGACAGTACTCAAATCCAATTTCATAATAGTGAGTAGTAATACTAATCTTATTTATAAATCCATTTTTACCAAAAATTTGATTCTATTTATAAGTTCAGTTTCATATAATAAATGAGATTGTGACAATTTTACTCATATTCGGGATAGATCTTCTCATGTTCGGGGGGCCATGGCCCCCCAAAAAAAAAATCTAAAAAATTATTTATTTTTTATATATTTAGCCCAAAAATTTATAAATTGGCCTCCCCAAATATTTTTTCTTTTTAACTAGTGAATGAGTATACATTTGGCCCCCCAAATATTTTTCTCAAGCTCCGCCCCTGCCCATATTAATTGTATCTATGAAGATAGAAAGAGAAAAATCAGTTTAAAAATATTCAATCATAAATTAGGGCAAAGTTAAAAATTTACTCTCATAATCATTGAGTTAATTACATCTCATTAGTATGTGAGATTTAGTTAAAATAGACTTATAAATAAGATCCATAATATATGATACTATATAAAAATAAAGGAGACCATATATACTTTTTTAATGTGAACGTCTTTATAAGAGACACTTGGCACATAATAGTAAAACGATTCTGGTGGATAAGATTGGATATATATGTAAGGCATAAATAAAGTAGGGGAGAAAAGGAAAAGGAAAATAAACGGGTTTTTACTTTAGTTTTTTCCCAAACCAGGAGGTTTGGAATTTGGTTTGCAATATAATTACCATTGCAAAAACATTAGTATTAATGATAGAAAACCGTTTTTATAACCTGAACGGTTTTTTAAAACCAGTGATTTTAAATGATAAATTTATTTTTGGATAATTGCTTTATTTTTAGTTCTGCACATAATAAAATAAAAAATTATTTAAAATATAAAATTAAATTAAATATGAACTATATAAAATAATATAATAAATGAAGATGAGTGATAAACACCCGGCCCCCGTGGCCCCTTCAACGTGAAACACCCCTTGGTCCCTTCAACGTGAAAAACGTGTTCGATAAGCTCTCCAAATAAAATCAAGTTCAGACAGGTGGGCTTCATATCATTTTGATGGACTTCCTATTCCCTATTTGGGTCTCGTTTCGTTGACGCCAGAAAACATAACACCGCTGCAAGCCGGCCCAAATTATAATAATCTTACAATTTTGGAACCCACTCAGAAAACACGGAGAGAGAGAGAGAGAGAGAGAGCATATTCTATGGGCGTTTAGATAATATTACAAGCATATGCCCAGAAATATGTTGACAAGTGGGAGTCATATTCCATTATTCTTTGGGAAGTAGATATTCTCATTGGCATTGGCGGCTCTCTCATCATCCCTCATTATCCTTACATCTGGATCATCCAATTTTGATCCAACCATGTAGAGGAAGACACATCATTTATTTCAAATTACTGCATATGGTAATTTGAAACAGATATTCTCATGAGAGAAACCAGATACTTATTCCTTACTATTTGGCCTGCGAAGCGTTTTTAGCCATCATGGATATTCCGTAGGTACTGGAATTTTAGAATGAGTGAGCCTAGTTTTAAGGGCCGGGATTCTAATTATGAATTTGAAATATGTTGTTTGTATTGTTTGGTGCTGCGCTCACACACCCTCTCTAACTAATTTTCCATATAATTTATAAAAACCACGTGACATGGTTTGGCTAAGCGATATCCCGATCATATATATTATTGCAAACTAATGACCTGCTATATGTGGAGATGTTGGTTCTTTTGCCCATTAAGCAACCTAAAATATGCATACTATAATTATAATAGTTGAGACGACTCTTGTCTTGCGTGGGTGATGAAGAAGCATTGTTTGGATATATTTAAATAATAAGGGAGGGACAAGGCATGCGATGCGATGAGAGTGGTGATTGGTGGGGATTTCAAGAAAACTCATTGATATCACAGAATGATGCGTTTGATGTTGAGACTCTTGTTGCTTCCAAACCAATTATTTAATCACGCTTTCATTAATCGCTTCCCTAACACTCCATCCACACCCTCACGAAAAGTATCTCCTTCCAATAAATGCATATAACAGCTCAAACCAAGAATATTCAATTTATTACTCAAATCATGAGGATATAAGCTTATTGTGACTTTGAGGAAATACCAAATTCTAATTCACGTTTACTGCTTCCCTATGTTTTGATATCCAGACATACTACAAGCCCCCCAACTAACAATATTTTTTGCCACCCACCATTCTCTAATAAAGTATATCACTTTTAAAAATAAAAGTGAGGCTAACGCATATATCTTGCGCGGATTGATTTCACACCTTAAAGGTGAAAAATAGCAAAAAGATAATATAAAAGAGACGATAGAAAAAAGGCGTTATGAAAAAGTGCTCTAGAATATATTCCCAAAGAATAAAGGATGACCTCGTCCGCAGGATAACTACCGTTACTTTCAATCCTTTTTTTTTTTTTTTTTTTTTTTGGCTTGGAAAAAACAAACTCTCATGTGTCAACCAAAGTGGATTGAGGGTTAAAAAAACAAACAAGTGGATCGAGCACGCTTTCTTATAGTTGAAATCCAAACGCCCTCATCGTGATCTGCTCCCAAATATAATATAATTATCCACTTAGTTATTCAATTTTGTTCCATATATCAATATTCTTATTATATATGATTCTTTTATAAAATCTATAACATTTGTTATTCACGATCTAAATATTCTATAGATCATTAAAAAAAGTTCAACTTTTTAAGATATTATGTCCCGCCAGTTATATGATTGGCAGGGATTAAACCTTGAACAATAATGCGGTTCACCTGCGTTTGAATATGCTTTACGTTTACATTAATGACTAACTTGATTATTATTATGATTTTTTCCTCATTTATTTATTTTTGCGGTTCCTATTATTGTTTTTTATTCTACTACTCACAATATAACTCCGGATTGTTGAGTTGAGGATGACGATGACGATGACTCTGTGATTCTCCCATGTGAAAAACCATATATACTACATATGATGACATATTAGACATGTCATTATAATATGAAAATCCGAACAGAAGAACATTTTGTCGCCTGTCTCTCTCTACCTGAGACCCACGCCCCACCCCCAGAGACCAGGCGTCAACGACTCAACCGCCGATCAGTCTGATTTTTTATTACTTTAGATCTGCACAGTTCAATTCAACTACTCGTGAAACCAATTAACTAATTACTCGGTTTTCAAATATAGGAATTGAATCATACCGTTTGGTTTTCTGGAGGTGAAGTTTTAAGAGGCACCCCAGAAAACTGGAGGGAGGAGATATTGCGCGGCCCAATTTTTTTAATATTAGTACGTGAATGGTAATGAGGTCTGGAAGAAAAAAGGCTTCTTCTTCTCGACGAACTGTCATGTCGATCTCAGGCGAGTCCTTTCAATTTCTTCTACCTTTCATGTTCTATTTTTCTATTCTCTGTTGGTTTTTTATCTTTTACGTTGAGATGTTTTCTTTTCTTCTCTGCTATTGTTAATCGTCCATTTTGGAGGTGGATTTTCTATGGTTGATTAGTATTTGGTTCTGGATAATGCGCTAAGACATTATAGCCCTTGCTATTTCGATCGGTTACGTTGGTTATACTTGTTTTTTTTCACCTGCACTTTGAATAGACTGAAGGCTTTTGTTTGATTGAGGGGAGACGTACGATAGAAGAGGTTTCAATGCCCAGATTCCAGAGTTCTTATAATTTTTGGTGCCTCCCTTTCGGGCCCATTTAGATGGTCTGATGATAGTCTCTTTTTCTGAGCGAGTTGGTGGGAATAATATACGATAATGTAACCACGATTCCTTTTTTGTGTTATGATTTTTCTCCGGTGAAAGGAGATGAATTGTTCCAGCTTTTCATGGGGTTGATCAACTTCTTCTCTAACTAGCATTGATTGGCTTCTTATAACCATCTTAATTTTTATTGTACCGGGGGGATATTCATCTGGTATCCAGGCAGCCCTGAATTTGTTGGAACTTCGATCTTCAATTGACTGCCTGCTGCACTAGAAGTTAACATTTAGGGTTACTTTTTTGGATCGGAGCTTTGAAGTGCCATTGTTATATGAATCTCCTTCATGTATGAATTCTTGACTTAAAATCCCAAAACTTGTTATGCCGTTATCCTGTTGTGTGTGTTAGAGAGACTGCATAACCTATTTGTTATCCTCCTTCAAGTTTTTTATTTACAATTTCTAAAATGTAGCCTTTTGGCATGTTGACACCGGGCTTTTTTCCCCCTTCTAGTCGTGGAAGGGGGTGCTGGTCACTGGGTAGCCTTGCTGTTTAATCTCCTGTTAGCAAATTTGTTTTGATTGCTGTTTGGTATTAATCCAGTGCAGCATTGTGCAAGTGATTTCCCCCTTGCTTGTTGACTATACTATCTCCTTCATCAACGCTACCGTCGTCTTTCTAGTGGTTTTATCAAAATATATGCTTTCCTCTGTGACTTCTTGAATGATGGAAAGACGGTTACTAGTAAATTTCTAAGTTGAAAAGGAAAGGCAATTTTGAGATTAGCAATTTGAGGTGATGCAGGGGTTAGTCAGCTTATGGCGTGAAAATAGATCTCATTAGTCATGTGGTTGACGACGTGCTTTGCCTTTGGAATGCAGAACATCATTTTCATAATTGACAAACATTTCTGTGTTGGATTCTTTTGTAAATTTTCATTTTTATATTATATGTGAATGTGATTAGTTTTCCTTGAGATTCTTTACTTGTTCTTTCAAAGTAATGATTATATTTTTATTTTTTTTCTGAAATAAATATAAAAAATTATCACAGTTTCTTTGTTTTGCAGGGCTCCGTGAAATGCATCAGCTGGAGCTAGAAAATATTACACTAGCTACGCAACCCTTCAAAACAATAAATTTTTTTTACATTAGCTATAATAAAATATATGAAGCAGATAGTATTATATTTGTCGGCAAAAGGCAGGTGGCTTATGCTTGTCAGTATCGTGGTAGGAGCTCTTGGCATAATCCTGATGGCAATTGATGCTGTTCATGAGAAGGTATTTGCACATATTCTATCAGTAGCTTGCGTAGTGACTAAAATACTTTCACTTGGCTCTGTATAGACTCTATGGGTGATGAATTATTGTATAATTTAGTATTGACAATAATGAAATTCATATATCCCTTTTGCTACTTTATTTACTACTTTTGTTTTCTTTCTATATGTTCCTCTTTTCATGTTATATAAACGGATGCTTTAAATGCTTATTATTGTTGCAGCATTTTGAGGAGATTATGGAATACTTTCGGTTTGGATTGTGGTGGTTGGCCCTTGGGGTTGCATCTTCAATTGGTCTTGGTATGAAAAATATCTTCAAAACAAAATTAATTGATTTCCCTCTTCTGACAAGCATGCCTGATTTTGTGTTTCATGGTTAAAAATACATTTGATCCCTAGACAATTTTGGTATCTGCACTTGGCAAAACATGCTTACAGTTTCTAGGCTTAATACCTCTGAGGATGTACCAGTCCTTTTGCTATCATCTTGGTTATAAGTTGTGGGGTCCATGAATTTAAATTATTGCCCTCTTGTGTTCCTCTTTGTTGCAGGGTCTGGTTTGCATACTTTTCTCCTATATTTGGGTCCTCACATCGCTTTGTTCACAATAAAAGCAATGCAATGTGGCCGAGTTGACTTGAAAAGCGCTCCATATGATACAATACAACTAAAAAGAGGTCCTTCTTGGCTTGATAAAGAATGCTCTGAGTTTGGACCCCCATTATTCCAATCGGTAGATGGTTCACAGGTATCACTATGTAGCATTTTGACTCAAGTTCAGGTAGAAGTTGTTTTATGGGGTGTGGGAACAGCTATCGGGGAGCTTCCCCCTTATTTTATCTCAAGAGCAGGTATAGTGAGCTTTTTGTCATCTCAAATTCTTCCCTTTGCTTTACCGAATGATTGTGAAGTTGATATAGTAATACTTAAAAACATGCTTCAGAACAATATGCATACCACGGAAATTATCTATCTACCTCTAACTTGTATGATATAATTATTTTTTGTTACTAGCCCGCTTGTCTGGTGGCAAATCAGATGCCATGGATGAGTTAGATACTGAAGGTGGAGGAATCATTGCCACACATCTGACTCAAATCAAGCGTTGGTTTCTTGCTCACACTCAACATTTGAACTTCTTCACCATCTTATTGCTTGCTTCGGTTAGTATAGACTAGATACTGAAGATAGAGGATGACCTTTTTCACTTAATACACTTGGGCATATATGACTAGTCCGACAAATTGCTTAGTTCGTTATGTCATCCTTTCTTTCTAAAATCATTATTTATATTCGATCAACATGAAAATGCCATTAACCTGAATTATAATTCAGGTGCCAAATCCTCTATTTGACCTTGCTGGCATCATGTGTGGACAATTTGGGATTCCATTTTGGAAATTCTTTCTTGCAACCTTGACTGGAAAGGCACTTATTAAAACTCATATACAGGTAAATATAAGCAAAGATACGAGGTAGGATGTGATAAGGGAACTATAAGAAAGGTCCCGTTTACCCCTCCCCTGTTCTTTTGTTTGACCCTTTTCTTCTTTTATGCAGACATTATTCATCATCTCAGTTTGCAACAATCAACTTCTTGACTGGATAGAGAATGAATTCGTCTGGGTTTTCAGCCATATACCTGGCTTTGCTTCTGTCTTGCCCACTGTGATTGCTAAACTCCACGCAGTTAAAGATAAGTATTTGAAATCACGCCATGCAGTTTCCCCAAATAACCAGGTACCTCTACATGGATTGAAAATGTCAAATTGCCCAAATATTTAACGGAAGTTTCAAATTCTCGTTGCCTTGGTAGATATGTCCAAATCTATTTTGCCTTCTTGTTTCCTGAAATCTTGTCATTTCATCTCTAGGGAAAGAAGTGGGGTTTGTCATTGGCTTCACTCTGGAACACTATTGTGTGGCTGATGCTCTTGAACTTCTTTGTCAAGATAGTGAATGCAACTGCCCAGAACTATCTCAAGGGGCAACAGGAGATGGAGGTAGCTGCAATTACAAAGAAATCTCCGTCCGCAGAATCAGACACGCAATAGAATCCTGGATATTCTGCTCTAGTTACTTCTTCTCTATTAGGAGCTTTCATTAGACTAATACAAAACATGATGTGCAACTGAAGTTGCGGCTTCATTCTGCTATTTTAACTCCAGGCAGTATTATTATTTGGAACGACTTATAGATTTTAACACTATTGTAAGCTGCTTGCTAGGGTAGCAGATATATGACACTCCTACCATTCTTTGGCAATTCAAGACAGTTTATTTGTTCATTTACCTCTGAAGCTGATTCTGTCTCTCCCCCCTACCACCCTTTCCCATTAACGTTTTGTGATATTATATCTGAAAACACATAAATTGCCTGTGCCTAGACAGAATAGGGTGTAAGCTGTTTGGTGAAACGTGTGGAGTGCAGGAGGGGAGAAAGTTACAAAATTCACTTCATTCAGTTTTGTTCAGGCCAAACATTATCATATAAAACTAGTGTGTCTCTGGAAATAACTAGCTTTAGGTTTGCCCAAAACAAGAATACTAAAGTGAGGATGGGAAATTCATATTATATTGAACTCCGAGCAGCTGCACATGGGCTATAATATAATATTGCACATTAGATTATCAAATTGATGTTCATTTTGAGAACCATGGCAATCCAACGGACAGTCTAATAATTGAATTTAACTAATAACAAAGCCCAATTATCGTTAAAATAAATAATTAGAGGCAGTCTAATGAGCAAAAACTATCAAAGTTGGGTCCCATCTGGTTCAGATCATGATTTCATTGAAAAACAATAAATCAGAACCCAGCGACAGGAAAAAGACACCAGCAACGAGGTTTTTGATCATATATGCGATTAATACAGCCCATGTATTTGAAACGATTTTGAAATGCAGTGCACTTGTCAAAATTAAAGACATTCGGGGTCTTCCATTAACTAATCATAACTGCTACAAGAAAGATGCTTTTGATTAATATAATAAAGAAGACATATGTTATTACCTAAAAAATAATAATACTAAAGGAAGAAGAAAAATAATAAGAGGGACAGAGCAGGGTTCATTGTTCAGTTCCTACCTGTAAATTAAGTTTGGCATATCTTAGTGCCATAAGATCCAAAGCTCGAGAATTGCCCCACACACTCCTTCCTATTTTCATGTTCTTGTTGTGTGGTCTGCGGCCCCAAACACGCATCTCATTACTTTGTGCTTAAAATCTGAGCCCCTGCTTCTGCTATTCTATACTTTTCTTGTTGGAACCAGATCTTTAGTAATAATATAATATTCTGAGTGTGCGCCAAATAGGATTTCTGAATTGTTATTCATGGCAAAAATAATAGGAAAGAAGAGGGTGGAGAGATCAAGGAATGATTTGATAGTATAGTATTACGTTTTCTTTTTAAGAAACCATTCAAGTAAATATCTTATATAAGAATGACATGATTTTATTGGCAAATCTACTACTAATATTAATAATAAAGTTGTTAAATGAATAATTATGTTGTAATATTTGAGGAAAATGTTTCAGAAATTTAATGAGCAAGAAAGGTGTGAGAACCAAAAAGAAAAGGGGTAATTTTGTAAATGATGGTGAGGGTTAGTTGTAGTAACATGAGGAGGTGGGATTAATTAAAATCGATGTCCTTGAGAAGATGGTGAAGTAATTGGGTGTGGGGCATATTCTCTTCTTGGTCTCTCTTCACATGTTGCCGGCCCATCAAGAGCCAATCACAAGCTGAGAGGCACTTGCCTGCTCCTCCACTCCCATTTCTTTACTCTTTTTGGTATTACGTTGGCAAGCGAAAGATTTGAGATTTACAAAGTTAAAAATTAGACTACATTCGTTAATCTCAATGACATTTAGAGTTGGGAATCAGACTCGGTCTTATAGGGTTCGAGATAAGAAAAACATCTGTTTTTCAAAACCCGACCCGAGAGCAAAGGGTCAGGGCCGACCCTACAAGCCATGGAAGTTACTATTCTAAAATTTAACTATTTTTTCTCTATTTTTTTTAAAGAAATATAATTAGTAAATTACAACAATTAAAGTTCTAATTTATCAAATAAATGTTGTTAACATTAATATCCAAACAACATGAATTATCCAACAAAACAAATAAACACATTCACTAATTTATAATCAAAAGCAAACTATTATCCACAAATAACTCAAATAAAACATAAGAAGATATCACTAAGCAACATTAGTACGATGACCATCGTTGTCATCTTCTTCGCCACTATCATCAATTTTAAAGACATTTGATTGTGTTTGAAGTCTGTCAGTGTGAGCGTGAGTGAGATTTTCAAAGAAAAAAGAATAGAGAGACCGAGATTGAAATTTTTGAAGTTCTCACTTTTCAACTTTCAAGTCTAGGGCTAAGCCTAAGGTAATTTTTTAAAAATAAAAAATTTAAAAGGGTCTAACGGGCTGACCCTTTTAAGCTCGAGGCCCTACAGGGCTGCCCTGTAGGGCCAATTTTATTTAACTCCTCTAATTTTCAAGCCCGGTCCTTAAAGGGCCAGGACTTAAACGGGCTCGACCTGACGAGCTCAGCCCGATTTCCTGGCTCTAATGACATTACGCCACACTCAAAATTATCTAAGTCAACACATTTAATAGGTTGTGATGAAATGACTACAAAATCCTGATTTATTTCTTGAGCCGATCAGAGCAAATAATCAACACATCTCAATGCTTCCCCTGTAAGTATGAACAATCTATAGATCTTTGTCTAAAAGGATAAATCTCTTATATGATGAACTTGCTCACAATCAAGTAACAACAAATGAATAGCATCCAAAGAATCAATATCGGCATAACCCTCTTGAAACTCAATTGTTTGCAAATATAAGGCCCATGTAGATAGCATGGATTTCCGAAGTAGTAAAGATAGTATTCCCTAACTTCTGTTAATATCCACACATCCAGTTGCCTTGGTGATATTTGATCACTCCTTCACAAGTTGCATGTCCATTGTTCTTGTATGATCCATCCACATCCACCCGAAAATAACCTGGATCCAGGGACGCCATCTCGCTTCTGCTCTGTTTAGTGTTTACATAATTTGATGTTGGAAACGGCCATGCATCACTCTTTTCATTAAGTGGAATATGCATCTTTAGATAATCGCTCTAGGTTGATCTCTTGTGCCTTCAAATACTTTCTTACACCTAACTTCTAAAGAAACAAGCACACACACCAAATGTTCTATGTCAAGGCTATCTAGCAGTAAGCATGCCGGATGGTTTGTTTTTTGAGTTCTATTTCAACCAATCCTACAAAGGGCAAGAGAAAAATATAGAATAATATAATGGGTTAGTTAAATTAAACTACTCTCTCTTAGCGGTCTCACAGTGTCTCATTATATGGATAATGGTTTCCTCCCTATCACACTTAAAAGGACAAGTGTTTTGCACATAGGAATTATATTTTGCTTTGAGTGTATTAGTAGGAAATCTCTTATGAAACACTTGTCAAATAAAGAACTTTGCTCTTTTAGGAATCTCCCAACGCCATAAACATTGCCAGGCGGGTTCAGGTGGATGCTCCTGTTGGTGGTATATAATAGTGTATGTTAATTTAACAGTGAAGTTCCCATCCGAAGCCTTACGAAAGCATCCTCACCCAAGCCATTAGGTGGAACAACCTTCATAATTTCTTTTACTATCTTATTTGAGAGAAATGTTTTCCATTTATCCCTATCTCATTGTTCATTTGGCTTCACAAAATCCTTTACCACCTCCTCTAGATCTATCAAGTGGAGATTCTTGTCCACATAATATTTCAAGGGCTTGTCTAATAGCATCCAACGATCCTCCCACGCCTTTCTAGATAACCCACTTCTCAATTTCTTTTCCAATCCCCTCATAGAATTCTTCCCATACCTCTATTATACCATTCCAGACTGGAGATCAACATCATTTATTGTTCAACCATGGCTTCTGACTATCACCACATCCATACTTGCTATGCAAACACTTCATCTATAGTGCATCCAGTTTGGTAATAATTCCCCAACAAAGCTTCATAATAAAAAGCTATATTTTAACACGCAAGATCTTTAATTTCTAACTCACTTTCAGATTTATCCCTCTTCTTCAAATCCTAAGATATAATATGCATCTTTTTCGAATCCTTATTATGACTCCAAAAGAAGTCTCTACTCATCTTTTCTAAAGTGAGAATAACCCATTTAGCTATGAGTATTGATTGCATATGATAATATAAAATTGCATATAAATCAGATTTAATGAAAACAGTTATACCTGTCATGCTTAGAAAACTCCCTTTTCAGTTTGCAAGCTTTAGGCCAACTTCTGAACTAAGGGCACAAAGGTCAATTTAGTTGCTCTCTTGTGCAAAATGGGAACACCAAGATACTTCTATAGGTCAGGTGTAAGGCCAATTCCAAGGATTTTGCTGAGTTTATATGCTCTGTTGATGTGGACATTCTCGAAAACAAAAACCTTTGATTTGTTGAGGTTTATTTTATGCTTAGAGACCTAACAAAAGAATTGTATTATATTCTTCATTTTCATCATCTGTTGAAAAAGCTTCACCGAATCAGACTGGATCACCGGCAAAGAATAAATAGGAAATCCTTGGGCCTCTTGTGCTAATTTTCAATGGCTTCCATATTCCATTTTCCACTTACATACTGTACGATCTATCCAAATCTTTCCATGCATATATAGGACAAAGAAGAATAGACTCAGCGGATCATGGACCCCCCTCTATATATATATATATATATATGAGTTGGGTGGCCCCTGTTATTGAATGCGAGGAAGGGAACAATAAAATGACTAAAGTGCCCCCGGGTGAGGGGTGAAGCTGGTGGGCCCCAACCCCCATGTCTCCTCTGCTTTGCTTTTGAAATTATGCGCTCTAGTTGTGGGGGCGATAACGACGTTGCTGTGAGACGTGTTGGATAGGATTCATGTGAGGAGGTTGCGTGGAATTTTAAACACTTAAAAAAGAGACCCAACTAACATATAACATATAAATGTGTGTGTGTAATATAGACACTTGACACACAGACACGCCCATTCTGTGAGGATGTTGTCTCTCCCCCCTCTCTCTCATGATTGTCCTCCTTTATAAATACTGATATCAATGCCACACTGAAAAAGAGACTTGTATTAAGGCATTACTTGCCTCCTTGCTGCTTCTGCTTGTCTTGAATCTGTTTCTTTCTCACACCCCTGTTCTTCAGTTAATCCTGTGCTTCATTCTGCATTCACCTACCACTCACCCTCATGACTCTCTGTCTCTCTCCTTCTACTCGCAACCAATCCTATGCATAAAATTGGCCTAAGTCGTCTTTTCCCATTGCAGCCCCATTTTACTTTCCACTCATCCATTCTCAATCATTCACTTGTTGACAGTTCTCTGCCTCTGCAAAGTCATTCACACTTTCTTTTACCTGCTGAGATTCAAGGAATCATGAACTTGAGCTCATTTTCACTTCATTAGTTGATGCCCCATCCTCTCCTCACTGGAAATCAATGGTTGGTTCAAATCAAGGAAGGAGCAATGAAGGACCCCATTATTGTACCGCGTTGGCCCTACTTCCTCCACTATAGATTACAGATAGGGACAGCCAACAGTTATTTTCCCTTTCTCCCTTAAACAAAAGGAAGAGAGAAAGCTAGTTGTTCATGTCAGCATGAGTAAGTAGTGCCAATTATTGTGGGGTGAGAGACTTATTGGTACCAACCCCATTCATGGGGGCACTACAAATTATAGATGACCTTCACGGCACACTTGTTGCAATATAATGCCCTGTTTTCCCCATGAACCCACACTCCCTATTCCCTTGTCTTCTCAATCCCCCCACTGACCTTAGTTGTGTGTGTTTGTCTGCCCTGGAGGAAATTTTTGATACAGTCAACATCACATTTCGAGAATCCCAACCCAAACGAGTAATTAGTAATTACTTGTTTGGTTTGATTTGATACGCCTACCAGTACTATTCAACTTGGGGATTCAATTTGATAAATTTATTGTATTTTGGAAGCCAGTCCTTTTACTATCACTGTTGTTGAGATGTCGAGACTTTTTACTTCACTTTCACTTCATTGCTTTTGTTTGAGCTGACCTCTTAATCGAGAACATGATTGAATCGACGGTGCTGACGAGGCCGATAGTGGGCCCAACAAGGGGGATAAGTCAAAAGTTGATGTGCGCCGTATGGTTATTTTATGAAAATTTTATTATAAAAAAGCTAAGATATAAAAATCCAGGGAAAATACATTTAAATATTCAACTTTCAATATTCAAAAAACATCATTATTGTTTTAGTCAAATCTCATTGTTTAATTAGTCACAACCCACAAAAATAATAATAATTTTGACAAAATTGTTAGGTACTGAAAAATATGTCAATGAGCATTTTGGTCTTAAAGCCAAAACATAAAAAACTCAAATTATCACCCTATTTAAACAAGATAATAACTATTATTATTGCATGTAAAGAGTACAATATTTTTAATTGTATTTTATTTTTGAATGGCAACCAACCCATGGTTTAGGAATTTGGTGAAGGGCAGGAAGGGGAAATGCCAGTTCCATTCGTGGGAGCTTTCTGTAAAAGAGCACACAGAAGGAGTACACGCAAATGTTGTCTTTTTCAGTTCATCTCTGTATTCAGGCTTTTGCTAACGGACACACAGAAACACCAAAAAGGCGAATCTTTTTCTCTTTTCCCAAATTAGTGAAATTACCATTCTCACATTCACTGTAGTTCCTCACTTCTTATTTCTCAAAGCTTATTTGTTCGTAATTTTAACAGAAAATAATTATATATCTCGCTTATAGTCTCATGCTAAATTATATCAACTTTTATTAATTAAAAATATTTGCAATCTTCTGCAACTAGAAAATCATTAAATATCAAATTTTAAAAATTTTCTAGTTTGGATTTGGGCCCTTTGATACGATATTTTAGGTCGATAGTATTCCCGAATTATCCAACTGGTGATGATGTATTATCCGATTTGGCATG
This sequence comes from Acacia acuminata, assembly GCA_019022655.1. Lineage (NCBI taxonomy): Eukaryota > Viridiplantae > Streptophyta > Magnoliopsida > Fabales > Fabaceae > Acacia > Acacia acuminata. Next base: position 2,010,440 of record JAFJYI010000023.1, read on the forward strand.
ATATAATGACTTAGGAAGATATTCAACTTAACAATAATCATAGAAAAGATCCAGGAGGTGATATTTAAGGAAACAGATAGGAGCCACGTGCAGGACACTGGCGATAAAAGGTTCCTCACGTTTATCTTTGAAGGGGCCCACAATTATTTAAGAACAGATGCAGCCATCATCTGCTGTACAGAATAATGGGCCTGCATTTGGGTTGGCGGTAGAAAACGGTAAAGCCTATCTAACTTTTTAAAAGTTCTAGGTAGGAAAAAGTCGTAGTTGAAAAAGTCGGGTTGTGTTTGGATTGCCAGGTCCAAACTTTTTGTAAGTAGTTTTTTTCTCAATGATGAGTGTTTGGGTTCCGTTTGGCTTTTTGTAGAAGTAGCTTTTTTTCTCAACGATGATGAGTGTTTGGATTATATTTGTTAATGCATATATATATTAAAGGAACTAGTTGGGCCACTTGGCCCTATGGATGTGCCACTCCCCTCGTCGGTGGCTAGTGGACCTCCGGCGCCCGCCATCGATGACCATCCGACGATGGTATTTTTATTTATTTAAAATTAAGGGTAAAAGAGTAATTGCACCCAAATTTGTATATCCCTTATAGGTCCTTAGTACCTCTCGTTTTTTACAAATTCGGGAGACTTCTGGAGATTTTGCAAATTCAGATGGTATTTATTTGTAATTTTCCGTAAAAGTAATAAATATTTTTTCCCCACTTTGTCTTTATTTATAAAAAGGACAAGTGAAAGATGGATAATAAATGTAACATATAGTAAGGTTGAAAAAACACAATAAATATTTTGATAGCTTGAAAGTTATAATAAGTATTTATAAATGTGAAAGATGGATAATAAATGTAACATATAGTAACATATAATAAGTATTTATTTAAAATGAAAGTTATATTTTAATACAAAAATTGAAAGCTTCGGTTGTGGGGTAGCTTGCACAATGAAAAATGAAATATTCCTTTGATCCTTTAACATATTCTGAAATTTATTTCTCTCTGACAGAGCTAATTAATTTTCTTAATTCCGATGGACCCCTGCGTCCTGATACAGCTAGCCATGGAGTGGTTCAGTACGTTGGGAATAAAGCTTTAAATCAAACCGTTCAATAAGCCCAGTGACTTTTAGGAAAATGGAAAAAGTTCAGCCAACATACTGACCAATCCAAACAGCCTTCATTGGGCTTTTTTTCAAGCTGGTCCATTTGCTTATAAGTCACTGAACTTTTTGCACTAAAATGCTGAAAAAAAAGCTTACCCAAACAAGCCCAATAAATGTTTAACCTCACTTCTTTTGTCATTCATTATTCTTCACTCATTCTCACCCAAAATGAGGAATTCTTCAACAAGTCCAAGCATCCAGATTCTATCATTACTGCACTTGAATGCGATGACATTTCATTTAATTTTGGCCTTAATCTTTCAACGAAAACAAGATTCTGGTAAACTTGTAACTCTCATGGAATACTCAATTCTAATTATTAATTACAACTAAAGTTTGTTATCATCCTGCTCTTTAATTCTTATGGTACACTCTTATCATCATTGTTGTATTGCACAGGAATGGAATCACAACAGCACAGAAGGGGGGGACTGGCAAGTAGCAAATTTTGTGGCTAACTCTATTATGTTCCTGCTACAATGATTACATATTTCGTGCTCTTCCATATAGATATGTCAAAAGATGTCTCCTGCTCCTCTTTCTAGTCTAGAAAACAACAAAAATAACAAGAGAATGAAAGGAGAACAATTAAGAGGAGAAATATAATGTAGGAAGACTTCCATTACAAACCCAGAGGAAAAGGTGGTTCTTGCCTTCCTTTCCTCCAACTTGTTTCATCCTTTCATACTAATCTTGCCAACAAGCACGTGTCCGAAAGCAATTTCCCCCCACATCAACTCCACCTCTCCAAAGAACAAAAAGAATTTTGATTAGACTCCAAGATCAACCTTGTCAGATTATAAACACAAGTGTACAAAGATTACTACACACTTCACTTCAGCCATATTCCCATATTCTTCAGACCTTCCGTCCAAAATTGTGAGAAGTCTCTTCCCTAACTTAAATCGTATCTTGGGGCCGTGGTTTGCTTCATAGTTGCACCTTCCATCTCTTTTGAATGCGCACATTGCAAAATGGCATGAACACATAAGGAAGACACCTTCTTCCACTCCACAAACACAATCCAGGTTATAACCACTTTTACTCAGATTGCTATTCTGCTGTGTTTCCCCTATGCACAGTTGAGTAAACAACCGACAGCATCATTTTACTCACCTGCAGGTTGTTTCTGCTCTGCTGGCTTCACTTGAACTGCAGCAGGTACAGCATAAGAGAAGCTGGTATGAGCAAACTGATGGTGGTTGCCAGCCGACTGTGCTGCAGCAAAGTGTGCGGGATTGAAGAAACCATGGCTTGGTAAGCCACCACCTTTCATATTGTTTGCAGTAGCAGCAGCAACCTTGGAAGAATCAGTAGAGCTGGTATTGATAATTGTAACTGCAGGACACAAGGACAGCATGCCACTTGAGGTAGAGCCTGAAGAGCTATGTCGCTGCATATGAGGATCAAGGCCACGCCTTTGAAGGTAGTAGCCACTTGCAGCTGAAGTTGTAGACGTAGAACTATTTGATTGTGATCCTTGAGGAGGCATATAAGAATTTGGGAAGAACAGCTGTGCCTGCTGTGATGTTTGCTTAGATGTTTGCTGAGGCTGTTGCTGTTGTGGCAATTGAGGTTTCATCCCAGAACTAGAAGATGTAGTCAGCTGAGGGCCACTGAGGATTGATGGTACATTCCTCCCACCAACAGGTGAGGACTTCCGACTTGGCACAGCCTGTGAATTCTTGGTTTGCTGAGTTGATACCTGGCCAACCTTATTGCCAGTTGATGTTGAAGTCGTCCTTGGGCTACCGGCACTTTTGGACATTGAGGAAGTTGTGGGTGAAGCGACCATAACTGGAGGAGATGAAGAATGGGTAGAACCTGAAGGTTGCCCCAGGGTTGCAGTGGAAGATTTTGCATTCACTGCAAAAGAGATGTGTGTGTGCGCCTGCTGAGAACGAGCCTGCTGCTGAGGAACAGTTTTGACAGATGGTGTTGGTCCCATAGATGGAAGAGACTGGGAAGCCGTAGTCCTCACAGAATTCTTCCACTGAGATGACTGAGCAGCAGTGCAGCTGCTTTGTGAGAGGTTTTGAGGATATGCAGATACAGAGTTAGTAAACTTGTTGGCTACTGAAGTTGCTGCAGGAAGGTGATCAGAGTAGACGCTGCCATTGCTAGGAGACGGTGTCTTACTACGACCTGCTGCTGAAAATTGATGGTGCTTTTGAATCTGGATTATTTGCGGCTGCTGTTGCTGGCTTCGTTGCATCTGCTGCTGAGAAGCAGCAGCACTGGTGCTGATGGCAGCAGGCATGACAGACGCTGTAGTCCGGGATGGAACAGAACCAAGATTCAGACTTCGTGCAGAGCTATCAAGAACATTGTTACCAGTTATTGCAGACATAGAGGGATCAGATGCATCCTGCCTTGAGAATGCAATGGATTGCCCCACAGTTGCAGGAACTTTTCCTACTACCGCTTTTCTGTCATCGTCTGGGTTTGAAGAATCACCTGTTTTCCCTTCTTCAGATCCACGATAATTTTTCTTCTGCTGAGCAGCTTGAGCTGCCATTATCTGAAAGTTATGACTCTGTAAAATTGGATGATTCTGGGCTATTGATGAGAAGTCATGGCCAGTGGCAGCAGTAGCACCATTAACAGATGCAAATGACATGGCAAATGCCTGAGAAGCTTCAATTCCAGCCTTTGCACCAGTATACTGTTGTTGCTTCTTTTCACTGTGACTACCATTAGCAACAGTAGCAGCACCGACACCCCCCATTGCAGCAGGTGTCATCATAGCAAAGTTAGGTGGCTGCATCGGCATTGTGAAATTGTGGCCATATAAGCTCATAGTAGCACGAGACAGCCGACTATCTGCAGTAGAAGGGCTATCTTCACCACACATCTCAGATTCAAGTCGTGATGGATGAGAAACATGGTGGTTAGATAAATGCTGCCTCTGCTGTTGCTGCTGCTGTTGCAACTGCAGTGACTGTGATGGCTGGTTATTAGATGAGGCAGGAAAACCTTGCAAGCCGACAACACCATTTGAACCACTAGCATTGGGCTTTTGTTGCTGATTCTGTAAGTGCTTTTGGGAAGAAGAGGATCCACTAGACATACTAGCATTTTGATGCCCCTGTTGATTCTTCTGTGATTGAGCAGGAAGCTGCTGTTGTTGCAGCTGTGAAGGATGGATCATTTGAGAAGAGTAGAAAGAACCATTGAAGAATGGCAAAGCCTGGGCATGCGTTCCTCGGTATGCAGGTGAACCCCCAACATGCGCCGGTATTGTAAATGGGTATGCATTATTCTGCAAAATAGCCAAGTACTGAGTTTCATTGCCAGGCATATTTGGGTAGCTGAAACTCATTGTTGGTGCAGCGGGGGGCCCAGTGGCAGAGACACTGGCTGGGATTGCATTAGACGTGCCTGTTGATGAAACTACATTGCCTGTAGGAGTCAAAGACTTCGCAGATCCAGGTCGAACAGATGCAGCAGCAGCCTGCTGCTGGTTCAGTGGGAAGATAAAAGCAGGTCCATGCTGGAAGTTACAAAAAAACATCAATTGGCAAAATTTTAATCACAAAAGAAGAGTAAGGCATCCATTAAAATTAGAAATAACTTAGATAACTACCGCTGGAAAAGAAAAGAATTCATACCAGGATATTACTAGGTGCTCCTGGCGGCAGAGCTTGCTGAAGCAACATTTGCTTTCTCTGTGCACTCTCCATGCTAACAGCCGGACCAGCTTTTTCCTTCCCAATGGGACCTGGAAACATTCCAACACCATGCCCCTTGTCCAGTACAGTGTTTGAAGCCCTGCTGACAACATTGCCTTGTAACTCAGTAGATGACACAACATTGAGATTGCAGGGCTTAGCCCCATATACTGATGCAGAACCTGCTGCTGCTGGCCAAAATTGATTCATCCTTGCAATTTGCTGATGATACGATATAGTACGAGCAATGTAGAAATGGGTTGCACATCTTTTAGGTCGAGGCTGATTAAAAAGCAGATGGGGTGGCTGAAAATGTCAAAAAACTACATTTAGTGGGAATGGTTTCAAAAATTGTAAGAACCTATCAAATTATTAATTATTAAGTAGTATTATATAGCATCTACAGAAAGTGCACTCACCGGTATAGCTGCAGAAGATACAGCAGTCCCGTCCTTGGATACAACTCCTTGTAGAGGCGTCATGTATCTGCTGATGAGAAGAAGATCATACTCTGGAATACATAAAAACATGCCACAAACACGGCTAAAAAGTTTTCAAACAAGAAAGAGATGATAGTCAGATCATACCCCATGGGAGAAAGTCCACCTGGCCAGCTCGGAACAGACAGTGGTATAGGCACAGAGCTGGATTGAACTACAAGAGGAGAAAAATATTGCATAAGATGACCCGGATGAGAAAAAACTGGAGAGATTACGATGGGCATAACTTAGACATACCAGCTATCTCTACGCTCGGCTGCTGCTGCTGCCTCTGTGAATGTTGTTGATGCCTCTTCCCAACCATATTGCCATTACCAATATCTTTATCAACCTTCTCTAAATCAAGTTGTCGGCTCATACTCATATCCTTTTGAATGTTAGCAGGTTTCTGGGTATCAGCTTCTTCTGCCACTGCTCTAAGCCTCTCACTTTCCTCAGCCACGGCCTCATCCTTGTTCTTTTTCAGTGATTTATCGTCTTCCTTTACCACTGCCTTGGCATCCTGCACGCACCGAAAGAAAATATAAATATATTCCTCCTTCAGCCACACAATGGGCGCGTGGACGAAAGAGTTCTAATATAGGCCTGACCCACATACCAGTTCAGCGTCTACAGCCAAAGGCTTAGGATTTCCAGCATTAATGTCCACGTCTCTTTCTGGAGAGGATCTCAATGAAGGAGGTGGCGCCTGAAAAACCCACCAGAATAAAAAATTAAAAAAATATAAAAGAAAGCAGAGCGCAAGTTGGGATGAGGAAAGAGAGATCTTGCAGCAAGGGAAACAAACCCACCATCAAATCTATCTTCAACTTCTCTTCTTGCAGGTTCCCACTTCCGGATATGATTGAATTCCTGAAGAACCAAGCAAAATCAAGATTCAGCAAAAATTTAATAGCGGAGCGAAAAACATCTAAAGCTTATTCTGCTCACGCTTTAGTCGCTTTCATATCCTCACGGTCATCATCTAATTTTGGCACAGTAAATTCATTCTTGGGAGACTCAGGCTCCTCCTTACTCAATCCCGCATCTTGCCTCTCTGATTCTTCTGTCACCGGCTTAGAATCTGAGGGAATGTTGCTTTCAAGCTTAATTGACTCCGGTTGAGGCTCCGATGAAGCCGGAACCACTTCAGAATTGGCCAAATCGAATGATGATACATCACCCGTATCAGGTGCAGATCCAGCGTTTTTATCGAAATTCGGCGAGCAAGTTTCGACTTTTAAAGGCTGGTCAGTTTCCACCTTCGTCGTTGATGGCATGGGGCTATTACGGGCGGTAAAATTCTGCGGATTCTCGTCCTCATACTTGAAATCACGCGGTCTTTTCCTCTTTGGTGCTGCTGCAATCAAAAAGTGCATATGAGTTTCATCAGGACAGAAAAAACAAGTATAACGGATTTGCTTCCTTCCCCCTAGTTTCTTGCTGACCAAATGAAAGCATAAAATGTAGAAGAATACTATAGACTATTTGAGCTTCCAAAGATCAGAATACCCACCAACAGTGGATAAGATAGTGATAGAACTGCGAGAATTTTGGGGAGGAACCGATGACGACAGAGATGGTGCGGATTGTGAGTTTGAGATCGGTGAAGATACCCGGGACTTGACATCGCCGTGAGATTTATTCATCTCTTTGGAATCGGACTTCAATAAATCGTTCGCCGTCGTTTCTTGCTTGGAAATCCCTTGAGGTTGTCTCATCATGCCGTACAACACCTCGGCTATCTCTATTTCGATGGCATCTTGAGCTGAAGAAGGTTTAGATGACGACTTTGGGGGTCGAAGCTTAGGTCCACTGGGCTTCTGCAGCAGCATAAGAATTGGTTAGTAGAGCAATCGCAAGACTGAGAAATTGCAGAGCAACGGGAGAAAGTGAAGAAAGGCAAGAATCCTGAAGCATTAGATGAAGATGGCAAAGCCGGAGACGGAGAAGGCCCCATCACCATTGCTACTGCGCTTGTTCTCACCGGGGAAGTGGAAGCTTGCCGGTGAAATTGCTCTCCATTCAAAGCCCAGCATTCATGCAATCTCTTCGTGGACGCTGAGAAGAGCAACAAACGGAGAAGGAACATGTTGAAATCCCAAATTTTGATAATCAATTTCAATACAGATAATTTGATTACTCCAAATCCGAAGCACTCTACCTGACCGTGCCTTCCTCGGAACCGACACCCCAATCATCTCGTCGGCGGCCTTCCACGTCGGCGGTGCTCTAAAATCTTTCGCCGCAGGAAAGCTCTTCCGATGATTGGATAAGGACGGCGACGGTTGAGCGGAAGCATTCTTACTGAACCACCGCCAACATCATCGTCCTCGTCTTCTTCATCATCGTTGACACTCTCCTCTGAGCTATCATCTCCACCATCTTCTCTATTGTTGCTGTGCACCAACCTATCCCCTCTCCTCCTCTTGCTGCGACTCGATCGATCCCTGTCGCGTTCCCTATCTCTGTCTCGGTCCCTTTCACGATCTCGATCCTTTTTCCCACTCCCTCGATCTCTTAGCCTGGACGGCTCCTGAAGCTCCATCGGTCCATCTTCCTCTGCAACCCCAAAATAAAAGAAGGCAGAAAAAAACAAAAGCCATCACAAAATCATCGAATAACAAAACGGGTTCCCTTTGAAATTAAGGGTATGGATAGATATTGAGGGAGTTTAGATCTGGTAGAATTGAGAACCTGGAGAGTCTCTGACATTGTTATTTCTATGTCTTCTTCTGGACAAACCATTTGCAGCCATAGTCGTTCTCCTTGCTTCTCTGCTTCTATCCATTCGAAGCCTTGATTCTCAACCACCACCGAATCAAACACAACCAGAAGTTTCACATCATCTTTCATGAGGAAGAAAAAAACACCATAATCACCGGTGGAAGAGATTCACGGCCACCAAAACTCACAGGTGAATTTATTGGGTTGCAGAAAGATCTTTCTTTGATAGAAGTATTATTAAGAATTCTGAGAGATCTCACGCCTTCTACTCTTTCTTCTTATCTTCTCTATTGCGAGTCGCTGCTGCTCCAGTCCTCGCTCTCTCCCCTTTCTCTTCCCTTCTCTCTCTCTCTCTCTCTCTGAGCCCTCTTTTTGTGCTCCAATCTCATCTTCTTTCTGCTATTTCACTCTCCGCCGAACCCACTCCCAACCCTCGTGGACGGTCACGATTCTCCCTCTCTTTACACGTTCTCATCCCCACAGTTTCCTTCAATCGTCGATGCCAACTTGGCAGCATCGCCACCGTTGAAAGCCCCACTTGGAGAAAACTCTTTTTTTTTCTTTAACCTTTTCTGCTCACCACCTCCACGTGTCGCCCTCATTTCTTTCTCCACGAGCTTCTCTGTTCCCATTTGTCTCAGCCTTTTTCAATTTCAATTAATAAGCATAATAATGGTTATTATCAAGTGAGTAGTAAGTTCTAAGATATAAGAATTAATTAAAATTAAATACCATCAATTGAGAAAACGAAATTGTATTTCCCAAATAAGTTCATGACCGGCTATAAGCGGTTGCCGTAGCCTCGGTAAAAGCAAACATGACGATCACAAGGAATCTAGGCCTAGGGTGACCACAGAATATATCGCTCCATCCGGTCAAATTCATAATTTGGTTTCTATTTTCAGATATATAAACCAAACTAGTACTGGGATTTGGAAAAGGATGTTAGATTACTGTTACAAATGCTGGGAGCACAGGTCAATTTAGTACAGGTAAATGATATTATCATCGGTCGATAAATTAGAATCTTGGGGATGAAGGGTGTGCCACGTCAGAGTGGGCCTACCCCGGGATCCTTTTTTCCCTGGCTCCTGAGGGACGAGTCTCCTATCTTGTCGTTTAGGGGACCCTTTCATTCTCTCGCTATCGTGAAGCCACGTGTACTCCGCCCTGCCATGTCAGCTCACGTGGCCTTCTCTTCTCGGCCTGGGCGGGCTTCATGAGCCGGCACAGTAACAAACCCTAGCCGTCATTTCAGGTAACACCTTTCCTTAATCTCTTGCTTTTTTTTTTTTTTTTTAATATTTTATTAATATTATATCATCATTGTAAAAATATTAGTACTATATTGTATTGGGTTAGGAACTTAGGATCTAATTTTTGTGGTACAATTATATCCAACTCCAATATTAGTTAAACTTTCACTATTAAAATGTTTATTAGGCAAACATTTGACAAAAAATTATCCAGGTGGTTAAAATGCTAATAAGCATTATATTTTAAATAAATGCGTCGGAAAGTTACTATGCATTATTTCCCCTGCATTTGGAAGGGCAGTAGTCAATATAAATAATAATATTATTATTACTCCTTCGATCTTAATTATAAGAATATTTTTGTGGTGTCAATTGTACTACAAAAGTATTCTTATAATTAGGATTGGAGGTAGTAGTAACTAAGATGCGGGTATTGTTCGGAGTTAGGAAAGTGAATTAAATTGATTACCATTCCACTCATATATTATATTTATGATTCATATTAATTTTATATTAAAATTATGTTAAAAATATTTATTTCCAGTAATTATGTTAAACATGATATTTACGTGCTAGATAAACATTGAATTATATGTATATATGTAAGTATTTTTTACAGCAAAATGGTTTAAAAAAATAGGTTTACATTACTATTATAAGTTTATTTAAATTTATGAGTTAAACTTATGTGTTTGTTTACAGCAAAATGGTTTAAAAAATAGGATGGTTCCTAAAAAGTTTCACGAGCTCATTGATTTTAGTAAGAGTTTTGCTTAAGACAGTGATTAAACTCGGGGATTATATTATTGGTAATTTTTACGGAGCCGTACAAAATGTTAAATTTAAGATTTCCTTAAATTTTAATTTATCACCCCTCGTGGCACGCACTGGATGAAATGCGTTATTCGTAATTAATGTCACAAAATAATAATAATAATATAATATAATATAATATAATAAAAGGAATCAATTACTGATCGAGGTCTGAGGTTGGAGCCACCTTAAAACATGGGATGCTTGTCGAGATCACAATTTGTTTGTATCGAATTCCATTTAGATGTGTATTATAAGTATTCATCTGTATCTATTCATGTTTGTGTAATATAGAATGATCCAGTTGTATTAATTTAAAATAATGTCACATATAAATATTATTTGGAACAAGAAACCCTGATCAATGCGCAATTTTGTTTTTTTTTTTTATAGCAATCCAGTACTGTATTAGTAGTTAATTAATTAATTTTTATTTGATTGAATATGCATTGTATGATTACGAATATTAAATACTTCACAGATAAAATTTCCTGCACTTATCTCACATCCACCCACACGCACGCTATCGAATAATTATTTGGTAAAATGACAAATTAACCCTTGATATGAGAGATACTCGTACTAACAACTCCAACTTAAGAATTCGGTAAATAACAGATAAGTCTATGAGAATACGGTAAATCTCATTTCCTATGAAAAGTGAAAAATCAAATTTACAATTTGGCAAATTAATGGACCATAAATGATAATGCTCAAACCACGAACAAAGAACACATAATAAATATCATAATAAGACTTCCACCAGGCCACTAGCTCATTAAATTAAAGATGGCTAGTCACTTTTGATTTCCAGCTTAACTAGCATCCATTAATTAACCTTTTAGCCTATAGTTTATTTTAACGGTCACTTTTTATAATTGACGTGGATATGTGTCAGTTTCATAATTTATGACAATTTAAATTAAATGTTTGACCAAATTAATGTAAAAATTAGTATTTACTTATCTGATCTAGTCATTTTATCAAACCTAGTTACTTGAATGATTTCTCATCACAACTACTCGTAATTCACTATTTGAATTTTAATTAATGATGAAAGGGTCCACTGTACCATGTAGTATTGAACTTATAGTGTATATACAGTGAAACTAAACTAAACTAGGTTTTATCAAAATAGGCTTGGGCCTACAATTGAAAATGAAAGTCTAAGCATAAACTTGAGCCTGTACATAGACTCTTATTGAGACCTGACAAGGCTTTTTTTTTTTTTTTTTTTTTTTTTTAAATGCCTACTTAAAATGTAAGCCTTTAAATCCCCCAAATACATATATAATATGACACTTCAAGTCTATTTATAATTATATGTTATGTCTTAAAAGCATATAATTCATTTTCATCGTAATATAAGGGTTTTAGCAAGAAAAAGAAATAAATGCCTAGTGATAATAGTTGTCCGAATAAGTATGAATAAGAAAAATCAATTGTTTGTTGATTAATGAGATATATTTTCTAAAATCGACGTAACACAACAAATAGCATGTAAAACTCTATTTTAGCTCTTTTCCTTTTCCCACATAAAGATAAACCCCTCCTATTAAGATTATAATACTTCATTTGGCATTAGGATAAACTCACAATTATTATTATGTTTTAGTGAATGATGTAAATTTTTTTGGGGGGGGGGGGGGAGTGTGAGGTAGCATTGTCATCTTAAGCGGAAGAGAAAAAAGATAGGGGTGAATGATTATTGAATGCAAGGCTTGATATCTAGACTAATACTCACAATTTACAATAAAACCTAATCTCTAGATCAAGTCGAATTCCTTTCTGATGGACAGGATCCTCTATAAGAGACAAGTACAAAGCATAGTAGAATCTCAAGAGAGACGATAGGGAAAATGTTTAAAGATTACTTTCAGAAGGAAAGAAGTTAGTAATTTTATAAATAATTTATACTATATAATATAGGATTATATAATACTACCTCCGGTCCTAATTCTATGAACATTTTTGTAGTGTAAATTATACTACAAAAGTGTTCTTATAATTAGGACCGAAGGGAGTAGTATAAATTAAAAGTGGAAAGTTGCATTTAGGTCCCTGATAAGAGAAAATACGATGAAATGATCCCTTAAAATCTTAAAATTGCATTCAAGTCTGTGGGATTTTTTAACAATAAATTTTAACTGTAAAATGCACATGGACTTGTCAATAGATACCCATGAACTTGTCAATGTAAACGCACATAAACTTGTCAATAGATGCCCATGAACTTGTAAATGTAAACGCACATAGACTTGTCAATAGATGCCCATTGACTTGTCAGTGGATGCACCTGGACTTGTCAGTGGATGCACCTGGACTTGTCAGGGGAATTAAAATTTATTACAAAAAAGTCTCACAAACTTAAATGCAATTTTAAGATTTCAATGGACTATTTTGTTGTATCTTCCCTTACCCGATACCTAAATGCAATTTTCTCAATTAAAAAATTTAAATAAGCCACGCTTATAGGCTTGCAAATTAGGCTTCATGAAAATAGGCCTAACTTATTTATCTTAATAGGCCTAAAAACAGACCCAAGCCCCAGTTTTATATAGGTTAGGTCATAGGTCTTCATATGAGCTAAGTACATTCGACATCATAGCCTTTATATTTTTAGTTGAGAAAAAAAAAATCTTTGATATGAAAAAAATGCTTATTTAGTTTTATCTGTTTTTAATTTCCTAACCAATTCTATCATAACCTTTAATTTCCTTACAAATTATCTCGTAAGTCGTAACGTAACCAAGAAGCTATCAATTCAATGGTATTATATGTACCTTTTGTAGCACCAAATCTAAAATTCAATCCTCACACTTTTCAGGGCATGAGTCTGTCATCAAAATTTAAAAAGTACATATCTCATAACGTAAATAGAAAAGGGTCTTGTTCGTGGATCCATCGGACATATAAAAGTTTGTAAAGATTCACATTTTGTGAGCTTATAGCTAAATATAAAGCAACAATAATGAGTAAATATAAACCTGGGTGTGGATATTTTATTTTACTGGTTTAGTTTTGGGGAAATTAAAATAATAGACTTAGAGAAAATAATATTCGTTGTGAAGAACCATGCCAATTGTGATTACTTCGAAGGATCAGCTATCATAATATAAATTCAAAATTACTTAATTGACCCTAATCAAACATCTTATATCATCTCTTGTATTCATAATAAAAATATAATTAAAGCTAAAACTACCCATTATTCACGGGTGATATGATAGTATTTTTAAATTTTTTTATTTTTCACCAAACTCTATATTCATATTATCAATAGTACAATATATAATACATATCATCAAGTTGTATGATTTATATCATCAATGTTGATATTAGTTAACATCATTTTATTAGGGGTTAAAGAGAAAAATGACCAACAAACTATTAGGCCAGGAGCATCTGGCACAAATAACTTTTAAGGATACCAATAATACCAACAAACAATTGAAATTGTTAAAAAAACACAATGTCGTCAGCTGTATAGTAAACTCCGTTAATGAAGGTTGCCACGTAGGATTTAAAGTTCAAGTGGCCTTTTTTTATTTTTTGGTCGGTCAAAGTCCAGGTGGCTTAAACACACACACGAAAGAAAGTGAGCCTCAGGAAGAACGTGAGGACTGAAGGAAGAACCAGTGCCTGAATCGCGACGGTGAGATTTGGAAAATCCAAAACAAAAATCACGTCGATAACTTAGGTGGAATGAGCAAGAAAACGAGAGGAGCCAAGATCGAAATCAAGAAACAGATCTAATGGCGAAGTTCAGGAAGACGGCGGCAAGATTGCAAATAATAGGCGTCGCCGGAAAACAGGTGGAAGAGGAAACAAAACAGGGCGCCATGTCACGATCTCGAAGTCGCTAAACGCAGGGGCGCTTCGGAGAACGAGATCGCGAGTCCTCTGTAGGTCCTCACTGGAACAGATATGGAAGAACACAGGTGAGACCACACGCTGTGAAATTGGAAGCGTGAATCTTGAACAAACGCCGTGAGCAACTACCGTCTAGCGCAAATGTCGTGTTTATCAATCTCAAATCAGCTTTTCCTCCACATTTTGCTTTCAATTTCAAATAGTTGGGCAACATCATTCAGCTTCAAATTATGAGAGGAAGAGAGAGAATGAAAAGTTAGGTTTCATTTTTTTCTCTCTCTGTGACTCCACAGGTCTAGAACGACAATTAAGAGAAACACACCATCCAAAACTTACCAGATCTGGGCTTCTTTGTCTAGACGGATTGCATTGGAAAAAACTCCAGAACAGGCGCTTCCCCCATTGCAGGTCGGCTTTCGGGTTTTCGAGGAAAAAATTCACACGCGATCAAAACTGTCGTTACTACCGTAGCGACGATATGTTTCCTCCTTCTCTTGCGGTGGCGGTGACGGTCAAGATTCACCTAGATTAAAGTCATTACGGTGAGCAACGATCCAAGTCGAGATCTAAGCTCCACAACCAAGAGAGTGTCTCTCTACCTTTCTCGCATATACTCCTTCGTGTTTTTCTTGTGGTTTCTGTGTGTACAGGGAAGCTAATCGCTGTGCTGACTTTTTAGCCATGTATGCTCTATCCTTGAATATGGGGAGCCATCTTCTTGAAGAACCACCGAGGCATCGATCGGACTTCTCCGAGGAGGACGCGTCGGGCATGGGAGTCTTGAGACTCGTTCTAATGTTCAGCGATCCTTGTTGATCTTTTCCATCCTCAAAAAAAAAAAAAAAAAAAAAAAAAAAAAAAATCCCACGTGGCCACCTGGACTTTGACCAACAAACAAAAAAATGGCCACCTGGACTTTAAATCCTACTTGGCAGTCTTCATTAACGAGTTTACTCTACGGTGATTGACAAAGATTGTGGTTTTTTAAGAATTTTAATTGTTTGTTGGTATTATTGGTACCCTCAAAAGTTATTTGTGCCGAGATGCTTTCTGGCCTAATAGTTTGTTGGCCATTTTGCTCCTTAACCCTTTTATTAAAATAAAAGTTAAACTCTTTTCATATTTTTTTCAAGATATTATAGATTATTTATATTTTTTTTACTTTTATTAGCATTAAATATTTTTTAACCCACATAAATTTCTTAAGAAATAAAAATAAATCATATAAAATTTCTTGGTTTAACTTATAGGATAAATTATAAAATCCCTTCATTTTTATTAAAATTATATAATTTATTTTAATTATTTTTTCTTAAAAAATACTCGTATAATTTTTAAAAAATTGAAGAATGAGTGATTTTTTCTAGAGATATTTATGAAATTTGTGAAAATTAAAATTGAGAAATTTTGTATTTAATTTAGTGAAATTTAGAATTTTATATTAGTTTTAAAAATAAAATGTATGAGAGAATGTGAGAGGAAGTGCAAAAAATTTCATTTGGTGCATTTTATTATTATTATTTATTTAGTCCTTCTAAATAATTATAATTTTTATTGTCCTTTTTTTTATAAATATATTTCCTCCAAATTCTTCATTCTAATTTCCCTTTTAGTTTAAGACTTTGAGCCTGAATAATAATTAAATATTTTCATTGCCATCCATGTGAGCGATATATGCTAACAATATTGAAAAAAAACCCCAAGAATGAGTGATATTCTCATTTCTTCTTAAAAATGCAATGCATAATACAAGAGCGCATATATATATGTATGTATAATATTAGTTAAAAGACCCGTATGAGAGGAAATATGAACTCATAATTAGTTTTTATTTGGCTAAAATATATTTTTAGTTCTTAAAAATTGTTTATTATTACTTTTACACCCATCAAATATTAATTTTAATAGTTGCTCAAGCTGCAAAATATTATTACTATATATTTTTACACCTCTACCTTATTATATGCTATATTTTTTTTTATAGAAATTATAATATGCTAAATATAATAGCGCCATGGAGTGTTGTGATGGGTTAAAACTTAAAACCCCAAAAAGGGCCTCTTCTGCTCTTCCTAAGGCCACAGCAACACAATATTCTAATCTCTGGAACTTTGTGATCCCGTAAATAAATATATTTTGTTCAAATTAAAGAACGCCATTCAAGTAATGATCTTGAGCTCATCAAAGAGACGCACGGTTGCCCAACAAAACCTCCAGTTAGTCGAAAAAGCATCCATATTAATAAGTTACGAAACTATTGTCGATCTTTTTGTATGTGTTTACAGTGGACCTGAACTTTATTTTAATCCTAATTTTCTTTTCTTCCAATAATAAGAAACTATAATCTTTTTGGGAAGTGGAGCTGAACTTTATTGTAAGCCTAATTTTCTTTCTTCCAATAGAAGGGGCTAAACTTGTGCTCTCTTCCTTGGGACCTTAGCTTTTGGGCTCAATTAAATGTAAACGTCACAACATCACTTCTTTTAGAAGTAACATAGCATAGCTTTATTAATAGTGGGTTGAGTTTCTCTCATAATCCTTTTCTCATTATCTCTTATCATCTTGATTTTTTTTAATTCTTCCTAATCAATTTTTAAATTTAAAAAAAGGAGAAAAATTTTTGAGAAAATCTTCTCCCTCATTAATTAGTTGAAAAATTATCTTTATTTTTTTAGTTAAGATTCTACTAAATCATAAAATAATTATTTTTAAAAAAATAAAAAATAAATTAAAAAAATTAAATATAAATATTTAAATCATTTAATTAGTTTTTTTAATCTTAAAAAAAAAATCTTGGGATAGGTTTTATATTTAAAACTAGTAATAAATTGCTCTTTTCCTTGGGACCTTAGCTTTTGGGCCCAATTAAATGTAAACAACAACATCACTTTTTTTAGAAGTGACATGAGGATAGGTTACAACATGAAATTGTTTGCTTGTTTCTATTTTCTTCATTCACATTAGGAATGAGCAAAAAAACAAGTGATATATTGTTTTTGTTTTTATTTTTTCATTATTTTATTAGGAATGAGCAAAAAATAAAGATAATTTTCAAGTAACGGTTTTTTGAAAAAAAATATTTTTTTAAAGCAGTTTAAAAAAATAAAATGCGGTCCGTCTGAAGCTAGACTAGGGCGGACCAAAGGCTTCAAACCTATTGGTGCCTATCAAAGGATAGACCCTAGCCTAATTTACATAATGACATAGCATTGCTTTATTAATAGAGGGTTGAGTTTATCTCATAATCTTTCTCATTATCAACACTAAATCTCCCCAGGTATATCGAGTCCTCAATCAATCACAAGACCTCTTTAAGTTCTTCCCATTTTCATCTTCCTATCCTAATCAAGTCTCGGCTCAGTTCGGCGGCCACCGCGAGGTTTCAGTATTGAGGTAAGTTTTCTTCCCTTTCCTATTCGTTTTTCTTCTAGTTGATAGGTTATTAATATAAACCAAACGAACAGGGGTATAAATGCTTGCCCATCAAGGTCGAAGTCCAACGGGTCTAAAGCATGAGTTGTGGCAAGCCATTAATCTATTTGCTTCATGAATTGGCTAATAGTGGTAGACAATGCTCGAATCTCTTGCTCCGTGCGCTTCTTGAATCTTTCTTGTCTTTCTCTGCTTCGATCACACAACAAAATGAGTTCGCAAAATCAATTTCTGAAATAAGGGTTTGTTTCTTGCACAAAATTTATTTCTTTGTGATTTTGAAAGAAATTACAAAGTTTACACTAGATATATACTCAAGTTTTAACTAGACAAGCATCTGAGAAAAATTTGTTTCTCATATGTGTGTGTGTGTTATATATAATTAAAGGTGCTCTATCTATAATACAATATATCTATATTTATATACATGGTCATAATCATAGTGATTAGGGGAGGTTGTGTTTGGAAGGAAAGTTTAATTTGTCCAAATTACTAATACAGTGACTTTTTTTTTGGGGGGGGGGGGGTGTGTGATTAGAGAAATGGTGTTTTAGTGTAAACATCTAACTAAGATAATCATCATTGAATTTTGAATTTATGAAGACGATGATCAACCTATTGAGACAAAGACAAAACTCGAGTTTGTTTAAAACTCGAGTTGTTGACTTGAGTTTGGTTTACATAACTTGAGTTTTGTTCTCAGAACAAATACTGTTACAAAACGAGTCAAGTTTGCAAATAGGATTTCAAAAAGGGAACTCGATTTTGGATTTCCAACTCTAATGTGGAACTCGAGTTGCTCAATTATAACTTGGGTTTTAGTATCTTTGAAAGTTTGGTAGAAGAGACCCTATGAGATAACTTTAGTTTCATTTGCTCAAACTCGAGTTTCACAAAATGAAACTTACGTTTGCCAAAGTATTCATTGAGTAAATATAAGATCAGAGAAAGGTTGAAGCATTACCTTAGAACTTGAGTTTTACCAAGGGTAAGTTCTTACCAAAACTCGAGTTGTTTAGTGTTTACCCGATTGATCCAGAATGAGTAAGAGTAAGCGTTGGAGCAATTTTGAATTTAAGATGAGAAATTGAGTTACCTTTAGAAACAAACTTCCTGATTCAAGTTGGTTTCAATAATTGTTTTTAACTCAAGTTATGATTAATATAAACTCAAGTTACTTGAATTATTAAGTCCACATTCTTGAGAAGTGGTTGTTATGATCAAAGCTTAAAACCGAGAACTAACAACAACTTTGAAGAGACATTTAAAATAATGTTAGAAAAATCCACATATGGCCGCTGAAATATCAAAATAGTCCATGTTGAATAATGTTTCACAAAGTGGGCAAGGGGGAAGCTTATCACCTCATCTGTTCAATAAAAAATGATATCATGGGGCTCTAGCAAAGTTCATCATATGTGATGAGATGCTATTTAGACTGGTTGAAAACCGGTGTTTTAGGGCCCATTTGGATGGGCTTTTTTTACTTTTTTAATGCAAAAAAAAAAACTTTTTTAATTAGTTTATATGTCTAGATGATATTTTTTTTTTTTAAAAAAGAAAAAGTCACAACAAAAAAAAGCCAAAATGCTACTTTTTCTAAAAGCTCTAAATTGGAGGTTAAAAAAAAAACACTTTTTTTTAAAAGCCCATTTCATTTGTGAAAGAGTTAGATCCACAATTTCATATCCCTTCTAGGTATACTGTTGCTAGGGATTGTTGGCAATTATATCTAAATGAAATAATGATCTTGAAGAATCAATTGAAGCATTGTACTAGTCGTATTTGCCTCATTATAGACTATTGGATGTCAGTTCAAAACTTCAACTAGTTATGTCTCATAGTTCATTTCATTGACAAAAATTAGAAGCTACATAAAAGGATTCTTAATTTTTGTTTGATTGAGAATCATAAGGGTGATATAATTGGAAAGACTATTGATAGGCGCATATCAGAATGTGGCATACAAAATGCATTCACCGTCATTGTTGATAATGCAACATCCAATGACACAACCTTGTCATATTTGAAAAAGCGACTTATGAAATGGAAGGGTCTTGTTGTTGTGATAATTTTCTTTAACTATAGGTTTTGCCCATATTCTCAATTTGATTGTGACTGATGGATTGAAGGAATTGAAAGATGCCTTTGAATCAATTCAAAATGATAAAAGGTATGCTTTTCTTCCCCTGCTTGTCTAAAAACTTCAACAATTTTTGTCAATTGGAAATGTTGGATGCAAAAATGTGTGTCTTAAATGTTAGCACTAGATGAAATTTTACATATTTAATGTTGGATGTCGCTTTGAAATACCAAAAGGCATTTGAAAGATTGGGGGATGAAGATAAAGATTATGTGGCATACTTTAAAAAAATTTCAAAGCGTGATAACACACATATGGATGCTTACTCTACCCCAGATGTTGATGACAACAAATGTCTTTCGTCGATTCTTTAAAGTGTTTTATGACGTGACTTTGCAATCTTCTAACTCACTAACAGTTAGTGAAAACACATATTTCCATCAAATTGCATTGATTCATGAGATGTTGAATGAGACTATTGGGCCTGTTTGGATCACCATATGATGGGATAATAAGTCCATTAGATAGGATAATAAGTCCATTAAAAAAAATTATGAGTGTTTCACTAGTACAAAAAAGAGCTTTAAGATCGCCTTAATTAGACCGGATCATAGAGGATTCGGTCTAAAAAAGTATGAAAGTTTCGTAAATATAAGGAACTTTTTGGACCGGATTATAAAGGATCCGGTGTTAAAAGTATATTTGGTGGCAATTTCGTAAATATATAGAACACTTTTAATACCGAATTATAAAGGATCCAGTCTTAAAAGTATGCCGGTGACAATTTCGTAAATATATAGAACATTTTAAGATTGGTTGTTTCAAACAACTGGTCTTAAAAGTGTTTTTAAAAAAAATATATGACCGGTGGCAATTTCGTAAATATAGAGAACACTTTTAAGACCGGTTGTTCCAAAAATAGGTCTTAAAAGTGTTAAAAAAAATTGACAGGTGGAAATTTCGTAAATATATAGAACACTTTTAAGACCGGTTGTTTCAAAAAATCGGTCTTAAAAGTGTTATATGGCCGGTGGCAATTTCGTAAATATATAGAATATTTTTAAGGCGGTTGTTTCAAAAAGTAGGTCTTAAAAGTATACTTTTAAGACCGTTTTTTTTTTCAAAAAAATCGGTCTTAAAAGTGTTAAAAATAAAAAGCTAAATTTGCTAAAACATTAAGTCCGAGAGTCTTTTTTATCTTCTTGGTGATATAACTTTTACTTAATTATAGATTCAACGAGTGTCCCAAAA
The DNA here is from genome assembly GCA_019022655.1 of Acacia acuminata. Lineage (NCBI taxonomy): Eukaryota > Viridiplantae > Streptophyta > Magnoliopsida > Fabales > Fabaceae > Acacia > Acacia acuminata. The sequence goes on from JAFJYI010000023.1 coordinate 2,031,188, forward strand.
ACCTCACGAATTAAATCCTCGTAAGAATGCCATCCTTTTCCTCCAACCTACTCGCATGATCTTCGTAAGTCATTCCAAGAGCCACACAATCAAATCCTTAGCAACGTTGGTGGTGAGATGCTTCGAGGGTTTTACAATGGCATCAACTCCAATCCTCGGAACGGTGAAAGCGTACTACTTCAAGGATTTTGGACAACGGCGGTTCCTTCCTCTTCGATCTATGGCTCCTCTCACGCCTTCTTCGCACAGATCCGGCTTAAAATCAAACCCAGATCTCTTCTTGCGTAAGTCTGTTTATTCCTACCTTGACTGCTCCTGCTCAGATCTGGACTTCGATTTTGGTTGCTTGAAGTTTTGCTAGCATCGACAAGAGGATCTGCTTTCAGATTTAGTTGCTTTAAGCTTTTGATTTTTTTGTAGATCGGACTTCAATTTCACCTCGATTTTATATTGATTTAAATTCGATTTCCATAGTGAATGATTTGTTTCTTGTTATTTTTTCTTATTTCGGACTTTGTAATAATCCTTTTTGTTTTTCTTGTTGTTGTTGCTTCCAATCTTCTCTTGGTTCTTCGTCTACGATGACGTAAGGACATTCAAAATGTTGCCGAGATCTGGTGATTTAGGACCGATTGTTTCATTTGGGTTTTTTTAATATTTTGAAACACTTTTAAAACCGGATATTTCAAAAGTTCAGTCTAAAAATGATTTTTTTTTTTAAGTTAGGTCATTTACCATATTTTTAATACCGCTTCGGAATGAGACCGGTTCAGATCGGTCTTACAAGGTGTCTTTTGTCCGGTCTTAAAAGATTTTTTGTACTAGTGTTTGGGTAGGTTTTGGTTTGATGGGCTTCAAACTTTGATAGGGATTTTTTTTTTGAAGCCACAACCCCTAGCTTATGATCCCATTACTAGCTTCCCTCATCAATTGATATGTGGGCTCCATTTGTAAAATGACTGTCCTCCCGCCCCCAAAAAAAAGTCGTGCTTCTCTCTCTCCTCTCATGTCTTTCATTTTTTTTAAAACGCAGTCACTCAATTCCACTGCCCTCCTTCATGTAATCAATCAGTTTGTGTGTTTATTGAGTTTTTGTTAGGATGGCATTTAGTATTTACATGATTCAAATATGGTTTCAATAGTTCAAATAATTTTTAATATAAAATTTATTTTCTTAAAAAAATTGACAATTAAAATATTATTTTATTTTAAATTATGTACCTATTAATGTACTTTTTTAAAAAATTAAATCTAAATGATCTACATTAAGTTTGGACAATCTTACCCACATTGAATCTGTGCTTCCCCTCTCTATCCTCTGTTTCCATCCACTCGGTTCCCAGTCTTTGAAATCCAATCCCTCATCATTTTAATGATTTGAGAATATGTATCCAAAAAATGCTCTGGATCTGATATATTTTCTTTCTCTATTTGTATTTTCTTTCTAATTATTATATAGGGTCAATGTGAAAATTTGCCAACCAACTATTACCCGAAGAAGCGCGCAGCACAAATAACTATTGAGGGGACCAAAATGGCCAATCAACAATTAAAAAGTGAAAAAAAAAAAAACACAATTTGGAGCGATTCGCCAACGAACTATTACCCGTCACTGTCTTGGTGCCTCCGTCTTCCATTGATCGTCACGGTGTCGGCGACGTCGACATTTCTAAAGCTTCTATTGTTGCTGGGTGTTCCACTCACCCTCTTGAACTCATCCAGTAGTCCATAGCGTTCGACTGGCACACACCTTGCACTCTGGTTCCATCCCTTTGATGCCACAAGCAGCAACCGCTTGCCACAATGCCTGCTCCCATCTCTGTTGGTGTTTTCTTTTTCCAACAATAAGACTTAACCGCTCTTTTCTCTAGCGTTTCCGCCACCATCCTATGCCGAGTGCCTCATATTTTAACTTAATTATTTGGTTTTTTTTTTAATAGTTGTTTGGTTTTTTTTTTTCACTTTCAATAGTTATTTGTTTTTTTTTTTCACTTTTTAATTGTTGATTGGCCATTTTGGTCCCCTCAATAGTTATTTGTGCCTGGTGCTCCTTGGGTAATAGTTGGTTGGCAAATTTGCACCTTCACCCTATTATATATCATATCTAATTATATATTTTCTTTCTCCATTCCATTCCGATGATCCAATTGATGAAGCATCCTCATCATTATTTTCAACATAAATGAATCGTCTTCGTGACCAAATCAGAAACTAACTTGTAGGGATTAGGTTTATTTAAGCACTTCATTGTGTTGTAATTTTTTTAATGGTAATTTTACTATTTTATTTAGTAAATTTATATTTATTTTTAATTTTTATCCCAAATTATCATATTTTATACAACATATGTGTGTTTGTGTGTGAATTTGATTCATGCCCTTTTCAGTCATTTTCTATCTCATATATCTTTTCAAAAGTTATGTCAAACAAGTGCCCATTAGAAACAAAAGCCATTTCTGCCACCATTATCCCAAACACAAAAAAGTCCATCAGAAACAAAAGTCACTTCTCCCATGTATTATCCCAAACGGGCCCATTGTGTCTAAGGACCATTTTCTTAGGGAGATGTCCTCTAGCATAAAGATGAAGTTTGACAAATATTGGCGGCGGTAGGAAATATGAATCATTTGTTGATTATTGTTGCGATTCTAGATCCTCAATACAAACTTGCTTATATCAATGATGTATTTGAACAACTTTTTCCTAATTACAAACTTTGTATGACCGTGAAAAAAAAAGGCAAGAAACATTTTGTATTGCATGTTTAAAGAGTATTCTATTAAAATTGATGTTGAAACAAGTAGGTCTAATAGTGCCAACACTTTAAACTCTTCTGATAGTACCAACACTTTGAACTCTTCTAGTGTTGCTAACACTTTGAACTCTTCTAGGAGTGCCATCACTTCCACTGCATCCTTCCACACCATCTTTTAATCTTATTTAGGAAAATTATCATGTTCTTTCTTACTCCTCCGGTTCTAAATATAAAGTATATTTGGAGAGTTAATATTTGACCTAAATATAAGATATAATTTTTATATTTGTTAATATTTTTCTAATTTACCCTTTTGGTGCTCTCTCAACAATAACAAATTATGAGAGGGAATGAAGGAATTAAGGAAGATGACTAGAGTATTTTAGAAATTACATGTCATATTAACTACCTTAACCAACTTCCTTAAACTAATCAAATTAAATAGATATATCTTGTATTAAAGGACCGAAGAAATACTATTCAATCCAGTAATTATTTAATTCAACTATTATTTACACAATCAATCAGGATTCAAACCATTCTTTGAACCCATTATTTGCATTAATGGAAACTAGTGTGGCACATAAAAAATGTGAAGGTCAAAATCAACAACACACATACACTAACCAATGAATAATAAAAAAAACTTTGAAAAATTAGTTTCCACTCAACAAAACTCCTGGCCATTACTCCTTCCAGAAGAATTTTCTTGTTTGTGATATAACTCACTTGGAATGTAATTATTGCTTATATATTAGTTTTACTCATGGAATTAAAATTTCAACGTGACCCCTAGTAATTTTTTTTTTCCTCATTTAAAACCCCATTAATAGGGGTAAAAGTAAAATTTAATTTAATTTACATAATTTAATGAAATAACTATCTTTTTTTAAATCATATAATAGTTAGAAGTAACTTGTATTTTGGACCGAATGAAATATAGGTTTATCCAACTTTGAGACACCCCTAGCATAAATAAAATTACATAAATGACCTGCTTATGTAATTCTCATGCCTACTCTGGAATGTAGAAACATTAACAAAGTCCGAGTTCAGATTAAATATTATTAGATGAAATTAACCACACAGACGTACGTATGATCCCGCACCTCCCACATATCCAATTTTACAGAAAAAGGACAAAAAGGATGACATGCACATATGGCAAAATCCATCAACAACAGAGAAACTCAATTATTCAACAGGCGCCAAACGAAAAAGCGAGTATATCGCAATAAACAAGCTTCAATGGGTTCAAACGAGAAAAGAAGCAAACCGATCGAAAACTCTGTTAGCATTATCAGTTTCAGGAGTGAAGATGTGGAAGCAATGATCTTCTCCTTCCACTTCAAACAATTCCACTTCACCGTTCCAACCACTATTCTTCACAGCTTCGTAGTACAAAGCTCCTCTGTCTCTAAGCTGATCTTTTCCACAAACAAAAACAAGCAGCTTCGAGCATCCAATACCGGCCAAGCTAGGAGCCCCCTTCGCCGTCGGATTGATCGTCGGGTTATCGACCCCGCCCGGAGCCGATGGGTACACAAAGTTCCACAGCAAAAGCGGCAGGCTCTGTTCGTGTCCTTCCTCTATTTCAGATCCGACGGGCTTCGATCCCCAAAAGTATGGACACGAAAGAAAGCCACCCACTAACTTCACACAGCCAGGCAAATCTTCTGTCCCGCTTCGCATAGCAATGTTGTGTACGATGGTTCCTCCGGCGCTGTCGCCGCCGAGGTAAATTCTGTTAAAATCGCCGTGGTTGATGAGCCATGGTTCGCCAGCGTTGGTGGGGGTTGAATGGGAAGACACCCATTTGAGAGATTCCCAGCAATCTTCCAAGGCTGCCGGAAGATGGTGCTCTGGGGCGAGCCGGTACTCGACGGAGACGGCGATGACATTAGCCTTGGAGGCAATGAGATTGAGGTAGCGTTGGTCGAGGAAGGAGAAGGCGGATTCCAGGCAGAATCCACCGCCGTGAAAGTAGACCAAGATGGGAAGCTTTTTTTGTTCCTCAGACTGGGCGGATTTAGGGAGGTAAAGGCGAGCTGAGATGGAAGGGTGGTCGGCGATGACGACGTCTTTGGATGAAACCCCAGTATCGGAGTCATGGAGAGACGGTGGCACAATTGGGGACCCAAAGAGGCGTTCCACGGTGCCATCCTTGTAGACTCTGATAAGGTTAGGAAACTCTGTTTCTATCTCTTTCGTTGCAGTTGATGTGGCAGAGTGAGTGGAAGTCATTGAAAGTACGGAGATAAGAGCGTATCAGGAACAGCAAGGGCGATTCTATGGAACTGAGAAGAGGGCTAAGTGAGATGGTTCAAGTTTCACTACAGATTTATATACATAGCAATCATGCAAGACGTAACTTTTTTTTTTTTTTTTTTTTTTTTATAATATCTTAAAATGGTAACGCCTTTGGTGCCGCGCACCTGACGTATTTTAGATGTAATCTTCACGGTTCATATTTTATTTCTTTAAAAAAAATTAATTTTAATAAATAGAAAATCTAAAATAAAGATAATAATTTAATTAATACTTTTTTAAAATTTTATATGGAACTTTTTTGACATTTTTGGGTCACTTGGGACCTTAAAAGGATTTTGCCTTTTTTTTTTCAGCTAGTACTACCATATTATTAATATAGTTCTATTTATATGTCTCTTTTGACCAAAAAATTTGATTCTATTTATAAGTCCTCTTTTAGGGTAATAAATGATATTGTAACAATTTTGTTCATATTAATTATACCAATGAAAATAGAGAGAAGAAAGAGTTGAAACATACTCATTCATAAATAAGGATAAAGTTAAAAATTTATTATTTAATTATTGAGCTAACTATCTCTTTTTAATATGTATAATTTAGTTAAAAAGACTCATAAATAGAAGCTAAATAGGATTTAGATTTATTCAATGAAATCATGCAATGCAATCAACATTTTCTACAGGAGCCGTCTTTTGACCAAACTAACTGCATTCTCTCCTTATGATATTAGTCATTATTGCCCCTCCTCAACAAAAATATAGTATTAAATTCATTGGGAAATCCCCTTTCGTATCCTCGTGTTTCAATTATTGTGGCACACATTTTAAGGGAACGCGATTGGGATTGAGATTTTATTTTTTTAACGGTTGTTTTTTTTACTAAAAAAATTATTTTTAAAATTTTTTGGTCAAAAGAGACATACAAATAGAACTATATTAATAATATGGCTAGCTGAAAAAAAATATAGCCAAAATCCTTTAATTTTAAGGTCCCAAGTGACCAAAAAATGTCAAAAAAGTTCCATATAAAATTTTAATGTAAAAAAAGTCACATTAACAACTCTTTCCAAGTAGGTGATTAACAACTTTATCGGTGAGTTTTTATGACTCTTTAGGATTTTTTTATATTTTCTTGGTCCCTTAAAGGGATTTTGCCCAAAAAAATCTAAATATGATGCCACTCTGATCTTAATTATAAGTCCATTTTAACCAAAAAAATTTTGTCTTATTTATAAGTTCTCCTTCAGGTAATAAATGAAATGTTTATATTAATTGTACCAATGATAATAGAGAGAGAAGAAAGTGTTGAAAGATATTCATTCATAAATGAGGGCAAAGTTGAAAATTTACCCCATAATCATTGAGCTAACTACTCTCTCTTTGGTATGTGTGATTCACAGTATGTTTGGTTTGATAAGAAGGGAAAAATGATATTGACCAAATTACCATTAATGAGAAGAATTTTCTTTTTGTTGAGAGTGTATCTTTAAAATATTGATAATTTTTCATGGGCAATTTAGTTAATATGAGGTAAAAAATTTCTCTCCACTCAAACCAAGCACACCCTTAGTTAAAAAGGACTTAAAATAGGATTAAAGTGGTTAGGGGTGAGCAAAGGACCCATTACTCCGCCCGTCCGCCCGCAACCCCGTGCTATTTTACCCGTTTTAAACCCGCCCATATTGGACTCAGAATCTGCACGGCCGCCCCGCACCCATTTATAATAAACGGCGGGGGTACGGGTTAGGCCACGGGGCACCCGTGCCTACCCGTTACCCGTTTGTATTTTTTTTTTTTATTTCACATACATAAAGTTTATATATAATAATAATATTTTACCATTAGCTACAATGCTCCACCTAGTTCAGTGGCAATGGCATTAACTTAAAAGGCTCCAAAACAACGCGTGTTTGATTCCCCAAGGCTGACTTTAAATTTTAACTATTTTCATATTTTCTATTTTTTTATTCACAAGCATAATTCATTAATTGCTAACAAAACTAACCCTAAGTCTAACCTGAGCGGCGCCTCAATCCTTATGCAGCAAGAACGTTTCTCTCACTCTCCCAGCGACTACCCACATCAGAACACCAGTAGCGTCTCCTCAGTCCTCACATCGGAACACCAACAGCGTCTCCCCACGTCGGAACACCAGCAGTGTCTCCGATCTTCCCTCTATCTTCTCCACATCTCAGATTTGTCCCCATCTTTTCTTCCATCTTGCTATGCCATCTCAGATCTATTTTTTAATTCTTTTACCTTATCATCTTATCATCTCAGATCTATCAGTTTTCTGATTTTTTTGGTGAGGGCTTACTGATTTTTTTTCAAAAAGTTTGAGACATACACGGGTTTCCCCGTACCCGTCCAAAACCGCCCATGTTCTTCCTTACCCGTTCATCACGGGTTAAACGGGTTATGCTGCGGGTACGGGGCTGCCCCGTACCCGTGAAAAATAAACGGGCGGAGAGCAGGTTACCCCCCGGGGCAGCCCCGCCCGCCCGTTGCACACCCCTAATAGTGGTATGTCAATAAGTAATGTTATCTCCCAACAAACAATTTGATGTGTTTTGTTGAAATCACATGGACTTGACCTTGAACTCTTTAGTGCCCGTTTGGGATAACAATGATAGAAGTGATTTTTTTTCCTGCTAGGCTTTTCTAAATGAGTTTTTTCCCCCTAAAAGTCAAATTGTAGATGTGATTTGTATTTGAAATAGCGGCATGTGACGAAGTTTTTTTTTTTCCAAATATGCTCTTGTTTGACATAACATTCGAAAAGTTAGTTGAATTGAAAAATAACTAAAAATGACATGAATCTTAATAAATACTACACAGAGATATTATATATATATAATGTGATCATTTGGGATAATTAAATTTAAATGTAAATTTGCTAAAAAATAGTAAAATTACCATTTAAAAAACTTATAATACAATGAAGTGCTTAAATAAACATATCCCCTACAAGTTGGTTCGATTCTATCACGAACACGATTCATTTTTATTGAAGATAATGTATGGATATTTGATGAGGATGCTTCATCGAGTAGATCATCATTATCTTCATCACCAATATTTCCTTGCTCAACCTGATCAAAATCCACATCAATTTGGGAATATCTCCAAATAAGATTATGCATCGTCATTGTTGCGCAAACTATGCAAATTTGTGTTTCAAAGCTATATGAGTGCATATTTTGCAAGATGTGAAACCTATTCTTCCGGACTCCAAACGTTCTTTCTATCGTGCACCTCAAACTTGCATGATAAAAATTGAAGTACTCGTTGAAATTTCGAAATCCTGACTATCGCATGAATTATGGAAGGTGATAACGCTCATATCTATACATACCAATATATCCAATTGGTGTTGGATATCCAGCGTTAACCAAGTAATATTTTCCTCATAAATGATGAAATTTATTTGATATAGTGAAATTATAGGAAATGTGAAATAAAGACTGAAATTAATGTAATTGAAGTGAGGGTGTCGGAGATATACATTCAGATGGATGGGGGAATTCATAGTTGGAGTAAAGATTGCAGTCTGTAAGAAACGAGCATCATGTAAGACACAAAAGTAAAGCGCATATCTCAATCACATACAACAATGATATTCTGTGTTGGATATTCATTTCTTCTGATATATTTGTCTTGCTTAGATTGGGTGACCACACACCTGATGTGAGTTCCCTCAATTGCTTCTATTGCATCCTTAAAATATGGGCAATATCTAGATCATTACCTATTTTTGGTGACATTGACAGTTTGATATTTTTATGTTGATATATAGACACAAGCTTTTAGAAGCCTATAAAAAATCCTACTAATAGTTTCGCTTGAATGTTGAAATCGTTTCTAGATGATTCTATTTCCTTATCCATGTCCAACTGTATAGAAGAATATGGCAACCATTTCTTCAACGCCGATGTTCTGAGTGTGTTTTAATCCATCTTCACTCAATTTAAAATATAAGTGAACGAATACATATTTTTTCACTCGAAATTTTTCATACATACTACATCATGGCCTTGCAAAACCTCCTGCACCCACGTTGCCCATGTTTGCTTACTAGTTCTACGTGGCTCTTTGAAAACATATAAGGCGTGATATACTCAGCCATCAAATTACCAAATCTGTGCATACTTTGTCATTTGTTCGTTTATAACAGTAATTTATAGGGACCTTTTTTGTTCATGAGACAATCCTACTTCCTCCGCTCTATCCGAAATAGCCTCGTCACTCGAACTTGCCATGGATAATTAAACATGTAGAAGGCCAAGACTTAACCGAATCAATACCAAGTATATATGTTGCAAGTAAATTCACACTTATATAGCAGAACATGCTATCAATCATAAGTGCCATTAAATAAAGTTGTATCATATAATATACAAAAGTACTAATGTGGATAAAGTAGTTTATAATGAAAATTTATAGTTTAGCTCTTCGGTCCAGCCTGCTAGCATGGGCTATGGGTATTGTAGGTATACTTGTGCAACCACTCCATCAGAGCATATTTATCTCCTTTTAGTGATCATGGTCTTTTATTACGCCAGCCGGATTCTCAGTTCTAGAATTAGATGGCAAGACAATAGACAATAGTGGCAAAATATTTTTATATATTTTATCATAAATTTAGCAGAATATTGTTTTATATTGTAATATTGGATAATTATTAATTCTTGAATCCTTTTCGTTAGATCATAGTTTCAAGACCTACATCGATTGAGTCGATGGGGAATCCAATCATCAAATCCATCTTGATCTTTTCAACTGAGATGAATCTTACTCGAGGGTTAGAATATCCAACTGCTGAGTGCTGACAGAACGGAAAATGAATCACATTAAAATTTTAGAAAAAATGATACTAAAATAGACTTTGCATGAATTATCAGCAAAAACACAGTTGGAGGCTTGGAGCGGCCATTCTTTGACTTTACTAGTAATACTTTGATGGCTCCACCGGTTTTGGTTTTATGTCTCTAATTTCATATAGTAAATATAGATAAGAGTGACCTGCACGCATATGAACAAAACGCCTAAAACATGAGGTTTTAATTCTCCTCGGGGTCAACAATTGCACATCGACATCACAATCACAAGGTGTTACAACGTCTGATCATCGGTCAAACAAATTGTCTCCACTTGATAGATTAGCCATGAAGCAAGCATTAAGAATGCTCTAATCCCCCTTTGTCTTTGATAATGTCCTCACTAGAAATTGTCTTTGATAATGTCCTCACTAGAAATACTAAATCTCTGATTCTGACAGAAGAAAATAGGGGAGAACAGGGACAATCAATTAGCTCGAACGCCACGTCCTTCTTGTGCTCCGCAATCCCAGTCCAAATACCTCTGGTCACAATTTTATTTTCGCGTAAATTTGGAGGGAATGATGATGAGTGGTTGCTTATGATTACAACCACAACGAGGATGGGCTTGATAGGTGTTGGAAAAATGAAGTCTTTTACTATACACGCCATTGCAGCATTTTCGAGCCGCAGTTATTTCACTGAACTAAGCAAAGTAATGGTGGACATAAAGTAATCAATCCTAGTAGTTAACCACTTTAGAGAATTGGAACGAGGTTACATGAATTTGGGAAAAACAGAACACAGATAGCTCCGGCTTGAAAATGCATTTGCTCATCACTTTGAGCCAAATACAATTGATTGCAGTAACTCTCTTGATAGCAAGTCAGATAATTTAATGACCAAGACCCCCACAGGCCTCTGGATTTTTTTTTCCTAGAAGCTTCAACCCCCCCCCCCCCCCCCCCCCCAAAAACACCCACCCAAACAAAAAAACAAAGGATATGCATCAAGATCATGAAATTACATAAAGTATTGCGACTTTCCACTAAAAAACGCGCCTAGACCACCCATCTATTTGTTTGTTTGGATGGGCTGCAAAAACTATTTTTTCTAACATAATTTATTGTATATAAAATAAGTTTGTAAGGAAAATTTTATCTCAATTCAATTTACGTATATAAGCTAATTTAAACAGACCTTATGTCAGTAAAATCATTGGCAAGTATTATGAAGTATGTCCTAATGTTGCATTATTGAATGAGAAGTACTTCCTCCGGCCCCTAAGTCAAAGAAAGAGATTTATTTTGATTCTAAGTATAACAACTCAATCTAATTTATGTCTCAAATTTATAATTTTTATGCTAAAGTATAAGGAGGTTTTCATTAAAAGGTTTCAATCAATAATATATGGCTATATCTGTTAGCAAAATAATATATATGACTATATCTAAGATTCGGCCAACCCAAATGAAGGTAGCTTTGCTAACTAGATTGAATATTAAATCCAATTTAAATAATCAATCTAGATTTAGAACATTTCTTAACCAATTGAACCATTTTTTTTTTTTTTTAGGGCCAACGTTCTCCAAAAGTTTACTCCATTGTTTTATATGTGCGAATTAAATGACGCTGCTTTTTCATTTACCTCCCAAGTTATCGGAGAAGGGAGAGAGGGATCCTGCCGGATCCAAATATATGCTCCGAATTACGAAGTTTAATTGAACAGAAGTTTCAGGAGATATCCACCTCCAATTTCTAGCCCAAATAACAAACATAGCTGAAAAAAATGCTAAATGAACTTGATTGCAAATTTGATCCATTGGTTCCTTTCTTTTCCTTTTCTCCCAACAAATGGACAAAAAATGCTGAAGATTTTGATGGGTTCAAAGGAGAAAAGAAGCTAAACGATCGAAAACTTTATTGGCATTATCAGTTTCAGGATTCAAGATGTGGAAGCAATGATCCTCTCCTTCCACTTCAAACAATTCCACTTCACCGTTCCAACCACTATTCTTCACAGCTTCGTAGTACAAAACTCCTCTGTCTCTAACCTGATCTTTTCCACAAACACAAACCAGCAGCTTCGAGCATCCCATTCCGGCCAAGCTAGGAGCCCCCTCCGCTATGGGATTGATCGCCGGATTATCGATCCCACCCGGAGCTGATGGGTACACAAAGTTCCACAGCAAAACCGCGGGCTCTGCTCGTGCCCTTCCTTTGGTTCAGATCCGATGGGCTTCGACCCCCAGAAGTATGGGCACGAAAGAAAGCAACCCGCTGACTTCACACCACCAGGCAAATCCTCCGCCCCACATCGCATAGCGATGTTGTGTGCGATGGTTGCTCCGGCACTGTCGCCACCGAGGTAAATTCGGTTGAAATCGCCGTGATCGATTAGCCATGGTTCGCCGGCGTTGAAGAGAGTTGAATGGGAAGAGACCCATTTGAGAGATTCCCAGCAATCTTCGAAGGCTGCCGGCAGATGGTGCTCTGGTGCCAGCCTGTACTCGACGGAGACGGCGATGACATTAGCCTTTGAGGCGATGAGGTTGAGGTAGCGTTGGTCGAGGAAGGAGAAGGCGGATTCCAGGCAGAATCCACCGCCGTGAAAGTAGACCAAGATGGGAAGCTTTTTTTGTTCCTCGGACTGGGCGGATTTAGGGAGGTAAAGGCGAGCTGAGATGGAAGGGTGGTCGGCGATGACGACGTCTTTGGATGAAACCCCGGTATCGGAGTCATGGAGAGACGGTGGCACAATTGGGGACCCAAAGAGGCGTTCCACGGTGCCATCCTTGTAGACTCTGATAAGATTAGGAAACTCTGTTTCTATCTCTTTTGTTGCACTTGATGTGGCAGTGGCAGTGGCAGTGGAAGCCATTGAAAGTACAGAGATAACAGGGTATCAGGAACAGCAAGAGCGATTCTATAGAACAGAGAAGAGGGTGAACAAGTGGGATGGTTCACGTTTCACGGTAGATTGATATCCATAAGAATAATCAAGATAGGTACTATCATTTTTAAAAATAATGTCTTAAAGTGCACGTTACTGTGAACCCCAGATGGGAATTTTCCAGTCAATTTGATATTTTTCAACTGTTTTTTGTGCCTGTAAGTCAGTTGAGTTGTTGTAGATGGACAATATCCCAATAATGTAGTATTACTCCCTCCGCACCGGAGTTTTTTTTTTAATGGACCTGTACTATGTAAGATCGTTTTTTAATTTATTTGAATAATAAATACACTTTTTTGTTAATCTCCAATTAATTATTATAATACATGTTCTCTTTCATCATTTTTATTATTATTATTTCTCTCTCACCCATTCATAAATAAATAAGCACATTTTTAAGAAAAAAAAATTAAATTTCTTATATAATTATTACATTTAACAACTTTTAGCTATTTTTAAAATCTATTGGTTGAAAGTCTTCTATATATAAGCACAGTGTAAATTTATGATAAAGGAGAACACGCAATTAGTTTGGTCAAAAACGTCTCCTGGAAAAAGTCATCAGTGGAACCATAGGGCCATGCCTCATGTGGCCGCCGCCAAAACCGTAAAAAACTCAAGTCGGGGAGGCCATTTTTTGACTTTCCTACTACTTTTATGGCTCCACCAGTTTTAGTTTTATGCTTCTAATTTCATAAAGTAGTTAAAGAGAGACCTACACGTACGAACAAAAAGCGTAAAACATGAGCTTCTAACTAATTCTTCTCTCGATCAACAATCGCGTATTAGCATCATAATTACGAGGTGTTACGGCGTCTGATCATCGGTCCGCTAAATAGGTTAGTCATGAAGTAAGCATTAAGAATACTTCAATTCCACTTTATCCCCTCAAGCCTCTATCTTTGAAAATGTGCTCCCTAGTGGTACTAACCTCTGTTCTAACAGAGAAAACAGGGGAGAACAGAGACAATCAATTAATATTTGATTGATTGTAGTGTTGCAAGTGTTGGAAATAGAGGGCTATGATTTGTTCTATTTTTGGCCAAAGAGGATTTTGATTTGTTGATTTGTTCACTTGCTCAATTGATTAAGTATTTGTCATTTAAGATTTTAATACAGATTGAGAAATAGAGTTACCCCTTCTATTACTATTTTATTTTAGAATGTATCGTTTGAATCCCATCTTTTTTTTTTTTTTTTTTTTTTTTTTTTTTTTTAAATTAAAGAGATCAACACTTACGATATGAGATTATGCACAATCTCCCACTTATAAGATGACTCTCATACTACTAGACTACACCCACCGTCTAAATTGCACATTAAAAGGTTGGTTCAATAAGAATTTGAATGATACGAAAGGAGTTATTTGCAAAGGACGCACGGGGTTTGCATAATTGGAATTTGGAAAAGAAAGGAGATTAATTACTAAAAACTGTCTCAAACCTTAAAAAGGGGTTGATCTATTGGAATGGGAATTGAAGAGCATTGACTCAGATTACCACAATCAAAACAATTTTTAAAGCTGAGGAATGCAACCATGTACTAACCATCTAATAATGGGATATGGCATGTTCTGAGTAAGTTGCAAATTTTGTTACTTAGATCTGCAATAAATTTCCTGTTTTTTGTGGTAGCCTCAATTCAACTACATCATTTTAGAAAAGTTAAACTACACACGATACATCCACCAAACTACTCACCAATGCAAATTATCTAATCAACCTCTCAACATTGGGAATGGCTTGTCTCCGCTGCCATCCTTTTCTCTGCAGTGTCGTCGTTTTGCGTGTACAGTAACTTTTGGAACTTGCCTCGTGTCCCCACAATCTGACCGAGATCCAATTTAATGTTTTCAAAGTTTCTTTTCCCTAAAGATATTATTATTTTAATAGCCAATAGTAATAAATTTGTATTTTGAATTTATGTTGATATTTTTCAATTTTATGATACGGTAAAACATTTCATATTTTTCTAAAATTTTCAATTTTTATGCTTCTCTAATAGATTTACAAAGTTATTTACTTAAACAAATAAAATTAGATATAATATTCTTCGGTCCTTAATATAAGGCATATTTAGAAATTTGATTTGGGTTTTAATATAAGACATGATTTTCATATTTTTCAATTATTTTCTAATATGCCCTTATTGATGATCCCTCTACAATAATTACGGAGAAGAAGGAATGAGGAAATTAAGGAAGATGAGCAAGATATTTTAGAAAATACACGTCATACTAGGAAGTTACCACTCTGGTCCTATTTATAAGTCCACTTTGACCAAAAAAATTTGGTCTTATTTATATGTCCAGTTTCATATAATAAATGAGATTGTGACAATTTTACCCATATTAATTGTACTCATAAAGTAAGAGAGAAAAAAACAATTGAAAAATACCAAATTATAAATGAGGATAGAGTTGAAAATTTACCCCCATAATCAGTGAGTCAACTACATTTCCTTAGTATGTGAGATTTAGTCAAATTGGACTTATAAATAGGACTAGAGTGGTAGTTAAATTGGTTAGTATGACGTGTATTTTCTAAATCATCTTCCTTAATTTCCTCATTCTCTTTCCTCCCTAATTATTGTAGATGGAGCATCAACAAGGGCATATTAGGAAATAATTGAAAAATATGAAAATCATGTCTTATACTCCTTCTGGTCCTTATTATAAGGCACCAACTAACATTTCTCACAAATCAATAAAAACCGTTAAAGTCAATAAAGTTGACCTAAAATTTAAGTTATTTACAATATAACCCTTACTAGTTACATTAAACTTTAACATCATATTAATTATGGGCATACATGAAAAAAGATAATTAATGCTTCTTGAGAACAAACAAATACCTTCTAAAAATGACCAAATACACTTAGGAGTTGGTGCTTTATAATAATAACCAAAGGGAGTATTAGAACCCACATCAAATTCCCAAATATGTCTTATATTGAAGACCAGGAAGTATTATATCTAATTTTATTTGTTTAAGCAAATAACTTTGTAAATTTATTAAAGAAGCATAAAGATTGAAAATTTTAGAAAAATATGACATGTTTTACCGTATCATTAAATTGAAAAATATAAACATGAATTCAAAATATAAATTTATTACTATTGGCTATTAAAACATTAAAATAATATCTTCAGCATTGGAAGGAAAAGAAACTTTGAAAACATTAAAGTAGATCTCTTCAGATTGTGGGGACAAGTTTCAAAAGTTACTGTACATGCAAAACGACAGCGCTGCAAGAAAAGGATGGCATTCCCCAAAATATTAGCCTCTTGTTCTATATTTACTCCGCTACACTTTAATCTCTTCTTTTTCTGCCGAATTGATATATGAGGTGTAGAAAATATTAGAGTTAGTGAGTTAGTTAGGGAATTAGGAATTGGTTAACAAGGAGTTAGTTAGTTGTTATTACTGTTGGGAATTAGTTAGGAACTGCTTATGGAAGTCTAAGGCCATATCCTATCTTATATAAGGAAAGCCTAGACTAATGAAAAAGAGTGTGTTGAATAATGAATGAAAACATGCAGTAGTTCTGCGTCTCTCCTCTCTCTCTCTCTTCCCAATCCCTCAGAATTTCTGTTCTGTTCTTCCCTCTCTTATCCTAAATTGCTACAACCTATCTAACACGAATACTCCGCTACACTTTAATCACCCATTAATTAAATTATACAGTTTCTTTCGGCCGAAATTCAAAATGTAGCCACTCTTCAATAAGTATTTTTGAGAGCTTTTTGAAAGAGTTCAATACACTTAAAAAAAATATACAACAATATCAAGTCAACAAATTTCCCAGTTCATACTAAAAAGGCAACATTGTACCTTCTTTTTTTAAAAAAATTGCATTGCAACACTCCATAATTTTGTCAGGATACTAGGAATATACTTTTTAAGTTCTAATCAAATACTAGTATATGCTTATATAGCTATATTCTAAATAGAAGGGCCAAGTCAAACTGAAACAACTCCATAGTGAACAGGAATGAATGTTCGAGTGCAAAAATAACAATGAAATACCATCACAAAATCTAATATCTGTCACATGGTTCAACTGAGTTATGGAAAAAACCCAAACAGCACTTAGCGACTTTTCGGCAAGACAAAACGTTTCTTTCACGTACTTACTTCTTAAACCTTTAAATCACTTCCAAAAAACTAATTCAAACACACACACTAACCCTCACTCTGGCTTTACGTAATGTTGTTTCTTGACTGCATTACATGGGCCGTTAGCATATAAATGACATATTAGTAGCAGCAACACTAACAATAAATTTCCAAATAAGGGGACAGGATCTAATGGGTTTGGCATAAATGACCTACCAAAATAAATTTTCTTTCTGACAACTACTTAATAGTCATATATACATTACATATACGTGCCTGGAGAAACACCAAACCTATCAGCACAAACTCAGTAATCCGTAATCCCCTATGGAGCTCCACATCATACAACCATCACAATATTGCAGGAGAGAAAAATCAATGTTCGTGAAGGTCATATTTGTCATAAATGCGACAATCAGGTTACAGAAAGAAGGACACTTACGCTGCATGAGTTCAACATGCATAGCTCGTCAGATACTTCTTTCAGCCTTGCTATACTCAGTAAAGCAGACTCCCTTCCCGGATTCAACAGGAAGAACATCCACCATGTTCTGTACATCACAATAGGTTAGATGTCAAGAATAGGATGGCCACATGCTACAGCCGGATGTCACGGGAGTTAGCTTTTGTGAGAGCTTTGGCAAAGTAGTTGCGGATCTCTGGTATTATACGCTGAACCATACAGGAGTGCCTGCAACCATTTGACATAGAAATTAAGGTGGTGAAATAAATACTTCCAATACATATAATTGATTCAATAATAGGCATGGGTGATTTAATAGCCTAAGATTAAAATCTAAACAGCATTCCACAGGAAAGGAAATATCAGAGAAGCAAAGACAAGGTTGAAGAGGTCAGTTATACCCTGGCCTGGCACTCAATTTATCAAAGTGCTCCATGATAAATAGGATGCATGTGTGCCTCAATGAGATTGCATTGAAGGCTTCCGAGAGTTCATACATACTAGAAACATTCTCCAGTGATATATCCTGAGACAAAAACTTATTAACATAAGGAATACATCTGTAGATCTATCATTACAACACAATGGAATTTTATAAAAGTATATCAACAGGTTTTCGCAGCTCACCTGTGCTATCGTGTACTCACAAAGTCTCTTAAGTCCTTCTAAGAGATATTGATCAGCTGCACTGAGGAGATCTTGGGCAATATCAAGAGTAACATCAACTGATCCGGTATATATGAATCTGAACAAAAATTATAAGAGTTAAAACATAAGAGTGGTTTGAAATTATTAAAAGATTTCACTGAACAAATTTAATCAAACATAAGTGCAGAATTTATCAGACCTCATCATCAACTCAAAAACTTCCCATCTAATATTTGGAATCTCTATGTCTCTTGCATCCTTCTCCTGCCATACAACACATTCAATTTAGGCTTATGGTTTACATTGACGGACATACATCTATGGCATCATTTTTTACATCAATTTTAAAAAAAGCTTTGGTTTTTATCAATTAAACCAAAATTCACCAATCAATTTTCCAGTCAAGGCTCAAATAACCAGATTCATGAGATGTTGAAATAGAATAAACACTAAACTCATATGTAGTGCTTCAAGTAGCTCGTAAACTAGAGTAAACAACAATTCCTGGCTAGCTTCATTTCATTAGGAAGAGGAGTTTGTTATGGTATTGCTTTTTCCTTCTGGTTTGTGGGGTAGAAGGAGGGGGGGGTGTTAAGATACTCACCCTATAACCACCATCAAACATGGCACGAAATGCATCTGAAGATGCAAGTAGGCATATTCTGTGAGCATAAAATCGTTTCCCTACAAGGACGAATAAAGATTACTTAGCTAACTACATATGCAAACTGAGAGTACAACCAACAAACTTTAAAAAAATTACTACAACTCAACAACATAGCCAAGAAACAATGAATCTAAAAAGGACCAACCTTCAACCAAAAATGTTACGTCAGACAATGTAGCATTGTTCACATACTGTTCTCCCAAATAAACCTGCAAGAAAAAAACAGTATATCGTCACAGAAATTCCAACTTAATGAGACATCTTACTTTTTAATGTTCTAGATTGGTGAGATAGCACAGGTGGAAGCTATGCGATAGTTATCATGCAACTAGCAGGCATATAAAGGAAATAACCAATGATTATCAATTGATATAGGATTAGTATTTACTAACCAACCAAATGGCACGTGTGTTTGTTAATTACTAATCTTCAATAAGATATCCACGCCAACTTCAAGTCTAGAAGGCATCATGACATCACAACGAATACAAATAATTGCAAACATGATAAAAGGCTGTCTTTGGCCAATTAATACCATAAAAGCCTTGAGATTGAAAACAAAATTAAATTTGTAATAACCGGTAACCAGATACAAGAACCCATGAGTAAGCAAGCAAACAGCGTAACAGCCCACAGCTTTCAAATTTTGGTCTCTTCGTCGCATGAAGGCATGTCAACATATAAAGTAGAAAATCTAATGGAGGATATGAAATTATCTAAACCCTCATGTAAAAGAAAAGGTTTGAACTTTGTGAACAAACAAAATCTAGGTACAAGTAGCCTGTTTAGATCATATCTAATCCAACCTGTGGCGTTGGGGAAGGAGGAGCAGCGTCTATTGGTGATAGAGTCGTGGCTTTGTTGGCCAACTTGCATAAAGCAACAGCACCATCAAGTTGCTGTTTAGAACTAGTAGAGCCAAGGAGCCCAATAAGAAATTCCAAACCTACAAAAACAGAAAATCAGTGCAATAAAACAGAATTTTATGCAGAAATAACCAACAGGATATATATATATATATATATATATATATATATTTATATATAATGTGTAAGACGTCTACCATTGTTATCAATGAATATGGTTCTCTGATCATCTGCAGAACAAAGATGAGCAAGAGCCAAAGCAACTCGTCTTTGGACTTGTTTTTCTGAAACTCGCATGAGATATAATAAATGGTTCAGGACCTACATGAAGGTAAAAAATTACAAACTTAGGAATTCGTCAAGTAGTAACACACTCAAAGAATTAAAAGTAAAATACTCTAACCACCCTTGTTTTTTGCCTTAATTACACAAACCTCCCTTCTATTTTGAAAACTCATATAAACCTCCATTTAAATAAATAAAAAAAAAGTTACACAAACCTCCCCTGGATTTTGAAGATTTCATTTCCATATATCCAACCATTAATTGACCGTTAACTTTGACTTATAAACAATTTTTTTGACAAAAATACCCTTATTTAACATAAGAATTATTTAAACATTTATATTGACCAAAAACATTATACAACCAAGAAATAATTCTAATATGTTTTTTCCCCAAAATATCTACTATATTATAGAATTTATTAATTTTTATTATATTATAAAATTTTATAATTTTTTTTGTATATAAAATTTTATAATTTTAATTTTTTATCATATTTGTTTGAGATGATAAAGAATAATTTAGTCAATAAAAATTATCATCATATAAATTATAATTAAAAAATATATTTTTGGAATCATTTTAGAATATTCTTGACGGGGTTAACAATTTGGACTTAAGTTTTGAAAATAGAGGGGAGGTCTTGTGTAATTAAAGCAAAAACGCAAGGGTGGTTAGAGTATTTTACTCGAGCATTAATCATAATCACCCCAAAAAGTAAGATGTGCATATTATGTGACATTGCTTACACGGCCATGAATCTTCTCCTCTAATCTTTTCAATGTCTTTGCAACACAATCTTTTGTTGCCTGCAATAGAAGACAATCAAAAGATGTATTGTTTACCAATTTTTACAAAAATAGAAATGTATTCCCATTCACAAAAGCATGAAAGGGAAGAAGAAATTAAGCCAGAAGTCAAAACTAATGTCTAGAATCAAACAAGCACACTTACTTGAACAATAAACTCTCCATCCTGAAGTCTCTGAACACCACCTACCTTAATGAAATCAGACACATTATCCTATAGGACACCAGAAACAATAAAGCACAATTAATTAACATTGTTCTTTGATAAGGTGATTGAAAACCAACAAAAAGATGATTTCAATTTTATAAAAACATTTAAATCACACCATACCTCATTATCTGCAAGGCCATAAAGAGCAAAAGCAGCATTATGCTGCAAAGACCCATTTTTCGAGTCAAGAAGCTTGAGTAATGGCGCTAAGCCACCATTGTGTGCTATACCAGCTTGGTTATGAGTGTCCTGGGTCAAAATAATTATTTTTCAAGCCAAAGGAAGTCACACTCAAAATAACTTGGGCCAACATACAAATGAAACAGCATTGTAGTGAAAAATCTATAATTAGATTACTGGAACAAATTCTGCACTTTTAACTATAATCACTATATATATAATAATTACAGAGGGAAAGACTAGAATATGAAGCAACATATTGTTCTGTATTAGGAAACTTAACCTAATCAACTTACACAAAACTGCAAGTTGGAAAGAGAAGGGGTAAAAGATAACCTGTGCGAGTCTCCCCAAAGCAAAGGCAGACATTTCTCTGAGCTGTAGATCAGGGGACTGGAGCATCTCTATCAGAGGTCGGACAGCACCTCTCTGAACAATATGAACCTGCAAAAACCAAGTAAAACAGATTATATGAATGGGAGCAGGAAAAATCAGAATTTTATCATTGTCAAGTATTATCACAGGAGTTTTGATTTTCTCTTGACCCTAATCAATATTCTAGGACCAAAGTATCGCTATTTAATTAACATAACTAGTAGGATATAGTCCCATAATTAAATGTTTAAACCATAAAACAAATTCTACTGGCCATTTATTTTCATTTCCTACCACCATCATCCAAGAAAAAAGAAATGAGTTATAGAGGTAACAGATCTAAAAAGAAAAGAAAAGAGTCAAAAAGGTAACGGATCTTTCATCATCTATCCCAAATTCTCTTTCAATACAAACCAGAAAGATTGGGTCAACACAGTAAATTGTTTGCTTACCTTACAATCTGAATCAGTTGCTGCAAACTGTCCAAGTAACAAGGCAGCTTCCCTTTGGCTCTCAGAGCAGGGGGAGCTGTAACATTAAAAACTAATATTAAAAAAATTATAAAAGAATACACTTTAGAGCAAAATACATTGCATTAACACTATTACCTGTAGAAAAAGATCATTAATGATTTACAATCTTAATATGGAAGATCTTGGGATAGGGGGCTCAGAGGAAACAATATTGCAAATTGCTCAAATCCTAAACTGAATGCATACCCAAGTAATCCAATAACAGGTTGTAAAGCCCCAGCATGAAGAACTTCTTTCTTTATATTAGGTGATGAGTGTACTAGATTTCCTATTACACCAACCTGTTATAGAATACAGAAACATTACATGCAGAAAGTATGAGATGTGCAACAACTGAGTGAAAACCATACTAATCAAAATCAAAATCTAAGCAAAATTATAATAAAAATAAATAGCAAAAGCCATACCGCTTCATAATGAATAGCAGCATCTTCAGAACGGAGCATTAAAATTAGAGTTGGAAGAGCATTGCATTCAACAATCTGCCAAGTTATGACGTTGTGACGTCTAATTGTATTTTACATGCATTTCAAATACACAACCTTAAGGTCAGGCCAGTTACCTGATTTTTATTTTCATCATTTTTAAATGCCAGAGTTCGCAGTGCACCAGCAGCTGCTCTTTGCACCTTTGTGTCAGTAAATTCAAGCAATTCAACAAGTGGTGGAATTCCACCTTCCATCCTACATAAGGTTCCAGATATAAATAACAACAAAATCATTCCAAATCATTAATTCAATGTAACATAATCGTGAAAAAAGCAGACCTGACACGTGTTTTAATGCTGCTGTTCTCATGAGCAAGATTAGTGATTGCATCTGCAGCCCTGCGAATGACACTATTCACAGCACGAGAAGTAGAGCAATTCTTATGTCTCTTTAACAGATCAACAAGATGTTTTAAAGCACCATTGTCAACAATTAGCTGTTGATGTTCTGGCTGTTTGAAGAAATTTCAAATAAAAAGGCAATTTTAGCACTTAAACACATGCATTGTACATGGTAACATAGTATTAAAATTTACAAGATTGCACTCATAACACATATTAGCATGCAATGACAAAAATAAGATAGGATCCACGCTATAAAATATTACCAACATCCTATAACTAGGCCTATATTTATCCACTTCTCTCAAAAGGTAGGAAGTAATCGTAGAATAAAAATCAAACAAAACCGTAACTGATGGTTGCTGATGATACACATAGTACGAAGTAGTCGTAGAATAAAAATCAAACAAAACCGTAACTGATGGTTGCTGGTGATACACATAGTTGTCAAAGTCCATTTCTCATCACAACGTAAGTAAAATGTCAAGCAGGAAGCGCATAGGTAATGAAGACCACTCACAACATTGCACGTAATTAAGCGTTTACTTAGAGTATTTATTTGAGAGTCTAAATTTTTTCACGAATAAAAAACTAAAATAAGTAGCATAGTTAACTCTCCAGATGCTAAATACATGAAATATGATGGACATCATCATGGAAGTGACAGCGTAACCTCAGTTTGCAGTACCATCGCCATAAAACTTGCAGAATTATAGGTGAGATAAGTAAGAGCAACAGGCATAGCGTGCTTTTTTCCCCGTAAATTCTTGAACTATAGTTGAAAGCACAGAATTGAAGTTACCTTAACGGCAAGAAGTCCTAAAGCGAAAGCACTCCCTTTCTCGACCTCGTGCTCGAATGGCTTTGGACCAGTATCGCCTTCAATTGAAGGCGGCGCTTGAAGATGCTTCACCAAAGACGGAATAGCGCCTCCTTCAACAATAATGTTGACTACTTCCTCTTCAAACACAAACATCAATCTCAAACCATTAGACAGTCAAACACGCATGCAAAAGATACAGATAAAATGAAAAGCATCGCAATTCATGAAACTGAAATAAAACTATAAAATGCAAGGCAGGACGAGACGAGATCGGAAAGCAAGCTCCGAGCGGAATCTACTAACCATTCTTAGCAAGCTCGGCGAGAACGTGAGCGGCACGCTTAGCCGCGGCGCGATCGGCTTCACGCCATGAAAAATTAGATTCGAGGATTTCAACCTGCGCTGTGACCTCAGCGAGAAGGGCATCTCGGGCGTCGCCGGTAGGAGGCGCCGAGATCTCCCGCTCGTCTTCGAAATCTTCCTCCAGCTTCCGCTTCTGGCCTTTCCTCTCAGGGAGGCTCTGATCTTGGCGCTTAAGAAGCTCCATGGAAAGGAAAGGCGAGAGGTCTCCCGCAGAGAGGGTGTGGGCTGGAAATGGATTCAGAGAGAGACAAAGGCTGATCCAAAACGGAAGTTGGGATTTGAACAGAGGGCAGATCAGAGGGGTATTTCGGGAATTCCAGGACTAACAGAATGAATAAAAGAAGGTTTGTAGGATGGGAAGCACTACGCACCCCTCCGTCCTCAGGATATCCATTGCTAACCTGCGCGGGCTCATAAACTGGATCCGCGGGAGAAATTGGAAGCCCATGCAGCGATTAGGCCCAACAATAACATGTTTTAGCTCGACCCCTGCCCTATTTTGGTAAAAAAAAAATTCAAGAGACTTTCCCATTATAATCACTTAAATACGGTGTTGATAGGTTTCACAATGAATTCACCTGCAACTCAATCTTCTAGAAGTTCCACTCAACTTGTTTATAACTAACCACGTAGGGTTTTTCAAGGCGCACACGAAATTATTGTAGGTATATGATCAAGTTTCGTTTTGGTTGCTCTCAATCAATTTAAATAAGTAGTGAATATAACAAGCTGGTAAGTTACTCTTATCCTTAAGTTCAACTGGTAAAGGGGTCGGATTTTCTTACCAAAAGGGAGGAGATTCGATCCTGAAGTTGGTAAAGGTGCTGCAGGAGGCATCCTAAGAGTCTAGAAGCAGTGGAAACACTGGGAGGAGATTGAGACATGTGTACTCTCTAACCCAATATATCTTATGTACTGGGCTCTAAACGCCCTACCTTTAGAATGTAGATAAGCCCAACCCCTATCCTAAGATTTTTTTATCAAAAAAAAAAAAAAAAGGCTGGTAAGTTATCATGACGGAGTTTATCTTGCTATGTAATTCGAGTTTATCTTGCTATGTAATTCCTTCATTCTTTTTGTGCTTTAATTTTCTTTAGATCTTTTCCCTTTTGCCCGATCTTATCTTCGCCTGTAAAGCGAACAGATTGATAAAGCATTAAATATAAAGCATCTACCCTGAACTCCCTGTGTTTTTAATAATGTCCTGGAGTCACTTGTTTGGTGTCATTTTTTGACCATGTCTCTGGAAGTTGTTGAACCACTCAAAACATTTGACCTCCCTCATGCTATCTCTGCTCCTTCTCCATCACACTAAAAAATATCTCATCGTTATTATAAGGTACCAATTAATAAGTTTATTTGGTCCTTTTTATAAAGAACTTACTTGTTCCTAATAAACATTAATTATGTTTTTCTATATTTGCCCATAATTAATAAGGGTAGTGAGTGAGAGTAATAATAAATATATGATTTTAGAGTTTAGTGCAATTAGTATGGGTAATATTAGAAATTACTAGGATTCTAGGACAACTTTATTGACTTTAACTGTTTTTATTGGTTTGTGAAAAAAGTTAATTGGTGCCTTATAATAAGAAGGGAAAATTACGCTCAAGTCCCAAGGAAATAAATTAATCACAATAAAATCCCTTGAAATCATGAAATTACACAGAAGTCTCTAGGGACTTTTGTGTAAGTATTTCTGAATGTAAAATTACCATTTTGGACTTCTATGTAATTATTTTCATTTCTCAAGTCTAGAGGCTATTTACAACAACAAATGCTATTTTTACAAAAAAAAAGTGTATATTAACAACAACCATTGAAAACCAGATTTTTTTTCCCTCAAGTCCAGAGACTATTTACAACAACAAATGTTATATTTACAACAGAAAAGGCATATATTTACAACAACCTTCGAAAACCTGGATTTTTTTTTATTTCTCAAGTCCAGAGGCTATTTATAACAACAAATGTTATATTTACAACAGAAAAAACATATATTTACAACAACCTTCAAAAACCTGGATTTTATTTATTTTTCAAGTCCAGAGGCTATTTACAACAACAAATGCTAGATTTACAAAGCGAGAAAAACATATATTAACAACAACCATTGAAAACCAGAATTTTTTTTTCATTTTCAAGTCCAGGGGCTATTTACAACAACAAATGTTATATTTACAACAGAAAAAGCATATATTTACAACAACTTTTGAAAACTTTGGATTTTTTTCATTTCTCACGTTCAGAGGCTATTTACAACAACAAATGCTATATTTACAAGTAGAAAAGACATATATTTACAACAACCTTTAAAAACGTGGATTTTTTCATTTCTCACATCCAAAGGCTATTTACAACAACAAATGTTATATTTACAACAGAAAAAACCTATATTTACAACAACATGTGAAAGCTTGGATTTTTTTCATTTCTCAAGTCCAGATGCTATTTACAACAACAAATGTTATATTTACAACATAAAAAGCATATATTTACAACAACCTTCAACCTGGATTTTTTTCATTTCTCAAGTCTAGAGACTATTTACAACAACAAATGCTATATTTACAACAGAAAAAACATATATTTACAACAACCTTTGAAAAACGTGGATTTTTTTCATTTCTCAAGTCTAGAGGTTATTTACAACAACAAATGCTATATTTACAACCGAAAATGCATATATTTATAACAACCTTTGAAAACTTGGATTTTTTTCATTTCTCACGTCCAGAGGCTATTTACAACAACAAATGTTATATTTACAACATAAAAAGCATATATTTACAACATCTTCTGAGAATTTTGACAGCTATATCCTAGAAATGCTGTAACAATCAACTCAACATATTATATAATTTTCACAACAGAAATGACGTGACTTCCTATGAAGATTGACTTTTCGGCGGTCACCTGTGGCTTGCATACCCTACTACCAAACTACCATTTTCTTGTTATTTAGCTCATTATCCTTGCTACTCCTATTTCCATATATCAATTATATGCATTCTAAGTTTGATCTCAATGTATGTTATTTACCAATTACCAATTACCAATTACCCTTGCTATTCTTATTTCCGCATATCAATTATATGCATTCTAAGTTTGATCTCAATCTATGTTCTGGTGTATAGGATTCTGAAAATCTTGTGGTCGAGAGGCGGGAAGATGCGCCAGCAACTCGTCTAACTATGATTGCGTTTGAGCTTATCTCTACATCCCAAGGCCTCAACCTTAGCTGTCTTTTTGAGAAGTAAATGGTATGTTTATTTTATCTTATTGGTGAAAAAATTAGTAACATGCCCTAGGAAAATGGACGCAGTTACGGACTCAAGAAGGAGAGAGGAAAGAGAGAATAAAAAGGGAGAAAGGAGAGAGACAGGAGAGATGAAAGGTCAAAATGGTAATTTTACATTCACAAATAATTACAACCAGGTCCTTTGGGACTTCTGTATAATTTCATGATTTCAAAGGACTTTACTGTGATTAATTCCCTTCCTTAGGATAATTTTCCCTAATAAGAGTTAGAGGGAGTATAAGAGTTAGTTCATAATATATCAGGAAATAGAAAATACTTTGTCTATTTTGCCTGTTAATTCTTAACTTTAATTTAACTGACAAATGAAGATGTTTATTACTAAGGTGATATAAAACAAGTCTCCATTTTTCTATACACGATCAAACAGGAATTTGATTTCAATATGACGAGATTATTGTTAATTTACATTATCCTCGTAATAGTATTCTCTCTGGTTCTAATTATAAGGCATCAACTAATAATTATTACAAACCAATAAAAACAGTTAAAGTCATTAAATTTGTCATAAAATTTAAGTAATTTTCAATATTATCTTTACTAATTGCTTTAAACTCTAATATCATATTAATTATTACTCTCACATATTACCCTTATTAATATGGACATACATTAAAAAATATACTTAATATTCTTTATAAAAAAAATAAGTGCCACCTTGACCCAAAAAAAATAAGTGCCACCAAATATATTTATTAATTAGTGCTAGAAAGAGTATATAACATTTCTATATCCCGTACATGTATTTATAGTTATTACTACCTCTTCCTAATTATAAGAGTTAGTTGACTTTTTTTGGAGAGATTAAGAAAGCTAAATAAGTTACTTAATCATTTCATATGTTAAATATTTTTAGATTATATATTAGTTTATTAGTTAAACTAATAAGTTTGAAAAAAAAATACTTTAAAGTAATTTAATTAGTTTATTTAATCTCTCCAAAAAAAAATCAGTTAGTTCTTATAATTAGGTGAAGGGAGTACTTATTACCAAGTAAGCATTTGTTACCCCAGTCAGTAGTCCCCATCACATTATCATCTCGATCATAACTCTTGGACCGTGGTCCCTAGTCCCCAGCAGTCAAGTCTTAAATTAAAAGCTAAAAGAACCTACTTTCTTTCGTCCTTCGTAGTTAAAAACTCGTTTTATCATTGCGATTTTACGTTTTTACGATTTTTTTTTTTTTTTTTTTCATTCAAACGATTTTACTAATTTTTCAAACGCTTTTAAGTTTTTACGATTTTTTTACGATTTTACTACGTTACGATTTTACGTTTTACGATTTTTCATTCTCCTTCCGTTTTTACGTAAAATCTACGTTTTCACTACCTTGGTCCTTAATTAATAAGTTTATTTAATCTTTTTTATAAGGTATTTATTTATTTTTAATGAATATTAATTATTTTTTTCATATCTGTCCATAATTAATAAAGATAATAAGTGAGAGTAATAATTAATATGATATTAGAATTTAGTACAATTAGTAGGGGTAATATTGAAAATTGCTTCTATTCTAAGACAACTTTATTGACTTTAACTGCTTTTATTAGTTTATGAGAAAAGTTAGTTGGTGCCTTATAATAAAGATTAGAGGGATTAAAACAATAAAAGTATTCTTTAAATGTATTCCCATCTTAATTTTAGTTCCTCAAATTTTTAAATAATGGCTTTTAGTCCCTCAAAGATGATATTGGTCTAAATATTTAGAGTAAATACTCCTTTTGGTCCCTGACAAAAAATGCAATCCCATTTTGATCCCTTACAAAAAAGAGAAGTCCTTTTTAGTCCATAAAAAGAACGAATAAGGGTCGATTGGTTGACATTTTGATCCCTTACAAATTTCCAAAATATTCTTTTTAGTCCCTTAAAAAGAGCGAATAAGGGTCAATTATTTTGTAAGAGACCAAAATAGGGTGTGTGCTTTTTGTCAGGGACCAGAAAAAGTATTTACTCAAATATTTATTAAACTTCATGGACCACTATTTAATAAAATTAAATTTGAGGGACAAAAATATATAATTTAAAATTTGAGGGATCAAAATAAAAATGAAGGTAAATTTGAGAAGGAAAGTAATCAAAGTCCCAAGTTAGCCATAGTTTAGATTTGAGACTCCATCCTATAAATAATAACTTTACTGTTATATATATATATATAAGAAACAACCTTCATATATACCCCTTCCTATTTATTAGAAAGATTCAGATAATTTCTTAATTTTGGTTATTTACTTTCTCATTTTACCTCTATTTAACTTCATATATTTCTCACTCTCTCCACCACACGTTTTCTCTCTTACACAATTATCTTTATTATTACTCTGACAATATTAATTTTCCTATTATCTCTCTTCTACATTCTTTTTTATTATAATATTTTATTTATTCTCTTCCTTATCCCTATATTTTTCGTAAATAAAGGGATTCTTGAGAAAAAAACGTTGCAATCTTTATGAATTGAGTACACTCGTAAAAGCCATACCTGGTAACTAGCTTTTGCAACCAAACAAACGCCACTTGCCGCCTTAGAATCTGACTGGCCTAACCGTCTCTGAGCTTTTTCCCGCGTCGCCTAGTCAAAGTCTCTTCTTTTCCGCACTCCCTCCTCCAACTCCACTGTCTCTTGACTCGCCCACCTAGACAGCTATCGCAACACATCTATATCTCATAAGAATATACAATGCTTACATTCTACCCACTCGTACTCACTCTGTTTCAGGCTTAACCTAAATCATTTCATCATGCATTTTCGCTTCCTTCTTCTCTTCCTGTCCTTCTTCCTCACCCTCGCTTACTCACAGGCACCCCTAAAAGGTGTGCTCACAAGAATGGTTCTTTTTAGTTGTATTCGGCTTCGAATGTAACTCAATGAAAAATTTATGTGATTCGCAGGTCTTCTGATTGATTGTGGAGCGACATCGCCGTCCAACATCGGCGGTCTTGTATGGCGGCCGGACGGGGAGTTTATATCAACTGGGACGCCCAAGAACGTTACTACCTCTCTTCAGGATCATACTTTATTCTCCGTTCGATCTTTCCCTCTTCGAGTCAAGAAGCATTGCTACAATTTTCCCGTGTTTCCCGGAAAACAA
The DNA here is from genome assembly GCA_019022655.1 of Acacia acuminata. Lineage (NCBI taxonomy): Eukaryota > Viridiplantae > Streptophyta > Magnoliopsida > Fabales > Fabaceae > Acacia > Acacia acuminata. The sequence goes on from JAFJYI010000023.1 coordinate 2,061,561, forward strand.
TACATGGTTCGGACGACGTATTTCTACGGTGGTGTCAACGGCCACGAGCATCCTTCCCCACCGGTGTTTGATCAGATCGTGGATGGGACTTTATGGAGCGTGGTTAACACCACAGAAGACTATGCAAATGGGAATTTCACTTTCTACGAAGGGGTTTTCTCAGCTCAGGTGAAAACCATGAGTCTGTGTATCGGGTCAAATACTTATACAGATTCCAACCCCTTTATATCGGCTTTAGAGCTTGTGATTTTGAGTGATTCACTTTACAATGGCACCAATTTCAACAACTTTGGGCTCAATTTGGTTGCTAGGCACAGTTTTGGCCACTCTGGACCTACCATTCGGTCAGTACGTGATGTATTCTTGCTCTCTTTACAATGCAACTAGCAGTGAAGTTTAATTGTCTTTATAAAATTGTGCCTGTTTGATTTTTTTCCCCACGTGCCTGTGGAGTTTGCTAGATTTCAAGAGGTTAATCTACCTGGTCTTCGTTAAAACTGCCACCTTAACCTAAGTGCATAAAGTTTCTTTGCAATCATGCAATGCCACAATGTTTTGGAAATTAAGTGGTCTCTGTCAAAGATTTTCTTCCCTCTCAACAGTTTCGTTGGACAGTAACAGTACAATAATCTTTTATAGAAACTGTACTGAAAGTAGGTGAAAGGGCAAAGATTTGAAGGTAGTGGAAGAAACTCTTGAGTAAATTTGCAGCTCAGAAATCATAATTTTATGATCAAGTTATCACCGGTTATAAATTAGGGGCGTGACATTTTTTTGATGAATTTCAAACTGTACTTGATGCTTTCCACTTTTCCCCTTCTGATGTCCAATTTGTGGTTCAACAGATACCCTGCTGACAGTTTTGACCGATTTTGGCAACCTTTTGGGGAGAGGAATTTCACTCAAGCAGGCACCAACAATGTTTCTGTTTCTGGTTTTTGGAATCTTCCTCCATTGGAAATATTTGAGACTCAGTTGGGATCTGATCAGTTGGAATCCTTGGAGTTGAAATGGCCTCCAAAATCACTTCAGAATTCAAAATTCTACATTGCTCTATACTTTGCAAATAACAAGGGATCACCATCTTCTGGTTCAAGGATTTTTAACATTAGTGTAAATGGGATCAGTTATTACCATGATTTGAATGTGACCTCAGATGGTGTTGTTGTCTTTGCTAGACAGTGGCCTCTTTCTGGTCCTACGACTATAACGTTGACCCCTACTGCTAGTTCTTCCTTCGGTCCTGTGATCAGTGCTGGTGAAATTTTTGATGTGGTTCCATTAGGAGGAAGAACTTTGACACGAGAGGGTACATTTTCTGATGCCTTCTTTTCCAAGTCAAGGATAGTTTTAAAATATTTTTTTAAAGCCAGTACACCAGATTTTTGGGAAACTAGACAGTTTAAGAGTTACATCTCAACTAAAGATGTTTACAGCTGTTAATTCAAGTCATAATAATAATTAAATCAATGTTGCAAGTTTCAAATTAGCCATTTGTAAGATGTAGTTGACTGGTTATAACACAGTTTACATCTCAACTATTTAACATGTTACATTGTAACAGTATACTCGTGTGTTAATTATAATCACCTATGATTTTTGTAATTGAAACTTTCTCTTGGCAGTTATTGCTTTGAACCGGGTAAAAGATAGTTTCCAGAACCCTCCACTTGATTGGACTGGTGATCCTTGTATGCCTCAGAAGTACTCATGGACTGGCATCACTTGCTCTGAAGGCCCTCGGATTCGTGTAGTGACATTGTAAGCTCTGTCTCTACCCTGTTACTGTTGTTCTGTTTACATGAATACCTTACTAATGATGCCCTGTTATTTTTAGAAATTTGACAGGTTTGAGTCTATCAGGATCTTTGTCGCCTAATATTGTCAAAATGACTGCTTTGAGTAACATGTAGGTCTTTTAGGTTAAGTCTATAAACTCATGAAAATTACCTGTTACTTTATGCTGATTGTCAAATTGTTGCCCTACAGCTGGCTTGGGAATAACAATTTGTCAGGACATATTCCTGATCTGGGTTCACTGAAATTACTAGAAACGTTGTAAGTTGTTTATCTTTTTTATCTTTTCCTTTAAGAAAATCAGATAAGACGATGTATTTCTCAGCTTGCAATCAATTTCCATAATTGTTTGCAATTATGTCATACGACAGAACCTTACTGCATTTGTTAAGTCAATACTTTGATTGTCGTGTTTACTCATGCTGCATATTATTAATTCAAGGCACTTGGAAGATAATCAACTCAGTGGAGAGATCCCCTTGTCCTTATGGAACATCAGCAGCTTGCATGAAGTGTAAGTTCTACTTTTTTGACATGTTTTGAAGAATACAAGTTACTTGCCTTTTCTTTTCAATGTGTTAAATTTGGTCTAGAAAAATAACAACTTGGAAACCTGAGAATTAGGTATCGTCCTTGTATAATTATGACCTTTTATAGGATTTTACCATGTTTAGCCAGCATGGTGAATCCAAGTCAAACCCTTGCCTCCAATAACGAACGTTATGGTGATCACTTGTGGTTTAGTTGTCACTTTTATGCATTCCGTATATGAAATTTGAAATGTGTTCCTCATTCACTCTATCATTCTTAGACGAGAAAAGTAACTACTTTTTTCTCTTGATCACTCTCTAGAAGTAAGCTGCAATCCTTGAGTTAATAAACTTTCTTGATAAATTCTCTTTGAAATTATGGGGATTAAAATATACAAATACATGTTGAGAGGAATCAAAGACACATAATTTTCTGAACTATTGATAGCCTTGAAACGATTTACTCATCAAGATAAGAAAAAGGATTCAAATTCCTGGACTTAAAATATACTAATTCTAATAAGATTAGACCTTGATCAATGATGATGCAGGAGTTCTTGGACTATCAATAAAAAACTAAACAAAAGTAATGGGATATTTCATATTTAAGCTTAACCCTTGCTTGAATTTATTGCTGCACGTATCAATTTCCATCTTCATTGTGGATTCTGATGCAGGTTTTTACAAAACAACAATTTGACTGGTCAAGTTCCAAGAAATCTCATTGGAAAACCTGGATTCGACATCCGGTGAGTAAGAATTCCTCGTTGTTCATACAGCTCAATTTTGTTTTTTTGGGAAGTTTCTGCTTTGCTGAGTGTTCTATTTTTGTCAACAGGACTTCTGGAAATAGATTCTCATCACCTCCAGCACCTTGAGCAACCCTTTAATGAGAAAATTTTGATTCTAGTATTCATCATTCGTATATAAATCTTCTCTCCCCCTGAGAATCTTTGTTATCGTTCTAAATTTTCGAGTTTTCCACGTTCAAGTGCGTATTGAAAGACTCAGAAACAAAAAGGGGGAAAAACAGAGAAAGAAAGAAAGAAAACTTCGTATAGATATTCACGCCAGCCTTCTCATTCATGCAAAGGCAATATCCTTAAAAAAAAATTCCCAGGGAAATTTTTTACGTCTGTTTGGCATTTGTATTACACTATGATTTTCCAATGCACTATCGATGTTATTCTACTTCCTGGTCCTCCATTTTTTAAGGATGTTTAGATCGAGCTACTGCCGGAAGTTTCCATTGTATTTCTCAACCATTGTACCCAATGTAATGGAGAGGCATATTAAACAAATAAAGAATGGGTTAAGTAGTAAATTCGTGCAATGTTGCTCTGAAAATTTTCTCAGGTTCAATATTATCCTGGAAGTTTTAAAACGTAGCAATATTGCCTTAAAAAGTTAACTATCAACGTCAATTTGTTAATGGTCAACGTTAGTTTTTTAACAGTTTTAGGCAACATTACTATGTTTTAAAACTTCTGGGTAACATTGACCTGAAAAAACTTTCAAGATAACATTGCTTCTCAATGAAAATTTTTGGGACGGATTTGCTACTTAACCCTAATAAAGAATTCAGTTTTCTCTTAATCCTAGTTCAAATTCTTAATCTAGGTGGTATACATTAGTTGCTTCCTCTTTTCCAAAACTTAAAAGCTCATTAATTTCATGTCCATTGATCAGATCTGTTAGTTGATAGTTCCCATGTGGGATTCTCAGATCTGCATATGGCATGTAACATGGCTTGCAACTTTTGATATAACATCCGGACAAACATTAAAAAAAAAAAAAAAAAGCCTCTATGGATACAAAGGGAATACACAATCCAAAAATAATTTCTTCTTCTCTGGGCCCTGATCCAAAGATTATAGAAGTCAGAATTTACATTGTAATCTCACAGATTCACCTCAATTAACGCTAACCTATCGTGAAAAAGCATAATTTGTAGGGAATAAATAAAAGAAATGAGCGAGCTAAAACTTATTTGAGAACCCTGAAAATCAAACTAAACCTGACTTTCCACCATGTTTCTTATCTTCTTCACCTCTCTAATCTTCCCTTCTTAGGTGGAAACAGAGGAGGCAAGGCACTGCTTTTCACCTGAGTGCATATCGGCACATTAATCATAGGTCTAATTCTAATAGTAGCTGATCTTGTCCTTTCCAACCCTTTCTTTATCCTCTTCACATACTTTTCTCCATTTCTTGCTCCTTTTGCTTCTTCTTTGGCGGCTATATCAGCAAAAGAGCTGGAAGAAGAAGATGATGATGATGAAGAAGAAGAAGGTGATAAAGAAGAAGCACGTTGCTTCTTCAACCTCAGTAACTCTTTCCACAAAACCGTGCACTTTGGTGGCCTTGGAGATGGGTCATCATCAACAAACCAGTTCACTCTACTCTCCTCCTTGATTTCTTCTTCTTCCTCCTTTTTCTTCTCCATCCTTGGATTTCAGACTGATCTTGCTCAGTTTCTCTAAATGCTGCATCTGCCAAAAGGGAAGTAGCTTTCCTTCAAAGAAAAGCTTATCAGCAGTTGTCATGGTGTTGTTACTCACATTGCTTGAGAGGAACTCAAATTCTGCATTCCTTGCTCTTTCACGTTTCTTCTCTTGATCTTTCTCATCCTCAGAATTTGGACTAATGGATATGAAGTTCTTCTCATCTAGGAACTCTGCTGAGAAAGAGATTCGAGGACTGGAAGGAGCATCAATCGATTTGAGGGTTTCCTGAACAGGTTCAAGAGAGACCATTTTTTTTGGGTGTTTTGAGGTAGAAAGAGATGAAACTGAGGTTGTAGACAAAGAGCAGGAAGTAGTTCAGGAGTGTTTAGAGTCATATACATGAGACTGGTACGTTTATAAAGCACAGAAGGAGGGGGTGCTTTAATAATGTTTTGTTTAATTTTAATCTCTGATCTCTCCTTTAATAACTGTTAGGACGGTGAGGTTATTAAAATTCTAATGGTCTGGAAAACCCGAAACAAGTGATCCACGGTTCTTTTTAGAATATGGGGACAGCACATGGACGCCTTGGGAAGTAAAAGACAAAAGCTTTTTTCTTTGGCCAGTCTTTGCATGCAATTCTGAACTAAACCCCATGTTATGCTTTTGTTCCCTATTTTCCATTTTTCTCTTTCCATCTGCCATCAAAAGGAGAGAAAGGAGAAAAAATGGTTTCAAATTTATGGAGGGCAATATTACCAATTACCTCAGTTCCTCCTCTTCACTCTTTAGTCTCTAGTATCGTTTTTTTTTTTTTTTTTTTTTTTTTTTTTTGTCAACAGTCTCTAGTATGGTTTAACATTTACTTAAGAACGTCAGATTCCATTTAGTATGAAGGCTTCAAGAAATATGAATTTGTGTAGTGGTATTTAATGTTCTTCATAGAGAAAATAGTTTCACTTGTATTTATTTGCTGATATTTGTGACAGACTCTTGCAGATCAAGAGAATGCATATGGACATTATATTGTTCAACGAAATAGCTCAGAGAGTTTATGGTGTATATCTGAATTTACAGAAGAGGGCATACAGAAAAGACACAAGGGCTTTAGATTACTTAAGGAGATATATATTAAACTACTTAGTCAAAGAAAGATGGGATTATTAATTTCACTCCCACCTTCATACAGGGATTACAACATGGGAGGTGTCCCTAGCATGTGGCCACATGAGATTAGTTTCTTGTCATCTGACAACTAGATAAAGGATTTACTAGATCATCATGAAATGACCATATTGCCCTTCAAAATGAGTTGATTATAGCTGGTGCTGTATGTTATATTTTCAATGTACAGGTGGGTTTATTGTCCATAGAAAGAAAGCAAACTGGTTGTTGTTATCATGCCAAACTCTTGAAAAGCTTTTATATTAAGATTTGGGCATCTCTAATTAATTCCTGACAGCTAATGAACATTGGGGTAAATCTTTCAGTTATTACACTAGACATGATTTGCTTTTTTATTTAATTAGTAGTACATGCATTAACCTCGGCCATTCTGTGGTCCTCCCTTGGATTATAATTGAAGTGAACAATAATGTTGAAGCCAGTATAGCCTGGAAAAAAAAAAAAAAAGCTTAAACATGTGATGGGTGATTAGTTAACAAGGCTAGCCATGCAGGTCTCTACAAAAAGTAAAGACTTTTTGTCAAAATCTATGGAATCTAATGATGTTCATGTTTTTACCAAGATTGATCCTCTGGCCAGTTATAATGTGCTGCCTGTCAAGAACAATAATGAAGGAGACTAAAACTTGTGCCCACTTAACTATAATTACACTACGGTCCCTCCAATCACTATTTTGTTGAAAAGTTTAGAGGTTCGATTGTATGGAGAAAGGTCATGAATAGTTTTGCTATGGGGAGTAAAAATATAATATTTCATCCTCAGAAAAATGGCTTAGTTAGGCATCTCTTCCTTCTATGACAAAAATAAACATTTATAGGAATCGATGTAAAAAGGGATCCTATAACTACTTATTCTTATACATCATCCTATACTATTCAAGGTTAGATTATGCATGTTTCCGGAAACATGTTTGTCAAAGCCAAAGTTTCCACGTTTGTCAAAGCCGAAACATTTAGGCTTTGGCAAACTTATCTTCAAAAACGAACTTAATCCTTTGTTACTAAAGTCTCCAGCATCAAGCATGCCATCAATCTCTGTTTCCAATTATTCAAAGTTCAAGATTTACTCTTGGTTTCTTCTTTGAACAGTGTATATGTATGTTGCTCAATTAAATTGGTCACATACCAGGAAATAAGCTTTTCCCCCAGCAAAGCAAACGGATTTTCTCTCATTCAAGTGTAAAGATCATGGCTTTCTGAAGCATATTGATGAATGGAATCACTCAAGTAGGTCCCTTGAATAATTGATACCTTGCTGTACAGTACCATACCCAACTTAGTCTGTTACAGAGACAATTGCTAGAATAGATGTGACAGCAACTGTACAGTGCCTTCCCCATTTTCATTCATTCATTCATTGGTTTTAATGGAAAATGTGATAACCACATATGTTGCTTTAAGGGAAAAGAGGGACCACAATTTTCATTTTTTGTCCTTTTGGTGGCTTTGAAATTTGCATGATGGAATTAAACTGTTGCAACTGTGCACATTTTAAAGAAGAAGGACCCTCCTGCCCTAGGGGTAACCTTAAAAAATTATTTTAGATCCTAAAATGGGGAAGGACACCAAGAAATATTTTTTTCAACTTCCCAAAATAATTTTTTATGAGGCTGAACTGTACTTAATGGAAGGGCCATAAGAGACTCAGGGGTAACCGGGGAAGGACACCAAGGAGGCTGAACTGTACTTAATGGAAGGGCCATAAGAGACTCTTTTGTATTGTTTATTTATTTATATGAGATTCGTGTCATCAATCACAGCGCACACAGCTGTTCTGAGATGAAAGAGGAGACAGCACAATATGCCTTTGACCATGACCAGGTTAGTGTGCTTAAAAAATTTGAGTTTTGATGTTGCCAAGGAATAGTATTTTCTGGGTTTAATCATCTTCACATTGCTTAATCTTAAATTATATATTTTGTTTCTTCTTTAGCATGTAAGTTGTTACCCTGGTTAATTCTTTTAGCAGCATCTTTTGCTTTATTCTTAATTATTAACTCATGTGAGTTAAAACAAGACACACTATTAATAAATTCTGAATAGTACAACTCACGACAGATTTTATAGTTAATTAATTTTGATATCGATGATGTTGATTATATAGTGCAATTTGTATGAACTGTTATTGTTTATTACAAACATGTATTTGGTTTAGAATTTTGCAGAGAACCTTAATTACTTTCTAAAAGGTTGAGCTATGATCTAAGTATAAAAATATAATTAAGCCGTTTCAATTTGTACTATCCATTTTTCACAGAAAAAAAGCGAAGGAAAAGAAAATTTCGTATACAAGAAAGCAAAAAAGTGCCAATGGAGTGAAGTGGAGATAGCGTTCAAGAATCAAACTCTCTGTCGGTAAGAAAATAAATGAAGAAAGAAATATATAAACGTTAGTCCCATCAACTAAATGAATAATGCTCCCAAGATGTACGTAAATATATGTATAGCAGATAATAAATCCATGCTTTATCACTTGATTGATTTTTTACCTGATACTTCGATGATGGGGATCAATGAGATATCATCCTGAGAAGAAAACAAAATGTGGGAAATAATATAAGAACAATATAGTGCAGCTAAGCTGCACTAACTTCTACAGAACAATAAATGCTTTTCGACTTACAAATTCTTTGCAAGCCTGAAGCACAATTATAAAAGTATATATATTCAGGGTGTCACTGATCACTGGAAAAAGAAAGTATTACTATATACTATATAGTATACCTGTACATACTAGATCGAGGATAGTTTGTTTCTCAAGCAAATTTCTAAGTTAAATGACGTTTGAGAACCCCAAGGGAGATGCGCGCCATCCATTAATTAGTCAACTTTGTTAACATCAACCTAAAATTATATAATACTACTATGAAGGAGTTTAACAAAATGTGCCCCGTGTGCTCTATAACTTAAGATAAGAGCAAACTGTTTCTTGTAATAAGAAAACAAATACAGTAGCTAGCTTTTAGAATATTTCTCAAATTAAACTTAATCAGGTAAAGCTGGAAGAGATTTATGAGATACTGTATTTTTTTCAGTTGATGATCATTGATGAGCTTCTTGATATGTGCTATACATGTAACATGTTGATGGGGATGGGCGGCGATGGCTTGAACTGCCTGAGCTTGTATAAAATTTTATGGGTCATGCATGGGATGTTAATAATGGTGATAATATTAATGATTGTTTAGTGAAATATTGATGATTTTTCAAAAAATAATAGTAGTACTCAATTCTTTTAAAAGTGAGTGTTTGACGAGTTCAGAAGTAGCTAGGTTTGTGCGCGTAATATGATTTTGTAAATATTCTGTCTGTCTTTATCAAAATCTGGAGGAGGCAGATCAGATAATATTAGTATCTTGTAATATATTTCAAATGATGATCAAATAATTTGACTAATTAATTCTGGACAAGTTATTGGGAATAAATAATAATCGTGTATATCCTATAGAGCAATGGGAACAGAGTGAATCTAGCGTGGCCCATTTTATCATGCAAACGATATTTACGTGACATTCAAGAATATTCTATCCCCACTCTATTATTCCACCGTGAATAGGCCACAATGGGGCCAAAATGAGCGTGCCTATATGCCAAAAAAAAAAGGGAATTCATATAATCACATATTTTAATTTACTTAATGCACATACACAAAGGGTTTTTCTCGAATTATTATTGAAGAAAAAAAGAAAAGTAAAAGGTATCTTTTTTGAAGATCATATATATATATATATGTGTGTGTGTGTGTATTGTAATATAATATACATATTCATAGCTTAGTTATGTATAGGGAATTGATAAGTGGATATATATCAAGCCAAATTATTGTGTGCCCCACGTTGCTCTTCAACGTTTATTTTTTTCTATCATGGCAAAAAAAAGAAATCTGAATATATAATAAAATATTAGATGACCCTTAGCGAGGTTTATTTTGGGGCAGTCAAGTCCCAAGAAACATACAAAATATAAAAAAAGTCTCAACCCAAAATCACATATTAAAAAAGTTCCTAGGGACTTTTTTTATATTATTTGTGTTAACAACAGGAATTGCTATATTTATAACAAGAATTACTATATTCACAACAAATTTTTAAAATCTAGCTATTCACAACAGAAAAAACTATATTCACAATAGGAAGTGTTATATTCACAACAAAATTTTAACACCTGGATTTTGTTTTAAACTCAAGTCCCTAAGCATATAGAGACCATTCACAACAGAAAAAATTAGATTTACAACAGAAAGTGTTATGTTCACAACAAAATTTAAAACCTGGTGATTCACAATAGAAAAAACTATATTCATAAAAAGAAGTGTTATATTCACAATAAAATTTAAACACCTGGATTTTGTTTCAATACAAATAATATCCAAAAGTTCATTTTTTATATGTGATCTTGAATTGAGACTTTTGTGATATTTTGTATATTATTTGAGACCTAACTATCATTTTCCAGTTTATTTTCTGTGCCAAACAAGTTTGCCCGATATTTAAATAAAACAGCAGTAAGCTAAGGTTTGATGTAATATGAAGATGATGATAAGGGCGTATACCAAACAAAGGTGAAATGAGGGAATGGATAATGTGGATCGGACATTTGGAGAGACAACTCCAAAGTCCAACGTAACAACTTGTCCTTTAAACATCATATCATTTCTAATACCCCAGCTAGCTTAAATCAAATATATATTGTACGTACTTGCTGTACTACGTACTACCTATATCAATGTCCGTATATGATAACCATATCCGATGAAAATACAGGCATGACCTGTAAAAATACACAAGCATATATATCAGAAGCTAATAATTTGAAGCACCATAAGGGCCTGCAGTTTGGTTTGACAGGAGACAGTGGGATGGAGGAGATTGAAAATGAGGATATTAATCAAATTATCATTAATAAAAAGAATATTTTTTTTGTTGAAAAATTTTAAAATATTAAAAAATTTCATGGTTTAACTATTTAATAAAGAGAAGAAAAAAAAATTTCCCTCCTCTTTCCTGTCCCTCAAACCAAACCCTAAGTATATAACAACAGGGTGATGATGTGTAGAAAATCAACATAATCATATACTCCTGATAGTATTTCATTAAGATTTCTGTTGGCACACTCATTGTTGTCTTTTGAAAACGTAAAATAACGTCGTACGACAAGACAGAGTTTTCGGCGCCTAATCAAAGTTAATAGAGGCAACACGTATCTGAGCAACAAATTAAGCTTGTAAAATTTGAGAAATAGTGTATACATGTATGGGATAAACTGAGGGATATGCTTATTAAGGAGGCAAGAGCCAAATGAAAGAGGACACGACCAGGAAATTAATTAATGAGAAGTAGCAATCAGGAGATTGACAACACAGATATATATATGCCAGGTGTATGTGTATATATATAAGATATGAAAAGGAAAGGATACAAAGGCTTCAATATAACTACGTTATGTGCCAAATTGTACGCGATGCCTTGTTTCTGCTCCTCTTTCATTTCACCTCCTTCTACGTCAATCTGATCTCTCTTACTCACACCCACGCTATTTCTTTTATATTTTAGTTACCTGACCGTGTAAAATTTAAGCATGTCATGCTTCAAAAATATTTTCTGCATTACATAGACTTAGATTTAAAACCTCATGCTAAAAATATGTGTTCACACATGTCATATTCTATATCAGTGCATTAATGATTGGGCATATAGGGAGAAAATAGGAAAGAAACATAGGAACGGTACGGAGACTTGTTTGGCCAGAGTTTGTGTGTGTGTGTGTGAGAGAGAGAGATATAGAAAGCCATGTGGGTGAGATACATTGGATGGAATTGTGGTGTGGTTTTGGATAAACGCGTACTCTTAGTTACGTGTTTTATTTCGCAAAATGTGTGTGTGTGTGTGATCAATTCATTCATCCACGATTGATCCTGATTTTGGATATATCTTAAAACTGTGACAGCTTCACATTATTTGAGTCTCTTATGTCTTATCTGTACGTGTTATATGATACATCCTTTGTCACTTCCCACCACGTCCCAGTCAATGAAGTTGTCCAATCTCCAACCAAACTATACCAGATTTCTCTATAATTGTCTTGTCCGCCACACAATTATAACTTTACAACTGATGATTACTCGATCAGCTTATAGATTTATTTCTATTGCAGAGACATCCATCTTCACCCACTTCATTTTAAATTGAATTGACAATATTGTTTTTAGGGCTTAAAAATAATTTACTTACAGTAAGTATCATTCTGAATTCCTTTTTCCCTTTATATATAGTAAAACAAATCATAAGTAACTATGGCGCATGAATTATAATAAATTATTATTAATAATTTCATCATTATCGATCTGCGTGAGACTAGCTGTAGTTTCTGGATCACCATTATGATGCAATTTTGTTTTTGCTGTGTCAAAGTTGGTGCAAGTAAGCGTGGACACAGCCTTATTCATTATTACCCCTCCATTAATTAATATAAGATATATTTACTTAATTTGATTAAATTAAAGAAATTGATTGAGTTAGTTAAAAGTGATATATCATATATATACTATTTTCTAAAACATTCTTGTCATCTTCCTTAATTCTCTTCTTCCATCTCTCCTCTTTAATTATTGTAAAAGGCCGGGTATCAATAAAAGTAAACTAGAAAATGATTGATAAATTTGAAAGATATGCATTATATTTAGAATCAACATTAACTCCCTAAATATGTCTTATACCACCTTTAGTCCTTATAATATAAGAATCAAATCACTTTTTTTTGAAAAGGTTTAAGGAAGTCAAATAAATTAGTTAATTATAATATATGTTGTATATCATCATTTCATTATACATTAATTTATAAGTAAAATTAATAATTTGATATAAAAAAGATAATTATAAATAATCTAAAGTAATATATTTAGCTCATTTTAATATTTTCAAAAATAATAATAATTATGTCTTATATTTAGGATTAGATGTAGTATTAAGGAGTGGATGGAGTTGTCAATAATCTTGTCATATCACCTTGTCGCGTGCCATCATTTCTTTGAGTTATTAGTACTGTTTGTTTTAACTTTCTAAAAATGTTTTTATGATTTACGAAATAAATATATGAGGGAAGTTTTGTTTCAACTTACAAAACAAAATGATTTTAAAACTTTATTTTAATTTTTTTCAAAATAATCATGTGAAATTTATTCATTAGATGATATACTTTCAAACAAAAATTTCAACAAGTAAACGTAGTAGTTATTATGATATGTGTATCCCTAAAATATATTTCTAGTCTAGTATACCGACTTGAACAAATATTAAAAATAGTCTAATGTTTTTGCTACGTCCTTTTGTCTCAAATTTAATAAACTATAGTTTAATGAGTTTTTATTCTTCTAACATGTTTTGATAATATAGTCATTTATTTTCAAAATAAATAAAAAAATCGTGTAATTTTGATTTTTTTTTAAAAAAATAATAATAATAATTTGCCCCTCCCTTATTGGAAATTTAATTTCTTGGCAATAATATAAAACCATGTATGGAGTCCAGGCCCATTCCTAAAGACTAATAAGTCATAAACTGCATGATTATTTATTCAGGCCGCATGGAGAAAAAATTGAGATTCCTTTGAAGTGCTTGTCTGGGAAACAATAGTACTATGGTTTCAAAAGCTTTTTTCTGTAGTATGAGGTAAAATTTTTTCACATATTTACCTCGTAAATTATAAAAGCACTTCTGAAAAGTTAAAACAAATAAGCACTAAAATGTTTGGGCAACTCTAAAATTGTGGTTTCAAAAACATTTTTCATAAGCTGAGATAAAACTCCTATCACATACTTACCTTATAAATTGTAAAAGTTTTTCTTCAAAAGATAATCCAAACACACGGTATGCATAGCCTCTTAAATTTAGGCTCTATTATAAAATGAGGATACCACAAAATGGCTATCTTTATCACTGGCTTCCGGAGAAATCTGAGTTGGATTAAACGAGATTGCAGAACGCACCAATGCACAAGTCCACATTATGTGTACATATATTATGTAGAGGTATGAGCATTTTTTTTTTTAATTTTTTTATATTTTATATTTATTATATTTAAATTATATGCTTTATTTTCGACATGTTTTTTGCACTCAATATCTCAAATTAATTAGTTTTTTATTCAAAAATATTTGTCTATGACACAAAACTAAAAACTAATTAATTTAAGATATTAGGTGCAAAAAATGTTAGAAGGCAACATATAATTTAAATCTAAATAAATACTATATATATATAAATAAAAAATATGCTCATACCTCTAATTGAGATATGAGCACCTAAGAAGCACATAACATATATGCATATAATGTGGACTCCCAATGCACCATGTATCATTGTATCCTCACACAAGACACTGTGAACTAAATAAGGGACTGGTTAAATGCAAAATTGGATCATATAACTATTGATCAAAACTTTCAAGGAAGTTGATTGGCACAAGATTGAGGTTTTTTATTTTTAAGCACACCACTTATCTTGTTTTTGTTATCATCTGATACTAAATGCAAGCACTTCTCTAGATCAAACATTGTGCTCGCTACGTTGCCATAAATTTGCCCCTCCAATTGTGGGCGATCTCGTCAGTCCCGCCAAATGATTTTTGTAATAAGTAATTTGCTCTGTTTTCTCTTATTTTCTATGGCTTTGTTGTCACTTTTTATTGACAAAACTATAATCAAACATTATAGGACGTTTTCACGGTGCCCACGGCATTGAGATCTACCATCTACTTTGATTAGCAACATGGCATTGAAGGAGAGGTGCCTAAAATCACAAGCTTTTTTCAATGATGAGAACTCTTTTTTTTTAAAAAAAAAAATAAAAATTAAGAAATTCAATTCCTATATGATGAATATTGTTGTAGAATCTAACACTCCCCCAGTCTTGGTACGAAGGTTTTGTTCCCCGGCCCGGTAACATATGCTTCTATTTTTTAATTATCATCAGCATTAAACAAAAACCAAGCATAACTAGATATCTGGCCATGCACTTTTTAAGGTACACGTAATGTGAAAATAATGATATACATGATGGAAAATATACCGTGCTATCTAAGTCAGTTCATTATTCAAGGACA
The DNA here is from genome assembly GCA_019022655.1 of Acacia acuminata. Taxonomy (NCBI): domain Eukaryota; kingdom Viridiplantae; phylum Streptophyta; class Magnoliopsida; order Fabales; family Fabaceae; genus Acacia; species Acacia acuminata. The sequence goes on from JAFJYI010000023.1 coordinate 2,076,617, forward strand.
CGTCCACATGATTACACAACAGATGCTACCTTTTGTTCTTAGAATGAAGGACAGTGCCTTTTCAATTCTTGAGTTTTCTTTTACTCCATGTATTTAGTGCAAGTTTGGAGCTATTTATTATAATTATGTCTATCCAAGTTAACGTAAAAGATTCTTATCCGTGCATTATACATTATGACTATAAAAAACCTGTTTTTAATAGTGTATTTGGATTAGCTTTTAAAGAATAGTTTTCACGATTTATAACTTAACATATGAGAAGAGTTTTGTTTTGGATTATAGAAAAAGATTTCTGAAACCACGTTTTTAGAAAAAGGATTTCTGAAAATTACCCAGACATTCACTAAAGAAGGCTTCAATTGACATTTTGAATAAGATTTTAGTTCATGCCAATAGGTAGAAATATTTTAAAATTAATTTAGAATTAAAAAAAAAAAGGAAATTCCTTATAATCTCTTATTTTCTTTATATAATTGTTTCACTGAGTCTGATTGAAGCCGACCTAGTCGAGAATAGCTCTTATTTACACAAACTCACGAACCAAACTCTGCACATCATGTTTAAGTGGTAAAACTTGCTTAATCGTTAGTTAATCACAAAAATTTTAGCCACCTCAATGGAACAGAAACGCCAGGAAGCGTCAGTAAGGGCTACTACTGGGATAATGGATTCAGTTGCAATTCAACGCCAACTAACAATATGGGCAGAAATCAAAACTCAAAGCTGAGCTAGCATTTGCATTTCGATGAACCTTCCCACATGCTGCTTCAACGCAATAAATGCACATTTAAATAAAACACCGTCTTATCTCTTCACCAAACGCATCGAGTTTTCCTTCCATCTTACGCACATGCGCGCTTCCTATCTACAATCTACAAATCCCGTTCCATTGGATTTGAATCAATCAAATCAAATTCTATTTATTTGTCCAAACGCTTGCGAATTATTTTCCTGAAAACTTTGATTCAGATGCTGCCAAGTTATCGTTACAGTTCAGAAAAAGTTACTGATAGTCCGAACCAAAAAAAAGTTACTCATAGTACAGTCACATGCAGCTTTAAACTGGCCTGTTTTTATGTCAAAGCTTCTCACTGAGAAAACAGAGGATAAAACGGAAAGAAAAAAGGAGACTTTTTTTTTAACAGTCAATGTTAATTGGCTGGTGAAAGACTAAAAGGTAAGTAAAAACAGAGTCACAGACAGAGATCACCCAAACCGTTTTGGCTTATTAGGTTAGATTTCGTTACTGGCCATCGCCTTGTTCTGATTCAATGAGTTCTTGCAATGAGTGATTGCGCCTTGGATTGCGTTCTGTAACTCTTCCATGGAAGACGTGTCTCCACAATACATTGCCCCTCCTCCTCCGCCCGCCTTGCCTGCGCCACTGGCCGGCCACCCTCCTCGAGAAAGTACGCCGGAGTGACTAGGTGACGATCTCATCGACGAAGGACAGCTAGAAACGCAGCGTTTCCTTCGTGGGTACTTCAGATTCCCCGAGAAAGAATGAGCAAGCAAACCTCCACCACCCCCTGTTTCTTTCCTCCCCGTTTTCCCACGGACCTCTGTTTCTTTCGCCGATATCTCTGTTTTCGCCAACACTGACGACAGCACCGTCCCCTGCTGCTGCTGCTGCTTCTGGGAAAACTTCTCATACAACGGCTTCACCTTCTTCAAATACTTCCTTATGACCTCTCTCGCCGTCGCGCTCATCCTCTTCACCGACGACCCGGACATGGAATCTGGATCACGGCTCTTACCCGAATCTTTACGGAAAACAGAAGAGAATCTCGATAAAGAGAAGTACTTGGGCTTCTTGACATGGCTTTGCTGATTAACGGAAGAAGAGGGGTTATGAAGACGCTTGAACTCGTCGTCCTCTGTCACTGAACTGGGACGGGATGAGTCACAGTCCGGGAAGATAGCGAGGTCGGAGATGAAGGAAGACTGGGAGTCAGCAGAGCTGCCGGTGGAATCACGGGCACCGCCGTTGGTGGCGGTGGTATCGGTGGAGGAGGAAGAGGTGCTGGAGGAGGAGAGAAGAAGGGTACGGACCATGGAGATGCGGGGGGATATGTGGAGAGGCAAGAGCTGGCCCTTGTAGAAGAGCTCATCGGCGGGACAGAGTGCGGCGGAGGATTTGCGAGGGGAAATGGAGATGGTGAATTCGAAGTCGGAGGAAGAAGAAGATGAGAAGGAATGAGAAGGAGACGAAGGAAGCGTGTAAGATTTGGAGCTCTTCCCCGTTCTCCTACCCATCTCTCTGATTTTTCTTGGTGCTCTACATGCTACAGAGTGCAGAGAGTGTCTGTGTCAATGTGTGCGTGATGTGGTGAGAACAAAACTCTGTGCTGGCAATACATGAGCGGTCATTTATAGTGGCTAAAGCAATAGTCAAAGAATCCAATAGAGAAAATTCATTTACAGACTCTCCTTGGTGGCGCGCCAACCGCACGCTCCTCCGCCGCCTAATGAGTACTCCTCACCAAGAAATGCGGCTCAGCGCAGTAATGAATTTTGACAGTGATTATAAACATAGTGAACTCTACCATGAATACTACTTCTAAACACAGTCAGTAATGCAGGGGAGTTTTATAAATACGCTAAATTTTGAAATGAGTGTATATTAAATACTGGATCTCAAGGGATCATGTTGTGTCACGTGGTTTAAACGTGGAAAGATAGAGGATTGGGACATTGGGTAGAGAAAGGATGCTAACTTTTCCTGATGAGGTGTCCCTTTAAGAGAGAGAGAGATTATTCACATTCATAGTTAATAAAGAGAGTGTGTAGTAATAAGTGGTGACACTGCCATATTCATTCACCGCGCACCAGTTGTACACTGAGAAAATCTCCAATTATGTGTGGCGAATCAATTTATATCATTAGATTTGTATATTTTGTTCATCATTACTGGCCAGCAATTCCATGACAATAACTAATCTTATTTACACTTTGCTCATGTTCCTTCTTTATTTTTTTTTTGGCTGCTGCTTCTCTGTGTTTGATGTCAGATGATAATGGATCTAAAGCAAAGTCGGATCATATGCTTTCAGCGTAGGATGCGTCCCATTTCTTGTGTCTATTTTAATTTTTATGCTTTTTCCACAAGCTATGTTAAGTTATTTTTATGAAATAATTAATGAATCCAGATTTTCATGTTCGTTTTATATGCTCCACCAGTCCATCCTAGTTTTTCTCTCCTTTGCTCTTGGTGCCCATTTATAACTCACTGGATAACTTCTGACAGTCCACCTAAAAGCACTTCAAATTTCTCAGCATTTTATTGATTTATTATTATTTGATATCCTATTATAGCATCAACTTTTTAGTCTTATCACTAAAGGGCATTGATTGAATGCTTGTGCTGATGAAGTGCAGGCTCCTCATGTTTTTCTCTCTTCAGAAACATTAAAATATTAAGGTTCAATCATCCATACCTATCTATTCGTCAGATTTTCTGTTTTATTTAAGCTTCGGATTACTTTTGTTTGAATTATTTTCTTTTCTGTTTGTGTCAAATTCATCAAAATTATAGAGACCTCACGTTCATATAATACACACACACACCCTGTCTTTTCTTTCTCTTCTCTTAATTCTCCAGAAAATAATTAAAAGAAAACATCAGATATCGCAGATTTCGGATCTGTACACTCTCTAAACCCTTTATATTTGTCAACTAACTCTTGTTTATATGTGTGTGTGTAGCCGGGGTTTCATCTCGATCTCGCCTCTTAAATGAGTATGTGGTTAAACAAAACCCTCACTGAACTGAAATATATGCCATGTAGCTGGTTTGAAATGCTTTATTAGATTTAAATAAATTCATTTGTAAATAAATCCAATGACCATCATATTTGCCTATATACTAATAGGTATTAGTGGTAAAAATGTTTGGACGTTTAAGATTTAAGCATGAGATCTCATGTTCTTGTACGTGCGTGTGTAAAAAATGTATATGAGAAAGTTACTCCGGATGAGTTGTCATTGGTCCCACATTGGAGAGTTTTTTGGAAAGAGGGGTCTTATAAAGTTTTGGGTTCTCTGACTTCAATAACTAACTTTTCAAACATGGATTTTCTCTTTAGATGAGCCATGAAGGGAACAATCCATACTCAAAAGCTCATCAAGACATAATGCCTTTGGTTATCATTACTATCTGGTTTAAATATAAGACCCGGTTGATTTTTTTAATTGCCGACTGTACTTGTGACGCACTTTGATGAATAGAACTTGGGATACATAAAAGGAGGACCACAGGGAGGGAGATGGAATTGAAAGTTGTAATGGGAGTCCATAATTCAAAACACGGTTTCATGAAAATCATAGGCATAAACAAAAGCAGCATAGTACTTGCGTGGGATTTTAGATCCTGAATAGGACAACGTACCGTCCCCTGGCTTGGGAATACGAGGAATTGCTTCAACTTTCAATCGTTGGCCAACAATTCCAAGCGTGAACCCGTAGATTAATCACCTCGTACACACGAATTGTGCATCACTATACAAAAAGGTGATGTTCGAAGCATAAACCCATATATTGACCACCTCGTAGAGACGAATTGTGGTTCACTATACAAAAAGGTGATGCTTTATTAAGTTTCACAATAGCCAACAACCATTTCATCACCTCGTATTTGAGGAGAAGCATTGCCATGCACTGTGTTGCTTGTAGTGAGTGGTTGATAATTTCTAAAACCGTGATTTCAGAAGTCATTTTTCTCAAGTTAAGACAAAATTCCTTCTCATATACTTATCTTACAAATCGTAAAAACTATTCTCAAAAAATAAATTTAAATACACACGTAGACATCCATTTTTGGTCATAAGTTGTAAAATGCATCTCCACTCATTAAGAAAAAAAACTCAAAAAGAGATGCTAAAATAATGAGTTTTACAAAACATATAGGACTATGTAATGCCAATTCTGCTGAGGAATGGGCCATTGTTGAGAGATTACGCTTGGCTTGGGACCTCGGTTTAAAGAGAGTAGTCATTGAATCAGATGTGCAAGAATTAATCCATCGACTCCTAGCTGGAAACTTTCATGCTGGAAGTCTTCTGATGGATCAGATTTAAGAAATGATGAGTAAGGATTGGCAACTTGTTTTTTCTCACACTCCTAGAGAACTTAACAGAATCATTGATGCTTTGGCTAAGTGGGGCATCTCCAAAACTGATTTTTAGGATCTTGTCCAAGACATTTGAGAGCTTAGGTAGATCAAAGAGTACTTGGCATTTATTTCCCATGATGTTATTTTAATTTATTGTTCTCTTAGGCCTTCGGCCTTCTCTTGTAAAAAAAAAAAAGAAAAAAAAAGATTCAGTGGGCCAATCTTCTAGGGCCCGTGTAAACTGGATCAAACCGGCCCGTTAAAGAGAGCGCATCCCAGTCCAGTAGTTTATGGCAATGTGTAATAGACTAATGGCCCTTTTGGGGCTTGTTTAGTTATGCTTAGTCAGTACTTTAGCCCATCGACGTATAGTTCATGGACCATATGACAAATTTGCACTATTTTCGAACCCATTAAAAATTACAATTCACCGTAGTGTATTTACGCCTTAGATTACAAGGCATTTTCGTCTTTAGGAGAGCAACCCATTGATTCTGTTTGTGAAGTGACCCACTTAAACCTTTAGTTTACTAGTATATTGCAAAGGATTAGCTTCTCTCCCTGAATCTGACACTTTTATTTATTTATTATTATTTACTTTTATCTTTATCTTTCTTTTTAGACTTCTAGTTCTAACTTTAACTTTTGGTCAATTGGTTTAAGATTTCAATGTTTACTTTGGAATATAAAATATTAAAATTAAAAACATCTTCAATTATAAAAAAGTATTATATCAAGCGATCATATGGCGTTTATAGTGATAAAATAAGAAAGGATCGAAATATTAATAACTAAACTAGGAACAAAAAACACTTTTCAATTAAATAAGAAAGGATCGAAATATTAATAACTAAACTAGGAACAACATCCTCTCCCTCTCTGGGTTTCTCAACTTATCTCCTTCTTTGACAGCGAAGGAGAAGAAATAATCATAGAGTATTGTCTACAAGATGAGAGGGTGAAAGGGACGACTTAATTAATAAACTTATTATCCGGTTAATTCTTCAACATGTACATTGAACAATACTTTAAGGCTTTGATTAGGGGAGGGGAGGGGGAAGAGGAGAAAAGTCATTTGTGGTGGGGTCTACAAGAGTTTTCCTTTCCTTTAAATTTTTTTCTCTTCTCCCTCCAACCAATTAGACTCTAATGCAAGGTCTAGAAGCAGAGGTTAGGTTTTAATAGGGGTCTTCCATTCCCCTCAACTGCACATCATCGCCTCATTTGTTACAAAGAAAGTTTGGAGGAGGAAAGGAAAGGAAAGGAAAGGAATGGAAAAGAAAGGAAAGGAAGATTTGAAAGATGAGGGAAGATGGTTTGAGTTATTTGGTAGGAAGAAAATGAAGAGGTGGTAGTTGGTAAGGAATTTGGAAATGTCTATTTTACCTCAAAAGAAATTAATTCAAAATAAAAAAGGAAAATATTTTTTTTTGCTAAAATATATTTTTTAAAAAATATACTCTTGTTAAGTTTGAACTCGTGAAAAAAAAAATTCACCAAATTCAAACTTTCCGCCGATATTTGAACTTTCCCGCCGAGTTCGAACTTCCCGTCAAATTTGAATTTCAGGGGTAAATATGTCAAAAAGACACTTTCCTGGGAAGATTATAGCTTTCCTTCCATTTTTGGATGGAAAGCATCTTCCCTCAAATAAGGAAGATTGGACCTCACCTGGAAAATCGACCAACTTTCTCTGTACCAAACACCCCAAATCTATGGGAAGATTGAGATCTTCCCTTTCCTTCCCCATACTTTTTTTATAACAAACGGGTCCTAAAGTCAAAGGATGAATACATCACACATGGACTCCAATTGGCAAAAATAACAGCAATTTGACTTTTGTCTTTATTTTGAAAATAATCACATATATGTTTTTTGCAAAATAAGAAAGATATTGCAGAAAGAGTAAAAGTGGACAAAGCGGTCGAGAACGTGGATCGGGTTGGCCTACCTTCCAAAGGACCAATCTCACCGAACGCAGCCAGGAAGGCACTTTAAACGTGGGAGTTGCTTTGCCGTTCTAAACAATCTCTTCCTGACAAATCCGCCGTTGTTGTTGACCTCAAACAAGGCTGGGTCTTCTAGTCATCATTTTCTTCAAAACCCTAATTTCCATCCTAATCCCAATCTCTAAACTTCGATCTCCTCTCATCAGATCGGCTTCGCTGCTAGACAGGTTATCCATTAACATTTCCTACTACCTTGTTTAACTGTGAAATTAACCTATGAAGAGATCTGCATGATGAAACCTCCAGCTTGAAAGTTTTTACTTTTTTATATATGTCTCTTGTAGCACTAGATATCATGGTTGACAAACTTGACATAGAAATTGTTTTGTTGTAATGGCTTTTTACTTGGGCGACGACTGATACAGGGTTCTCAGGTCTGGAACTCCTATGAATTGATGTTTATATCCCTTGAATTGTATCATTTGCGCAGAATTTCCTCAGATCAATATTTTATGGTATAAGATTATCATAAGTTTTCCGAAGACGAATCGGGTTTGTTATAGCTAGAACTTAGCTCCCTCAGACGTTCTTATGAGTTGCGTGACGACCAAGTGTGAAATTAAGATTTGTGCTAACTGATGTCTTATCGTGGCGTACAAAAATAGTCCAAGAGAACATAATCAACATTGATAATTGATGTAACTTTTTCAACTTTTTTTGCTTGTTTGTCATTCTTATGGCATTTGTGGTGAAGTTGTAATTGAATGTAACTTCATGTCTAATTTGGGTGACTCATGATTCTGCAGGGATAATGTCTATTGCGCAAAATTTTCAGGGGGAAGGACATACATTTTATGGTGGTTATTGGTCCACATTTGATGGAAATAACTTTAACAGCACTAATAGGAAGAGAAGCAGGAACAATTCTTTTCACAAGAATTATAACAAGGACTACTGGGCAAAATTTGGGGAGCATAATGGCAACTCCAAGTTTTACAACGCTGATCATGCAAACTATATGAAGTATGATGCTGTCCCATCATCTTTGAAAAGAAGAAAATATTCAGTTCCTACCTGGGATGAAAGCTGGAGATACTGTCTTCCACCCCCTATCCATGATAATGTCCCTTCATATAATTTTCCACTTCCTCTTATGAGATATAATGCTGAGACCTCTACATCAGCTTGCTGCAAGCGTGATATCTCTAGGTTTGAAGATGATGAACCTGTCTTTATGTCAAGGGATGAGATTGATAGATGTTCTCCATCAAGAAAAGATGGTATTGATGTACTTCATGAGACACACTTGCGTTATTCTTACTGTGCTTTCCTTCAGAATCTTGGAATGCGGCTTGAATTGTAAGATCCAGATCTGAAATTCCGTATTCAGTACCTTCTCCCATCTTCAGTTTAAGGTTTCAATTGCATTCTGTGCTCGTAAAAAAATAAAAATAGTGCCCTGATCTTGGTTTTGTTTTGTTTTGTTTTGTTTTTCTTTTTCTCCCTGCAGGCCACAAACTACCATAGGAACAGCTACGGTCTTGTGCCACAGATTTTTTGTTCGAAGGTCACATGCTTGCCATGACAAATTTGTGAGTTTTTAATTTCTCTCTAGCTCTGAGTATTTGCTTGAAGCATCTTAGAAATGTTCTAGTACTAAAATTTTAATACGTTCGTGCTGTAAACAGGGTTTTGATTGTATATTCAAACAGGGTTTTTATTAGTGTTGCTTTTCCTCTCATGCAGTTGATTGCTACTGCTACTCTTTTTCTAGCTGCAAAGTCTGAGGAAACACCACGCCCATTGAATAATGTATTGCGGGTCTCCAGTGAAATCCTTCACAAACAAGATTTTACTTTGTTGTCCTATCGGCTTCCTGTTGTGAGTATTATTCCTTCTTTTTACACTACATTTTCAGGTGGAAGACAACTATCTATTGCCTTAAGATACAGTCTATCAATATGTTTCGATATACATGGTCGATGTCCTGTAGTTTGCTCCTGCTCATGGATTATTACTATAAATAGCTTTTGTTCAGATGGCTTGTGACATTATTATGTGATTAATGAAAACTTTCGTATTGATTATTTTCCTCTCATATTAAATATAAGCATATTAGTGAGCTAATTAGTTATCGGAGGCTTGCTAACATAATCTTTGAAAAATTGTTTTGTTTTTGGGGCTTGATATTGTCTAATATATATTAAATGTAGTTTTCATATTCATTGACATTAATTGAGTTGTTTACAGGACTGGTTTGAACAGTATCGTGAGCGAATGCTTCAGGCTGAGCAGTTGATATTGACTACTCTTAACTTTGAGTTAAATGTACAGCATCCATTTGCTCCTCTTGCATCCGTTCTTAACAAGTTAGGTCTATCACATACTGTGTTGGTGAATCTGGCCTTAAACTTGATCAATGAAGGGTGAGTCATCATTCTCTATATCTTAGTTAATTAAATCTATGCTTATGTTTGGTTGTTCCATTTATTCCTTTTGAAGACTAGTTGACTCCTGCCAAATTTGATCTAATACCCACCTTGAATCTCTTCCCCTTACATGCTTTTGACATGTTCTGACCTGTTCTGACTCTTCAGGTCCCTTTTTGGTTTGCCTTGCTTTCATTATCTAACACAGTGATTGGACTGCAAAACTTAGTCTAGGTAACAGGATACGGAACTTTGGGTGTTAAATTCAAGGAAAGCCATGTTCTTGAGGTCTGGAGATATAATGGCTGAGAAAGATGCCTTGGTGTCTCCCATTCTATTTCTGGTTCAAGATAGTGTTGATTCTCACAGTATTTTTCTTTAGAGCACAAGCTCTGTGTAGTTATTCTGTCATGGGATATTGATTATTTTGGCATGCATACAATTGCAGGGTCTTCACAAGATTAGCATGCTGGCCTGTTTGATAATCTTATCTGGCGGATTGATATGCTCCTCATGGAATCTTTTGTTTTTACGTCTGAAGTTGAACTGCTGATGTCTAATGGATTGCTTTACCCTGAAAATTACCCATCCAATTTTTTTTGGGTTGCCCATGGCACACGACACCCAACCCAGATTTAATATCTACTATCTAGACCAAGCTTTTATGCTGGTGACCTTTTGCCACATGGCTCATTGTTGCTCTTTTTATAACGTGGGGTGCAAAGAAGGTCACGAAGTCTGAACCATGCTGGGAATGGGCTGGATGAGTGATCTAACAATTAAAAAACAACAAAAGGGAATACACTTTTCTGAAATTAGTGTACTGGGTCCTCTTTTTTTTTTTTTTTTTTTTTTTTTTTTTTTTTTTTTTTTTTTAATTACATAGTTCAAACAGTGGGATTGAACTCACAACCTTCCAGCACCATGGATGGGTTACTTGCCGCTAGGTGACAAGGTCATTATTAGGTCTTCTTTTTTATGATTTATAAGAAAACAAAATTTGGAGACAAAATGACTCTTTAGTCCCGAAACTGCATCATAGATTCATAGTCATGGGGGTGTTTCAACTGGGTCCAATTTACTTAATCGATCCAAAAGAATTTTGTTTCTAGGCATATTTTACAATGTGAGTGATATAGTTGCTCATTTAAGATGGTTCATTGGTTGTTATTCTCGATGTTAGCACTTGAGGGATTCAATTTGGTTCTAGTATTAACCTCTTTTCCATTGTATCAATGTGCTGATAATGCACACTTGGCAATCCTATATGAAAGGAATTCCCTTTCTTTTGTTTATTTGCATAATCCTTGTAATAATTTCTTAAACAGTTTTTTTCATTCTTGTTATTTTATAAAGGATATCAGGGTGACTTTTTACCCTCAAAATCATTGTCCCCACTTCATCTTTTATTTCATCATTTTCCATTTTGGGTATCAAGATCGGGTTAGCTATTCAATGACTTAAAATTTAAAATTGTAACTTGAAGTGTCGGTCCATTGAATCACATTGTTTCATGCTTTTCAAAGTTGAATTTCTTGTAACAACGGAATAATTTTTTTTTTTAGGACCAATAAGGAATATATGCATATAGATGTACATATGGACATATGTTTATATGTACTTTTCGAATCAAAAATTCAAAATAAGGATTTTATTTGTTTGATTATCACTAGCACATTGTCCAGTGTGTATTTGTAACTTAAACATGAGATATTTATAACCTGGGTATATGGCAGTGTTGTATTCATGCAACAGTAAAGTACCTGGTAGTTAGCTGTAAATTTGGGGCACTTATTATTAATTTTCTTGTCATATTTGTTGTCGTTTTCATCTTTAACAGCATCTTGATGAGGTATCAAGATCTCCAGTGAGTAAGGGATTTTTAAACATGGGTAGATCAAATGATTGATTATATATAAAGCTTATGTTTCTGTGAGTAAGCTACGCAAATGTGTACATGAATTGGAGTCTTTGTTTCTTTGATGGGTTGAGAAGGGGATATCTTTTTCTTTCCCCTTTTGGATTGCATGCCAATGAAAATTATTTTGATCTTAATTGGTACAAACTGAGCCCATCTCTGTCTTGTGCTCTGTAGAAGAAGATAGTTGTCTTTTGTTGCTCTTATATAGACCCCTCTTCTGAGCGAAAAAATATAGACCCCTCTGGTTCCTCGGAGAAGAGGGGGAAGTAAAATTTAGAAGGGGGGGGGGGGGGGGTATTGCAGTGCAGCCTAAGAAGTAACTTCTTCTAAGCTACAAAAACACACTTACTCAGAGGATAATTGTTGGAGAGTTTGTCTTCACCAAAAGAAGGTTGGGCTTTGGGGGACCTAAAATCTGTGGCAGTTCTGTACTAGCAAACTGACGTTTGCATGACTTTCAACGAAGCTGCTGGCTATTTAGAAGCAAACTGTTGTGTCCAGCACTCATCAAAACTTACTACTACTGTATATTGATTGGGCAATGATAATTCAAAACTTAAGATTCTTTAATGCTAGGTATCATGTAATGATGCCCAAAGTTTCAGCATTTATCCACTATCTGGATATTACTCTAATTTGGAATTAGATGCATCTGTTATGAGAATTCCAATGTGCATGTTAGCAAGCCTGTCCAGGTCAAAAGCCCCCACAGCACAGTTGGCCCAGGAAGTCTGATAAATTCTGTAGATGAGTGTAACATAATGCTATAGTTTTGTACTACCAGCAATCCTGCAGAGATTCTTGGATTATTATTCTTCCTGAGTTGCTGCCTTTCTAGTTGGTAAGGAAACGTTAATATGTGCTTACCACTTGGTATGAATGCTCAATTCTGTTTTTACTGTCTAGTATATGTAACTGCTCATCTTAGTTGCTGACATGATCTCTGTCATGGTGGGAATACATGCTTAAGTTGTGCAAGAATCTGCTTCTGTTAGTGTTGCCTCAAATGGTTAGTTTGACTGTATACATATAGCGCACCTGTGATGAGGAATGCTATTATGCTAGTGGTGGTAGCATATGTTCTATGATCTTCTGAAGCTGAAAATTGTTGTTTTGCAGGCTTCGTAGTTCTCTGTGGCTTCAGTTTAAACCGCATCATATTGCTGCGGGAGCCGCACATCTTGCTGCCAAGTTTTTGAACATGGATCTTTCTGCTTATCGGAACATATGGCAGGAGTTCGAGACAACGCCATCCATTCTTCAAGGTACTCCCATAGCTTCTTGCTATTGGCTTTCAAGTTGCATTTTTGAATTTATTATTGTCTTCCGAAATGTTTGGTTCATTAGCACTGGATAAATGAATTTCTTTGATGCAGATGTGACAGTTTTCTTTTATTCTCTCTCACTCCCTAACAAATATGGTTGGTTAATGATGATTCTTCCTTTGCGCAGACGTGATGAAGCAATTAATGGAGCTCTTCTAAGTGTGTATAGAATACAAGACACGAGATGAATGTTGTTTAGGTTTTAGTTGGATGTACAAGTCGAAGGTTATTGATTGGGGCGAGTGTCAGTTTAGTTTGGAGGTTTTAAATAAAGAGTTATCAATATGTCTCAACTCGACAGGGCTTCAACTTATGTGTGAATCGTGTAGATTTCGCAAGTTCCTGTGATTGCTTCATCGGAGACAATTCTTTGCCCCTATAGGAAATATACGCAAATACCGAATGTTCGGTAGTGTTGTCCTTTTATATTTCAGTAATTTTATTCTTCCTGTGAGGCATCCCACTCAAATTACGTTATTTCTTTCTTCGTGTGCTTTTTTCTGGGTGAGAATGTTATAAAAATTTACCCATTTCTTCTTCCATAACGATTTGTTACGTTGATTGTTTCGGCCACAGAAGATCAACAGTTTTGCTACATTCAACTATGTAGATTCTCAAAGTGCGGTTTACTACGGATTTTAGTGTATATTAATAATAATAATTTATTAAACTTGTTTTTTATAATGTATAATTGTAAGAGGTACTAAATGTAAGGTTGAATCGATATTAAGATGTTTGATTTTTAAGTTTAGCCTAAAAGTTTCAGTCTACACGCTAAAAATAATGTGGAAATAGAATCTTGAAAAATGTTTTCTTAGAGAAATCAATATTATTGTCAAAAATGTTTTGCTCATAGTTTAATTTCGTTGTTGACAGCAAAAGAAAATTTAAAAAATAAAATAAAATCATTGTGTCATGAAGAACAATGTATTGAAGAATATTTATAAGTGAAATCAATTTATAGGATTATCGGTCAACATAAGATATACAATTGAAAAAAAAAACATTCTATCATTCTTAAGATTGGCCATGAAGAAAAACTATTCTTTCTTAGGTAAAAGCATTACCAAAAAAATAGAAGCTCTTGAAAAAATAATGCTCCTAGCATGAAAAAGGGGAAGAAAAAGGTTGATGTGGATTTTCTGGGCCCTGGCTCCTTTTGGATAATTGCAAAAGAAGATATGTGTTGGATCATTTTGAGCCTTGTGTATTTCAGGGTTAGGTTTGTTTGTTTCAATAACTGATGGTTACTTGTGAGTCCACACAACCGTTACTTTCTCTTCACGTGAAAGAAAGAAAGAATCTATCGTTGGTGATTGGGTAATACCCAAATCGCATTTTAGAAGTCATTTTTCTTAAAATAAAATCTACCTCGTTCTTCGTAAATTATAAAAACTATTCTTTAAAAATTAATTTAAATACATATTTATAAAATATCATATTTTTGGTATGTTCACATTTTATTAAATGGTTTTTTTTTTTTGGGGAATATTGAAGGGCCAATCTTAGATTTGCCGAGTGAGCAAGCAGCATTCAGGCAAAGGGCCAGCACTGACGGGCGGATATTTCACCTCGGAATCACCGTAATATGCTTTAAGGAATATACTCGGTACTAATTATCATCGACTTTGTCGACGTTTTCACAAAGAATACATGGAGCACTTTTTTGACCTGGAAAATTATTCTGATTCATATAAGGGTCGAAGTAGAAGAAAGAGAAGGGCCTCTAAATATTATTACTTCTTGAAATGAATGTCAGTACAAATAATCGGGCAAATCAAAAGCTAATAATCTAACCTTGAAATCTAATTAAATACAATAGTATCTCAGATTTATAGTGTCACATATAATGATGATGTTTGTTTGTGTCTATGTTAAATATATATTAGAAATAGTAATTGTAAATCTCACATAAGTTTTATAGAACTAAAAGCAGGAAGTTTTTTTTTTTTTTGGGATGAGTAAAAAATGATGGCTGCTTCATGATTTATGTGTGTTCACCTCACCGGCGCCGCCGCGCTCACGCACATAAAGTTCGTATTTATCAGATAAAATCATAAAATTGATTTTTAACATAAAAAAATATATTAAAAAAATACGATACAAACCGTATATTACCTTCCTTGTTTTGTGTGCCCGTTGATTTGTTTTCTCGTTCTCGTCTCAATCATTTTATCTTTCCTTTTGAATATTCGACCGATCCCCGTAAACCATCTCCAGTGTCAAGAAAGCTCGATTTGGATTGGCTTTCTTTCGTTAGTTCCCTCCTTTGATTTGTTCTGTCTCGTCCATGGATTCCTCTCCTGCCAACCGTCGCCTCAGAGCCATTCAAGGCCACCTTCTCTCTACCAATGATTCTTCCTCCCAGCTCCGACCCCATCCAACGTCCGGCGAGTTCGTCCTTGGTACTTTTTTCTGTCTGTTTTATGTTTATGTTGTTATGTATGCTTGATATTGCCCGCTCGGAGCTCCTTTGGAAATTGGATTATTGTGTTACTGTTTTGAGAAGTAGGTCCACTTTGAATTTTAATCTTAGTGGAATATCCAATGGCGCGCTTTTCTTTTATAGATGAATATCTCTGTCGCATCTAGTGCTTTAGTTTGTGGTGATATCGTTGTAAGTTCATTGATGGTTTTCTGACTTTATGCTAAAGTAAGGAAGAGTCAGCTTGTCAAAGCTAACAAATTGTTCTTATATATTTCGTTGGTTGATCCTAGAAGTTGGGCACTTTCTTTTTCCTTTCCTTTTTTTCTTTTTTTTTTTTTCCCTCTCTTTGCTTTTTATTTTTATTTTTTATTCCTTTTGGGTTGTGCCACTTCCCTTTGACGGGAGACTTCATCATTCTAGGAATATCAAACATACGATGGGCAGGAAAAAAATCTGAATTTTGAAGTGATGGAATGACAGAGCTACGTTTATCCACTTTCTGGACATAAACGTTGTGATATGCTTTTCAAAGATGTTTCAGACTTTTTATTCGAAAAAAATGGTTCAAACTCCAGTGATCAACGCTAGGAGGATGCTGTTTCTTGTGACTGACAAGCGTCAACTGTTTTCTTTACTCGTTCTCGAAATTGAATATGATGAAGAAACGTTTATAATTTAAAAACCTATCGGTATTGGGTAGTGCTATAATGTTTTAAAGGTTTGGACTTTGGAGAATAAGCGACACTGAAAAGTTGGACAAACCTGCATGGTTTTTCTGAGAATTCTCTCATCATATATTAGTTCCTAGCACCCACTTCTTTGAGGAAAACTGTAACAGCATCTTATTCTCTATTCAGGTAAAGCTGGATGAAATAAATTTATGTAATTTGTGGAAATTTGTGAATGCCACTATTATTTCTTTCATATGATAAATTTGGACTTCTATCATCAAACATCATATCAAGAGAAGAATATAATATTATAAAAGGCATTGCATATGCTTTTTTTGATCTGTTTTTCTTGATATTTTATTCAGATCCTTGTGCTTTTTCTTTTTAGACAATCGAAGGAAGGAGGTAAATTCTACATTGGAATGTCACTTGTGCCTTGTTTGGTAGCACATCCTTTAGTTTGCTTATATAAGGAAGTCTGACTTTATAAGGGGGCGGACTGACCTGCTTCTGTGAACACAAATGTTAATATTATACCAAACTGATTGTTCTCTAAATCTTGTTAATTTGTAGGACTTGCCTTGAATCTAGTAAAATTTTGAAATCCATTTGCTATATAACCATTTAATCTGCATGATTTCTTGATTATGTCTTTTGGTACTGTTAGAAAATATGTTATATTAGGAAAGATCTTATGCATACAATCGGGGATTAGCGATTAGGGAATCAATCTCATTGATGATTCATTAACTCTCATTAACTCTCTTATTCCCTCTCTTGTGTATAAATATCTTATACAATGTACATGAATAGACAAGCAATTCAGATTATATTTCTCCTTTCTCTCTATTCTATTCTCTACATGGTATCAGAGCGCAAGGTTATTCAGATCTGTCTTCTTCTTTTTCCCTAACTGATCTGGTTTTCCCGTCCAACGAGAGTCACAGAGAGAGGAAGTGAGGGCTCTTTGGTTCATGTGTACACGGTCATCCCTTTGGGACACGCGCCCCACCGCCGTCTTCCCCACCCCCCGATCGACGTTCGACTGAAGTACGGCGTCCGTCCGACGTCTTTGCGACGGCGCATGGAGGACACGCGCTCCGACGGCAGCCACGCTGTGACGGCGCGTGACGGCGCGTGGAGAGGCCTTTTCGACGGCGATTTCTTCTGTTGGTCTTTTCTCCTCATTTCCGGCGATATCCGGTGGTTTCCGGTGGTTTTTAGCGTCTGGGTTCATTCTTCCCAGATCGTGAATTTGCTCCTCATTGCGTTTGGAGGTTTCCTTGTTCAGACGTGGTATTTTCTGGCCCTTTCTTTTGGTGTGGTGGAGTTAGTATTTGGCTCCTACTGTATTGTTGGTCTGCTCTTTGTTTGGTATATTTTGGTGTGACCTCTCCTGCATTGTTTGGTTCCCTACGAAATATTTGGTGTTTGTTTGCCGTTCTCTTTGATTTCCCGGGGCTGTTGTTGGGTGTTGTCATCTTTGGTGAGGTTTTCTCCTCACTGTTGGGACTAGTGTTGTTTGCTGTGCATTGGGCCAAATATTGGATATTCTTCGTGGCTGGTGCTCTTACTCGGAGAGCTTGTTGTGGAACTCAACTTAACTTATTTTTTTGGAGGATCGATGGCCGAATCTACGTCTCGTTCTTCTGTTGCTCTTGTTACAGGTAATATTGTCTCTAGTCTTGCTACTTCTTCCTCGAAGTGGATCATCGATTCCGGTGCTACTGATCATATGACAGGTAACCACCATTTGTTTTCTTCGTATGCGCCTTATGCCAATCCCTCTAGTATCACAATTGCCAATGGTTCTTATTCTCATGTTATTGGCTCAAAGACCTTTGTTGAACCTACTCCGTACGTACCCTTATCCCATGTCCTTAATGTCCACGACCTTACATTTAATATTTTGTCTCCTAGCAAGCTCACTCAACAATCAAATTGTTTCATTACTTTATTTCGACCATTGTCGATTCGGGATCTTCTGACGAGCGAGTTCTTGGTAGGGGCTATGAATGCGGTGGCCATTACTTCCTTGAGGATCGGTACCGCGTTCGGTTGCTTGCTCTGGTGGTTCATCCCCTTTTGAGGTTCATTGTCGTTTAGGTCATGTGCCCTTATCTTCTTTGAAGAGGATGTATCCTCAATTCCATCATGTGTCATCTTTAGAATGTGAGTCATGTCAGTTTCCTAAACATCATCGTGTTCACTTGGCACCTCGAGTTAATACACGAGCTGCGTCTCCCTTTGATTTAGTCCATTCTGATGTTTGGGGTCCATGTCCTGTCGAGTCCAAGCCTGGTTTTAGGTACTTTGTCACCTTTGTTGATGATTTCTCTCGTACTACCTGGTTGTATTTAATGAAAAATCGTTCGGAGTTGTTCTCTCATTTTTGCAATTTCTGTGCTGAAATCAAAACTCAGTTTGGTGTGTCTGTCAAAACCTTACGGAGTGACAATGCTAAAGAATACTTTTCTGCCCAATTTCAAACCTATATGCTCCAGCATGGCATGCTTCATCAGTCCTCTTGTCCAGATACATCGTCTCAAAATGGTGTTGCAGAACGTAAGAACCGACACTTATTAGAAGTTGCTCGGGCTCTCATGTTTCAAATGAATGTTCCTAAACCTTTTTGGGCTGACGCCGTGTCTACTGCGTGCTTTCTTATAAATCGTATGTCCCCTCTTGTCCTCAAAGGTGCCACTCCATACACTACCTTGTTTCCTTCCAAACCCCTGTTTCCTGTTGACCCTAAAATCTTTGATTGTGTCTGTTTTGTTCGTGATGTTCGACCCACTGTTACCAAACTTGATCCTAAGTCTCTTAGGTGTGTCTTCCTTGGGTATTCTAGGGTTCAGAAAGGTTATCGGTGCTACTCCCCCTTTATTTTGGTATATTTTGGTGTGACCTCTCCCACTCTTCGGCGTTATCTTGTGTCTATAGATGTCACATTCCATGAGTCAACTTCGTTTTTTCCTGTCTCTACTCCGGCCCATCTCCTGTCTCTACGGTGACACTTAGACAGATCTTGATGATCTCTTGGTTTATAGGGTTCAATTACCACCGGTGCAAGCATCGACTCGGCACACCTTGCTAAACCACCTATCCATCATGTTTATCGGAAACGCCCAGGGCGATTAATGTTATTGAACGAGGTTCAGGGACCCACCAATGGCGCGATGTACGATCCGCTATCAGTTCCTTCCGCTCCTACTTCGAACCAGCACGGTGCACGATATTCTTGATACTCTGATCCTTCTACTTCTAACTCGACCCGAGACATAGTGTCGGATCCTCGATGACTTGCCGATTGCCTTGCGCAAAGGTAAGCGTACTTGCACTTATCCTATTTCTTCCTTTGTTTCCTATAACCATTTGTCTCCTCCATCTGTTCCTTCATAACATCTTTAGACTCTCTCACCGTTCCCACTACTCTCCAACAAGCCTTAACCCATCCTGGTTGGCGTGCTGCGATGGGAGATGAAATGGTGGCCCTTGATAAGGCTAGTACCTGGAAACTCGTTGATTTGCCTCTTGGTAAGAAGGCTATCGGATGTAAGTGGGTGTTCACGATCAAAACGAGGGCTGATGGCACCTTAGAACGTTTGAAAGCTTGGCTGGTTGCCAAGGGTTATGCTCAGACCTATGGTGTTGACTATTCGGAAACCTTCTCTCCTGTGGCAAAACTATCTTCTGTTCGTCTCTTTATTTCTATGGCAGCCAATTATGGTTGGGATCTTCATCAGTTGGATGTTAAGAATGCGTTCTTGAATGGTGATCTACTTGAGGAAGTATACATGGAGCAACCACGGCTTTGTTGCTCGGGGAGCGTGGGAAGGTATGCCATCTTCAAAAGTCTCTATATGGCTTGAAACAAAGTCCTCGTGCTTGGTTTGACGGGTTTAGCTCGTGGTTAAGAAATTTGGTCGAATCGAGCAAGTGCGACCATTCGGTGTTTTATCCACGAGACGAGATCTTTGGGATGATTCTGCTGGTAGTATATGTTGATGATATCGTCATTACGGGTAGCAATGCTTTGGGAATCTTATCATTGAAGGCCTTTCTCAATTCTCACTTCCAAATAAAGGATTTGGGTCCTTTAAAGTACTTTCTTGGGATAGAGGTTATGAAAAGTAAGAATGGCATCCTTTTAACACAGAGGAAATATGTTCTTGATTTGTTAAAAGAAACCGGGAAACTCGGAGCAGCACCGAGTAGTGTTCCCATGATTCCTAATCCCCTGTTGGACATTGACGACCGCATACCGTTTGATGAGCTACCTGAGGATGTACAGAAGAGAGTGGATCCGGAGAAGATTAAACCGTTTGCCTATCCTGAAAGATATCGTAGATTAATTGGGAATTCGGGTTGAATATCTTTGTAACAAGTTGGGCTTGATTAATATCTATGCTCCAACTTGAGGGGGAGTGTTAGGAAATATGTTATATTAGGAAAGATCTTATGCATACAATCAGGGATTAGCGATTAGGGAATCAATCTCATTGATGATTCATTAACTCTCATTAACTCTCTTATTCCCTCTCTTGTGTATAAATATCTTATACAATGTACATGAATAGACAAGCAATTCAGATTATATTTCTCCTTTCTCTCTATTCTATTCTCTACGGTACTAATGATTTGTTGATATTGATGTTATTAGTTCTGATGTTTTCTTCTGAGCAGAGCAAGGATACAGCGTTGTACTACCAGAGAAACTACAGACAGGAAAATGGAATGTGTACAGGTATGCATCTTCCAATTTTCTTTATATTATCTTTTATACATCATTCTAGCTCCCTTGCTAAGACATGATTTATAATTATTGTTTCAGATCTGCTCGTTCACCATTGAAGCTGGTGAGCAGGTTTCCTGATCATCCTGAAATTGGTACACTGCATGATAACTTTGTGTGAGCACTACTGATTTTCTCTGCAAAATTCTGGCATCAGTTTTTAAAAGTTTGACTTGTAACTTTGGCGGGCAATACTCATGTGAGTTCATTTGTCTTGCCTTAGAAGTTGATAAATTTTTTTCTTTACTCTGTCATTACAGGCACTCGGTTGAAACTTTTCGAGATTACAAATATCTGGGAACTCGGATTCGAGTGGATGGAACTGTTGGGGAGTAAGCGTCTCAATGATTGGCCCCCGAGGCTCTCTGGTCCTTCCTTGTGTTTTCTATTTGAGTTTACTTTTACAAAGTTCTCCTCATTTTTTATTCTTCCTGCACTTTTAAGGTACAAATGGATGACTTATGGAGAAGCAGGTACTGCCCGGTCAGAAATAGGTTCTGGTTTGGTTAGTTGTGGAATCCCGAAGGTGACTACTAAGCTATAGTTCTATTATCGAATATGATTCTTTTCTATTCATGATTTTGACTTAACTTCATGTAATTGACGGTACGTTCTCATTCAGGGTTCCTGCATTGGGCTATATTTTATTAACAGACCCGAGTGGATCATTGTTGATCATGCTTGCTCTGCATATTCGTACATATCTGTGCCATTATATGACACGCTTGGTCTGTTGCTCTTCATTTAATTGGGAACTGTTCTACCTCATATTTGCTGTTAAATTTAACTGGAAGGTATTGATTTCTCTGTAGGTCCTGATGCTGTCAAGTATATAGTTAATCATGCTACTGTGCAAGTTATATTTTGTGTGCCTCAAACTTTAAATTCAGTAAGTATATGTCACTATGTCAGCTTCAGTCCTTGCACTATGTAACCAATATTTTCTTATGTTGCAAGTACCATATTAGTCCAAACATCTTGTATAGTAACAGTAATCATAAAAAAAGTGGATGTGCCTGTAAAATAGTAAGATTTATGAAGGTGGAATATCACCTAGAGGGGGGGTTGAATAGGTGAATATAAAAAATCTTTCACTAAAAGCTCAAGAACATAAACCAAAGATAGAGAGAGAGGGAGGAACAATGAACACAAGAGATTATATTGGTTCGGTCCAACTCTTGACCTACGTCTAGTCCTCAGAAACTCTCTGGGTTTTCCACTATCTTTCAAACACAAATACAATTACACACTCTATACTCGAGGTAATCCTTTCACTCTAGGATTCATTCTCTCTTACAAGTTGTAATCGTACACCCACACTTAAGGTTCCACAACCTTAAGATTTGACTAATGAACAATAAATCTATAAGTGTTTAACTCTCTTACAGAGTAGATAAAGTGATGAACACTGAAGTACAATGAAAATATCCGAAGATATTAGCTAGTTAATGAAACAGTAAGAAGTAGTTGAGTTGAATTGATTGCACAACGTTTTGGTGGTTGGTGAATTCAAAGCTTCTAATATTTATAGTTGATGACATTTATGATCGCTGAGAAGCTTGATGAATTAACCGTTGAGACTCTTCAAAATGTCCGTTAGAGAGATGAAGCGTTGAACTCTGTAATCGCCGTCTTCAATATTCTTTAATTCCTTTATTCCTTCGATTATGACCGTTGAGGCACAACAATACTAATGAGGAATATCTTGCCAGAAACGTCTTTCGTGTGTTCAGAACTATGGTTGCTGGATTAGAGTCTCGATAAGGTAAAGAGCATTAAATGCTCTGACACGTAAGATTGCTTTATTCAAAAACTGCGTTAATCCACATTCTAATAATCTGAAACTCATTAATAAACTGATTAAATATAGTTAGGAACAATAATGATAGATGATAAAGTAACAAAAACAATCTTAGAGGATTCAGAGGTTTGAATATGAAGTTCTTCAAAAAGATGAGATACCTTGGCTCGAGTCAATCTTATCCTGGCTTGAGTCAACATGATTTTGAAAACGTATAGAAGAAGAAGATCAAGATGATTAACTCGAGTCAAATATCACTGGCTCGAGTCTAGGATCTAACTCGAGGTTGATAATTTGTGGCTCGAGTCAATCTTCAATTGATCACTTAGCTCTTGTTGATTCTTCAACTCGAGGCAGAAAAAAGCTTGGCTAGAGTCTACGACCAAACTCGAGGCACCAGAATTCTTGCTCGAGTTTGATGCATTAAGACACTTAGAACTATTTTCGAAAGAGACTTTTCTGGCTCGAGGTGATAAGTGATGGCTCGAGTCAAACTCAATTTTTAAATATAACGGTCAAGATTTCTGGCTAGAGTCAACATACACTGGCTCGAGGCAAAAGATCTATAATTTTGAAATCTTTTTAAGTTCGAAGATAATTGGCTTGAGTTTCAGAATATCCTTGCTCGAGTCTAGTCACAAACTCGAGGCATACTTTTCGGTGGCTCGAGTCAATATGTTATTTTGGCAAGAGATCCAAAGGGATTGACTCGAGTCTTTAAGCATTGGCTCGAGCCAATCTGACAACAAAAGATTTACTGATAAAGTCTACTTTTTCGACCGAGTTTAAATCATTTTGCCTAGATCATTATACATACATTGTTTCCAAAGGTTAATCATCATCAAAACACATATAGAGAACTAACAATTTATTATGTGGCTGCATCTTGTGTGCCATAGAAGAGGTCCTAAATCTCCTGATGCAGAGCGTGATTTACAAATTTGAGACCTGAAAGGCGAGCAATATCAGTTGTTGGAGTTTTCTCTCCAATGTTCTTAATATTCGTTAAACCTGCTGGTTTAACTTTAATAGTGATCACTTGGACATGTTCAGAAAAATAAGAAACTGGTTGGGAGCATTTTCAGGAAAACTATCATCTGCAGAATGGTTACTACTTACTAGCTTCTTTAGAATTTTAACCCTAAACTCCTGCTTGCTTTAAGAATTATGCATGGCTAATAACAAATTGAGTGTTGCAGTAAAAGGTTCATGATTTTTTACTAGGCTTGGTTACCACATTATACTAGAGCATTGATTATATTTTGAAGTCAATGACATGTTTTTAGGGAGAAAGACTATTTTGTTAAGTAGAATGTGCTTAGCATCAATTAATTGGTTGTCCTGAGATGAAAGGGAAGATACTTTACACGTTCTTCTCCAGTATTGTTCAAATTAATGAATCTGAATTTTCTTTAATGAAATTTACTTGTTGCTTGAGCTTGCAGTTGTTGAGCTACTTATCAGATATTCCAACTGTACGTCTAATCGTGGTATGTATTTATGACTGGTGTTTGCCATTCAATCTTTATGCATGAAGTAATTATTTGCTAAGTTATAGTTCTTGTATAGGTAGTTGGAGGTATGGATGATCAAATTCCGTCTCTTCCATCCTCAGCCGGAGTTGAGATCATGACATATTCAAAACTACAAAATCTGGTACTCTATTTTTAGCTGCTGTTGAAGATTGTTGATTTTCTGAAGTGTTATATAGTGTGTTCATATATTACTCTATGCCTTCCTCTCATTCTCTGTTTCCTCTGCTTTTAGTTGCTGTGGTTGCATATTACAAATTTCCCTTTGATTGTTTGAATTGTTATTAGAGATAATGTAAGGCCTTGCATATTTACTCCTTAGTCTGCAAAGAACTATATAGTTTACTGTTTACATAAATTTGTACCCAAATAATCTGTGAAGCCTTTAAATTACTCTTTTCTTCAAAGGGCAACAGCTCTTTATGCTTCTGTTATGATCTAAGTTCTAAGCATTCAAATTTAGCATATAAATTGCCTATCCTCTTTATGTAGACAGATACATGTAACGTGATGGCTGCTGCTTGCATATTGCATGCTGTCTCGTCATGAATACTTTTGAAATGTTGTTTTTAAGAATTGACTTTGCACACACATTTCCTTTTCTTTTTCTATGCTTATAAAAATGTAACGATGTCTATTTTTTCACTTTTTATTTTTTATTTCAAGTTGTGGTGAGTTGCAAGAAAAATGATTTTGAAATGATAACATGCATATATTGTAGCACATTGTTTTTAAAGCTTCATAAATAACCATTTCTGTGATTGATTTGATTTGCTGTAGTTCCTTTTGCTACCTCATTTTTTCTGTTGTTTTTATCTAGGGAAGAAGCAATCGTGTGCCTTTTTGCCCTCCAAAGCCTGATGATGTCTTTACCATCTGCTATACAAGTGGTACAACTGGAACCCCAAAGGTGTGTACGTTCCTTTAAAATCATAGCTAATTGACAAAAATGGTATTTATTGTCCAATGTTGCTTTCTTTTCTTGCAGTCGCTATTTAAACATATCTTGATACTTTTTCTGAACAAATTCTGGGCAGGGGGCTGTCTTGACTCATGGAAACTTTATTGCAAGTGTTGCTGGGGCCACTTTAAATGAAAAATTCTATCCCTCTGATGTGTGAGTCCTTTTTAATCTCTATAGTTGTTGCCACTTTTGCTCTAATGGCTTATTATTCTTATTGGTCTTTGTTGGAATCCCACGATTTGTGCCCGATGATTTCTTTGATCTATAGTTACTGACTTACTGTATTTCAGCATTTTATTTCCTGTTTTATTCATTTTTATTGCTCATTTAAGTTTTATCATTTTTACATCTTTGTTTGTATGGAGTGAGTCGTTCTTTTTTCTTGCCAACCCTTAAAATACATATATATATATAGATTTTCCTTTGAACAATATGAAGATAGAGAATCAATAACTCCGAAGCTCTTCATGGTATTAGAGTCTCATAAAGGTTGACCATGTTTTCAAACAATGTGGCCAGGGTTTAGCCATCAAAATAGAAGCCCAAGAAGGGCAGTCATCATTTAAAGCTTCCTCTTATGTTCATAGCACATGACACACCTGCGGAAGGTTCAGACACTGATCACAATTTTGTTGCCATGAATTATTTGAACTATTAGCATTGGAAAAAAAAATCATGTGCCTCATCTCAGGATCAAACAAGTTGGGATTGAGGGGGAGTGCTGGAATGCCATGTTTTAGCCTGATTTTCTTCTACCCGCATTTTCTATTCAGATGCCATCACTATATTTCCTGTTATATTCAACCCCCCCCCCCCCCCCCCAAAAACACCACAAAAAAAAAACACACACACACACCCTGAATTTTCATCTGTTTATTTGGAGCGCTTGTTTGTTTTCTGTGGCCAACCCTCTATACATATAAGTTTCCTTTCTTCAGATCAATTATATGAACTCCAAGAACCGCAGACTCACTCTTTAGTGTTAACAAGAGTTTCTATTGATTTTCAGTTATATATCCTATCTTCCATTGGCACATATTTATGAACGAGCAAACCAGGTCATGACAGTATATTTTGGAATTGCTGTTGGATTCTATCAAGGGGTGAGTATATCATCGGGCAGCCCTTTTTCTACTCATTGTAATTGCTGATTTTGATTTGTATACCATCAATTTGGTGCTTACTACTGCTTAGTTTATAAATGTTGAGAATAACAAGTTTAGAATTAAATATTAATTAATTAATTAATATTATTATTAGGAATATCGTTTAGTATTTATTATGATTTGATTTGATTCAATTAGATTAGATTCTAGCTTTAGGGTTAGTCTATTTGTTTCTTTGGATTCTCTTTTATTTTTAAGGATCAATAATATTAGTATTTTCCTTGTACTTTAATCTCAACATGGTATTAGAGCTCTAGGGTTTCTTTTCATCCCTAGATTCTTAATGCTTTTCTGCTTTCAGTTGATGGCTTCTTTGCTATTTGTCCTCGGTGAGATGTTTGGAGTGTTGTTTGGTCCTTGGTGAGACCTTTAGTTGTTGCTTTGGTCCCTTTTGAGACTGTTTGTTGTTGTTTTGGTCTCTTGTGAGACCATTTGTTGTTGTTTTGGTCCATGGTGAGACTTGTTGAGCTTTTGGTAAAGCTGTTGGATTATTACTGTTTGAATGTCCTCGGTGTGACATCTGGCTAAGCTTTCTTGGATATGCCCGAACTTGCTGCCCGATTCTAGATCTTACTATGAAGAAGTAGATTATTGGTAGAGGCTATGTATTTGACAGCTATTATTGTCTTGATGATCAGTTGCTGCTCAAGCTGCTTTTAGTTTGAGGGGGAGTGTCGAGAATAGCAAGTTTAAATTAAAATATTTATTATTATTATTAGGGATACCGTTTAGTATTTATTATGATTTGATATGAATATTTTATCATCATGATTTGATTTAATTAGATTAGATTCTAGGTTTAGGGTTAGTCTATCAGTTTGCCTATATAAAGGCCTTTTTGTATTCTCTTTTATTTTTAAAGATCAATAATATTAGTATTTTTCCTGTGTTTTAATGTGATCCTTCAATCTCAACAAGAAAGAAGCTAGAAATACTTAGCTTTGTTTTCACCATATGGTGTTATATTTTCTAGTAAGCTTGACATGGTTCTTTGAAACATTCACATGCAGGATAATATGAAATTGATGGATGATCTTGCTGTCCTAAGACCTACTATCTTTTGTAGCGTTCCTCGGCTTTTTAATAGAATATATGCTGGGTAAATAATAATTTTATGCTTTTCAGAATTGGCATTTGGTGTGCTTCTTGTGTCATTTAATTGAATGGTTTTCTTTTGCAGTATTTTTAATGCTGTCAAAACATCTGGTGGTCTGAGAGAGAGGCTATTTAATGCTGCCTACAATGCTAAAAGGCAAGCAATATTGCACGGTAAAGTGCTTTCATTATGACCATATTGCATGCCATTGAACATAGTCATATATATTTTCACAACATATTTGCTATGCTATTTGATTCCTTTTGTGTACTTCAGATTGATCTTGATGATCCTTTGATAAGGATTGTGCCCTGTCAATATTGTATTTAAATTCCCCCTTATTTAGTTACATCATGTGCTGTTGATGGGCTAATTAAGTTACGTCATATAATCCTTGCAAAGGGCTATTCCTGATTTTAACAAGTCTCAACATAAACTTACTCTCAGAATTTTCTAGTTTCTTCAGTCTTTGGAAAATATTTTTTTTCTTAAGAGATTGCTTTTACAACATTCACAGTGATGACAAATTAGAAGTTGGTTTTTTGAGTCAGATCCTCAAGTGTATAGCATAAAACTTATAGATCGAATCACCTTGGTAGATGACCAGGTAAATTTAGCATTCCTTGAAGAACCTGACTCTTATCTGCTAAAAAGTGGCTTGTCTGTGGGTGGGGCGTGAGGCAGAGAGGTTCAACTATCATAATGCTGGTGGCATAGTGTTAAATAAGTCCCTTGCTCTTTGAAACTCATCTGAATCAAATGTCGGGTTGTCTTTGTGCACTTTGGTATCACTTGAAAACAAAACCTACATAACTACCATATTTTTCATTATTTCAGGAAAGAACCCATCTCCCATGTGGGACAGATTAGTTTTCAATAAGATTAAGGAGAAACTTGGAGGAAGAGTTCGCTTGATGGTGTCAGGTGCTTCACCTTTATCACCTGATATAATGGATTTTTTGAAGATGTAAGTTTTTCATTGTTCTTGTATATACTGCTAAAGAGGACATATTTTTTGAACAAAAAATTATTTTCCTGGTCCAATCATGGGTCCCAACTTACAACTTACAACCACTCAACAGTTGCTTTGGTGGTCGAGTTGCTGAGGGATACGGAATGACTGAGACTACTTGTGTAATAAGCTGTATGGATGAGGGTGACAACCTTTCTGGACATGTTGGCTCTCCTAATGCAGCATGTGGTGAGTAACTAACGTGAGTTTAAGATTCATAAATTACTCTAGACCAATGGTTTAAATTGTTTGATCTAATTGTGGGATAAAGATTTGTTGCGATGAACATGATCATAAAACAATTAAATTTTAATTATTTCTCTCCTTTTTCTCTCCCCTCCCTTGGAGTTGCAAAATCTCACCATAAGTGATCTAAAGTGGTTTTCTTCTCTCCCTTGATTTTCTTTTGACTGTTAAAACTCTAGTATTTTAATTTGTAGTCGTTATTAATTATATCTTGGGTATGTATGTGAAACAAACTAAGGAGATTGTTTCGGTAGAATCACAAGTGTAGATGGAGAGAGAGTTGACATGAATAATAGGGATAAGAGAGTTGACTAAAGGTGATGATGATCTTCTTCATCTAACAAAAAATGAAAATATTTCAACACTTATTCATTTTTTCCCTCTAATTCAAAGAATTTTAAATTTAGGTCCTATTCAGTTTCTTTTTTATAGTGAGTTTTTGTCTGTTAATAACAGTTTTGTTTTTCTGTTTCAGAGATAAAACTTGTTGATGTTCCAGAAATGAGCTACACATCCGAAGATCTGCCCCATCCCCGTGGAGAAATTTGTGTCAGGGGTCCTATTGTTTTCCAGGGTTATTTCAAAGATGAAGCTCAGACGTAATCACCTTGCTTGTTCTGTGGTTCTTTTAAACTAATTTTGGCTTGTTATATTTAAAATTACCTGAGTGTTGAATTCAATCGAGCAGGAGAGAGGTGATTGACATGGATGGATGGCTCCATACTGGAGATATTGGGATGTGGTTGCCTGGTGGCCGTCTCAAAATTATTGATAGGTGAGAAAACTATGGGCTGTGTTTTAAAATAAAACATGGCTACTTAAATTATCATCTATAAATGCTAACTCCCTTAATCTTGTAGCTGAAAGTGTGCTGTGTTCATTGAGTCAACTTAAATGACCCTTTTAGAGTAAAATTGTTATCAATCATTTCTTAGTTTGGTGGGTGCTATTTTTAACAAGATAAAGTTTAATAATACCTCTAGCTGGCAGATGACTTTCATAGACGAGTCTTGGGAAAAATACACAAGCTCAATTTTGTTTTATTTTCCTTGATGACACATTGGCTTGTATTTAGATTTACTAATGTTTAGGATCTATTACATTGATTGCACTATGGATGTGTAGTTGTGCAATAAAAGAAAAGATCTATAATAATTATATAGGAGGGAAAGTTGGCGTAGGATCTATTGAAGAGAAAATGTAGAAAACTAATTAAGGTGGCGTGACATGTGCAGAAAAGGCTGCTAGAGGAGCCAATGAGAAAAATTGAGCAAATGGTCTCTAGCTCTGAAAAGATGTAGAGGGAGGCCAAAAGAACACTTAAGAAAGTGATCAATCATGAACTTTAGGTGAACAATATATCTGGAAAATTGGTTGTCTGTGGACTCCAATGGCGCTTTGTGATTCATGTGATTAACCTTTAGTAGGATAAGGCTTGTTATTATTGTTGCTTATTGCTTGTGAAAAATATGATAACTGAGAGAAAGAACATTTAATTTTGCCGTTATCATCGTCCTCCAAAATACAAGCTGTGTTTTACGCAAACTCGACCACTGAATACAGATTTCATACATGTGATTTCTGTTAGAGTTGGTGTCTGTATTATTCCTGGTTCTGCTTCCCAGTATTTGTGAATATTGCAGATCTTCTCAGCGTACCTCTCACAATATAATTACATTTATCAAGCATATGAATAAAAGCTTTGCATTTTAAATATAGGAAAAAGAATATATTTAAGTTGGCACAAGGCGAATACATTGCTCCAGAGAAGATCGAAAACGTATATGCCAAATGCAAATTTGTGGCACAGTGCTTTGTATATGGTGAGCAATTAAGGTCTTGCAACTTTAATATGTCTAGTTGTGCTCATCTATCTTCCCATCCCGCCTTATTCCCTCTCCTAGTTGCTAATGCTTAATTTTCCTTTTGTAGGTGATAGCTTTAATTCTTCTTTGGTTGCCATTGTCTCCGTGGACCCTGATTCTTTAAAGTCATGGGCTAAGTCTGAAGGCATCATGGTAATTTAACTAGTTTTTCTTTAAAAAATACTAATTCTTACATGTTTGCTCAGCGCTGTTATCATACCTGCTGAGAGAAAAGAAAAATATAATCTTGCCTCTTACCTGTGCCATTGGCTTGGGTTCAAGTTGACTGTCATATTATAGGAGATCAAGCTCAATTCGAATTGAGAACTAATGTTTAAAGGGTTTAAAGATATTTCACATCTATTTATATATATATAGCAATTAGATACTAATGAATTTCTAAGGATTTTGGATTTTGCAAACTGAAGTCTTAATTCTGTGTTTGATAATAAAGCAAAGGTGTTGCAATATCAATCAGGAATTTATTCCTTCCAGATCTGATTTTTCATTTGCTGTTTTTATTATTGGAGCTAAGATGTTTGAAAATAGGGCAAAGATGTTCTGCTCATATATATGTGTGTGTGTGTCACTCTTGATATTCGAATGGAACAGAAGCATCAGAACATTTTATTACCTGAATTGTTCAAAAGGAAAGTGTCATAATCCTAGCCAATCAAATTAAAACCTTGTTTGGAAAAAAGTATGATTTGGAATTATCTGAATTATCTCAGTGAGTTTAGAAATTGCGTGTGTTCTTGTGTTCTTGCTTGCTTTTTGGCTGACATTTTGACCTCAGAATGCTAACTCACCTGCTGCCTCTTGGATTAAATTTACCTGATCGATGATTATACATTTCCAACTTGACTTTTTTGATGGGCCGGGGGTGGCCCTTTTTAGCACTTTATTGCAGACCTGTGGTTCTAAAAAATATATGGCGTTTACATGAAAGATGGTTATGTTAATTTTTAAGTTAGTTTTCTGAGCATAATACATAAAAGCCTCCTGAGGATAAATGAAAATGTGGATGCGGTCTGTGTTAAGATACAAGTTCAAGTAGTATATTTTATGCCAAATCTCAAAATAAGGTAGGCCCATTTAATTTTAATGACAAGGGAGGAAAATTTTCTAATTTTATCAAACTTCCAGATATTTAGTTTTATTTTTCCCTAGTTGTGACTCTTTGAGCTGTCATAATGATGTGCTTATTCCCTTACTTGTTGGGCATGCATGTAGTATAATGATTTAGCACAACTTTGCAATGATCCAAGAGCAAGGGCTGCTGTCTTGGCTGAAATGGACGCTCTTGGAAGAGAATCTCAGGCAAGTTTTCAAAACATGCTGTTATGTTACCCATCTTATAAATCTCAGTATTAATATTTAGATATTTGTAACTACTTAATGCCCGCAGCTTAGAGGATTCGAATTTGTAAAAGCCATCACTTTGACACTGGAACCATTTACCATGGAGAACGGTTTGTTGACTCCAACATTCAAGGTAAGCCTTTGTCATCTAAGACTTGATAGTAATTTTCAATGACGAATGAAGTGATCTTCAGTCTTGGTAGTCCAAATTAATTATTAGTAGACATGAGTAAGTTGTCAGATATGCTCACGTGCTTGTTTTGTCCATTCTTAATTATTGATTTGGGATTCCTTTCTATATTAGAGCTGCTGAAGAATATACATAAATGTGTTCATTCATCTTTTCAGATTAAAAGGGCTCAAGCGAAACAATATTTTTCAGAAGCAATATCTAATATGTACAGTGAACTCGCCAGAGATTCATCATTGGAGCAGTAGCATCCCGCAACTTATTGTTACGCGATGTTGTATTATTTCACACAAATAATGCTCCTATTACATTGATTCTCTCGACAACAGTTCTTTAAATGCTTTTCATCCATGTTATTAAAATTCAACTGTGAAACCGTCGAACTGGTTATCTAACCAGTTCGGTTCGACCGGTTCAATATTTATTTAAAATTTTCTTATTTTAAAAATTCATATATAATTCTATATATTTTCAAAAATTACAAATTAATATTATATGAAAAGCTTGAGATGTCTACTTGTAATGGAAAAAAAAAAAAAAAAAAAAAAAAAATCTTTTGATCCTAAAAAATTATCAAATTCTAAAACTATTTCAAAAAATATCATCGTTCAAGTTCACTCCTTCACCGTTCTAGTTCTATATTAGCCCTGGTTAGATTTTGATCTGGCTACTATCGAGACCACTTCAATGGCCAGCCTGGGTTTAATATCTTTGCTTTTTACAATAAAAAGTATTCAAATTTTATTTTACAAGGCCTCGAGACTTTATATTAAGAAGATAGACAAGTATCAGAAAGCCAAACATAAATGTAAAAAGTGTAAAGAATAATTGTATTATTCCTCCGAGTTTGTGTACGGTCCTTGATGCAGAGCGGACCATTCTTTCATCTTTGAATGTGTGTGTGTGTGTTAGTCTTTTCAGATTAACAATACTTTTCAGAAGCAATATTTAATATGTAATGTCAAAGATTCATCCTTGAAGTAGTAGTATGATTCAAGGGTAAATGAGCGCCCAGCATCACGAAATTTGCCTCAAGAAGCGGCCAGCATCACGAAGTTTTTTTTGAGCAAAAGTACACATGAAATTACATTTTGGGAGTCCCAACACCAATAAGTGGATTAGTTGACCATTATTTGACCGTCAACTTGGATGGAATCTTGACGTGGCGGTGATAGATGATTTGGATTTGATGACGTAGAATAAAAAATTAAAAAATTAGGAAAATTTTCAAAAAATTAAAATAATTATTAAAAAAATTAGGAAAAAATAAAAATTATTATTAAAAAATTAGAAAATTTTAAAATAATTAGGAAAAAATTAAAATAATTTAAAATAATATAAAAAAATTAGAAAAAAGTTCAAGGACTTACCATTCATTTCTTTAATAATTTAGACACATTCCCGTAAATATTTATATTAACATGAATTATTATAAAATTTTCTATGTTTAGTAAATATATAACTATTTTTCTATAAAAACATTATCTTATCTCTAACCAATCTAAATTTGTATTCTAACATCAATCTAAATTTTTATTATAAAGTAGTAATATAACGCTCAAAAAATGTAATACCCTTGTATTAGGAAAAATTAAAATAATTAGAAAAAAATTAAAATAACCGACGGTAGGGTGGCGGTGGTGGGGCCCCTGCCGGGCGGGGTATTTTAATTTTTTTCTAATTATTTTAATTATTTTTAATTTTTTGCTAATTATTTTAATTATTTCCTAATTTTTTTGAATTTTTTTCCTATTATTTTAAAATTTTCTATTTTTTTCTAATTATTTTTAATTATTTGAAATTTTTTGAATTTTTTTATTCCACGCGTCCAAATCATCTTGTCACCGCCACGTCAGCATTCCATCCAAGTTGACGGTCAACTAACTACCGTAGTCTTTGGACGCTTCCCAAAACATAATTTCGTGTGTACTTTTGTTCCAAAAAAAACTTCTTGATACTGGGCGCTCCCTGAGACAAACTTCATAGTGTTGGGCACTCCTTTACCCATGATTCAAATTTCATTTGGCGAGGCCTCGTGAAGCATGAACTAAATGGTAAGAATGAGTGCTTCGATATTTTGATTGGGGATTTAGATCAAAAGTTCAAATTCGAAGTTTAAGTTCAGAATATTTTTCAGAGCTTTTATTACCACAAAAGCGCTTGGAAACCAACAAAATATAATAGACAAGTACCAGACAGCTAAACAAAAATAATTGTATTATTCCTAATTGAAGCCCGGAATTAGATATTAAACCCAATAGGCCCACAATTCTTTATACTGGACTAATTATGGTCATTTCAGATTATTCTTTTTTTAAAAAAAAAAAAATACAAAGGCAAGCAATAAGCCTAAAAAGTAGAAAGTGTCTATTAATTAGACAACACTAATGTGATTCTGAGAAACTTTACCACATTCTAGCTTAAATAGCTCTAAACAAGCAAAATGTTGTGTCAGTAAGACCTCAAAATCCTGGTTGTTTTTCTGACTCATTTAGGCTACATAGTTTGCATATCTTTGTCCTTCTTAATACACATGAATGATCTTAAGATTTCAATTTGATAGGATAAGTGATCCTACTTCTTGAATCTCATCCTGTAAAGGATGTACCTGTCCACAATAAATCAAAAGCAAATGCATTGCTTCCAAAGAATAAGCTTAATCCTACTTAGTCCCAACTGTCTACAAAGTAATAGTCCCATGTGGATAGCATGGATCTCCACAGCAGATGGGGTAATATGCCCTAACTTCAGCTGAAATCCACATATCTAGTTGCCTTGATGATCTCTAATCACTCTCGCAAGCTGCCTAGCCTCTAGCATTATCGGAGCCATCCACATCCAACCGCACAAAACCTAGGGAGGGGGAAACCACTTTGCTTCTGATCTTTTTGGTATCTGAAATATCTTATGTTGAAAGCGTCCATTTTCAACTCCCTCCATTAGATGCAGTGTACATCGGTGAACAATTGTTTTAGGCTGTTCGCAAATGCCCTCAGATACCTTCTTACACCTGTTCCTCCAAAAAAGCTAGCATATGGTACCAAACGTTCGGTGCCAAGGCCACATTGTAGCAGATCTGCTTCCTGGGTTATTTTGCATGCTCCACTTCAACCAATCCTGCAAATTACCAGAGAATAATATATAATAGTATACAGGGTTAGTTACAAATAACTACACTCTTCTTGCAATCTTACAGTCTCTCAGAATATGAAGTATGGATTCTTCCCTATCACACTCAAAAGGACAAAAGTTTTGCACATTAGAATTATATTTAGCTCTGAGTGCATTAGTGCATAATCTCTCATGAAACACTTGCGCATAAAGAATTTGGCTTGTTATGGGATTCCCAGCACCATAGACGTTGCCATGAGAACTGAGTCAGGTGCTGCTGGTGGTGGTAAATCATGGTGTATGCTGACTTCTCACTGAAGTTGCCATTAGAAGCCTTACGCTAATAAAAAACATCATCAAGTGACCCTGTAGGGGGAGAAACCTTCACAATCTCATCAACCACCCATTCCGGAATGAAAGTTTTCTCTATTTATCCATATCCCATTGCTCATTAGCTCTGACAAAGTCTTTCACTACCATCTCCAAATCTACCAAATGGTAGTTTCTTTCCACATAATATTACAATGGCTTTTCTACTGGTGTCCAATTGTCTTGCCATGCTTTTGTTGATAACCCACCTCTCAATTTCTTACCAATTCCCATGCAAAATTGATCCCATACCACTATTATTCCATTCCAAACTGCTAATTGACACCTTCTTTTACTAACTTGAAGGAAAGTATATCTCCACAATTATATTGACTGTGAAGACATTTAACCTATAATGCATTAGGTTTCGTGATCATTCCCCAACACAACTTCATGATGAATGCTTTATTTTGACATTGGAGATCCTTTATCCCCCAAACTTGTAAATATGTCTTATCAGAGTGTCTTTGATACTTGTCTATGATGGTATTAGAGCGCCGAACATAAATATAAAAAATAGTTGTAAAGTCTAAGATAGGTTTGCATTCTATACAGCTTAGCCTAAACAAGACTGTCTTCGTATGCATGCAGACAAATTTCCATATTACGGTTTAGACTATTGAGGTATCTGTGGCACTATCACTATGTTGCTCATACATTGTTAGAACAATTATAGCAATGAAATCATGACTTGGGTACACAATAGAGAAGTTGAAAAATATGCTTGATAGAGTATACGTGCAAACAAGAGCATTTGAAAATATAAATTTATGTGATGGTCAATGAATCAAAATGGTCATATTGTAAGTCTTACCGAAGATTCACCCAACAATTTTGTTTCTAAAAGCATATTCTTTTGTGCAAGCCGATATTGTAACTCTTGGTTCTGGATATTGCATAGGGAGCACAACCTTGTTTAGATTAAAAGTTTAAGTTTGGAACATTTGATAGTATCAAGTGATTAAGAGTTCATAAACAATAGCAATTTAATACTGATATACAAGTATCAGAAAACCAACTAAAATAGGATTAAGTACCAATTTTGCCCCGAAAGTACACGCCCAGGACCAATTTTGCCCTGAAAGTTTTTTTTTGGAGCAATGTTGCCCTGGAAGTATAAAAACATAGCAATGTTGTCCCTTCATTAACAGCCCTAATTGTCAAACGTTAGTGTCTGACGATGCCATCTTCCTTACAAAACTTCTGAAAATGATCATTCAATTATCCTCTGTTATTTGTATGAAGATATTTGATCATTCTACCTGTTTGTGTTTCTATTATCGTCTTCAATTTGAGAAAAATTCCCAACACTTCATCTTTAGTCTTCATCGTATATACCCAAACTCTTTGGGGAGCATAAATCGAACTTAAATAAATGTGTTTTATTCAAAACAAAGAAAATAAAATAAAAAGAAAAACAAAGGTTACAAAATAACCTTTTCCTCCCAATGAAGGTGTTTTGGAAGGACCTCAAATATTAGAGTGAACATAATCTAAAATACCCTTTGTATTGTGGATAGTTGTATCAAACATAACTCTTGTCTACTTCCCCTTTACACAATGCTCACAAAACTCCAAACTGCAATGCTTTAATCCTTTTAACGATCTTTGATTTGATAGTGTTTTTAAGGATTTTCCTTCAGCATGTCCCAAACACTTGTGCCGACAACTAACTTTTGTAATTAAAACTAGGGTTTTAGCTTGCCTCGATAAAATGAATTAAAAGAAATTGTAGAGTTTTATTAGATATATTTTGACCTACTTTTCATCACTAGATGTCATTGCTGCTAATCCAATAACTATACTACCTTGATAATAGTATGTGTTATTGTTCTTCCAAAACCCTTCATTACCACTAGTGCACCAGAAAATATCTTGATTACTCCATGTTTTGTAGTGATTTTGAACCCCTTCAAATCTACAATTCCCACAAAAAAAAAAAAGTTTTTCTTCAAATCCGGTACATAACGAACATCTTTTAATGTTTTGATCAATCCATCATGGTTCCTTAATCAAATTGAATCAAATGCCATATGCAATAAAAGAAGTGTTATATGTTGTATAGACAACTCCATAACCTTCTTCTTGAAAATCAAAGAATCAGTCTTGGTTAGGACACATATGATGGCTATAGACTCGTTTAACAACCAAGATCTGACGGTTTTGACGTCATCGTTGTAGATAGTGAGAAATTTGAATCTTCACTATCACAATTAGCTACATTTGAGTTCATAACAGCCTTTCCTTTGTAAGGTTTGGCATTGTTTTCTAACTTTGGACAATAATTCTTCTAGTGGTCTTTTTCTCGATAAAAAGCCCATTCATTTTTGTTGGGTCTGGACCTTGAATTAGATCGCCCTTTCCTCTATCTCGTCTGATTTTTAGTTTGTCCCCTTACGACTAACGCCTCTACTTCTCTGCCTCTTTAGTTTTCTCTCTTTCTTTGTTCATAGTTGTATAAGGCAGAACAAACTTCTCTAAGAGATACTTCCTCTTTGCCGTGAAGTAGAGTAGTGTCTAGGTGCTCGTACTCATCGGAAAATGATCACAACAACATCAAGGCCAGATCTTCATCTTCAAAGGTCATCTCCATATTTTACAAATATGTTACCAACTTATTTAAGTTGGTGATATGATTATTGATTTGGGTACTCGAAACATAAGTGAAGCAAAATAATCTTGTCTTTATATGGAGTTTATTCTGTTAACTTTTCTTCAAGAATCTGTCCTCTAGTGCCTCTATAGTCTGCATGTAGAAGTTTGTGTGTGGATACTTCTGTTCTCTTGAAAGTTACATCGAATGGTACCACAAGCAACATGGTTGATGATCCTTTAATCTTCCCCCTACGCTGCCTAATTTCCTTTCTTCAATAGTGAAGTCTAGTCTTTATTGCAAAAGGACATCAAGAACCTCACTTTGTCATATCTCAAAATGTCCTGATTCGTAAAAAATTTCAACCGTAAACTTCGCATTGGACACAATTCTTGTCAAAAGCAAAGATGCCAACAATGAATTGTTGACATTTGATGTAGATTCTTCATTCTCTTTGTCCGTCATTTATGCTCCATATACTATTTAATAGCTGTTAATGCAAAAGCCCAAAGTATTTTTTTTTTTTTTTGATATGGAAGTTCAGACTCAGAAGTAACCTTGACTTTGATACCAATTGTTGTGTAAACCGAATATATAGAGCTAACCAATTATACTAAAAAAATCATAATAATAGAAAAGAAAGCCTCTAGATATAATTTAATAGTATAATAAATCACAACTACTATCTAATAACAACTAATAAATAATGTAACTAAGACAATAATAAAATGAATATTAGAATCTAATTTCACACTAAATAATTTACAAGGAAAATACTATAAGAGATGAGGAAATACAAAATGCCTTATAAAAAAGAAAAGGGAATTGAGGAATGAGTTTAAAGGGATGGGCTTCCCTTTTATATCACAAGGCCTATTTCCTTATAAAATTCCCTAATGTGGGATTTTTGCCATTTTCAACGGTTATCATAATGTGATCAACTACCCCTTGTCTTTGGGTTCAACTGGCATGGGGGTCCGATCTTCCTCACTATTAGGGAGGGGGTTCAATCCCTGCGTTGGTCAAGGCGGCGAGGATGCATCCTGAGGGTCAGGTAGGCAGTGGTAACTTATTTGGTATTCGTCAAGTATCCTGCGAATCTTTGGCTCCTAAAGCAGCCCCGCTTGGATTGTGGGTGACCCCAACCCCTTTCCTAAAATTCTTTAATAAAAAAAAAAAAAATATGATCAACTAAAATCGGAGACTTCTAAATCTCATAGCACCGACTGTTTATGAGAAATATTCTGATTTATAAATCTTA
Organism: Acacia acuminata; assembly: GCA_019022655.1. Taxonomy (NCBI): domain Eukaryota; kingdom Viridiplantae; phylum Streptophyta; class Magnoliopsida; order Fabales; family Fabaceae; genus Acacia; species Acacia acuminata. The sequence continues at coordinate 2,115,813 of JAFJYI010000023.1, forward strand.
ATACCCAAAGAGACTAGTTCTTATCATAAAAAAACTGTCAACCAACCATTCTACCAGTTTAATCATTAAATTTGTTTGAAGTTGAAAAACATTTATAAATTTACCCATGATCAAGAAGCAAGAAAAAAATCATATCAAACTGTAATAAAAATTATTTACTTGAAATTGTCACAATCTCATTTATTATTTATTATATGAAAGAGAACATATAAATAAGACTAAATTTTTTAATAAAAAAACTTATAAATAGAATTATAATGGTATTATTTTGGCAATGTCATCCATTAATAAGGACAGATGGTAGTGATATTTAAAAAATGGTAAGCGTAATGAAAAGTGAAGCTTCGTAAAGCTGGAAGCTCTAAAACTTGAGATGTTGTTCACTACCTAACTCACTCGGCGGTAAAGTTAAGTCCAGATCAGAAAGACCAAGAGATTATGATTCCATGCATTGACCTCTCGTAATTTCTTGCCAAATATTGCATATAAAAGGATCTGACCGTTGATCGTAAATACTCACTGTCTTTGACATCAAGACGGAAACGTAAGTCCACATCGAAAAGGCCCAGAGATTATGATTCCATGCATTGACATCTAGTAATTTCTTGCCAAATATTGCATATAAAAGGATCCACCGTTGATCGTAAATACTAACTGTCTTTGACATCAAGACGGGTCCACGAACTCCAAAGTCTTATCATAGTCTCGCCGTTTAAGAGCATGACCCTGAACAAATTTTCTATCATCCCCCGCTTCCCTCCCAGCACTTTGGCTCCTAGCTGCTCGATCGGGAACCTGGAATTGACAGTCACAAAGCACCATCACAGGGGAAACGACGAGATTAGGAACAGAGAGAGATAGCTGCTCACGATCCTACGCACTCAGCTGATTTTGTCAATTCTCTCCCTTCCTTTTTGTGGAAGAAAATTCCATTTACCGTGGGAATTTGAAAACAATAGTTGATCTACGTGATATATGGTTACAGGATATTAAATCCAATTTTATGCCAAATCTGAAACTTGAAGCTCTGTGATGCGGGATTTGGGATTCTAGGGGTGTTAGAGTTCAATTTTTGACGATGTTGTCTAACCATTTTCAAAACGGCATCGAAACGGCGAAGCGTGTTTGGTCGCGGATTCCGAACTCGGAAGATTTGCAGTATATCGATGATGCTGTTGGCCTCTTGAAGAAGAGCGATGGAAGCGGTGTTGAGAGTCTTGACTATGAAGTCATAGAGAATTATGCTTACCGAGAAGAACAGGTTTTCTCTTAGTTATAAATTATGCTTAGATTTATCGGACTCTTTTTGGCGGCTTAATACAACGATTTCGAGCTTTGCTTAACGATTTCGAGCTTTTGCTTTGAGATTTGTAGGCGCAAAGAGGGAAGCTATATGTGAGCTACTTACTGGTGGTGAAATGGTTCTTTGCCTTGCTCATTGGCATCGGTACATCCCTGGTTTTTATTGAACTTACATGCGAATGCGAGTTGAATTTCAACGCACATTTTGTTTCACTTTTATATCCATTAATCTGATCAACGATAGCCATTTGTGTCTGAAAGTTTTCCTCTCAAACTCCTGTGCTTTTGCTGATAGTAGTGATGCATATAAAGTGTAATTGTTTACTTCCCACATCCATGGGATTTGTGGATTTGCATCATTTTTGGAAGCAGTTTTGTCTACTGAACTCAAAAAGAACGTGGAAAATGACCTGGAGACTGAATTACTTTTCATCATTTAATGATTGATACGCTTATTCGATTCTCTTCCTCAATTGGTGACACACAAATAGGAAGGCTTACATTTGGAACTAGCAATTAATATATGAAAGTTCTACATTGCAGGAAAAAAAATAGTCTGCATGAAAGCTTTGCTCAAAACTGCACTCCTACTTTTTTTATACTAACTGTTACCTCTTTTATAACTGTTCATTTTTCATCATATATTCGTTTTTCTCTGGTTTCTTGCAGGTACTGGACTTGCTGCCGTTTTTATTAATATTTCTGTTGAGAACTTTGCTGGCTGGAAGTACTCATTGACATTTAATATAATCCAAAAATCATATGTGGCTGGTTTCATTGTATATGCCCTTATCAACTTGGTTTTGGTCTATTCCTCTGTATATATTATCACACAATTTGCACCAGCTGCGGCTGGATCTGGTATTCCTGAAATCAAGGGTTACTTGAATGGTAAGTTCAAGTGTTTCTGGGTATGTGATCATTCAGTTTCAACAAGTTTCATATGTACTGAGAACTGATTCTCATTTATGTGTAGGAATTGATGTTCATGGCATCCTTCTTTTCAGAACCTTGATTGGAAAGGTTAGATGGATTGTAATGTCCTTCCTTTTCAGTTAGTATTTTGTGTCTGTCTCTTAATTTCCAGATTCCTCTTTCTTTTACAGATTTTTGGTAGCATTGGTTCAGTGGGAGGCGGCCTTGCTTTGGGTAAAGAAGGTCCTCTTGTTCATACTGGTGCATGTATTGCTTCTTTGCTTGGACAAGTAAGCATATACAACTAAGTCTTGTATTTTTGTTATTCTATTTTTTTTTTCCTTTTCTTTTTTTCATCCTACTGGGGCGAGCAGGTCAAGAAGTCCCGTGATGTTAGTATCCATTAGTATATTAAAGGTTGGGTATTCAGATATTGAACTCATGATATGGTGCATGCATTTTAAATCGCTCAATGTTTGGAGCATGAATTTTTGTTGTTTTGTGGTTCTGTTGATTGCTAATAAGTTAATGCACCCTCCAAGAAGAGACAGGAAACTATGGGAAGATTGAAAAGAAAACAGATTTATGGAGACATGATTTTATTCAATTAATTAAACTTCATAAATTCAGACAAGTGCAAGTTATTCATTGTTAATGTGTTGGTTGCATTTTGTCTTAAGTGACATAATTCTCTTAAGAACTAAGTCCAACTCTCTTTAGCTCCTATAACAAAGCAGAGTTTGTCCAGAATTCCTAATAAGCTTGTAAATTTGATTTTAAAATTATAATTTGGCGTTGAATTTTTGGTATCTGACTTATTCAACGTTTTATTATCAAAAGAAAAGTGCAACAAAATTGAATAAATATTGGGTTAAGGTGCAGATTTGCCAACGAATTATTACCCGAGGAGCATCTGACACAAAAAACAATTGAGGGTACCAAAATTACCAATAAACAATTAAAAAGTGAAAAAAAGTACCAAATAACTATTTTAAAAAAAAAAAACTATCACAATTACGTTAAAATATGAGGCACTGGCGTAGGACGGTGGCGGACGTCGGAGAAAAGAGCGGTTAAGCCTTCTTGTTGGATAAGGCAAACACCAACAGAGATAGGACCCATGCGAGCCGCAACCGTAGCTTGAGCGAGATGGTTCGCTTGTGGCATTGGAGGGATGGAACCAAAGTGCAAGACGCGTGCCGGTCGAAAGCGTGGACTCTTTGGATTTGGTTTCGGTGCGTGATTCTCACCCTGAAGCTGCATACGGACCTTGACGAGTTCAAGAGGGTGAGTGGAACACCCAGCAACAATGGAAGCTTTGGAGACGCCGACGTCGCCGACACTGTGACAATCAATGGAAGACGGAGACACTAAGACAGTGACGGGGTAATAGTTCGTTGGCCAATTTGCACCTTAATTATGTTTTTTTTTTCACTTTTGAATTGTTGATTGGTAATTTTGGTACCCTCAATTGTTTTTTGTGCCAGATGCTCCTCGGGTAATAGTTCGTTGGCAAATCTGTACCTTAACCCATAAATATTTAACTATAATTTATCCATTTAAAATAGAAATTTCTTGCATGTTGTATTTGGAGTTTTAACGGTAAATGTTAGATTGATTATATATAATATTTTTTTTTTAAAAGATCAATTAATCAAAGTTATTTAACTATACCTATAAGTCTATAAAAATGAACTAATGAGAATAAATATCATAAGGATTTTATGTGCTCAAGGGCAGATTGTGTGGTCTATGCTGCAGCTACTCAATACAATAGTTCCAGAGAATCAAATCTTTGAATTTTCTGTGTGTTTTTATCTTCCTTTCTTTCCTTAAGGTTGCTCATGAGATGTAAATCAACTGTATAGTCTACTTCCACTTTAAGCTACAGCTCTTCTTATTCCACCAGCATGCAACTACAAGCCTACACTAGTTTCATAATGTTGTCTCTTGAGCGGTCAGAGTGCTTCGCTGTATTGACAGTTTTAGCTACATTTACGTCATGTTCCATGGCTGCATTCACAATCTATTATAGTAAAAACACACTAAAAAATTAGCGTACTGAGGCCTGTGCTGTTTGCTTGTATGGCTGCATTCATAATCTATTATAGTAAAAACACACTAAAAAATTAGCGTACTGAGGCCTGTGCTGTTTGCTTGTGGATATTTCTATCAAGTATCCACGTTCTAATGTGGGTTGTATTAAAATCCATTATCCATCATCCCAAAGGACTTTTAACCTGTGAAGATGAACTTCCAATGATATGCATGTACATGTTTGCTTCCATGCAACCAATTGAAATAATCTTTTGATGTCATCATGTCTTGAGCAGGGTGGATCCACAAAATATCATCTAAGTTCGAGGTGGTTTCAAGTATTCAAAAGTGATCGAGACCGCCGTGATCTTGTAACTTCCTTGTTCCTTTTAATCTGCAAATAAGCAATAATAACTGAGTAGAGCACAGAATGCACTTTATTTTGGTTCCATTTTTACCTCAAGCAATCTTAATCCTGCCCCAATCTCTTTTAAACAACAGACAAGGACAAAGAAAGTTCTCATTTCCATTTTTATAATTTTTGAAAAGGTAACATGTGGGTGTGCAGCTGGAGTTGCAGCTGCATTTAGGGCTCCAGTTGGTGGTGTATTGTTTGCATTGGAAGAGGTTACATCATGGTAGGAATTTAATATGCTCACATAACTGTATTTTTCCATTGTCATGTGCAGTAGAGATAATATATCTGTATTATTACATATTTAACAACTTTGGAGACCTATGCCTACTTCATTGGTTGTTTGTATACATATGTATCTCTTTGGAAGAAGATACTTAGTTATTATATGCGTTTGCCTGTGTTAGAATTGTATTTGTTATTTTGTACATTACTTTGTTTCCTGTGCTCTTGAAGGTGGAGGAGTCAACTGATGTGGCGGGTCTTCTTCACATCTGCTGTTGTGGCTGTTGTGGTGCGTACTGCGATGGGGTGGTGTAAGGATGAGAGATGTGGACATTTTGGCTCAGGTGGATTCATAATATGGGATGTATCAGAGTTAAGATCCAAGCTTTGTCCTTCTTAGCTGTCAATTCAGTATTTAAGTTTTTGCCTTTTCTTTACACCCTTGACTGATTTTATTTTTCTAGTGGTCAAGAAGATTATTCCTTCGTGGAGCTATTACCAATGGCTATTATTGGGGTTATCGGTGGTTTGCTAGGTAATATTATATATCTTCATTTTGTCCTGAATCTTATATTGAACTCCACTTGGTTGATTTACTTAACGCCAATGATTTGTAGGAGCCTTGTTTAACCAACTTACTCGCTATATTACTTCTTGGCGCCGAAATTATCTGCACAAAAAAGGGATCCGTGTCAAGGTATGCTATTAAATTCTGCTTGATCATAATGTTGCCATCTGCCCCTTCTTCAATATATAAAAATAAAAGGAAGAGCCCGGATAAAGAAGGGAACAAAAGTGGTTATTTTGATATATTGTTGTCAATTTTACAAGTACCACAGTTTCTCTCGATTCCTTACATTTTCCCCTTATTTCTTTCTTATGTACAGATTGTTGAAGCTTGCCTTATCTCACTGTTAACATCAGTTATTTCATTTTGCTTACCGCTTCTCAGAAAATGTAGTCCTTGCCCTGAATCTGATCCTGATTGTCCTCGGCCTCCTGGGATGTATGGGAATTATGTCAATGTAAGACCATTGAGATCCTGTCCCTTGATTTTGATTGGTTCTATATAATCTTATGACGTGCTTGATTTCTTAATTATAAGTTTCCATTTTGAACTTGTGTTTATGATGAGTTTTGATTACATACTGGAAACTAGGATGATGTGATATATAAGAGTTACATGGTATATGTATAGTTCATAGTTGTAAGGAAACCAACTATCGTAAAATCTTAAACCATTGGATAAAGGCTTAGGCTTTATCTCTATAACACCCTCTTATGTGAAAACCCTTCAGTTTGAAGCATACAAGCGTTTTTCCCTGAAAGCCAACTAGCACAACAACTTTTTGATATCCTGTATTAGATAGCATTCTCTGCTCTCTTTATCTAATGCTTCTCTTTGCAACAACCTTCAACCTCTTCCACCAGTAAGAGATGTTTGGTTATATTTTCATTTGGATTTGATTGGTCCTTGTGGATTCAGCTAGCTTTTTTCTTTTCTTCTTGCAGTTCTTTTGTAGCAAAGAAAAGGAATACAATGATCTTGCTACTATTTTCTTTAATACCCAGGTTTGAAATGAGTATCTAGAAATCTTTGTTACTCATTATTCTTTTATAGTTCCTTCAATACATTGAGTTACTTTTCTGTTGTTTCAGGATGATGCCATAAGGAACTTGTTCAGTGCAAAAACAATACATGAGTTCAGCGCCCAAAGTTTATTAACTTTTTTGGTACCACATTCTTTACTTACTGTCTGGAAATTCTCCGCTCATTGGATCTTTTACCTGTAATGTTTCTTCACATTATATTTAAATTAAACTGTTTTGTGCTAGTTACTCCCATTGGGAGTCATGTCTGACTTTTATGTAATTTATTTAGCTATAATATAGATATCAACTCCCAAGTTTTCTCCTTACTTTGCAAGTTGCAAGCTTTGAATGCTATAGCATATGTTCCTCTGCTCTCAACCCTTCCCTTGTATTTGCAATATATAAATAAGTGCATTAATTAACTTAATTCATGTTTTCCATCTTGCCAGAAAAGAAAATAATTTTTTTTTTTTTTTTTTTTTTTTTTGGGGGGGGGGGGGGGGGGGGGGGGTTTGAAATCAAGCCAAAAGAAGTAAGCTTAGTTGGAGATGTATTTTCCTACATTGCATGACTGCACTTTCTGATGATACTAATAGCACAAATAAATTGTTTCATTTTTCATGGGAGCTTGTTCCCTTGCAAGACATGAATAAATATGGTGGGCCTTGTTGATAAGGACTTCCAATGGATGCTTTATCTTGATGTTTTTATACAATATAGGGAGTAAAAACTTGTGATTTTTACTTTATTTCCCCCTATTTTGATCGTTTTTTCCATTATGTGGCAGGTTATGTTTTATGCTTTAGCCGTGGTGACATTTGGTACTGCTGTTCCAGCTGGTCAGTTTGTTCCTGGAATCATGATAGGATCAACATATGGGCGTCTAGTTGGCATGTTAGTTGTAAGACATTACAAAAAGCTCAATATTGAAGAGGGAACGTGAGTATATTGCTTGTTGGCTATTCTTTGCAAATCATAGTTACCTATATCTTTTTCCTTTATACCATATAGCCATATACAGGCATTTAGGTTTGTTCATAGAATCCTTTGTTAATCAACTGATGAATCCTGTGTCTTATTTTTTGGATAATGCATGTTCCCCCATTGTCTTTTCCATTTTGTTTCTGGTATCTCAAAATTAAGATCTGACCGTCAATGGGAATAACGATGCCAAGGATAATTCTGAAATAATAATCCAAGAGTTTGCCGCCTTTTCTTTGAGCCAGCAGTGTATTATTTTATTATCCTATTTGGCTTTTGTATTTTGTTTGTTTGTCTCTTGACCTGCTTAATAAGTTGCCAAAAAAAAAAAAAAATGAGAGAAAGGGGAAAATTTTCTCAATGTGAAATGAGAAGGATGGCAACTAAAAAAAATAGTTTCCATTTAGGATTATGTTATTCAGATGGTCACCCCTATAACATGAAACTCTTGCATTGATATTGAACCCTGCCTAGTGAAGGCTGGAGATATATAGTCAATGTGTAATCTATAACAACTTATGAAGAAGCTGTGACTGCTAGTCATGTGGAGGTGATAAATGGGATAAGAATTTATATTTAAGGTTTATCAAGCCTTTTAAAGACTGGGAAATTGACTTGATTGATGCTTCAGTTAGCAATGTCTATATAATTATTGGAAATGAGACCGCTGTGCTGTATATTTGATTTGAAGTCCTTTTAGATTATATCATGCTTTCTGACTTTGGTTCAGAGGAGGCTTTATTCTCCTATTCAACTCTGTTCAGCACGAAATTTTGGAGAAAAATGCTTTGGCCTTTGCTATCAATTCTCCTACCAAAGCTCGCTATCGCTCTATGATTACATACATGAGATATTTGTCACTAAACTGCACCACATGATTGGTTTTTAAGAAAATTTCCCCATATTTTTATTGAAGAGCACAATTGGAAACATTTAAGAAACTTTATGGTCTCGTCCTAAAATTTTCTACTGATAAAAAAATGATGCTTAAATTGAGAGGAGAACGACTATTATGGTTGAAAAATGCATATCATTACACCTACTTCCATTGTGCTTCTGCTATTTATACTTTTATATGAAAAATGCATATAACTTTTTGCTGTTGGTGCCTCTACTGTTTAGAATGATGTGCTACATTACTGCACCTTTTATCGTTCCTGAAATGTACATGTGATGATGTTCCCCAGGTATGCTCTGCTGGGAGCTGCTTCTTTTCTTGGAGGTTCAATGCGGATGACAGTGTCTCTCTGTGTCATTATGGTTGAAATCACAAACAACTTAAAGTTTTTGCCTCTTATTATGCTTGTTCTTCTTATATCAAAGGTATGTGCGTAAACATTTTCTTCTTAAAGTCAAAAATGTCATTTTTAATACAGTGGATTTGTAACACTACAGGCTGTTGGTGATGCTTTTAATGAGGGTCTCTATGAAGAGCAGGCACAACTGAGGGGTATTCCATTACTGGAACCAAGGCCCAAATATGTGATGCGGAACATGACAGCTAGGGAGGCCTGTGGAAGTGGAATGGTGATTTTGGTTTCTCTTAAGAAACTGCTTAATACTAGCTGGTGTCAAATGTCGACTAGTCTATGCTTTTTGGTTGTTAGTATTTCCAACCTTGGAAACATTTAGAACATGGCATGTAATTTTTGGACCACCTAAATTTGGAATATGGGTCCATTCCTGATCTTTCCAAACATCACCAGCTTCTTAGGCTTGTTAGGTTAAAGGGAGAGAGGGGGATATTATCCAGGAAAATTGAGATAAATGTATTGGTCTAGATATTGGGGGCATTGGACTATAAAGAAGGGGGAGAAAGAGAAGTTTTTGTTAGGCCTCTTCTGTATGCTTTACTTCCACTCTTTCAGCAGCTTTGTCAATGTGCAGTCACGTCAAGAAAAAGTGCTGGTCATCAAAATGCCACCTTTCTACATGTAGCCATTAAATTATTATATTTGTGAATGCCTGCATTTATGAATGAAGGGCTCCCCCCTAATTGGACTGTGCTCTGCACGCTTCTTGCCTTAACTCTTTTAGCAACTAATTGTATTATTGCCCATGTATTGCAGGTGGTCTCCTTCCCCCGTGTTGTTAAGGTTTCAGATGTAGTTTCTATTCTTCGGAGCAACAAACACAATGGTTTTCCTGTATGTTTCTAGGTCTTATATTATCTATGTCTTTTCATTTAATAATATAATGCCTGGAAATTTCTAAATTGTTCAATATTTCCTATGCTCAGGTGGTTGATCACTCAAGAAGTGGAGAACCACTTGTTAGTGGATTAGTACTTCGAAGGTGAGAATGTAAAATTATCCAACATCTGTCTTTATTTATTTGGTTTTGTTGACAAAAGCTTGTATTGCTGGAAAACTAAAGTTTTCATTATCTGTCTCTTGGGGCAGTCATTTATTGGTAATTCTGGAATCAAAGGTTGATTTTCAGCATAGTCCTTTATCCTCTGATCCCAGAGGTGGAGCCAGGCCAATAAGGTAAGGCTTGATGGAGCTTTTTAAGATTTGTCCTTTTTCTTCTCTTTTCTCATGGCTCTTTTGAACTTCCAGTCATGACTTTGGTGAATTTGCGAAGCCTGTTTCTAGCAAGGGAATATCTATAGATGATATACTTTTAAGTTCAGATGAATTGGAAATGTACATAGATCTTGCCCCTTTTTTGAATCCTTCACCATATATTGTGCCTGAAGATATGTCGTTGTCAAAGGTGTGATTTTTCCCCATTCTCTGAATATTCTTTCATTTCCATTCTCCTTTTATGTCAAATAATTAGATTTTGCTGATGGTGCAGGTTTACAATCTTTTCCGCCAACTGGGGTTGAGACATTTATTTGTTGTTCCACGTCCATCTCGTGTGCTTGGCTTGATAACCAGAAAGGACTTCTTGATTGAGGTCATTTTCTCAGCGGTTGTTGAATTTGAAGTTTGTTGGAACTGCAGAATATTAATGTTTTCTTACTATGTTATTGTTTGACCAGGACACTGAAACTGTGAATACAGTTGAGCTCCAGTCAACTAGAGTAAGGTCTCTGATGCTTTACTTTTGCTACATCTATTTTAGTGAAAGCGAATATAAGGGCTTGTTTGATTCTATTCTCTATTTTTATATTCTCAGAACAATTTTGTAGAGTAATATCTTAGAACAAGATTTGGAAAAAAAATTAAAAAAAATCTGTTTGAATCATTATTTTGAAATAAATATCCAAAACGGTTAAGGGTGAAAGAATTGTTTGCTTTATTAGGATGATTGTCATTAATGAAAATACAATGTTCTCAGCCTCTTCTCTAATTTTGTTGAAGAAAAAGTATCAACATTAAAAATATGTTCTAAATTTTTTAGTTTTCCAGAACAAATTTTAACTTCTATACTTTTTAGAACAACCAAAAACACATTTTCAAAAAAAATTTATTTCAAAACAAAAAACCGTTTTAAAAACAGGAAACCAAATAGGTCCTGAGTAATTATGCTAAGCATCTTTTTCAGATTCTTGTGCAATTTGAGTTTCTGGTCGTTCAGAATTTTCATTGTGCCATGAAATTATGTTTTGGCGCCCCTTTGCAATTGTTGCTCTGATATTTTTGTAGGGTCTTGTTATTTTCTGTTCAAGGTTGGCACTTCAATGGAACTTGTCTTATCTCCAAGATTCAGTTGCCGAATGATTTTCTTTTCAAATGTGCATTAGAGCCTAAATAGGAAACGTGCATTAGAAATATCTAGTCGCAATAAATTGACTTTTTGGACATTCTGTCCATGATTTGTTTCCATTACAGAATGGAGAATCCCGATAGAAGATTGATGACCAGGAATGCAGATGCTGAGCGGCCTTTGTTGAATGGCCTACTGGTTCAGGATTAAATTTCTGTCTAGTTGCAATTTCCCTGCTGATTACGCCCTTCTACATTCAATTTTATCTCAAGTTCATTCTTTATTATTATTATTATTAAAATTTATGTATAAATATGATAAAGTCCCTCATGGTTGATTGAGCTTACTCTTTAGTGGAAGGGGTAGCAAACATTGCCCTAGAATTTTGTACATTATGCACTAGGCAAATGTGAGTTAGATGAAGTTAAGATGAAGTTACCAGAATTTAGCATCCGAATGGAAATGTGTGAATATTCTTTTCAATCACGGTGGTGTATTGATTCATGAGGTTACATTTCTTTTCTTTCTTTCTTTTTTTTGTTCAATCAAGTTTTGTTACATCATAGTATATTCTTTTTCATTAGATGCCTATCGCCATTTTATAGATGGTTTTGTAAGTGGCGCAGGTATAATTAGGGGTGTTCAACGTTTTCCTACCCCCATTTCGGGCAAATTGGGACGGGAAAATTCATGATCGGGTAGGATTGGAATTGGGAATGGACTTCTCAATCCCATCCCCAATATATATATATATATATATATGAAGTTACCTTAAAATTATCAAATTTAAACACGTCAAATGAAGAATAAGCACCAACCAACTAATCATATGGTGTTGTTTTGTTCAAGAAGTATATTCTAATGTTATCCTAAATGTCTCATCAAATTATAAAATCTGATGTTGATTAAACAAATTTGTTCGAGAAGTATATTAATATTCACCATCTTGCTTATAGAAGTTGCAAAAGTGTACTAATATGGTGCTATTTAATATTCATCAAACTGGTGCTGTTTTGTTCAAGATGTATCTTCTTGATTAAACAAATTTGTTTAAGTATATTAATATTCATCTAATGCTGCAAAAGTTGTGGACACTGAACAATTATCTAATTATTAATATCTTTCAAACATTAGTCCTCTCTTTTTATTTTTTGGTCAAAAGACATTAGTCTTCTCAATGTATAGTTCCTTGTGCATCTTGTTCTTTGTTTTTTTTCTTTGTTTTGTTTCATATTGGTTGGAAAGAAGGGAAAAAACAGTCAAACTTTTCGGAAAATCCGGATCTCGTCTTGGGAAATCCTGATCTCGATCGAGACAGGAAACTTTCAGGATCGGGATCATGAATAATTTCCCTTCCCGAACCTTTCTTCGAAACAGGATTGAGAATGGGGTTTTCCGATCTCGTCCCAACCTTAAGAACGACCTTAAGTATGATAAAAATTGACTTTACCACTGGCAAAATGAATGTTTACATGCTTATATTTTTTTTTATTTGATTAATGTTGTGTTTCTTAAGATTCTAACTTATGCTCATCTCCGCATGGGGGTGGGGCTACTTATTATCTCAACAAATAACTTTTTAACACGTTTACATGCTTAATTACTTGGCTTTCATTTTTTTTTTTCTTTTTTTTTTCCTGTCATATTTCAGCGTAGAAAACCTAGTCTTACTGGTACTAGATTTTATTTACTACGATGTCCCGTCATAGAGTGTCTGACTCTATTAAAAAATTAAAAATAAAATAAACTGGGGCCTTATTTGTTTAGCAAAATCTTAAATGTAACGTTGGGAAACCACAGATATAATTTTAAAATATTGAAGTTGTTCTTTTATAATTTCAATAAATTTCTTAACCATCACTAAATATTTAATTCAATTGGTAAGGAGTTGTACCTTTTAACCAGAAGTCTTAAGTTGTTAAAAATAGAAACTCCGTATCCTCCAATAAATCCAACATATCCCTCATGATTGACTCAAGTGGGATGGAAAAGGAAATGGATCGGGAAACAGAATAACAAGGGTAAGATTGAATCAGCATAACTGGGAAGGATGAAATTATAGCGCAAAGAACTATGTAATGACTTTTCTTTTTTATTTCAGATTGACATTATCCTCTTTCATGTGCATATGCCCATAATAATCTTGGTAAATGATCATTGACACTGACCATTTTGAGAACCTGGCCTGACCATTTCCAACAAATTACAATCAACTCAACGATACATTTTACCATCTAATACACTCATTCTCGATTATGAACTTTTATCAAGTCCCTATACAACTAACCGGTTCGCCATTACCTTGAATTTGATTCTCATCACAGAAGCACACGCTGCTCATTGAGCATTAAAAGATCAGCAATTAAGTGCAAACAAAAAGGAAAGCAATGGACAAGCTCAGAAATATTGCAAAACCTCCATGGAAAGCAGAGAAGATTGAAGGAGCTTGATTTGGAGAAGGTGCAGGCTCGTTGTTTGGGACATGAACTGAGGAAGAGACCAAACCAGAGGGAGTGGGAGCTTCAGAAGAGGTTGCAGAGACCTTGGGGACATTGATGTCAACCTTCTGGCCGGCTTGGCAGTGACCGGGGACGCCGCAGAAGAAGAAGTGGTGTCCGTGATTCTGTATCACTATGGTATCGTTCCCTGTGCTGAAGGTCGCCAATGGGGATGAAGCATTGCATGACTTGTACATCTCATGTGTCACTCTCATCACATTGTGGAATTGCGAGTTGTATTCAAAAACTGATATCATTGGCCACAACATGAATTAATTCACTACCACCAATCTCATACATATTTTCAGCTTTCATTAATGACAGATAACTAACCAAATTTGTTGGTAGACTTGAATCCTTTTTGTGTAGAGGGGGAGGGAAGGATATATGAATGTATGTTTAGTCATCAAAGTAGTTTAACATATTTATTTTGCAAAACGAGGCTGAATTAGTATATTTTAAAGATTATGCATAGTATCTGATATTATATATGTCTATGACAAATGGGTAGGATATTGAGTCTATTCAAAACACTCCTTCAATTAGTCTCCAGTCCTTGAAGTAGCATTTGATTAGGAAGTTGATCCTAGTCTTAAATATAAGACTTTATTTTACATGTTTATCATTTTTTTTTCCAATTACCTCTATTGATATCTCCTCAATAATAATTAAATAAAGAAGGGAGGAAGAGAGGTAATTAATGGAGATTATTATAATGTTTTAGAAAAAAAAATGTGATTTTAACTAATTTCCTTAATCTAAATAAGTCGTACATTAAGCATGAGAGGAGTATAACATAAATTAAATTAACTATAATTAACTACGCTCTTTAGTCAAAATTTGTTTATTGGTTGAACCTATTTATCAAAGTGCGATGTATATATATAAGAAGACTTCAAGAAATATAATGTTTTGTGAGACCAACGTCCCAACATTCTCATTGCATTTTGATGAGTTTCTTCACAACCAGATAGAGTGGGTGCACTAATAACAGCACTTAGGGCAAAAAAAATGAATGCCAATGAAAGTGGGGGTAGGTCACGCGAGTGAACACTATCATCATGTTGGTCCTAAAAGAACAAAAGCTTTAAGTGAGAAAGATCCTAAACTCTTATGTAGGGCCCTTGCCATACCATTTTCTAATAATTATGAGGATTTTAATTTAAACCAGACTTGCTTGCTTGCTTAACAGAGAAATTTACTCCAGAACATGAAGGGAACTTCATAGAAAGTGCAGTAGCTAGCTCAAATCTTTCCCCGTTAAGCAATTTTTCTCCTCAAAACAGGGCATTCTTATTCTGTCTTAGAAACTACTGAGAGAGAGAATTGTAAATTAGCGGCAAGATCGGTATTATTCTTTAACTCTGAAAACGGAAACCCCATTTTCTGGGAAACTTTGAACTCATCTTCTGATAAACTAACAGACAACAAATTGTGTGTGTGTGTGAATAAATGGAATAAGAGTGTGGCCTTACTGATAGTGTCGCCAACTTGGAAGTTCTTGACAGCAGACCATTTCTTGTAGTTTATATTGCCAATGGTGGTCCAACCAGCTGAGTCCCCAACCTTGTACACTGCTCCATATGACACCTCTACAGCCGCCATAGCTACCACCATAAATAAAACAACCACACCTCTCTCCGCCATGACCATCTCTATACCTCTATAAGCTCTGCAACACCTATTTCTGTGTTGTCTTCAGCTTGTTCTGTTCGGGTTTGTGAGCTATAGAGGCTTTTGTTTGCCCTTTGGAGTTTTATATAGATTTTGAAGGTTGAAGTTGGAAAAGTAAATGAGTTTGGTCCCTTTTCCCAATAAGAACAAAGAACATGTGGGTCCCTTGTTCTCATTGCATCGCCAGATTGGATGGGTTCGGTGGGTCCAAGATTTTTCTTTATAAAATCACAATCGCATGTATGAGATCAATGATCAAAATCAAGGGAAAGGGGTTGCTTGAAGTTGAACTTTTACAATCAAATTTTTTATGAATAATTAGACTAGATATATTAGTTGGGTTATCAAAGTATTGTATTCTGGTGAATTGTAAGACTTGAAAGGAAAGAATGTTGGGAATGTGGTGTGGTTGTGCCTGCTGCTACTGCACTCTTCATCTTTGTTATATTTATTATTTGGAGGAAATTGTGAGGCATTGGTGCGCTTCATCATTATGGGCAACCACCGTAGGTTGTTCCCATTTGGTGGTTACATGAGACACAAGCATTAAGCACAAAAGTTAATAGCTTTATACAAACTTTATGTCAGAGCTCAATTGAATATTATTTTTAATATAAGATATATTTACCTAATTTAATTATATTAAAGAAGTTAGTTAATATGACATGTATTTTCTAAAATACCCAGTCATCTTCCTTAATTTCTTTGTTCTCTCTCTTCCTTAATTATTGTTAAGAGAATATTAATAGGGGTAGATTAGGAAAAAATTGATAAATATAAAATTATGTCTTATATTTAGGACTAAGATCAATTTCCCAAACATATCTTAAGGATTGGAGGAGTACTATACTTAAATGGGTTGAGTTTCTTTTCTAATCATTTTCTCATTATCCTTCACCATCTCTAAATCATATCCGTCCGATCGTCACAATACTACTTTAATATTTTTCTTCTCTTCCCAATCAACCACCAAAATCCAATAATGAGAGAAACGGAGAACAAGGATGAAGAAAAGATTCTCTTCCGTCCTTATTTAAGGTGTGTCTCAACGATTTTTAGAGTTTTGAATTATAATTTTAGAAATTTGGCCTAAATCAAAATAATAGTGGATTTCAATCTTAAGGTATATTGCCAGCGGGGTTTGGCTATGGTCCTTTTCCCTTACCATTCTCTTTCTATCCTCTTCTTCATTTCAGTTATTGGATTGAAATCTCAACGGTTCAGATATAATGATTTATAAAAATATTAAAAATAATTTTATAAATCATTAAATCAATTAAGATTTCAATCCAACTACCGAAGAAAGGAGAGGATGGTAAAAGAAGTGGACCATAGCCAAACCCATTGCAAACGTGGTTAAAGCTTAGAATTAGAAAGTCATTGAATTACACGAGTTCAAAAAGTACAAATTATATGACTGAACAATGATTACCTAACCAAAGGCAGGTAATGTTATATGCTGATATGCCTGATTGCTTTGTGTTTTAACTTTAACAGTGAACACATAATAATCATGCAAATTTGTCTGCAGATAATTTGTAATCCGAACTCTACATACATAAAGTTTAAATATCTATTAGAATAACAATATATCACTAAATAGAGAGAAAATACATGACAAAACAAAATCATCTGAAATACATTATTATAACATATTTAAAGCGTTTGAACTTAAATGCCTAAGTAGCTAAGGCTTGAATTATAAGCATGAGAAACCCAAATGTTGACGTAAGCCATAGGCCTCTTATTTACAATTGAGAAGCGGGATCAAATCCAATCGCATGCACATCTTTTCCTTTGTCGTCCACAACATGATCATCATCATCTTCCATATACCTCTTCCAGAACCAGTGCTGCTTCCAAACTCTCTCCGTCATCTCTTCAATCGGAACATTCTTTGTCTCAGGGAGCAAGAAAAAGACGAAGAGGGTCATGATCAACACCCATGCAGAGAAGAACACGAAGATCCCAAACTTGAAGTGACACAACATGGAGAGGAATGCCTGTGCAATGACGAAGGTGAAGAACAAGTTGACGCAAACAGTCACACTCTGCCCCGCCGAGCGAGTCTCCAGAGGGAATGTCTCACTGGGAATGAGCCACCCAAGAGGCCCCCAAGACCAAGCGAAGGAAGATACGAATGTGCACACCATAACCACCACCAAGACAGCTAACCCTTTAGAAAGGTTATCAGAGTGGTCTGTTACTTCCATTCCTAGGATAATGGCAATCACCACTTGGGACAATAACATTTGAACTCCAGCTTCTAATAAGAGCATGCGCCGTCCAATTTTGTCCACTGAGTAGACAGATACAATGGTGGAGAGGACGTTAACAGCTCCAGTGATAACAGCAGAGTAAAGGGAAGCGTCATTTTTGAATCCCAATGTGTTGAACAACACTGGGGCGTAGAACATGATAGCGTTTATACCAGTGAATTGTTGGAATACCTGTGTTCAATTTGAGCATCCAAATGTGAAAAACAAATTGGAAAGCAGGCTTCAACAGAACATAGCAGCAAGGGAAAAGAATTAAACAGAAGGTACTGGCCTGCAAGGCAATAGCAATGAGTAGTTGGGGTCGGTTGCTCCGCTGAAGAAGATTCCTAAAAGGGTACTTGACCTCTTGAGCAATACGACTTGCCTCCACAAGTTCTAGGAACTCAGGCTCGACGTTTTCGATGCCCCTTATCTTTTTAAGCACAGCTTTGCCTTCATCGAAGCGACCACGCTCGATGAGACTGTTAGGAGTGTCCACCACAAAGAGAGCCCCTAAGGTTAGGAGTCCTGCCGGAATGCCAGCCAGCCCTAGAGATAGCCTCCAACCCCATCCACCTTCGATTCTGTTGTTGCATTATTAATACGGATCCAGGTCAACATCAGTATTCAATGTGCAATCTTGCCTGAGAACAGAGGCAAATTTAAGTAAATAAAGCAAATAAAAGAACTTACTTGTTAGTGCCGTAGTTGACAAGGTTAGCAAAGAGAATCCCAATAGTAACATTCAGCTGAAATAGTATATTTAATCCTCCACGTATTCTCGTGGGGGCAATCTCAGAGAGGAAAACCGGCACAGCCTGTATACAAAATCATGGACCAATATATGTTAAGCTATATATATCTTACAGTGTATATATCTGTCACTAAGTCATAGTCTTAAGTCATCACCAATAAACGATGCTATTAAATATCCATTTGTTTATATATATTACAATAATGTTAATTTGCAACTCTACCCCGCACACGTAATAAAGTTAGCTCTTGGCTATGCCAATATCGATAAGATCATCAGCAATATATGTGTGTGTGTGTGTGTGTAACTAAAGGAAGTTTATATTTTGAATAGAGGTAGGAGTACCTGGTTAGCAAAGCCAACACCACAACCGAGAAGGAGTCTTCCGATAATGAGCATGGCAAGATTTTGAGCAGCAGCACCGAAGACGGTTCCAACGATGAAGAAGATGCCGGCGATCAACATGGTCATCCTCCGTCCCAACTTTCTAGTCGTATAAGAAGCGAAGAAGGTCGCTGTCAAACCAGCCAGGTAGAGAGACGACGTGAATAATTGCAACCCTTGGTTGTCGTATTTGCAGTAATTACTGTCCAGCCCTTTCTCCTCCACCGTCCTCCTGTACACCACCGGAAAGAATTTCTTCAAGAAAGGTGGCATCGACGTCACTCCACCTGAGATTCCCCCATAAAGAATAATATGTATAATTAGTTACAAGTTATAAACTATAACTAGACCAGGACCCTCACAGTGCCCGATGGTCTCAAGTCTCAACCGTAGAGAATTTGTCAACAGACGTTCTTATTTTCATGAAAGAGTAAAGATGAATGTAAAAGTTTCTTCTGTTGCAAATTACATTCACAGTGAAAGAAGGATAACATCAATAGTGAAACCAAATAAGATTAAAAGGAATATCGTAGTGAAAAAGAAAGGACTGCCAATGACCCTCTAGCATAGTGGCACAAAAACTTCTCTTTAAATAGAAGGTCGCGAGTTTGATCCTCCTCATAATCTCAGGCCGATAGTGTGTGCCCCCTCTGATTCAGAAAAAAAAGAAAGGAGTGTCAAAGGGAGAGACCCACCTGAAACGCCCACGTCGTATCCAAACATAAGGCCTCCGGTGGCGGCCATTATGCATGAAATGATAACGAGCGGAGTGATCTTGGCTTCAAAATCGCCCCGGCCGCCATGAACGAAACCTCCGCCAGCCATGGTGCTTGAGTCAAGGAGGGGAAGAAAGAGAAAGCAATGGAGAAATGAGAGTGTGAGTGAAATGAAGAGGGAGGATGAGAGGCCGTATTTATAAGGCAACTGGGAGAGCCTCAATGATCCTTGAGGGTATCTCATTCATTAAGGCAATAAAGTAATTACCTATTACATTATCCCGAAATTCGCTCAATTAAAAAATATATATTATCACGACAAGATATATACTTAGTAGTCGGTAAGCAATAAATTAAAAAAAATCGTGTGTTTGAAAGGTTAATAAGGTTATAGATCACTTTATTTTATAGCATTTCAAAATAAACTGTCAGTTCACTATATATTTTTGTACAGGATAAAGTAACATATTAGCCGATAAGAATTGATAACATTTAAATGTTATAGATAGAATGAAATAAAATAAAATAAGTTAGTTATAATGTTTCCTTTTAACTTATTGTAATTTTTTTCATATTGGTAAAATTTTATTTTTTTCTATTCAAAAATTTACAATCATAGTAATAACAGAAAAATAATATATCCTAAATTGATATATTTTTTTAATTTTACTCATATTTATAAATGATATTTTCAACACTCTCTCACATCTTTTTCTCTATAATTTTTTTTTTTTTTTTTTTTTTTTTTTTACAAATTAGATTTCTTATGACAATAATCAGAGTTTATCATCAAATCAAGCCTAATTCACCAACGTGGTGGGTACAATTGCCAACCCATAAATCGATATATTTAAATATATTTTAATCCAAATAATTCATTTATAAAATCACTAATTATGAACAAATTAAAAAATATAGCATGAGTTTAAGGTGAGTTAATACAAGTTTGTGACTTAAAACGTAAAAGCGGTCAACTCGGTAAATAAACTCGTGAGTTTAACAAAATTTACAACGAGCACGAATCTAAAAGTGGCACGATCTTGTAAGTTAAAAACGTAAAAACAATAAATTCAAAGAATCAACTAGCGAGCATGGCAATAACAAGTCTAACCATTCATGAATTAAGAAATCCATGCACGAAGAGAATAAAACCACATATGGCGTGTAATTTTTTTGCCTGTATATCTATTTCATGTATAGAATTATATACATATGGTGAGGTTCAAACATTATGATTTAATTAGGGCTAATTCTCCAAAAAAAAAAAAAAAAACAGCCTTATGGAATAGAAATTGAACAATTTCAATTAATCAGCCCAATTATGGTTTGTCTGCATAATGATGATAATATATACATGCTAGCAGTATGCTATGGCAATTAATTCTGCACTCTACTTAACAGTTTGACCATGCATGATTCAGATTGCCACGAACCATAGAATTCATTGTATTCACTCTCTAGTTATATACTTAATTGATTGTTCTTATATTCATTATTTCAAATTCTCTAATCACATATAGATTATAAACCCACATAATAAAAGTAGAACGCATAATCATGACTGATTAGAGAAAGTATTGGCCTTATATTAATAGCCGTAGAAAAAGATCCTGCAATGAATACTGAAGGGGCATTGAATTTGGCTTTAGTACACCGATGGGCATTGGATGGCTTTAACAATATAGGGACTTAGGGGCTTTAAGTATAATATTTCAAGTTCATGTTTGTGTGAATACCAACAATAACAACAAAAATATCTATGGTAGAATTCAATTGAACCCACAATACTTAGGTATGATACAATGAAATACTCAAAAGCGAAAAAAATTAGTTGAGTTTAAAATTGTAATTCAGTAAAAGATAAAAAGGAGATGTTACAAAAGGAGAGAATCAAAATGACGTGGTATTATCCTTTATTATTGTTCAGTTATCGCTAAGACACATTTATAGAAATGCAGTATTATATATAAATATATGGCTATGAAATTTATATCCCAACTATGTAATACTTCTAATATGATCAGAATCAGGTTGGACCTAGCTTGGCATCGAATAGGACAAACGCTCGACCCTAATCCAGTTCATAACACTATTGATAATTAAGCAATTAACGGATTGCCTTTTTTAAATAAAAATGACCTGGAATATATTCAGAGATCCGGTTCATCGAATCATCATATTTTATGTTTGAATAGATTTATTGTATAGTAAAAAACACTAATAGTACGTTAGTCACGTAGGATGTAGCTTAGAATATACGTGATCGAAATTTAATGCTCAGGTGTTCAAAGAATAGGACCAGATTGATTGTTGTCTCCATTACTTCTCTATTACGTTGAAACGACATCGTGTTTTGATTAAATAGAATCTCATTTCTTAATTTGTTCAATATTGTATCTTGGTCATTAATTGTTAAACCTATAAAGTTTGACGAAACACAATTAAAAGCTTCATTCTCTCCCTCCTCTGCTTTGCTCAATAGGATCTTTTCTAACAAAACCATGCGCTTCCCTGAGATTTTAAATGATGACAGTCTCCGTTGAACCTTTTCTTTTTATTTCTAGAGCAGTGGAAGGAATCTTCATCTCAAAGAGACACTCTTCCAAAATTTGTAAACTACTTCTTCATCAGCTGATAATAATAAAAAACGGGGGCATCAAGAAGAGCCTTACTTAATGATATAGCAGAAGCTTTTGAGAAGTTGGCCAACGCTTGAAGAGGAATTGGGAGAAGCTTTTGATTGAGGTTCTTAGGTTTAACAATTAACGGCCAAGATAAAATATTGAACCAATGGTTAAGATTCTATTTAATCAAAACGATGTCGTTTCATCATAATGGAGACAATACTCAATGGAAAGGTTCTTTGCCGCACATATATACGGCATCTAATTTTTTTCCTTATATATCTATTTCATGTCTAGAGTTATTGGGTGAGATTAAGACATAGTATAACTCAATCGGGGCTAATTAATTTTGTTAATGCTACTCATTTAACATTGTTTAGAAGAAATAAGAAATTGAATCATTTCCAATCAACTCAATTATGGTTTGTCTCGTGTGTGTGATAGATAGATAATACCATGCCGATGGGAAGCTAGTACATCTAATATAATAGTGCATTCTGAATACTCCATATATAGTTTAACCAATAACCATGTATGGTTTAAATTGTCTCAAATTCAGTAGATTCACTGTATATGCTCGTTTGATCGTTATTGTGAGGACCAATATAATTATAAAAACTTTTACATGAATCAAGGAATTTAGTGAAAATTAATGAATCGTTTTAAAATCGCATCCTCAATTAAATACATTGGAAAAAGATGAATGTTCATTTTTGTAGTTAGTCAAGGGGGTTATTGTGTTCGTTAAATGTTTTGAACAAAGAAGTCATATATTAATAACCATAGCAAATGATGAAAGGTCTTTACAATAAACACGGAAGGAAGTAGTATTAAATTAAATTTGGCTTTCAATAAACACGGAAGGAAGTAGCATTAAATTAAATCGTGAAAAAGTAAAATATAAAAAATAGAATCATAATGACGTAGTATTGATCCTGGAAGATGCGTTTGGAACAAAATGACCTGCTGGAATGTCTCTGAAACGTCTTCGCAGCCACCAAAAAGTTTATAGATTATTCTTCGTTTTACAAGTTATGTTATGAGCCTGACTTGACATATAGGGCGCATTAACTCTTCTACTCGTACTTGGATTCAAGAAAATAAAGAAATACGGAGGGCAAGCCAATATTTATTTTTTTTTTTCATTTTTTGTTTGGCAAGTACTTTTTTTCTCTTATGTGGCATAGATATCATCTTATTAGAGATGTTATCGGTTACTAAATATGAAAACATTTACAAATTTTTTTTTTTTGGATAATAGAAGAGGCTAAAAGCTAAATTACAGAAAAGGAAATTACATAGTAAAGGGAAAGGATCCCAAACAATCTTGATTAGCAATGGCCCTCAAAAACCAAGGACAATCACTGAAAATACTAGACTTGAAAAGGCCCCTCCAAGAGAAACGCCGACAATACTAGACTTGGAAAACATTTGCATGTGGGGATTTTTTTTTTTTTTTTTTTTTTTTTTTTTTTTTTTTTTATCCCACTCGGCTCACCGGAACCTTCTGGTCCCGACTAATCCGGAATTTCCGCGTTGGGCCCACGGTCGTGGGGGAACATTTGCATGAACCCAAGACATGGGGCAAGTCCCTTACCACTTGCTCTCCAAGAATGTTGGTTTTTGCATGTGGGGATTGAGTTATGAGGAACTAGTACATGTTTTCATAAGCCCATCAAGATCATCGGACCCATTCCATCACATGCAAGACAATACTACCACATAGGCCAGCCCATTCATTTGCGTTCTTCTCCGTGTTATTTCCAACGATTATTATTCTTCCAACACTAGTTCTTCAATACTTTTTTAGTCTTAAATACAAGACAATATTAAAATTTTTGAATTGATTAAGGAAGTTAAATAAGTTACTCAATTATATTATATGTTGTGTATCGTTAAATTATATATTATATATAGGAAAAATAATTTAGAAAAAAATGATAAATATAAATATTTTAAAGTAATTTAATTAATTTTCTTAATATAAAAAAAAATAAACTCTATTTTATATTTAGAAGGGAAGGGAGTAATTACAAATTCACAAGTCACCTTTTGCTATCTCTAAGAGAGATTGTATTATTTTGATGTGAAAATATATGAAAGATAAAGGAAAAATTTCGACCTCTACTTTATAAGCCAAATCACAACACTTGTTTCAGCCACAAGAAAATTAGAAATATCTATTCGAATAACATTGCCTCGCTCAATACAAAGAAGAAAAGACAAAGTGGAGCCCAAGAGAGGGGGGGAAAATCTAAATTACGAGTATATAGCTTTTGGAGATAGTGTCGATTCACGTGGGGATGATACTATGTTCAAGCATTTACCACTATAGCGCCTACTTTACTGGGATGTCAAACCCAAATGTGGCGATAATATAATATCCTTGTCTACAACTGGGACGAGGGATTGAACCCACTTGCACCATTATTGGCTACTTTGCCGTCCACGACATGATCATCATCGTCCATAAACTTCTTCCATAACCAGTGCTGCTTCCACACCCTCTCTGTCATCTCTTCAATAGGAACATTCTTGGTTTCAGGGAGCAAGAACAGGACGAAGCAGGACATGATCAACACCCATCCAGAGAAGAACAGGAAGATCCCGAACTTGAAGTGACACAGCATGGAAAGGAAAGCCTGCGCTATGACGAAGGTGAAGAGCAGGTTGACACAAACAGTCACACTCTGTCCCGCCGAGCGAGTCTCCAGAGGGAATGTCTCACTGGGGATGAGCCACCCAAGAGGCCCCCAAGACCAAGCAAATGCAGACACAAAAGTACACACCATAACAACAACAAGGATCGCGAACCCTTTCGAAAGATCATCAGAGTGGTCCGTCACTTTGATTCCCAGGATAATAGAAATCACAACCTGAGATAAAAACATCTGGACACCAGCCTCTAGGAGGAGCATGCGACGTCCAACTTTGTCCACTGAGTAGATGGAAACAATAGTGGATAAGACATTGACAGCCCCGGTGATCACAGCAGAGTAAAGAGAAGCATCATTCTTGAACCCCACTGTGTTGAACAACACTGGAGCGTAAAACATGATGGCGTTTATACCGGTGAATTGCTGGAAGATCTGTGTTTAATTTGAGCAACCAAATGTGAGAAAATGGGTGTAGAAAAAAAATAGAGCACCCGAGAAGGGGAATTTAAAGAAGGCACTGACCTGCAAGGCCATGGCTATGATGAGTTGGGGTCGATTTCTGCGCTTGAGAAGATTCCTGAAAGGGTGTTTCACCTCTTGAGCGATACGGCTTGCCTCAACCAGTTCTAAGAACTCAGGTTCCACATTGTTGGTGCCTCTGATCTTTCTAAGCACGGCTTTGCCTTCGTCCAAGCGACCACGCTCGATGAGACTGTTAGGAGTGTCCACCACGAAGAGCGCCCCTAAGGTTAGGAGTCCCGCCGGAATGCCGGCCAAACCCAAAGATAGCCTCCAACCCCATCCACCTTTGATCCTGTGGTTGCATTATTGCCGAACATAGATTGAGGTCAACAATCTTGCATAAGAAAACAGGGAAATTCAAACTAATAAAGCAGAGGGGGAGAGGTTTTACTTATTAGTGCCGTAGTTGACAAGGTTAGCGAAGAGAATGCCAATAGTGACATTGAGCTGGAACAGAATATTCAACCCTCCACGTATTCTCGTCGGGGCAATCTCGGAGAGGAAAACCGGAACAGCCTGTGTTCAAATTAAAGCAAGAAAAATTAGTAATTAACCTACAAACCACAACAGTAGGTAGTTTAATTAATACAATATTCCACTGATGATATGAACTTGATATTTTAATCCGATTCAAACTTCCAATTTCAAATTCCTGCCTCCACAAGTCAATTAATTAATTGTTAAATCATCCAAAAAAAAAAAAAACTATAATTGACTTAAACCTGAAGCAACGTTCTTATTATGTTTGCCATTGCAAGCTTAAAGAATTCTGACGGTCCAATGGATGACGAGAGGATAACAGAGACTATTTAATTAATCAATCAGGGGTGACCTAACACGTGGTTAGGCAGAACTTAGTTTTGTAAAAATGATGAAGCTAGCCAAAGAAAAAACAACACGAGGTCCCTATCAAGTTGCACAACGTCAGATGGTAGAAATAGAACACCGTGAATGCCAAAATGTGTAAAAATATCATAATCTCGCCTCTCATCGGCCCAGCACGACACAAGCCTTGATAATTAAATTACAGGCCTCTAGGACAACGTGGGGCCCACAGGAGGTCCCACAGGTTTACCCCGGCAACTGGATCTACACTCTACCGGTATCCGTGTCTGCCCTTCCAGCCTTTCCTATTATTCTAACCAATTTTAATTGTTAAACCTTTTGGCTTTTAGTTCCGGTGGTTGAGAGACGTCGGCCATGTTCTGTACACTCCCGAGTTATATCCACCAACCAAAAACTGCGATCTTGATTACGTCTTCCAATCAATCAAAATGACGCCGGAATATTTTAAACAATTTTGGACGCGCACAACGACTTCAAATCATATCAGTTCACGTGGAAGGATTGTTTTTCACATTGAACATCTTTCAGAGTAAAAAATATATCTTTCAAAATAAAAAAGGTCTTTTGTGCAAATTTTTTTCCAATGGGAGACCACATACACATGCTGACAAAATGGACCTTCGGTCAAACAATGCATCTTTCTACCGGCTAGCTCTTGAATCGAGGAGGGTGATATGGTAATTGTAGAAGAAGGAAAATACTGAGTATATGTTTAATAGAGGTACGGACCTGATTAGCGAAACCAACGCCGCAACCGAGGAGAAGCCTGCCGACGATGAGCATGGCAAGGTTTTGAGCGGCGGCATTGAAGGCGGTTCCGGCGATGAAGAAGAGGCCGGCGATCAACATGGTGAGCCTCCTCCCCAACTTTCTTGTGGTGTAGGAAGCGAAGAAGGTTGCTGTTAAACCCGCCAGGTAGAGAGACGACGTGAACAGCTGTAGGCCTTGGTTGTCGTACTTGCAGTAATTACTATCCAGCCCTTTCTCCTCCACCGACTTTCTGTATACTACCGGAAAGAACTTCTTCAAGAATGGCGGCATCGACGTCACTCCACCTGGTCCATTTCAGCATAACAAATCACAACATACATTAGTTTAAACATATAAAGGATTGGGCTATAGGTGTGACTGTACTTTTATTCAGTTCTTTCCGTTCACGACGATCTTCAAAGAATTGGGTTTCTCAGTATTTTACCCTTCACCGGATTGAACTCCTTTTTAACGAAATCATCACATAATGGAAAAAATTAAAGATAAAGATAAATTTTATCTTCTTTTCTCTATCAAAACAAAACGGAAAATTCAGACAAAAATATTTGTATTTTGTCAAAAAAAGAAAAGGTATGAATATTCAAACAAATCTAAAAGTCAGCTTTCCAGGAAGGAATAAAGGGTTCGAGAAACAAAAACAACACTTATAGGCTACTGAGAAGGAAAGGAGTTGAAGGCAGAGATACCTGAAACGCCGACGTCGTATCCAAACATAAGGCCTCCGGTGGCGGCCATTATGCAAGAGATAATGACGATGGGGGTGATCTTGGCTTCGAAATCGCTGCCGCCACTCCCACTGACCATAACTCCGCCAGCCATGGCTGCCTCAGATCCACACTCGGCTCAGGAAATCTCAACTTTATGAGAGAAATGTGAAGAAGAAGAAGAAAGAAAGACAAGTTCAGTAAATCAATTGTGACAACACATGAGGAAGAATTGAGAGTGGGTAAGGGGGAAAGGGCATATTTATAAGCCCGCACGCGCAGAAACAAATTGAGCGACGTCAAGTGGGAGCCACCTCGAGATCATCCCACGTGGCAAAGTCCGTTTTCCGGTTGATCTCAATTTTCTTTTCCATACTTGCTCATTTTGAATCCGGAAGGGTAACAACTAAACGTAACTCTATGGTATGTTTGGTACAGGAAATGGAAAGGAAGGGTTTGAGAAATTTTAGTGAGTTCAATTTACAGAAATTAGAGAAGTAAGGTTATAAGTTTTAATTATTATTATTTTTTTATTAAATTTTCTTAACTTCGTTGATGCATTTCTTTTAAATCTCCCCTCTCCTCCCTCAGTTCCACTGGTGGTAAACAGACTGTAATTAAACTTTACAGTCATATGGGAAAAAGAATAGTCAATTGACCAGCATATGGCGTGGAATATGAGACTGCATACGTGTTCGTAGTGCGCATTATCATGGTTAATATTGCATTTTATATTATCTAAGAGTTTGACCGCATATAGAGCACGTTTGGATAGCACGTTTGGATAGCACGTTAGGATTATTGGAATTTTTCCTAAAACCATCTGATTTTTTAAAGAAATATCCGAAACTTTTTATTTTATATTGCTAACATCTTTTTACCTTTTAGTCTCTGTTTTACTTTAACCACCGTTATTCCAAATAATCAGCCACCTGAGCGTTTAGTGTTCTCCCAAAGTTGTTGAAGCGGCGTCTTCGTTTGGGTCTCTACACCATGAGAGAGATGGTGATAGCCACTGGTGCGGTGTTGCTGACTTTTACATGAGTATTCATCTGATGTGGGAAGGATGTTGGGTGAAGGTGAGAAAGGGAATTGGGCGGGGCTAGCTTTCCAGTGGTCTGGAACAAAGGATTTTGGAAGGGGAAATTATCGGTTTTGGTGGCTGCGATTCAAAAGGACGGTGAGTTTTTTAACACTACTCAACTCGGCAATATGAAGAATTCAAAGCTTGATAAGGTGAAGGAGTGGACTAGATTTGAGCTCAGCTTCGAAGGAAGTTTTTTCCTGTGTTGGCCTCTTTTCTGATGGTTGGTGGCTGTCCAGCAGCCACCCAGCCACCATGAGGGCTTTTTCTTGTCACCACCATAGTTGGGGGGCAAATCTGGTTGTGTGTTTTGGTCCCCTGTTAATTGTTAGGATTTTATTTGGTGTCTTATTCTCGTGTTTTCTTTTGCAGATGTCTTGTTGTTTTGGTGTTGCCTTCGTCTTTGGGTTAGTTTGGCTTGTATGGGATGTTGGATTTCTTCTGCTATGATCACTATTTTTAAGGTTTTTGTTCTCAAATTCCAGAAGTATATTCACTTTCTCTGTCATAGAGAGTGGACTTGAAGCCGCTTTGGATTGTGCATCATTATTGGCTTCAAGGGGGTGGGATGGGAAGAGCATGTCTTTGGACAATCACCCTCTATTGCTCTCTTTTTTTAAAATTTGACCTCCACACCTTCAACCTACAGAGTCTAGGCTTGGTCTATTCTTTTAGTTTTGGCTTGTGTTTGTCTCGTTAGAATTGTAGTCTTTGTTGCTTCTGTTTAAACTTTTATTTCTAGGCTTGTTTAGTCTGTGTAGTTGGGTTTTTTGGTACAATGAAGTTCTTCCTTTCGGTATAAACAGCACGTAAAAAAATGAGTATATCAAATCCGTTAAATTGTCGAAACGTAAAAGACAAAGAAAAACAGAATCGTGATGATATATTATATTTTCAGGCGAAAAAAATAATGACATTTTATATCAAAGATTCCCTTTCCCATTGAAAAACGCGTCTTTGAATATCCTTACAATAAGAAACTATCCTGACTCTAAGTATTAAGAGCCCTGGTAATTTCTTTTTTTCAAAAAAAATTGTATACAGAACTATTTGTGTTGACTTTAAGCCCCATGGGGCTTAAAAATCAATTTAGGATTTCATGGAGAGTGAAGATTGTTGTTTTTCTATATTTTGAAGAACCAGCCTAATTTCATCATGTAGATAATTATGGTTATTTAAAATGGGATTGTTGATGAAATGTTTTACCTGCTCATCTAATTCTATTTATAAATAACTTCTAAACTATTAAGGTAGAAAATTTAATGGATATTAAATTTTAACTATAATTTATGAAAATAAAGTTTACATAATAATAAATGCAGTCTAAGATTCTTTAACTTATATAAAAAAAAAATTAACGATATGATTTACGAGTGGAATAAAAAAAATTCGCTATCTTATAAATTATACTTTCGTATGCGTTAACCATGAGGGCATGGAAGTCAAAACAAACTTGAGAGGAGGACTTTTTGGAACTGAGTTGAGAGAGAGAGAGGTGAGAGGAGCAAAAAGTGAGAAAAGGGAAGAAAAAACAAAGAAGACAACAAGGTGTTGAGTTAAGATGTTAAATTGTTAATGTGATTCCCTGTGGGGGATCCAGAATTGACCCAACAGGATAATGCAAGTGGCAGATGCAAAAAGCAGTACAGAAAGGCGCGTGAGAAAATTAAACGCGTAGGCAGAAGAGAAAAAATTGGGGAGGACTTTTGTGAGGGCAAGAACACGTGAAATTTATCCGTATCTGCATGGGCCCCACCCCAAGTGGCCTTGCTTTCTCTGAGTTGGAAAGCCCATTGGGTCTCATTCTCTTTACCAATCTTACCACCTCAAACCAAACTGGAACGTCACTCCACCCACCTTTGCCACCTCACTTTTATTTTGGGGTGATAGTTTGGTCTTATTCTTGGTTGTAGTTTTTATAATTTTATAATTTTTAGTCCCTCAATTTTTTTTTAAAATTGATTAAAACTATTTTAAAATAATAAATATGTCTAAAATAGGAGTAATTTTTTCCCTAAGTATGCTCTTATTTATAAAGGATAAGTATGAAAAAGAAATATAGTAAATAATATAGGCATCATCAACATTTTAATTTTATTCAATAAAATCAAAATTTTAATTAATGCAATATATATATAATTAGAAATAAAAATATTATTAAAATTTCTGAAAGTCTTATTAAGTTCTTATTAAAAAGACAAAACAATTTAAATTTTAGATTCTTATAATAAAGTAATTAATGCGTGGACTATTTTATCCCTTAAGCAACCGAAACTTATAGCTTGAAATACAGATCGAAACTAAAAACGAAAAGATGTGAAAATTGTATTAACCCATTTTCTAAAGTTTTTAATTCTCAAGGGAATAATGACGTCATTTTGTTTTGGGAACATGTTGCTGACGCAAGGATTTTTCTTTTACATAGAAGTGACGTGGAGGATTTGCTCCACCTGATAGCTCTGCCCATGCGAATCTCCCCCGAAAACGTGTGATCATGTTCTGCGAAGATTCCACGTCTACTTTTGACCCCAAAAAAAAAAAAAAGATTCCACGTTTGATATATATTTAAAAGAATACTCAACTCCTATATAAATTAAATGTCAGCCTGAAAAGCATCTAGTAAACCACAATAATACACTATTGTCCAAAAAAAAAACCACAATAATACACCCATGAAATTTGCATATTTCTCTTCGTGCATAATACAGTTGATGGTATGATTTTGAGAAGCGCAAATTGATCTTTAAACTTTGATCGGCTATTGTTTTTTGAAAATTCTAAAAACGATAATGGTCAAAAGTCAGCATTTTCAGCCTGGCACAGTGTCTGTCTCCCCTAACAACTGATTTTTTTTTTGCTGGTCCACAAATATTACCACACCACAAATAAGTTTAATTGCTATTTTATACTTAATTAGTCATTTTTTGTATTATATTTTATATATATATTCATTCATTTTTTTGTCATAACCCATGCATTTACAGTACTGTTTATAAAGAGTTATACCTCATAACTTCACGCTTAAAATATAGAGATTTAAGGAAGGTGGTTAGATTATAAGGCCCCGACAATTTCTTACAAAATAGACTGGATTGTTAGTCATTTGTGAAAAGTACAATTAATTAAGTTGTTGTACGTAGTTTTAGAATAATACATATATAGACACATTATAATGACATTGGACAATGATAGAAGGTGGCCGGAGAAAAGTACAGGCGTGACAGCCGCCCAAGAAATATGCATGCATGTGCACCCACTAATTCAAAAGCAAGTGGCTAAATATCAGTTCACTTGTTTATATTTTGTTATTTTTTTATTTGCGTATTTAATTGACATTATCCATGTTTATTTGTGAATTAATATTGTCAATGCATGTTTGTAAATAAAGAATATATATTTAATTTGCGAGCAGGGGAACCATATACAGGATCAATGTGAATGGATATGGAAAGAAGGAGAAAGTTGAGAATAATAGTAATTACCAAATATAACATGAAAAAGGATATGGATGAGGAAGAGTCTGAGATGGAGGGCAATAATATGGGAATTGAAAGGAAGCCAATTTAGAAATTAACAAATTAAAAAAGCAGTGGTCAAAAACTGGCACACGAAAAAGTCAAAGGTTCAATTTGGTTTTCAATGGGAACGGGAGGAATTAAGTTAAGGCAAGAAAAGAGACAACAAGTCATAATTAAAAACCTAAGTCAGTGTTGCGTGGTTTTTGACATTTTTGGATAAGGCCAACGACTAGAAAGCCTCTTTATGACTCTTGATGAGCTTGCCTGCTCACTTCTCATTCCACTGTTGATATCTTGAAAATTGAATTCCCCTTTCATTTGTATCCTTTTGACTTCTGAGGCAATATCTTTTTATTTACGAATACAAGTAAAAAATCGTGCCTTCGCTTTGGGGCTGTTACCAAATTTACAATCTTTATGCTAAATAAAACAGTAAATAAAGTAATGCTGAATGGTTGACCCAAAAAAGGTTAACCTAAATGTACTTGTAGATATATGAAGACTTTTAAAAAGTGTGAAGACTACAACTTTTTTTTATTTTGGTTAAAATATACTTTTAGTCCTTTAAATTTACATGAGGTATACTTTTGATCCCTTAACTTTATATAGTATACTTTTAGTCTATATTTCTAACACCATTAATTTTGCTAACGGAAAATGCAAACTCAAGTGATAATGGTGTAAATTTAAGTAATGATTGTGTAATTAAATGCTATCAAACTTAAATTTAAAATATGGGTAAATTGGAGAATAAATAAAATTTGTATAATTAAATGTTATTAGTCACCACTTAAGTCCACAACATCAACGTTTTCCGTTAGTAATATTAACGGTGTTAGAATTTTAGGATAAAAGTATACTTTATAAAGTTAAGAGACCAAAAGTTTAGGTTATGCAAAACTTAAAGGACTAAAAATATACTTTAGTTTTTTATTTTTTTTAAACAATATTTTCTGGGTTTGGAAGGGGAGAACTCTCTCCGATACAACTAATTCATCGAAATCAACAATTGATTTTATCCATATTTAATGAGATTTTGAATGAGAGCGAGAAAAATACAATGAGTTATATTTAAATATTAACTACATAGAAAAAATTGATAAATTAATATTAATTCCCCTGAAAGTGATTTATATTGTACACTAAGTCATTCATAAAAAAGTGAATTATGTTATGGATTGAAGGAAGTAGTGTATAAGAAAATTTATTTGCTTGTAATTGCAGGAGTTCATTTTTTGCTCCTTCGTCTCTTTAATATAATGAATGAATTTCGTTAAGAATTATAAAGAATTCAAATACTCTATGATACAGTTGGAGATTTAATTCACAATTGGGGGGATCTTCTCATGTTATTAAGATATTGTTGAATAAACCAACAACGTATAACTCTGAACGCAAATGCAATCCGTGAAACACGAAGATAAATATAAAAGTAGTGGAGCATGAAGTGCTGATGCCAATCGATTATGAGTTGATCTTTAGATGGATTACGTGCCTCATATGTCAAACTAGATAATAAATTTTTGATCGGTCGAGGCCATGAACTGATTTGCTTTTAACACTAGAATAATGAGAAATTCTTATATGAATCTAGAGTACCACCTCATCTATGGATTGACCAATGAAATAATGACACCTCAATTGTTTATAATCTCATGTCTCAACTTACATGTCACTTTACACTGTTATTTTAGAGAATTACTTATACACTTTAAAAGAGTCATCTCATCTGTATTTTGATTAATAAAAAAAATAATAACTCATCTTATTTTAATCATGTATAACAGATTAGTCGTCTAGAAAAATTCAAAATTTATGATTTTAACCTAAATTTTTTAATTTAGAAAAACAAAAATATTCCCTTCAAAATTAAGAAGTTTAGGTCTTAAAAATTATAAAATTTAAATTTTTCTAAGATGACTCATCTACCACTTATGATTAAAATAAAATAAATTATCATATTTTTATTAGTCATAATATAAATGAGGTGACTCCCATAAAGTACCTGATACATAAGTATTTCTCATTATTTTAATCTTTTGTCTTTGAAACATGCCATTTTTTCATCTATCCTCCTCTCTCTCACGTGCAACACTTTACCCAATACTTTTCCTCCCTCTCTCTCTCTCTCTCTCTCTCTCCCGCAGCCACTCCTTCACAGACCTGGCTTCAATCCGCTGCTAGTGTTTGTCTGCTGCCGTCCTCCTCTTGGAGCGACACCGTTTAGAGTGTAAATGCTAACAACAATTATGAATTCTTCCCAGGTTGTGGTGTTAAAAAAAAAAAGATTTTTTTTTTTTTCTTTTGCTTGATGCATAACTCATTTAGTGACATTAAATAGAGTAATTTCAACTAAAGCCAGGTCCTTCATCAAGCAAAATATTTTTTTTTTCAGGGCAAAAAGCAAAACTTATAAATAGTATGGATTTTTTTTCTCTTAATTTAATTATCAGCTTTCATATTTAAAAAGAATTTTAAAATATTTTTTTAAAAAGGTTCAGACTCCCAGTTATAAATTACTAGTTTTGGTTTTATACTACACGGAGTCATCACCGTGGGGATGAATTCTTTTCTTTTTTTAACACCACACCTTGGGAAGAACTCTTAATTGTTGTTAGCCTTTACACTCTAAACAGTGTCGCCCCAAGAAAAGGACGGCAGCGGACTGAAGCCAGGTTCCTCCTTTTTTTTGCTCAGGAAAGATACTTGCATTACTATATAAAGTCATACATAACAACAGAACCGAAAACAACAATAAACCAAAGCACAGGCTACAACACCACAAACAATACAAGAAACATAATACAACTACAGCAAAAGAACTAACAACAATACAATACAGACAGAAATGCAATCAGCCAGGATCCCAATCCGGATGTGAAGCTTGAGGTCCACCCATGAGAATATTAGCCTCTTGAGTATCCAAGGTTAGAAGAGAAGACAAAGAAGGTGATGGTTGATGAACCCACCCGATCGGCAAGACACCTCCTTATAAGCAATCGCCGCAAAGAAAGTCGCCTACTCTATTACCCCGTCTAGGGATATAAGATAAAGAGAACCCAACCCCGTCGAGAAAAGAGACAAATAATATCATGAAGAATGCTTTTTCAGTCATACAAATCGGGAATTTTAGCATCAATACATGAAAGTAATAAAAGACAATCGTTTCAAAGATAACATTATCATGTCCTAAGTCAACACCAACATCGGTGCCCTTTTGAGAGCGAGTGCCTCGGAACATGAAGGCCGAAATCGACTTAATTTTGTCAATGAAACCCCATTTAAAAGTACCAAATTGATCACGGCAGACCACACCAATTGCACCCTGCGGACTACCAGACACATAAGCTCCATCTAGGTTGATTTTAAATTGCCCAAGAACAGGGGGAACCCATCGGACAGTCCGAGTACAATGCCTATCTGAGACACCCGATTCCTGCTTCTTATCATCACAATTCCAAAACTCAGAATTACTCCTATTAGCCTGTTCGATGACAACGATTGGGTTGGGGGCTACATGATTAAACACCAACTCGTTTCTTTGTTTCCAGATGTACCATAGAATCCAGCAAAGCAATGAAATATCTTGAGGAGATATTGACTTCATACCTTGAATCATCATCCACCAAGCATTGAAATTTACCACTCGCAAACAATCAAATTTTACTCCCAAGCTACAACCAAACCACACACAACGAGTCCATGGGCACTCAAAAAATAAGTGTTTGAGAGTCTCATCCGCTTCCTCACACACAGGGCACCATTTCACCGAGCCACGTCGTCTAGAGTAAAGAGCAGCATTGGTCGCCACAGCTCTATTAAGGGACCACCACAAGAAGTTCTGCACCCGTGGGATCACTTTAATGCGCCAAATTGATTTCCAGCATTGAGGAGAAACTACACAAGAAGGGCCCGCTCTATTTCTTTTGTCTACACAATGGGATCACTTTTGCCAGGTTCCTCCTTCACGGAATATGGATCCTCATATCCTATTTTTTTTCTCATCCCTCATAACTCAATCTATACATTATTGATTTTACTTAATTTTTGATTGTTGCATTTTATATTCTTAAAACTCATTTTCAATCTCTCAACTTTGACTCATTGACTGGTACTAAAAAATACTTCATGATCTTAAAAAATTGTTTTAGGATTTTTTTTAAAAAAAAAAAACTTCAAGGTACTGAATGGTACTAAAAAATATTGATTGTTACTGAAAAAACACTTCATGATCTTGTAAAATTATTTTAGGATCTTAAAAAAATATTTCAGGGAACTGGCTTATATACTTTAGAATACTTACTCGTATAAAAAAATACTTCATGATCTTAAAAAATTATTTTAGGATCTTAAAAAAATATTTTAGGATCGGAATGGTGCTAAAAAGATATTTTAGGATCTTGACTATTGGTGCCACGAAATATTTTTTCATAATTCTAAAATAATTTTTGAAGATCATGAAGTATTTTTTAGTACGTCAAGTATTCTAAAGTATATTAGTCAGCACCTTGAAATATTTTTTTTAAGATTCTAAAATGTCTTTTAAAGATCATGAAGTATTTTTCAGTACTAATCACTATCCTTTTAGTATCACTCAGTGTCCTAAAATATTTTTTTAAGATCTTAAAATAATTTTTCAAAATCATGAAGAATTTTTTAGTACCAGTCAGTGTTTTAAAGTATATCAGTTAGTACCCTGAAATATTTTTTGATCCTAAAATAATTTTTTAAGATCGTGAAGTCTTTATTCAATACTAATCAATATCCTTTTAGTACCATTAACTACCCTGAAATATTTTTTCAAGATCCTAATCCTAAAATAGTTTTTCAAGATCATAAACT
Organism: Acacia acuminata; assembly: GCA_019022655.1. NCBI lineage: Eukaryota > Viridiplantae > Streptophyta > Magnoliopsida > Fabales > Fabaceae > Acacia > Acacia acuminata. Next base: position 2,152,790 of record JAFJYI010000023.1, read on the forward strand.
ATTTTTCAGCAACATTCAATATCCTTTTAGTATCATTCAGTACCCTGAAATATTTTTTTAAGATAAATCATTTTTTAAGATCATAAAGTATTTTTTGATCCGGTCAGGTATCTTAAAGTATCTTTTTAAGACTAGTCGGTATCCTAAAGTATCTTTTTAGTACCAGTTAGTACCTTGAAATATTTTTTCAAGATTATAAAATAATTTTTTAAGATCATGAATTATTTTTTCAGTACCAGTCAATATCCTAAAATATCTTTTTAGTACCCGCCAGTAAGTTGAAGCATTTGAGAGGTTGGAAATGAGTTTTAAGAATATAAATAGACGGCCAAGATTAAGTAAAATCAATAGTGTAGATTGAGTTATAAGGGATGAGGAGAAAGTGGGATTATGAGATCCCGATCCCTTCTTCTTTCCATAACATGAATTTCATTTCCATTTGATTCCATTCTTTTTCTTAATTCTCTTTTTCCTAACTCCAACCCTTCGGCAATGGCGTCTTGGCCAGCTTTGGAGCCCTGGATCTTGGAAGGATATACTCTCCTTATCCTCCTTCTCATTGTCTCTCATTGGCTACATCTTGGCCATTGGTTTGGGAAAATGAGAGAAAAGTGAAAGTAGTACTGTGTTGATTGAACGGATGTGATTTAGAGATTATGAGGGATGATGAGAGAAACCCAACCCGAGAGGAGAAGTGACATATGTAGGCTGACACGTAGGATTACAAATGAATGGGCTGTCATTATTTTATTGGTCATTCTCCAAATGAGTTGGCACTCTAGCTTCATACAAAAATTTCTCCAAAAATGCCCCACTCTTAAAATTACTACTCTTTATGATTCCTAATACAAAATATATTTTCCTAATTGATTAAATCAAGAAAATTAGTAAAATTGATTAATATGATATGTATTTTCTTAAACACTGTAGTTATCTTTTTTAATTGGCTCTTCTATTCTTAAAAAAAGCATTAACAAAGGTCAATTAGAAAAAATTGACAAATATAAAAATTATGTCTCACATTCAGGATTAAGATTAACTCCTCAAATATAAATTATAATAAGAATTATAGAGAGTATGAAACATACTACTTTTATGCTAAATAAAAGTATAAATTTTTTCTCTGAATAGATTTTTTTTTTTTTTTTTTTTTAGGGGGAGATTGGAATCAATAAATGTGAGGATTAATTTGTTTTCCTTCACATTTTATGTTGACTTTGAAGAAACTGTTGCAAAATTTAAGGTCTACATAAGATTGACTTCTTTTCTTTACGGTTAATAAGATATTGGTTGAGGAGATGAGAAATATTTTCCTCATAAAAAAAATTACAAATTCAAATTTTGAAAAACACGCTTATTGAAAAAGACGAATACCCTTTATTTTCTTTGGCTTGAGAGAGGAAACTCCCGTTCAAATAAAAAAAAAAAAGGTCCCTTCTTTAAGTACTCCTTGTTTTAACTTGCAAAACTACGTTAAAAAGGAAAACTTTCACGAAAGTTTAGATAACGTATAATTTGTATAGATCATGTAAAACCCAATTGTCAATACCTTGAGGCGTGCTAGTTTTTCATGTTGGTGAGAGGTAGTCTTTGTCCATAACCTTTTTTCTTTTTCTTTGGAAAAAAGCAACATATATGAACAATTTGTCGGGAAATTAACTATTCAAATGATCACAATATGGTCGAATTGATGTGGAATAAATTAAAGCTGCAGCAATGTTGGAAGTGAATGCAATACGTGGAGCGCGAAAATGGAGCAATTAGTGTTAATGGATCATGAAGTGATGTGTTTTGTAGCTGAGGTCAAGACATAATCTTTCAAATTACCAAAAAAGTTAAAAGGCGGATAAGTGTATGGTAATCCTACTAATATGTAATGATACATGCGCACTAACTAACTTGTCTTATCGGCCTGTCATTATATCTTATCTCATTTCCATAACCATGCAGATGCAGTACGCAGAAATTAATTAAACTTGAATTCCTCAGAATCCACTGTTCATATATAATGGCTGGACCTGGCCGACTTCTGGCAGTGAGACGTTACAACCTAACAATGTCTAAGTTCTCAGAAAGTGAAGAGTGAGTCACCACCAAGATCCTTGTAGACTTCACTTATTTCCCAATCCATTAGAAATCACATGAAGTTGGATATGCTCACTCATCAGTACGTAGTAAAAGTTACTTTATAGAAGAAATTTGTAGTCATTATGCAACAATTTGTGCAACATTATATTATTAAGTGCTTTATTCTAAATATATCATTCTCGATTTTTTTTTATATATTAAAATTTTAGGAAAGGAGTTGGATTCACCCATGATCCAAGGGCAAGGCAAAATCTTCCCTCTTCTTTAGGTGATACCGATGGTGGGCAGGGCGAGCCGTCTATCACTTTCAGACGTTAACCTAAGCACCTAGGAGTTAGGATGTTTCCCCCAGCGCCTTGACCAACTCCAGGATCGAACCCCCTCCCTTTGGTGAGAGTGTCCGACTCTTTTACCAGTTGAGCATCATTCTCGATTTCTAATGAAGGTATAAAGAGTTTATGTTTTTTAAAATTATAATTAGAGATGGAAATTAGAACGATTTAAAGACGGTTTATCGTTGCAACTAACATTTCTTAATTTCAATAATTAATTATAAGTGCCTTATATATATTATCAACTTATTATGAATAATTAAGAGAATATATATATATATATATATATATAAAGGCAAAGGTGATTTGGCTCAGTGTCATCAAGCAGAATATGAAGTCTTTTAAGTTTATCAAAATTTCAATATGATTTTTTTTTTTTTTTTTAATCGGCAAATCTCAATATGACTCATTCTTTCAGAATTACATGTTTGAAAGTCAGAATTATGTGCATTTGGGGGGTGTATGTGTTGTAGGCAGTGCTTAGGTGTAGGCCATTTGCACAGCACAAAAGATTAAGGTATACTTAGCTAAGAGAATAATCTTTATATTTCTTTTGTATGTAACTTTCAACTTTTCGTTCATGTCGTGTTTTCCATGTTTAATGCGTTTCCTGGTTCTACGAAAAAATAATCTCATGAGAATGTTAATAATAACAACTCATATTTAAATAAGTTTCATTTTTTTTAAGGAAAAAAAATATTTTTTATGCCTATTACATCAATTTATTTTTCTACATAAGAAGCCGAACAATTTTCAAAATATAAAATTATTCTTATCAAATCGCAAAAAATAAAAAATTTAACATGACGATAAAGTGCAGAAAAATGTTGTATTAAGTTTGAAGTTTTAACCCTTTAGTGAACATTATGATATCGATAATCTTTTAATTTATTTTCTAAATTAAATCAACAATGGATATAATATAATTTAAAACATATCCGACAATGGATAGCTAACGTGGTCCAACGAACATGAGATGTCCCAACATCCATTTTCAAACATCAAGCACCGCAAAAACCAAGATAACAACACTTCAAATCATAACTTACGTCCCAATTAAGCATCTTTAAACACGTGTGATTGCGTTTGCGTGCATGTACATTCTACTTTAATCAATTATCTGTTGGGACAACATCGTCAATAATACTACTGGTGGAATCACGTAATTATATTTGACATTGAAAATCAACGTTGTATTATTTTTCAAATTATTTGTTACGTTTTATACACAAAAATGTTCGTGACACCTTTGTATAGTCAACAACACCTATGCGTTCTATATTAATTAAAATACTAATCAATCTTAGCTTGTATTTAAAAACTACTAATCGATCTGGGACTCACACACAGTTACGTGTGTGGGGCTTCAAAATAAATATAAAAAAAGTTTATTTTATGTCAGGAAACTTAAGGTGTCGGCAAAATCGACTTTTAAAAATCAAAAGCATAAATGGAAAAAAACCAAACAATTCCCATATTCATGTTTTTCACATGTGTATATGGCAACAACAACAACAAAAATACACATCAACGATTTTAAAATGTTTTTCGTTTAAAGAAATTGAAGGAAGGAATAATAGTTAGTTAAAACTCACCTGTATTGTTTAATTCAATAATTATATTTTAAAGTCAATAATTTTATAAAACTAGTATGAGGGAACTTGTTTGGTTTTTTATATATTTCATATTTTTAAAATCGTTGTATCCATAAAGAGGTTATCATGTTTACCTAATAAAATATTATTTAAGTTATATATCAAAGGTACTTGAATAGTGGCTGCGAATCTTATAATTATAGATTACTAATAGGGTCGGCAAAGAAGATTGCCAATTATGTCCCTCCACAACTAAAGAAAATGCTTTTAATGTTTATTTTTTTAGCCTTTTAATGTCTGAAAATAAGGGGAAGACTATGTCAAGGACATAGTAAAATCAGGATAAAGCATCCTTAAAAGAAGGGACGTCATGAGAGATCAGTAAGAGAATTACGACGTCCCTTTTTTTAAGAGAAGCCATAAGTTTCTTTTTTTTTTTTTTTTTTTTTTTTTTTTTTTTTTTTTTAAAAAAAAAAAAAAGTTACTTCACGTGTCGTAAAAGTGGTGGAGAGAGAGAGACTTCTAGATCCTAACCACCGTCGAAGCTATAAAGGAGACTTTGAGATCTGCGAAAATTGGTTTCATCATCACTGCTACCGCTAGGTTGGTGCTCCTCGTTGCATCCATCGCCGTGGGGTTAGTGCTCGACGCCACCATCATGGAGACTTTCTGATCTGTGAAAATTGGTGTTCAACCCTCTCAGATCTGAAATTTTGACAAGAGAAGGACCTTACATATAAATGCGAAAAGATGAAATCGATAAATGATTACAAATTCCCCATAGAAAGTCCCGTATGATTCAGCGATTTCCTCCACCACTAAGCTCTATGCCTTCAAAGATCTTGCAATTCCATAGTCGGGCATCTCTTACAATCATGAGGATACACAAAAGCCACTACAAAAAAACCGGTCATTTGTAGCGGTTAAAAATACACATTAGTAGCGGTTTTAAACGTGACAAATGCAATTTGTCGCGGTTACTAAAACCGCCACAAAACGACCGAAACAAGACCATTTGTAGCGGTTAAAAAAAACCGCTACTCAACGCACATAAACCGCCACTATATAAGGCTAAGCCGACAACTAATGAACACATTAGTCGCGATCAAAAAACCGCTACAAATTTTTCCCGCCATTAAATTTGTCGCTATTAAGGTCGCGGTCAAAAAACCGCTACAAAACATTCGGCCATCACATTTGTCGCGGTCAATAAACCGTGACAAATGTGTTTAAATAATTTTTTGTCGCGGTTATACAACCGTGACCATTTTCAAAAAATTTTGCCGCTTTTTTTATTTGTAGCGGTTTTTAAAACCGTGACAAAGGTGTCAAAACAATTTTTTGTCGCGGTGATATCACCGTGACCAAATTCCCGCCCTAATTTTTAAATTTCAGATGTCCCTCGTTATTTTCGTTTTTGTAGCGGTGTCATAACCGCGACAAAAAGATGAAATTTAAAAAAAAAATTTACAAAAATTTTTTTGTGATTATAAAATGTTGAATTAATAAACATTTATATTTTTACTAATTATAAATGGATATTAACATTTGATAGAAAACTCGTATAAGATGTCTTTAAATGTGTAAAAAGAATGAGAATCAACAATTTATGAGTTAGTTAAATAAAATGAATTTTAAAAAACAAAAATGTGGGAAAGTTGATCAAAGAATAAGTAGGTGAAAGTAGAAAGAAAGTTGAGAATTGACAAAATATACCTGTAAAATAAGATAAAATAATATCATCGAGGTAGAAGAAAAAACAAATATTTCGAGAATGGCTAGATTTGATGAAGTTTAGAGACACTTACCCCATCCAAACACTTTGCCTCGTTCGAGAAAACGTGAAAATATAAGAGAGAAAACGTGAAAATATAAGAGAAGGCAGACGTAGAAAACATATAATTATAGCGGTTGGTGGCGAGGTATTTATTTTGATCTCACGCAACATTTTGTAGCGGTTGTTGTGTCGGTTTTGTAGCGGTTAGCTTAGTAGCGGTTTTATCTAAGTAGTAGCGGTTATTAACCGCTACAAATCAAATTTTGGTAGCGGTTATTTTTATTCTTGTAGCGGTCATGAACCGCTACAAAATAATTTTTTTACATTTTTTTTAAAAATAAAATAAAAGGAAGAGAAGGGATAATTTTTCGTCTCAATCTGCGTCGGCATCCCTACAAAAAAAAGTTTGTATAAAAAGTTATGTTTGAGTTGAATTTAGAATAAGACATATATAAAACTTTTGTGAAATCAAAATTTTTATATTTCATATTGCGTCTATTTAAAAACGTCTTGAACTATAGGTAAAGTGTCATCGCCTGGGAAGAAGTTTTCAAAAGCGGCGGGCCGGAGCGGCTCACAATCGTAGGCGACGTTCTCACCATCGCCCATGTCATAAAGGTCCCGAGGCTTTAGGTGAACCACCATATTCCAATCCTCGTGCCTCTCATCGGCGACATAATAAACCCGATGGGCCCTCGAGGCGAGAATATACGGCTCGTCATCTTCGACCGACCGGTGTGAATAGGACGAGAGAAATTCACCGATGTGATGCCTAAGTCATCGTCGTGAGTCCCCGGGACGTTGTCGTATTCGCCCATAAACACTTGAACAAAGCGTCACGAGAGAAAATGCCTTGGTAAGTTATCGACCACATCAAGCGGCTTTCCATAATACGGGACGTCACCGAACCGCATGTTCCCGTCACCGGCGCTGCTCGCATAACTCCTCGTCCCAAACGTGCCATATACACCCGAGTTTTGGGTGAGCAATCCCTGATCTCGTGAAACCGTGCAAAACTTGAAGCCATTGACATTGTATGCCGTAAATCTTTGGGCGTGGTCAAGCGGGCCGAGTGCGAGAGCTCGAATTCTCGCTGAGTGGGGGTTGTGGTCATTCATTATTCTCCTCCTAAACCAACCCTGGAATTCTCTCGTGGACCTTTCTATCAATTTCGGAGGATGTACGTGAACGGATCCTCAAGCGACGCTTCACATGACTCCCGAATTCCCTACAATTTAAACATGCGATGACGAGCAATAAATGTGCCTATAAAATGTCGGGAAACATATAGGATAACAAATATATCTGTGTGCAATCCCATGCGAGAAGGTACGGTTCAACTTGAGTGCAATTGATCAAGACATGTCTATGTGCTTGAAACTTCTCAAGTGCCGTGAGTTTGAAGTTCTCACATCCGCCAACCGGTTTACCAACACGAGGGAATAACAACTCGAAGCCGCGGGGCTCGGGTCCGCTCGGGACAATCGTCCACACGAGGCGGCCGGTTGAATGACGTCTCAATGTCATCAAGGTACTGGAACAAAAATATAAGACCTCATCCCCAATATAACCTTCGCTATTGAACCTTCGGCCACGCCTTATTCCTCACGTAAGATTTCAGTTTCCCAAGGAACCTATAAAGTAATGAGGAAAAATGTCGATACATCAATGGTTAAACATGCGACTAGGAAGTAATATAATTTGAAGTAATTAATTTTAAAAGAGTACCTCTCAATAGGATACATCCATCGGTAGTGAACCGGGCCAGAAAGCTTTGTTTCGTGAACAAGGTGTACTGTCAAGTGAACCATGACCGTGAAAAATGAAGGAGGAAAGATCATCTCCAAATGGCACGGCGTAAGAATGATTTTTGTTGCAACCGGTCGAGCTCCTCCACGATCAACACCTTGGAACACAACTTCCGAAAGAAAGTACAAAGCTCGACCAAAACGATCGACACATCGAGAGCGCGTGTATTTTTTATGGCCGGCGGAAGTAAGCGCATAAGCACATGTGAGTCATGACTCTTGCCCCGGTAACCTTCCGAGCTCGCACGTCCACACATCGTGAAATGTTGCTTGAATACCGTCGGGAACTTTTATTTTCTTCAAAGTGGCGAGGAAGATTTCCTTATTCGGTTTTGTCGGGGTGAATTTTGCCGGTTGAAATCTGTCATGCTCATCCGGCCACGCGTCCGCACGAACCCCCATCTCCCATAAATCTTTCCTCGCTTGAAGATGATCTTTTGACTTGCCTGGTTCATTCATAATCGTGTACAACACATTGTCGCACACATTCTTTTCAATGTGCATGACATCCGAGACTATGTCGGAGCAAATTATCTTTCCAATACGGAAGAGTGAAGAAGACGCTTATCTTCCGCCATTCTTTGGGTCCGGAACCGAAGCCCGACCGTCTTTGTCCCGGCCTTTGCTGGATCGTCTTTCTTCCCATACTCAAAATCAACATCCACAATCTGCTCTATGATCTCTCGCACCGGATAATATGCGAGGAGGTCCTCTTTTTCCTGTTGCCCATTGAAACGGTTGCGTTGCAACCTAAACTCGTGCGTACCATCGAGAAACCTCCGGTGACCCATGAAGCACCACTTACGGTTGTGGGGAAGGCGCACCGAGTCGAGTCAAAATTGCAAGCCGGACACGCAAGGCCGGTATGCACATTCCACCGGATAATGTTCCCGGTCCGGGGAAGTCACCGATAGTCCACATCAACGCCGCACGCAAGTTGAAGAGTGTCTTCTCGTGCGCGTCATACGTCTCGACGCCTACGTTCCACAACTCCACCAACTCCTTGATAAGCGGTTGTAGATACACATCGATGTCATTTCCCGGTGCCTTTTTGCCTGGAATGATCATGGACATAATGAAGGAGCTCTGTTTCATACACATCCAAGGGGGCAAGTTGTAAGGTATCAAAACAAGCGGCCATATACTATAACTTGTGCTAAGATTACCAAACGGATTAAAACCATCGGTGGCCAAAGCAAGACGAACATTTCTAGAGTCCGCGAAATCGGAAAGTCCGAGTCGAACGCTTTCCACGCTTCACCATCACGTGGATGTCCGAGTTTACCATCTTCGTTCTTGTCGGCTTCATGCCACCTCATATGCTCGTTTGTCTTGGACGACATAAATAATCTTTGTAATCGAGGTTTTAAAGGAAAGTACCGAGAATCTTTGCGGGTTTCTTCTTCTGCTTTTTTCCCTTCGAATCGTCCGAACCTCGAAGTGTGACACTTCTTACAAGTCTCCCTCCGAGCGTCCTCCCCCCAATAAAGCATGCGTCGTTAGGCGGGGCATCAATTTTTTCGTAGTTCAATCCCAATTTGTTGATTATCTTCTTGGCCTCGTAGAAGGTTGTGGGAATGTCCACGTCGGGGAAAGCATCTCGTAGTAATTCCAACAACATCGACATCGCCTTATCGGTGATGCCACACATGCACTTGATATGGTACAATTTGATCGAAAGGATAATTTTGAATATTTCGACAACCTTGATACGAGAGGACGATCGCTCTCATCCATGAGGCTGAAAAATTCCCGAGCTGCTTCATTCTTGAAGAAAACCGGTTCGAGGACCCTTCACTTCGTCGTGAAGTTGTCGTCTTGAACACCAAAAGCGTCGCGAATGCCTTCATTAACCGGATCATCTTGATTTATTTGATTTCCTACTTGTGAGGTTTGAGGAAGATGATCCCCATATCCCATACCACGTTTCTCACCATGAACATCCCGAATGTATATGCTTCCGGAAAAGGCTTCATAAGCGAGATGTTCCATAGCACCTTCTCGTGTTTGCCACTTCTTAAACTTGCATCTACAACAAGGACACACGATCTTGCCATTAATGCTAGCGTGAGAGAAGGCGAAATCTATGAAATTTTTCAATCCCGCTAAATATACAGGAGAAGCTGCGCGGCATCTTGATCCATGACTTATCCATCGTAGTAAACAAAGCTAGGAAAGCATACAAATGTGGAGACAATGTTTAATTACTATCATCTCGTAACCGGAGATGTTTAAATGCAACGGGGAAAATTTGTAGCGGTTACAAAACCGCGACATCCACCGCAACGAAATTTACATTTGTCGCGTTCCTTAACCGCGACAAATTGAATAAAAAATCCGCCTTTATTTAGTAGCGGTTTTATAACCGCTACGAATCCGATACCAAATGATGACCGTTATTACATTTTGGCGGTTTTTTCCTTTGAAATTCAAAATTTGTCGCGGTTATGAAACCGCTACAAATGTGAATCGCATTTGTGGCGGTTCTTCATTGAAACCGCGACTAATATATTTTGTGGCGGTGAAACTCTAAAACCGCTACTAATGTATTAAAATTTAAAAATTTTTAAAATGTAAATTTTTAATAAAAATCATATTTTAATAAAATTTAAATTTTCATAACATTCGAAAAAAAAAGATAACAAATGTTTAAATTGTAAAAATCTGCGAAAAAAAGAAAACAAGTAATTACATTTAATAAAATTGTCATCAAACATCGGGGCATACAAAAGAAGAACTAACTATCGGGAGTCCGATGATCGAGATCTGTCTCGGGGGTCTCTCTCGGGCGCGCGAGCTCGACCGAGGTAACATCGTCCTCCTCCTCACCCGGCATGTTCGGGAGGGGGGCGGGGAGGCGGGGAGCCGAAGGGGAATCCTCGAAGATGAACGGAGGGGGAGGCTCGGGAGACGGAAACCACGTCAGCAAAGAACGCTGTCAAGGCCCGGCATTGACCGCGCCTTTGCTTCGAGTAGCGAACCAACTGTTGAGGCTCTCCCGCATGCGCCTAGTCTTGGCCTCATTCCTCGCGATCGCGCGGCAACTCGCTCGGCAACTGCGCGGCAACTTTCTCGGCAATCATCGCATCAACCGCCTCGGGTTGTTGCTCGCTCGAGCCGGAGGTCCGGCGCCGGAGGAGGAGGCCTTGCCGTACACCATGCTAGGCCTGGCGCCTAGCCCAAAGCCCCTAACACGGCCAGGATGCTCGACGGGGCCCACACCAGCTTTCAAAGTGGCCGTAGGATCAATAGAACCCCGTGACTCGGGCGCGACGCTCGTATCTCTTTGGCTCTCGCTCAATCCGGTCCGCGCACATATTTCATAAAACATTAATCAAACAATTAAATTAAATTAAGTTAAATTAATATTTTTTTTTAACTTACTATTATCTCCCTCGCTTCGCAGATCGGCGCCCCATCACGGTGTCCATGTGTGCGTGTCCACAACTCCCCATAGTCCGTCGACGGTTCTCCTCCCGAGCCTTCTCTTGCTAAAAGAATATAAACTTTGTTATTTCTAAAACGAAACAATAATCATTTAACATACGATGAATTTAGCTTTTAATATACCATCTCACCGTAGGTCACAAAGACAAACGTCTTGGATCCCGACGTGTGATTGACCCTTTGAGCGCCCTCGGATCTGGTGTTCCTCTCGCGATAGAGCACGCAAAATAAATGAGTTGTTTGTGCAATTTAGGTACAATAGAAGTGTAGTCAATGTATTTTACTCTAATTAAACCAAATCTATATTTTACTCTATATTTAAATTTTTAAACTACATTCAAACAAAATTAATTAGAACAAATTTTCAACTACATTCAAAACTAAACTATATTAATTAAAAAACGTACTGTCATTTGGACTCCTCCTATATTGGACAAAAGCTGCCCATTCATTTGGCTCCACGCCGTCGGGGACGTTTGCCATCGGTTGTTGCACGGTGCATAGTCCCATCTCCATTCCGCGGGTCGTATGCACGACCCCTCCAAGCTTTTCCACGCTTCTCCCATCTTCATCTTGACATACCTCTTCGCGTTGGCTCGCAGTTTAAACTTTTTCTACATTATAAAATAATTAGTAATTAGTAATTATTAATAATTATTTAAGAAATATATAACGAAATGAGCCACAATTTATACACCTTAAAACTATTAACATGTAAAATTTAATTACACAACATAACTTACCCGCACAATGTCCTCGAACGCCCTATCCTTGTTTTCCTTCGGGACCTTTTTCCAGTCGTGGAAATAGATTGGGAACCATGCCCAATTCCCACCTAACTGTGACAGGTATCGGTTTAACAGGTGGCCACCGGTCCCGATCGGCTGGTCCGTGTCCGTGTTCCAGGGGACTATCACGCGATAGTTGTCCCCCTCCTGACTCTGACTCAGCGTATGAAGATCCAGCGTCCTCCCGCTGACGTTCCCATGTGGATCTGCATAATTATAACAAAATTGTTATATTGTATTTAAATTTAAATTTTATTTATTTCCAATAAATTACTTATACTTACCTTCGACATCCACCGCATATCCGGTGGAACGAGAAGACGACGGTCGGGGTTCCCTTGCTCCCGCTCGTTCTCCTCATCGAGAAACCGCTCGCTTCATTTAAGGGAAACTCAATGTCGATGTCCGGATTTTCCTCATTGAGGATGTCCTCAATCGATAGAGTTACGCCTCGACTTCCACCTACGGTCTCATGTAGGTCGCTGGGCTTGGGATTGGCTGATTTACAAAGAGCTCATCAAACTCATTCCCAACCCGAGGGTGTCTTGAAGAGGGTTATCCGGGCCGAGGGGCGGGATATTTACTCTAGGAGGGCGAATGGTGATATTTAGAATCCCACGACCTCTCCTACGGCCCCCGCACTACTACTACCACCCCCGATAAACTTTTTCGGTGGTTCAACTACCTTCCCTTTTCCTTTATTGGGAGAAACCATGATGTTGAAAGGTAAAAGCGAAAAGAGAGAAGTGAAAAAAGAGAGGAACAAGACGCGCGTGAATTTCTGGGGTGACCGCTACAATTAGTCGCGGTTATAGCCAAATAACCGTTACAAAATTAATAACCGCGTGATTTGTGTAGCGGTTTTATCTAAGACCGCCACTAAAGCCGCGACAAATGTGCCTCGTTCGGGTGACAATTTGTAGCGGTTCTGTAAAACCGTTACAAAATTAATACGCGTCATATTTGTAGCGGTTATGCAAAGACCGCTACGTCCGCCGCGACAAATGTTCCTCGTTCTATGTGAATATTTGTAGCGGTTATAAAAACCGCTACAAAAGTTAACTTCAGTAACGGTTATTACCAAAACCGCTACAGATCTTAATATATTTTTTTAAAAAAATTTCCAAACTAATTAGTTTGATTTATCAAAAATCAAACTAATTAGTTTGGATTTTTTCTTTATTATAATCAAAGCATTCTCAATTATTTTCTTTAATTTTGTTATAAAATTAGAAATGACAAGTCTATTGAAAATTGTCCAACATGCCGTGAATATTCGGATTCGGTATAGCCACCGATCTCCCAGGAAAAACTCACTGACTCATTTTGATCAGAGATATTTGCCAGAGACAAAGGTGGCTAGTATTGAACCCAATATTCGATGGCGTGTTAGACATATTTAGAGGAGTAGAAGTCTTCAGGTCAATGAATATCTGAACTGGATTGTTGTCGAAGGAACCTTCTCGGCTTGAACGATGAGAAGACGGACAAATATCTGCGCGCACTCATCTCCCGAGATCGGTGCCGAGATATATGCCCGTCTTATATTTCGAGAACAAAGCCAAGAATGCTCTTTCAGCGACAAAGCTAGATTTAGAATATTTTTAAACATTATAATTGTTGTACGGATGGAATGGGCTATTTATAGAATAAATTTTGTAGCGGTTATTGTGAGAACCGCTACCAAATTTGAATTTTTGACGCGGTCAACGTGGCGCTTTCTTCTAACCGTGACAAAGGTGTGTCGTTTCGTGATTTGGTAGCGGTTATTTTGACATAACCGCTACGAAACAACCGCGACGGACTTCGCGCCATAACGCGCCAAGGCCGGCGCCATATTTGTAGATTGGGTTTTGTGAACCGTGACAAAAAGCGAAGCAAAATGGTCAGCATTTTGGCGGCAATGCTTAGTTACTAATTTGTGGCGGTTGGGGTTTAAACCGCTACTAATTTGTTCATTTGTAGCGGTTGCTCTTGACCGCTACAAGATCACCGCGACAAACGTTACGTTTTTTTGTAGTGAGCCAATACTCCTCGTTACTACTCTAGAAGTCGTCAGAAGGCAAGGGAGGATATGGTACGTTCTGTCGATGGAAGTCATCAAAAGGAGGGAGGAGCAAACGTGGAGGGATGAGGCCAGAGAATTTGTTGTGCTAACAGAAGTGGAAGTGGAAGGAGAGGTTTCCGAAGTCGCTCTAGGACGCTAAGGGAGAGGTTTTCGAAGTCATTCCATAAATGTGAAACTGTGATTGGATTGGTGAAGGTATATACAAGATTTGGGGCGGAGCTTTCAAAGTTGTTCCATAAATGTGAAACTGATGAGATTGAATTGGTGAAGGTACAAGATTATATTCGGGGAGGAGCTTCCAGCTGTCACATCTTTAGGTGTCCCAATTTTAAATTTGGAATGTTAAAAAATCACTTTAAGCATCTCAATTCTAAAAGGAACTTTAAAAATGGTGCTCTTAGCATCGCTTTTATTAGTTGGGAAGCCAAAAACTCTACTTTTAGTGTTCTTTTTGTAAACTGGGACGCCAAAAGACCACTTTTGGCATCTCAATTCTAAAAGGGTCAAAATTTTCACACATAATTATAAAAATGTCACTGCCTTTATTTTTTACTTCCTCCTTTAAAAAATAGATGTTTTTTTGTAGTAGTGCTTCTATTATATGAGTAAATAGACAGATTAGGTTAATTATACATGTAGGCCGAGATCTGCAATTTTTTGTTATCCTTGAAAATTAGGATGTTGTTTTCCATATATGAAAAACCATCGTTCATTTTGAATTAAATCTCCGGTATAATTATTCGACATTTTAATTTTCTAATTTAAACATGTTCATGTGCCGCAACTATAATAACTGAACCGTCATCTACATGATTAGTTTCGTTAGATGCCTGTCAACTCTTCTAAATGTTCAGAACTATCTCTCGATCTGTTCCCTAACTAATCTAAGATAATCAAATCGAATGATAATTTAAGAAGCTGTAAAACCCTTATATCACCTATACCCAGTGGCGGAGCCACACTAATCAAAGAGTCTGCAAGTGTAGACACAAAGATATTTCGCTGCTGTTTTTTTTATAGTTATTATCTGTTCGCCTATCTGAACTGAGACGACGGTGAGCTGCAAATGCAAGGCTCCGCCATCGAACACTTCTCTCATTCTTTGCGAAGAACCTGTGAGTTTCTATATTTAATTTCGGAATTACTCTTTGCCTTATAACCTGACTACGCCTCCAAATCTATGTCGTCAATCCTCTCTCGACCTCTTTGGATTTCTTGTTTTTCCTTCTGAAATTTGTTGGTATCTAAGGCGGGCTACGCTTCTTCTATTTCTTTTTCTTTTTTCCTTTTATCTGTGTTGTTCCTGCTCCTTCATTATCTCTAGACTCCAGAGTGACACATTATGGTCTGTGGTATAATCATTCACCAATTTTCGAGCTAAACATGACCATTGTTTTGCAACGTACACATGGCCATTTTTTAACATACTAATTTTTTTTTACAAAGTGATTGGCTCTATGAAATTTATTGTCCTATGTTTTTTGATGCCTTTAAATCTATCTCTCTATGCTCAGGTTCAATATGCATTAGTGTTAGTGTGGCTGCTTTTATTGTATTGTTTATTATGCAAGAATATGGCATGAAATTTTCACTTATGGATTCCTATGGAGGATGAGCTCTTGGTTGGATGCTTATTAAAGCTTGTGGAAGAAGGAAGTTTGGCCATTGAGAATGGTTTCAAACCATATTTGTTTAGAAAATAGAAAAAGTGATTGAGGACAAGGGTGATGTGTGTAGGATAAAAGGTAATCTTGACATTGCTTCTCAACATGGTCTTAAGAGTTACTGAAATGAAAGCTTGCACAACATAGAAAAATATTACCTTAATAATACATATAAATTGGAAGCTTGTTGCCCTCATACAGTAATATATTTTCCTGGTGTGCAAACTTGCATTTTAGTATCTCTTAGACCATGTCATTAAGAAGTATTCCATAGGTTTCAACTTACTATGAAGGAACGAAAACGAAGGCAAGCTCATTTGTTTAGCAGTTTAGCTATGAAGTGAAAATTAGACACTCTTTATTATATCTTGTGGGCTTTTGCATGATATTATTTCTTCTATAATATTTTTCTTCTTGTTGCTGTTACTGAATTGGGATAATATTACAATTTACAATTGATTTTTAATCACATACACTACTACAAAAAATGGTTACTACTCCCCTAAAAAATATCCTTATTTTTTTAAAGGAAGTTAAAATTGAACGTAGTGGCATTCTTAAAATTTTATAAGAATTTGGGGTCATAAAATAATATTTAGAACGCCTAAAATAAATTAAGGCGTCCTATAATAATTTCAGGACACCTAAATTACATTTTTTGCGCCAAAGATTAATTGTTTGGCGCCATGGCGCCATTTTGTGAATTTTTTTGGCACCAGTTAGTGTTTTAGGATTTTTTTTTTTTTTTGCTTCCTGAATTAATATCAGGACGGCTTTATTTTATTTATTGGTGTCCTGAATTAATATCAGGACGCCTTAATTAATTTTCTGGCGTCCTGAATCTTATTTCAGGATGCCACAATTACCAATATATGCACAATTGCCAAATAGCTCACCCGGCCCGTGTCCTATCGCTTATCGACCCACTCTGAAATTCTCAGCTATTCTCTCTGCTTCCCTCATCAGTCTCCTCAATCGAACCCTATCGAACACTCAATCCCCTCCCTTGCTCGATTCACGCCGAACAACCTACCCAAGCCCTAATCGCGATCACCCTTACTCTCCCCTCCCTCACATTGTGTGCGACAATCTATCTCCTCCGTCTTCCCTCTTGGCGGCCTCCGTCTGTTCAGCTCGTGTGCGTCCCTGTTCCACTGCTGCTATGGCTGGAATTTCTTCTCCTTCCTCTTTTGTTCTGCAAGTGCTCGTTGTGGTGTGGGTGTGCTGAAGCTTCACCTTCATTTTCTCCTCCTTTTGTCTTGTTTCTACTGTTGTACGTTATTTTTTTCCATCTTTTCCTTTCTTTACTTGATAAAATGTTCTTGTGGGGCAATATGTTAAAAAAAGAAAGAAACTCTCCTTTCCTTTAATTGGTAGCTATCGTATGTGTGTGGGTATGTCTAGTCTCATAAATTTTCTTCTATTATTATGTGGTTGTGCGTAGGACATAAGGGAGAATGGGAGTCAAAATAAGCTGAAACTTGTTATTTTCCTTTTTACATAGTTGTTGTGTTATATAGAAATACTAACTTTTGAACATTGAATGATTATAACAAATTCTCTTGATGAATGCATGGGTTTTACTTCAATTTATTATTATGTGACTTTATACACTACTCAAAATGCTTAATTCCTATTGCAAGTACAGAGATATGTCTTATTGACCTTGTTTGAGCATGAAACTAGTTGGGTTATATTAAATGACTTGGTTTCAATATTTTGAAAACTTCATTCTCCCATCTTTACATTTAAAGTTTGGACTTGCTCACCATGTTGATCTTGCTTCAAGTTTATAAAAGATTCCAGCTTTACTTGTTCAATCTAAACAAGGGTATTGTAAGCTTTATCTTTATACTTGTAAGCTTTTCTTTATCTCCTTTTATGGGATTATTCTACCATGTATGATTTATACTAGATTGATTGTGATCTTCCTTTCTTGTTATCCAGGGTTGGGAATATTTTGTACTCGTTTTCATTTTTCAGCATTAGATTAAAAGGTCTAAAGCATATTAAATTCTTTTCATTGCTGTTCTTCTTTTCTTTTCTTTTTTTAACCAGATTTTCATGTTTCATAGTTGTTCTAAAACTAGTCAAATGAGTAGGCCTCCATGTTGATGGATATCTAATTTATGTAAAAACTTTTCAACCCAACAATTCGCATAGTTTCCCAGGAGTACTCTTTCCTATTGGGCAGCTGCTTATTGACTGATTAAAACTAAGTGCAAGAGTACAGTAAAGAGGTTCTCCCCCTTCTCCTTTGTTCGTGTAATTTGCTGCTTCATTTTCCATTCATTTATGCCTATATTAAAGTATAAATGCAAATGGTTCATTTTGACTCCACATCAGTTTTTAGTTTATGAATTCTGATGACCATCAATCTTATCACAATCCCTAAATAAGGAAGAATTCATAACCTACTGAAGTATGTGTAATTGCTGATGTTGGCTTGCACTAAATGTATTTCTTACAAAATATGGATTTCTCATGTTCTAGATTTATTGCTTTTTGGGACATAAAGTGTAGATAGAGGTGTTTAAATTTTGCTTGGAAGTGAGTCTATGTGTTCTTTGCCTAAATTGTAGGAAGATGCGCTTGATGCTATTTATGCTTAATTAAAGTCCATGGATTGGTTGTGGTATGACTTGTGATATTCTTTTAATGGAAAATATCATCTAAGTATTCTATCTAGTCTCTATTGTTAATATTCTGCAAAATTGGTTCTGTTTTGCAGTGGTATACTCAAATTGTTGTAGTAACTTGTTCAGCGGACAGTTTATGAGTTTGGGAGTTGAGTGGATGGCTTGAATTTGATTGATTGTAACTGTAGTTTTGTTGTGAATATCCCATGGACATGATCTACCATTAACGTTGTTTGAATTTTGCTATGGTTGCTGAGTATTATGGTAAAAACTTGTCCATTGAGTTAAGAATTGCCTTGTTGTAATTAGTGTTAAAAAAACGGGAATTTGGTAGGAGTTTGAAATGTAATTGTTGTTGGAACTCAGTGTTGGATCGCTTGTTTTGGGTGCTGTCCATTGTGTTTCATCATAGAAATATTGAATCATTTGTTAGTGCAAACTGAATTTCTGTGCAAACTTGAGTTATAAATATCAAATCCATCTTTTGACTATTTCATAGCAGTTTGCACTGTGATATCAACTTGTTGCTGCCATTATAATATTTGCACTGTGAATTCTCCTATTGTATTTGTGTCATTGCTAAACTTGATCGCAAGTGGGGAAAAATGCCCATCTATTGTTGCTATGACTTGTACATTCTTACTACAATATTTGTTGCTTTAAAATCTGTTTGAGAATTAAAATTTAGAATTATCCGCACTACACCGAAATTTGTTTTAAAAAGATTGAACTTATGGATTTTGACTCAGAGTGATTGAATTTAAAGTTGCACTTCTGTGTGCATTGCCATACATTTAACATTTCTTATCTGTTATTAAATCTAAGCATTGAAAGTATATTTGATCAATTTTACTTATCTGGAAATTTGTAGTTTTAAGTTCTTAGTGATTATTTCTTTTTTGACTTCAAGAAGCTAATAACCCTTTTGAGTACTGTGACTTGGCCACAACAGCAACCCACAAGAGCTTGAGGGGTCCTAGAGCTTGAGGGTCCTAGGGTAGGTATTTTAAATTATGTTCCTTTTGTCATACAATTATTTCATCTCATATGTTAGTTTGAATAATTCTAATGGTGTCTTTATTTGTTGTCTTTAGGTTGAATAGAGAAAATAAATTTCAAGCATCAGAATTTAAAGCTGAGGTAATTATAGTTAAATATTGTTTTTTTGTTGATGTGCATTGAACTAGGTAAACTTTGTAGTCTGAATAATGATGCTTAGAAGTCCATAATTTATAGTTTATGACTTAGACAACTTAGATATATTTGTATATTTTGTATTGATGAAATTATTGGATTTAATAGCTGATATTTTCTAAATTGCCTTAGTTAATAAGTTTTGTTGAATTATCTGAAATTGTTTGTTGTTGAAATTTTGTGATGTCTTACTTTTGAGGAGAAATCTTGGCAAAATTTTTTTACAAGATTGAGAAGAAAAAAGTGTCGTTCTTGAAATTGTGAAGAACTTGACTATTGATAAGTGTATATTTTAAGATTAAAGAGGTGTATATTTTATGAGAATTGGTTGGAATTATTGATATTATATACCTATTTAATTATCTTTTATGAACTTTTCCATCATTGAATCAAACTTATGATTAGAGAATAAATCGATATAAAATCTACTCATATCCTATTTTTATTGTGCAGGGAAATATTTGCTAATTTGGAATGAAGTAGAAAGAGCAATTAAGAGGATATGCAATCAGCCAAACTCGGTGGTCCCACGCAAGAAAAATAGAAACAAAATCAATTGCGTGATCCGGTGGAATTGATTACAAGATATGAGATATCTTTTTAATAAGAAAAAGAAAATCAATGACCCAAGACCTAAATTATAAATAGGGAGGCAGAGACAAGAAGGAAGGAAGGGAGGAGAAGATTGGGAGACGCAAAACAAGGAAGGAACGAAGAAGTAGAGGAGTAGCGGCTGAGTGTTTCCGTTCTCTTCATCATCTCCACGAAAGGACGGAAGAACTGTGGAGGCGATGGAGAATCTTTCTTTCCCCTCTCTCTTTATTCTTTGAACCTAAATTCTTGTCTTCTTGTTATGGATTTTATTAGAACCATGTGTGGCTAGTTGGTTTTGCAACCTAGAGGACCTATGAACTTGTGGGTTAATTGAATTTTGTTTTCATTATTTAGTTAAATTCTATATTAATTTTGGTTACTTAATCTTGGTTAGTTTTATCTATTTAGTGATTGGCCATCATTGAATATGATTTTGAGCATTAGGATTTACCTTGACGAAGGAGATTTTAATTAGGCTCTGGGATTAAGTAATATGGGATTAGATTACGATTTAATTTGCGGTTAGGATAGACATATACCTAATGGCCCCATATAATTGTTAAAGAGTGTGTCCGAGTTTTGTTGCCTCTTGAGTAACTATGTTAGACATAACAAGTTATACTCAAGAGAGGATTGTAAGTGGACCGACAGGCACTTATAACTATTTATACTTGAGATTAATAAAATTAATATTGAAGCTGATTAAATTAGTGAAAACAAGATTTATGAAGCTAACAAGGGATTAGTGACTCTGGGTTGCTCATTTGATTATTGTGGTAGTTTTCTTATTTTTATTTTAGTTTTGATTTTCTTTCCCTTTATCTTAATTAAATTCAATTTGTTTTGCTCAACTTAAACGAAATTGTGAAATTAATGCTTAACTAAAGTTGTGATACTAAGTCCTCGTGGGAACAATACTTTTCTTATCACTTTATTACTTGATACGGCCCGTGCACTTGTGGAGTTTATAGGCTATAAAGTTTTGCCCTATATATTGTTGGAAATGTCCTAGGTGGTGATAAAATGGGTCATAGTTGGATGAATGCGTTGAGAACTAGTGAAGAATATGAGAATGGGGTGAAAGAGTTCATTGAATTTGCTAGAAGGAATGTGGCGACAAAAAATGGGATGTATTATTGTCCATGTGTTAATTGTTTAAATGAGATTCGAAGGGATATTGCTGATATAAGGGATCACCTACTTTGTGATGGAATAAACCTTCGATACACAACGTGGATATGGCATGGTGAGGAAGTAAGTACCATGCGTCCCACGAAAATGAAGTTGAGGTAGATGATGATGGAATGGAGAGAATGATTTATGATGTTGAGGTACAATCTTTTGCACAATCGGGTGAATATGATAGTGCGCGGAGTGATGCAGAGACACCTTGTTTCCTGGGTGTACTAAGTATACACTGTTGACTGAGACCTTACATTTGGTCAACTTAAAGGCAACTTGTGGGTGGATCGATAGCAGTTTCACGTCGTTGTTTGAATTGTTGTGTGATATGTTGCCAGATGATAATGTACTTCCAAATCATATTTATGAGGCCAAGAAAATCTTGTCTACGATGGGTATGGAGTATAAAAAGATACACGTTGCCCTAATGGCTGCATATTGTACAGAAACGAGTACGAAGGCCTCAGTAATTGTCCGAAGTGTAAAACTTCACGATACAAAGTGAAGAAAGGTAGTGTTTCTGGAGAGCAGAGAACAAAAAGGCAACCTTTGAAGGCATTGTGGTATCTTCCAATAATTCCACGGTTTAAACGTTTGTTTACTAGTGAAGCAATGGCAAAGAAGTTGAGATGGCATTCTGACGAGAGAATATCCGATAGAAAATATCTTCGGCACCCGGTTGACTCCCCACAATGAAAGAAAATAGACGAAATGTTCCCTCAATTTGGCAGTGAGCCAAGAAACCTTCGGCTGGGGCTTTGTACAGATGACTTCAATCCGTATCAAACTCTTTGTAGCACCCATAGTGCATGGCCGGTTCTCCTTGTAATATATAACTTACCTCCCTGGCTATGTATGAAACGTAAGTGTGTGATGTTGTCTATGATGATTTCTGGACCAAAACAGCCAGGGAACAATATCGATGTGTACTTGGCACCTTTGGTTAAGGATTTGAAGAAGTTGTGGGAGGAAGGCGTAGATGTGTTTGATGCATATAAGAAGGAGTCTTTCAGGTTGCGTGCAATGATTTTTACCATGATAAACAACTTTCCCGCATATGGAAATTTATCAGGGTACAGTGTGAAGGGGCATAAAGCATGTCCAATATATGAAGCAGACACAAACTTCCATCAACTAAAGCACGGGAAAAAAAGGGTCTACCTCGGTCACAGGAGGTTTCTTCATCGGTTCCACCCATATCATAAGTTAAGAAAGCCTTTCAACGGCTTACTGGAGCATAGAACGGCTTCAAAGACATTAACCAGAGAGTAAATTTATAGTCAGGTGAAAGATATCGATGTCATATTGGGAAAGCAGAAAAGGATTGCGAGTGAGAAGAATATATGGAAGAAGCGATCAATTTTGTTTGATCTTCCATATTGGCGTAGTCTTGATGTAATGCATGTGGAGAAAACGTTTGCGATAGCCTTGTCAGTACTCTTTTGCACATACCAGGGAAGACTAAGGATGGAATTAGTGCAAGACTAGACCTGGTTGATATGGGAATAAGAAAACGGTTATATCCACGAATAATGGAAGATGGTAAGAGGGCATACATGGAGCCAGCAACTCATACACTATCAAAAGCGAAGAAAAAAGTTTGTGTGGGTGTCTATATGACATTAAGGTTCCACAAGGATATTCTTCTAATTTGAGAAGGTGTGTTTCAATGGACGATTTGAAGTTAGTGGGAATGAAGTCCCATGATTATCATGTGTTGATGCAACAACTATTACCAGTAGCTATTAGAGGCATTATGAAAGATGAAGTGTGAACCACTATAACAAAATTGAGTATTTTCTTTAATGCTATCTGTAACAAAGTCATTGACATTGAAAAGTTAGATGAATTGAAAATGAGGGTTATATTATTTTGTCTCGACTAGAGATGCATTTTCCTCCTGCATTTTTTGATATAATGGTCCACCTAATAGTGCACTTGGTAAGGGAGGTAAGGCTCTGCAGTCCAGTTTACCTAAGGTGGATATACCCTTTCGAGCGATACATGAAGATCTTAAAAGGGTATTCTAAAAATCCTTATCGACCGGAAGCGTCAATAATTGAGAGATATGTAGTTGAATAAGCTATAGAGTTCTGTAAAGATTATCTATCAGGGGCGATGATACAATCTGAGCATGACGAGGGGATAAGCAAGGGAACTCGAGGAATCAAACTAAAGAATATGCCTCGTTAAGAGGTGTTGCAAGCACACTTGTACATCTTGAATAATATGGAAAAAGTTCAACCATACATTGATAAACATAAAAAGAGTTTGAAGAATATGAATCCAAGGAAGAATGACATGCAGATAGCTAATGAGCAAAAGAAGACATTCATAAAGTGGTTCCAGGAGACGGTATTGCACGAGACCGTGTGTCGGCTACAATCGAGTGGTTTGCCTAGGCGCCTTCTTTTCAGGTCATCACTTGGAGCAGTTATGATATAAACGGATATTCTTTCTACACAAAAGACCAAGATGACAGAAGTTCTGTGCAAAATAGTGGGGTGATGGTTGAAGCTGAATCCATGCACTTTTCGAGTTCGAGAGACAAAACCCCGGTGTTAGCATCAATGGCCTATTATGGAGTTATTGAAGAAATATGGGAGATGAGCTACAGCAAGTTCAAAGTTGCTTTATTGAAATGTAAGTGGGTTAACAATGATGCTATTGTAATATATCCTAAATTTGGATTTGTCTCAGTTGATCTTCAAAGACTTGGTCATACAGATAAGCCATTCATTCTAACAAACCAGGCGAAACAAGTGTTTTATGTTACAGACCTTGCAAATAAAAAAATGTCCATTGTACTTCAAAGTAAAAAACAGAAGTATGGTGAAGAATCCTTGAACCTTGACAATACACTCCCTTTCACAACAAATCCACCTACAACACATGAGGTAAAATTGGTAGATGATGAAGAATATGCTGCAAGAAAGGATCATTGTGAAGGAATATGGGAAACCATATAAAATAAGATCTTACGTTATGAAATAGTACTATGTTATTTTTGTGGT
The DNA here is from genome assembly GCA_019022655.1 of Acacia acuminata. Taxonomy (NCBI): domain Eukaryota; kingdom Viridiplantae; phylum Streptophyta; class Magnoliopsida; order Fabales; family Fabaceae; genus Acacia; species Acacia acuminata. Next base: position 2,176,980 of record JAFJYI010000023.1, read on the forward strand.
GGTTTAACATGTTAGTTGATTTTATTAATTTTATTATTATTTAATAACTTATCTAACATTGATTTGTCTTTGATGAACAGGAATATGTCCAGCTCTGACGAGTCATCGGGTGATAGAGTTGATGAACCCGTTGTGAGAAGGGGTAGAGGTTCCACCCATATGGGTGCGCTAATTGCATATCGTGACAATCAAAAAAAGAGGCTGCATGTGGACTTCGATGCCAATATGAATCCAATTGGTCAAAAGGAAGACAATTTCATTAGCTATATAGGCTATCTGGCTCGAAGCAAAGTTCGCATTGCATACTCTAGTTGGAAGTTGGTTTCCCAGAAAATGAAGCAGTTGATTTGGGCACAAATTTTGGTATCTCACTTTCGATATATCTGCATTTGTATATTTAGTCTTATTACATGATTTCTTTCATATCTTCTCTTTTATCTCGCAGCAAACGTACGATGTCCTTAACAATACAACGTTCAACAAGCATTGGATGGGCGAAGTTCATCTACGTTAGAAAGATTTTAAGAACAAGCTCACTAAAAAGTATATTCGAAGGTCAAAGAGGAACGAGGATCCATGTTAGAACTATGATTACATTTCTCCAGAGGACTGGAGGGAGTTTGTGGCGTCACGGCAAAATCCTGAATTTCTTGTAAAATTTCTTTCATATCTTATCTTTTAGTTGAATCTACTTGATATCGTAGGCTTAGTTTTATTTGTTTTCGTGTTATAGGAAAAAAGTCAAGCCAATAGAGAGAGGCAAGCGAGAAATAAGTATCTGCATTGCATGTCTAGAGGTGGCTATAAAAAGTTTGAACAGAAGATGAAGGAAGAAGAGTTGGAGAGAATGAAGGAAGTGGTCCAATCCAATCCTTCCATTGTTATCCAGGCCCCTAATCGTCCTCCTCATCACAAAAAATGGAAAGCTGCGAGAATGAAGGGTGACAAATACATAAATGAAGATGTTGCTAAGGTTGCCTCAAAGATTGTAAGTAGTTAAATTAGAAGTATTAAATAGCATTAGTTGTTTCATATTATAAGAGTTTAGTTATTATTTATGAAAAATCTTATGATACAAGATGCACTTGAGCAGTAGAGCAGCCAAGGTTCATTCACGCCAAGTACACGGATGGACATTCTATCAACAGCGATTGGGAAGCCGGATTACCTTGATCAGGTTCGAGGGGAGACAAGGGTAGTTAGTGTCACAAAATATTTTGGATGGCATTCACGTTGTTTGGATGACGATGACAACCCTAGTCCTCAGTTTGTAGCCAAAATTCAAGCGTCCCTCGTAGATGAGGTTATGGAACAACTACGGGGTGAAATGAGAGCTATGATACAAGAGAAGGAAAATACGCAACGTACAACCCACAAATCCCCGGCCTTCCCAAGCAGCAAAAAAAGTTTTCACCCTTCAGATTTACCTATTGGTGAACCTTCTCACCCTCCAGATGTACCTATTGGCAAACCTTCTCACCCTCCAGATGTACTTATTGGTGAACCTTCTCACACTCCAAAGGGAGGACTACCTTGCACTCTATATTTGGATGTCCCACACCGGCGTATTGTTGCCGATGATCTTGTTTACCCAGAACAAACCACACACCCTAACAAGCAAATTCCACAAGACCAACGTAGGGTGACTGTGAAAAGTGTGCGAGAGGGGGAAGAAGAGACAGTCATCCCAATTGATGATGAGGAGGTTCCCACACTAGGGGATGCCACCACATCGTTCATCCTTTGGCCGCATCATCTTATTCAGATGGGGATGACACCTCCAATGGTAGGAAATACATTACTGATTGATGATGAGTAGGTTCCCGATTGATTTTCATTGCTAACCCACTCATAATCTGTTTTTTATGTTTTCATAGCATGAACAAGCTGCGAGCATATTTCCCTACTTAGCACAGCTGCGAGAGTTGTACGGGACATCAACTTTATAGGCTTGTAGATGCCTCCGGGCATTGTTGATACAGAAAAGACATATCCGATATCAATTGACAAGAAAGATTTGAAAGAGTTTATGCATATGGAATGTTTAGATATACAGTTTCTTCAACTTGAAATCTTATAAGTTTTTTTATCCTTTAATTATGTCAGCACTCTTTTTTTGTTTAATATATTCAACAACATTTATCATTTTATTTCGATCATAGTGTCTGCCACAACATATGCGCCAAGGTAGACCGAGCGGGTTCGTATGGATTCTTATGTCCTACAACCACGGCTTCAACTCGCAATAAGTTACCCAGAAGGGCACTTTATATTGGTTTAACAATGGGCGACAGAGAATTACCTTGTTATCTAGCGCCAATACATGAAAAGTGCGTATTTTTGTTTTGTCTATATATGATTTTTAAGAATAAATTGCTTTATTATCTTAATTTAATATTAATACGTATATGTTGTAACGGTCATTGGACCCTGTGTGTTGTTTGTCTCGCCAAAAACGTATGTTATTGGTTGGATTCTTTAAGTGGCAATCCAAACGACGATATCAAAACCATGTTTACCGAGTAAGTAAATTTTTGTCTAAATCATCGATTCTTCTTTTAAATGAATTGTTTTCATGTCGTTAATTTCCATTTTAATGATAGGGGTCTCAAGACGTATAGACGACTTTAAGAGCACGAGAGCGGGGTGGATCGAAGTGGTTTTATCCGAAAGTAAGTAGTTTCAATTCAAGTTATTTCATTGACACAGTAGCTTTCAATATACCTTTATTCGTTTTAACAATTTGCTTTTGATTTATAGTGCCATCAACAACCAAGAGCTCCGAGTTCGGATACTACGTTATCAATTATATGCAATCCATCGTTACCAGTGGACGTATTACATGTTTTCAAAACGTACGTAATCGCTCCGTGATTCTCAAATGATGATATTTTTGTTGTTGTACTTGTTAATTAATTCATTCACTTCATTAGTTTATCTTATACCTTGTTTTCCAATTTATAGTTTTTTGGTAGTGTGGATCCGTACTCACAGTGAGACATCGATACGGTTCGAGACATGTTGGCTAGATATCTTCTTGAATATATAGGTATATATAAAGTTTACTTCGCATTTTTTGGCATCACTGCTTTCGAATGTGAATATTATCTGTTCCATTTGGATGAGTAAATTCTTATAAGATGATTTGACTTCAGCTTAGTCATTTTTTATAACAGATTGGTTATATTGTGTGATTTTTTTTTTTTTTCCAGATTGAAACTGACTTTATTAACTTGCCTACGCTGCGATATTGTTATGTATGCTGTTATTTTTATATATAGTATCCCTAGTAACCCTTTGGGCTATACGGGCTATACCATGTAGTCTATCCTGCACTAATCACGTAAAGGCAATAATAGACATTGAGGCAGTAATGGCAAAATATAACATTTCAAACGCTAAAGTTGGCCATGTATCTGTCTTGAAGCAACTCTGAGCCCCTTCTTGTGGACAAGGGCGGATGCACGTCTATTAGAAGGGGGCACGTGCTCCCCTTGATTTTTTTTTTTTTAAATAAATTTTTTTGGATTAATTTTTTTCCTCCTCTATGTCTCCCTCAACACGTCCGGCTCACTCTGTTCCTTGCTCTTCTTTCCCCTATAACTTACTTGCAAACATATTTTAGCATTGTGATTTCAACTAAGAAAGATATGCTTCCTTTTTTGAGATACTTTCATAGCATTTTGTTGTCTTTTCTCTGCATTTTAGGTAGATATTCCCAGCACAAAAAATTGCTTGGAATATATAGGTTGTTAATTTTCTGCCATGGGCATTTTATGGCTGACACTTGCTCTTTTTATTATTGATGATGATAAAACTTGCAATCGATGACAAGTGAAAATCTTCGAATCTCGTATTATTTTTTGTCTTTTGATGACAAGTGGAAAAAAAAAAAAAAAAAATCGGGGGCAGCTAATGCCCACCCTTCTATAAATTTCTAAATCCGCCCCTGCTTGTGGATGTGATAAACTATGTGCTGTTTTGCTCGTGTGCTCCAGGCTTGTGATTCTATTTTCATAATAAAACTAATTATTCTGAATCTATTGTGGTATGTGAACTTAAAAGTAATTGCTATTTGTGGAAGAAAATTTAGACTTACAGAAGGAACAACATTTCTCAACTGTGATCTTCAAGGACCTAAATGTCAACAACCTCTTCCTATTCATGATCTTGACTTCTTACTCTTAGGAACTTCACTCATTTTCCTGCAATTTTTTTTCAGACTTTTCCCCGAAATAGTTGCTCGCATATTATCAGATTCATTAAAAAGAGAGAGGGTTTTATCACTACACGATGCATCTGATGTTCTTAGAGAGGCATTTTCTCAAACAGAAGCAAGCATGAATCACCACTATGAGGTACTCTTTGTTCTTTTTTCCTTTTAGATATTTTTTTCATGAACTTCTCTGCACCTTTGTGGACTTGATATGATTAAGTGACTGTTAACATTGTCATTTTTAGAATTTAATATTTTCTTGTATATATGCTTTCAATGTGTGTTTTGGTACTTGTTTAGCCTAAGGTCACCTGCTTGGCTTATTAGTTTAAATTCAATTCTGTAAAACACTTTCTAGCCAAGAAATGGATTTAATCCTTTCATGTGCTATGCATTAAGGAATATGCATGCATTTTTTTTGAAAAAAAAAAAAAAATATTTGTTTGTCTAAAACAAATAAGAATAATTATTATTTATTCATTGTTCCTAGAATCTTTGCACAATACTGGGATTTGTCCATAAATGGGAGAAGTTGAGCATTTTCTTTATCCCTTGTTTTTAATGGAGCTACACTTTGATGTTTTGTACCAAATTAGCCATTATACATATGAAGCAGGCATGTTTTAAAAAATAAAAAAATAAAACTCTATTAGCAAATTAGCCATTATACATATGAAGGAAGCATGTTTTTTTTTTTAAAAATAATAATAATAAAATTTTAATAAGGCGTCCTGAATGGACGTCAAAGGTCAAAAAAACAACGCCTATCCCTCTAAAAATGGACGTTAATTGGGTCTTATTTAAGTCTTTTTTTGTGTTTTTTGTAGTAGTGATACTGATTCAAAATAGCACATGCAGTTACCATTTAGCACAAAATTGGCTCCTTAGAGTTAATTAGTAATTAACTTAGTTAACTCTTGATTATTATTTTTCTATATTAAGTTGGAGTTTTCTTTTCTTTTCTTATTTATATTCTTTTATTTCTTCACTACAAAAAAAATGACATTTTGTAACGGTTGAAATTACGTGTTTGTAGCGGTTTTAACCGCTACAAATGACATTAGTAGCGGTTTAAAGAACCGCTACAAAATACACCGAAACAAGATGTTTTGTAGCGGTTTTCTAAAACGGCTACTCATGTAATAAAACCGCTCTTTGTATTAGTAGCGGTTTTGAGTTACCGATATAAGATGACGAATTTCAAAAAAAATGGTGCCAAAATTTTGTATCGGTTGTAAAACCGCTACAAAAATGTAAGCAAATTTGAATTTTACGGTTTGCGGTTGTAAAACCGCTACAAAATATTACAAAAAATTTTTTAAAAAAAAAAATCATCATAATTTGAGTCCATTATTATAATATTTTGTTAAATATTTTTATTATTTAAGTGAAAAATTAAATTATAATAGTTAATATTTTAAAAAAATGATTAACTTAAGTTAGATAAGTATAAATATTATGTAGGTATAATACTTGAGAATGTATAGATAATAAGGATTTATTAGGTTGTCCACCTCTAAGCAAAAAAATTATGTTGTCCATTAGATGATATTTGATTATGGAAAGAATGTTGATGATGATAGAAGGAATATTGAGGAATATTCTTAAAGTTCGATAAGAAAAAAATATTAATATTATAAGAAGAAAAAAATAAAACATTAAAACAAAGAATTTGTAATGGGTGGGAAGAAATGAGAGAAAACGAGAGAGAATGAGTGAGAAGAAATGAATGAAAGTGTGTGAAATGAGGTGTGGTGGGGGTATTTATAGGGATATGCGTAACAACGTTTGTAGCGGTTGATGCGACGGTTTTTGTAGTGGTTTAACGTTTGTAGCGGTTATTCTTTGTTTTGTAGCGGTTACAAAACCCCTACAAAAATTCATTGGTATTTTAAAAAAAAAAAAAACATTTCAAAATATTACATTTTGTAGCGGTTATACTAAAAACGCTAGAAATTAATGAACGTTGGCGGGATTCGAAATTCTCAAATTTCAATATTACACACTTTGTAGCGGTTGATGCGACGGTTTTTTGTAGCGGTTTAACGTTTGTAGCTTTTTTTTTTTTTTTGTAGCGGTTACAAAACCTCTACAAAAATTTATTGGTATTTTTAAAACAAATAAATAAATTTCAAAATATACATTTTGTAGCGGTTACACTAAAAACCGCTACAAATTAATGAACGTTGGCGGGATTAGAAATTTTCAAATTTTAATATTACACACTTTGTAGTGGTTAGAAATTTTCAAATTTTAATATTACACACTTTGTAGTTGTTTGTAACGTTTTTAACGTTTGTAGCGTTTTTTTTTTTTTTTGTAGCGGTTAAAAAACTCTACAAAAATTCATTGGTATTTTTAAAAAATAAATAATAATAAATTTTAAAATATCACATTTTGTAGCGGTTTAGCTCAATAACCGCTACAAATATGAACGAATTTTTTTAAAAAAATATTTTTTTCATAACTTCTATTTGTGACGTGTTTAAAAACTTCACATTTGTAGCGGTTTAACTAAAAAAACCGCTACAAAATGAAAATTTGTAGCGGTTTTCTATAACCGCTACAAAAGTTCAGACTTTTGGTATTCTATAGCGGATTTTTGATATAAACCACTACAAAATAACCGCCACAAATTTGGCGCCAAGTATTTGTAGCGGTTAGTTTGTGATAACCGCTACAAATGTCGTTCACGAACTAGCGCGCCACTTGGTGCGAGTCATACCGCTACAAATTTGTTGTGGTTTCAGTATAAACCGCTACAAATGTGCATATTTGTAGCGGTTTATTTCAAACGCTACTAATAAATTACTGCAAATTGACCTTTTTTTTGTAGTGTTTAATGCATTTAAAATTTTCCTTTAAAAAAAAAAAATCGAGGACACTACCCGGAATCCCCTCACTATTTGTGGGGACACAAATAAAAAATCCTAGTTCTGGCCACTGCCTATGCCTTTTCCATTGTTTTAAATAGTATATCCTGACTTAGCACGAATAAATGAAAATAAACATGGAGCAAATGAAAATAAACAAAAGAAATGCATCAAACTTTTCTGGTTTGCATCAACTGGTAGCTCTAGGGGAAACACGTACGCAAGACACAAAGGGGAGTCTAAAACGAAGGGGAATGAAACTTTTTTTTCTTTTTTGTTCAAACATGTTGAGGAAACTCACAAATAAAACTAGTCCGCACTACGAACGTCTACTAGTTAGACTCTTAAAAGAAGAAACAAGGAAACAACATAATTAATATTTGGTGCATATATATTAATAGGATCATCAGTCATCTTCGGCTTCCACATAGGACTTCCAGTACCAGTGCTGGCCCCACACCTTTTCAGTCATCTCTTCGATGGGAACGTTCTTAGTCTCCGGCAAGAAAAATATGGTGAACAAGGCCATAATCACAATCCACCCGGAAAAGAACAAGAATATGCCAAACTTCATGTTGCAGAGCATGGACAAAAAGGACTGAGCAATTAAGAAGGTGAAGAGCATGTTGGCAAAGACGGTGATGCTCTGGCCGGCCGACCTCGTCTCCAGAGGGAAAGTCTCGCTGGGAATGAGCCACCCGAGTGGGCCCCAGGACCAGGCGAAGCCTGCCACGTAGATACACACCAGAACCACCACCACAACGGCCAAGCCGGTGGACATGAGGTTGGAGTGATCCGTCAGCTTCAATCCCAGCACTATGGCCACCGACACCTGGCACAGCAACATTTGTACACAAGCCTGCAGAAGCAACATCCTACGACCCACTTTGTCCACGGAATACACCGACACTAGTGTGCTCAACACATTCACCAATCCCGTGATCACAGCCGAGTACAAGGAAGCGTTACTCTTGAACCCGATCGTGCTGAACAACACTGGCGCGTAGAACATGATGGCGTTGATTCCCGTGAACTGTTGGAACACCTGATCCACGAAAAATATATATAGTGTTAGTATTAGGATTAGGGCTAGCGTGTAAATAAAGACTAAGTAGTTAGTGCGCGCGAGTTCAAAAAGTTGGCAAGTCTGAGACAAATACTGCTAATCCAAACCATGCACTTATATGGTGCAGAGAGTTACCTGCAATGAGATGGCAATGATCAACATGGGGCGATTATTGCGCTTGAGGAGTTTGCTCCAGGGGTTATTGATCTGTTTAGCGACATTGCTGGCCTGGACGAGCTCGTTGTACTCTGCGTCAACGTTGTCGACGCCGCGAATCTTTTTCAAGACGACCTTTCCTTCTTCAAGCTTACCCCTCTCTATCAGAGAGTTTGGTGTGTCATCCACTAAAATAGCTCCCACACACAGCAACAATGCAGGTACTGCGGCCAGCCCCAGCGATATCCTCCATCCATATCCCCTTCAATCCTGCATTCATGAGACCAGTTCATATGAGCATGATGCATTGAGAAAAAAAGAGAAGCTAATTACTTACTTGGCGGTGCCCGAATTGACAAGATTTGCGATCAGAATGCCAATGGTGACGTCAAGCTGGAAGAGGATGTTAAGAGCTCCGCGAATTCTGGTTGGTGCGATTTCAGATAGGAAGACGGGGACGGCTTGATTGCCGAAACCGACGCCGACACCGAGAAGGATCCTGCCGATGATGAGCATTTCAATGTTGACGGCGGCGGCGTTGATGATGGCTCCCACGATGAAGATAACGCCGCCCATCAACATAACTGGCCTGCGGCCGAGCTTGCGGTTGATGATGCCGGCGAACACGGTGGACACCAGGGCGGCGAGGTAGAGAGAAGATGTGAAGAGCTGAAGGTATTGGTTATCGTATTTACAGTAGTTGCTGTTAGCTCCCGCATTTTCTTGGATAGTTCTCTCGTAAACTATGGGGAAAAAGTGTTTTAGAAAAGAAGGCATGGCTGTCACACCGCCTGATATGCCAATGTCATAACCGAACATGAGACCGCCGGTTGCCGCCATCACGCATGATATGATGACCGTGGACGTGATCTTTGCCTCAAACTCACCGGTCGGCCCGCCTGAAAATCCCCCTACCGCCATTTTGCTTTACTCTGGTTTCTATTCACTGACAAATAAGTAATTGAAAATCAATTTCAACCAAGACAATATATAATGGACGCTTGCGCTGTTATAACAGATGCGAAAAAACGCAAGTGCGGCGAGGGTTTTGTGGAATGGTAACCACTAACCACCGCCAGCGAGGGAGAAACAGAGCAATGAGAAAGAAACAGAGGAAGAGGAAGAGGAAGGGGAAGGGGCGTGTGAGCGCATGAAAAGAGGAGGAGGAGTATATAAATATGGTAAAATAAAGTTTGGATTTGATGAATACGTTGAGATATCATGGAGATCGCTTCGCAACGAATTAACTTTCAGAGCTACATTCTTGGAATCAAATCTGTTACGGATAAAAACCACCTGATTCTCTATCTCATCCATCAACTCATCTTTTATTTTATTTTATTTCAAAAGGGGATAATGTAAAATTTTTCCCCCCAGCCCTTTTTTTTTTTTTTTTTTTTTTTTCATTTTCTTTAAAAAATTAGTCATTCTAGATCATTTTACCTCAAATCTATATCATTTTATCTGTAGAGATACCAAAACCAATGACCTAAAAATCTATTAATGTTGCCAATTTTTTAATATATTATTTAGATTATTAAATAAATTGCTATAAATGAAATCGATATTTTCATATTTAGATTATTAAAATAATATTGTAAATATATTTTGCCAGTATTTTGTGTTAGTAACATTAACATATTATAAATATAAAGTCAAAAGTATAGTTTATAAAGTTAAGAGATACAAATATAGATCATGTAAAACTTAAATAACTAAAAGGATATTTTAATGGGTGGGATTCAGATTCCGATTAAAAAAAAAAAAATTATAGCGGATCAAGATATTTTGAATTTTGAATTTTTTCCTTTTTTCTCACGATGGGCATACGATGTTTCTCCCCGAAGCATGATGCGCGGTTTTGGCCAGCTGGAAGATAATAACAAGCAGGTAAAGTATGTAAACTTCCGTGATTGATGGTTGAAATTAAGTGATATTTCCTTAATTCAGATTATTCTAATCCGGATTTTATGCGATTTCAAAATAATTTGACGGTTTTAAGGGATATAGGAGTATTTATTATTTTTTCCCTTCCTAATAAAAATAACACAAGGTAAAGTAAAAATTATTTGACACGTCAGGAAATTTTAATAAAAATATAAAATTAAATCCTCTGTTATAAAATTTTTTGAAAATTTACTTTCACAATTTTAACATATGGAATTATTGTAATTACTAGAGAGTAAATAAGGCTTAAGTTTTTCTAATAGTTTCATTATATCCAGCAAGTTTGAAAATATCTGTGTCCAAGAAATTATTTGCCAGCAGAGTATCTGAAGGTGTGAGGTGGTGAGTCCCAAGATGGGAAAAACTCAAAAACGTGCGATTATGTCAAGAACTATGTAAAAAACAATAAAATGTTGTGAAATGATAATTCTTACCAGGGCTTTATTTTAAAATTATTATTATTTATATTAAAAATTTAAACATACTTTGTCAGTGGTATAATCATCATTTGAATTGTAGTCAGTATTTTTTTAGTATTTTTTGGGTGATATTAAAATTATAATACTAAAAGTACACTTTATAGTTTATAAAATTAAGGGGCTAAAATTAAACATAATGCAGATTTAAAGGATAAGAGTACAATATTATTATATTATCAGATAATTATCATCATATTTAAAATACAAAATATCCGGACCTCTATCTTTATAGCTACAAAAAAAAATGATGGAAAGTAGAAAGAATGTAATATGGAGGATAAAGATAGAGATCAGGATATTTTATGGAGAAAATGATAAAAAAAAATATCATTTAAATTTTAAAATTCTGTTGATAAAAATAGTAATAAGATTAAGAAGAACGATAAAACAATTGATAATTTATTTTATTAGGAAATCTTATTTAGAATTTTGAAATTCAAATAACTTTTTTTAAAAGATTTTCCCTATTTTGTCGTATAAACAATATAATTCTATAAGCAACATTTAGTTCTGGCCCAAAAAAAAACTATTCAGAGCAGGGCCGTGATTGGGCTGAAGCAAAAAGGCCCATTGGTCCCAGTCTTACCAACATCTGAACAAGGCCCATACACAGTATGCCCAAGAATCACATTCACCCAAACCTTGAAGTTGGATTTTTTCACGAGGAACAGATGAAATGAGGAAGAAATTTAGTGTTAAAATGAAAAAATGTCCATCAAATTAACGCCATGCGAATGCGAATAAACTAGAACAAACATATGTCCTTGTGTTCCTTTTTATTTGGTATATATGTTTGTTTCTTTATTTCTATATTTCAGTATTTTTGTAATTTTGTCGCCTTTTATATGTTGTGTCTTTATCATTCTGCATTTTTGAGTTTACATGAACTTAGAAATTTGTTCTCAACACTGCTTATTTTGACTTGGCTCAATATCACTTTTAGGGTTAAAAAAAGGTTTATTCACGTAAATTGAGATAAAAATGTTTATATCACCTCATATTGTTAGATGAAAATCTGTTTTGATATACTTACAATTATAAACACAAGTTGTAGTTTGTCTTTGGTAAGTTGAAAAACTTACTGTCAAAGAAAAACTCGAATTTTGGTTTCAAAACTCGAGTTTTGACTTTGACAGAGAGTAGCTCAAATTCAATGAACAAAGCAAAACTCAAGTTTTCACGGAAAACTCGAGTTTTGGTTTTACTGAAAGCACTCGGTTTTTCACCTAAAGACAAACTCTTGACTGAAACTCGAGTTTTGCATCACACGGAGACTTCTCATTATTTTCTAATGAAGAGAAAACTTGAGTTTTGGATTGGAAACTCGAGTTTTGACCATCAGAGTCTCCAACATTTCGAACATATGCAAACTCGTTTCGACTTAAAACTCGGGATTTCACTTTGCCATGAGTTTTCCCAGTTTTCTCAAAGTTGTGAGAAAACTCGAGTTTTGGTTTGGAAACTCGAGTTTTCCCTTGGTAGAGAGCTTTCAAGTTCTTACTCAATTTTGGAAACTCAAGTCTTCATAGAAAACTCAAGTTTTGACTTGGCTCGCATTTCTCAATGTTTTCATACTTAAATGAAAAACTCGAATTTTGTTTTGGAAACTCTAGTTTTGGCCAACCCGAGAGCTTTGAGCTTTTTCCATGTTTTGAAAACTCAAGTTTTGATGTTTTGGACTAAAACACATACTTCTCATTAAAAGTCCAAAACTCGAGTTTGGTTTTTGGAAACTCGAGTTTTGAGTTTCATTCAAAATGTGTTCCAAAGCTCAAATCGCGACCTTCTCTCTCGGAAGGAGGAAACTCGAGTCTTGTTATGGAAACTCGAGTTTTGACTTAAGTGTACAGTTGAAAACTCGAGTTCAGAAGAACAAACTCGAGTTTGCATCGCTGAGTCTGAAAATCGAATCTGACGAATTTGTGAAACCTTCTTGTTTGATCTTAATACCTCCTTTTTATCTTTCACTAATATTCCTAACTATGTTTAACCACTTTGTTAATGAGTTTCAGATCATTTAGAGGATATTATTGAAGGTTTGAACTAAAACAAAAAGTGATGTCAGCACATTAAATGAAAAGTTCAGAAAACTTGCATCCTTTTGGACAATTATTCTATACATGCTGCAAAGGAATTAATGCTTCCTTTCCACATCCAGTATATAACGTCCTCAAAATTTGCTCAACATAACGACTAATTAAGGGTTCATTAACAACTAATTAACGCCCATCGTTTACCAAGATACACAAAAGTAAATCAGAGTATGCAGAATGAGCCCTAACGTGGCAATATACAATCATCACACATACCAAAAAGATGGAAGCACTACTTTTCAAGCGAAAGTAGCTTAAGCTTCCGGGGTCTTCCCTGATGGACCTGCACGGGAGCTATCACCTGGAAAAAGTGGGTAACCATCAATCCAACTTATTACGAATACTAATATGTGCTAGTGAGGTGCCAAGTGGAACAATTTATGTAACAAAGTATTAAAAATATAATTCACGAATATCCACATCACAAAACTTCTTATCATAAATTCTGTATAAGAAATTATGTATCACAGTTTTCATTAACACAATCACCAAGATGCCTCCCACCAATCCAACCGAACTGCCTTATTTCCTCCGACTAGACCCATGGGCTAAGTTACATCCATGTCACCGGTTACTCAAAAGCTCATCGGGGTCATGTGATGAGGACCGGCCAAAATCCTCGAGCACATGTCCGGCACCATGGGCCTTTTCCCCTCATTGAACATGTGGGGTGTCGTATGCCCTCATTGAACTAGTGGGCCAGTCCCTCATTGAACAGGTGGGACAATAGAAAGCCAACCATCGTGCACGATGGAGGCCTCACCACGTGGTGGAATAAACTACTCCATCTTCCCAAGTCACCCTTACCATAATTATCACAATAAATATCATAATATCAAAACTCTCGATTCTCATACATAAATAAATATGTATAAATTCATAATTTAAATCATAAGGTTCCGCAAGGCAATTTATATTAAAAATATTCATAATGATTTCACAAAATACTCACAAACAACATATCAATACACATAACAAGTGGAAAGTGGTTACCTCTCACCTGAAGCTAACTATTATCACACTGCTCCTAATCCGAGAGCTCAAACACACGCCCAAAATCAATCTACCACAACCAATTTACTAATAATTAATAACTCTTCTAAAACTCCACATAATAAAAATTATAGTTTATAATTTTATAAAATTAAAATATACAAATTTTAATAACAAATTTATTTGGAATGCTTAAAGTGGGCAAATTATAATGGGATTATTAAAAAAAATCGGGGGACCATTGTAACTATTTATTCTCCTTTCTATTTATTATTAATTAATAGTACCCTTTTTAATTTTTTTTCTCTTTCCTAATAATAGTAAAAAAATGTTTATTTATTATTTATTTATTATAAATCAATAACCCCTTTATTTTTTATTTATTAATAAGAATACTATTTATTATTATTATTTTATTTTATGATTACTATTTTTACTATTTATTGGTATTTCTCTATAATTAATTTAAACTCTCAAAGACTTATCCTAACATTTTAAATTAAGAGTTTATAAAATACCAATCAACCCATAAAATCTGCTCTAATATATTTTAATGTTTCTCATTGTTTCCCAAAAGTATAAATCAATATGCATATATAAACAACAACTTATATAGATACACAATCAGCAAAGTTTTTCTTGTCTCTGTTTACATGTGCAGTGACGTGTTTATATATATATATCAAATTTATTTGCAGTAATTATATCATATACTAATATACAAAAAATCAGTAGCGTGCAGCTACCCACTTCAAATATATATCAAATCTTTTTTTTTTTTCCATTTCTTTCATGCACCGCGACACACGTAGCAAAATAAGCATGCTTACAAAGAAACTTTAATGATAGAACAACAACTTTAGTTCACTCTCTTTCATTTAATAAACATACGGCAAGCTCTTAGCACCTTTAGTATACCCATTAGCATATAAATGTATAGTTTGACACTAAGTTATATTTTCTTTTTTTTTTTTTTTTTTTTTTTTCTTTTTGCAGCAAAGCCATAAGACACACACACTTTGGTTTTTCCCTTCTATTTAACAAACACTCATAGCAAATATAGGAGTTTGAGATCAGTAGCTATATTTATAACTATACTTTATTCATGGCAGCAACATATCAGTAAGCTTTAATGACAGTAACTCAAACAACCACTTTAGTTCTTTTTATTTAATAAACACTCAACCGAAACAGCAACCTATACAAGTGTTTTATGATAGCATGAGTTTCCTTTTTGTTCCTCATGTATCGGTGACACACATAGCCTTGGGTTATTTTCTTTTCCAACGTTTTGATCTTTCACACTACTCACTACATGACGGAAACAGCTACACACACCCATATTTTTATATTCAAAATAATACAGCAGCGAAGACTTACACAGTTTTTGGTCTCGGTTCAGCCTCTGTTTTTGGAACGCTGAGCAAAGGAAAGAAACTACAGTAAATTCTCTCCCTCTCTCTCTCGTTGCTCTCAGACTCGGCTACTCATAGGCTTCTTGGTGGTGTGTGAATGGAATTGAACAAGATACATATATAAAGACGTGGGAGTTGACCGAAAAGCAAGTGGGTATGAAGTATGGTGCTGCTGCCATGCTTAAGATAATGAGGAGCAGAGGGTATGGTGTTACTGTCACTAGCTCAAAAATCATTGTTGCGTGTCTCCCTTGCTCTGCGTTTTCCGCGCTGACTTCTGCTAAAATTGGTAGCGTGCATATTTTACTGCTGTTGAGGTTTCTTCCTGCTGCATATTGATGTGGTACTGTTGCGTGTTTAAGATAATAGTTTACCAATTGGTTGGGTTTTTAGTTGGACCGAAATGGGGAAAAGATCCTAGTTCATTTAGTTGTTACGTGAGGCTGGAGGGAGAAAATGATGGAATAGCATTTGATTAGCTGATATGCATATATATGTATATATATATATCTTTGTTCCAGCGTTTTGTTTTGTTTTTGTTTTTTTTTTTTTTGTCTTGTAGCGTTAATTGATAAGGAAGTATTTGATATATATATATATATATATATATGTATTGTTGTCAGGTAGCTTATTACTTGCAGAGTTAGGAAAGGAGAATAACAATTATATGGTTTTTGGGCTAAAGGTGCTATTGGACAAAGGGGGAGTATTGGGCTTGTTCACCGAAATCCTTTGTGAGCTTATTTGCACACCATGTGTGAAGTAATAAGGACTAAGTATAATGCTTATGGGCTCTACGTATTTATCCCAATGAAAGTTAGATATTGAATAATTATTAAGATTAAATCCTTAATTTCATATAAGGATATTTTTCTTTCCCAATAAATTTTCTTTTGGCCTTAAAATATTATTTCTAAAATATTTAGGCTAACATTATTCCCTAATTATTTGTCCTTAATTCATAGGAAAATATGTCTTAAATCCTAATAATTAATTTCATAATTATCTCACAAATTTAATTTCCCATAAAATATTTAAATTTCAAAATCCCAAAATTTTGGGATGTTACACAATAGCTGCTATTCCAATGGATTAATATCCAAGAAGTCAACCCGAACTTCGTAATTTGGATTAAGTGAAGATTAGAGAGAGAAGAAGACCAAAGCTTAAGTTAATCCTTATCTAATGAAGGCAACAGCTATATTGAAGATTACAACGATCATTTAATGCTCTCTTAGTATAAATAGAGCTGCATTCAATTCTTCTTAACGAACACATTTGCTAAAAACGAATTGCATTCAAGTCTAGCACTTATTCTTTCTGTTTTCACTTGTAAAGTATCTTCTGATACATTAAGCTTCAGTGTTTATCATTATCCACTCTTAGAGAGAGTTTCCTGATTGAAAATCATTTATTGTAGAGAATCACAAGTCAGGGGACTTGGTGATTGGGTTCATTGATTGCAACTTGTAAGTGGGAGTAAGTTCTAGTGAGAGAATTACTCTTGAGTGCGAAGAGTGTGTAATCAATTATGATAGTGAAAAATCTCGAGTGTCACAGGGATTTGGACGTAGATCAAGAGGTTGGACCAACCAAGTATAAATTCTTGTGTCTTGCTCTTCTTCTCTATACTGTTCACCTCTTTTTTTATTGTTCAAAACAGAGCAAAAAAGTTTTTAAAATCCTCAATTCACCCCATCTTAGTGATTTAGCTCCACTTTCACATATATCATAAATCACGATTAAAAAACTGTTTTTTGAAGTCTCCAATCATTATTCCAAATAGACACTAAAATATGAGCCAGGATTCTATTTTCTTAGGACTTAATTCTTGGTCCCATGACAACCTTATTGTCGCTTTAGGGTCACATAGTTTAAAACAATATACTACATCAATTTGATTCTAAACATTAAAGATATAATTTATTAAGGCCTTATATTTAAAATGATGACAACCTCGATATTTAAATCCAACTTGAAATCACGACTCTCTCGTAGCACGTATGACCATGAAAATAATTAATTATTTTACGTGTAGAAAAGAACAACATACAATATAAAAAAATATCATTTTATGAATAAGAAATTGAAAGGAACTTGAATGCAATATTGTAAATGAAAATGTCATATATAATTCAACAGAGTAGAAAAAATAATATAAGTGACGGGGTCAGCAGACTAAATGGCATATCCACATGTTGAATGTGATACAAAAGCATATTGAAGAGTGAGTGTGTAGTTTAAATTTAAATTAAGAATTAAATATATAAAAAGAAGAAGGTGAAAACGCATTCAACTTTTAGGTATGATTACAACATGAGAAAGAGACAGGGTAATTAGTTAGTTTGGGCAATGTTGGGCTATGAATAGGAAAAAAGGGCTGACCCATTTCCCAATTGGGAAGAGGAATATGTGGAAGTCATGTTTGGAAAACTGTTGAATGTGAAATTACTGCTTTTACATTTTCAGTAAAAACTCTGATTCACTTTCGACTACCCATACTGATTGATTGGGTCCTGTTTGCTTTGCTTTTCACTTTCATTTCAGACAGGTCTTTCAATTTATAGCATATGCATGGATTTTCTGTAATTAATTATAACTACATTATCTTATCAACAACAAAAAAAAAATTTATAACTACACTATATTTAATTTACAGGTTTTCTTTCATTCTTTTTTTTTTTGGGGGGGGGGGGGGGGGGGGGGGGGGGGGGGGGGAATCTTTTTAGTTGAGATTCTGGGGACTTGGGTCCATCTTCATTGTTCTATGCAATACTGATAGATTCATTGCCACCTGTCAAGCTCTGATTTGATGCACTTCCTTTCATTTTTTTTTTTTTTTTTTTTTTTTTTTTTTTTTTTTTGTTTACTCTGCTTAGTGTGAGGGCTCACTTCGAACAAAAAGGGAGGCTTCACTGTTCTATTTATAGATTCAGTTGGAGAAATTTTTTAATCCTTTTTATAAATTCGCTTTCAAATAATAAGTGTTACTCTTTTAGATCCATTTAGTTGTTTCTTTTTGTTATATTTTTCCAATAAAAATACAAAAAATATATATACTCTCCCACTCTTTTTGTAAGTGACTCTCATGTTTCATATTACAGATTGAGAAAAACTCTGAATGGCACTGGCTTTGGTTTTTTAACTTATTTAATACTTTTTCATCTATTGTTTTATAAGAGTTTGATAATCTAATTATGTGGCTTAGAAATAAGTTAAGATTAATAAAAACGTAGAAACGATTTTTTTTTCTAAGCATGCATATATTTGTGAGGGACAAGTAGGAGAAAAATGATATAATACTAATCAGAGATAGTATAAAAGTGGGTGTAGCATGGAAAAACGATGAGTAGAGAGAATATAATTAATTAAGGGTAAAATAGTAAAATCACATTATTCTGACAAATAAAATAAAAACAAATTAAATGCTGGGATCCAAGTAGGATTACATGGAAATGACTAAGGCAACTTAAGTCTTAAACTCTTAAAAATGGGTAAAGAGGCATTTTTGCCCCGAAAATATAAAAAATGGAGCAATTTTGTTCTGTGGTTATCACAGTTAATTTTAATTGTTAGTTGATCAAATATGTTGAGCTAGTAATCAACATATTATCAACCTCATTTTTGTTAATATGCAAGTTTGCCCCGAAAGTTTTTAATCTAGCTTTAAAAAAGACGAAGCAAATTACACATGGACTTCTAATGCAATTTTACACCTTAACTAAAATGATGTGAATCATGTGTGGATTGTCAACTTAACATATTTGGTCAACTAATAATCAAAATTAAATAGGATGAAGGTCGAGGTAAAATTGTTTTCTTTTAATACTTCCAGAACAAAATTGCCTCTAAACTCTCTAAAAAAATGATGGAAGAGTATATATTATATGTCTCACAGACAAATTCAATACAATAATAAATTAATAATAAAATTATAGATTCATATAAAAAATTTGATGATATGGCTTATAAATAAATAGAACAAACAAGTTATTAGTCAGATGATAAGCAATCTCGTTCCCTGAGAATAACAATAAAAGTTGAGATCGTGGGGGAGCGTACTTATTAGAAATATAGATAGGCCATTAAACAACGCACAGTTGCTCCTTGAGTCTAAATTAGTCAGTCAATTGGATACTTGGCCCAATTGAAAAAAATAAGGTTCTAGAAAAGACACAGCAGCCTATGGGGGGTGTCCCCATATATACATATAGGATTATTTAAAGACTCTATTGTCGAAATGGAAAGTTGAGACCTAACACTATATTACTCTTTGTGATTTGTTATGATAAATTATGTAAATGTTTTTTAAAAGTTGTACCTACTCTTTTTGTGTTTAACTTCTACCTAAAAATGCCTATACAAAACTCAACAACAAAAGAAGCTGCCCAGCCGATCCTGTTAACGAAATGAATATTTTAGGGAAACAATAAACTGCCCCGCAACCAATAAAATTTATGAATAAAACAATTTTTGTTACCAGTGAATGAAGATGGAAAGAATTGTAATTGAGATTTTGAAAAAAAAAAAAAAAAAAAAAAAAAAAAAAAAAAAAAAAGCCTCTTACTGGTAATATCAATAATATTGGGCATTACTTATACATAGCATCGCCTCTTCCTGATTTTTTATTATATATATATATATATAATAGGCATTGATATTGATTGAGTGAGTTCAGGATGATAAGACAGTTATAATTTCAAACAATTTTACGGAAATCTATAGTAAATTTTAGATTTTGTCACAAGAATCCCATTCCCTACAGTCAGATTTGCTACTTATACTTGAGGACGCACTCTCGTGAATTTAAGATTTATAAGCATTAAAGAGAAATTAAAATTAGGATAAATTTCAAATTTTCACACTTGATTGGAACAAAACAGGAAAAATAACTTTATTTTGACCTTGAAGGTAAAAATAAAACTTCACATGTGGACAAGAGTCAAGAGTGAATATATAAAGTCCAAAGTAGCTCTAATCTTTTGAAAATTACTCCACGAGTAAAACAATTTATCGTACCAAGCTGACAGCAGTTTGCCCTTTGCATTGTTTTCAAAGCGTCGCACGTGGCTAGCCACGTGTCATGTCATAAAGCGAATCACAGATAAATAAACGAGTCGTGAGTGAGTGAGTGTCCTAAAATAAAATAAAATAAATAAATGTCCGGGAACAAAATATTACCACCATTTGGCAGATCCTCGAAATGGAGTTCATTTTTTAATTAATAATTGAGGGAAGCAAGGTCAAAACAACCCAAGTTTCGAGGCAGGGAATGAACCTAACATGCATTTCAATAGTCAAATAATTTAGCGTATTATATCAGGGGATTACTTTGGATGAAAGTCCGATCCAGTATTTAATATATATATATATATATATATAAGAGGCGTGGGGCCCACAGTCCTATATTTATATATATATATATATATATATATAAAAGAGGCGAGGGGCCCACAGTCCTATGTGTAATGGTTAAGTGAAGAGGAATGGTGGGATGTGAATGGGGAAGAGTTCGGGATAGGAAAGTGATGATAAGAGTGAACTTTAATGAGGGGAGGGAAAAAATAAAGAAAGCAAAGAGATCCCTTCGAAAAAGAGTATATAGTGTGTAGTATATGATTAAAAGAGTTGTCGATGAATATATTATATATTGGAATTATTAAATTAAGAAAGTGGGATGATCCTTCACGCTTTCTCCGCTTTTGTGGACTTGTTTCTTTCTTTCGTTTGAGATCACATTTTTGCATATTTAAATAATTATAAATAAAAAAGTGATGATGTTGGACCCGCCAAAATCGTGAAAATTAATTAAATGAGCACAATATTTCCATTAAATTCTGAATCTGCAAATCTCTTTCACAATCTGTAATTTTTCTTTTATATCCCCCAAACTTGATCCTTTTTCTCAAACATTGTCTTCTTTTGGGACTATGCCGCCCCCTTAGTTAGTGAATTCCTAGCTGTTCCGTCGGGGCAACTTTTTTAATAACCTTTTCGTTTTTAACCTTTAAAATAAAATAAAAAAAGGTGTGGGACCCCCATGGGATCATATAATACAAGAAAAGGTTAATACAATTTTTCCTCCTTCACCAAATCATTAGTTTAGGTGTTTCTAGAGCAAAATGGTCTAATTTTTTCATTGAGTTATAAGGATTAATATTTTATGCTTTTTTTCCCCCTTTACGTATTCCCTTACTGAAAATAATCAATATTCGAGATTCCAACCTTAGCCAATTTTTTTATGATCTTGTTTTTAAATGCAATAGAAAAAGGTATGAGACCCATGATTTTTTATATAATATAATTATCATTGTAAACAAGTATCTGTTATATATGTGTTTTCTAATATTGATATATATTGAAAATACTTTTCATCCACTTTTTGTTTTTTTTTTTTTTTTTGTTTTGCCATCCATTTGTCGCTCATCTCCATGCTCTATGTCTGGAGTCTGGACATGAATACCCTCCAGTTTACCTGTGGACTTTCTACGTATTACCTTCTTATTAATATAAAATAACTTCTTATGGTAAAAAAAAATATAAAATAATTTTTCTATTGTTTTTTAGGAACAATGATCAATGTATATATAACACTGAGCCTACGCCCTACAGTATAATAAGTCAAAATGTGGTGAGGACTTCAAAGAATTTGAAATCGCGTCATATAAATAAATTACAAATATATAATATGAATAACTGTTCCATTAATTTTTTTTCCTGTCAATTTCCAGCTGTTTTTTTAATATATATTTCAATTTTCATGAACTTCCCTTAACATATGGACCCACAATTTGTTTTTTCAACCTCCATGCTCCATTGCACTCTACATCCATTAGAAGAAAATTCAAGGCTTCAAATAAAAGATCTATCACTTAATTCGGTTTAAATAAAATTTTATCACATTACAAAATCTGGGTATTCATGTAATTCGTGAATAAATATAGTTTATAATAAAATTGGATTATGATAAACTTATTTTGAATAGTGATTGAAGTATTCAAAAATAATTTTTCAATCGTGATTTACAATCTACTTTTAAGGGTTCCAAACATGATCCAAAAGTAGGTAAGACAAGTTTTATCTTAATTTACATAAATATATACTTTTAAGGGTTCCAAACATGATCCAAAATGTAATTAGCGCTGTAATTATTTATTGTACGGATGCATCATGCGTGTAACTTCCTCCCTTCTACTTTTAGATCTCGTCTTGAATTATTGTATGTTAAAAACCACACAGGTGTGATCGTAAAGTGCAAAAAAACTAAACCCACTAATTATTAAAATAGACCAAGAAAAGAAAACTAATATATTAATTAATTGCCTGATTGATAAACCATAACATTTTTTTATGGTAACTGCGTTGCCTTTTTCAAAACACTGAGGATTAAAATTGAATTTGTTTACCAACTATGGAGTTATATTCTTGATCGTGAAGTTTTTAATTTAATGATTGTATTTTGGAGGTGTCGTTTAAACAAAGTGCTTGGTTGGGCCTCTAGAAATTGGTTTCGTGTGATTATAATAATAATAATAAGAGGGGAAAGCGGAGTATTATATGAGAATTAATTAATAATAAATAATTCGAGGATGCTGGCCATAATTGGTAATAAAAAAACAGTGGCTAATTAAAAAAATGGAGAAAAATGGATTAATGAATGCTGAGTTAAGCCATAGATCAGAATAAGATTTGGTTAGATATGATATTGTTGAATACGGTAGTGGTCTAATGGACTTAATATAAAATTGTTTGTTTGGTTCTTTGTGTTCAGAGCATTATCTGATTCCCATTATTTTAATGCGCTCAAAGCAAACCAATGGCGTTTCAACCCAAAGAACCAAACATTTTTGGTTTATTCAAACTTTATAGTATGCACACGGCACACCCATTCTTATCTCTAAACCCATCTCCGCTTATTAAATTGACCAGACACTAGAGACAACAAATAATAATGAGTCCCGAGGAGGAGTAACATAGTTGGCCAAGACGTCGGCCTACGTCGACCTTCACCTAAAAAAGGAGGAGGTTCGATACCCGCTGGTCGATATGAGGGTCTTCTTGGTGGGCGATCTGTAAGTACCTTTATAAAGACTATCGAGCCCGGGAGGTATATCCCGACCTTAGTGCGATCCGATGTCTACCCCAACTTAAACTTTTTTATAGCAATAATAATAATAATAATAATAATAATAATAACGAGTCCTTTTATTTTATTTAATACATACGAGACTCCCAACCTTGTTTATTTTTCTAAGGAAACTCCATAATGTGATTATTGTGAAATTTTTTAATGATATCTTGTTCATTTTTTCATTCCAATATTTAATACTATACCGTCACTAATTCAATTTAAAATTCTAATTGAGTTGGATTTTTTTTTTTTACCATGAGTTAAATAAGATTATAAAATGCCAATTGTGGTGTGAAAAAGAAAAACAACAAAAAAAACGCCAATAACAATAAATCATTAATAAATATTTGATTTTACCATTTAATTTTTTTCAAAGCCCTTGAACGACCCACATCCACACTTAAGATATGCAATAAAGTAGATAATATATTCCTTTTTTTTCATAATTAGTCCATAGAGAAATCATACCTAGTAAATCTAGTTTGATTGTCAGCGCCTTAGTAGTGCAGTGGCATGGGAGCTTGGCTCCCCTCTCCTATATCCAGGGTTCGAACCCTGCCCCCCTTTATAAAAAAAAAAATCTAGTTTGATTTATTCCGAAATTTTGTCCAAGCCACACAAAATGTTTTTAACAAATTTGTAAAACCATGCTACCTCCAATTCTAATTATAGGAATATTTTTATAATATAATTTTTATTACAAAAGTGTTCTTACAATTGAGTGAGTATAATCTAAATATCTTGTAGTAAATCAGGATCTTTTACCGAAATGATATGAAAATAAAAAGCGAGCGGGTCGGAGAAGAGAGTGGAGTTGTCTGTTGTGACGGCTAGGGTTTCTTTGGTTGCACGGTCACGGAGGGAGCCACGTATGCGAGATGAGCTGATGTAGCAGTAGACACGTGGCTGAGGTAGAGGATGAATGAAGTGCCCCCTAGACGACAAGGCGGAGAGAGAGATAACAAGGAGGGAAAAAGGATCCCTTGCGGTGGGTCAACCATTTCCCAAGTGGGCCCACTATGACGTGGCCCCCAAATATTCTATTTTTTTTTTAATCACACAGTTTGCCTGGCGAACGAGACAAACGGCGAGGATGAGAACACGAAAAAAAAAAATGAATGAATCGTGACCACCTACCAGGCTCGGGAGGTGGTTTTGGAAAACACCTTTTCTCACCCAATAACAATTAATAATAATGTTTTCTTGAAATTGGATTAATAGGTAATTATGAAAAACTTTTTTCTTTTTCAATACACACATCTAAGGTCTAAAGTACAGATTCTGCTCATAAATCTACTACAGGAAATTCATAATTCTAGGCAGAATTATCTAACAGGAGATTATATAACCCACAAATTTTATAACACTTCCACAATAAATGGTCTACACAAAACAATTTTCACACTAATATAATATGATTGTTATAAAATAGGGCCTTCAGAAAATTAACAATTATCAAAAAATAGTTAATGTAGTATTTCAAAAATACGAAGGCTTTAGAATGGCAATATAAAAATAAATACAACACTAATACCAAAAAGAGATTTACACATTCCACGACTTCTGTACCTCTGGCTGCTTCCTTTGTAAGTTAGAGGTCTCTAAAAGATTTAAGAATGACGGGGTGAAACATAAAGACTCGTAGCCAAAATTAATTTATCAAATATGCAAGAAAGGGTTATAAGTAAGAGAAGTAGGTTTATTAACATAATTAAAATATCAATAGTAATTAAATAATACATAATAATTAATACTCCTTCTGGTCCTAATTATATGACAACATTTGTGAGTTGATTTTGGTCCTAATTATATGACAACATTAT
This sequence comes from Acacia acuminata, assembly GCA_019022655.1. Lineage (NCBI taxonomy): Eukaryota > Viridiplantae > Streptophyta > Magnoliopsida > Fabales > Fabaceae > Acacia > Acacia acuminata. Next base: position 2,202,172 of record JAFJYI010000023.1, read on the forward strand.
AATTTTGGTCAATTTCTTCTTAGATACCCCTATTTTTATTTTCAAGTGTGTTTGGTTTTTAGTGAATATATGTACGTGAGTGCGTATACTCTTCTAGTCAGTAAAACTTGTGTGTGTGTGTGCGCGCGCGCGTGTGTGTATATATGTATGTTTCTATGTACAAATATATACAGACACACACACACACATACATTCATGTCTTTGTGTGTGTTTTTACATGTGTGTGTGTGCATATATATATATATGTGTGTGTGTGTGTGTGCGTATATATGTGTGTAGATGTATGTGCCCGCGCTCGCGAACACACACACATCTATATGTACAACACATATATAGCAATACTATTATTTCAATTAGATAGCGTGTGGAAAGGAAAATTCTAGGTTGTAGAGGTATATGACGGAGGCTGTTGATTCACTTTTACTTATGTCATTTTAAATTTAGATAATGACATTTTAGGAAAATGAGTAAAATTAACTAATTCAACTTCTTTCCTTAATTTCCCCAAACTCGGTTAAATATGTCCTATAATTAGGATCGGAGGGAGTAATATTTAAAATCATCCCCACTCATCCATCCTGCTCATCCTTATATCTTCTGGACGTGGTACAACCTGTCAATGCTACTATACCTGGTCAAGATTAGCTAGTCATCTCAAGAATATTGTCTCCTCCTATATCACCACCAATATACCGTAACAGGGAGGTGCTCGCCCAAAACACTCAACTCAAATTTCGGGCCAGGAATGAGAGAGCCTTTGGGCAGAATTTCACCCTCACTCCCTTCCACACAAGCCAACATATCCCACAACATAAGAACTAATATAATACTAAATTTTTCAACAACATTTTATTAAATTATTATTCTACATACATCATCTCACAACAAACATTATAACAATCACAACAATAACAACCCCATTAAAAATATTCATTTAAATACACAGATTGGAAAAATACACTCGCTTCACTGATACAATTTCATATTCAAACATACATATAATTTTTCAAAATACATACAAGTAGTAAATATGAAAGGAAGACTTAGAAAAACACCTTATAGTCCAAAACAAGCATATAAAATAAATTAACCCCGCTTACCTCAATTCCAAACTTAACCTTAGCTTGAGTAGCATCACCCGCACAATTACCGGTTACAAGAAGGCTCTAAATTATCATAATTATAACTTATAATTTCATATAACTTAAAATAAAATTTATAATAATATATTATTATACCAAAAACTGAAAATGACATTTTAGTCCAACGAATTCTAGAAATGACGTTTTAGTCCCAAAATTTCAAAAATTACAGTTTAGTCCTAAAATTCTTGAAATTACAGTTTGGTCCCGAAATTCCAGAAAAATTACAGTGCTGCCCAAAATTACAGAAATTACAGTTTTGCCCCAAAAATTCTAGAAATTACAGTTTGGTCCAAAAATTAGAGTTTTGCCCTAAAATTCCAGAAATTACAGTTTAGTCCCAAAATTATAAAAATTACAGTTTAGTCCTTCATATATAAAAACTAAGCTGATTAAATTCCAATAATATCTCCCTAACCTCAAATAAATTATTTTCGTAACATTTAATCGGTAAAAACATTTTATAGGCAAAATCGCCATTCATGGCTGAGTGTAGGGTTGTACGTGAGGCTTTATTGTATAGGAACAAATTCACAGATAAACCAATTATTGTTGAGACCGATTGTGAGTCTCGTATAGACATCTAATAAAGGAGTCAGCAGCTGGATGTGAGTGGGAAAGCTGAGATATGCTAATGGAGGTTCTTGGTTTATTGAAGTTGATGAAGGAGTTACCATTTTCCTTGGTTTCTAGACAAGGTAATAAAGCTACTGATTGTTTAGCAGCTATGGCAACAGGAAGGATGTATCAGCATCTATGGCTGGACTGTACCCCATCCTCATGCTTCATGACTTTGAGCAATTTGGAATAGCTATTTCTGATTCTTGTGCCGCAATGGATAGGGAAGACATTGGCTAATGGATATCTCTAGATTTGATATAGTTGTTTACTACTTTTTTTGCTGTTCTTTTGTTTGGTCAATGGTGTGGTAGGTTGTATTTTTTAGGTTTTTTTGAGGTCTTTATTTAGTTTCGGCTATTAGTGGGTGTAACTTGTTTTTGATAGTAATAAAATTGACTTTTTTAGGCCCAAAAAAAAAAACCCAATACAATATAATATTTTTGCAATGATGATATAATATTAATAAAATATTTAAACAAGGGAAGCAAGAGACTAAGGCTATATTTGGTTTGAGGGGAGGGGAGCAAAGTTTTCCCATATTACCCATAGAAAATTTTAAAAATTGCATAGTTTTTTGTATCGTTTTCCACACATTAACTTTAGAAACATGTCACATCAAAGATTATCTTTGACTTTTCACACTAAGGATGGGTACCTCCCTCACCTCCAACCAAACATAGCCTAAGGAAAGGTGTTACCTTTTTTTTTTTTTTTTTTTTTTTTTGATATAAAAATTTTAGGAAAGGGGTTGACTCACTTTTCATACCCAAAGATTCACCTGGGGATATTGAAGACCGCCCAACCTACAGCCTACCTAGACCTTCTTAGGATGCCTCCCCAAAGCCTCTGACCAACCAGGATCGAAAATGATAGACCCCCACACCAGTTAAATAGACGAGGGGTAGGAAAGGTGTTACCTGAAATGACGGCTAGGGTTTGTTTCTGTGCCGGCTCATGAAGCCCGCCCAAGCCCAAAGAGAAGCCCACCTGGGCTGACATGGCAAGGCACGGTACACGTGGCCTCACGATAGCGAGAGAATGAAGGGGTCCCCTAAACGACACGATGAGAGACTCGTCCCTCAGGAACCAAGCGAAAAAAGGATCCAGGGGTAGGCCCACTCTGACGTGGCACACCCTCCATCCCAAAGATTCTAATTTATCGACCGATGATAATATCATTTACCTGTACTAAATTGACCTGTGCTCCCAGCATTTGTAACAGTAATCTAACATCCTTTTCCAAATCCCTTTTTCACTTTTACTTTTTAAAATTGTTATTTCCTTTCTCTAAATAATTAAATATTATACTAAATTGTGAGAAAGTGGGCTTCTGGCAAGCCAGGAAAATAGCGTTCCCTTTCCACACAAAAGCACACCAAGCCCGGTGACCTTATCAGCCCCCTCATTCCGCAAAAGATATTTACTACCCAAATGACAAGAACCAAGGCCGCCAATGAGCATCAACTTATCACCACATGTTTCAACCTCCTCTAACCACGTCACCACCACAATGCCGCCACGCTGTCAAAATAATTAATTCGGTCAAGTGTCCTAGTAATTTTCGATTAATATTTTATTAATTAATTTAGTCGAATATTATAGGTGTATGCTCCCGCGTTCGATGCATTAAATAAAATTTAAGTGGTTTGTCGTTTCTCCCCGCAGATACTTTTTTTTAAAAAAATCTTTGCAATAAAATATTGTGGGGCCATCTTACACATCAGCACAAGCTTCCCCATCTATCGAACGGGACAATAGGCATAAGGCACAAAGCCACCAACACAGAAAATAAAAATAATTTATTAGATCGGTTGCTAATACGGGACCCACACTTCTCGGAAGTTCCGTGACCGCGACTTGGGGTTTCTCCCCGCTTCGGCTATAAATTTCATTCGTTGCGTAAACCGGTTTCGACGGTGAAGATAACATTGCTCCTTTTGCGACGCGCACGCGCCTGGGGGAAAATCAGCATTGTTAAGGGATCCCTGCCACGTCGGATATCAATCCAACGGCACCACATGCATAGGATGGCGATAATGCGCTGATCGTGTCCGTAGAATGATCTTTTCGGTTAATTGCTCACGTGGGGCTCACTAGTTTAGTTTATATATTTGAAAATAAAAACCAAATTATGAATTTGACCGGATGGAACGATATATTCCGTGGTCACCCTAGATTCCCTGTGATCGTCATGTTTGCTTTTACCGAGGCTAGGGCAACCGCTTATAGCCGGTCATTAACTTCTTTGGGAAATACAATTTCGTTTTTTCAATTGATGGTATTTAATTTTAATTAATTCTTAGATCTTACTCAGAACTTACTCACTTGATAACCCTTATTAATTGAAATTGAAAAAGGTTGACACAAATGGGAACAGAGAAGCTTGTGGAGAAAGAAATGAGGGTGACACGTGGAGGTGGTGAGCAGAAAAGGTTAAGGAAAAAAAAAGAGTTTTCTCAAATGGGGCTTTCAACGGTGGCGATGCTGCCAAGTTGGCATCAACGATTGAAGGAAACTGTGGGGATGAGAACGTGTAAAGAGAGGGAGAATCGTGACCGTCCACGAGGGTTGGGAGTGGGTTTGGCGGAGAGTGAAATAGCAGAAAGAAGATGACATTGGAGCACAAAAAGAGGGCTCAGAGAGAGAGAGAAGAGAAGAGAAAGGGGAGAGAGCGAGGACTGGAGCAGCAGCGACTCGCAAAAGAGAAGATAAGAAGAAAGAGTAGAAGGCGTGAGATCTCTCAGAATTCTTAATAATACTTCTATCAAAGAAATATCTTTCTGCAACCCAATAAATTCACCTGTGAGCTTCGGTGGCCGTGAATCTCTTCTACCGGTGATTATGATGTTTTTTTATTCCTCATGAAAGATGAGGTAAAACTTCTGGTTGTGGTTGATTCGGTGGTGGTTGAGAATCAAGGCTTCGAATGGATAGAAGCAGAGAAGCAAGGAGAACGACTATGGCTGCAAATGGTTTGTCCAGAAGAAGACATAGAAATAACAATCTCAGAGACTCTCCAGGTTCTCAATTCTACCAGATCTAAACTGCCTCAATATCTATCCATACCCTTAATTTCAAAGGGAACCCGTTTTGTTATTCGATGATTTTGTGATGGCTTTTGTTTTTTTTCTGCCTTGTTTTATTTTGGGGTTGCAGAGGAAGATGGACCGATGGAGCTTCAGGAGCCGTCCAGGCTAAGAGATCGAGGGAGTGGGAAAAAGGATCGAGATCGTGAAAGGGACCGAGACAGAGATAGGGAACGCGACAGGGATCGATCGAGTCGCAGCAAGAGGAGGAGAGGGGATAGGTTGGTGCACAGCAACAATAGAGAAGATGGTGGAGATGATAGCTCAGAGGAGAGTGTTAACGATGATGAAGAAGACGAGGACGATGATGTTGGCGGTGGTTCAGTAAGAATGCTTCCGCTCAACCCGTCGCCGTCCTTATCCAATCATCGGAAGAGCTTTCCTTCGGCGAAAGATTTTAGAGCACCGCCGACGTGGAAGGCCGCCGACGAGATGATTGGGGTGTCGGTTCCGAGGAAGGCACGGTCAGGTAGAGTGCTTCGGATTTGGAGTAATCAAATTATCTGTATTGAAATTGATTATCAAATTTGGGATTTCAACATGTTCCTTCTCCGTTTGTTGCTCTTCTCAGCGTCCACGAAGAGATTGCATGAATGCTGGGCTTTGAATGGAGAGCAATTTCACCGGCAAGCTTCTACTTCCCCGGTGAGAACAAGCCCAGTAGCTATGGTGATGGGGCCTTCTCTGTCTCTGGCTTCGCCATCTTCATCTAATGCTTCAGGATTCTTGCCTTTCTTCACTTTCTCCCGTTGCTCTGCAATTTATCGGTCTTGCGATTGCTCTACTAACTAATTCTTATGCCACTGCAGAAGCCCAGTGGACCTAAGCTTCGAGCCCCAAAGTCGTCATCGAAATCTTCTTCAGCTCAAGATGCCATCGAAATAGAGATAGCCGAGGTGTTGTACGGCATGATGAGACAGCCTCCAGGGATTTCCAAGCAAGAAACGACGGCCAACGATGTATTGAAGTCCGATTCCAAAGAGATGAATAAATCTCACGGCGATGTCAAGTCCTGGGTATCTTCACCGATCTCAAACTCACAATCCGCTCCATCTCTGTCGTCATCGGTTCCTCCCCAAAATTCTCGCACTTCTATCACTATCTTATCCACTGTTGGTGGGTATTCTGATCTTTGGAAGCTCAAATAGTCTATAGTATTCTTCTACATTTTATGCTTTCATTTGGTCAGCAAGAAACTTGGGGGAAGAAGAAAATCCGTTATACTTGTTTCTTCTGTCCTGATGAAACTCATATGCACTTTTTGATTGCCCTTTGCAGCAGCACCAAAGAGGAAAAAACCGCGTCATTTCAAGTCTGAGGACGAGAATCCGCAGAATTTTACCGCCCGTAATAGCCCCATGCCATCAACGACGAAGGCGGAAACTGACCAGCCTTTAAAAGTCGAAACTCGTTCGCCGAATTTCGATAAAAACGCTGGATCTGCACCTGATAGCGGTGGTGTATCATCATTCGATTTGGCCAATTCTGAAGTGGTTCCGGCTTCATCGGAGCCTCAACCGGAGTCAATTAAGCTTGAAAGCAACATTCCCTCAGTTTCTAAGCCGGTGACAGAAGAATCAGAGAGGCAAGATGCGGGATTGAGTAAGGAGGAGCCTGAGTCTCCCAGGATTGAATTTGCTGTGCCAAAATTAGATGATGACCGTGGGGATATGAAAGTGACTAAAGCGTGAGCAGAATAAGCTTTAGATGTTTTTCGCTCCACTTTTAAATTTTTGTTGAATCTTGATTTTGCTTGGTTCTTCAGGAATTCAATCATATCCGGAAGTGGGAACCTGCAAGAAGAGAAATTGAAGATAGATTTGATGGTGGGTTTGTTTCCCTTGCTGCAAGATCTCTCTCTTTCCTCATCCCAACTTGCGCTCTGCTTTCTTTTATATTTTTTTAATTTTTTATTCTGGCGGGTTTTTCAGGCGCCACCTCCTTCATTGAGATCCTCTCCAGAAAGAGACGTGGACATTAATGCCGGAAATCCTAAGCCTTTGGCTGTAGACGCTGAACTGGTATGTGGGTCAGGCCTATATTAGAACTCTTTCGTCCACGCGCCCATTGTGTGGCTGAAGGAGGAATATATTTATATTTTCTTTCGGTGCGTGCAGGATGCCAAGGCAGTGGTAAAGGAAGACGATAAATCACTGAAAAAGAACAAGGATGAGGCCGTGGCTGAGGAAAGTGAGAGGCTCAGAGCAGTGGCAGAAGAAGCTGATACCCAGAAACCTGCTAACATTCAAAAGGATATGAGTATGAGCCTACAACTTGATTTAGAGAAGGTTGATAAAGATATTGGTAATGGCAATATGGTTGGGAAGAGGCATCAACAACATTCACAGAGGCAGCAGCAGCAGCAGCAGCAGCAACAGCCGAGCGTAGAGATAGCTGGTATGTCTAAGTTATGCCCATCGTAATCTCTCCAGTTTTTTCTCATCCGGGTCATCTTATGCAATATTTTTCTCCTCTTGTAGTTCAATCCAGCTCTGTGCCTATACCACTGTCTGTTCCGAGCTGGCCGGGGGGACTTTCTCCCATGGGGTATGATCTGACTATCATCTGTTTCTTATTTGAACACTTTTTAGCCGTGTTTGTGGCATGTTTTTATGTAATCCACTTTTATTTCTATCGGAGTATGATCTTCTTCTCATCAGCAGATACATGACGCCTCTACAAGGAGTTGTACCCAAGGACAACGGGACTGCTGTATCTTCTGCAGCTATACCGGTGAGTGCACTTTCTGTAGATGCTATATAATACTACAAAATAATTAATAATTTGATAGGTTCTTAAAATTTTTGAAACCATTCCCACTAAATGTAGTTTTTTGACATTTTCAGCCACCCCATCTGCTTTTTAATCAGCCTCGACCTAAAAGATGTGCAACCCATTGCTACATTGCTCGTACTATATCGTATCATCAGCAAATTGCAAGGATGAATCCATTTTGGCCAGCAGCAGCAGGTTCTGCGTCAGTATATGGGGCTAAGCCCTGCAATCTCAATGTTGTGTCATCTACTGAGTTACAAGGCAATGTTGTCAGCAGGGCTTCAAACACTGTACCAGACAAGGGGCATGGTCTTGCAATGTTTCCAGGTCCTATTGGGAAGGAAAAAGCTGGTCAGGCTGTTAGCATGGAGAGTGTACAGAGAAAGCAAATGTTGCTTCAGCAAGCTCTGCCACCGGGAGCACCTAGTAATATCCTGGTATGAATTCATTTCTTTTCCAGCGGTAGTTATCTAAGTTATTTCTAATTTTAATGGATGCCTTACTCTTCTTTTGTGATTAAAATTTTGCCAATTGATGTTTTTTCGTAACTTCCAGCATGGACCTGCTTTTATCATCCCACTGAACCAGCAGCAGGCTGCTGCTGCTGCTGCTGCATCTGTTCGATCTGGATCTGCTAAGTCTTTGACTCCTACAGGCAATGTAGTATCATCAACAGGCACATCTAATGCAATCCCAGCCAGTGTCTCTGCCACTGGGCCCGCCACTGCACCGACAATGAGTTTCAGCTACCCAAATATGCCTGGCAATGAAACTCAGTACTTGGCTATTTTGCAGAATAATGCGTACCCATTTACAATACCGGCACATGTTGGGGGTTCACCTGCATACCGAGGAACGCATGCCCAGGCTTTGCCATTCTTCAATGGTTCTTTCTACTCTTCTCAAATGATCCATCCTTCACAGCTGCAGCAACAGCAGCTTCCTGCTCAATCACAGAAGAATCAACAGGGGCATCAAAATGCTAGTATGTCTAGTGGATCTTCTTCTTCCCAAAAGCACTTACAGAATCAGCAACAAAAGCCCAATGCTAGTGGCTCAAATGGTGGTGTCGACTTGCAAGGTTTTCCTGCCTCATCTAATAACCAGCCATCACAGTCACTGCAGTTGCAACAGCAGCAGCAACAGCAGAGGCAGCATCTATCTAACCACCATGTTTCTCATCCATCACGACTTGAATCTGAGATGTGTGGTGAAGATAGCCCTTCTACTGCAGATAGTCGGCTGTCTCGTGCTACTATGAGCATATATGGCCACAATTTCACAATGCCGATGCAGCCACATAACTTTGCTATGATGACACCTGCCGCAATGGGGGGTGTCGGTGCTGCTACCGTTGCTAATGGTAGTCACAATGAAAAGAAGCAACAACAGTATACTGGTGCAAAGGCTGGAATTGAAGCTTCTCAGGCATTTGCCATGTCATTTGCATCTGTTAATGGTGCTACTTCTGCCACTGGCCATGACTTCTCATCAATAGCCCAGAATCATCCAATTTTACAGAGTCATAACTTTCAGATAATGGCAGCTCAAGCTGCTCAGCAGAAGAAAAATTATCGTGGATCTGAAGAAGGGAAAACTGGTGATTCTTCAAACCCAGATGATGACAGAAAAGCGGTAGTAGGAAAAGTTCCTGCAACTGTGGGGCAATCCATTGCATTCTCAAGGCAGGATGCATCTGATCCCTCTGTGTCTGCAATAACTGGTAACAATGTTCTTGATAGCTCTGCACGAAGTCTGAACCTTGGTTCTGCTCCATCCCGGACTACAGCGTCTGTCATGCCTGCTGCCATCAGCACCAGTGCTGCTGCTTCTCAGCAGCAGATGCAACGAAGCCAGCAACAGCAGCCGCAAATAATCCAGATTCAAAAGCATCATCAATTTGCAGCAGGTCATAGTAAGACGCCGTCTCCTAGCAATGGCAGCGTCTACTCTGATCACCTTCCTGCAGCAACTTCAGTAGCCAACAAGTTTACTAACTCTGTATCTGCATATCCTCAAAACCTCTCACAAAGCAGCTGCACTGCTGCTCAGTCATCTCAGTGGAAGAATTCTGTGAGGACTACGGCTTCCCAGTCTCTTCCATCTATGGGACCAACACCATCTGTCAAAACTGGTCCTCAGCAGCAGGCTCGTTCTCAGCAGGCGCACACACACATCTCTTTTGCAGTGAATGCAAAATCTTCCACTGCAACCCAGGGGCAACCTTCAGGTTCTACCCATTCTTCGTCTCCTCCAGTTATGGTCGCTTCACCCACAACTTCCTCAATGTCCAAAAGTGCCGGTAGCCCAAGGACGACTTCAACATCAACTGGCAATAAGGTTGGCCAGGTATCAACTCAGCAAACCAAGAATTCACAGGCTGTGCCAAGTCGGAAGTCCTCACCTGTTGGTGGGAGGAATGTACCATCAATCCTCAGTGGCCCTCAGCTGACTACATCTTCTAGTTCTGGGATGAAACCTCAATTGCCACAACAGCAACAGCCTCAGCAAATATCCAAACAAACATCACAGCAGGCACAGCTATTCTTCGCCAATTCTTATATGCATCCTCAAGGATCTCAATCAAATAGTTCTACGTCTACAACTTCAGCTGCAAGTGGCTACTATCTTCAAAGGCGTGGCCTTGATCCTCATATGCAGCGACATAGCTCTTCAGGCTCTACCTCGAGTGGCATGCTGTCCTTGTGTCCTGCAGTTACCATTATGAATACCAGCTCTACTGATTCTTCCAAGGTTGCTGCTGCTACTGCAAACAATATGAAAGGTGGTGGTTTACCAAGCCATGGTTTCTTTAATCCCGCACACTTTGCTGCAGCACAGTCGGCTGGCAACCACCATCAGTTTGCTCATGGCAGCTTCTCTTATGCTGTACCGGCTGCAGTTCAAGTGAAGCCAGCAGAGCAGAAACAACCTGCAGGCGAGTAAAATGGCAACTCTTTGTTGTTCACCGAGCAAACATTGTGCATACAGCAAACAAGGAGGGAAACCCATCTGAATAAAAGTTATGAATTGGAAGAAAGTTCTTGCCGAGAAAGATGGATCCTTCCAGTGGAGGCAAAAAATTTCTTGCTATTTTGCCTTTGGGCGTCGGGCTAACTCAGCAAAACCACGGCCAAAAGATTCAAATGGTGTTGGGGAAGGGATTTCTCGGAGTTTTGAACGGAAGAAAGAAATTTATGGGATGTGTCTGAAGTGTGTAGTAATCTTTGTATACTTGTGTTCATACATAATCTGACCAAGTTGATCTTGAAGTCCGATCAAAATTCAATTTGTTCTTTTTAGAGGTGGTTGGTGTTGGGGGAAGTTGCTTTGGACACATTCTTTTGGCAAGGATACGAGAGGATGAAGAATGAAGGCGGAGAGGAAGGGCAAGAACCGCCCTTCCTTTGGGGATTTGATGGAAGTCTTCCTACATTTTCTTTCTCCTCTTCATTGTCCTCTTTTTATCTTGTCGTCTTCATCATCATTGATTATTATTTGTCATGTAGACTGGAAAGAGGATCAGTGAATATATTTCGACTTACCTGTAAGGAGGAGCAGGAAAATATGTATGAGATTAGCAGAATACAATAGAATTCCACAAAATTCTTGGTTCTTGTGACACTAAGCAGGCATTCCAGTTTCTTTACAAGCAAAGCAATAGTGAAATCCTGTATACGTGACTCAATTCCTGGGTAGTTTAATAGCAACAGCAACTTGAAAGTGGTTGTTCGGAAAGTGAGCTTCGCTTTCATTGCCAGTAGCTTACACGTGGCATATGTCTATTATGTAAATATCATAACTTTATCTTCTCTATGATTATTATCTTAAGCTTTTATATCTTTCATGTTTAAAATCAGTTTAGCAAACTATATTTGTAGGTTCTGGTTAAAAAATTTGGTTCTATTTATAAGATCAGTTTATGTAATAAATGAGTGTGATAATTTTACTTATATTAATTGGGGGTAGAATATTGTTATTACCAATTTTAGTCATTATTATTGTTTTCACCGTTAGATCAAAATCTTATATATCTTTATCATTTTTCTCTCTTATTGATATTCTGATTTAACAGTGAAAAAAATGGTAGTGACCAAAATTGATAGTGATAATGTCCTATCCCTATTAATTGTACTTATGAAGATAGAGAGAGAAGAAACAGTTGAACAATACCCAACAATACCCAATCATAAATGAGAGCGAAATTGAAAATTTACTCTATAATCATTGAATTAACTATATATCATTTGTATGTAAGATTTGGTCAAAATAGACTTGTAAATAAGACCAAAATGGTACTATCTTCGGTCTTAATTATAAGACCTAGTTGACTTTATTTGGAGAGATTAAGGAAGCTAAACAAGTTACTTAATCTTTTGATATGTTGTGTATCTTTAAATTATATATTAGTTTATTAGTTAAACTAATTAGTTTGAAGAAAAAACTAAAAATAAAAATATTCTAAAATAATTTAATCAATTTCCTTAATTTCTCGAAAAAAATCAACTAAGCCTTATAATTAGGATTGAATAGTATTCCTATTCATGTATGGGCTTGACTGTCTGTGGTTTCATCCAGCTGATAAGGCGGAATCGAAAGTCCGTTCTTGCCCTTGATAGGGAGAATAAAACACGTGGGTGGGCCCCATGCTGAACTGGGTCTCAGAGAGCCAAATCAAAAGAAAAGTAGTAGTATCAGGCTATCAGCATCCGAGCATGGTGGTGGGTCCTGAAATCCCGTGTGAGGTTGCGAGACATTTTAGGAAAAATTATCGCAAATTAAACAATAGTGCATAGTTTTAAAAATGGGTCAAATTTAATAATTTTTATTTATAAATCAAAATTAAAAAAAAAAAAGATTAAATTTTTGAGAGCCGCTAATATTGAATTTGTCTTATCTGAGAGAATATGCGTAATTCCCCCAACATTTCAGCCTGACCCCTCTCATTTAACTGTACCTTCCAATTGACCCAAGGACCACATTTAGGTTTTGTTTGATTATTGAGTGGAAATGTTGTACAATGTAAGTGGGAGCAGCAAAGCAAAGAGGAAACCTCAACCTCTTGTATTCCTTTCCTCGTCTTATCTATCTCTTGGTCTTGGGAGCTCCTTTTACAATGTGAACGGACCACCTTTTTTTTCTCATATCATAGTGTCACTGTGAGCTCAAATATACAAGAATTTGAGATTAAAGAATTCTGTGAGGAATGGAAAGTGACATATATGTGACGCAAGCATGCTTTTTGAAGCGGTATAACCATAAAGTGAAAATTATATAAGAAAAAGTGGGGAATATAAAATTAGAAGTGATTCAATTATTCACTTTTTATGCGTTTCTTTTTTTGAGGGGCCAAAATATAGAAAGCAACATAGATTAGATCTTATTCACTCTTCATGAGCTGAAAAGGATATTATTTTTGTGTTCTTGTTCTGCACCTCATTGAGGGACCCATCTATTTATGGACCACCTGTCCCACCCAAGCCTCCCTTGTCTCCGTTACCTGTACACTGTGGTCAAGCCTTTGCCTTCCTCTCCACGGTACTATATGTTTATTCTGCAATATTATAAATTAAAAAAAAAAATGTTTCATGGGGGTCCTCACACGTCACACTGTCACACCCACCTCCGTTGATAGAGTTTTGCTTGTCCCACCACCTTCTGTTATGTAATTAATAATTACTCACTATTGTTTTCTTTACATTGTCTTTTTGACTCTTTTACATATTCAATTTAAAAGAACTTGTCTGAGAACCTTCCAAGAAAATATCACACACACACTACATTTTAAGAATACTAATCACTTTGTCATTTCAATAATTAACTCCTCTGTTGAGAAACACCAAAAGTAAACCAAGGCAAAAGAAAAAAAAACAAAGGAACGAATTAATTCATAATAAAATTTTATTAAATAAAGAGATATTTAAATGAATGAAGAAGATGAAGGGTATCTAACAGAGGAAGGTAAGTATGATATGTGGCGAAGAGTGAACAGAGGATTGTTGGTGAAGAACAGTTTTTGGGTATGTGAGAGAGACAGCCTCATTGAATATAATACTCCTCTTGTCTTAAATATATTTTTAGAGAGTTTAAAGAAACTAAATAAGTTCTACCAATCCGGACTTATTTTTAAATCCATTTTGACCAAATCTTACATATCAAGGAGAGATAGTTAACTTAATGATTATAGGGTAAATTTTTAATTTTACCCTCATTTATGATTGAATATTTTTCAACGGTTTATTCTCTCTCTATCTTAATGAGTACAATTAATATGGGTAAAATTGTCACAATCTCATTTATTACATGAAACTGGACTTATAAATAGGACCAATTATTTTTGATCAAAATGAACTTATAAATAGATTATTTGATGACTTAATTATATTATATGTTGTGTATCGTTAAATTATATATTATTTTATATTTCAGGAAAATTAATTTGAAAAAGATAAATATAAATATTTTAAAATAATTTTAACCAACTTTCTTAATATAAAAAAAAACCAACTATATTAAGAATACATGTGGGGGTAGGGGAGGCTCCCAATTACAAAATGGGTTAGTAGGTGTGGGTTCCTCCTCTTTAATTCAGGGTTGGTTCCAAATTGCCATATTATTATTATTATTATTATTATTATTATTCTTTTATATAAATTCTCACTAATAATAATACTCCTATCATTCAACACGCTGTCATAAATTGGGTAGGTAAATCTGTTAGTATTTAATAAGGCAACAATCACTGTCCCAGTCCCAGAGGAAAGCGTGTACTTATTGCTTATCTTTGACCTCAACCATCCTTTCCCCCCTTAAGAAATCTTTCTGATTCGACTTCTCTCTCTTTCAATTTTTATATTATAGATTATATTTTAAACACTTTAATTAAACTACTCAATTGAATCCTCCATTCATTCAAAAACTGTGATCCTAAGATGGAGGGGAAGGAGGACGGAAGCTCATTTCTCCTTTTCTGATGTGAGCAAACCATTGAATCCACCAGAAAAGAAGGAATGGCAATTGAGTAGTATATCATAATTTTTGTCAACTGAAATTGAGCTTTACTCCATCCATGGAGTTGTGACTTTTAACTTTCCCACTCATTTTCCTTCTTTCTTCTCTCTGTTTACTGTTTCCCCCTTTTTTATAATAACAACTTGCAAATTGCCCAACAATGACTTTGCAGAGCCAAGATGCTCTGTAGAATGGGGAATTACAGAGAGCCCAGTTATCTCCAAAGGAAAAGACCGGATCAATTTCATGCATCAGATGGTTAGATCATCTGGAAATTTTGATGAAGAGCTTGCAGAATACTGAGTAATGACAAAATTGAGGGCTGAAGGTGAACAGAGAAGGCCAAATTTGCAACCCAGAAGTGGGCCTTCCACTCTTCGGAAGAAAAAAAGGCAAAACCAGAGGCACCATGAATGAGAAACTTAATCGAGAAGAGGTACCTTTAAACGTGTCGATCGCCCTCAAGCACCAATGGGAACAGAATAAACAGGGGAGAAGGAGATTCAACAGAGAGAACAGAAGGGGCAGAATCAGGAGCAAAAAGATAGAAAAAAGAGGAAAAGCGAACCTATTTGGTATATATCTTCTTCTATCTTCTCAAAAGCTGAGTTGATGCGATGAACCTTTTTTCCTTCACCGCCTTCTCATCCCTCGTACTGTTCATAAAGAAGAAGGGAAGGCATCAAAGAAAGCGGGTGTGGGGCCCATCCAGCACCCACCCTCACAAGATGGCTCTGCACGTGTTAGTTAGTTTGGGGAGGGGGGCCCACATGAATACTATCCCATCCCACTGATACTACAAAAACGTCGTTATCGCCAGTGATCATACTAATACATAAAAATGAATAAATAAATGATGAGATTTGTGGAGGAAAGGGAGATGATTTCAATTTTCAGAGCAGGGAATGGTGGTCCCCACCAGCAGGACCTGTGAAGATGGCGAATGCCCCGATTACGATGTTGATGGGGCCCACCAGTTCCCGCGTTCTTCGTGCGCCATGGACGTGGGACCGTGACAGTGCTGTCCCTTTACAATGCGGCCCACCGATTCCCAGGGCCCCACTGTCATTTAATTTTACTCTTTCCCAACTTACTGTACCTTTTTACCCCCTCTAGGCTCTAACAAAAACAAAAATTCATGCTTTTGCTTTTGCCCCTCTGATACCTATCTAGTGGGGGTGGCCCTGTTCTTAAGTTCCAACCACAAATGAAATCTAACTCGTCAAACATAAATGGATTACCCTGTACGCCCAAAAAGTGGACTTGAATGAAGGAGATGTTGCCCTTGGAATTATATAACCCATTTCCTTTATGATGGCTTGTCCCCACTTCCCTTCTAGTTGTTGTTGTTGCCGCCTCCCATTCACACCCAAATTAATAATATCTTATCTCTCTTTCTCTCCACATGGGCCCCACTCAAATTCTTGTGGGGCTTCCTTGTCCTTCCATTTCATCATCTATTAAAACCTTGTGCTTTCTGAGCTTAACGCCACAAGATAATCCACATTCATCACTCCAAAACACCTCCCACCCGATCTTTTCCCAACACAAGTTTCTGTTTTTAACGTTCTAAGTTTGAATATGATGGTGCAGTTGAGCCAGTCAAAGGCCTTATGGAATCAGATGCCAACCTTGGGAGTTTTGGAGATGACATTACAGCTGAAGCTGCTCCTGACTCACTAGTAGCAGAGCAGTTTTGGTTTTCTCTTATGACCGAAGGATACGTTTCAAAATATCCTGACATATTTGGTCCTTTGGATGATAATTAAGGTCCAAGTGTGCGTGAAAGAGAGAAGGTGATGACCGATGAGGACCGATTGGAACAATGAATGAATAGCCTTCAAGTTTGAGGTGTAAGTGGTACAAATGATCTGCTGCACTACTCATCAACTATCTTCTTTGGTTTCTATAACAGTTTATACTAGTTATTAGTAGGACATCATTTAGTGATTGAGCGTATGAAAAGTCTGCAGATTAACTAAGGTGATCTCGTTCTGTGTTTCCTTTCTTTTTTGTGATTGTATTGCTTGCCGTTTAATCTTCGTGGTCAGGTCATTAGTGATTAGTCTAACGAACTCTTGACTAAATGATCAATTCAAGCCTCATTTTGCTAATCTTTTCTGTATGCCCTTGATGAATTAGAATATAGATATCATCCTGTCACTTGTACCGAAATGTCTAAACAACTGAATATATGTAATTTAAATTTCTTTTGGTTACAAATTGGAAAGTACACCGGAGCACATCATCGTTGAAATATGTGCTGCAACCTTGATACCGAGCCTGGGTTCATTGGACATTGTTGATAAGAAGTCTCCTTCATTACGGTTTTAAACAGTGATATCACTCCCCAAAGGAACCATAACAGAAATGCTCCAACTTCTGCCAGTTTCTTAAGGCTTCTTTGGAAACTACCAACGCTTTGAGACTGGTTCATCAGGCTTGAAGACTAAAGTTGAGCAATTTCATAAGGCCTGATAGGTAACAAAACTTTTACGGAAGAACGTCTACAGACAATCACTGACGGCTTTGAAAATTCAGAAACATAAGGAGCTCTAACAAGATAGAGATGCACCTAAAAAAGCTGAAATTACTGTAATAAATAATTTTAATAAGCTGCACCGTTTTAACCTGATTGAAAGATTTATTAAATGGCTTTCTTGCATTCCTTCTCCGCTCAATTTCAAGCTTTTACTTTATACAACACAAGTCTCAACTCACTCGTTTCAAGAGGCAAAAAAGTCAGGTCAGATCACCCGTGTTAAAGAGACCAATTCCAAAGCTTGAGCCTGAGTTCATGGACTAGAATTGATTGATTTTACATTAACGCTGATAAGCAAATTACAAATACCAGAATGAATTTGCTGGAAATGTTCATTTTTTGATTGAGCGTCATCTAGCAAAAGATACTGAAAAATTCCTAAGGGCTAAAAGCAGAATCACAGCTTCATTGCTATGGCAAAGTTTGGCAGCCATGGCACATCAGCTCCAATTTCCTCTTCCATTAGAACTCTGCCCTCTAGAATCAGAAAACGACGAGCTCTGAGTGAGACTGCTTGTTCTTTTCTTTCTAATGGTATTCCATGAAAACATATGCTCATTCAAACCACTTCCTCTGAAGCTCTCGTATTCATGTTTTGGGGTGGTTACTCCTTCATGCCTGAGTCTTTTTGGGGGAGGACCAGGGGTCCCATGGAAAGAGTCTTCACTTGATCTCTCTTTCCCCATGGAGAAGCTTTCATTTTGTATTTCAGAAAAACTTTCTTCCACCCCAACATTATCACCGGCAGTTGTGTTGCTGTCTGATGGCAGGAGGTCTCTTCTTCTCCCTTTAACTGAAAACCTTGACACATCTTCTCCATTCTCCACAGCTTTCATCCATTGGAGATCACTTAATGTATCGGCATATACCACTTCTTTTCTTTTCCGCTTACCAGTAACACTACCAAAATCAAAACTTTTGACCTTTTCATCCTTGTTAACCGTTGCAGCGTATACCCAATCTGGCACTTCATGTTCTTCCATGAGACGAGATCTGTAGTTCTCCTTTTGCCTTCTCTCCTCATCCATTCTCTCAAACAACCAAAATTCTTCATCTGATCGAGCTGCAAGGCGGTTGATTTCTCTCTCACTTGGCACATCAGTCCCAAGTGAGCTTGTGCCTCTGCGCATAATCTCCTCCAACATATCTCTCCTGTCCTGAGCTGCAAGCACAAACACAAAGTTTGACTATATGACAGACTTCAATGACTCAACTATTTGTTTCAATCTCAAAAGATTTTTCCTTTGCAAGTGCAACTCGACACAATACATGACCTAGGTCCAGCCATGGTTAAAAACAGCATAAGCAGCAATGTCAGATGGGGAATGGTTCAGTGCTTCTGCTGAATCAGTGAACCAAAGGCTACTTTCTCACCTTTTTCCTTTAAAATTCAAATCAAATCCTCTACTTGATTAAGAAAATGTGAGCAAAGATATTCTAATGTCATGATATATCAGGAATACAACAAACCTGTTGAAGTTGTGTTAAAAAGTCCTGCCTGGATGACTTTAGCATCAATGCCCATCTTTTGTTTTGCACGCTCCAAAATCACCTCTTCGATTGATCCCACACTAACCAACACGAAAACCCTAACTTCTTTCTTTTGTCCAATGCGATGAGCTCGATCCTCAGCTTGTTGATCCATTTGAGGGTTCCAATCACTATCAAAAATTATAACAGTATCTGCTGTTTGCAAGTTTAGACCGAGGCCTCCAGCACGGGTGCTCAAAAGAAACATAAAGTATGGAGAGTCAGGAGCATTGAACTGTTTCAGTAGAGTCCCTCTTTCCTCAGTTTTTGTTGAGCCATCAAGTCTAAGAAACTTGAAATCATGAAGTCGCAGATAAATTTCAAGAATATCCATGAGACGAGTCATTTGTGAGAACATAAGGACTCTATGCCCAGTTCTACGAAGTTTTGGTAGCAAACGGTCAAGAAGTTCAAACTTCCCTGATGCTCGGACAATTTCATCCTTGTTCCACATATTATGTTCTCCCACAAAGAGGTAGGGATGGTTACAACACTTTCTGAGTTGCATTGTTAAATTCTGTAGACTCTTCGATTTCCCAGTGCCTACAAGTTGTTCTCCAATTAGAGAAACGTTTATGAGATTGTCTACAGAATTTTAAATATGCTGATGTTTGGGTTGTTGGTCTCAATACTAGTCACAGATCTTACGTAACAACAAAGAGCTTTGAAAACAACCTAAATATTACAGGGGGTAGAATATTTAAAATCTCAATTACATTGATTAAAAGAAAAATATTGAAACACGTAAACTTGTAAAAAAAATCGACATACCAGGTGATCAGAAACCATTTTCTTATTCAACTACCATGGAAGGCTTTTTCAGGATTCACCTATCCAAAACAAAGTTGCAACCGGTAAAACCTATCAACAGGGAATCTCTTATTTTGGTGATCAGAGGGACCAACAACCCAAACATTACTAGAGAAATGACAGGCAACTAAATATAGCACAGACAAGGTTCATAGCTCGAGTTTTTGAGGGTAGGCTTATCTGAATCATAAGCATGTATTGAAAATAACAAGCTAAGGGTTTTTTAACCCAATCAGAGAAAGGGATTTTTTTGTGTGTGTGTGTGTGGGGGGGGGGGGGGGGGGATTATGCTGTTAAAAAAGAGAATCGGCCTAGGAGTAAATGGAGAGCATGGGCAAAAAAATAACAAACAAACAAACAAACCATTGTCCAAGCCAACTCTGCCCAAGTCAGTAACTTGTTGATAATATACTTTCTGCCATGATGACATATCACATTTGAGTATGACCTGAGATTTCCCTGGAAGATATTTTTCCACCTCATCTTTCTTCCTTCTTAATATGAAGGGTCTTATTACCTAAGAGTGAAAAAGATACATCAGAAAGAAGTTGAAAAGGGCCAGTAAACAAGAAACTAGAAGGAGAACCCACTTGATGAAGACGACGAATGATCAGTAGCTGTTCTTCATCTGTTAGAGAGACATCAACTCGGTCCGCAAAGGGAGCATTAAACCAGTCCTCAAAGTGTTGAACTGAGTTAAAAATGCTTGGAAGGAGAAAATTAAGAAGGGACCACAATTCCTGCAAACTGTTCTGAATAGGGGTTCCAGTCAGCAGGAGTCTACGTTGGATTTGATAGCTGCACGCAAGTACAATTTCACTTAGAGAAGTGATACAATCTCATTCTACTTAAAGTCAGAGAGATCTGTATGAGAAATGGCACTTTGCTGCATGACCAAAGAAAGTCAAGATGATATACAGCACAAAAATATTGATTATTTTATTTTGGACATGTATCCAAGAGTACGAGCTAATCCAGATTCAAGTATTGTTAGGCCCCAAATGAGAGGTAGCTCGTAAGTTTTTTTCCCAATCTATAACACAGCCCAAAATAGAAACAGTAAACATGCATTTTTTGAAAATATAAAATAAAATAAGAGGGCACATCAAGTCAACTCAAAATTACCCAAAATGGAAACAAAATCACCTCAACGGATCGCTACAATCCAGGATACACATTAAAAAAAATTATTGTAAGGAAAATACTGGCCATATTGAATCATACCCAGAGTCAAGAGTTCTAGCTAGAGCACACTCATGATTCTTCAACCGATGCCCTTCATCCACAATCAAGTAGTACCAATGAATTTTCTTGAGAAATGCCTTATCTCTCATTATAAGATCATAGTGTGTTATCAGAACATTAAACTTCCCCTCTCCTGACAATTCCTCCTTAATTGCTTTTCGCTCTTCCAGCCGTCCATCATAAAGAACAGTTGTAATACTGAATACAAGAAAAATCCACAAGCGACTAAGATTTACATAAACCCAACAAACACAACACTCCTCCCTCTTCCCACCAGGAGATCAGGGGAGGTTGAAACTTTACAAACTCCAACGGACATACCTTGGAACCCATGTCGAGAATTCATTGATCCAATTTGGCAGAACAGCCTTTGGAGCCACAATCAAGTGGGGACCCGTCACACCCTTGTTCTCCATAAGATATGCTATCAAAGAAATTGTTTGTATTGTCTTCCCCAGGCCCATTTCATCCGCCAAAATTCCATTTAGGTTGTTATTGAACAAAGAAAGCATCCACTGAAGCCCTTCTAACTGATATGATCTTAACTCTCCACCTTGAAGAATAGAAGGTTGCTCAGTTACCTACAAATATATAAATTGTTAGAATATCACATTTAACTGTTATAGAGAAGCAGCTATATAAGGCATACTATTATGAGTAACTCTGCAACTTTTCCACTATTAAAAAACTGTGATAAATAAAATGAGATTGGGTTTCAGTCTACACTCAACTTTTGAATTAATTTCAATACAAATGTTAAACCCGTATAGTTTATGAGAACATTGTAAAACAAGAACTTCTTACAATCATTCTCCTACATAGAAGGAACAAAATTCCAAGTGTTTGACATGAACAGAACTGGACTGACCACTGTTGAAGGCATCCATATAAAGTGAAACTCAGACAGTTGGAGTTTATTCTGGAAAAATATATAAAATACCCCCACGTTCTAGAGTAAATATAAATCTCAGGCAAATCAAACCATAGCTATTTGTTCCAACTAGGACAACATATTAAGATGGCACATAATGTTTTCTTTGTTCCTTTTTTTTTTTTTTTTGTGTGTGGGTGGGTGGTGGTTGGGGGGGGGGGGGGGGCAGGGAGAATCGAACAAATATAGTTTCTCTCTTGCATCAAAAGGAATGTTATTATCCATATATTGTTCGGCAACAAGTTATAGATTGGTCCTTAGTATAAAAGGTCATTACTTATCCAAACAAAAGCATTCAGTACTATACCCAATATCCAATAACCATGAGAAATAAAGTCAAACCGATTATGACAAACACAATACGTCTCTCACTGAGTCAGCTATTTATTTTAAAGAATTTTAGTGCATTAAAATAGTATGCCGACGCCTACCTTTTCTTGAATTGAATGTATGGCAGAGTTGTATTGCCGTTGACCTTCAAGTAAATCACTAGTGTCACCATTATGATCAGAATCTACCGTATCAGCATATTCCTCAGCAGGTGATTCCTTCTTTGAACCATCTGACTCTGGTAGTTCAGCTTCTGAGTCTTCCAAAGGTTCGATGCCATCTGTTTGTTTTGAGTCCTTTTGACGTTGAACAGCTGCTCCCAAATTCACAAGCAGCTTATTTGTTTCTTCAAGAAGCAAAGTCAATCTTTCATTCTTACTCTCTTTGACCATTCTCATATAAGCTTCTTGATCATCAGCCTTTAAGGCTTGAAACCTCAATTTCTCAGCCCGTGTTGCGCGTTGTCTTTGCCTTCCATGCCATGCCTGAAAATTACTTATGAGCATTCATAAGCCATCTTCAATCAATGATAAGTAAAGATTCAAGAAATCAAGAAGAGCAACAAATCCAATAAACTTACCACAGAAAAGTAGTGATATGCCCAAATTTTTTTACCACTTTTTGGAAATAAACAAAATTCTTGCAGATAAAAAGAACTACAAGCATCAATTGTACAGAAAGTATCAATGCACTCCAGCAACTTTATTTACTGAGTTACAATGAGACTACAACTATTAGGACTTGAGGGAATACTTCTGCAACCACACATCTTGCTCTGTTCCCATTTCTTAATTCCTATTTTTTAAAGTATCCCCCAATTTTTCAGTAGCATCTTGAATTCATTGTGACATCCAAACAATAACTTGCTTTTAATGTTCTTTGTGCCCCTCCTCTCCTCTTCAAGGCCCCTTTCAAACTCAATATACATACAAGTTAAATTTTAAGTGCTTTTGCACTTTGTGAGGTAAATAAATCAAAGGAGTTTGTCTCACAAAGCGTTAAATCACCCTAGACCAATTAAATCAAATTCCATTCTACCACAAATGAAATAGTTTAATATGAAATATTAAGCTGGATGACTTGGAGTTAAAAAATCTTCAATGTCCATTTTGTTCAGAATTGCATTAACTGTGACAACAGAAAAATTAACAACAAAAAGGAGGAGGGTGAGGCAGGGAGAAAGAATAAAGATGGAACAAAGCAAAGAAGAAAGACATCAAATAAGAAACTATCATTCATTCAATTACAGATAAAAAAAAACTACTAAAAGTCAGTATGCCTAATTCTCATGGCAAGAGAAGTCACAAGTAATTTCAAATCTAATATGTAACTTATATGTCAAATTTAGATATCATATTTTCTTCCATACAACAAATGCTTTGCAACACATGAAAGGCTGGAGAAGGAATTTTGTACCTGGACTCCATCATTTCTCTGTTTTCTTCGTTTCAAAGAAGCTTGAATTTGTAATTGGAACTCACGAACAGCATTAAGTATTTCTGCAAAAAATTTTCTTTTTCTGGTCTCAATTTGATTCTTTTCCTCCTCTTCTAATTTTGACAATCTCTGCATTGGAGGTTTTAGAGACAAGAGAAGTAAAAAAAGCAAATTTAAGTTCATTTCAGACACAGAAAATAAGCATAGAACAAATAACTCCAGATCAGTACGCTACATGTCTTGTTACTTTTACTAGTACATATCATATTGTAGATAAAAAAGGTGCACAAACGAGAAAACCCTAGTTGATTTATAATTCTTTCTGTATTATAGACCACAAAGACGCACAAAACCTTAAGGATTACTAAATGAAGATCAATATAATGATGTTGAACTTGATGAAGAAGAGTTGGTTTATATATCTTAAAATAAAGCTTAGAAACTTCGTCAAACATTGATGTGTTTTATGATTCAAGTGCTTGAGGTAGTGATTCACCTATATACATCATGAGAATTCTTTAAATATGCATTAGGTTTTTAATCTTTATATTGATCATTACCAATTAACTCTTGATTACTTTAAGGCCATCCCTACATCTTCAGAAAGCATTTTGGACTTTGTAGCCCTTAGTGCTAAAAATGAGACTATTAATAACTATTTTTCAACTTTTGTAAAAGCGTGTGTTTGTGTGATTGAGTGTGAATCATGGCTTCTAAAAGCATAGGAACTATGAACTATCGAATTGAAATAAGACCATTATATTTTCAATGCCTGTTTTAGTGACAACGCAACCCAGATAGCTCCAGACTAACGGTCAAGTATCAATGGAGTTAGCCATAAACCATCAGAATAAACCATCATAGAAGCCAACGAGCAATTGGAGGAATCCAACAAAAAGCTGGCACATTCTCATTGCATCAATAAAGCGTCATCATCCAAAGAGATGAACAATAACATATGATGCACATTATATGGGAATATGTATAATCACCTCAGCATCTCTTTTCTTCCTTAATTGATCATCAGCATCCATGGAAAAGGGATCTCCAACACCATACAGAGGACGACGCAACCGCATCATTCCCCAATCAAACAACTGCCTGTCAGGATATGCACATTTAACATTGAGCCAGTATTCAGCACTCACATCAGATCGAACCTTCCTCTGCAACTCTGCTAGCTGCCAAAAAAAGGTCCTTGCCGACAAGGACACGATTCATGTCATTTCTCGGCCCTAGCAGGAACAAACAAATATTTGTATATACTAATCACCCTCACCAGAAAAGACAATTAGCTAAACATTTTATTAAGATGAAGAGAAAGTTAGATGTTGCATCTGCTAAATGTTTGACTTGATACATTGGATAAACTAAGCCACACATAAGGGTGACACAACCACAAGAGTGTTCTAGTTTAAAACTTGTCAAAAGAAAAAAGTTCCGACTAGCTTCTAACAAAGGCGCAACTTGGTCAAACTCAAGAACATTTCAAGAGCCACAGAAACAGAAGCTTCCTACTTCACATAAACAGGAAGCAAGTCTGCCTAGCATCTAAGATAGGCAAAAGCCCACCTATACTGTCTGTATGTATCTATCTTCTAAGATAGACATGAGCCACAATACACGAAGTGTCAAAGAAAGATTTCAAGAATCAAATTTACCTTCAGTCCATACAGTTCAAGCAGGCACTTTGTCTGCAAGTCCTCTCCCCTACTTGAAGGCAATCCTGGTTCAAAACAATACTGTATCTAAGTAAACTTCTTCTAAAATCGTTGATATAACTTAAGCCAATCTCAGCCAATGCACAAGGACAGCCAACACATTGTTTATACTTTGAGCATGATAACTTAGTTTGGTCTTCCATCTATCAGATCTCAAGCAAGCTTATCAACAAGGAAAAGATTAAATTAAACCAACAATCACCACTTACCACCAAATCCTTGGCCAAGATTGATGGTACTATGGAAGCTATAGTTCTAAAGGTCATTAGTAGTATAACAGCGTTATTAAAACAGATTGATTAATCTATCAATGGTACAAAAAATTGAAAGGATTCATAAAATTATTGCTTGAATGAATTCGCATACTGAAAACAGTGCTAAGAAATAAACAGGTGCAAAATTTGCAAGAGAGAAGGTGATGCTTCTTTTTCACTATAATTGTTAACCTTCTAGTTCATTTAACCGATGCTGAATCCGACTTTTATAACGGCTTTCCCTTTCTTCCTTCAATTTGTAACCTGACACACAACTTGGTCGTTGTTTCAGTAGTGCATCTTCAAGATCCTTCAACAAATCTTCTTTAGAATTTCCTGCATCATCCTGCACAATACGAAAACAATAGCACAAATTTGATAAAAGATAGAAGCTTTATCCAAAAAAAAAAAAAAAGAAGAAAAAGGAAAGCCGTGGGGTATAACTGAACAAGAACTGTAACAGAAAATTAGTCTAGATAACAAAATTGCAAAATATAGGCTAATTTCGCACAAATTAAGCCTAAAAAGTTCTACCTAAGCTGCAAATAGCATGCCCACAAACAATTCAAAGCACCAAGAACTCATAAATTTTCCCAAATTCACAGAGAAATCCTGGAAAAAAACCAAAACTTGACGAGAACCCATTACAACGAAACATCCCTAGACACACAAACTCCACCAATAACCCCAAAAATCAGATACCACAACACAAAATTAAACAAAAATTTAAGGTAAAAAACCTACCAAAACCTTGTCAGCATGGGCATCCCCCTGTTTCTCCTCAGATCCGGCTCCACCCCCACTCCCATCAGGGACCTCGCATTCACGGTCATCACTGGAAGCATCATCAGCACCGTGATAGATGGAAGAAACGGTGCTGAAAAGATCGGGAGGCAGAGGGAGGTTACGGGAGACAAGGTTGAGAGCAGAAATGAGAGTCTTGGTCTTCTGGGCATGATCAATAGGTGGCTGTTGCTGCTCTTGGCTCTGCAGCTGAGCCATGAGCGTGGCGGGAGCGAAGCAACGGTTCGCTTATTTAACGAATATTTGAAAGAGGGAATTAATCTGTGCTTGCTATGCCTTTAGAGTTTCGAGTGACAAACAAAAACACGCTCTTCTTACAAAGACAATACAAACATACGCCCGCCCACGCCCCTCCTATTATCGTTTCAATGTTTCACTACTTCACCCAAAACCCTCTCTTCGCCGCTTTCTCTCTCTTCGCTTATAAACGGGGATGCTTTGAGGGTCTTGTTACCGAAGCGCCTTCTATTTGTTTAATCCAAACACGGCTCTAAGTTTACATGGTGAGACATTTATGCCCCTTACTTTATATCAAATCCCGTTTCTGTTTAAACTTACTTTATCTTAGTCCAAATAATTATTAAAGTTAACTTTTCGTACAGTTTTATAAATATTTTTTAAAATAAAAATACTTATTTTTAATATTTAAAACATAGGTACCTATTTATAATGAGGAAATTTTCAAAACATTAACCTAAAACACTTAAAAAGCACAACTTTCTTGGTTTTAACTCTGAAATTTACCTTCCAATCCAAATGCTTTGAGAAGTTGAACTTTCAATTTCTTGAAAACTTATAATTTTGTTTGTGAGGAAACGGAAACAAATCACTACCCATAAATTTTACTCACCCAATAAAAACAAGCCTCAAAATAATTATTGAAAAAGTAGGTTTTATGTTTAGAATTCATTATTTTGTGTGTAAATTTTATACTTTTTCGTTTTATCATATGATATAGACTTTTCTTTGTAAGTATATAATTTTTTAAGGTAAACTTATCTTAAGTCAGATCTTAAACATATTTTTTGAAGCATCTTCTATTAGTTTAGATATATATATTTTTTTTTTTTTTCACACTAAGATGCTCTCTCATACTTCTTTAGATGTCATTTTAGTAAGGAAAAAATTGAAATGAAAAAAAAAATACTCTAAAATTTTAAAAATATAATCATGTGCTAAAGAGATTTTTTTTTTTCATTACTATTTATAAATATTATGGGAAAAAATTATTGTCTTTCTGTCTTACCAGTAAATAATTTAAAATATATAACATTAAATTATTTCACAGTGCTTATTGTAATTTTTTATTTATTTAAGATATTTTTATAAATATATTTTTTTTTTCTCATTTAATAATTTTATTATTTCACGACATATTTTAAGTTCAATCTTCAGTACTTATTTTCCTATAAATCAATCTTGATTTTTTTGGAAAAAAAACTTCATTTCATAGTATTAACCTATTCTTAATTGTTACTCTTTATAAGGCATAGGAAAAAAAAAACTTTTTTATCATATTTATAAGTTACACCATAAAATTTTCAATATGAATGTACTATTGTATTTGTACTACAACATGAGGCCTTTCTGAGGCCTACATTGTAAGTAGGTCTTTAAAAAAGGGTACTAGGCCTTATAAAGGCTCAGGACGAGCCTAAAAAACCCATTGCCCGATGCCTTTTAACCCCATTACAAAAGGCCGCCCAAAGGATCATCCCTAATCATTGGGTAGTAAAATGCAGCTTGATGACCGACTACCTTTCGATAGAAGCCCTAATATTTTTTTTTGGCAATAATAATAATGGCGGGGACGGGCTTCCCTTGCCCAAATGATAATACCTTGCCACATCCTAGGTGAAAAAAAATAATTTTAATAATGATAAACAATATTGTAAACTTCAAATGTAATCTGTAGTTATACATTATACACTTTAGAATATTCCAAAATAAGTCTACAACTTGAGTCTTAAAATTAAAAAGAGTATCATATGTCTCAACAAATAGTCAAATATACATACGTGAAAAATTAAATAACATCTATAGTCTATTAAATATAAAGCATTATTAGTAATATAATATAATGGAGTAATGGTCAAATACTCAATAGATATATTAGAATTTTAGTAAATATATAATATAAGTATATTAACTATCATATAAAAAATATTTATATCAAATATAATTATAAATATACTTACGGGGCAGGGCGGGATACCCCGATGATGCCTGCCCCCGCTCAAAAAATGCCCAATTGCTTTTTTTGAGCTTCTTTTTTCTAAGTCAAGGCGGGGCAATTTTTTTGGGCTTGGGCGGGCACATTGGGCTCTGGGCTTCATACTCACCCCTAATTGTACCCTTCCTTTATTATTATTGTGTAGATTATTATTATTTTTTCGGAAAACACATATATCAAATAGGAATAAAATTAAAAAATATTACATTTTAAGGCGTGTTAATGTGATTTAAATTTTTTCTTAGTTTTTATATAACTTGTTAAAAGTAATTTATAAATAGGAGCAGGGTGTTTTATAAATAGGGCTTATAGTAGTGATATCTTTTCAAGGCCTAGACCAGAAACAAAAGCCGGCAGTAAAACTCAAACACCAAAAAACACTTAATTTTCCCCCCATTGGGCTTTTACTCATGGCCACTAGGCTTTTAAGGCTGTCAAACGCCATGTCAAACATGGCCTAAAATTGTAATACGTTCATGGGAAATACTAGTTACATCTGTCATGCACAGCCACTTTCTGCCTCTACTTTTCCGATGACCCAGCAAAAAATCCAGCATAACCCATAAGCAAGCAATTACCATAAATGACATATACAGATGGGCCAACGTGAAAGTTGCTAATTAAGGTAAACAATGTACGTTTACAATTTCACAAAGGTCCTAAAAAGAATAGTACAAGTGGGCAACATAGTGTTCCCTAATGTAACTATGTATGGGGAAAGATTCAAACTTGGCCTTTTCCCTTGGCAAAGAAAAGAAAATCTATGGACCCCGTCCTACTTTTAACCGTAGTTTGGAGAATTGTCGCCTGAACAAAAACTGAGGAATCCATGAATGTCTCATGACCATGGGTATTCTCCACAAACTCAACTTTCAACTCTGCAATGCACGGCTGATTGGTTCTTGGAAGTACTGGAGAGAGATAAAGATAGCCTCCTATTCAAACAGATGGAAATTAACAGTGACAATATTCTTAACAGGTAAAAACCTTTTTTTTTAACACTTTTAACAAGCAGAAGGACAAAAAAGGTTAGGTTGACAGTACCTCAGTCCGGATTGTTCGGCTCCCCTGATGAGGACACGTGTTCAAGTATGAATGGAATACATCACCTGCATTTTTCCCCTATTTCAAAATTGTTATAAGGGGCGGGGAGCGGCAAGGAAATTTTATTCAGCACTGTTGTCCTTTTCCAAATGCAAATTCTACATCTATGATAAACAATTACACGCATCTTGCAAAGACATCCAAGGCTGCTCAATGTCACTATTTATGAAACTATGAGATTCTGTGCATGTAGCTTGGCGAAATTTATAAGAATGATGACGAGCTCACAACAGACAAAAAAAAAATCAACCCAAAAGCACAGAAAACATATTTCGTGAACTGAAAAAGGCATCTCACAAGAGTGGTTTTTGGAATTCCAAGGGAATCTGTGATTGGCAGCTGTTTTGAGAAATTATTGAACAATGGCGTACCTTTAAGACATCATCTTCTTCAATGCATTCTTCTAACCCAGCAAGTCCACCAAAGGCAATCAGTAAGTGTCTACCAATTAGAGACACGAGCAAACCATAAATTAATTTTGAATGGAAACGACTTGGAATCATCACAAACATAAAATTTTACTAAACTTTCACACTTCACTACTTCAGATATACTAGTATTCAGTCTGTGAAGCCTGAACTAAGTATAATGATTTCACTAGTGGGTCTTGAAGAAAAAGAAAAAGAACAGTAAAAAGATGTAATCTAAAAAAGTTAAGAGTTAGGACATAAATAATCAATCTAGTATAAAGAATTTTATAATTGATAATACAGCCAAATACCTAAAGGAAGGAATTTTAAGATCAGATGACTTGATAATCTGACCATGCTCGGAGGTACCGATTATATGATCATAGCCACCCTGTCATAATAGCATAAGTTAACAGGAGAAAAGGCATACAAATTAGAGTAAAACAAAAAATTATAGTATATGGACGGTGGAAGGAAAAGTCCAAGATGGAAAGAGAAAGGGAGAGAAGGGATACCTTGTATGTGCAATCCTTAAACACTGAACTCAGATTATGTGCATAACGCACTTGATATCCCCAGTATAGTCCTTCTTCCCTAGGCTTGGAGGATGAGACAATCTGATGTGGTATATCTAGATGAATGAAGCAGATCATCGTAAATAAGGTCCATAAACATCAAACTTGGTTTCAAACCAGAGAAAGATGACACAAGCAATAAATAGCCAAATAACAAGTATCAACAAGCCCCCATCTTAACCGAAGCTCCTTCAGAACTACACTCCTCAATAATCACCTTAGCCCTTACTTTCTCTTACATTACATGCATTTTTTTTATTTTTCTATCAGAGCTTCACACGTAAGCAGGGCAGATGACTCGTTTCAAGAGAAGAATAATAGAACTTTAGTTAGAACATCTGCAAAACATTGTTCCCACTTGCAAATTAAGTATATGGCTGAGAAAACTGTGCTTTTCCATTTTGGAAATTATGTTTAGTAGACCTCTGCAACGATCTCTTATCATTCATAGGGGCATGAAATAAATATGTAAGAAAACTCCACCAACCCTCCCAAAAAACTTTTGAAAGGAAAAGGAATTTACAGAAAATCTGGGATAGAACAAAAAGGAACATCTCTCTATAGAAATGGTATATCAGAATTACATTTTAGAAGTTAAAATTTGTCATAATGAGTTTGCAAGAGAACCAAATGAAGACCTCAAGCTGATACTGAAAGGTTGCACAGAAAAGGAAGCCAACTTAATTTAACCCCCCTCCCCAAGGATAAATACAAAAGGCCATCTCTTTCCTTAAGAAGACAAAATAAAAAGAAAATGGGATTGGATTTGACGGACTCACAGTTGGAAGTGGGAGAAGGAAATACCCTGAAGAAGCTGAGACATATATCATAACAGCAAGAAGGATGAAAATATAGTCTGCATAATCCTATGAGGATGGCATGGTTTGTGGGGAATATCATGTGACACAATTTACACAAAAAATGATTGCAAAAAGGTTAAGCCGACCATAATATGGCAAATAAACAAAGATCAATTTATTACCAGAATCCAAATTGCGGTTGGCACCCATTGCCACAGTAACTCTTCTTTGTGGCTCAAGTTCTTGGTCAACTATAACATGCTGCATAGGTTGTGTAATAAATTAAAACATAAACAAATACACTCAATACTTTCCAATGACCATGACTTTTGAAAAAAAAAAAAAATAATAATAAATAAACAGATGGTCAGAAGTATTTCCATCTATACACAGTAGTTAAACAGTCAACAAAACAACATTCAGATTATATCAGATCAAATGTCTTCCAGAGCTAGCAAGTGGTGAATGTCAGGATAATACTTCAAGGCATTCACTACTGACAAGCGTCAGAAGAGAAACACAGAAAGAAAATGAAGGAGTGTGCAACAAAATGAAAGAGACTCGTTGGTTGATGCCAAGCAAAATGTTTAGCTCCAGGTTAAGTAAACTTTGAGATAATATGCCCATACCTTACTCAAACCCACATCAACTAGTGTTCCTCCAGAGTTTGAATCTTTTTGGTTTAGGGTGACACCTATGAAATTATGGCATTAAATAAAAATTTCGCCCAGAGTAACCATGGGAATAAAACAATGAATGATGCAGTAAATGATCTTATTCTATTTTCTTACCAAGGAAAAGAGACACTTAAACGGGTAAAAAGTGCATTCAAATAAGACCAAGGACAATGTGCCAGCCTAAAATGGTTAAAGAAATAGCAAGATTATTAAACCTGGTCGGGGTACTGGGTCAAGGGTCAATGGTCAGGCCAAAGTTAACCTAGAGCCAAACCGGTGAGAAATAAAAGATTTCAAGAGCTATTAATATGAAATTCAAAAAAAAAAAAAAAATCGATTTAAAAAAATATAAAAAATAGTGAATCGGGTTGATGCCCGGACCGGAGCCGTTCGCCGTTCGACCAGTCTGGTCCATGTTTCAAATCCCTGAGAAATAGACAAGATAACTAACACCATGAAGCTACTCATCCCTCTACATGTATTTCAGGGTGATTTCCTCAATAGACGCATATGACAAACAAGAGAGGCTCATAGGCCATGTACACAACCATATTCATGGCAGATGGTAACGATCATGCTTATAGCAACTTAACCTCTCCTAGCATAAACAATGTGTTACGCCCAAACCATATCAAGTCTTTGAATGCCTAAAATGTCAAAATTTCAGGTTATGAAGTGAGAGCAACAAGGTAGGAAATATTCCTGATATGCTTCTTGTTTTTCCTTCACAAATAACTAGCATCTCTCTTCAGACGAACGATGTTTCCAGTTTCCACATTCATAAACATCATTTTCATGATAAAATAACAAAAAGACATATGGAGCTACCCATTGATATGCTGCAAGTGCTGGGTTACAATCCCTTGCATAGGCCAGTCAATGACAAACGAAGATTAAAATCAAGCTTCCATGAACAAAGAATTTTACTTTTCATTTACTAGAAGACATGGCGTAAGAAATTTCAGTTGAACAATGAAAGCCTACCTTCTCGATAAGGACCCCATTCATGTTTACGTAAATGATGTGGAGCATCAATGGGTGGCAACAAGCCCTGTTAAGCGTAATACAAATTACTAAAGTTAGACACGGAAGGACGATTAAATAGACAAATTTAAGAAATGCAGTTATTGGCCGTAGTAGTAGGAAAGCTGCATTTCAATGAATTGGTCGAACCGCAAATCTCAAGCTGTTATGTCTTGGGAAGAGAGCCTTTCTCAAATACTGGGGCGTTTCAAGATACTTTAAGATTCTTATGAGGAAAGCTGCACCACTTTCTTCATCTGTGCTATCCGACTTCGCAACATTGTAGTCTCTATCAGCGTTACTTTTATTGTCAAATATGACAACCTATTCAAACAACAAGATTAATCTCTGTGAGCAATATAGCTCAGGCAACTTTTCATCATACTATAGAACATTGGGAGGAATCAAAATTTGAAGCACTAAATTAAGAAAGTCATCTAATTGTGTAAGGAAAAAAAAAAAAAAAAAAAAAAAAAAAGTAGCATCCTCAAACAATATAGGCAGACCGCAACCTCGTTGATGCGGAAAATAGTGGCAGCACGAGCTATTTGACCAGCCAACTGAAAAGGAGAAGAAATTGAAAAGAATTATCAGAATTAAAGAGAAAAGAGAAATAGAACAGGGGTATCCTGAAAAAATGCTTTCTTCTTTGGATCCTAAGCAAAAAATGCGGGATTCCCTGTTCTCTGCACTTCCTCAGTAATCAAACAAAACGCAGATAGAGCGGGGAAGCGTACTCGAGTAGCAAGCTCGTAAGATTGTGTATTGTCGATGATAGAACCAGGCAAGGCAATGCTGAGAGTAGGTATTTCCTTGGGTTCGTGATCCTCCTTCTCAATATTCCTTTTCTTTTCCTTCTTCCGGAGCTTCTTCTTCATCTTTTGAGCATCACCATTAATAAGCTTGCAGTCGTTTTCTGGCTCTTTTACTTCTGTTTCTGCCTCTGAATCGGTTCTTCTCTTCTTTCCCATTTCTGCTTCGTCTCTACTCTGTTCGAAACTAGGAGGAGCGGAACCCAACGTCCCTTTGGAGGGTTTTAGGCGCAAGGGTTTTTTTTTTTTTTTTTTTTTTTTTTTTTGCCGGGCAATTGGACCTGTATTTGGACAAAGTAGGAAGCTTTAAATATTAAATATTTGGACCTGTATTCTCTTGTCATTTGGGTATTTGCAGTGCCTTAGAAGCTGAGGAATGGGCGTTTTTGAAAGGCCTACAATTTGCTAGAAATAAAGGGCTTGATCATCTTGTTGTGGAATTTAGTAGGTTCTAGTGTCTATGATTCTTGTCCCTCTTTTTTGAGGTCGATGATTATCCTTGAATGTATGGGAGCTCAATTCCCCTTAAACTCTTAATTTAAAAGTTCCAGGCTTTGCCTCATTTATATAAAAAAAAAATATTAAACTTTTCCAAATTGACATTTACAGAACAGAATCCCAATTCATGTTCATACTTCATAATATTCAATAACAAACTATATATAAATACCTAACAATAAAGGGATATATATATATATATATATAACTGTGTCAAAAATTTTATAAATTTATGTTATTTGCTCTCTTATTTTTCATATGGCTATTCTACTTTTGCATAGTGAATCTATGGATTGGCTGTTTAATGATGAAGGTACTAGTTGTGACTGACAGGGAATCGTTGTTAGTTAAATACTTTTCTACATACCTATTTCATTTTTTATTTTTTTTAAAGGAAAGAAAAGAGTGGACGGCATAATTCTATATTCCATGCTAATAGTAATTAGTAATTGGGAAACGCTGAATGTCCCAAAAAATTATTTGATTACAAAACTTAAAAATTTCATACAAAATGTTATTAAATTCAAAAAATAGACACCAAAACTCGTCCCTTCAAACAGTGGACAAAATAGGACAGAAAGCTGGATTTCGTTAAATTACAAGTGCATATTTCTTCGCATTGTATTGTATGATTTATGTTCAAAACCGAAATGTCTAAACTCTGAAATGGCGAAGAACGAGGAGAAAAAGAAAAGGAGAACGGGGGAAGTAAATGGCGCAGAGTGATTGATTCAGCAGATTGAGCATATGAGACAACACAGAAAAAGGAAGATGATCTGAGAAAAGCAACACTTATTACCATTTCCTGTAAACACAAACTCCTTAATTATATTAACACTCAGCTTTACAAGAAAATCTGGATAATGTATCAAAATCTAAGAAAATTATTGAGGTGTTATCCTTGGTTCTCAGTGTTCTCGCCTCACTCAACAACAAATTGCAACCTTTTCAGCTGAATTATCATTATCACCATCATCTGTGGAGTATTTATCCCTCTTCTGCGCAGAGCAAAATAGCAGTCTGTTAGAGCAAGTAAACGAGGAAGAAGTTGAATAAATTATCGCCAGGAACTTCAAGTTTTTGTACAAGACCTGAAACACCAACTGAATTGCTTTCTTCCCGCTCATGACATCCCATAGCCCATCGCTATA
This sequence comes from Acacia acuminata, assembly GCA_019022655.1. NCBI lineage: Eukaryota > Viridiplantae > Streptophyta > Magnoliopsida > Fabales > Fabaceae > Acacia > Acacia acuminata. The sequence goes on from JAFJYI010000023.1 coordinate 2,237,694, forward strand.
AGATTGCAGATGAAAATTGTGTTTTAGGAAGTGACGTACATTAATTTGACCAAACTGGTCGTGGTTTCTTGCAGTGAAAATTGAAAATTTATAGATGCATACATCAGTAAGTAAATTTACCTTGCAAGGATGGCAAAAGCCCTGCTTGCCTTATCAATGGGCACAGCTTGACTTATATAAGGCTCTGAACTGAAACGACAATCCTGTTGTTTAAGAAATTTGTCTCCAAGCATCCTCGCAAGGTTTATACCTGTATAAAGGAGAGAAGCAAAATTAGATTGCTATTCGATGTCAAATCCAAGAAAAGTACATTTGAATTTAAATTGATACCATATAGACGTGTTTCCCCATCTCTCAGAGGTTCGCCTGCCTCTTCAATTCGTAGCCTTTCAGAATAACTTGCTATCTTGTGATCTTCCGTCATCTTAATCTCTTTACCATCAACACTGCCAGAAAAATAAATTGACAATTAGTTCGTTTAGGCATTAAGGATATATGATGATGATGATGATATTTTTACACAAAAAGTAATTATCACTTTTTGTGCTTTCCTTTTCCAATTTCCCTTTCTTTTGGCCAATCAAGAGCCAAGTGATAAACATCTGATAGCCTGCTAGTCATCTTGCCTACCAAGGACTTGATATAAGTTCCGCATGACTTATCAGAACATTTATTTAATTCAATAATAGAGAAACATACTTCATAACACAGGCAGAGTCTCCAACATTTGCACATTGGGCAAAGAACTTTTCATTGTCATCAGCCCAAACCAGAAGCACTGTTGCTGTACATCCCTGAAAAGTTAAAATGAATAAAGCAAAGCATTCAATTATGTAAATTGAAATTTGGAATAATTTCTGAAAAATTTAAAGATGGGTACTATTGGAGAACAAATCCACTTAAATAGCCTATTGAGCATCCCATATTAGTTTATTACTCAATGTGTGATTCAGACATCTCATCCCATATTACCTAACCCTCTATAAATTGGTCTCCTTTTGAGAGCTTACGTCCTTATGGTATTGCACTTTACAACACTTCACTTGATTTTCTTGCTAGTCAAAACACTCCCCTGGCTAGAACCCTTCATAGGAATATAAATCTGAAACAATTATACCAAACTTGTAGGCTGTAACAAACAGCCAGGCCAAATGGTGAGAACTATTTATTCCCTTGGAACCCAAAATAAACCCCCTAAATTGCGCACACACTGATGTGCGAGCATCCTATAAGGTTCCTAAGTCCCTTCAGCTGAAGGCCCAGCAAGCAATTAGGTCAAGGTCAGTTTTGATTACTCAGCTCTATGCTCACTACATCTGTCATGTTATGTCAACTACTAGTTTTCTTCCAGGCCATTTGAAATACGTGTGTGCACGCACATGCCTGTGACAAGAATGTGTCCTTTTCATGAGCTCAGATGGCTATATTTTACCAGAGAAGCCAAATATATTTTTCAAGAAAGTATCCATAACCCCTTGAACTTGAGAATAATTACAACTTTGGTGGTCAAACTTAAAGGTGCAGCCGTTTACCCCTAAATTATAACCAACTTTGAAAAAGCTAACACACATTCAGATTAATTGTCCATGTGTCTTTCCCATAAGAAGCCCCATCTCCATCTTCCCTCAAAAACTTTCCCAATTCCTCCACCAAACGTTTGAGCTTGAAGGACCCAATGCTCATAGGCCTCAGATTGTCAAGGCCTACAGCAGGAAAAAGACAAATATAATAAAAAAGAATCATAGAGAGGAATGATGCGTTTCCCTTAGTGAGATGTCTAAGAGTAACTAACTCGTGCTGTGAGAGGAGCACACAAGCAGGGTGGGAGATTCAGAGAAAGAATGAGTGGTTAGTATAAGAATTATAAGGATGTGTCTTTTGTGGACCGTGGATGACAGGAAAAGGTTGGGGGCTGAGTAATCTTTCTCCAACTTTCGTCTTGTTTCACCACTCTATTTGAGTTGGCAGAGATTGAACACTCATGATTTAGTTCATCAAAACACGAGTTTCTTGGTGCAAAATGAATCTGGAGATCCTTTACTTTTCAGTCAACTTATAATAATAGGATGCCTCATCTGAACAGACCAGTTGTGGGTCGCACACCTTTAAACCACTCCCGAAATCTCCTTGGTAGATTTGCAAAGGAGATAAGTCTTCCCAAAAGAGGTGGTCAGTGGTACTGGTCCTGGAGTTGACCAACCAAGACGTCAACATATTGTTTGCTGCTACCCACTGTACTTCGGAATACTGGTGTTTAAAACAAAATCACAATCTGGCAGAGTCAACCAATGCTATATACTCCCTCCAATCCTTAATATAGAACCTATTTGGGGAGTTGGTCTTGGTCCTAAACATAAGGTCTATTTTTCATATTTGTCAATCATTTCCTAATTTACCCCTATTGATGCTCCCTTAACAATAATCAACGAGGAGAGGGAAAGAGAGAATTAAGGAAGATGACTAGAGTGTTTTAGAAAATACATGTCATATTAACTAACTTAACTAACTTCCTTAATTTAATTAAATTAGGTAAATAGGTATTATATTAAGGACCGGAGGGAGTATGTAATAAGAAGATCCAAAAAGCCAAAGACAAGTTCAATAAGATACCTCATAATAGTGATTCAGGCAAGCTTCTGTTTGAGAAAATGCATCTCTAAGAACATTTGAAGCATCACAGATTGATACAACCTTTTCTCTCTTTAGTGAATCTGATAATATATTTGCAACTATCTCAGGGAAAACTCTGATGAAAAATTGCCAAAAAAAAAAAAAAAAAAAAAAAACATAAGAAAAAGAAAGAAAGGGTTAAGTTTCCAACTTAAGTATCTTAAATTAGTGAGTAAAATCTGTAAAGAAAATTATTTTTCAAAAAAGGCCAGGATTTTGAAGATCATATGTCCCAACTTAACCTCACATGCAGCAATATTTTAAACTCACACATCACATTATAGTGGCTTCTATTGTCAGAAACTAATAGCAAGAACAGAGTATTGGATTAGTACTCTAGTACTCCCTTTGGTCCTTATTATAAGGCACCAACTAGCAATTGTATTTGATCATTTTCATAAGGGACTTGCTTGTTTTCAAAATAATTTTAGAACAGATACAAGCATGATCTGCTCAAAGTGTTCAACCTGATATATTTTGTCATTAGATAATTCAGTTCAGATGGTCTGACCATCTATTTCATACAACTTATCAAAGGAAATCATGTCTCATCTACAATGTCTTTAAGTATCAGCAGAGCCAGACCCTTTGATGTCCATCATCAATATATTTACAACAACTGGTGGAAGATATAAATTACCGCGGCCCAAGAGAATAAAGGATACAAATCAAGGTGACAATTGACAACTGACAGCATAGGCAACTCAGTACAGCTCTTTAACCTTTACTTCAGAAGATATAGTTTCAACACTAGCAGTTTGTAGAAACCAGACAACAATGACTAGTACAACATACAACATACTCAAAAGAGGGAAGTCAAAACATGGTAGAAATGATAATAAGCATCATGGGATATTCACAAGTAAGTCAAGCTGGTCGGCCCCAGTGTATTACAGGGAACCTAAGGAATGAGCTGCATTGTTCCTATAAATTTCTTGTTTTATTTTGTTATGTTGATATCAAACTGGCATTGATGATCTGCATGTTGCGAGATCATAGTGTTTTACAAACGAGGGGCAAAAATACTACCGTGAAATGACTAACTTTGTCACAGCTCACATTCATCAGACGATAGGGCAGAGTATAAGCTTCAAAATAAGCAGCAGACAACAAACACAGCATAGAAATACTAACTTGCTAGCAGATCTGGCAGCCCCATCTCCACCATGCCCATCACAAATGCCAAACAGTCCAAACTGCAAGCGAAGCATCTTGGCGTGTTAGCTACCAACAGGAATGTGCAAAATTTTGAAAAAAGGAATGGAAGAAACCTTGACAGAACAAGCACAGTACATTAATCCAGAACCTTATCCAATCCAGGTAAAGGCCATTGATAATAGCAAACATCTTCCATGGCGAGCTTCTTCCCTCCTCGACGCCTCGACATGGGATCTGATGCAATACCAACTCCAAAGGGAATGTGAATCTTATTTTGAGAAGTAATATGAACCTAGCATAATTAAAAACATGTAATAAGTTAAATAGGCATGCCCAAAAGAAGAATGATTCACATCATTGGCTATAGAATTTGAACTTAACAATGTAGCACACTCATTATGAGTATTCCTGTGCGAACAACTTTGTGCATAAGGAAGAAGAAAGATTTATAAGAGTTTGGTAAAGCCGTACAAAGTGGAACTTTCAGATAATCACTTTCCCCTTAACAAAGAAGCCAAAAACATACATCCTTTCTCCAAAGCAGTGTAGTGATATAGTAGGGTATCAAAGGAATAAAGAAAATACAGCAATAGTAAATCTAGCAAAAAAGGCTTGCGTGGTACAAAACTTCAAATCACTAGATCACAACATATATCACATCATTTAATGAAATTAGTAAGATTGCCATCTTGAATATTCAAGCATAAGATAGTTCCAATGACAGATTATACATTTTAACACCAAAACTTAAAAAATACTCATGAACAGCAAAGGAGGGCAAAACACTGAATTACATTCAGGAACTAGATTTATTCCACCTCACACTTGCAGTTTAATCACTCAACAGCTGATGAGGTCCCGATCTGAGTAAGCCGATGGTTATATAAGAATGAGAATGTAAATTGAGATAACTAAAGTTGATATGAGAAAATAAGTTGAGAAAGCTATGAGAAATACTAAGATAAAGAATAGGCAAGAATCTCGCCTCCTCTCTAAAACAACCCAAGAGAATCTCCCAAACCAATTTACCCTCTGAAAATTCCATGATCTTATTGACGAGGCACTATACCTATTTATAATAATTTACAGAGAGAAAGACTCCAATCCAAAATTCAAATATGAATTTCAGATATCTCATAATCCTAGATTCTAGCAACTAAATCTATCAGTGGAATATTCTACTTATTTCCTGATTTCCTAAGGATAATAAAGACAAACTCAATTAATTAAATAACCAGCAAATAATAATTGATATTATTCTTCTCTGAGACACTTTCCATTTCTTGAATAAATCAACCGATAGCGAGGATCAGGATCACCACCATATCTAGCTCAGTACTCTATCAACAGCTAATATCATGGGCACAGTAGGGACAAGTTTAGCATCTATAGAAGTTTAGATTTCCAAGAAGGAACCATATTTAGCAGATACATAGAAATTCATTACTTACAATTACTTTTGTTGTCGTTCCTAGTGTTATGATATCTCCATTAGCAAGCTCAGTTGGATTACTCCATTGCCTGCTTCCAGGGTCTAAATGGTTGATTGGTTGAGAATTCAAAAGTGTTCCATTAAGGCTACCCATATCTACCAACTCCCATTTCATTTTCTGAAAGAAATTCAACAATAGTTAATATGCCCCATTGACATCCTGCAAAATCTATACGCAAGTCCGACAGCCAACAGATAGGAAGAGGGTTTACCTCCAAATTCCAGTTTATTAGTGCATGCTTTCCTGACACTTCTGAATCCTTTATTAACAAATCACTAGGAGAAACTCTTCCCAGGGTCAGTGGTAGCTTGGATGGAATTGTTGATTGTACAGAACAACGAAGTCCACGAGAAGGACCAGTGATCACCTCTAGAGTGAGGCAACTTCCTGCACCTCTAATAGAGAGATAAGATAACATGCTTTACATATTCAGCCAAAATGCAAATACAGAGAAGGGTAACAACAGATGAACTGAAAGAAGAAATTACTTTGATCTAATATATCTCTCTGTACAAAGTCTTGCAGTCTGTCAGTTTCAGAATTTCTATTATGTTTCTGAAACTCTGCCAACTGCGCTGGAGACAGTTTAAGTGTCTGGCCAACAGCAACGTCTTCTGAAGGATCAGAAATTACATCTAAAGCCAAATTATCACATGGAAATAATTATGTAAGGTTATTATAACATTGCCAAGTAGTACAGCATAAATAGGATGAAATAGCTCGACCGCACATTAGTAGATTTAAGGTAGAATACCTTGAGGCGTATGGCAAGAAGCAGCAGAAAGCCTTTGCTTATAAATAAGTCCAGGGGGTCGAGGTGGGCGAAAATGGCCTTCATTGAGGATGGATGTACCCTCAAGATCATAATTTATAGGCAGTTCACTAATTGGGTTATGTACCAAATTTGCATCATCTAAGACAAGAGGCCTCTCAATTTCATTATCCTACAAAAGTAACATGCATCAAGGATTATATGCACAAAGTCATGAACATTGTTCGACCTTCAAACTATGAAGCATGTAGTACGAATCGCCAAATAGATTTATCAACAGAGAAGTCGTCAAATCATTTTGCTTTGATCGTGAATCATAACTATAAGATGTCTCTTTCACATTACATCCACTCTTACGTCACTGATCAACTCATAAAGGAAAATATAACCAAGATTACATCGACAATATGTGAACGGAAGACTTGGACACACATCAAAGAAGCAACCAATAAAGAAATATGCACGGAGTGGCAGCTAGGATATTCAAATGAACTTAAAGTTCAATTAACTCCAAGCAAAGATTTTCTAGTTTAATCCGTCAGCTCGAAATTTGGAAATCGCCAGAACAAAAAGGAAAGAGGAAATAAGTAACCCCGGATCGATAGTGAACAAAAATATGTTTGTAGCCCATAACATCGAATAAATCACTTCATGAGTTTCCGACCAGCTCAATGGACTCGCGCGATACTGGAAAAGTGGAAAAAGCTAAACCTTTACGCAGTGGTTTCCTTCGGTGAAGGATAGAGGAAAAGCTGAAATCAACCCCGGGTCGTCATAACAAAACATATCAACATACACGAAGAGCATGGAACAGAACTTCCATAATCTTATTGAGATTCCCGAAACCAAACAGAGCTTTTATATTGAGAACATTATTTTGCAATTCGGATGACCAATTCTTTACATGGATGGACAATAAGAAAATAACGACGATAGTAATAGTAAGAATAAGAAACGAGTACCTTGATGGAGGAACGGGAATGGGAGCGGGAAGAGAAAAGGAAGCGCCATGGTTTACAGGCAAAGAAGACGAGGACGATGATGAGAATGAGCATAATGGGAATAAAGAGACTGACAATGCCGTCTACAATGGCCATCTTCTTCTTGGTTCTCTCTCTTCTCGTTCGAAGAGTCGTGATTGGCTATGGGGTTGCGGGAAGCTCGCTTCGAACGAAAGTGGTATTTATTCTTACAATTACCTCCAAATCGAATTTAACTGCCTGATTACCGCACGTATTAATCCATGTGGGCATTGTTTTTTTAGCAGCACTCATAATTTGAGGAACTTGGTAAATATTAATCCATTTTTGTAATATGGCTAAATATGCAATATGGGCAATGAAGTCGCATATAGACTTGGTAATTGGGGAGAGAGATGGGGTGAGTGGTGGGTGGGAAGTAAATAATAATTGCTGGAAAGATAAGCATGAGTTGCTTGAAAAAGGATTAAAAGACAAGTTTATAAAAAGACATTTGGTGATAAAGCAATTAAGAGTCTTGTAATATAAAACACACATTCTTTGTTCTTTCTAAATTTTCCCAACCCTTCTTCTTAGGAAGTACTCTACTCATTTTGAATTATTGGCATCTCAACAGCTTATAACCCAACTGCATCATCGGTTGTGATGGATAACTTCAATCACTTTGGTTTTGACCTTTGTCTTCTGTGTGCCTTCTTATTGTATCTTTAATTTATCTAATTTGATTAGATGAATAAAATTAGTTAATATAATATATATCTTTTATAACACCATAATATTCTTCCATAATTTTTTTCCTTTTATATATTCTTGATTATTGTTATGGGAGTATAGAGATAAATTTGACAAATACGCCTTAAATTTAAAACTAAAATTAACTCCCCATGACATGAAGGACTAGAGGGAGTACTTTGCATATAATTTATAGATAGTGTAACTTTTCATAAATTTCATGTTGGGAAAAATTTTCGTATTACTTATAGATATGTATTCTATTTTATTCATATATATATATAAAATATAACATTAAATTTAGAAATATTAGCCTTGGTGAGTGAGTAAATAAAAATAGTACTCTATTTGGTCCTAATTATAGAAATATTTTTGTAGTATATCATCATCATCAATCAATCATCAATTATCAATTATCATCAATTATAAAACACTAAACCTCTAAGCCACTTAGTTATTGGTCCATTTGGGCTGCTAACTATGCATTTTATAACATAGTTATTGGTCCACTAAACCTCAATCAATCAATCATCAATTATCATCAATAAGAAATTTGTCATCAATTATCATCAATTCAAAATTTTCACCATGAAAAAAATTAATGACAATTTATTATGATTACCATTATCTTTGACTTTTTCTATATATCATCATAATAATAGAAATTCGTCATCAATTATTGTTATCAATTATCATCAATTCGAAATTTTCACCAAGTAAAAAAATTAATGACTTAATTTATTGTGATTATCATTATCTTGACTTTTTCTATACATCATCATAATAATAGAAATTCGTCATCAATTATCATCAATTCAAATTTTCACCATGAAAAAAATTAATGACGAATTTATTGTGATTACCATTATCTTGACTTTTTCTATACATAATAATAATAATAGAAATTGGTCATCAATTATCGTTATCAATTATCATCAATTCAAATTTTCACCGGTAAAAAATTAATGACGAATTTATTGTGATTACCATTATGCTGACTTTTTCTTTACATCATCATAATAATAGAAATTCGTCATCAATTATCATCAATTCGAAATTTTCACCATGAAAAAAATTAATGACGAATTTATTGTGATTATCATTATCTTGACATTTTCTATACATCATCATAATAATATAAATCATCAATTATCGTTATCAATTATCATCAATTCAAAATTTTCACCAGGAAAAAAATTAATGACGAATGATTACCATTATCTTGACTTTTTCTATACATCATCATAATAATAGAAATTAGGTCATCAATTATCATCAATTCAAAATTTTCACCATGAAAAAAATTAATGATGAATTTATTGTGATTACCATTATCTTGACTTTTTCTATAGATCATCATAATAGTAGAAATTCGTCATCAATTATCGTTATCAATTATCATCAATTCAAATTTTCACCAAGTAAAAAAATTAATGACGAATTTATTGTGATTACCATTATCTTGACTTTTTCTTTACATCATAATAATAATAGAAATTAGCGTCATCAATTATCATCAATTCAAATTTTCACCATGAAAAAATTAATGACGAATTTATTGTGATTACCATTATGCTGACTTTTTCTATACATCATCATAATAATAGAAATTCGTCATCAATTATCGTTATCAATTATCATCAATTCGAAATTTTCACCAGGAAAAAAATTAATGACGAATTTATTGTGATTACCATTATGCTGACTTTTTCTATACATCATCATAATAATAGAAATTCGTCATCAATTATCATCAATTCGAAATTTTCACCATGAAAAAAATTAATGGCCAATTTATTGTGATTACCATTATCTTGACTTTTTCTATACATCATCATAATAATAGAAATTCATCAATTATCATCAATTATCATCAATTCAAAATTTTCCCAGGAAAAAAATTAATGACTTAATTTATTGTGATTACCATTATTGACTTTTTCTATACATCATCATCATAATAGAAATTCGTCATCAATTATCATCAATTCGAAATTTTCACCATGAAAAAAATTAATGACGAATTTATTGTGATTACCATTATGCTGACTTTTTCTATACATCATCATAATAATAGAAATTAAGTCATCAATTATCGTTATCAATTATCATCAATTCAAAATTTTCACCATGAAAAAAATTAATGACCAATTTATTGTGATTACCATTATCTTGACTTTTTCTTTACATCATCATAATAATTCATCAATTATCATCATTCAAATTTTCACCATGGAAAAAATTAATAATTATTGTGATTATCATTATGCAGACTTTTTCTATACATCATCATAATAATAGAAATTCGTCATCAATTATCATTATCAATTATCATCAATTCGAAATTTTCACCAGGAAAAAAATTAATGACTAATTTATTGTTGCTAACTTTTTCTTTACATCATCATAATAATAGAAATTGGTCATCAATTATCGTTATCAATTCGAAATTTTCACCATGAAAAAAATTAATGATGAATTTATTGTGATTACCATTATCTTGACTTTTTCTATACATCATCATAATAATAGAAATCCTCATCAATTATCATTATCAATTATCATCAATTCAAATTTTCACTAGGAAAAAATTAATGATGAATTTATTGTGATTACCATTATCTTGACTTTTTCTATACATCATCATAATAATAGAAATCATCAATTATCATCAAGAAATTTTCACCATGAAAAAAATTAATGATGAATTTATTGTGATTACCATTATGTTGACTTTTTCTATACATCATCATAATAATCATTATCAATTCAAAATTTTCACCAAAAAAATTAATGACGAATTTATTGTGATTACCATTATGCCGACTTTTTCTATACATCATAATAATAATAGAAATTCGTCATCAATTATCATCATCAATTCGAAATTTTCACCATGAAAAAAATTAATGATGAATTTATTGTGATTACCATTATGCTGACTTTTTCTATACATCATCATAATAATAGAAATTCATCATCAATTATCGTTATCAATTATCATCAATTCGAAAATTTCACCAGAAAAAAATTAATGACGAATTTATTGTGATTACCATTATCTTGACTTTTTTTTTCTATTCAATTTCGGCGCCAATCAACTGCTACTTTCCTATATTCCTTTTCCCGTCAAAATTAATGTTTATATAATAATATTCTAGTCATGAAGCAACAGATCATACAAGGACCCTGCAATACCTTTTTGGGCCAATGATATCACCCACAACATTTTGCAAAAGCATCCTTACGTAAGCAAATACAATTTCAATTCTTTGAAACCTGATCCTATATTTTTCTAAAGTGCATCAACATCCTATTTTATATGTGTCAGGAGATGAATAAGACTTTCTTCTCTAATGTCAACGATACCAAGGACACGTGGTCAATTCTCGCTAAAGTTCTGCGGAAGTCGAGTGTCAAAAGAAAGGCTGCGCCGTATGTAGTGTGGAAAGTTTGGTCAATGTTATCGAGTGGCCGATGAAAGTGTGGAAAGTTATGTCTCTATATATACTTCACCCACGTGTCATTCAACATTCATCTACCATCTTCCGATTTTAGTAGAGTCTCCAATGATGGTTTTTTAAACTATATTTTTTGTTAGGGTTCAAGAATCGAGGTTTCTGCTACTCACAAAAATCTCATTGGCAAATTGAAAGACGAACCTAGAGAAGGCATGGTTTACAACTTCCAGAATTTTCAGGTTTTGGAAAATGATGATAAACATAGAATTACCACATAAGTATAGTCTCATTTTTTTAATCTCTTTGTTAATTTTATAACATATTTTACTCTTACCAAATTATGGACATCTGAGTAATGCATTTAATGCTACTTTGGTCACTCTAAATCCAAATATTCATGAGGCAAATTTGATGAAGGAAAGGTGGAATAACAATATAAGACTATATTAAAAGAATTTCAAATGCTATTGTCTTTCCTATTGAAAAAAATATATATTTATACTTTGAAAAACGTCCCAATGTACAGACTTAGTCAAGACTTTCTTGGCACAAGTTGTTTAGTCAAGTATCAAGTGCAGATTATCCGCTGAATCAATGTTAAGCTTCAGAACAAGGATTCATTTGTGTGACATTGCTAAGTTAGATCAAGTAAATATTATTTTTTTTTTTTCGGGTTATTATTTTTGTAATGTTATTTAGAATTAATAAATTAATGATGACCGTATTGCTAATAATTATTGGTTACGTAAGCAAATATTTTTTTACTTCTTCATTGATAGGAGTGTGATATCGTGACAAAAGTGACAATACAAAAATGTGAAACATTGTATGGTTGGTTCTATGATGCATGTCCGTGTGATAAGAAGCCTGAGTATCAATCGAAGTATCGAACGGCTCTCTAAAATGCACAAAGTGTGATAAAGACGTGTTTATGACTGTTCCTAAGTAAGGCATTTATATTCAGTACAATTTGTTCGAGAGAACAAAGTTTATTTACACTGTCATCGAAGATGGTGATTATACTGTGTCACAACTGACAACACCACCTGAGGCGCTTGGCAACGATACTCCAATTGTATATGAGGACCTTAGGCTTGCAGAGATTTGCACACCAAAAATGAGCTCAACTAAACCTTTGAAAAACATCAAGAAGGAGAAATAATTCTTATCGTGTTTAGCATCCTATTTTAGCATGAATCTATGGATATCATGGTTTTTTTCGAATTCTTGAATTAGTATTATGTTTCTCTTGGATGTTTAGTATTATGTTAACATCCTATTGTGCATTTATTTCCCATTGTAGTTTTGTGGAGGCGTAGTTACTTACATGCAAAATGAATGGATAACTTTTGTTTTATGGAATATATGAAATTTGGATATTTAAATTCCTCGCTGCTTTCTTGTGAGCTGTGTCTTCCGAACTTGTTTCACTACAAAACGGGTCAAATAATCATATCGTTAAATTAGTTCATTTGTTATTACATTAAAAATAATTCTCGTTAATACCGTTAAAGTAATTTTATTTTTAAAAAAACAAATATAAATTATTTCCTAGACAATTTCCCTTCACTCCCAAAATTTTGATCCTCTCAATAATAATTACGGGCTAAAATTACACATTTCATTTTCAAATTATTTGAATTTATTAGGATATTATTCCTATTTAATTCGTAATTTTTATTATTGTGATTTAGATAATTTCCCAATACTCAGAAAGTTTGACGCCTTTAATAATAATTGTGGGCTACGATTACGCATTTCATTTTCAAGCCATTCGAATTAATTAGGATATTGTTTCCATTTCGAAGATAAGGTAATAAAATAAATTTAAATTGAAAATATACATTAAATCATAATTGAATCAAAAATCATAACCAAGTAATAGGCATTTCCCAAAAATAACCAAAAATTCCATTTTCCATTGTTGTTGGAATCTCTAATCCATTTTTGAAGAATTAATGTTGGGATTTGGTTAACCGTTAATACATATTATTAATTTAATATTCAAGGAAAAAAACATGTTCTCGAATTTTACATAGACTCCGATTTTGAAGATAGGTAATAAATATTAATTCAACCGTTTTTATATGAAATTTTCTCTTATAAATAAAACCAAAATGGTATATTATAAATATTAATATCCTTAAAGAGCTGCAAAGAATCTAGAGTTTTGTTTTGAATGTATGACTCGCTTAATTTGCAAAATTATGGAATCACTCATTATTATATTACCAATCAATTATAAGGCTGATTCGTAAGTATTATTGTTTTAATTGCAGTGCAAAAATTAGTAATAACAACTTAAGAAGTTGAGTTCATATCATTTTTTTCACCTTCGTTGACTTTTGTGGTTTGATCACATTATGATTACGGGATAAAATTTGGAAAGAGAAACTAAAAAAGGAAGAAAATTTGATCGAATAATTATCTTTCAAAGGAAGGAAATAAGAATTTTGTCAACTACATTAACCACAACAATTAATTCCATTTACTTTCGTGATTCAATTTTAACAAAAACGGAAATTCATAAATACGATGTTTTCTTATATGGCGATCCATGCCAACGGTTGAAACACATAATGGGATCAAACCATCCAGATATCATTGAATCACATCTAACCGTTAGTTCTTTTCAAGATGTTTCAGTTTTCACATTTCATTTTGAATGTTAAAGACCATCTATCATGAAAGAATAAGTTATTCATATGAACTATTATTGACTTACATAAATTACTTATATAGCTCGCCGATCTATAAATCAAAGACGTCAAGCATCTCGTGACCTCTCATTATTCTCAAAAAAGAGAATCAACTATGCGTAAACAGCGCTCCGCGTGTCAAAAAAAACAGCCCATTGAAGGAGGAGGTCAGTCACTTCATATTGATGTTAATATACTGTAGAGCTTATATTTGTTTAGATTTTCATCAATTGAATTCCAATATTTATTCAGTTTCGAACAAACCGGTTCTGTAGGTAAACGAATATGTTCAGAAGGTTGTTCAGAAAATCATTGTTGTAATTCTGTTGGTGTTTCTGGAAATTCAGTTAACCAGCTGACGATGAGTTGTCCGAGGACTATGGCGAGAATGAGTTACCAACCGCCAAATCTTCTCTTTTGAATCCATTGTCAAGTAACCATATCCAATCTGTTTTGACGGATATTACTAACACACCCAAGTAGCTCAAATTGCATGCAACGCGTGATGACAATTGTTTAACGTACAACAACAACCTTAATGTTACTCATACAGTTCGACCGAATTACAATCCGTGAATCAAAAGAAGCGAGGAAAAAAAATCTCGCCACAAATTCGTGAATTAGCTACTAATTTATGCAAAAGTCTAGACATTCCATTACATGAAAGTAAGTATCGGTTAAAAAGTAAATACATTCTCTTTTTTTTTTTATTGTCAGATTTCATCATATTTAAATAAAACTTCTTGAACCAATGGGGGTTGGTATAAGTGGTAAGCGGCTTGTGTCGCTTAAGCAAGGTCTCGGGTTCGAGCCTTATGAATGCAAAAAATCTCCGTTGGGAGACTCACCCACCACAGTTAGATGCGCGACCCGGGTCGGATTCGGATTAGTCGGGGTGAAGCCCCGGTGAACCGGGTGGGCAACCAAAAAAAAAAACTCCTTGAAAACATTTTCTACCAGATTCCAGAGCTACTAATGATCAACATGATACATCTACCCCTTATGGAGTGGTCGACAACAATCTGACGTGTACGTTTCATTCCAATTACTTAGACGATGGAGATGCTAGTCTTAAATGTCAATTCTGTGGTTCGCAGATGTGGTTTGCAAAGAGATTGAAAGGTCTCGAGAAAAATTTAGTTGCGCAGTTTGGCATTTGTTGTTGTAAAGGAAAGATTATCGTTTCTTTGTTGAAAAGGCCTCCTAAAGAGCTTGAACAACTCTTTTTCAACAAAGATTCATCACATTCAAAAAAATTCTTGTGAAATATTCGTTTGTACAGCATGTTTTCATTCACCTCTATGAGATTGTAGATGCAACAATCAAGGCTTCTTATCTATGGAATGATTGCAAATTACTGTGATTAACAAGGAACATGAGGCTGAAGTCTTCCAACGATCCAATTGAGCAACAAAAAATAAAATCATTTTCAGAATGGTTGTTACTTGTAGGAGATAGAGACATTGGATTACCACACGATGGTATTGCAGACGTCGTTATTCCGAAGATTTTTGCTTCACGATGATTGTAATCCAATTAAATGTATCGTTAAATCTATCTATCCAGATTTAATAGAGAGCCTATTTGACGAAGATTACTTGCATAGTAGGTCAATCTTAACACCAACAATAGAGAGTGTCGACACATTAAATGACTACATTTGCTCTTTGTTGCCAGGAGATGCGTAAGACTTGATTCAGATTCTATAAATCTTGTCAACAATGCAAATGAAAGCTTTACGGATTTATATGACATAGAATACCTGAATGCAATTAAATGCTCTGGTTTTCCTCATCATAAATTGGTTTTGAAAATTGGTGTACCTTTTATGTTAATAAGGAACATTGACCAAGTTGCATGATTGTGCAACGGTACAAGACTTCAAATTACAGAACTTGGGAAGAATGTTGTTAAAGCTAAGACATTGAATGAAACAAGCGCAGGTGAAGAGATTTTGATACACAGAATGGATATGAATCCTTCGAAACTACACGCCATTCAAAATGACAAGAAGACAATTTCCAATCATAATTTCATTTGCAATGACAATAAACAAAAGCCAAGGTCAATTAATGTCAAATGCAGACCTTTACCTACCAAGCCCAATTTTCTCACATGGGCAATTATATGTTGCCATGTCTAGAGTTAAGAATTTCAGTAGTTTAAAAATCCTTATACTAAACGAGTTTGGTAAATGCAGTAATACCACAATAAATGTTGTTTATAGAGAATTTTTTCCAAAATCTTTTGTTTCATTGATAGCAATAGGGTAGGTTTCATAATGAGTACTATGTTATGATATTTGTAAAAGTGTATTGATTTAATAGAACGGTTAATTTGTTACATATTAGTCCATCTTATTCATTTCAAGTCTTTTTGGTACAAACATATCCGTACATCGCACGGGTCGAAAGTCTTGTTATAGTACAAAAGTGTTCCTATAATTAGGACCGAGGTAGTAACTTTCCCCCTTAGACATACAACCGCGATCAAATGAGTCTGAGTGTGTCCAGTGGTATTACTATGATGTCTTAATTCAGCCCACCAATTTCAGTCACTAGTCCGTCTCAGGCCCACAGTGTAGGCCCATTGTGGTACGGGCTTTACCTTGGTGGTCTTCTAAACAAGGCTCGCCATGAGAAGAAATAGGGCAGGGACCCTTTATATATATATATATATATATATATATATATAAAAATAGATTCAGGGGGGAACACTAATTAGGTGAGGTTATAAGCGAAATTGAAAGCCACATTTCTCTAATAGGAAAAAAACTCTGGCAGGGACTTCAGGAAACCCAATATATACACTAGGATGTGAAGTGTGAACACTGCAGCGCACAGATCGTACACATCACAGATCGCAGGAAAGTAAACGTTGTCTAAACATCAAAGTGGAAATTGTACACCTGATGTAGTAGCCATTATCGTAATTGTTTTATTTAGTTTTGGTAGATAACGTAAGTGAGAATAAAGGAACATGGTAATGGAGGTGCATCACTTATATTTGAATGTTGCAGTTGCAGTAGTGGGCTGGGTGATGCTGATGCTGATGCATGCATGGCATGCACAGACAAAGAAATAAAGTGGAAGCAGGAAATATATATGAGTATTAATGGTGGCGGCCGGAAATGATGAGTTGAGTGGTTTGCTGAGTTATAACTGCAATTAACATTAAATTATGAATTGCAGGCATAGATAGTGGAACACACGAGGCTGTTGTTGTTGTTGGTTCTTTAGTTTATTGTGGAATCAATCAAAATTCCATATTTTGGTTGACGCAGAGGACCATATTATTATCCTTGTGTCACATTGCCATTGGATGATCTCACCTTCTTCTTAGAGCACTCAATTTTAACTTTTTTAACTTATTCACATCTTTTTTATTTTTTTCATATGTGCTTACCTAACTAGGTCAAATTTTTATGACTGTCAGGTCAAATTGATGATACACTTTCACACGACACACACATTATACATATGGAAGGTATATAGGGAATACAATGTCGATCGACCGGCTATATATGTATTCTTGTTGTTAGGCAATAATCTGTAACTTATAAATATGCCTTTTCACCATCGACATATATATATTATACTCCCTCGGGTTATAAATATAAGATAAAGTGACTTTTTTCGGAGAAATGAAGGAAGCTAATTAATTAAATTACTTTAGAATATTTTTATTCTTTTTTTTTCAAACTAATTTGTTTGACAAATAAACTGATATGTAATTTAAGGACACACAACATATAATATAATTAAGTAACTTATTTACTTTATTAAATCTCTTCAAAAAAATCAACTCTATTTTATATTTAGGATCGAAAGGAGTACAACGTGACAAAATGTCCCTTATATGATGTCAACCTCCATTATATTATAACTAACTTTTACACTCTATATCCCAATCTCAAAATCAAGAAGTGAGATCATCCAGGATTTAGAATAATTGTTGAGTAATTTTGTTCATGATCTCATCAGCTGGCATGTCGCCCAATAATATTTGTGTGATATAAAAGTAGTGCTGCATGATGGAGCGTAGTACGTGCAAAGGGCAAATTAACTGATCGAAGAAGAGAATGTGATCAGGAGGTGGCCCCCGCCAAATAGTTGTATTTATTGCATAATTACTGCAGTCATTGATACAGTAAAATTATACCAGTATTACTATACTAGTATTGAAGATTAAGATATTATCACTCTCGTCTTATTTATAATTAGTTCTTTTTAAAGAGAATGAAAGTGGACTTATAAATAAGATTATAACGATAATTGAGATTTTAACTAAGAATAATAGAAAAAGGCATGCTTGTAAACAAAATGAAGGTGTATGAAATGAAAGTCGAAGGGAAATGGACATGTCATGTGAGGGATGATTGAGGTGTGTGAGTGTGTCTATTGGGAGTAATGTTTAAGGTTGTCATCATAATCAAATGTTTAAGGATACCGCCCCATGTTAACCCATACCGCCCCATGTTAACCCCACTTTTGTCTGCCCTGCACCCTTGCTGACGCATATCCTCCATCACTTTTCATCCATTTCGGTACTATATATAGTAATATTTTTCTAAATTTTTTTTTTAAAAAAATATTGACATAAGCATTTGAAAGGGTGACTTTATAACTAAAACATTTATATATACACATCTCGGAGAGAAAAATACTAGTATACTAAACCTTATTCTAACATATGTGAGACATAATTTCACAAACAACCCCTCCTTTTCTCTTTTTTTAACCATTAGATTAATATTTGAGTCGTTCAGATTTAGTCTTTTATAAAAGTATATGGAAATAAAAATTAATTAGTTAAATACAAATTGCTATATTTTGATGTGAACAATTCAATACTAAAATAAAGAAAATAAAAATATATAATGTTTTGTATAAAACTAAATCTAGACTATTCAAATGTTAATGTTATGGCTAAAAAACAAAGAGGAGAAAAGAGGATGAGAAGGGAAGATAGGGGTTCCAAACCTTAACCTCACATGGCCCGTGATTTATGTCTATATATAAATAGAGCTGTTATTCCAAATATAACAGTATAGTAACATAAAATAAGATTTAATTATCTTAATGAAAACAAAAGTTATATCAAAAGATACACACACACACATAAATATTTATACTTAATTACGAAGTTAATATACATAAATATAGTTATATCTTATTTCCCTGATGACCAGCTCTCTAGTACGTATAAATGTTTACTTCCTGATTTTATATTATGGTGTAGTCCATGCCATGCTCAACTTGAAAACGCTGCAAAATTCCCAACAAAGTAGAAAAAACATGAAACTGATAGGATTGGCTTTGTTGGAATGAGATACTTCCTTATAGTGATGCATTAAGATTCGAGTACTTGCACTTAATTAAGGAGGAGCAGGTATATATTCACATTTAATTTAGTATCCGACAATGTTTCGAGTAGAATTGCCTTCAATACACACACCTACACTTCGCCTAAAAAACATGAATCTTATTGAATGGAGAAAGTGGGTAATTGATTAAGAAATATAACGCGCACTAGGAGAGGTAGTAACACGTAAGAGTTTTCATGTGCATGTATGCCAGTTGATATTAGCTAGATCTGAATAAATAAGCATCTCTACTTTGTGAAAACGCTTGTCTTTATACGTCTCTGTAAAGCACAAATGGTGTGATGTTTTTAGGTGCAGATTCTAAAGGCCATTTCGTGGGCTCGATGCAATTAATCACTACTCACTGGATTAAGGATGAAATCAATTAATTCAATTCGGTGGAATATTTTAATCCATGACTTCATCAGAACTTTTACCACAGTCACATGTTATGTTAAAGACCTTTTCAAATGTATTATTTGTGGGTATACGACAAGTAAGATTTTAACTAGCTTTTATTATCTCTAATTAGGGTTTAGGATTTAGGATATATGACGTGCATATATATATTATGTGACACATGGCATTTTAATTAGTGACCATTAGATGGTTGACATGCTTGCATGGTCACGTAGCAGAATGTGATTAGTTTGATGAGTTTAAAAGGAGGAAGAAGGTTTTAAAAACATATTAATTTAAAAGGTAGCCTCTCACACATGGTCAAAAAGCTAAGGCATAGAGGTAGCTAGGGAAGGTTCAACAATTAATATTTCCTTTAATTTGTCTTCATATGTCTATGAATTGGATTCTCTTTTCTATTCGGTGTTTCCCAATAAAGTCATCTTTTATCATATAATAATAAACCAGAGGGAAACAATTTGATTGTTTGAGTAGCCCCAGCTATATATAGTGAGGCCAAATTGCATTAAGGGCGCACATGACGTATACTCGGTTAAAGATTCTCCATTACTACTTAATTAAAAGAACAAGCACTTATTTTATATGTGGATTCCAATGCAAATATCATTACCTTCAATTCCTTCTATGTCTCATGAGCTTGCTGGGTTGATGATCTTTATATATATATATATAGCTGGCTAGATTCTATAATTCCAATGACTTGAAGTTTTCCCAATTGAAACCTTCTATGGGTAATCCTCTTTGTGAAGAAAGTTAGGTCTTTCAATGAGCCACCAATGTTATCAGCACATATATAAAGGGAAAGCCTATTCTAAAAGACTAGCTCGGCTTGTTGGGTAGAAGAACTCTTCATACTTATAAACTTACTTTATCTGTAAGGCAATCTTGAATGTGAGGCTCATATAACAATACCACTCTTATTTAGAAATATCAAAGTATTTTGGTCTGTTAATTGCCGATCTATATGTACAGGGATCTTATTATCAGCAATAAGGATCAATGTTGGTAGCTCTATGTCTCTGGAAATACCTATATTTCAGCTTCATGTGAGGCTTATGATTATATTTAGAATGTTGTCTTTCTTAAAGTGGCCAACGTACCAAGTATTCTTGATACTTTAATGTATGGTTTTTCTCCCAAAAAGCAGTCTAACTCACAATTAATTAACCTAACACCCGATCGAATCCAAAACTTCAGTTCATTTAAATTCCATCAGACTCGGAAGAGAAATCTATATATGTATATGCTTGCTTGTCTATACTCACTGAACAAACTCCTAACTAACTAAATAAACCCTGAAAGAATTTTATCAAGAATGACTTAATTTACAACATAAAAGACCAAAAGAAGCACTAGCACATAGAAAAAGGTGTGCATATATATTTATGGTGTAACTGGGCAACTTGTTGCAAAAGATTTTGGGGGATCAAATTCGCAGTAGGTATATTTGTATGGGTTATAGATAGACTCAGCTGTGACGGTTCAACGAACCCACCACCATATATAACACTTGGTTAGTTTTATATGTCAGAAAACTCACTCACTCTGTACTCCTAACTTGTGCGCTTTATTCAGTTGCAGTGTTATGTATATCCTTTAAAGGCCTCAACTTGTAGAGCTGGCCCTTATTCCCTTTTCTACGTTTACAGTCGATCTCTACCACTTGCATTTTGGCTCTCTCTCTTTTGCCCTTATGGCCTTATTCTCATTCCAATCAAAACCCCAGCTATACGGGTTCTCCTTTTATTCTTTATATCTTAAAGACGTCCTAATCTCCATATGTATGTATTCCTATCTGGTTATCACTGATTGGTTGAATATAAATGTAAATAGTTAATGTAATTATATATATGTTGAACGAGATATAATTAGTCGATGGCCAAAATAATGAAAATGCTGGGATCTTTTTGAAAAGATGGACAGTGATGAGAGAGATTCCTGGGTTAAAACTTGAAGCCGACAAGAGCACAAGAGTGACTAATAAAGTGGAGAATCACTTGCCTCCTTTTCAAATAACTTTTGGTCCGTACAATAAATCATCGTCACTTGAAGGAAGAAGGAGATCAATCAACCCTAATCCGAACATAATAAAAATAATCAATAATAATGAACCCCCGATAGTCTTAAAACATTATTCAAGAAGACCATAATATTTAAGGTACAAGAAAATGGCGAGATATGTGTCTTTTTTTCCTTTAACTTGCATCTATTTGATTTGACGAACACCTATAGCATGATATCGTGATTTGCAAGAAACTTAAAAAATCACCATAAAAAATGCGGATTAGTGATAGAATTTGATGGTCGTGTTGTAAAATAGACTGTCATCAATCAATTGACGAAATTTCATCGTTAATTCACTGTTTTTTTTAGCAAATGAACTATATTAAATATAAATAGAAGAAAATATATATACATACAAATGAACTATGCACACACACATATATAAAGAGATCCAGACAGGGAGCACATTTTGTGCTGATCAACTAATCATCAATCTAAACTGTCTAGATTGATATTGGAAAGTTCATAATTAATTTAATTTTTATATTTTAAATAACCTTTTATTTTAATATACGTAAAATTTAAAATAAAAATAATTTTATAGCTCTAAAAAATGAATTTATCATTTAAAAAGTTAGTACATGTTAAAAATTTTAAACTCAAACCGTTCGGATTAGATTTGAACAGTATGGATTTCATCAAGGCGACTAGCACTCAATTATTCGCTTCGGACAAGTTATGATGAAAGTAGTTGAACACGTTATACCGCGTGGGATTGAATATCGATGCATATCCTTCAATTTCAAAACCTATTAAGAAAAATGAGGTTAAGGGATGCGGATACTGTGATTGTTACCACTGATTTCCCCGTAACATAATCATTCATGATGGTACCGCTTGGTCTTCCTGTCATGTACCGGCCAATCAATTGTTTGTTTCAAAACATGTTCTCATGTTAATATGCATTTTGATAAACCAGGTTTCACCTTTTTTTCTAAGGTTGTGGGCTGATTTTTTTTGTTTCAGTACCACCAGCTCTGTTTTGACTCCACAGAGTATTTGAACCATAGATATGGTTTAAAACTATGGATTAGATTCAAATGTACTGCTCATGAGCACAGAGAGAGCAATCGCTGTCAAGAAATATTTGGGAGATCCATTTGTGCTCTGCCCCTTTTTGTTGGCTTTCTTTTGGAAAAGAAAATGTAAATTGAAAAACCCCAACAGCGTCTCCTTTTTTCATGTTCATTTCCCCACAAGGCCATTCCCCAAATCCCCTAATTCTGCCTACATCACATGTGAGGAGGAATTTCAGTACAAAACCTATTATCCTGTCAATTTTAGTCAATAAAAAAAATACCAAAACAGTTTCCTCTTTTATCTCTCTCTCTCTCTCTCCCCCTCACACACACACACACATGTTTTTCTAAAACTTGGTCTTTGTAGTGTGTGGTGGATTAAGAATTATATAGCTCAAGTGGCACTCGTGAAATCCCCTTTCCTACCTCTCTCTGCATGACACAATCCTCCACCTGCCCCTTTTTGGCACTATAAATTCACAAGCCCCTCTTCACTTCAACATACCAATTCCCTCATTTCTTCACTTCCATTAATTCTCTCTCCTTCTTATCTTTCACCTATTTGAACCTCTCAAAGATCTCATCTTTACTCCACCTACTTCTCTCTGCCTCACAAAACAGAACACTCTGTTACCTATTCCTCTGTTTTAGTCTTGAGGTGTTCTCACGGGTTTGTTCTTACTACGAGCAACTTGTGGTATTGTGTTGATTCATTTCATGGCTGCAATAATGTTCCCCAGGTCGCAGTCATGTTACGAGTCTCAACTCTTCGAGTCGAGAACAAGTAAAACACTTAGGCTTACCTTGCCCTGCTCTAAAACTCTCACCCCTCCCAATCCTCTGCTTCAGCCCATGGATTTAAATAACTTCAAATCCAGCTTCTGCGATTCAAATTCTAAAATCCTATATTCTGATGAAATCAGCAGCAAAAATGATACGGGTGGTGGGTGGAGCTTCCTTCAAGCTCTTTCCAACGTCTGCCATGGCGGCCTCAAAGAGCCATCGGAGAAAGGAAGCATCTATGTCCATCCACAAGCCAAATGCTCTTCACTGAGACTTAGCGAGAAAAGTCTCCAACTTTGCACTGAGAATCTGGGCAACGAGACCGGAACTGACATTGCTGGGAATAGCATTGACCTGCTATGTTCTTTGTCGGAGCGCAGCGGAAGCGGTGCCGGAGATTCTCCGACAAGGGAGCAAACAAGGGCCGCGGCGAGTCCTGTTTTGGGAGGTAAGAGAATGAAAAATCAGAATTTTCCACCTCCTTTGACGACTATGAGGGGATCGGAATCTCTACGTGTAAGGCCCCACCGCGACGGAGGAAGATTGGTGATTGAGGCTGTGAGGGTCCCACCAGGTGCTTCGTGTTTCAAAGCGGAGAGAAACCATGGCCGCCTCCGCCTCCATCTTTTGAAAAATGAAAGCACAAGCTTTGACTACGAAGAAGATAGTGACGCAGATGAAAAAGAAGAGGTTGAAAACGAAATGGAGGAGGAGGAGGAAGGAGAGGATGAAGAAGAGGAAGAGGAAGAGGAAGAAGAGAGGGAGGGGTTGAGAGGGTACGATAGGCCAAGTAGGTGCAGAGAAGGAGAGAGTGAAAATAATGAAATGTTCATTTTGGAGCGTCTTTGTGTGACTACTTAAAGCTGTGCTTTGGATTTCTGTGTATGTGATAATAATAGATTTGATCTTATTTTTCCCCTCCCTCTTGAGGTTTTCCATATAAGCTATGGCTTATGGTTGGTAGTTATTATCGTTATTCTCTCTCTCTGTCTGGTCTACATCTTTCTTGGAAACAACGTATCCACAACGGACATAAAAACAGAGAACTCATTGCATTCCGCAAGTATCCATGCAAAGCTTGCTGATTTCTTAATGCTGCCCCATGAGACAACTCTATACGCCATCTCATCCTAACTAAGGAATAGCGGTTAAGTCTTGGTCTAAAAATTAAATGAAATAGAATATCAGGCTAAAATTATAAGTGGGATCAAATCTACAAAAATTATAAGTGGGATCAAATCTACAACTTTCCACTTATAGATGAGCTCTTATTCCATTGAACTATAAGGTCATTGGCAAGTTTACACATAATTAATAGAACAAAGGGGAAAATTGAAAAACAAACTTGTAGGTACCAGAAAGTTTTTTCAAGGGGTAAAAATACACAAAGTTTGAAATGAGGGGCACCTGGCACAATGTCATTAACTCTCCTTCAGATTTCATTAGTTAAGTGTTAATTGGGCCCCACAATGTTCCACGTGTCATGATTTTTATTTCACATTTTACTGGTTTAGTCACTCTTTCATCCTCCTCATCTTAAATGACCAAGTCGGATGCCATTAAAAATGGACAAGCGAAGTTGGTGGATGGTGGATGTGTGCCTTACTCAACAATCACAGTCCCCATCGGTTACTTAACTGTCACAACCACCTGCCTCGCCTATTCATTTTTAATGGCATCCGACTTGGTCATTTAAGAGGAGGAGGATGAAAGAGTGACTGAACCAATCAAATGTGAAATAAAAATCATGACATGTGTAACATTGTGAGACCCAATTAACATTGAACTAATAGGATATGAAGGAGACTTGATGGCATAGTGTCAAGTGCCCCTTATTTCAAACTTTATGTATATTTTTACCCCTTGAAAACTTTATCGTAGGTGTCCCTTACATAAAAGTTTGTTGTTAAATTTTCCCCTTTGTTCCAATTAATAAAGAGAATCACTATAAGTCCCAAATAAATAGATGTAACAACCAACAAGTCTCAATAAGAAGTGTGCATCATGGATATGTCATGTTTTTTTTTTCTTGCATCAAGACTTGTAATTGTCTGCTCCTCATTCGATGTAAAAAAAATTTCAAATTTCAAATTACATTGATTTATTGGAATTTCATAGTGATTCTCAATATTTAATATTATAAATTATATCCAACAAGTCATAGAATATGTAATCAATACAATCTTATAGCTTGTTTGAAATAACGATTGAATCTTTCAAGGGCAACTTTTTAATCCGTATTTATAATATACAAGATAATTATGTGAGAAAGGGTTTATCTTAACTTACATAATTACACTTGTGACGAGCAGTACTAAACTAAAAAAAATGTAATTAGTGCTCTACTTAGTAATTGTTAAAATGAGCACCATCAAGAATGTGTCATATAATAATGACAATACCCCTATCCTTAATATAAAATATGAAATATAAAATATTGTTGATAGTGTAAACATAAAGAAACGAACAACATCTTATAATAAGCATGTGATACAGTATTAGAGGTGTCTTAGTAGGCTTTTTTTGGAAAAATCACACCAAGCTTCCAACAAAAAATATAATATTAGAAAAATTTCATAGCTTGTTAATGATAAATGAAATAGCCATAGTTGACAAGTAAAAGAGCCACAATTGATAAGTAATAAAAATTTTCTGATATTATTTTGCATAATTAAGATTTTGATGTGATGTTTTTATTTCATCCTCAGTCTCTTATTTCTTTGCATATTAGTTCGCATAAGGGAGACACGCATGACGGGGAGCAGATGCTCTATTTTATTTTTTTATTTTTTTAAAAAAAGCAAAAATCTTGTGCGATGGGGTTGCTTGCCAAAAATGACTAAACACAAAATAGTGAACCATCGTAGTCATTATTTTTTCCCTTCAGTTTAATGTTGGCAAAAAATAAAATAAAAACTAGAACAATAAATATTAAGAAAAAAAATTCGTTACTTTAAACTTATTTTGAAATTTATGTATCTAGGTTAGGTTTTTTCATACATTATTTAGTCTCCAATTAAATTTTGTTATATTACTTTAAAATATTTATACAATATGAAAATCTGCCTTGATGAAAGTAATTAAAGTATACAGTTTTGCAAATAAAAAAAAAAGTATGTCAGTTTAATTTAAGTATTTATAAGCATTTTAACTCTGCCTATGTTTTAGAGGCAATTTTAGTAAAGGATGAGGGTTGTGTTAGGCCTCGATAGCTAACGAAAAATTCTATTAAATTTCATATGAATATATGAATCAATGAAGAAATAATTGTTTTATTTAAAAGCATTTTCCTTTTGTGAATGGTGTAGTTTGCAATAAACTTACACATCTGGACGTTGACTATATATTATACAGTACCGAGTACTCTCTCTGTTTTTTATTATAAAACACTAACTTATAATTCTCATAAAATAATAAAAACAGTTAAAATCATTAAGTTTATCCTAAAATTTAAGTAATTTTCAATATTTCCTTTACTAATTGTACTAAACTTTTATATCATGCTCCCTCCGGTCCTAATTATAAGACAAAATTTATAGTACAAATTATACTATAAACTCTATCCTATAATTAGGACCAGAGGTAGTATTAGTTATTACTCTTAACCACTACCCTTATTAATTATGACCATACATGGAAAAAATATTTAATATTTTTTTGAAACAAACAAGTGCCTTATAAAAAGGACCAGGATATACTTATTAATTAGTGTTTTATAATAAGGATCGGAGTGAGTACTCTATAAATAAATTTTTATTTGAACAATGGGAGGCTTTGCCGGGAAAAAAAAAACATATAGTTCGTTATATATTATTACCGAGTATCATTCCGATAAAGCTCAGGGAGGTCGAAAGGGAATCGACCGACCTAAAAAATATATATTATCATATTTACCATCATCAATATAATTAAATTACTTGCTTAATGGCTGTATATTACTTAATCATTACAATATTTTATATAAGTTTATATTATAGGACAGCTTTTCAATTTTTGGATAAGCTTAATTATGTAGTATAGTACAAGCTGATTTCATATTTGCATTGAGCTGTTTAACTTGTAAATTAAATGATCCACTTCGCCTGTATTTTAATTTCCATGAACCATCGTGCGTGGTATTATTTTAGCCGTGTTTGGTAGAATTATAAAGCACTTTTGCATAGTTTGCTCATCTCATCTTCCATTAGCATCTTTTTGGTTTTTCATAAAGAGCAACCTGGAACCAACGGGTTCAAGAGGTTTGGTTCAGGGAAAGAAGTTCCAAGATTGAAATCTCTACAGAAATATATGTTCATATTTAGTGTCAGGCAGTTCTCGAATCAATATAATTAAGCATCAAGTCCAATGGCACGTGATTATGTCAAGTTTAAAGTTTTGAGAGTTCAAATATTGTGAATGAAGACAATAATATGGAGCTATTCTTATTTTGGACGTATCAATATAAATAGTTCAATCTAAACTTTACGAGCAATACTAAATACTACATACCTTACAAACATATGTCAACACACACACATATATATAATACCCCCTCCTATATTTAGAACCGTGGTAGTAATAAATAATAAAATTTACATGTAATCATGTGTTTATAAGTACTAACTTTTTGAGTTTGGGTCCCCCTACTTTAATTTTGCTTAAAGAGAAAGAGAAGAAGCAAGAGCAATTCTTATGCGCCCGTGGCTTTATATATTGCTACGACCTCCAGTCCTTAACAATATAAAGATATAAGTTATTAAAAAAAAAAAACAATATAAAAGATGAGTTGATGATTGAATTTTGCCCTAAATATATATAAAACCCTGGTGCATTTTGTCTCTAGAGTACACAATATTTTTTTAAGAAATATCCATAATGACTATACATATTAAGAATTTTTTATCCAAAAATAATTATAGTGAAAGATGATATTTTAGAAACTATAATATATATTTATTATAAGTAACTAAACTAACTTTCTTAATCTTCCCAAATTAATTAACCACAGTTGGGTTTATCTCATTGTCTCATTTTTTTATTTATTTTTTTTCATAATCTCATATTCACCATTAGATTAAAATAATATATGGTTTAAATTCAATATTTTATAAAATTATTTATATAAACATAAATAAGTAAATTTTAAATTTTAAAACCTAATATATAACATTCATAATTTCAAACAATAAAAATAAAATAAAATATATAAAATATGATAGTAATATTTTATAAACGGTCAACCCTTAGATTATGAAATGAATTTTTTAGATTTAATATTTTATACAATTATTATAATAATATTTTGTAAATTAAAATGTATTTATTTTTTATGGATTGCAATTATGAATGGTATCAATTATATTTTAAGAGTTTAAAGTTACTTATTTATGTTTATATAAATCATTTTATGAAAGATTGACTTTGAACCATATATTGTTTTAATCTAATGATGGAAATAAGATCATAAGAAGAAAATAGAAAAGCGGACAATGAGAGAAATCTAACCCCGAATTCTTATATTAATAAGGTAGAACCATAGAATATTAATTGTAGTATATTAATTGATTATTGTATGACAACTATAATTAGATTAAATGTGATGGATCCAATCTATATATATCTCGGATTGTAGTGTGGATGAAAGAAGTTATACCGAGAGAGTTATTAATTATCACAATACTTAAATTTGGTTCAAATATTAACGTGGCTAGTCTCAGACAATTAATTGTTTTGTTGAATCTAATTCTCAGGGGGTAAAATTGACAACTGACAGGAACAAAGATTTGATTCTTCTTTCATTCAAATCTGCAGTTTTGTACGGATTCCACAACATATCTTATTTCTTTACTTTTCTTTTTCTTTTTTTGGTTCTCTGTCCTGGTCAACAAAAATGGATTGATCTCATCAAGTAAATTTGAGATTCCTTATTACCAAATGTAAGCATGCACTTTAACGATGACTTTACTCAACACTAAAGCAATACATATGACATATAGTACTTAAATATAATCTATGAAAAACGTCCATAGTATTATTGCCTAACTAATATTTCATTCTATTTTAAATATAGGATTTAGTTTGTAGTTTAATAATTTATTTAAAGAAACGTGGGAATACATTAAATTCAGCAAATGAAAGATGAAAGCTTCAAATGCTACAGGACATCTTACGCTTTTGGAGACCACGCATGCGAAGCAAAGAGAGTACAAAACTCAGGAGTACTAAAAATGTTATGGTACACAAAACTAAATGGTCAAAAGGATTCGTATCTTTGTCGTACCAGTTTGGGGGGACCAACATATCTGTGACTCTGTTCCAAAGTCGAAAACTTAATCATAAAAATCCTATCTTTTCTATGTAATGTAACGCCCTTCTTCGACTTTGAAGCCTTGGGAGAGCCTTTAAACTTCATCCACTTGTGCTAGCTTCTCCTTCTCTCTCTCTCTCTATATATATATATATATAAGATAAATATTATAGTAATATTGTGATTGATTGGACGGATATAATTTAAAGATGATGAAAAATAATAAGATTATGAGAGAAACGAAAGATGATCTCTTCCTCATCTTTTTTCTCATTTTCCCTTATCAGCACATCTGGACCATTAATTGGGAAGATGAAATAAAAGTTAAAGTGGTATTGTAATTGATTAGGGTGATATAATTTAAAGGTGATGAGGGATAATGTGAAAAACCCTATAAAGGATGGATCAAAATGCTCATAGTGATAAAGTTACCATTTTAATTTGGCAAACATTCATATTACTACTTTCTATCTTTATCACTAGAATCAAAACTCATAATGTGTATTTTAGTACGTCGATTCGGACTTGTGCATTGTGCAACACGACTTATGGGAATTATTATTATTATTATTATTTTTGGTTGAGAAGTTGTTTCAATTGAACTTATGAACCAAAAGTTATTTATTTGAAAAGTTATTGTGGGAAGCTTTTGAATTAAGTCAAAGTTACTTTTGAGTTCCTTTTTAAGATCATACAATAATTTTTTAAGATCATGCATGTGTTATTTTTTAGTACTATTCGATATCCTAAAAAATATTTTAGGGTACTGACAATTATTAAAAATAATTTTTTCAAGATCATGAGAAATTTTTTCAGTACCTTTCATTATCTTGAAGTATATTTTTAGTACCATTTAGTACCCTAAAAAATATTTTAGGGTATTGACTGATACTAAAAATAATTTTTTAAAGATTATGAGGTAATTTTTTTAATACCGTCAAGATCCTAAAATATATTTTTAGTACCGCTTAATACCCTCAAAAATATTTCAGATTGACTATAAGTTTAAATCACAAAAACTACTTATGCTACTACTAATCCAAATATAAATCACATTTTACAATCTGACTTTTCCATAAATCATTTTCTCAGGTATGGCAAACAAACTCTCAGTAATATTACACCGCACTCCGTATATCTGTATCTGATATCAATAAAAAGAGAACTTGAGAGAGTTATGTTCAGATTCAATAGCCAATTATATTTCTGCAATTCTACATTCACTCATGATTACTTTGCCTATTTGGACCATGATTCATTCACTCTGAATTATAATGTCCTTTTCCTGCTTTTATTTTTATTTTTTTGACAAATTGTTGTGTTTATTTAATTTGGATTGCCAATTTGCCATGAAGCCGGACAGATGTTTCCATCATAATGGTTTATAAAATAAAAATATGAGATGAGTTTTATTACAACTTATGTGAACGTGCTTATTATAAACAAATCCAAACAAGCCCGCTACTATCATTTGGATGTACTCGTCATTTCTGAGTCACAGTTCTATGTGAGCTCTCTAGGTAAATTCTTTTGAAATTCCAGATATGAGTAGGGTATATATGTATCACAAAAAGTTCTAAACTGCCAATGCCACACATGAAAAGGCAGACACAATGTAAAAGAAAAATTTTGTGGGCTTAAAGAATCTGCTGAACATATTCTGAGATTTTTCTTTTCTTTTCTCTATGATTTTTTTTTTTTTTTTCAAAAAAGCAGAATCATTGAGTCAATGCAGTCCACTAAATCATTGGATTTGATCACTCGATCCAATCCAGAATGCCAAAACAAGCCAATAGCATGGTGCCACGTACGTGTGCAAGGGAAATGAACATATGTGTGAATGATGACAGGATGGGAAGAAGATCTGAGTGGAGATGCCTGAGCTGGTTTTAATTTCTTGTTAGTTAAGCATTGGGAAAAACCTTTAATTTCCATTTCCTTTCCTTTAATTTCTTTTGTTTTTGAATGGAAACATCACTTTCTTCTTTGCTTCCACAAAAGTTTTGGAAAGCCAGTTGTGAAATAACACCTACTTGTGCACCCACAAAAGGATCATATAAATATTACAACTTTGCACTTCCAACTTGCTCTTCTGAGACCATTATATATTATATATATAACCAAATTAGGGACGTCTGAGAGGACCCAGTTCTCACATTCTCATATATATATATATATATATATATATATATATTATCCGACCAAACTAACAAGCACACTGCCAAAGCCAAAAGCAAGCAATAATTAGTGTGTGTCACTGTGTGTGTGATGTAAAATATTAAAATGGGAATGAATTGCACACATTTCATTGGTAGATTAGAGACATATATATATATATACATGTTAGAATTAGAATTATGAGTGCCTAATGAAGAATATCATAACAATTGTATCTCTAACTAACATTTAAAATAAAAATATTCAAATAATATAATCATTATATTATAATATCAAATCCTATTATATACTCCGAGATATATTAATTGTCTTCATATCACTTAGCTTTTGCACAGAAGACAATTCAATGAGTGTGAGCTGCAACTTTTTAATGGCAAATAAACATCCAATCTCAACCTTTATGAAGAAACCAACTTTCATTACTGAACATATATATATATATATAGCAGAAGAGACGAACGTGCCACGTTTATTTGGTGCCTTTGCTTTCATGCACAGTTTTTTAATTTAATTAGGTCTGACGATAAATCCGAGAGCTTACACAGTATGTTAATTGTTCCATTTCCAAAGCATAGGAAGCAACTGATACAATTCGATAGAGTAATAAATATTGTTTGCCCATTAATTCTTGTGGGTGTAACCAGCCATGGCGTCATCAACAAAAGGAACAACTTTTGATTTGTCACAAAAGCAATTCATCATCTTCCTTGGTTCAAAGAGTAGTCTGTGGGCCCCAATGACACATTCACCCACTCCAAAAGGGGACAAGAATGGAAAGGAAAAGTCAACTAACTCAGTCGTTAATTGGCCAAGGATTGTGTTTTGAAAATTACTGTATACACACTGCCAATACATTTAAAGTTGGAAAGAGAAAAACCCCCACTCGCGCGTTTGACCAATTATTGGAGGACGACGTTGTATGTTTCTTCACCATATTTAAAACACACACAGAAAATCCGGCCTAAAAAAAAAAAAAAAAAGGTGACCGGATTATTATTTCAAAGTGCTCAAAAAAAGAAAAGGTCTCAGACCCTTTTAGGTATTCAGTTTCTATGGCAGAAATTACAAGCCCTTCCTTCTTCGATCATCACTATCCAAATGGATAAGCATGGAGATAAATAGAGCACTAACACACAAAAGTTAACACCTCTCTCTGGTTTAAGAGAAAGATTTATTCACACATGCATTGGTATTGGTATCTTTATCACTATAGGGACATGTTACTTTATACGATTGTGGCTTTGAAATTGCAATCTTAAAAATAATAATCTTTATATGCGGGTGATTTTGGTTATACCACGTACACTGATTTGGACCACCCTTTTTTCTTGTCCATGCACACACACACACACACAGTTATTGTCTCTTTGAAGAACAGGCTTGGACCAAAACAAAACGAACATAGAGACACACACACACACACATATATATATTCCCATCATAGCCGGCCATTAGTGTTCTATCTATGAGCTCACATAAATGGACACACTTGTGATTGTCTTTAAAAGAAGTGAGATGTGTTATATATTTGCAGGAATAGATAGTGGGATATTATCGCTTAGCAAATCATCAGACAGATTTTTTTTCTTCTTTTTCCTTCCTATGGTATGTGACAGGTTTTGAGCATATTCATGAGAATCATGACACGATATTCTTCTCAACATATCGTACTGATGGCAAGATTAATCAACCTATGATTTGATTGTCTATAGCTTTAATTTACTACTCATAGGTTGTTGAAAAAACATTTTGGATCGCCTTTAATTTACCCATGATTTAGACCACCATATCTCATTGGTTTTTCCCATTTTTCTGTGTCCTACTGTTGTTTTGCTGGGATACAAAAGATTTAATATTGCATTATGGTTGTCACAAAAGCTCTTCGATCAATAATATTTAAAAATAATTTTTCAAAAAGGTGTTGAATCATAAAGCATCTTTATGAAGGCAAAAAAAAAAAAAAAAATCATATATTTTTAATAGGCTTGGGCTGAATATTCATCGCCAATAGTAATGACTAATCCCCTCGAACTATAAATTTTATTCTCGAAGTGCTTTAGTGCTAACTATAAAATGCTCTCTATACAAACCACTAATAATCGAATTCCTGATTAGATGTTTAAGAAACCCGGTTAAGTGCCAACTATATGTTATGTCTTATGGTTTCTATATATTATATTTTAATCAGAAAATTTAATAATTAAGGCCACTATATATATATGCTTTAATTTTTCCACCCGACAACTCAATATAGTCAATAACGGACCTACATTATAGGTGTTGGGGCAAGTGCCCTCGCAAGAAAGTTTCCATTTTACCTAATTATATATATACAATGCATTTTTATCAATGATCAATTTTTTCATATGTATAATGTATATCAATGATCTTCAATATTTAATAATACCAGTTCGAATGCCCCAATAAAATACATGTATTTGTTCCTTTCGGGTGAGCACGGTATATAGTCTATACACACGCGGGAATAATTCAGCAAAGATATGAATTGTTACATATTTATAATACTATTACCAAAACTATGAACGGAAGTTTTGAAGGTTTTGATCCACAGGAGACAAGAGGCTCATGATGAAATTCTACAAACAAAGAAATATCTCGCCTTTAGATTTATCAAACAGTAATTATTAACCGACAATTAAGCTTTTTGTCGATCTGGTATCTTACAGAATGACATCTTTTCATATCCTTTAATCTTTGTTGCTCTCTGAAATGGATCTTTTCATGATGATACCCCCGAAAATTTAGGGCTTTCAAGTCTAGAAATTGCCTTTTATTTGGCCAATATATATATATATATATATATATATATATATTTAGAAGAAAAAAGACATGCTTAATTACCATAATTTTCGTTTTTCCCCCCTTGTTGGGGTTTTTTTTTTTTTTTTTGCTCAAACCCCCTTGTTGGGTTCATCATGCTAATAACGTTGATCAGCACAATATCATTGAAAAGAAAGAAATCCGAAAAAGGTGAAGCTTTTGTTATTTTTTTGACCTCAAACACGCAATTTGAAAAAGAGAGAAGAATATTTTGAATCTTTGAGTCTGGGAGGAAAAAATCAAGGCAAGATGGGTCCGATACTCGAAACTGTGCTTAATCTGTGGGAAACACGTGAACAAATCACTTGTAACCCGCGAGCAACACATGCAGATTCAAATACCTCCTCAAGTTAGCGGCTAATAATTCTCACAGACTAATAAAATCAGATAAAAACATTAAAGTTTTCTTAAAATTAAAGTGATTTTCAATATCCTTACTAATTACCCTAAACTCAAATATCATACTATAAATTATTACTCTTTCCTATTACCTTTATTAAATAAAGGCAGACATGAAAAAATAAAATAAATATACATTAGGAACATGCAAGTATCTTATAAAAAGAACAAAAATCATGGCTATAAACTTGGGATATTAGATTGAGAGGATATGTTTTTGGTAGCCCAAATAGAGACGGAACAAATCTTTGGACTGAATCATTAATAATTCAGTCAGTTCTGTTAGAATCTTGTGGAGCCTCTCTTTCTGTCTCTCTTGTTGAATAAAAATTAGGTGAGTTGGATTATGCAACTCACATCTTATAGAGCCTCTTTAATACTCTCTCTAGTCTTTAATATAAAATATATTTATTTAAATTAAGAAAGATAATTGAGTTAGTTTAAAACACTCTATTTATCATTTTTAATTCCATTCATCATTCTCTTACTTGATTATTGTTGAGGCAACATCAAGTAAATAAAAAAAATGACAAATATATAAAATTTGTTTTATATTTAGAATCAGTATCAATTTCCCAATAAAACCCGTTGAGTATCGGAGGGAATATGTAGAAACTTATGACTGGCACTGAAGGAACAGTATATTCTCGAGTTTTGGCCATCCCTAAAACTGGTAATTAATATGAGAATAACTAGTACCTAAAGGGTCAGAAGACAAACTCTTTCCCGGATCGTCGATCTGCAAATTAGTTTGGTAATTTACTGATGCTTTACAGACAATGACAGTACCTTTAAATATACAGAGAATGCAGATGGTGGGGCCCTCAATCAAATGCATTTAGAACGTAAATATGAATTTGAATGAAATGACCTCCCCATGTGCTTCTCTGAACGTTGATATCTTAAAAGGTAAAGAAGTCAAACTAATAGGCCTGGAAATAGGAGATTATGTGTATATGATTGTTTGTGTATACGTGGGCTCAACCCTTCATTTCAACATAAAATTTTAAACCTTGGAGTCATTCCATCTTATATATTTCTTATTAAATTCAATCTTATTTTAATGTAAGACTTTTTACATCAAGTTAAATTCCGTCACGCTTATGATTATAATAGTCTCTTTTAGATATGATTCTACTTCTAACGTGGGTTTCCATCATCTTTAAACATACAAGTCCTTACCGAAATCAGGCCAACCCAATATTTGAGTTCTAAACTGCGTAACACACAAGGTTTTGTTGAAATAGGGCTACCTCAATTTTGGGCTTTGAATAGTGTGCAATCACATTCACACATACCCGTTTCCAACATCATTTTTTGGTGGTAAATAAAATCATATTAAATGTAAAACTGTGAGACATTGATTGAAAGTATGGAAGCATAGTACATTATTTCCGCTCATTCTATTACACATTGATATATTTTATACATAACTCAAGAATTCTATGCATATCCCGCAGAATTACATAGACAAAAATTGGTAAGCCCAAGAAATAAACATACTGCTAATTTCAGATTTTCTTGCTCAATCAACGCATTTTGATGATGCAGCGTCTTTCTAGTGACATTGCAAGGTCAGAGAGTATTGGTACACCTTCATTTTGCACCAATAATAATATAATACACATGAACATTCCAAAAGGAAATGCAAATTTTCCTTCTTTATAGTCCTCCTCCCTCTTGAAAAGGAAGACATAGTCACTAGCTTGGAAATGCAAAGCGTGATCTCTCAGTTAGTTTACGAAGATTGCGATCAGTTGGGGATGTGATCTTCCCGCCTGAGCCTGACAGACGCATCATCTCTGCAATATGTAGTAAACAAAGTTACGTTTGCAATAAATACAAGCATTTTCATTTTCAAAAAGAGACAAGTCAAGAGTATAAACTGAAGGGAACCACACATATACAGCTTTGGATTGACAAATATGAACTTCTGTTTTTAAGTATTTTTTCCAGGGTAAAAAATGAACATTTTGCCTGGAAACTTGAGGAAGAAACTATAATAATTTATTAGCAAGTTAAATTTAAAGCGGCCCAATGCATAAGTCCCAGTGCATAAGACTCAGTGCACAAAGCTCCCATCAAGTAGAGTTTTAGAGGGTAGATGTAGCAGCAGCTACTCCAAAGTAAAAACTATAAACATTTATTAGTGAGCTGCATCAACAAGACAAAATCTCCTTTGCTCAAATCTTTGAGAAACCATGGCTACCTCTACTAGTTACATGGTGCAATATTATCGAATACTTGAGTACTTAGTAATATATATAATATATATATATATATATTTATTGTCGGGTTATCTGGCATTAATCTTTGGAAATAAGAATGAAGTAGAAGGGGCTACCAGATGTAATCGTGGACTCTAACAATGGAAAGGTTGGTCCTAACCCATAATAATTCAGTTTAAACTAGGAAAAACATTCATGTCTTGAAATCTTAGACAATTAAACCTTTTCAGGCAAAATAAAGGGAAATAAGGGACGAGTAGAGTTTCAATTCTGTTCTTTTACTCGCAAATAAAGCCAAGGGAAGTTCTTGACATTCAAACAACAGATTTCTAAATTCTGTAAATATGTTTTTCTTATTTCCAAAGATATTTAAAAGCATAGGAAATTGATTGTACCTATAATCTCTTGTGGCCGTGAGTATTCTAAATGGACCAACTAAATGTTCTCATATATGCTAAACCAAAGGAACATTGGATTTTTTAACGGTTAAAGAGAATGAAATCTTACCTCGCTTCCTCTCAAGCTCTTCAACAAGTTCTTCCTTCCATTTCCTTCGTATCTCTGAGAAAGTTGGGCTGCACATAAATTTTTTCCCATTCTTTGATTTTAGTTCTATTTGGAAAGTAGAGCTAAAACCAGTATCGAACATTAGATGCATACCTGGCACTAAATGATTCCAACTTAGCATATTGAAGTGTCTCTTTCCATTCGTTAAGCTCAGATGGGTGGATTTCCTGCAAAGGCCGACTATTTGCACAACTGACTTTAGATTGATTTTTGTAATGACTTCCATGCCTTGCGATATTAGCACCCTCAGCCATTGAGTATCGTCTGCTAGCCTGACTTGGTGACCTGCTTTTTGGTGTTACATTTGACACTTCTGAAACCACTTCACTGTGCGCAATTGAAACAGGTATGGGAGGAACAGCTGCATTCGATATGCTAAAGAATTCTTCATAAAGAGGAGTTCGGAGTTTGTTCAGTTCCAGAGCCTATTGCCAATCAATTAAAAAAAAGAACAAAATTTTATACTTGCCACACCTCAAGAAGGCAAACAAATAGATAAAAATACCAACTATCTAGCATACTGAATTGAGAGTGGCCTCGTGAACAATTCACTAACAAATAATGTCACGTTCAAAATAATACCTTTTCATCTAGAAAATCTCTAATTTTTGACTCAGTGACTTCTTCATCGTCATCAGCTCCTTTAGGCTCACTCGGAAATGAAAATTTATTCTCCACTTTTTCAGATGCTTCAGTGCTTCTCATTGTCTGATCAGGAGACAAGTTTGTTCCCTTTCTCTCCAAATCTGGACTTTTATCGAAATTGCATGGCCATTCATCCATAGGTTCACACATAGGGTTAAAACTCTGATACAATGAGCATAGCATCTTATTATTAGCATTGAGTTAACCATTAAACATAAAAAAATGGAAGAACAAAACAAAAATAAAAACCTTTATATCATCTGAAATGGGAGATTTAGATTTTACTGATGCATCAACAAAAATATCATCTTTGTCATCTATCTGACACATATCATCATCATAATTGCTTGTTCCTCGATAGAAATCTGATTTTAAAAGAGCCTCAGGAGACACAGATGAGCATCTTATGCTATCCATTTGACAAACATCCTTGAGACCTATTCCCCTGACAAAACCCAAACTGCGTAACCAAAAGGTATCTAGTAGCCTGAACTCATAAAAGGTACCAAAATGTCAAATTGTACACTTACGAGATTTTAGAATCTGTCCCAGATGTCACCGTCTTCTTGCAAGATTCCTAATATTTAAAGTTTAAAAGAATAAGAGAAGTCATGGCAAAATAAAATACCATCATATTAACCCAATGTAGTAATACTAACCACAATGGAACTGCGTAATGTGGGATTAGATTCTTGATACTCGCAGGTGACAAATGGATGCTGCAGATGATATCGTTATGAGAATCATTTTCATGATTACAAGTGAAAGCTAAGTCAAAAACAAGCTAATGTGATTATGTTTATGTTGTCAACACTATATCACATATGTAAGCTAAAGAGATCAATGCCGTGCAGAATTTTACCTGTAACAAATCTGATGCGGAAGGCCTTAGATCCGGTTCCCTGCCACCACACATTGAAGGATATTAAAACTAGAACAGTAGAACTGTCTAACATAAATTGACACACTCAGGTGTCATACTGTCTAGGACTGCCTCTCTAAAGAATAGAAGGAATCGGAGTAAAATAATGGAGCAAAATGACTGAAGGATAGTTGAGAGTCTTTATGGCATGTACTTTTGCAAGCATTTTAACAAAAAATCCTTTGCCTCAGCAGAAAGATGGTCAGGTATGGGTGGATGGGATTTAGTTGTCCCAATATGGAAAAGAGCAGCAACCTGAAAGAAATAGTAGTTTGAGTAAACAAACTCTTCGACAACTAAGTCAAAGAGGCACACAGAGAGAGAGCAATCATAAAAGTCAATGATCAGTTAGATAACTGTCTAATTGACATTCAAGTACCTCCTGAAACTGTTCACTCCATGGAGGCTTCCCTGTTGCCATCTCTATCACGGTGCATCCCACACTCCAAATATCAGCAGAGCTAGGAAATCACAAACCAAAAGTCCACAAAATTTAATGATCAGAATAAAGTACAATGGGCCCCTCAATATCTCCATTCCTTAATGATAAATCACAATCACACTATGATACATAAGTCATAAATAATCTGTGTTAGGGTTAGAAATTAGGGATTATTGGCACCAATAACTAATTCTATGAGGCCATAATACTATGGCTAAACTGATTCTATGAGGCCAAGGGGTAGCTAGTTGTTGTTGTTAGTGGGTTAGTTAGTATAAGGATAGTTTAGGACTCTAGACGGTTAGTTTAATCTGTTATGGATCTATTATATCTGTTATGGGCTAGCCTATATAAAGGGGAGAGCCTAGCTTAATCACTCATGTATGTTGATGTTAATGTGTATGAATGGAATGAACAATGCGGCAGCACTTGTTTCGAATGTGTTTCTCTCCCAATCCCCCTAATTCTCTACAACCTTCACAACACACTACTCTATCAAATATACACTCCAAAGAAGAAAAAGAGAAACCATGAATGAAACAGCCAAAATTTTCACCTCAATTTAAACAGGACTGATAAAACAGATAAACTTACTATTACTAAACCCATACAATGCTATCCAAGGATACATAGGAAACCCATCCTTCGAAGAAGAGGGAAGAACCTGATGGGTACCTAAGTATGTATGATGGGGAACCCTATTGCAAAAGCTAGCTGTACTCCATCGAGCATCCCATTTTACTCAATGTAGGACGACTAGTATCTCATACTACCAATTACCCATCAGAGTTCAATATAAACAAAAGCTAAGAAGGGTAAGTAACATTCTTTTACTGTCTTACATACCTATATGGACACTTTCAGGTTCTAAACTACAGGAATATAAATAAAATTCAAAAGTTTTCTGTCAATATATGACAGCCGTGTCTCGCAACAAAAAGTTTTTCCGTGTTATAAATTGCAAGGTAATTTAATTAACCTAGTCAAATTGATTCCTTCTCTTTATATACATATTTCAAAAAAATAAGCATTCTAAAATTCATTATTTAGAAAAATATTTAAACACATATGATCAATGTTTGATCAAGAGACGTTTATATACTTACAAGCTATGCCCTGTCTGCAGAATAACTTCAGGGGCCATCCAATATGGAGTACCCTTCATTGATTTTGCACCGTTCATGGTAGCCTATTACAGTCCACAAACTTTACATGTCAAGGTCACAGAGAAGGTAGAAAAGAAGCTTCCAAGTGCATATGAATTAATAGGGGCAACAATGCCATACCAGCTCAACAACTTTCTTAGATGCACCAAAGTCTGCGAGTTTAATGCATCCTTTATTGTCAACAAGAATGTTTGCACCCTGTATCAAACAATCCATTGACCAACATATGAGAGATTGATAGATAGATAGATAGAGAGAGAGAGAGAGACTTCTGACCCGGAAAGTAAGGGTACCCACCTTAATATCTCTGTGAATAATTCCATTCTGGTGAAGGTACTCAAGACCCAGTAAGAGTTGTTTTGTATACTTTTTTATTACCTGTTCAGTAAATTATACTCATGAAGCAGCAGCAGAGTTACAACTTATTAGAGTTTCAATATTTGTTAGGAAGTAATAATTACTTACAGACTCAGGGAAGGATCCAAATTTCCCCAAGAGTGATGAGATAGATCCTCCAGGTACAAATTCCAGCAGGATATTCAAGGAATCCTCCTCCCTAGCAGTTCCCAGGTATCTCTGAAATATTAAATAATGAAATAAGTTAGTATTCACTGAATCAGACAAACAGCGCATTACCGGCATAAAAGAAATATACTCACGACAATATTTGGATGTTTAAGATTCTTGAGAAGCTTCACTTCTTCTTCAAGTTCCATGATATGAGCCTGATTAAAGAAGATAAAAAGAGATTGTACATCAACCATGTCCGCCAGAGGCATAATAATCACTTGAAATGCTATCAGTTATGTTAAGACTGGCATAGAGGCATAATAACCATATAGCCTTTAATGCATTATTATTTAATTTGCTTCTTGCTAGACAAAGCAATATATAATCTGTTATCTGGGATAGTAGACTAAAATAATAGATACATGGATCTTTACCTGCGTTTTCTCTTTCGAAGCACTCCTTG
Organism: Acacia acuminata; assembly: GCA_019022655.1. NCBI lineage: Eukaryota > Viridiplantae > Streptophyta > Magnoliopsida > Fabales > Fabaceae > Acacia > Acacia acuminata. The sequence continues at coordinate 2,279,957 of JAFJYI010000023.1, forward strand.
CCGCGATCAAAACCTACACCAGTAAAAGGCAAAATCATCGACAAACAGTTCCACTGCCTAAATCGGGAAATATGAACATCACATGAGCAGAAATGAAATTAATTACCTGCTTCACAGCAATAAGCTCCCCGGAATCAAGGTTCATACCCATGTAGACTCTACCAAAGGCACCATAACCAATCAACTCGCCCTTCCGCCACCGGATCGAGGGAGTGTTGCCCCTGGGAACAGGCGGCAGAGCCCTGACGCGTGGCTCAGAGAAGAGCCCAATTCGTGATTTGCGAATGCTAGAGCCAATCTTATCGACCAGACCGCCAACACCAAACCCTCCATCGTCCCCGCCTGGGCTCCTGAAAACCAAGGATCGGCGAACAGAACCCAGAAATTCTTGCATCAGGGCAAGAGGGTTTTCGGTCGCAAGAAGCTGCTAGAGTCGTCGTGAAGAATCGTTAGTCGGAAAAGCTTGGATCTCTACAGTTGGATGAAGTTCATTTGTGCAGGAAATGAAGGAGGAGGGAAAAGTAGGAGGAGCATGTGTTTTTCAAAATTAGGGAGATGATGAGGGTAACGGTCTAATTGTGATTTGAATGCTTGTCGGCACTACTTTTGAAGCCTTTTGCCATTTTCGCCCTTCCTTATAATACGGCGCTCAACATGAAGTTATTTGATTCGATAAGTAAACATGAACCTGAAGGAAGGAAGGAAGGAGATCAACCCATCACCTATTTTTTTATGAGTCCATTTGGACTATTGAATGAGGAGAAGAGAAAAAAATTTAAAGAGTATAACTTGATGATGTGAGCTTTCAAGATAAAATTTATAGATTATAAAAACTTGAAGTTTTTTTAAAATATATATATATTAGAAATTGAAGTTTTTTTTTTGGGGGGGGAATACCCTTCAGGGCCCAAGTAACAAAAAATTTGTAAAAAATGCTCAAAAAAAGTCATATGTAAAAAAAAAAAAAAAAAACTTTAGGGCCTTTTTTGGTATTATTTCATAAACTTTAACAACTATATCAAGACAACATTAACAACTAAATCAAGTAGACGTTAACAACAATATCCTAACAACTATACCAATATACGTTAACAACTATATCAGTATATGTTAACAATTAAATCAATACAACGTTTTCTGAAATAATACCAGAAAAAGCCTTAAGGCCTTTTCTAACATATAACTTTTCTTTGGACTTTTTTTAACAATTTTTTAGTTATTTGGACCATGGAGAGGATTTTCCCTATTTTTTAAGCGCATGATGTGATTTGTTTTACCAAAGCGCATTATTTTTTAAGCAAATCTAATTAATAGTTTTTTAAAAATTTAAAATAGGTTAGATTATACAAAACCCCCAAACTTTTTGGTCGGTTGCGTATAACTCTTGACATTTTATTTTTTAACTATTAACCTCATGCCACTAAGTGACCATTATCTTTTTAAAGGAAAATGACATATCAAATTATGAGATAACACATGACATCCTATGTAAATTACCAATTTCACAATACCTTCTGAACTTTAAATAGTTGCAGAGATCCCCTAATGAGAACTTTTATACCTTAGCCTTAGGGTCCACAATAAAAAATTAACTAAGAATTGCATATAGGCAAATATATGATCATTCTCTCTTCTCCATGTGTTTTTTTATTGATTTCTAAGATATTATAATACCATGCAGATGCAACAAAAACAAGGGACAATTGATTTTTGAGTTTTGTTGAGAATAAGTAAGTGCAAAATTAAATTAAAAACCTAAAGCTTCTATTTTTTTAATCTTCTTAAATAATGAATGGAGTGAATTCTACTGAGAAATTAATACGTTGGCCATCTTGGCTCACTAAATGATATGAAAATCAAAATTCATCAAGTCATAATTAAAAATCTAAGTAATCACATTGAGTTTAATACCCTTAATCAATAAATACTCTCACTGTCACATTCATAGCTAACACTTAATAATATTATTAAAGAACCATTTGATGAATGAAATAAATTGAATTAATGTTAATTTTTATTCTAATATGAACATACAATCGAATCGCGAACAAATAAACTAGTAATCAAATATCAAGCATAATCTCATTGAATTAATAAGAAATATATAAATAAAACTCATCCAATCACAATAATCCTAATTCAATCACAAAATAAGTAATCTTAGTTCAACAATATGAAGTTCAGATGACTCAACAACAAAATCCTATCAAAACTACTTTACAACGTAGCTTGGAATTACAATAGCAATAAAATTTTAAAAGGATCTATCTAATAAAAACTTTCCATTAAAGCTTGAGCTCAAGTCAAATCATCAATCCTAAAGAGTAGGAAGCTAGCCACTCATGAATTTCACCTGCAACCACAGATTCTCCACAGCACTGGATATTCATGGGATTAAAAGCACTAACGGATCTTCTTAGGGACAAGGGGGGGCCATAAAATTCAGATTTTTTTTTTTTTAAACTCTCTCATGACAGTGAAACTTGGCAGTGAGCGAGGAAGGTAGGTTTGATCTGGTTGATAGGGATAATAGTTTTGGGTTATGCAAAGAAAGAGGGAGATCAGAGAGGATGAGGATGGGGGCATTTAATGAAAGAGGAAGGGACTAGACGTAGAATTTAACTACTTGAGCCGGGGTCAGGTGTGAATGGAGGTCCGGCCAGAGACGGAGCTTGAGAAAAATATTTTGGGGGGCCAAAAATATACTCATTAACAAATTACAAAGAAAAAAATATTTGGAGGGGCCAAATGTATATTTTTTGGGGCAAATGTGTAATTTTTTGGGGTCAAATGTGTAAAAAATTTAATTTTCATTAAATTTTTTGGACAACTTTTTTTTGGGCATGGCCCCCCATTGTATACAAAAAGATCCGTCCCTGGTTAAGGCTATATACACTGAAGCAGTTAGTGTTTTTTTACTATTCATAATTTTAACTTCCTTTAAACTAACACGATCGTATATAATATTCATTGTGAATTGCTCCAATGTTGGTTCGCATGAGAATTTCCACCGAAAGGTCATCATCTGCTTCCTTTTTCTTAATTTAATATCTTCACTTCCTACCTTGTGCACGCAGCTCGTATAATACTCCTGGTAGAAAGTCAAGTAGTGTCGTCCCTATACGTAACTATTTTAAGCATCATGCGATTATGATGACATGCATATAATTACGCAGTTAAAGATCGATTCACATTTGATATACATGGTTTATTAAAGACACTATGAATCGATAGATGTAAATATGTGTGTGTGAAAGCATCATTTCAGGGCAGAATAAGAACTTATCGAGATGAAGAGAGGTAAAGGGGTTTAAACGGATTGGATATGATAAAGTTGTTAGCATTATACATTGTTAAAATACTTATATTATAAATCTGAATATTTTAAACATGTTAAATAATCATAATTTTTTTTTAATAAGTTAATGAGTGTATATTTGGCCCCCCAAAAAATTTATTCCAAGATCCGCCACTGATTACAAGTAAATGGGTTAATTTAGTGGAGAAAATGAGGAAGGATGATGGTGAAGTGAGAGACGGAGAAGGAAGAAGAAGAAGAAGACGGCGGCGGAGTGTGGCACTGTGGTGGTGGAAATCGGAGGAATCTCCGTCGACGGTGCTTGGCACCGATTGGAGGAGGAATAGTAATGGTGATATTGAACCATGGTCCCTCTTCTTCAAGCTGTCCGAAAATCTCCAGGTCCAGCCTCCCCTCCTGTCGCGGCTCTCTCCGTTTGAAAGCTCCGATGGTGATGAAGAGAAGATCAAAGCTGATCATAGTTTGAGAACCAGGTTGCTTAATTCGTAAATGGTAATTAATTTTTGGTTTAAGGTGCGATTTGACCAATAAACTATTGGCTCAGGAACGTCTAACACAATTAACTATTAAGTGGACCAAAAATACCAACAAACTTTTAAAAAAGTGCAGTCAGAACAAAGGGTGAAGGAGCAAATTGGCCAACAGACTTTTAGCTCAGGAGCGATTAACACAAAAAACTTTTTAAAAGTGAAAACCAACACAAAATCATCATCGGGCGTAACTCCGTTAGTGGGTCACATTTTGGGGAAATAATGAGCTGAAATAAAAAAATAAAATGCGAGAAAAAAGCTGGTGGCATGGGTTCTAGTGAGTTTGAGAAGCGTCTTTTAGACCTCATTCCTTCCACTCTTGGGCAAACCAGTATCTTATTATTCAGTTTCAGGACTTCTGCAAAGCTACAATTTTTACAGTCAGTTCACTTATCCCAACAAACTCGATAACTCCCATTCGCCCACAAAAGATTACGCCAACTACGAACACTTGGAATATGGAGGCGAAGGAAAATGACAAGAGAACCTGGTGAAATAAAAACAATTTCTAAACAATTTTCGCTCTTCATTTTAATTTTTATTTCACTCAATATTTCCCCAATAATAAGATATTTGGTTTGTCCAAGAGTGGAAGCAATGAGGTCTAAAAGACCCTTCTCAAACTCACTAGAACCCGTGCCACCAGCTTTTTTCTCGCATTTTATTTTTATTTAGCTCATTATTTCCCCAAAAATATGACCCACTAACGGAGTTCGCTTGAGATGATGATTTTGTGTTGGTTTTCACTTTTAAAAAGTTTTTTGTGTTGATTGCTCCGAGCTAAAAAGTCTGTTGGCCAAAATTTCACATTTAAAAGTTTTTTGTGTTGATCATTTCTTGAGCTAAAAGTCGGTTGGCCAATTTGCTCCTTCACCCTAGAACAAAATTTTTTTGACTCGGGAGCGCCCAAAGACAACATTAGAACAAAGTTAAGGTCCATTATCTAAGGTGAACACTTGAGCGCGATCATCATAAAAAAGTTTTACTCCTTAGGAGCGTCCAACACAAAATTCTAAATTTTATTAAATTAAATAATTTTTTTCTCAATTGTCATTATTCAAAACGACTTGTATAGATATTTATGGACAAAAATTACTCATTCTTCAATTTTGTCAAAATTATAACTTGCTAAAATAAACAAAATTTTTAATTAAAAATATAATCATATGATTTAAATAATACTCAAGGTGTTTTATAGTTTATTATATGGGATTAAGATTTCTCCAGGATTTGGAGATAAGACTCTCTCCAGTAAGCTCTAAACTACACCGTTTCACACTAAATAAAATTAAAAATATCTAATTTGCTTAATCTTCTAGCTTCTTACTTCTCGCCCTTGCTTTATAATCGACTGCACTTCCAATTTCCATAGAATAGTTCAAGCCTAAAACTGAAAGTATAAATGAACAACACAGACAACTCTTTCAAACTCCAAACAAATTATAAATTACCTCCTATGAAGTTCAAAACGGAAATTTCTGAGTCTTTGATCTAAACTCGTCTCTACCCTAAAAATTGCGGCTTTTTTATGTTCAACAAATCTCACCTCAGTTGTTCATATACTTCATACACATAAAGCGTCGTACCTACAAACACATCCATCTATATAAATTCATCAACCCCATTCTCCCTCTTCATCATCATTCCTTTCTTTCTTCCTCATCGATCTCTTGGCACGATTCACATATAGTACTCTGATCAGAAACTCAGGCCCCTTTTCGAAAACCTTAGACAAATGGGTTACCGATGACAAAAGAGCCGGAGAACGAAGGATGGCTTCCAATCGTTGGGGTTTAGGGTTACTTGAAAGCAAATTAGATGTTTTTTTTAGTGAAACGGTGTAGTTTACTTCTTGGAGAGAGTCTTATCTCCCGGTCATTTTAAATCTTAATCCCTTATTATATATGTTAAACAAAAAAATTATATGATTTATTTTTATTTTAGAAGAAATTTATGTGAGTTAAAAAATTCATTTAATGTTAATAAAATTTTCGTAGACCAAATTGTTCCTTAACCTATTATTAAATTGTCATTCATCAAGCCTCTTAAGTTATTTTTTTTTTTTTTTTTTTCCGTCAACAAGTCTCATATTCATATAATCAATAGATCATTTAGTTAACAAATATATCATCCAGTTCCGAATTTATATTATTAAGTATCAAGGTTGATATCATTAAGCTCTTTTTATAAAAATAAAAATTAAACTCATTTCATTTCATTTAGGATATAATAGATTTTTTTAGATTTTATTAACATTGTATGAATTTTTTAAGTCACATAAATTTCTTCTAAAATAAAAATAAATCATATAATTTTTGTTTTGTTTAACCTATATAATAAACTATAAAACACCTTTAGTTTTATTTAAGTCATATAATTATATTTTTAATTAAAATTTTTGTTTATTTTAACAAATTATAATTTTGACAAAATTGAAGAATGAGTAAATTTTGTCCATATATATCTATACAAGTAGTTTTGAATAATGACAATTGAGAAAAAATTTATTTAATTTAGTAAAATTTAAAATTTTGTCGGGCGCGCTCCGAGTAAAACTTTTTTGTGGTGGTTCCTAGAGTAAAAGTTTGTTGGCCAATTTGCACCTTAGATAATAGACATTAATTTTTTCTAATGGCGTTGTGTTGGGCGCTCCTAAGTCAAATTTTTTTTTTGTACTGTCTGCACCTTTTTAAAAGTTTGTTAGTATTTTTGGTCCACTTAATAGTTAATTGTATTGGAAGCTCCTTAGCCAATAGTTTATTGGTCAAATCGCACCTTAACCCTTAATTTTTTGGGAGAATTGTCTTTTGTTATAATTTTTTTTAATATAAAAAGGTTTAGGTGGGTGTAGACACAAGCACCTCACATGAGGTCGAAAGCATACCTCCAGGCTCAAAAAGCACTTACAAATCGCCCACCAATGAGGATCTTACATCAACCAACGGGTATTGAACCTCTTATTTTTATAGTAAAGGCCGACGTCTTAGCCAACTGTATCAATTCCCATTGACATCTTTTATTATAATTATTACAGTTTCATTTGCAAATCAAGGTCGAAAAAAAAAAAAAAAAAGACTGACTCACCAATGTGATTGTCCAGAGGCCAGGGTCAAGTCCATATTGGGCCAATTATTGTACTGCTTCTGCACATATTTTATTTCTTTGTCTGGTTTGAGTTTGGATATAAGGTATAGCCCAATGGTCTTGTTTACTGGCTTTTCCTGGCTTTCTGCTTTTAGTGTTTATAAAAATGAATATTATATTATAAATTTATACGCTAGAACCCCTCCAAAACTTTTTTTATATAAAAAAAAAAATGAATATTATAAATTTAATTAGGATTCTTAATATTTATATTTAAGATATTTATATAATATTTTTTATATCTATTTATATTCATTTTTTTAGGCAACAAAAAGGGTTTTTTTTTTTTAATTTTAAATTTACCCTATTCATGCCTCAACAATGATTAAAGAGGAAAAGGGAAAAAAATGGGGAAAAAGGGAAAATTCTATTAGAATACCTTTTGAATTTACAAAACTCCCGAAAGTCTTCCGAATTTATAAAAAGATTGAGAGGTATAAAGGCGCAGGATATCAAATTCGGGTGAAATTACCATTTTGCCCTTCCGTTTTAAATAAAAAAAAAATAAAAAAATCCCCTCCACCCTTTGCCATCATGGCCACCACCCCCGGTGGTGGCGGCCGGCGGTGGGGGGTGGAGGGGATTTTATTTTATTTTATTTATTTATTTAAAATTAATTTGATAATTTCACTTTAATTTGCATATCCCTCATAAGTCTTTTGTACCTCTCAATTTTTTTATAAATTCGGAAGACTTGGGGATTTTACAAATTTTAAAGGTATTTAAATTGAATTTTTCAAAAAAAAAAAAAAAGATGATTGGTGTTCGTAAAAATACATGTGATTGAAAAAAATAGAAGTAACTATAGTACTATACCAGTGTTCTCAACCTAATCAAGAAAATAAGATTACACTAATTAAGGATCGATGGAGCAATTAGTAGAATCAACTACTAATATTAGGAGAGAAACCCCAAAGACCCATTTCTTCGCGTTTCGAATCCCAAGAAGATACCCAACTGTGAAGCTGAAAGCCTGAAACCAATCCAGTCCTTTTGGCTCGCAGGGCAGACTGAACCATCCTACCCCGGGTTAGCTAAAATATCAGAATCTTTTACCTGCTTACTGATTCTGCACCCTTTTTGGTCAATTCATGACCCTCTTTGCGCCTTCAACCTCACAAGCTTTCGTTTACTTCCCATGAAACCCCAATTCGCTTTTGATCCCTGAGGCTCTGGTGTGCGTGAGTTCTGATTATCTAATTCAATTCCCATATTACTTTGGTTTTACCGAGGAAAGATGCAGCTTGATCTGGAATCACTGTCAGAAGCAACTTCTGGTGCCATTGCGTCCCTTGTTAGCACCACCGTCTTGTATCCTCTCGATACTTGCAAGACCAAATATCAAGCTGAAGTTCAGGCTAAACAACAGCGAAGATACAGGTTGAATCATTTCCTAATAAATCTGCCGGCACTTATTAGTTGGATTACAATTTGCATTATGATAATTATATTAGCATGTTCCAATCTTTTTGTCCGATTTCCTTTGAAGTGGCTTGTTGAACCATCAGTGTGAAATTATCAAATTATACATTAAAACGTTTGCCAAAGTAACAAGTTAACCGTGTTCTTGTTAACAAATCCCGTTTCGAGTATATATTCCTGGCGTGTTCATTTATGACTAGAACAGCAGACTATCAGGAACAAGTGTAAATATTTCCGAAGTTGGTATTTCATGCTCAATACTAACGACTAACCTAGTTTTTTTTTTTTTTTTTTTTTTTTTTTTTTTGTGTGGGTGGGGGGGGGGGGGGGGGGTGCAGAACGTAAACGTAAGGGGAAATTTTGTAAGTTAATCAAGCAAAAAAAAAAAAAGAATCATGGACGGTTTCAACAATAAACTGCCTATCGCCAACTTCACATGTCCGCTTTTCCTACTGTCACTCCAAAGTTAACTATTAATCCCGCTTAATAAACTTTGTTGATCTAACTTATGCAGGAATATTTCTGATGTATTATGGGAAGCAATTTCTACTCGTCAGGTGCTTTCATTGTACCAAGGCCTTGGGACGAAGAACATCCAATCCTTCATTTCGTCATTTCTTTATTTCTATGGATACAGCTACTTTAGGAGATTGTACTTGAAGAAAACTGGAAAGAAGACCATTGGAACGAAAGCCAACTTGCTTGTTGCCACTGCTGCTGGGGTCTGCACAATAGTAGTAACGCAGGCAAGTTATAACTACTATCGTTTTCAGATAAGAATTTTTGTTCGTTATTTGCCATTTGCTTGTTGTAGGGCGGTTAATTAATATCGAAGCCATAAGGCGTCACAAGAAATTAAGTTCAATATTAGGTTTTACTGCATGTAATTAACTATGACATCAGCTCAGGCGGTTGCAATGGATGGGTATGCGAGGCAGGTTCTAGGATAACAACTCTGTAATGTACAAAGGCAAGAAAGAAAGGAAAAAAAATGTAGTCAATTAATGTTGTAGACTCTTCCAAGTGGGCTTTTCATTGTAAAGTCAAAAGAAATGAGCCAACTGGTAATCAATAACATTAGCATTCAAACCATGCTTTCATTGTTCTCAGGGGAATCATTATTCAGTGACCATGGCTTCTATTGCCATGCACATTTAACATCTAGTTGTACTTCACAGCCCTTAGATACGGCCGCCTCAAGGATGCAGACTAGCGAATTTGGAAAATCCAAGGGATTTTGGAAGACCCTTTCAGAGGGTACATGGAGTGAGGCATTTGATGGCCTTGGGATATCTCTTCTTTTAACATCAAACCCGTCTATTCAGGTATTAGTCTTTGATAGAGTATGTATACAACCAAGGCCTAGAGGGGTTTCTTTCATACTCTCTCCAGTCCTAATTATAAGACCTAGTTAACTTTTTTGGAGAGATTAAGGAAGCTAATTAAATTACTTTAGAGTATTTTTATTTTTATTTTTTTCTTCAAACTAATTAGTTTAACTAATAAACTAATATATAATCTAATAATATACAACATGCGAAATGATTAAATAACTTATTTAGCTTTCTTAATCTCTCCAAAAAAAAATCAACTAGTTCTTATAATTAGGACCGGAGGTAGTATTATTTCAAATTAGCTTGAGAACAACCTAAATTCAAACAAGTTTTTATTTTTGCCCAACAGTATACGGCATTTGATCAACTGAAGCAGAGACTACTAAAGGGAAAGATGAACAAGAAAATAGGTACAAAGTCATCCCCGGAAGCTCTTTCTGCCTTTTCTGCTTTCATGCTGGGTGCAGTCTCAAAATGTGCTGCCACGTGCCTAACATACCCAGCTATCAGGTGGATGGTCATATCAATTCATCTACCCCTCATTCAGAAAATACGGTTCCTAAAGAAGGAGGGAACATTTCGTTTAATGCATACCTAAAGTTTCTGCTGCCTTTTCTCTTTTATCTTTTTATTTGCTTGGGCCATTTTGTGGACTACCTGATGAAAGTTGTTTTAAACTGCCTATAGGTGTAAGGTTATGATTCAATCAGCGGGGTCAGATGACAATCAGAGTACAGAAGCTGAGCGAAAAGCACAACGAACAATCTCAGGTGCACTCTGTACTATTTGGAGAAGAGAAGGCCTGCTGGGGTTTTTCAATGGATTGCAGGCCCAGATACTGAAAACTGTTCTGAGTGCAGCGCTACTTCTGATGGTGAAGGAAAAGATCACAAAGACATCATGGATTTTGATGCACATGATCGGCACGTATCTGTCTACTCCTCCCAAGGTAAAGGAAGCTTGAGTTAGAGATTATTTTACCAATCAATTTCTCATCCAAGAAGATGCTACGTGGTTGTTTATCTGTTGCTTAACTAGAAGTCAACGTCAGCGCGTAACCTCCCAAGCTAAGTAGTACAATGAAATGCTGAATCTGGGATCTTGGCGACTAAGCTGGTCATTGATGATGGATTTTATTTTTTATTTTTAAATTTTTTAGCATTGACAATATATGTTATGTATTTCCTATCATAGAGGGTGGCCGGATTCGCTCTGTTGTATCTCTTGGGAAGGATAACATGATGACCTTTCTCAAAGTTCGTAGTATATTTTGGCCAATAAAAATAAGTTCATAGTTCGGTGTGCTACGGTCTTTGTATACGTTATTAGTGTTCGTGTGCTCTGTAAAACTTTCATATCTATCCAATTCATGCTTGTATTTTTGTTCCAAATTTTCACAGAACCTAGTCAAAATGCCTCTGCCAAAAGTAATTCTGAACGCCCCGCAACAAAAACAAAACAGCAAACTTTGAATTCAACCTTGAAGTGAATTTTTTGCCATCTGCTTAAATTTCATATTCTGCACATCCTAGAACTGAATCAGAAGATGAATTTGAGCCGCATTTATGAGTAATCTCAAAATCAAATACGCAACTTCAGAACGTCCAATTTTAAAATTGAAATACCCGTAGCAGCTTGCAAAAGAATGCTTCGAAATCAAATCGGCACCATCCTGACTATCAGACTGAAAGCTTCCCTCGGGAGTGTTAGTGGTCAACACAGCTACAATCCAGTTGCCAATTCCAGTGAACTTTGTGTCGTTGAGAAGGTCGTTTGAGGGGCAAGTGGTGTCGTTTTGGTTTCTTGAGAGTGTGAATATGCAAGAGTACAAGATTAATGCCAGAAGGTTATTTTTTAAAATGAAAAATTAGCTTCATGTCAGGACTTATAAACACCTAAATCACTGCTAATAACTTTTTTTCCTTATATACTATGTGTTGAAGTAAATATGTGTTGACTACAGGTTAAGCTTCTGTTTTATCCTAACAATAATAATAAAATAAGTGCATTAGCATCTACTCCTACACATCAATCATCACTCTAACTAAAATTTGTTTTTATTTTAAAAATAGAGGTAAAAAGATTTATTTATAACAATTAGTTTTTCAGGCCAAAATGAGGAACATTTTTGGACTAGCATCCAATTTGTTTATCAGTTCATGTAAGACGAATCAGCTTGAAAGTTGATTACTTTACTATCAGCTTCGTAAGTTTTGCTGACTACTAAAAGGATGAAAGACATGTCAAATAATGGCCTATCAAAATCATGAAACCGCCATGTAACCTTGCTCCAAGCTTCAAGACAAACGAATTTCTCTCATTGAAAACTAACTTCTCAAGTGGGAAATTCTGGATCTGGCTAAGGGCATAAAGAATCATTCCACCTCACTCATGCAATTAAATCCCAAAGTCCAGGAGGGCTAAATTGTCACTTCACACAGCAAATTCAGATCCTCCAGACACAGACAAACCAAATTCGTGGATGCAGTTAAATTAGGATAGCTTGGCCCAATCTTCCAATAGACTGGTGTCCACGTAAGCAAACCTCAGCTTCATATGCAGGACATCATTATACATAACTAAAAAATGCATCCACACACTAATTCAAAAGCTCTTCACTGACAACTGAATTTCCTGTCCTAAAAAAATGGCGGTCTCAGCGGATTGCCGGATATCTCTGTCGGCTTCAGTCCAGTTACGTGGAGCTAGGGGATTGGCCGGCAGTAACTGGAAGATAGTGAAGTTCTCCAATGGAGAACTCATGGGACAGAAGCTCATGCTTCCCAAACTTCTCCAGCAACAAGGAAATGGTACTCATTGCACTAACAATAATACCATGCAGCCTATCTCCATGTCTCTAACTGCCGATGTCCCCACTGCATCCAAGGTTTAGCTCTTAACCTCACTTTCTCTTCTCCTTCTCTCTCATAGCTCTAACACAAATCCTCTTACAATAAACAAAACTCAAAATAGGATGGTAGCAGCAAATGACCTTGAAATCTAGTGACATGAAAGCTTTCCTATAAGTGGGAGGTAATGAGTTTAATCTCGTTTGTAATATCAGGTAGTTAGTGTTTAGTTTTAAAAAAAAAAAGATAGTAGCATAGATATGTCTTTTGGTGAAGTAAAACTGAAGACTTGTAGAACAGTATGGGTTGGCATTGCATTTATAATAGTTAGGGTCAAAGAACAGAGCCAATGACCTTATGGCCTAGTCACACTAACTTCTTTCAGCTTGTAAGAGTTTGCACGTTCAATTTTAAGCTGTTCATTTAAATACACACTCATATGTGAGCGATGAATAGTGGCCAAAGTGTTTCTCATTAGGACAAAAAGTATATACAGAATTCATTTGCACTTTTTTGGTACAATGTTCATTTGCCTTTGCTAAAGCCGTTCGTGAAATTGAATGAGGTGGGTAATGTAACGAAGGTGGGCACAAAAATCAGAGAATCTTGACCTTGGACAATAAGATTTGGGTTTATGAGCAATATTTTGAGTTCACTGAAGCCCAATTTGAATGGCCCATTACTTTCTGAGTTCAAAAACTCACGCGTTACGCTGTGGGCAAGTGCAGTTAAGGGACCTAGATATGGAAAGAAGGGACCCACGGACAGTTGTAGCAGTTATACTCGGCGGAGGAGCTGGAACTCGTCTCTTCCCTCTCACCAAACGCCGTGCCAAACCTGCTGTATGCCTCTTTTTCCAATATGCTCCTTTTATTTTGCTTTCTATATCTCAACTTGTAGTTTCTCAGTATTACATTAGATGGAGCTACATGATTTGATGATTTTGTGTGGGATTTTTTATGGTATAGGTTCCTATTGGAGGCGCTTACAGGCTAATTGACGTGCCTATGAGCAATTGCATCAACAGTGGGATCAACAAAGTGTACATTCTCACTCAATTCAATTCAGCTTCACTCAATAGGCATATTGCTCGTGCTTACAACTCCGGCGCCGGGGTTACCTTCGGAGACGGCTATGTCGAGGTATTTGAGGCCTATCGCATTGGAAAATAGATTATTAAGTAAACTACAATCTTGTTTGATTCGAAATTGAAGCTGCTAGTGCTAGTTCTGCAGGTTCTCGCGGCTACTCAAACTCCAGGGGAAGCAGGGAAAATGTGGTTTCAGGGCACCGCAGATGCTGTGCGTCAGTTCCATTGGCTCTTTGAGGTGTTACAGAAATGAGAGTAACTTAAGTTCTGGGAGACGTTTCTTTAACTGCTTGATTACCTTGCACTTATAATATCATTTTTCAAACATTCTAGAGGATGTGCTTTCATGATGCAGGATCAAAGAAGTAAAGAAATTGAAGATGTATTGATTCTTTCCGGGGATCACTTGTACAGGATGGACTATATGGACTTTGTACAAGTAAGGAACTTACAGTTAAATTAAACAATGATTTCCCCTCTGTTTTTTTTTTTAAAGGAAAAAAAGAGACAATGATGTTATCTCCACTCTGTTCTATGAAAACATTCAAGAGATTGACAATTGGATTCTTTTTTGGGGTCATGTTCATTTCTAGAATCATCGGCAGAGCGGTGCAGACATAACTCTTTCTTGTTTGCCCATGGATGATAGGTAGGCCACTTTTTAAATACTGATTTGTGCATAAGTTTATTTCAAGATGTATGAACCCTTGGATATATAACTTGGGATCACTATACATAAGGGTGCTTGGTCTAGTGGTGGATCAATTAGATTACAAAATGGGCGAACTGAGTTTGAATCCCACTTTGTTCAAAAAGACTTCTAGGGAGAGGCATCCTAATCACAAAACCTTGATTTGGATTAATTGGTTGCTTGGATATCTGGAAATAGGATCTAGAAAAGGTGTCGGACATCGGGTGACTCAACAGGTTATAAAAAAAATAGCTTTGGATCCCACATTGATTAACCTCCTCTTCATCACACTTGACTACCAAATAAGCATACCCTAGGATACCGAGGTCTAGTATTTTCTACTATAGTAAATTTGGTCTTCTGGGGTATCTATTTAATCAAGCCAACTCTATAATAGATCTTGTTCTCTTCATGTCCAACTTCAATGATTATAAATATATATTTATAATATATTTTGAAAATCTACTGTGCATTCATGGTAGCCGGGCCTCAGATTTTGGTCTAATGAAGATAGACAACAAAGGAAGGATCCTTTCATTCAGTGAAAAGCCCAAGGGGGGAGACTTGAAAGCAATGGTAAACCTCATTTTGATCATACTTCTGATACAAGTTTCATAGATTTATGACGCTAATGCTGCTCATATTTCAGCAAGTAGATACAACAGTGCTGGGCCTTTCAAGGGAGGAGGCTCAAAAGAAACCATATATTGCTTCCATGGGAGTGTACGTTTTCAAGAAGGAAATACTCCTTAACCTATTAAGGTGCTGATAACTATCTATTGAACTATTACCTCTAAGTACTGAAATATGCAAAGAAAAGAACTTGATTCCCTGTCATAGACCTAACTGTTTTGCTATGTGCTATAAATAAATGCCATCTAGGTGGCGTTTTCCAACTGCAAATGACTTTGGATCAGAGGTCATTCCTGCCTCGGCCAAAGAATTCTACATGAAGGTCTGAATGATTATCTGTAAACACTGATTTTGTTAACATTTATGGTGCGACTGTATTCATCTTTTTTCTGTTGCACCGTAAAGCTTAGCATACCTCAGAAGAGGAGAAATTAAAAACATGGATCTCATAACTCACACATGAGCTCATATATGAAGGTTGTAAATCACATTTTTGGGGAGATCATATCATAAATTTATATTTTAGCCAGATAACCATCTATTCACTTCATATTTTAGCTCGAGTGGAGTGGAAACTTACACCAGGGCCCATCTAAAAGTTTTCTTTTCACATATTATAACTATTCACTATTATAATGAAAATTATGCATGCAGGCTTATCTCTTCAATGATTACTGGGAAGACATAGGAACCATCAGATCCTTCTTTGAGGCAAAAATCTGAGTGCCCTAAATCACTTAGATTATATATTGGTTTATTGTCAAACATGTTTGAAGTGTCAACTATATCAGTCAATGCTTCTTTTCTTGATCTTCAGAATCATGCCCGTATAAAGCTTAATTGTAGTTGGGGAGAAATTGTCCAGGATGACTATAGTCCGGTTAAACATATGAAATCAACTTAATCGCAAAACTTAAAATGTTCTAATTTCTTCACAGATTTAAATGAATGATTGAGATTTCTGCTGTCAAAATTAGTTCGCTCATTGAATCTACATAAAACAGTGGACTGGGTTGAAATATTTATGACGCATTTTCTTAACTAGTTTATTTCTACCTCAATTTACTAATATAGTTCAATTCAGCCTCCCAGGTTTAGCTTTTATGACGCAGCAAAACCAATGTATACATCAAGGAGGAACTTACCGCCTTCAAAGATTGACAACTGCAAGGTTAGTACCTCTATCCTTGAACTTACTCTTGGCGAATTATGACGAGGAATCAACGCTAAAAAGTAATATGTAACACACCCGAAATCTCTTGCTTCATATGGTATTCCCGGGGTCTGGAGGGTTCTTTGACGAGCCGAGGGAAAAAATAGAGAATGGTCCAGTGGGGAAGTAATGAAGAAGAAAAAGAGACGTCAGAGTTTTCTCCTCGCCCACCAAACCTTCACTTACCTTTGATCCTACTTGAAAAATGAATATCAATATTCGTAATGTTTATAAGGCTTTTTGATATATATATAT
The DNA here is from genome assembly GCA_019022655.1 of Acacia acuminata. NCBI lineage: Eukaryota > Viridiplantae > Streptophyta > Magnoliopsida > Fabales > Fabaceae > Acacia > Acacia acuminata. Next base: position 2,296,437 of record JAFJYI010000023.1, read on the forward strand.
ATAGATACATGCCTCTGGAAACATATGAATATTAGTCCATTCAAAAGTTATCATCCCTGTGCAGATTATTGATTCAATAATATCGCATGGAAGCTTCTTGACCAATTCCTCGATAGAACACAGTGTAGTCGGAATCAGATCCAGAATAAACTCAAACGTTCATTTGAAGGTTTAGTATCTCAATTTCCAATTTTAACAGCAGTATCAGATATCTGATTATTCTTTAATTGCTCACATTAAGAATGAATTAATCATTCCAGAGTCTCTTGTTCAGTGACATTCTGATAAGTTTTCTCTACAAGTTTATATTGATCTGTTTATTTGTCAGGTGTGCTCACTTAGCTCTACTCTATCATTATTGTAAACAGGATACCGTGATGCTTGGTGCTGATTTCTATGAAACAGACTCAGAAATAGCAGCACTGCTAGCGGAGGGAAGAGTACCTATTGGAATAGGAGAAAATACAAAGATCAAGTACAATCTACAACTTAGCATCCTTTTATGCTCTAACCATTTTTCTTTTACTGTTGTCTTCATTGTTCTTCTCACATATCTACAGAGACTGCATTATTGACAAAAATGCCAGAATCGGAAAGAATGTTATCATAGCAAACTCAGAGGTATATTTTTTCGATCTTCATTCTAGGGAAGTAGACTACAGGTGGTTAAGAAAAAGATAATGGGAAGACAGAATAGGACTAAATTGATTTGTTTAATTCAGCGGTGAAGTGGATGAATTTTTAAAGAAGAAAAATATTTGAGGCTTGGAGGCCTTATGACTTCAACAGAACTTTAAAAAACTACAAGAGAAATAAAATGAAAACTTTTGGCATTGATGCAACAAGAGACATGTTTATGTTTATTATTTAGTCACTTCTGCACTAAAAGTTCTGGGTTTATATGAACTGCAGGGCATACAAGAAGCTGACAGATCTTCAGAAGGGTTCTACATTCGGTCTGGTGTAACAATTATATTGAAGAACTCAGTAATCGAAGATGGGTTCGTAATATAATAATTCCCCCCGTCCTTTTATCTATTTTGATGTGGATTAGGTTGGGAATCGAGAAAAATAAAAATTGAAATTGAGCCAGCACGTTTATTTTTTGTTGTTGCCATAAACATCAATGGTCAATTTCCAGAAAATAACTACTGAAATTAAGATTCACACTGAAAGCAATGTCAGGTGAATGAGAAGTGATTCAACCATGGTTCTGTTTCCCAGAAAAAAGTAATACTGGATACCAAGGAAGGTTACAAAAACAAGATTTTTTGTTTGTTTACTTTCTTAATTTCCAACAGAGAGGAGTGTTTTGCATTAACCAACCTCGTGCAAGAAATGTTAGGTTGACAATGTCAGTGAGGAGCAGCCATGTGAACAATAGTCAATTCTCTATCCCACAATTAAGGATAAAGCTCATGCCAATTTGAAGTTTTAAATTAAAATCACAAATAATAAATGATTGGTTGAGATGATACTTAGCAAAGTCTTATTTGGTACTCAGATCATTGGCGACGATTATCCTCTAATCCCTAACAGGGACATAAAAAAAGATGGTACTCAGATCATTGGCCCTCTAATCCCTAACAGGGGCATAAAAAAAGATGGAAACGCAATACTCGGACTCATCCATACTCACATAAGATCAAAACATTTCTAAAATATAACATGAAAATATCAAAAATCAAATTTTTTGATCCAAACAATGTTTGCAAATATAACATAATAAATAACCTGAAAGTTGGAAGGATAACTTAAGACTAATCATAAAGCCAATTTGAGGCAGAATAAGCCATCTGATTAATATGCGCGTTAGTTAAGATGTGGATTACAAAGTAAGCTCTTCACAACTGAACATTAACTCATTTTCATACTTCTGGAGAACAAACCGCTCCTCTGGAACAATGAGAGTGGTAACAGTACACTTCATGTCAGAAAAAGGTTTCCTACAAGTCCTACCTGCCCGATGAAGATAATCTATGGCAGTCTTAGGCAGATCAAAGTTGTAAATGTGAGACATTTCTGGAAGGTCAACTCCTCTTGAAGCTACATCTGTTGCTACAAGAAGATAGCCGCCACCTTTCCTTACCTCCTGCATCAAAGATGGCAAATATGGATTATCGAGCCATGCTTAGCATGAGCAAGAATATGATAGATGGTTTTTCTTGGGATAATAGGACAGCTTTTTCCTGAACATCTGTGACTGACTCTGTGTTAGCTTATAGCCGAAGCACCTTGAAGACAAGCAGTTTCAATTTGATTTTCAAATGGTAATAACTTTTTTGTCCTAGTCTCACATAACAGTGCCCAAGCAAAGAATGACACTTACCAACAGTGAAACTGCTCGTGAATTGAAATTCATTTCTTCCTCAAGGAGGAGGACATCTAAAGGACCTTGATATGAAGTCTTCAGAAAGTCAATTAGAAGGGACGTCGATGGCGCATTTCCTGCCCGTTTTGACCTCTCAGACTGCATAAATCAAAATCTAATATTCAGACTAAAAAGAACTTTCAGAACACTCACATGGATTGGGTCAAAAGATAGTAGATGCAGACATATTTGGCTGATTATTTGAATGATTTTAAGAATTTAATACAAGAAACCAAGTTCAATAACACTAGCATAAGAAATTTAAATTCTTTGATTCTACCTAGTTTCCCAAGCACCTGATTAGCATGGACTTCTAACAGTTGAAAAGGCCAAAGATCTACATAAATAAGTTACATAATGGTCCTTACTCTTGATACCATAATAACATAGGCAAGATAGCACTGAGAAAATAGCATTGATCAATAATTATTTAAGACCAGACTGCATTATTGTATCAGCGAATATTAATGATGAAATTTAGAACAGATTTTTCCTTAAGCATGCATTCCATGAAGATGCACAGGAGAATTACTCAAATAATAATGTAAGGAAAAGAAGAGGATACTATAGAAAGAAGATATTTCCTCAGACCTGCTCACTGACAAATATAATGCCCGACTCAGGTGCATCCGTTTGTATCAAAGATAACAGGGGTTGTTGCTTCCTGTTCCTATGACATACCTGTTGATTAAAACAGCATTACAAAACAACAGCTTAAATAAACAATAGGCCTTTAAGAAATAAGTAATGTACAGAAAAAATGTGATTGAGTATAGATAATTGTAGCAGGAAGATAGGCTAAGAGTGTTCAAGAAAGAATAATAAAGTTGCTATGATACTCAGGATCTCTTACTACAAATCTATGATGCAGGCGTGGTGGCATGGGCTCAACTGGGCTGACATGAGCATGGACCACGTCACTCTGGAAAATAAATATGAGACAGAGAAGATCATCAGGAAGTCAGTGGCATACTTAAGGGTAACTCAGAAAAACGTATCATCTAACCTTAGTCCATTTCTGCTGCACACAATCATGAAGAAATCGTCTGTGTTGTGGTATAGATGCACTGGCAAAAACTGTCTGCCGGTTATTGCATGACGAATACAAAGTTAAAAGCTTTCGAAGGGAACTGACTTGCTTTGAAGAATTGAAAATAAAGTCAACCTAAGAAAACAAAAACACAGAGCTCAGTATCCAAAATTATAAGCTGTGATAAGAAATCCAAGAGAAGAATTAAAAAACCTGCTTTATTACCTAGGAGTATAAAGGGCAGCAGAACAAGATTCAAAGATCAAAAGACTTTACCTCATCAACTACTAACACCCGCACAGATTCAAGCTTTAAAAATTGTTTTTCAATTATGTGGCATAAACTCCCCACTGTTGCTACCACTATCATTGGAGGCTCTGCCTAAAATTTGAAAGATTAGATGAAAATTGAAAAGAGGTGCTTATACATTTCAAAAAAAAAATCTTTCTATGAGACGGATTCTTCTACAGACTTTGAAAGGCGCAGCAACAACCACTTGCACCAAATCTGTATCTGGTAAAAAATCACAGAATAAAGCTCGTAAAAGGAAAAGATGTGATGGACAGTAAAGTACCAAAGTAGTACCTTTAGCCAACTCTTGTGTCTTCTCAATGTTCCTCCATCTAAAAGAGCCATGACGGTACATGACTTGTGCTCCTCCTCAACCCCTGTCGGACTTGCTGCCAACATCCTAGCAACTTTAGCAACCTTGTCATAAGAAAAATCATTTTAATTTTAGCATGGTCATTTCTAAGGGAATCCCCTCTGATAAATTGCACTGAATGTAATCAGAATGTAATTATGCAATCACAACATCATTGGCATTATTACTTGCATGCCAAGTTCACGAGTGGGCACCACAACAAGAGCTTGCACAGCAGATTTTGCAGTGTTTATGACGGAATATATCAGAAGCAGGTATGCAAGCGTCTTCCCAGAACCTGTCTACAGAAGAAATATTATAAGATTACATCAGTAGGCAATGCTTGCCGATTCATTAGAATAAAACCAACTCCAAGAAGCAAATTAACCTGAGCATGAAGTACGCAATCGCGACCAGATAAAAGAGACGGCAATGCCTGCCTCTGGACATCTGTAGGCATAACATATCCAATTTCTTCCATCCTGAAACATATTACAGTAACCAAATCATCTCATTTAGTCAAAATACAATCAATGGTTCCCCCAAGAAAACCAGGAATAAGCAAAAGATCACCAGAGTCATCAAAACCCACTTGTTATTTCTGGTCTCATCAACAAATCCGCTCGCACACAACATGGTTAAAGAGAGGGAGAGAGAGCAATTTTAAAAAACCAAGAGGGAAAAAAAAGAGGAAAAGTTCAGAGATTGCCTGTCTAATATATGCCGGGGAACACGGTCTTCGCATATTTCCCTTAACGTAGGAGAACCAACTTTATCAACTGCTCCGTGGGCCAAGGAAGACGTATTTAAAAGAGATTGCGGAGTTCTGAACTTGGAGATAAAGCGGAGACCAGGATTGGTGTGGTACATGCAAAAGAAAAAATTGAAGCTACGATTTTGTGAGTGAGAAAGAAAACAAGCAGGAGTAGGCTTTTCAAAGGAAATGGGAAGAAGCCGTGCATGTAAGAGGGCATCCATGGCCCCTCAGTTGCAAATCGCAGAGTGACGGAGAAGTATTAACGTAGATGATGATAACTGTTCCTGGATAAAACGACGCGTAGCACTGGCCAGAGTCGAAACGGTGCGATCAACCAGGATCGGACAACTACGATTTTAAATAATAGTCGCTGCAGTCCTAATTATAAGTCTATGTTGGCTTAAAGAAATGGGAATATTAATTGTAATTTAAAGAAATTACGTTAAATTAATTTTTTTAATTTTTTTAATCTTTTTACAAAAATCATATTAAAAATGGGAGTAGTGTAATTTAATTAAAAAATTCTATACCAGCTGATTTTATTTTTGTTTTTGGTCAAAGTATACCAGCTGATTACACAAGAGTTATAATCATTATTTTTCCCTAGGAGGCTAGGACCAGTTCAACATTCGGTCCCTTTTACAATCAAATTGTATTCTCTGGTGTCTGGTCAGTTGGCGGTGAACAGAGGAAGTTCGGTAATGTGATGACAAGAAGGACTTCAAGTACAACAGGGGAGAGAGCCATGGGCTGTGATCCAAGGCAGCTTCCAACAAGATAAGTTAAGGCGTTTTGAGTATCTGAGAATATTTCAACAAGCCACAGTCACGTATATTTGGGGATATTATAAAGGCGTGTTTGTTGAGCTGTGTGAGAGTTACGGAAAAGAGGTGAGCCTTGCGTTCTCTGTTTTATTTTGGAGGGACGTGGGGCAGGATCATGAAGTGACTTTTTCCCAGATGCCTCTTTCTGCTTCCAGCTGCACCCCATGTAACTTTACTTGACCTTGTCATTAAGCACAGACGTGATTTCCGTTGTGGCTGCAAGTGAGTGATTGATGGGCTAATGTCAAAGTTTTGATTATCTCCTTGTGAATGGCAAAGTTCGATGCTTTGCCTCCTGTTATTGTTCCCTCTTGAAACAACTACGTTACAAGAAACACAACGCTAAAGTCTAAACCAAACTCGTTAAGTATAGGGGAAAAAAAATTCAGCGACAAAAAATGACACTGTGCTAGCTTTAACTCGCATTGTAATTACAAATAATCTACTATTACCAAAGAAAAAAAGATCTTAACTTCATGATATTCCTACAAGAAGCCTGTACCAAGTTTGAAGCTCTCTGCATAAAACATGGTTACTAAAGAAAGAGCGCAATTTTCCATTCAAAGAAACAAGGTCCTACAGGCCAGGGGCATAAGGAGTTAGGTGGTTTGAGATGGTTCTGACTTGTGAATGATGAGAGCTGAGAAGTGAGAAGCAGGCCATGATTGGTACTTTGATATGAAGAAATGGGGTTGAGACTTTGAGAGTGAGGTAATAATTGAGCCATCGAGAGAAGTTGAGAATTACAGGTACATAATTTATCTGATAATGGAAGTGCAGTGGGAATCACGTTAAGACAAGCTTATGTGTCATGTGTGAATACGGAAAGGGAGGTTAGAAATTACTATAAAGGAGTGTGAAGGAGAAGAGAAAGAGAGAGCATCCCAGTTCCAATAAAAATTTGTTTTTTTGGGGACACTTTCTGCAAAGTTCACCGAAAGTCATCTTCTTCCCTCCCCGCGCGCTCCCTTTCCATCGTGCCATACCAAACCCGCCTTGGAATATTAATATTCCAATAATACCTCTCGTGCTGTGACCTATTAGTTAATATGGGTTAGCCAACCCAACCCATCACCCGCCCAACCTATATTATTATTATTATTTAATTTTTTTTATACTGCGTTTTTCAATATTCATTTTAAATATTATACTGATTTTTTTTTTAACAAACCTAAACCATAAAAAAAAAGTAAAATACATTACAAAATCATATAGTAATAATAAAACATCAAATTCAAAGTCTCAATCATTACAAAATAAGCATCATCATAAGTCCATACATTAATAAACATAATTCTAAAAGGCATCATTAACATTCAATACAATCAATAATTAGTTGATAATGATGTTAGGTTATACAATACACTTAAAAGAAGTCACATATATTCTTTAAAAAAATAAAATGGTTCAACATACTATGGGTTGGGCTCATATGGACCCGACAAAAAAAACCACATTAAAATGGTCATACTTTACTTTTTGTTTTTGGGTTCAATTGGCAAAAGGGTCCACTTTCACTAAAAGGGAGAGGCTTCGATCTTGAAGTTGGTCAAGGCGTTGAGAGAAGCATCCTAGACGATGTGAAGTAGGGTAACACATGCTAAGATGAAGGTATGTATACTCTCAGTCTTGTATTCCCTCTGGATCAAAACCGTAGCGCCTTGTCATTTGATTGTGAGTGAATCTAACCCCTCTCATAAAATATATATATATATATATATATAATGGTCCTACTTTTGCAAAATTCAAATTGTCCATTTTTCCTAGTGGGGGAGGGTAGGGGCACAATTAAAATCCATATCACCAGCTCTACTATCACCCTTGACTTGTTCCAAGACCTTGTTCCTTTCATTTTTCCATTTCCTCTGACTTTTTTAATATAAATTCTATTAAATACTTATTTTTTTCCATGAATCCTAATTAATAATTATAAAAGTAATATTGGAGTGTTCATGGCACTAGGCTACATGGCCATAAATTTGATTATTAGTAAGAATGACGAAAAATACAAATAAAATAATAACAATATTATATTGATAATATAATAAGTTTCAATTATAAGATAGATTAAAATTTAGAAAAATGACATAAAAACATCATTTGAATCAGTAGAACCCAAAAATGTATATTAAATCAACAAAAATACAAATAGATAATATGGTAGAATATGTAATTTTGAAGATTGGGCGTCGACAATTTGAGTATAGGAAATTATAACTCCAAAGTAACACTTGGAAACAGTATATGTAGTAACAACTCGGAAAGCTCAAATTGTCAATCTTAATGTCAAAGTTACTAATTCTTATTCGAGATCTCATAACTAGACTACATTTTTCTCATTTTACTTATATAGCAAACATTTTGGGAATTTTTGTAATTTGTAGTATTTTTCTCTTGTTTTTCCTTAAAATTCTTAAAAGATTAGTATTTCACAACAGCACAGTAGTAAAGTTAAATCTGAACAGTAGATTCATTATTTTAACCATAAATAAATGGAATAAGGTTGATTTCATCAGACCGTGTGAACCGGATTGTTCCTGCGTTTCCTGCCCGCTTCCCTTTGTTATCGTCTTTGCGCCATTCTTTACTTTTGACCCAGTACTTTCTCTCTACTATTTTTTAGGGCTCTTTTCTTCTTGACCTCCCTTCTCCTTCATCTCAAGTCTCCTTCCTTCCTCCTTTGGGTTTGCTCTCCATGGATAGTTTCACCTCTTCCTCATCTCTTCCTCCTCCTCCACCTCTGTCCGACATTCTTCCCACATCGGCTTCGTCCTCTTCTGCTGCTTTCGACGACGGTTCCGAGGACTCCTGCAGTATTTGTTTAGAGCCCTTCAGTACCGATGACCCTGCTACTGTATGATCTGAACCCTTTTTTTTTGTTGATTCACTCCACTTCTTCTATGTTTAGTATATGCATTCGGGTTTTTGTTGAGTTATACGCTTTGACGAGTGATTGTATTCCCTCGGACTTATTTGTTGAATCGTTTTGGGAATTCGCTCCTTCGGAAGCAGGATCTGTCTAGAATCAAGTCATAATTTTGCCTCATTTTATTAGGCCTGAGATGTTTGTTGTCACATTGTTCTAATCTTATTTCTCCTTCGGTATTGAAGGATGACCCATGACCGGCTTTGTGATTCTGTTCAGTTCTCTATGTTCCTTAATTTAAGGGCTTGATGTGCTTCGAAATTTTGTTATGTCTCCGCCATGATCCTCGTTTTGTGAATTCTGGGTCATTTTGTCTTCGAGGAGTGAGGAACTTAATGAAAAATGTAACTTTAATATATTATATTTTTAAGGTATTGGTATGGATCAGTTTATGCCAGTTTTCACTGATACAAACGCTGGGGAACTTTTTCAACGTGTTAGTTATTTAAGCAGAATGAGCAGAATGAGGAATGATTCAAATAGAAGCAACCCAAAAAAAATATTGCATGTGCTTCCTTCTGAGTATATGCATGCTTGATGACTAAATTTAAATATTTATTCAATATATTATACCTATTAATTTAACATGTGATCTTGATCTATTTGCGGATTCAGAACAAGAAACTGTTCACTTTGAATCAACCAGAAATAAGTTAACTGTCCATGTGATTTCCTGCACTTATATGCATATTTGCAGAAGGAACTCGTGTTGTTTTTCTCTTTTTGTTGCACAACTTAAACTTGACATCTTGATGATGATGGTTATATGAGAATTCAGATTGTTGAATTACTCGAGGAAACTGAGGTTCCTATCTGTATCCATGTGTAAATTTTGATGGCTATTTGGCTGGTGCTGTTAAATAAGCTGTTCTTCATGCATGGATAAGTTGCATCCTTTCGATTTACAAAAGAAATTTTGCAATGGAGAAAACTTAGCTGCAGTTTAATGGAATTTGAGAAGCGGAATTTTCACAGTGCAGCATTACATGATTGAACCTTTTAATAAACTCCCTCTGCAATCCACATTTCATAGATTTATTGGAGAACCTTTTGATAAATGTCTTATTTTTAAATGTTCAACATATTATTGACAAACCTCCTTTAAATTTTCAGATAACAAATTGCAAACATGAATATCATCTGCACTGTATTCTTGAATGGTAAGGATGACTGCTCTGTGGGAAGATTATGTTTGTTATCAGTATAATAAACTGGATCTATGCTTTTCATCCTCACAGACAATAATATAGTGGGCTGCTTCTAACATGACACTTTTTTATCTTTAGGTCTCAGAGAAGCAAAGAGTGTCCAATCTGTTGGCAGATGCTCGTCTTGAAAGACCCAGCCAAGTATATATTTTCTCTTGGAAAATTTCTTTTCTTTCTTGAATGTCTTGTGTTGGTATGGTTTTTTATTTTCATTAACCACCAATCTTGCAGCCAAGAACTTCTAGCTGCAGTGGAAGCTGAAAAACGTGCAAGGTCAAGAGGCTCATACTCCTCTGCATTTCCATATCCTCGTATCCCCATTGAACGGCATAGTGCAGAACATGTGAGCAATATTTCCATGTGTTATGAAACGGTTTTCTAATTCATTATCTATTTGTATTTATTCATTTAATGCAGTATCAATCTATTTGACAAGAGGCTCAACATACTACTGCAGGATGATTCTTGTTCAGATGACTCTGATTTTGATGAACAAATTATGCAGCACCTAGTTGCTGCTGCAAGTAGAGCACATTATTTTCGTAGACGGGAAATGCAAAGATCATCTGGAGTGGGTCCATCTCGGATTCCTGTACCTGACTCTTCATTGCATGTCTCCGGACAGCAACCAGTGCATGCAACTTCACCTTCTGGAGGTAGTTCACCTAATTCTGGTCCTGCTTCTGATTTTCAACCCCCACCATCTGCCCTTTCCTCTGTTGAAGCAATTACAAGAAATGCCACTCCTGAAACTGATGACCCTTTCAAAGCCAGGTATTGGTTTTATCAAACTTTGAATATGAACTATAAAGTAGTGGCATAAGTTCTTTACCAGAGGTTTATGGCACGTCCTAGAGGATCAATTATTCTTATGTTTCCTATCTCTTGGGTTGTATTCAGGGTTCTTCATAGCCAGCCACCTTCTGAGAGTGCGAGCAGACTGAATTCTTCTGAGATGTTTACCTTCCCTGAGTCCATCAAGACCAAATTTTCCGCTGCTTCAGCTAGGTAAACAAATTTATACCTTTAGTCACAGATGCTCGTATGATTATCCAACTGATGATTTCTTCTTTTTGGGTATTAAAATCTTGAACCAGATATAAAGAATCTATTTCAAAAAGTACACGTGGCCTTAAAGAGAAGTTACTTGCTCGTAATGCTTCAGTAAAAGAGCTGAGTAAAGGTGTTCAACGTGAGATGAATGCTGGCATTGCTGGTGTTGCACGGATGATTGAACGCCTTGATCTCGCCTCAAAACGGGCTACTGCTTCTCCTCCCATGCCTAGCTCTACCGTGGGAACTTCTGGCTTCCCCTTTAAAGGAAAAACTGTCCAAGAAAATGGTGGCGGACAGTCTCTTCTCTCTGCTGTTAAGGAAGAGAGTGGAGTTGTCATTCATGATGTTAGACCAAGTCCACCTGCTTCGGTTTCCAGCGCAGCTGTTAGGCCAGTAGAATATCCTCGACCACATGTTGAGGTTAATCCATCAATCTAGCTCCCTATCAGTCCTTATAAAAATTATGCTATTTCTTGAAAGTTGGCTGATTCTTTCCGTGTTCTTAATTTTTAACATGCAGAGTGGACGTGATGAGGTAAAGACTTAGCTTGGCTAGCATGTCGTCTCACCTGTCCAAGAAGAAGCATATGCAGTGCAAGGGATGGCTTTGTAAACCAATTTACCCGTTGGTATATGCATCCGGCACTGTTATTACTGGTCCATGAAGTCTCAAGAATTGTAAACAATTTGCGGAGCCAGAGCTTTCTCCTCCATGGAGATTATTTAATGAACTTGTCAGATTGGTTATGGACATCGGCCTTTGTTTATAGTTTCCTCTATATGCTAGTACATTGCCCATTTCGATCAAATAATATCGAGTTTATCTGCTTTCTCTCTTTACTCGACGACTCTCTGTAATCTAAGAATCTAGCTACCTAATGAGAGGAATATGATGTTGCCATTTTGGTAAAATCTTCTAAAGATTGAAAATCAGCTTGAAATGGTTTTCTTGCTCTGTCTACTGAACTCGTGGAAGGAACTAACAGATGGTTAAAGAAAGAACTTACGAGAAGTTAGATTTGTTGGTAGATTAAAGTCATGTGCCATTTTCATCATCATCACTCGAGAACTTTTAATCAACATATTCTGGTTTGATTCCTTTTAAAAATGTGAAGCAAGGCATTCCTGGTACCTTTTAGCATAAAGCAATTTAGTACTGGATAAATTTAAAGATGAGCATGGTTTATTGAGGATAAGAAAATTAAGCTCATAAATGAACAAACGTGGATATGTACGTGCTTCTAACTTTGAATTTAAATATAGAATCTAAAAATAATATTTAGGATCGAATAAGTGTATGGGATCAATTCCCCTTATCAGTGGTGTTCGTTGGTTGGGAGTGTCTGGGTCCCTGATAAGATGAAGATGGTTCACATGACTTGTTTGCAAGCTGTGTTGAAATGAACTTGAAAAGTGCTTTTATTTTCCATTAAAAAAAAAATGCCCCTTCAAGATATATCTGATGTGGTACAGGATGGTGACTCGACACTGCATTTAAAATGGGACGCAACAGAGATATTGTGTGTATTTTGAAAATCATTTTTGTGTGCTACCAAATAGATATAAAAAGCAAAATTATTTCAAGGCAATAAAGAAATTGTATCAAAATAACAGTATTTCACAGATTATTTTTCCTTTGTGTCGAAATGTTGAATATGAATGTAGTGGTATCAAAACTGTACCAATCCCTTACTGCTTCTTTCACCATCAATCAACATTTGATTCAATCGTGAGGAAAATAAGACAACGATGTTCCATGTAACGAGCCTCAGAGATAGATCTCTTTTACAATAGAATAATAGAAAAGAGGGACGACATGAAAAATATAATTAATTAATTAACTTTTAATAAACATTAAACGGCAACTATTATAGGACATTAGCAAACACCAAATCTTAGTATTGCTCCGAAAAGGTTATAATGAATATAATCAAGTGAATAAACACCAGATGGTAAATATATTGTTTTTACTTATTTGATTTGATAAAATGAACAGCAATTACTGGGGTGAAAATAATTGAAATCTTGACAGTTGTGTTATTAATAGTGAAACCAGAATAATTGACAACTCAATGATTAAAAGCACATCCAAAAGTTATGCTTGGAAGTTGCAATCATATATTCCTATACAGTTTGCCAACTATGCTTAGCAGAGTCTGGTGCATGGATCATGGATGCATGGGGCAAAAAAGTAGTTTTCAATCACTCCTTCTTTCTTGCACGAAACCAAATTTCTCAAAAGTTTCATTTTGTATTTTTCTTTTATTATAACTTAAGGTTTTCAATTTTCATCACTACTTTTAATTGAGCACGACTTGCAAGTGAATAAAATATATCCCTTTCTTAATTTGCAGGCTTTTAGATAAGAGATCCCTCTAGAGAACATAGTTTCTTCCATCTTCAGGTACAAGCCTGAGAATAGCAGAAGGCATAAAAGCAGGGTAATTGCAATTATATGGTGAAAAGGCAAGTTGTTACGAAATAATAGTAGGATTAATGATATTATTGAGTAATCAAGGACAAGCTTATCACTTAAACAAATACCTAGTTACATACAAAGTAGTCAAACTGTAAAAACACCCATACTTGTCCACATGTTGGAAAGGCACAAAACTTTGGATGAGCCTTCCTCCATGGATACTACACTTAATTACCACTAGAATAGACCATATCATAAGGCTTCCCATGTACATAATCAGTAGAAACCTATATATATTTCATCAATCACCAAAACAGTATATTATAATTTATTGCCTAAAGACTAAAGAATCAGAGCCATGATAAATAATAGTAGTCTACTGAACTTGACGAAGGAATATAAAATCATTAGGATTTATATCAAACTTGTTCTGTTTTGTTGGGGAGACAGATCTGTTGTCGGCATCAACCATTTCTGGATCTGAAAGAATAACTGTTATTATTATTAGGAGCCTGAGAAACCATTCTTGTATCTTCAGATTGCTTCTGATGTTTTGCATATGAACCAGATCTTCCTCTTCTGTGCCTCCTTCTTGGTTGTGTGGACTGAGGGATGAACACTCCTGTCCCTTTGCTTGCTCTTCTCACACCCTGCTCGTACACTATCACAGACAGAGGAGGAGGATGAATTATTGCTCCAGAGAATACCTGAACAAGAAGAAGAAGAAACAAGTTAATTATGGCATGTTCATATTGATTATATACACACATCAATATAACCTACAAGCTTAATTTTCATAGATGGAAAAGGTAAGAACTTGAAGGGGTTCAGGAGGAGAACGAGAAAGTGGGTCTTCTTGTTCATCTTCATCCATAATCAGCAGAGAAATCTGCTTGCTCAAGTCTGCAAAAAAGAGATCATCTTCAAGCTCCACGGCAACATCCATCACCCGACGAAGAACTCAACTCAGTATTTTCTCCGTTCTGAAACCACAAAAAGGATGTAACTTCGAGAGAGATAAGTACTATTGAGTGTCAAGAGTAGAGAAGGGGACTTTATAAAGGGGCAAAAGGGTGTGTGAGAGGATGGGGTGAGTTATAAGGGTGTGTATGGGCATGTGGGTTGGTGGGGCCCATATGGTCACAGTTGGCCAATCTGGCTGAGACCCACAAGAATCATGGAGGTGTGTTGTGTAGTGGATAATTATCCTTTTGAAGTATAAGGAGATGAGAGAAACAGTAGGCAACAGCCCATATCCAGATATCTAATCCAGGATAGACTCGATCTCAAGCATTACTTGGTTGTGAAGAGCTTTCTCTCTCTCTCTCTCTCATCTAGTCATCTCCAATAGCAGTAAAACATCATGTTATATGGTTCATAATTTTTTGAGTCAGTACATATAAGTATCAGCATATAGTTCTAAAACACAAGGTCCTTATCTGTAGGTTTATATATTGATTTGCTCCCGGTTAAGATTGAACCAACATGATATGTAAATAAAAATCCCTTTTGGGTGAGTGATAGTGGGATCTGCATGTTGGGCAACTTGTTACTGTGCGGCCCCACTGCAGTATTTGTGACAATTCTCACTTCTGTCGTTGATTTTGATTGATGAGACTAATTTTAAGTTTCATTTTTATTACCTTAAAGAGATTAGCAGGTTAATGGAGTTTTTCGTTATAATTAGCGATAATAAATTATGATGATGAAGTTGATTAAAAGAATGTCTTATCTATTTTATAATCATGATTAACTTGTTTTAATTTGTATGTTACATATCTGTCTAAAAAGATTTTGAACAAAAAACAGGTGAATGTCAACTCAGCGTAGCGTGTGTGCCAGAAAAGTACCTTAGTACTTAAGCTTAAAAAAAATATGGGATTCCTGTTGCCAAAAGAAAAAAGAATATATTGGATTCCCGGTGTCTTTACCCTTTTGGTATCTTCTATGAGTGTTTTCTTAAAGGATATGGCTCCTATGAATTTTATGGCTGTAAAATTTTTGCGAAGTCAGTTATAAAAGAAAGGAAAAAAATAAAAAATAAAAAGAGTTTTCATTAATTAAACAAAAGAATCAGTGAATTTTTCTTTTAAAAATTTTAAGGTTTGAAGTTATTTTAAAAATGATTATATGAAATTTTAATTCAAAATTGTAAATTTTAAAAACAATTTTTGAATTTACAATTATTAATTTTAGTTTGTTAAAATTGTTTTTTTCTTTCACTTTTTGTTTCATTTTTGGGTTTATAGTCCCTTCATTTTGAAGGGACTAAGCATTTATGGTCTTAGGCCTGGGTGGTAATAATGATAATAGAGAAAAATCCATTAATTTCTCGGTTGAATTGTACTTAAGTTATTTAATATGCCAATATTTTTTCTCAATAATTGACCCATATATTAATAGGGTGTTTTCTGCCTGATAAAAATATTATATGCCCTGTTGCTAAACTTGAAGAAATAAAAAAAATCTAACTTTAGTAATATCTCTAGTCTTTTTCAACAAAGGTAGCACTGGCATTAATTCTTGCTGATTAACATTACGCATTGCCCTTTGCATACATAAATGAAAATCTGTTTTTGTGGATGTGACCAAAAAAAGGTCTCCACTGATTACCCATAATAAACTGCCTAAGAATTTGTCATTGAGGACTTCTCTGTGCAGAACACTCCATAAATCCATGCATAACAATTAAAAAGGCTTTTCTTTGTGACAGTGAAGGAATGAAATTAGTGAGTGGTGGGAGTTTTGCTTGAGCCAGAAGCTTCATATTTTAGGAACAACACATGAAGAAGCTCTCATTCCCAAGCATCAGGTACCTCCAGGTAGGCAAGGCAACCAGTGACTGCAATCTGGGCGAAGGGTTGGTGCACGGCCCACATGAGGACCAAGATAATAGACAGATAAGTGCCCATCTTCTTTCCTATGAGCATTCATGTGTGTTACATTCAGCACCTTCAATTTTGATGTTGCAGAGCTGCACAAGTATCCTGATAACACGGCATCTCCCATTTTGAACCTAGCCCAGTTATTACCTGGCATTGTCTCTAATGGAGACTTGGTATTATAGTTAGCCATATCAATCCTTCCTTTGCTGATGGCTTAGCAAAGGAAGGATTGAGGAGTTCTTCTATTTTGAGTAATTGTCCAAGTAAAATGTGGACTGTGCTTTCTAATGAGTGTATGGGACTCGTTCCCCAACTTAGTTTATCTAATATATAATGGCTGTTAGCCTCTTTTTTAAAAAAAAAAAAAATCTTACATATTCTCTCCAGTCATTAATATGAGAACTAGTTAAATTTTTTGGGAAAGATTAATAACATATATTGTACATCATTATATTATATATCAATTTATAAGTCAAACAAATTAATTTGAAAAAAGCGATAAATATAAATACTTTAATGTAATTTTATTGGTTGACTCTTATATTAAGCATCGGAGGTAGTATTTTACAATGGGGTATTTAAGTGAGTGGTTCTCGCAACTCAACAACTAGCTGTTGGAGATGGGTAGGCTTCCCCATCTCACTTAAGTTCCCATCAGTCTCCAAATGACAATTTCTTCCGTATCTCCAATTTCCATTTTCACTCATACTGGAGCAATTTAGTTTCTTAAGATGCAAATATGTAAATATGTCACTTGCCTGGGAGGAAGAAAATTGCTGGTGTTGAGGCCTTCCTCGTCCTCTGCCTAAGCTACGCAAGAAAAGCCCAAAGTCAATCTTAGATGGGGTGCTAAAGTACGACTATCTAGGACAAGGAATATAGAAGCACAACCTTGTTCATTTTCCAGCTTTAAGCATTTAAAATGACTCCAAATACTCATTCAATCTTTAATATAAGACATATTTACCTAATTAAATTAAATTAAGAAAATTAGTTAAGTTATTTAATATGACATGTATTTTCTAAAATACCATAGTCATCTCTTTTAATTTCCCTCATTCATTCTCCTATTTGATTATGGTTAAGGGAGCATCCATATAACAAATTAAGAAAACATTGATAAATATGAAAATTATATATTATATTTAAAATAAAGATCAACTCCTCAAATATGTCTTATTATATTAAGGACCGGAGGAGTAATATATAGTAACTTATGATCGAATTCCTAATTAGAGAGAGTTTGGACATGAAAGTGATTTTTCATTCATTATCCACCTTTGGAAGTACAGTTTAGTTATTCTGCTATATAGTTCAGCAACACGCAACAAAGTTATGACTGAGCTAGTTAAATTGATTGGGCCAAGGCTTATATATAATTTTAGTTCAGTCCAGCAACAAAGTATGGATTCAGCAGTATCAACTCGGAAAGCACAAAGAGTCAAAGATGCTGTACTGCTTAACAGTTCAGCTCAGCTACAAAGTATAAAGGTTTAGAGTTTAAGGTTTAGCAATACAGCATCTTTGTGCTTCCCCAGTTGATACTGCTGAATCTGTCAACCAAATAAAAAATGGTCACAAGATTAAGGTGTAGTTGGATTGGAATACTAATAGTTTTGTCTTTTAGATCAACTTGACTTGTATTAAATGTGATTTTGAAGCTAACACAAAAAACAGGTTCTTTTTACTTCCGTACAAACTTACCCATGCACACAATTATAGAGAACAAAAGCAAGACTATGTTATGATGAGTAACACAATCCAGTTAGCTAAAACTAAGGCTTAAATTATGATTAACTAATTAAACACCCTCATTGGGCAGAGTAAAGAAAAGGAATACAACAACAGAAATAAGGCATTTTCCATCCATCTTTATATGAAAACATAGCATATTAATGCTACACTGCGTGTGTGGAGACAGATGTAAATGAAATCGATACAGAAGAACAAGTTTCTCACAGTTCAACTCTTCATTAGAAATGATGCATTTATTTGATCAGGAGAAATAAGTGCTTTAATCCCCCATGAGAAAAACAGCTAGAAAAAACACTACCCAAAAATGTAACCAACAGGCAACTCAGTTCAATATGTTACAGATGCGCGATATAGCAAATCTATGATCGAGTCTGGGAAGCAATAACTCAATTGACCAAGCATGCACCTATGAGGTTGAAGACCTTCCCATGAGTCAGAATCAAAATCCTAATTTCTGCTACGGCCGGGCATTATCCTTTAAAATATTACTTGTTCCATTTCAACGATCTTGTGTCTGCTATTTTATCATAATGAATATAAACATGAATTAGAGTGATGACACAAACAGATAATCTACCACCTATCTAAAGACTTTTCAGCTTAACAACATAGTAGAATCCAAAAACAACCACAGTTCCCACCAAACCAAGAACCCACCTACAGTTAATTCCATGAAATACAAGTGTACAGAAAGAAGAACGATATTTTTTGTGTGTGTGTACCAAACACACATTCTTTCCCTTCTGAAAACAACGGAAGATAACAGGACCATGACATCTCCATTTTATTGGCCAAAAAATTGACAACTTTATTCGAGCTTCGCATAAAAAATAACAATCCAAGAATAAATTCATCAAGCAGCGCAAAAAGAACATGCTCTAGTCTTATGAGATTGAATAAGCTTCCGGCTGCAAATGCTGTTGAGGATTCCGTAGCAAATTGAGCTTTGGCTCAATTAACATATCAATATACTTAGACTGGTAGAAATACTTAAGTCAGGATACTAAACTCTCCCTCGCTCTTCCTTCCTTTCTCTCATTATAAACAGAGACTTAGATCAAGTACAGTAAGATACACGTCCCCTTACACACGAACACTATCCGGGAAAAAAAAAAAAAAGGTTAACTAACACCACACACCCGCTGTGAAAGAAGACGTACTAGTCTATGAATCAGAGTGAGAGAAAGCAGATTCTTGAGAAGGTGGAGGGGGATCAGATTGTTGTTGGAGGGCATGCTGCTGAGCATTCTCAAGATAAGGCTTGAATCCGATCCGTAAACTCAAGTAGCCAAAAGCCAAGGCTCCCAGCACCACAATCCCTGACCTTATCGCATTCATCTTCATATCAGAAATTGGAGGAGCCATCGTCCTTCCTACCTTGCTTCCGTTTCCACTTATTGCGAGAGTAAGGACTTGAATGGGAGGACGGTAAGGAGTAAAGATTAAAAAATAATTGAAAAAATTACTTTTTTATTTATTTAAGATTTTGAAAAAATGACGATCAAATACTATTTAAAATTTTTAAATCCGTTAATTTTGAAATAACATGGAGGTGATAGAGATTCAATTAAGATTTTAAAATGTTAGTGAATTTATCATTTTATCCTCCATTTTTAATAAAAAAGAAAAACAAGCCTTACCACGGCGAGCTACTGGAGTTTTGGCACTAGCCGGCCTACATCCATCGGTGGGTTTTTTTAAGGTAGGGTTGGATTTTTGTTTTTAAAAAATTTAAATAAAGGTGTGTAAGGACTAAGGAGTGGGATTCGCT
Source organism: Acacia acuminata (assembly GCA_019022655.1). Classification (NCBI taxonomy): domain Eukaryota; kingdom Viridiplantae; phylum Streptophyta; class Magnoliopsida; order Fabales; family Fabaceae; genus Acacia; species Acacia acuminata. The sequence goes on from JAFJYI010000023.1 coordinate 2,316,082, forward strand.
AGGGCCCAAAGCTCTTTTGATTATATGTATGTTATGGTTAACATTTTTTCATCGGAAAATACTCTTGTGAATCCTATTATAAATGTTGTGAATACCATTGATAAATTTTTTAATCTTATTACGACTTTTTTTCATAGTTTTCAAATGTTGATGAACCCAAACTAACATATTTTCACCTAACGAACGTAGTTGTTAAACTTATTACAAATCTTGTGAATATCATTGATGAACTTGTTAATCTCATTATAACTTTTGTTCATAGTGATCAGGAAATGCTCTTATGAATCCCATTATGAATTACGAATCTTGTCAAACTAATATGAGGGTAGGGCGGGTTTGAATCTCACCCTTTACACCTTCATTCAATTTTTTTTTTTAAACAAATATTCAACCCCACCAAAAAAAATAAAAAAAATCCATCGTCGAAGTTTCGCCAGTGGTTGTAGGCCAGCCCGTGCCAGGGTTCCGACGGCCAGCCACATTGGTGCTCTAATGAGGCTCTTTTTTCTTTTTTATTTATCTAAAAACTGAGGGCAAAATAGTAATTTCACCAACATTTTAAAATATTAATTTAATTGTAACCTTTACGTTCTTTCATGATGTTAACAAACTCTTTTTGGATTTAGGAATTTCAAATGGTATTTAATCGTTATTTTTTCTAAGATTATTTATAATATTTAGAGGAAAAAAACCACTAAAATACTTTTAAAAAAAAAAACCACTAAAATACTAAAAAAATTAATTTGGAATTATTTTAAAAATCTTGATTAGTGTTACGAATTTGCATAATTCCATATCAGACTAATAAAATTAATTTGGAATTATTAAGTTACTGATTTAATGATGCCCTTCTTTTCTTTTTTATCTCTCTCCCTTTAAATCCATCAACCAGCGACCACCATTCCGATGAACGGCAATCTCAAGCTCAACAACAGAGATGGGAGAAGCATGTAGAAGCGAAGCTAAAGAGAGAAGGGGGGAATGGTTGTCGCTCGTCAAGGTGGGGTGATGAACTAAAAAATGAGAGATAAAAGAGGGAAAAGTGGGCACACAAGTAAATCAGAGACATTTTAAAATTTCAAATTGATATCTTCAGTATGATGAGGGATTATGCAAATTTAAATCACTGATTTGGGATTTAAATATTTTAAAGATATTTTAGTGGGATCTCCCAAAAAAAAAAAAAGGAAAAAAAAACCCTCAGCAAAGGTTACAAAAAGAAATGGAAAAAAAAAAAAAAAGGAAAAATTGCATTTAGAGATAAAGTTTCAAGGGACTTTTTTGTAATATTTTTTTGTTTGTGAAAAAATACAAATGCCTCATGCGCTTGTGTAGATAAATCATAAGCTTATTTTGATAAATTCATGGGCATATGCTAACAAGTCCATGTAAATGTACTAACAAATGAGTATTTTTTGACAAATCCATAAGCCTCTTTTAATAAGTTTATCAGCATATTTTAATAAGTCAACGTGTCTATTTTTATAAGTCCTTTCACATATGCAAAATTATGCAAAATATTACAAAAAAGTCTACCACGACGTTGCTGTAATTTTGAGATTTTATAGAGTCATTTTGTCGTTTTTTATTTACGTGGACCTAAGTGCAATTTTCCCGAAAACAAAAGAAAGAGCCGAACTTTCTCACCGCTTCTGATTTCTGTCTTAATTCTCTGCAGAACCACGTAAGCGCTCTGATTCTGGAAACAGTGGGTTTGAAGCATTGAGCCTGCGGTGATTAAAAGCTTTCAGGACTTCCGTGTTGATTGTTTTTCAGGTATTAAAGTCGTCCTTTGCTTTTTTATTTTCTGAGCTTTGCTAGTTTTGATTATTGAAGAATTCAGCGGTATACCTCGTGATACTTATACTGGAATTCAATTGAATAGTAATGTCTGTGTAGAATTATTTGATTATGGCATCAATTTTTCCCGAAGACCGAGCTGTGTGTTATCTGTCAACTTCTGAACATTCTTAAATAAGAATATAATACCACGAATCAATCTCCTGGGTTGCTACTGGTTCAATTTGTTGTTTCTTCGTTTAACTTTTGGAAGTCTTTTTATGTTTACGTCTTTTTTTTTTTTTTTTTTTTTTGATGTAGAAGTAAAATTTAACATTTGTTGCTCTTTCTGCTTCTGACAGTAGAATGTTTAACTTGTCTATTCTGGAGGGTTAAATAGCATTCTTGCTTGGGTTGTGATAGGGGCTGTCTTTTGATCATGTTTATCAAACATGGCATGACTTCTCAGGTAGCCTTCTTGGGTTGGGCCAGAAGTTTTATGTTGGCTTCTTCGCCTGTTTACAGAAGACAACAATTCCTGATAAGATCTTTGGGAGCTGCTAGTGGTCATCCAACTGGTTTTGGAAAAATGCAAGACCTAAGGTCTATTGAAGCTGATGCTGAGAGCATTGTAAGAGCAATTACTCCTGCCCTTGATCCCGCTAAATATAAAGGTCAAGCAGGTATAAGTAACCTTCTTCTTACTCCTAGAAGCGATGTTGCCCTATTTATAACTAGAAGGATGGCTCTGCTTTGAAAGCCCATTTCTTTTCTGTTTGCCCAGAGAAAAATAAGAAATCTCTAACGATTGTTTTACTGATTTTATATTACCGATTAGGAAAGATAGCAGTCATTGGAGGATGTCGTGAATACACAGGAGCTCCTTATTTTGCTGCAATTTCTGCCTTAAAGATTGTTAGTTTCCGCAACTTTATTAATTTCTAGTCCTATTTTGTTATTTCATTTTCAGCCTGGTTCAGTTAAATTCTATAATTCAAAATGATTCCCTTCTTGCCTGGTCATTTGTACTCAGCTATTTTCCCTTCTTGCAGGGTGCAGATCTGTCCCATGTTTTTTGTACAAAAGATGCTGCTACTGTCATAAAAAGCTACAGTCCTGAGTTGATCGTGCACCCTATTTTAGAAGAATCTTATAGTGTCAGGTATAACCTTTGGATGATCTTTGCCTTCCAGTATGCATGTTTATTGCTTTTTGGATGTCATTTTTTTTAGACTAATTTCAGAGATGAAGACAAGGAATCTGTATCAAACAAGGTTTTAGCTGAGGTTGACAAGTGGATGGAAAGATTTGACAGTCTTGTTATTGGTCCAGGCCTTGGAAGAGACCCATTTCTTCTGGTATGGGTTGTTGAAAGACTTCGCTGGATTTTATTTTGTGCTCACTTTAAGAGAACTTGCTTAATATTTGACTTCAAGTGGTAGGTTTTGATGTTTTTTGGCATATCTGATTCTCAGCTCTAACATTTACGCAATTTGTGTCAGGCCTGTGTGAGTGAAATCGTGAGACATGCAAGAAAGTCAAACATCCCAATCGTTGTAGATGGGGTAATATATTGAGATTTAAGGCACCTCATGCCTGATCCAATTACCATATGCATGTTGAAGTTTATCCATCTTGTTCATAGTCTGATTGACACGTGATTGTTTTCAGGATGGACTTTTCCTTGTTACAAATAACCTTGATCTTGTTAGCGGCTATGCCTTAGCTGTCCTAACTCCGAATGTCAATGAATATAAGCGTCTTGTTCAGAAGATTCTAAGTTCTGAAGTAAATGATCTAGATGCTCCTCAGCAATTGCTATCTCTCTCCAAACAGTAAGTTCCTCCTTCCCCAGCACTATTATTTGTTAGAAATCTATGCTGATTCACCTCATACAGAATATTATGAGAGCAGATCATTATCCTTCATAGGTGTTGTTAAAAGAATATTAACATCTTTTAGCAATACAAGCATTAGAGCACGCTTTAAAGTTTTTCACACACCCTGGTGTTTTAATGTCTTATTATTATAAGTGAATTGAATGCACTAGTTTCAAGAAACCTATATATTTTGTATTGTTCTTGGGCAGGATTGGTGGTGTTACTATCCTAAGGAAAGGAAAATCTGATCTTATAAGTGATGGTGACACAGGTAATGAATATAACAGTCGTGTTTCATATCTCTTCTTCTCCGGTCAGTCATACCACTAATCATGCTCAAAAGTTATTTTACATAACTAATCATGTTCTTGTGTGGGTAAACCATTTTACAGTTGATTTTGTATGTTTTTGTTTGAACATGACACCTATATCATGGGATATTTATATTATAGCAATTTCGCAGATGTTAGAAGATCAATAAATTGTGGTTTTTTCCCCATACAGTTAAATCAGTGAGCATCTATGGTTCTCCTAGACGCTGTGGTGGCCAGGGTGATATCCTTTCTGGAAGGCAAGTATAACTCTTACTACTTTTCCTTTCATATCTCATTCCGATTCTATCATTTTATTGTTAAACATAAAGTGAAGTAAATAAGCACAACCATTGTTTCGTTAGCTTGTTACAAGTTGGACCAGCTATAAGGACTAAATGGTATGAGATGCTTAAGGTGATACTCCTTTGGTTCTTTAATATAAGACATATTTGGAGAATTGATCTTGGTCCTAAATATAAGACAGTTTTCATATTTGTCATTCTTTTCCTAATTTACCCCCATTGATGCTCCCTCAACAATAATCAAGGAGGAGAGGAGATGAGTGATAGGGCAAAACTTTATAGCCTAAAAACTCCGCAAGTGCACGGGTCGGTCGTATCAAGTAATAAAGTGATAAGAAAAGTATTGTTCCCACGAAGACTCAGTATCACAACTTTAGTTAAGCATTAATTTCACAATTTCGTTCAAGTTGAGCAAAACAAATTGAATTTAATTAAAATAAAGGAAAAGAAAATCAAAACTAAAATAAAAATAAGAAAACTACCACAATAATCAAACGAGCAATCCAGAATCACTAATCCCTTATTAGCTTCATAAATCTTGTTTTCACTAATTTAATCAACTTCAATATCAATTTTGTTAATCTCGAGTATAAATAGCTATAAGTGTCTGTCGGTCCACTTACAACCCTCTCTTGAGTATAACTTGTTATGTCTAACATAGTTACTCAAGAGGCAACAAAACTCGGACACATTCTTCAACAATTATATGGGGCCATTAGGTATATGTCTATCCTAATCGCAAATTAAATCGTAATCTAATCTCATATTACTTAATCTCAGAGCCTAATTAAAATCTCATTCGTCAAGGTAAGTCCTAATGCTCAAGATTATATTCAATGATGGCCAATTACTAAATAGATAAAACTAAACAAGATTAAGTAACCAAAATTAATATCAAATTTAACTAAATAATGAAAACAAAATCCAATTCACCCACAAGTTCATAGTTCCTCTAGGTTGCAAAACAAACTACAAACTAGCCACACATGGCTTTATTCAAAATCCATAACAAAAAGATAACAATTCAGGTTCAAAGAATAAAGATAGAGAGGAAAGGAAATCTCTTCGTTCGCTTCCATAGTCCTTCCGTCCTTCCGTGGAGATGATGAAGAGAACTCAAACGCTCGCCTCTGCTTCTTCGTTCCTTCTTATTATGCGTCTCTCAATCCTTTCTTGCTTGATCTCTTGTTTGTCTTTGCCTCCCTATTTATAATTTAGGTCTTGGGTCACTGATTCTCCTTTTCTTATTACAAAGATATCTCATATCTTGTAATTTACTCCACCAGATCACGCAATTGATTTTGTTTCTATTTTTCTTGCGTGGGACCACCGAGTTTGATTGATTGCATATCCTCTTAATTGCCCTCTTAATTGCTTTTTCTACTTCTTTCCAAATCAGCTAATATTTCCAGCACATTAAAAATAGGATATGAGTAGATTTTATGTCGATTTATTCGTTGATCCTAAGTTTGATTCAATGATGGAAAAGTCAATAAAAGATAATTAAATAGGTATATAATATCAATAATTCCAATTAATTCTCATAAAATATACACCTATTTAATCATAAAATATACACTTATCAATGAGAGAATTGAGGAAGATAACTATGGTGTTTTAGAGAATATGTGATATTAATTAACTTAAATAACTTCTTTAATCTAATCAAATAAGATAAATATGTCTTATATTAAGGACTGAAGGGAGTACTTAAGAAGAGCAGTTCTTTATTGATAGTGAGTGCCCTTTTAAAAAAGGGGTTCCCCCACACCTTCTTGGGTCCTGTCAACCGTTCAATCAAGTTGTAGGAAGCTGACCTGAGACCCTGCTTTTCTGGTGCCATGACTAGTATTTTGTTTCTGCATTGTAGCCATGAGAGACCAATCTTGTAGTGACTATTGAGAAAACTAAATACTGAAAATATCATAATTTCTCAAACTTGTTCTGTCTGAATTTCGGAACTTTTGGCATTAAAGAATATGCTTTTATTGGTGCAGTGTTGCTGTCTTTTTATCATGGGCCAGCCAGCATGTTCAAACTGCTGGTCGAAATACAAATCTCAGGTTCTATGTCATAACAGAACTCCACAAGGAATATTGTTTATGTTGGCTTATCTTCATTTGTTAGTTATATCCTAAAACATGCCATTATTTCAGTTGTCAAAATCCTACAGTTTTGGGATGCGTTGCTGGCTCTGCTTTGATGAGGAAGGCGGCATCCCTTGCTTTCATGAATAAGAAGAGATCAACTGTCACTGGTGACATCATTGACTGCTTGGGGAAAAGGTACTGTCGTTTACAAAGAAATTCTTTTCCAACCTGGGTCTATAAAAAATTTGGTTACCCAAATTGATCATTAATCACTAATAAATATGTAAACATTAATAATTTAATATACTTTTCTTATCTTCTATGAGACCCATTTTTAACCCGCTAACATGTTCATTTACAATCAATTTGATCTCAAATCTACCAAAATTTTTCTTATTATACAAGGTGCCTGCTTTAATTTTTGAAAGACCTTTGTAGAAAAAACAAATCTCACGCATTCTTTCCCGCAGTTTGGAAGATATTTGCCCCGCCACGTGATGCTGTTTGCCGCCTAACTCTTGCATAAACAACCACTGGGAAGTCAGCTTGTAGATCAGTATTTTTCCTTCCTTTCCATGTTCTTCTGTTACAAGTTTCCTAGTTTCCTCATCTCTGTTGTTCACTTGCTCCTTCTGTTTATATAAGTTTTGTCTTTAACATGTTATATTATGATGAAGAGAGATTTGTGATGCTAGCAAGTCTGCTTTGATGAGTACTGTTTTACAGCTCCTACTGATTGCGGGTATCTGGGTTGAAGATCTTCCTTGCCAAAAATAATTTGTACAGTATTTTGAATCAGAGATTAAAACAGACGCATAAACAAAATGGGGAGGATTAGTTATTATATGAGTCTCGAATGGTATTTCAGCTTCTTAGTTCGTGCTTGAGGTGATCTTGGAGCAGTGGTATCTATGTTTTGCCATGTTAGGTCACATGTAGTAGCCAATTAAGATTGTGAATTGATTTGAATACCGAAGTAATTATTTTTTCTTTCCTCCAATAGTCTTGGAACTGGGATGCACCAACCAGTGAATGGTATGCTGCAGCTTAAACATTAACTCTAGAAGGCAAAATATAAAAACTGAAAATGAATTTGGAAAAGTACAAACTGTGCCATGGGGGCGCTGCATTAGAAGTGCGTATTTTATTAATGAGAAGAATTACTATGCTGTCCCATCACTAAAACGTTTTATTTTGTTTGGTCAAAGACTAAAACGTTTTATGACAAGTGAGTAATATACAATCTGTTACAATTTCTTGCACTGGATTTTGTTATTGTATGATGCCCGTCGTTATAAGGCTTTTCAGTGATTAAATTGCTTATGCAGGATTTCTTGCTTTTTTTCTAATTTTGTGATTAGTGGAGCAAAGCCCAAAAAAAGAAAAAAACCAAAGCTCATGATGATTTTTTTCCTGACCTAAAACGCTCTTGATGAATAGACCATCGTAGAGAAAGTTTTATTGGATGATTCATGAGTTCCTACCAGTTAATCTATATATATTTTTATATCCACATGACTTCGCACTATTAATTTATAAATATATTGATCGATATACTGATTAATCTACATATGTATATTTATATTTAGGAAGTCGTGCTAATTGTAAACTATGAACAATAAACTTCTGTCTCAAATTTCAAGAGACATCTTTTAGTTTGATGCAAAAGAAATGCTACACAGATATTCCTATTTTTAGGCCCGACTTTCGAATCCCTAAGAACCACTAGCTATTCTTGTAACGATTTTACCCTTCAATTGATTGAAGAGAGAGCCATAAGATCTAAAATATTAGTTAAAATATAATAAGCAAGGGAATTTTAGCAAAAAATAATTACATGTTATAATTTAGATTATTCATTTTGTTATTTGCATGCATGGCCCTAAAATAAGAGAATTTCAAAATGGAGGGAGTAATAAACCTAAAAATTTAAGGAACAAATCAGAGCATTACTTGAATATACTATTCAAGTTGTAGGGGAGAGATTCTATTTCGGCCAAAATTTGGCAATAATGTGGGTTTCTACCTCTTGTCAAAAAGTAAGGTATCAGAAATGTGTTGCCTTGTTAGCTGTAAAGACTTCAAACAGTGAATGCATTAAAGGGGGAAAAGTACGAGAACCTTAAACTCGGTGCATAATTTATTAGAAGAACATAAACTGTACATTGATGGAAACAGAGCAAGTCCTATCGAACATAAACAGTGCATGCCCCGAAGTCACAACAACCATATAAACCGGTTTGCTCCACCCCACTAATAATCTACTAATAATATATCGCCTCATAATTCAGTAACCCACTTGACGATTCACGTACGAGTTGTCTTCTACTCTCTGGCTGCAAGAACCGCTGGCCCTTCAACCTGATAGTATTTCAGATTAGAGACCACTTAATTTCATGGATCAAGCAATCACAGGCTAAAAGTTTGGTCCCATGCCATTAAGCCTGACAAATAAATATGTTAAACTTAAGGCGAATTCTTGATCCTAGTCTCTATCACTTTTGCTTACTTTTTTCCTTATAAAAAAATGTGGTGGTTTCTTGAACTGCCCCACCTAAGTTTGACTTCCCAACCGCTTTGGCGCTAAACATAGAGATTCTACTAATGGTATGGAACAATGAACCATGTTTAAAGCTGAGGTCATCCTGTTACCTTGAAGGTTGCTCCCCAGATTTCCTCATCATCAGCTGGTACTGCCGTCACCTTGCTCTTGGGATTCTCATAGCACCTTAACCCTCCAGCAGTTGTGGAATAATAACATCCTGCACAATAACATGAGTATGAAACTTAGTTTTGGGCTATTTGGAACCAATAGTTGCCAAAGGCTTTTGAATTGCAATTTACAAGTAAACCCACCTTGAGGGAAAGAAGCAAGGGACTTGCCACAAGCGCCTTTAAGCAGTTCTGCATCATCAGCAAATGCCACATATCCATCAGCTGTTATTCCCCAATACAGAGGAATCTTACCATATTGGTCCTGTCAAAATTCATAAAAGCACAGTGTTTTTAGTAACGGAGTGAAGCTTGAAGAGGGTGGAACAGGGAAATTGGTGGGTTTGGAATACTTACAGAAGCCGCAAAGAGAGTATCAGTGGACTTGTCAAAAACTACGAAAGCAAAGCCTCCGCTGAGATGGCCAACAACATGATTGGCAGGGTAGGGTGCCCTATCACGCAAGGCTTTGTATGCCTCAATCACCAAAAGCACTTCATTGGCAGACTTGGCCATCCCATATTGTTGCCTCAAGCTGCCTAAATTATCAAGAGCTCCTTCAAACAAACAGAACACGTCGTCCTTCACACCAAACGATCTGTGCCATTTCCCACTCAGTGTATTTAGCTATCAAATTATGTCTAGTTAACCCACAGAATGCCATAGTTGCAATAGGACAACTAATACATTACCACAAACAAACACTTCAATATATATCAAAGACAACGTAATTATATTGTCACTCACACAAGAGACCACTAGTAGGGAAGAGAAGAGATAAAAATAAAAGTTTTCAACGGGGATAAGCCTATATTTGCTCGCCTTATCCCCATTCAGCCCCCTTGCCTTATAAAAGCAGCAAGGATAAGGAGAATAAGAGGGAAATGAAAGTGGTCAAGAAAATGAAGTGGAATCGGGGGGCGCAGCAAAGCCTAATAATTGCAAGCAAACAGGGCAGGGGCCAATTTCTGGACTCTGGTCCCAAAAAGAAAACATGATAAAAAGACAAACACCATTCACTTTGATGATAACACTAGAGTGGAGGTCTTAGGTTAATATTTAATGTCCACTAACTTCACCAACGGGTCCCATCCCGTGAATGGAATGGCGTTTGAACATTTCCGTGATTGGGATCAAATTATTGTTTTTTATCCTCTAATAGCAGGAATCTAATAATAATATATATACAATTTGTTATAAATTTTTTACTTTTCAAAAAATTATAGGAGCGCTTAATATAAATTTACATTATTATATACATATTGACTAATATATCGGTGATTCCATTTTTTTTAATAAAAAATGTCAAATCAGGAAAGGTGTCATCACTCCAGGACGTGAATTCTGGTGGATCAAGTTTGTGGCCACAAGATCTGATTTTCCAGGCACACAAAAAAAATCCCAGATAACAATCATAACATTCGTCGGATTGGATTTTCGAGCTATGATCCTCAATAAATAGCAATTGCTTTCGATCATACTATGAAAATTAAAATTATTGTAAAATATCTTGACTAAATCTTAGAAAATATCCTGTCGGAACTTTCCTCATTGAGAACAGATGCCACAAGCATGCGGTGATATTTTGCAAAGATTCTTCAGGAAAAAAAAAAAAAAATCCACTTACATCCAAAGCATAAATATATTTCAATATAGAAAATATAAAAGAATATAATTAATTCTTAACTTCTGGGAGATCATAGTGATTTTTTTTGGCTAACCATAGTGATTTATAGTACATTTTTTTATTTTTAGATAAATGGACTACTAAATATTACTTCTGGTCCTAATTATAAGGACTAGTTGACTTTTTTTTTTGAGAGATTAAGGAAACTAAATAAGTTACTTAATCTATATTGTATTTCCTTATATTACATATTAGTTTATTAGTCAAATTAATTAATTTTTTTAAAAAATAAAATTACTTTAAAATAATTTAATTAGTTTCCTTAATTTCTAAAAAAAAAAAAAAATCAAATAATTAACAAATGGATGTCAATCACCATTCACCATTGATGGGACCGCGTGGACTTGAGTCCATAATCTGCCACATACGTCCCTCAATGCACCCGATTACCATATGAACACTATACACGACGACGTATTCATGAATAAAATCCCAAAAATACCGAAGCGCGTGCCCTCCAGGGGCCCCTATATCCATGTAGTGCTATTTATAATTCTTTTTTAATTATATCACACTCATTAAATTTTTAATTTTGTACTCATAAACATACATTTTTCAACCATTTTTTCTCTTTCTATTTTCATTTATAGAATTAATATGAATAACTAGATTTTTTTTTTCCAAAAATACTTATAAATATGGGGAGTTAGGTGTTTTCAGACTCACCCTATGATTATTGAATAATGACCCTTGGATCTCACACCATATATCACAGTATTACAGTAGTATTTTCTAGTTTCTACAGCATTCCAACTTAATTTTACCATCCTCTGTAATCCGCTGCTAGATAAAATCACATACGAAGAAACCATTCATGGCTTCAAGCCAAATTGGTTACCGACAAAAAATTTCAGCAAGGATGTAAAATCTTTTACTTGTATAAGACTCAAACAGAACAGACAAGCTAAAATTTTAAGCTTATGTTCTTATCACTACCTGTATCACCGATCAGACGATTGTGCGATTTTCTTTAAGCTTATGTTCGTATAATCAGGAATTTCTGGTTTAGGAGTTTCACGCCGGCATCGAAGTTTCTGGGGGGCCAAGATTTCAAACTTGATATATACAATTTCAATTTATTTTTTAAAAACATTTTCACCTAACGAGAAAGCACTGTAAAGACAACCGGTACAGCGACATCGCTCAGGCGACTCTGATTGCTGGCTCGTAGATACTACGAGTAGGAACAGGAAGGCAACGTTACCTGGGGTGCCACGGTGACTCGTTGTGGTGAGAAAAAGCCAACTGGACGTGATCTCCTATTTGAACCGACACGGTAGATGGGTTGCCCTGGGCGAACCGGTTCATGAGTGCGTCCGCCGTGATCTTGGGTGACGGCGTGCGACTGCCGGCGGCGACAAGCTCTTCGGGCGGTGAAACGATGGAGCCGCTGAACACACCCAGCATCTTCTCACCAACTAAAAGGACGAAAAAGAACTCTCTCGCACAAGGGTAAAATGAAAAAGCAGATCTCCGGGTTTCACCAGATAGGTTCAGAGCTGAGAATGGTGACGAGTGAAGAGCCTAGTGTTTTCTTATATAGACGAAGGAGACGAGGACATTCTAGTAATTGCGCTATGTGAATGAATGGGCATCCGTAATTTCGCCCCAAAATTAATGCAAATTACAATTTTAGCGGGTTGAAGCGGGACCCACAAGGCGCGAAGGTGGGACCGGTTTCCATCCTCGGCAATCTGTTGAGCATGGAGAGTTAGAGGATTCTGGGCCGTCCAGTTTTTTTCGAACAGACTAGATTTGATTAATTAAAAAATATAAGAATATATAATTTTTTAAATAGTCAAATCTTAGCTATACAAATTAGATCTGACGGTCCAGAATCATCTAACTCTCCATGCTCAGTAAATCTGCTGAGCAGGAAACCAATTCCGTGAAGGTGCTGCTTTGGCAAAGAGGAGGAAGTGCCAAAGGGTATGTTTGGTTTTGGCAAAGAAAAATGGAGGGAAAATAGAGAAAAGCAGACAAACTTTTCTCTCTCCATTTTCCTCCCCCTTCCCTCCCCCTCCCCTCCCCCCAACCAAACACAAAATAGATGAGATGGACCCCGCCAAGGAGACGTTCATGATTATGTGTCTCGACGTTGGAGTGGATTCCCTCACCTCCCGGCGGACCCGGTTACTGTGCTCGAACTCGTCCGTACGGACGAGTTCTGCACCATCAGATTTGATTTGGACGGTTTAGATCGATTTTTTTTATTTTTTTATTTTTATAAAAAAAAAAAAAAAAAAAATTTAATGAGTAGAGGACCTAAAATAAAGATAATCTCCCAACTAACATTTTGTCGAAAAGTGATTTTTTCATATAAAAAAAACGAAAATTAAAAAAAAAAATCTAGGCTGTCCGGATTTAGATCTGGACGGTACGGATGAGCAGGGAAGCCAGTTCCCCTCTCGGCCAGCCTCTCACTCTCAGTCCTTCACTCCTTCCTATCTTCTCCGCCCTTCCGTCGATGGGAAAGATTTTTTTTTTTTTTTTTTTTTTTTTTTTGGGCCATCGGTTAATATTTAATACTACATTATAAAATTATTCTTATGAATAATCATATTCAATGATAAAAATAAATGAACGAATTTAAATTATTTAATCGATGAGTATTAAATATAATGGGTCAAGCTCGTGTACGTAATGAAAAATAAGTGGGGCATCTCACTGAAACCACCAGTGACCAGACTGCTCGCAGAGTCTTATATCATGATATGGTCCTGAGCTTTTTTTTTTGGTAAATTTTTTTCCCAATTACGAAAAAAAAGATATGTAAATTGTTATGTACTCATATAATGGGCCTGACAGATATACGACCTAATAAAGAGTCTTTATGACAGAATCTTCCTTAATCAGGTAAATTACTAATCATCCCATTATCGTGCCTATAATCCAGGACCGTATAGGTAGTGGAGCAGCATTTGCAGATCGTGAAGAGGCATATTGCCTAAGGAGCGTACGCAGGGCTAGAAGGCTGAAACCTTAGGTGATCTCCATGAATAGGAGGATACCCACCAGGTGCACTCTCTCCATTCTCTATTGAATTACTTACATTCAGTCTGTGCACATACCCCATCCCTCTGGGAAACGCCACACCTGTGTAGCACAGTGATCGCCAAGCACTCCGTGTTATCTTCCACATAGATAGCATTGGGTGATCGTCTTCTCTCTGGTATTTGATCGATAGACATCTCTGAGAAGCTATTTAATTCAATATAAACCACTTACTGATCCACTAAGGCTAGACACTTGTGTTCTACACTAGAACACAAATGATGAAGCTAATCACAACGATGAGGATAAAGTGGGCGACGGAATTGACGGGGACGATGAAGATCTGAGCACCGTTGCGAAGGTTTTGAACTTTTTATATAAATACACGCACAGCTATACATCATATATTGTTGAAATTAATTTCACAAGGAATTAAAGTCTCACAATAATTAATGATACGTAATTAGAAGTTCGATGAGAATAATCCCAACATGCTCTTCCTTGCTCCTTAGAACAAGATTGATAAAGCGGTTAAATCTCTCCCTCCACGACGATTATATTGGAGAGATGATGGGAATGAGTGATTAGTAATGGACATGGAGATATTTTTGTAACAAGTAATTCATGTGGGACAAGCTTTTAGGATGATGATAAGATTATAGATGGCGACGAAAAGTTTGAACATATGGGCTTGTCGCCTGTCTAATTGTAATCTCCATCATGCATGATGCGAAAGCTTCTCCTCTCCTCTCTCCTCTAATAAACAACCCCACAATCATTATTGGAATCATAAAAAACTGCAATAACTAGAAGCACAGAAGGAAATGAATTGTGTCCGGAACGATTAGAGCATAATAAACAGCCACATTAATTAAATAATGACAGTAATGCAAATGACAGTGAAATGGTGTTGATGATCAGAATTGGTAGCAGTCAACGTCGATCTCTATGGATCCAAGTTGGGGTAAAAGAGGTTTGATGGCGCATTCGAACCAATCATATGTAATTAAGTGAATGAATCTCCAAAAGAAGGTCTGCTTTCTTACTTCATTTGATATATATTACTTTCCTCCTTTAACTCTACTTTGTTTTGATTTGTTTTGATCCGGTGGGTGCTTGCATGGATAAATTTTTTTGGCCTGCGATACTATAAAAAGTGAATATTATTTCCCTAAAAGACGTCCTTATTTTAAAAAAAGAAATAAAAATATAGGAGGTGGCAATTTCGTAATTATTTGGCTGGATTTTGAGACTTAAGCATCCTAAATATACTTATACTTTTTGGACACCTAAAATTAATTTTTTGGCACATTTTGAGGAATTTTTTAGCGTCTAGAAAATAAAATTAGGCCGCCAATATTGAATTTTAGGTGTCCTAAAATTAATTTTTTGGCGTCACGAAATTTAAATCGGAACGCCAAAATTAAATTTTACTTAATTCAAAGAAATCGAAAATAATCAAATCAAATCAACAAAATCGAAACTTTTACTAATCAAATCAAAGAAATTGAAAATAATACTAATCAAATCAAAGAAATCGAAACTTTTACTAATCAAATCAAATTAAAAATAATCAAATCAAATCAAAGAAATCGAAAATAATACTAATCAAATCAAAGAAATCGAAAATAATACTAATCAAATCAAAGAAATCGAAAATAATACTAATCAAATCAAAAAAATCGAAACTTTTAGTAAACAAATCAAAAAAATTGAAAATAATCAAATCAAATCAAGGAAATCGAAACTTTTATTAATCAAATCAAAGAAATCGAAAATAATACTAATCAAATCAAATAAATTGAAAATAATACTAATCAAATCAAAGAAATTGAAAATAATACTAATCAAATCAAATCAAAAAATTAAAAAAATAATTTAAGATGCCTAAAAAGGAAATTTTTTGGCGCCTAGGTTATTTAAAAAAAAAAATTGGCGCGCTAGGGTATTTTTGGCGTCCCGAAATTAAAAATTTATTTTTGTATTTATCATAGGACCAGCTATTCGATCTCTTACAATGGGCTACACAATCGATCTCCCACACACAGTGCTAAAACTCCTCTCCTCTTCCACTCATCTCGTGCCTCGTCCTCCCTCCATCTTCCCTCCCTGATTCAGGCCGTCATTAGTTTCATCCGCCTCTTCCTGCCATGAGAAGTTCAGAGGAAAACAGATTTGAATTTCCCTCGCCGCGAGATCCGAAACCCAGCCGACACCCGATGCCACCGCAAATGAAAGCCGCATGATCGATTTCGTTCTGGATCTGTTCAAAGTGGGTTTGTTCTAGGTTTTTTTTTTGTTTTTTTAAGATAACCTTATTGTTTATCGCAGTACCTGACTTCTTTTTTATTTTGATTTTTCTGGATTTGCTCCCTGACACAGGGGCGGAACTTGGAGGAAAAGTTTGGGGGGCCAAATATTAGTGGCGGGATTCGGGGGCAGCGCCCCCGAAAATTTTTTTAAAAGGAAAGTTTTAAATGCATTAAAAATGAAAAAAATAAAAAAATATATTCATGAAATCAAGTCAATTAACTTCATCTACAAGTGTAGTGTAGAATGGGTAAAAGCATAGTAAGGGATACACCACAAAAGTAAATTTCACTGATAAGCTAAAAATTTCAGGTAATTAGAATGAAATATAAAAAAAAATGATAAGATTAACATAAATTATACAAGACCCCATATGGAACAAAGATTGAATTACACTACAAAAATGTTCCTATAATTTGGACCGGAGGGAGTATTACACTACGTTAGGGGGCCAAAAAAAGAAGAAGAAGTTGGGGGCCAAAAAGTTATATTCACTATGTTGGGGGGGCCAAAGTTGTATTATTACACAAAAAAATAAAAAGTCCTATTAAAAAAAGTTAAACAATTTTTTTTTTTGGGGGCCATCATCACAATGTTCCGTCCTTGCCCTGACATGTTTGATTTTCTGGGTTCAGTTGTTTTCTGGATTTGCTCCATGGCATTTTTTATATTCTGGATTTGCTCCTTGGCATGTTTCTCAGATTTCAGATATGCTCTTCCTCTTCCCAAATCGTGGCTTGTTGTCTTCGATCTGCTTGGCTCATTAGCTACCTCCCCAAACCTGAGGTTTGGGGTTTTTTTTTTTTAAAAAAAAAAAAAAAAAAAAAAAAAAGAAATAAGGCATTGACGCCAAAAATCACAAAAATAACTACCCCTTGAGACATCCCTTTAAATAGGGACGTTAATTGGGTCTAATTTAGGTTTTTTTTTTTTTTTTGATTTTTTTTTTGATTTTTTGATTTTTTTTTTTTTTTTTTTTTTTTTTTTTTGTATATGTAGTATTTCTATTCAGTCTTGATTATAAGGCTGCCTTTTATAGTTCTTATTATTATAAGTCATTGTTAATTAAGAATAAAAAGAAAGAGGAATAAAGATAATGTTTGTTCACCTCCTTTAGACTTCACACTTAAATCAAATTGTACCCTTTAAAACTTCTATAATTAAATAATCACCTAACTTTCCAAGAAGATTACTTAGGATGTGCATGACAACCATTCATTCATTTGCTCAAAGATCAAGCTTTCGAGATGAAACAATTTTTTCTGATTCTATGCTTTGGAAGAGTTCTGAGAATCAGAATTACTTTTGTTAGCCCATTTTATTTTTACTCCGAGAATCAGAATTACGTTTGGTAACATATTTTTTTCATTCCTAAAAAAAATTCCTAAAAAAATTATTTTTGTAATTCTTATATTTAAAAAATTATTTATGTGGCGGCGGTGGTGGTGGTGGTGGCGGTGGTGGGGTGATGGTGGCGGTGGTGGTGGTGGGGTGGTAGCGGTGGTGGGGTGATGGTGGCGGCGGTGGTGTGGCGGGGGTGCCGGTGGTGGTGGGGTGGTGGTGAACGAGGGTAAATTTCTGCTTCAAAGAGCAAGGAGTCTTTTTTTTTTTTTGCAAAAAATGATTCTCATTTTGTGCCTTGGAACAGAGAAGAAGCGTAAATTTTTAGCTTCTTTTTTTTTTATTCCCAAAGACAAAAAATAAACCGGTTCATCCCGGGAGCAAAAGAAAAAACCAGATTTACCAAACACATTTCCTATCCATTTTTGTTAGGGGCATAGAAATTAAGAAAAAACTCATTTCGAGAGTGTATCGCACACCCTTAGTGACTCTTTGTTTTAGATTCTGAGGAGTGTTTTTATGATTCAGGGAGGTAAGGATCGGGGAGAAATCTTGTCTCAACTTATGAAAAAAAGATTTCTAAAACTATAATTGAGAGTTTCCCAAACAGGAAATTAATTAAATATGTTTTAAAATATTTTGAATATTTAAAGACATGAACCATAAGAAATAATGGGATGCAAATTTGAATTTATTTTTATTTATTTTAATGGGTTTGATGTTTTTGTTTTTCTTTGCGAGAAATATTTTTTCTTCTACACTCACATAAAAGTGAGAGGTCAAACTAATATTTTCTTTTTCTTTTCTTTACAATGGGTTTCACTCACTTTTATGTGAGTATGATAGAAAAAATATTTTTGCAGTAAAAGTAAAAATATTAAACCCTATTTTAATATGTAGAAATTCAGAATTTTATTTTACGGGGTAAATATGGATTGATGAACGCGAGAATGCTTAAAATAGAATTTTAAGTAAAATGAATAGGGGAAGAGGCTGACGTGGATCTGATTCGTTACGGATAAAAAAGGCCCATCGTTTTGCTTTCCCACAATCCCACCTCACCCACAGTTTCGTGATTCCCACCAGTTTTACCCATTTTTCTGTCCCTTTTTTGTCTCTATTCATTCTCTCCTCTCTGTTGTACCCTTGTACAGTACATTTCTCTTGTATTGCTTTTTTTGTTTTTTATGCTCCCAGTTTTTTTTTCTTAAATGCCACTCCAATTCCAAAATTCCAAAGAGGTTGCTCTAATATACAAAAGGACATATTGGTCGGCAATTAGGAATATGGAATTTCAAAGTGTAGTAATTTACTTATATGCCCTATTTTCCTAATATTTCTTTCCCTCCTCGATCTTACTTAAGTTGGTCGATATCTTTAACCTTACTGCTGGACATCCCTTTCAATCCTGCTCCCATCTCTTTCCCCCTTGTTGTCTTTATGGCTGTGGAGCTTTTGAGATTGTGGTTCATTGGAAAGCCTTGGGTGGATATCAGTGGCGGACCTACATTAGTATAAATATGGGCAAATGTAGACACAAAATATATATAATTTGAAAGAAATTAGCTAGTGACAATGTGTGTAGTTGGTGCAGATGGTTAACACTCAATTCCCTCCTCTTAGTCACAGGTCACAGATTCGAGCCTTCCAAGTTCTTTTTACTCTTTTTTCTTTTTCTTTTTCCATTTCCATCGTTCCCTCTCTCATCTCAAGTAGGAGTAAAAATTAAAACCTTAAGTCAAACATGATGCAAAGCACAATTGAAGGCATCTAGAAAGTGGGGAAAGGGTTACATAACATCAAAATACACCATCTTATTTTGGTCCCAAAAAAAAAATTGCACTACCTTAAATGTCATTCAATGTGAGCTTACTTTTTTCTTTCCACTGGAAATATATTAGATTACATTGAACAAAAAGAAATATATTA
This sequence comes from Acacia acuminata, assembly GCA_019022655.1. Taxonomy (NCBI): domain Eukaryota; kingdom Viridiplantae; phylum Streptophyta; class Magnoliopsida; order Fabales; family Fabaceae; genus Acacia; species Acacia acuminata. The sequence goes on from JAFJYI010000023.1 coordinate 2,335,420, forward strand.
TATTACCTTTTTTTTTTATACACAGTAGCAACCAAATAACAGAAAAAAACTAAGTTATATCCTGAGCAAGCAGCTGTTGAAGCTCCATATCAGCAGATGGGAGAATATGAAGTCCCGGCATGACTGATAAGCTCGCTTTCGCCAGGTGGTCTGCAACAGTATTTGCCCAGCGTCCAATGTGTTGCACTTCCACATCCCAATCCCGTCGGAGTAGGCACTGAATTTCCTCAAGTATTGCGCGATCTTCATGCACTTCGCTCAGCTCCTTCTTCATTAACTCCACAGCATCAGCAGCGTCTGACTCTAGGATAACTCGCCGATAGCCCAAGTCCCGAAATATATTATATTACTAAAAGCACTTGAGTTGGGGTTTTTGAATCCGTAGGAATCACATATTGTTGTACTTCTCAACTATTTATTTTTGTTTCTATCTTGATATCATCTCCACTTCAATTAACCTTGTTTTAGTTTCTATCTTGAAGTTTTTTTTTTCTTTTATTATTTATATTCTTTTATTTTTTAATGCGTTTAAAACTTTTCTTAAAAAATAATTTTGGGGCAGCAAACCCCCAAATCCCACCATTAATTATGCACACATAAACCTAAAATCTTGGGTCCACTACTGATGGACACACAGCAACCCACAGAAGAAAAAAATTTCCTTTCATTTCTTTATGATGGGTCTGTAAAAATTTTTGCTCCAGCTTATAACTGGCACGTTGCTCATTAAGCAAGCATCAAATTCTCTCAATACTTTTCACTGCACAAAGAATAATTTTTCCATTTTGGGAAGCAGCCTTCTAGTGCTAATCGATGAAGAGTAATAACCAAATACTCAGAACCTAAAATTTCGATCGTTTTTGTCACCAATGGAAGGCTTAGCTTGCTTCTTCTCTTTCCCATATAAACAGAGTCTAATAACCCATCATCAAAACTCTCAGAAAAATATCCATACCTTCTCTTAGTTTGCCATTTGGCTGATGCTCTATGGCTCATTATAGTGGCCATCCAACGCTTGTAATTTGACCCATATCAAGTACTCATAATTTTTCACCTTGTTCCTCGTTAATTGAAAGAAATTTGAGGGGCACTTTTCAACACATTTTTTCCTATTTCTTTAGACTCACAGAACTTGTAACTTATGCTGCGGCGGCGGCAAGAGGTTGTGGGGGCTCAACATTAGGTTTCTTGTGGCTTGCTCTCTGTGTCCACCCAAGGCTTTCCGATGAAAGTCGATCTCAAGCTCAACGATGACATGGGGGAAGAAGTTGGAAGTAAGGTTGAAGGGGATTTCTAGCAGTGGGGAAATGATTGAACGAACGGAATAGAGAAGCAGCAGAAACGGAGACGTGTTTTGACTTCTGCTCATTTCTTCTTTTTCAGTGCAGAACTAGAGCGTGCTGAGCTTCACTGCTGATTCAGAGGGCAAGGGAGAGAGGCGCTAGAAATAAAAGTGAAGAAGGGCATATAGGTAAATTGATCAGATTTTGAAATTTCAGATTCCTATAAGGGAAAATTCCATTTAAATACCACCTAAATTTGCAAAACTCCCAGAGGACCTCCGAATTTGTAAAAAGACTGAGAGGTGATAAGGACTTTTGTGGGTTATGCAATTTCGTGGGAAAAGACCAGACTGCCCTTCTATCTTCTCTCTTTCCTCTCTCCCTGTCGGAACCAAAACCAGATCCGCCATGACTGCGCTGCCCTCTACCTGCACCATCGACGTCGACGCCAACGCCGCACCCACCGCCACCTACACCACACCTACCGGCATCGGTGAAAAAGAAAAAAAACGAAACACACGAACGAAAAACGAAGGACAACGAGAAATGAACAGTAAATTTTTTTTTTTTTTTGATCGATCTGGAAGAAATTAGAAAAAGAAGACGTGAGTGAAAGTGAAGGAAGGAAGGAAGGAAGAAGACAAGGAAGGAAGGAAGGAGGAAGGAGGAAGAAGGAAGAAGAGAGAAAAAAAATAAATAAATTGCACACTCACTCGAGTGTGCAAAGTGCACACTGGAAGTGTTCATTTCCAGTGTGAACTTCACACTCAAGTGAGTAAAAAATAGTCAATGGTAATTGGCGTTTGTGGAATGGTAAATGACGTTTGTGGAATGGTTAAACTATGTTTTTTTTTTTTAAAAAAAAGTAACAAATGGCACCTCGAAAAATAATAGTAATTAACGTTTGTGGAATGGTAAATGGCATTTGTGAAATAGTAAATGGCATGTGAATCAAATTGACTGTTAGGCGCTCGTTTCACTTTCAATGTTAGGCGCTCTGGGTTGCGCATGTGAATCAAATTCATTCGTTACACAGTCAATGTTAGGCGCAAATATAGTAATGCTCATGATGCTGGTATTAATTTATAAGTAAAAATAATAGTAGTCTATTATTAGTATTTAATTAAATATATTTTTAAAGTTGATATTGACCATGATATAAAGATATAATTTTTATATTTGTCAATTTTTTTAAATTTACTTTTATTAATATTCCCTTAAGATAACAATAAAGAGAAAGAATAAAATAATTAAAGAAAATGTTTAGGCTGTTTTATAAAATACTTCTTATATTAACTATCTCAACTAATTTATTTAATATAATCTAATTAAGTAAATATATCTTATTTGAAGAAATTAAAATAAAATATTACGTGTCCCAAGAAAGAAATGTCACAACAATCACTGTTAGGAATCAGTGCATGAATCTTTTCCTACTTTAATTCACGTCAATAATTGGAAATTTACCAGTTCATAACTGGCCCAGTGGGTCCATCCTTATTCTCCGAGCGCCGTCCCTACCACGCAATTAGAATGGGTTGGACAAGAGTTTGAAGAAATGGGTTATGACTTATGAATAATCTTATCCTGTATTTAGCAAATAATAATAATAATCTTAACCTGTGAATAATATAATATAGTTAACTTTTGTTATATTACATACAGTACATATAAATTTGACAAAGTAAGATCAGAGAAAAAGGAAAATAATTCTGTACAAATAATCAATTGTTACTGTACTGTAGATTATAATGTGAGAATATGTGGGTTATAATGTGAGAATATGTGGGTCTGTTTGGGTCAGCAATAGCTTATTTTCTATCTGACTTTTACAGAAACCCGATAGAAAAAAAGTTAGGTTATAAATATGATTTATATTTAGATTAATTGTGGTAAAAGTGGAGGGACCCACGTCAAAAAACTTAGAACCTTTTCCTAAAAGTTACCCCCATAGAATTTTTTGCTAAACTGACTTTTAGGAACCTTTTTAAAAAACCTTATGGACTTAAAACTCTATCCAAACACTCCCCTTAAAGTTTTTTTTCTACTGCTACTTTTTTCTGGTTTTTTTTAACTTAAAGCTACCCTAATGCTCTCCCTCCGAACAGGACCAAATGGTTATAAGAATCTGTGATAGATCGGGACAAATAGAAGGAAGGTTGTGGTTTTGATCTATAAGACTGTTAATGGCTGCCTCTGTAATTAGAAAAACAGGAAAGAGTGGTGCTCAATGGTTGAAAGCGAGGATAAGTGAGAAGACAAAGTGCTCCCATAATGGTCCCAACCACCAAACCCAACTATATGTGGCCTTCCCCACACTCCCCATAAAACGTCCAACTCACATAAACATGAATGTGTGAAGATAGAAATATGTTCCGAGGATTACTGTGTGGTTCTGCATGAACAGTTTCATTACTGAAAACATTTCTCGAGTTTTCGTCGGGTATAAGATTTTTTAGTAATTTGATTCCCAAACTTCACTTCATTCCTCACGATGGCATCCTCTGTCATGATATAATGTTACTCTTCTAATGGACGCTAACCATATCTCATGCTATAACAACTCTCCTAATTAACATGAATCTTAGAGGCTAAGAATTGGAAATTGACACAGTAAATAACTATATAATGTATTGAATATCCTAGAAAGATTGATTTTTATGAAAATTGTTTGTTCAAATGTTCTAATGGACACCTTGGGCATTGGAAAGCTGTTCGGTTATAGTCAGCGTAGCATTTATTGTAACAAAATAGTAAAAATTAAGTGTTATTGTTTATAAAAAATGACAAAATCATATAAATCATATAATAAAAAAAAAGGTTCTACTTTTCTAACTATAATTACTAATTTACTATATTCAAATTCATCTAGAATGAGAACTCTGGGTGCGGGTATATTCACAATATTATGATTTATCTTCCAAAATCAATTCAGTCGACAGATGGTTTCTATAAAAGCTCATTTTAATGTGTGATTTCTCGGCAAGTTTACTATCATTTTAATTTTGATCCATCAAATATGAAATCATAGATCTTAGTCCCGTAAGTTTCATTTCGTTCAAAATATTGATCAACATACTTTAATAAAAACCTGGACTACTTTACTTCTTGAAAGATCAACACCCATGTTTGAAACATGAGAGATTAAAATCAAAATGAGGTCAATCTTGAGAAACCAATTAGTGTGTTAACCCTTCTATAAATACTTCCTCCAATGGTCTTAATACAAAACAAATTTACTTAATTTGATTATAATAAGGAAGTTAGTTAAGTTATTTAAGTATGATATTTATTTTCTAAAACACTATACTCATTTTTTGATTTTTGTTTGGGAACATTAATTAATATAAGTAAATTAAAAAAAAAATTACAAATATAAAATTAGATCGTCAAAATCAACTTCTCCAACATATTATATATTAAGGAGACTATACAGACGGGCATACACAACCAGTATGAAGACAAAAACAACAGCTTTTGACAACATTCGTCCCAGGATTTCCTCCTCCTGTTTCGTGCCACAGCCCCACACACAGAGGAAAACGAAAGAAAATGATATATGGTTGCAAAATGAATTAAAAATCAGACCGGCCTAACAATGAAAAAAAGAAAAAAGAAACGAAAAAAAGATTCATGTATTATAAACTCTCAGATTCAAAGGCAGCAGTGCAGATAGTCCAACATCCAATACCAGTCCTTTTAATTTGAATCTTTCATTATTCCAAAACAATGACTTAAAAGGGACTTGCTATTTAACTAGAACGAGGTGGATGAAAGAAACCATAATTAATTTAAATTAAACTGCATCCCAATAACACCCTTAAAATTAGATATTAATGTGGCTTTCTTTGTTCTGGTCGACGTGCTTTGAAAATGAAATATGAACACAACAACCTTGTCTATTTTAGTAACTGAGCCCGTTGAATCGTCTTCCCTGCCTTATTATATCTTGATGCCTATATAAAGGAAATTAAACTAATAATAATAATCCACACTGATGCATGACCTCAACAATGCTTTTTTTCTACTTTTCAGACTCAACTACCATTCACAATTTCATATATTTAATTGGACGCCTTCTTTGTTCCAAGCATCCATCTAGAGGTCTGTTCGTTTATTATTTGCCATATTTTGGGGTCTCTCAAAATTCAAAGCTAAGCGATAATTGGTCCTCCACACCTCATCAATCTTTAATTATTGTTTATAAACATGCTAGTAATCTAATCACACTCTTTCACATCTCTAAAGAGCTGACGGTTGACTCAAAGTTTTTATAATCTCACGTTTAAGAAAGACTTAATGAAGGGTTTTTGTGTCATTGGATTACAAGATTCCCAACAGATAAGTTAATGAGATTCTGCACTATTAGATTCAGACGATTATTATAATGTAATCGTCTTTAAAATGATTCACCCAGGAAATTTGGTAACTTGCAATTCAATCTCATCAATTTCATTTTCACCCAACAAAGAAAGGAAGCCCACCTTTTTGAGTATATAGGATAGAGTATTTTTTATAGTGATCCACAAATCTCTTCCTTCATTGGATGCCTTCACATCATATTGATACCAACTATGAAGACTTCAACTTCATTATCCTCTTATTATTAAGGGAAAATTGCACCTAGTAAGAAAAAATATAGAAAATGATCCTTTGAAATCTAAAAATTATGGTGATCCCTGTGGGACTTTTTTGCAATATTTTTTATATGTAAAAAGATACAAATGTCCTCATAGAGACTTATAGACTTGTCAAAACTCAAAACACGCTCATTTATCAACAAATGCACATGAACTTATTAAAACAGATTTATGAACTTGCCAGAACAAGCACATAGGGTCATTTGTCTTTTTACATGGGAAAAAGATTGTAAAAAAGTCCCATAAGACTTCACCGCAATTTTAAAATTTCAAAGGATTATTTTGTTGTTAGGTGCAATTGTCCCTATAATAAATATGTTTAAATTATTCTGTCTCCTGTGTCGGTTTAAGTGTGTTTTTAAGTCGCTTCATCTTTCATTTTCACAATCTGCATTAATTTCAAAATATGAATAGCGTAATTTTCTCAGCGAAAGAGAAAAAGGCTTTGGGGATAAGATCGTCCACAAGAAAATCCCACGTATCAATCTATGATTTGATTAATTGAGAATCAAACATCACGCGTGGAGATTTCAGTTTCAGGCTTTAAAAAGATGATATTCCCAATTTCGCTGGAATTGATTCCCTTCACTAATAATGTGCGTATGGATTCAGGAAAGTGTTTGGATATATACATAACTTTTTTTAAGAAAAAAATCTCAAAAAGCTTGGATTCTCGGACGTCCACCAACCAAACCAAACCAGACAAAAGCAAATAAAGTTAATAAACAAATTAAATTTCGGGCGCCAAAAAAGGATGAAGGCAAACAGAGAGAATCAACTTCAGCCACGAGTTTCAGATATTTTCAAGGTAATGTCACTTATCGACTCTGGAAAATTCTCTTATGAATCAATTTCTCACTCTGCATAGTTCTCATGAAAATTTCACCACAAAACAAGAAAAGAGACGTAGATAACAATTAATTATATTTACTTTAAATGGTATATAATTGATAAGCTGTCGGATACTCCCTCAGATGGATGAAAAAAATAAAGCCACAGCATGTGAGAACTGGTCAATGTCCATAACTCAAACCCAGTAAATTATTTTTTTCTTAAAAAGGATCAAGGTAAAAAGAATTGGACTTCACTACTGGGCTGGGCTGGGCCAAAGCGCTAGGCCTGAATCTGCAATTCCCTGAGGCTTGACATGCTAACTTGGGAACAAGGTTATGGAATGGGCGTCTTGATCAGCTGTGGTTGGAGAGGAAAAAGCAGTGCCTGGTTGGTGTTTCAGACGCAGAAAGCGAAACAAGAGAACGCCTGCTAAAGCTCCAATTATGGGGGCTGTGATGTATATCCATATGTCCTTGAATTTCCATGACACTATTGCTGGCCCTAATGATCTTGCAGGATTCATTGATCCCCCTGAAACAGTTCTGTAACAAATTCCAAACCCGTTAATTACTTCTTTGATTTTCTCTAAATCCTACTGCAAAAGGGGGAAAAAACTATGGAGATTATAGATGATACCCGGTGATTAACACTGCTAGTCCAATAGCTATTCCAAGAACAAAACCAGATAAATGAGCCACCTGCAACATTCATCCAGTTTTAACCACCATAAATTGGTTTTTCTTCGCTATGATTAGTACACTATTATTTGGAACTTGAACCCCAAAGCTAGATCTTTTGTAGTACTTATTCCAATGCTTGAATGTAAAGGACACTATTTAACCTTTGACTTGGGTAGGCTATAGTTCAAAATAGGACCCCAAACCCAGTTGAGGACAAAAAAACAAGAAGATAAAAATTGCAATTTTCTGTTGAATGATTAACTATCCTATTCAAGAATTTATCAAACTGTGGAACTTGAATTTTGGATTTTGAAATTCCAGGGATTTTTGAAATTTTCCCTCCAAGCAGTCTTGGAGAAATTTGGAATTATGGGGCATGGTTGATACAATATGAACTTATGAAAGAGGATTATTCTAATTCCTTACTGTTTTAAGTTCACTTGTCAAGGCTGCAGCAAGGAACATTATGATGAACGTTGCAATAAGCTCCACCCAGAAGGCTGACATAACCCCTTGGATTGGCCTTGTCATCATGACATCTGATTTAATCCCATACACGAGGCTACCGATATATGTTGCCAACACAGAACCCACCATCTGTGCCAGTATGTAAACTGGAACCTGTTCAACAAGGAAGGAGGAAGATATTAACTGATATATAAAAATGGTGCCTGAAGTATACCAATGACTCTGCTTTTTTGTTTCTTCAGGACCTTCAGCCATGGAAATTGACCAAATGTTGCAAAAGCGATCGTGGCGGCCGGGTTAACATGAGCACAAGAGATTGGCCCTATTGAGAAGATCACCACAACGACTGTTAATCCTGCTGTAGCTGCATACTCCAGGAGGCCCACTTGTCCATTCTGCAACTGCGTGCTCGAAATGATCCCACACACACAGAACATCAGAATGAAAGTACCCACCATCTCTGCCATGGCCTGCATTTCAGAAGAACTTATATTTCTAAGGTCACCAATATTTTAAACTGCAGGCTATAACAATGGCCATTCTCTCACCATGCGAGCATAATCCAGGTCAAGTCTGGTGGTCAAGCAATGAGAAGCAGAGTTTTTCACCAAAACATATTGCTGCTTAGATATTGCAATAGTGCAGTTAATGTCCCTGTCATCTAAGGAGATCCCAGGGCTGCTGCTTGATGCATCATTCAAATTCTCAGGACATGGTTGTTTCTGGATCATGCTTTTCTTCATCATGATCAAACTTAGCTTCTGCTGCAGAAATGTTTTACTGGGTCTTATAATGAGATCTCTCAGAGGGATGGTACAAGTTGCTTAGAAGAGTTAGATTCTTGTATTGCATGGAACAGGCATGAAGCAGCAATTAGGGGAAGTTTTAGATAGAAACTTTTGAAGCTCACACGTCCTTGGCCCTTTTTTAAAGGTTGAGAGTTGGGGGGAAGCATCAACAACACATTTCATGTGTTGCTCCTAGTAAGGCAGAAAATAAGAGTAATTTGTGCTCATCAAATGCTCCAATATAGAAAGTAAAATATTCCTTTCCGAACATTGTTGTTTAACCTCCACTCTTTATTTTTATGGCTTTGTATCTTGCAAACTAAGAGCTAGATCTCAACCAACTTTGTCATCACAGCTTGAATGAGTTTAGATTTGTCTTCTTTGGCTTTTTTTCTTTTTGTGCATCATATATTCTTGGTGGGGGAATTAGCTTATTAATAAATATAGAAAACATTCCAATTACGCTTGGGTTTTCTTCGTTTTCTCCTCCCTCTTAAATCTTTATCACCCCATTTTCTCTTCCCTCTTAACCAAAATTTGATTGGTGTTTAACCTTATAGTTATCTTGGAAATATATTGTGAATTTCAATTGTTTTTAATACATCGTTTTTTAAGCTACTTATTCCCCACTTATTATTTGTACCATTTGGATCAACTTCCAATAATTTAGATTTTATATCTTATATTATTATAACAATATTTTTGGTATAAATATATTATAAAAATATTTCTATAATATTAAATAAAAATGTGTGAGTAAATTTAAATTATTAAAATTTAACACGAAAATTTATTAAAAATTTACGAAGTTAAACTCTCTATATTAAGTTTTAATGATTAAAATTTAGGGTTAGGGTGCATTTTTTGCCCTTAAAGTATACTGCTTTAGGAGCAATTTTACCTCTAAAGTTTTCGGCGTTGCCCCTCCATTAATGTTGCCCCTCCGTTTTTAAATTTGAGGGGTAACATTGCTCCGTTTTTAAATTTTAACGTTCTACGCCGAAAACTTTAGATGCAAAATTGCTTCTCGGGTGCATAGTTTAAGGGCAAAAATGCACCTTAACCCTAAAATTTATTTATATGTATTTTTATTATTTAACTGGTTTTATAATATATTAAATTTCAATAATAAAAAGTTACTAGGTAATTGTAAAGATAATAAGTGGAGACATTTCTCTTAACTGTATTAGCTAAAAAGCTCGTAATTCCTCTGTTTTTAATATAAGATATATTTATCACATTTAGTTAGATTATTGAAATTTATTAAATTAGCTAATTGAAATGTATTTTTTAAAAACATCAAGGTCATCTTCTTTAATTCCATCATTCACTCTTTCGTTTGATTATTATTAAGGGAGCATCAACAAGGGGTAATTAGAAAAAAATTGACAAATATGAATATTATGTTTGATATTTGGAATAAGAATGTCTTTATTGATTTCTTTTTCTATTTCCTATCTATTAATAGTTTGTTTGGTTAAAGGGGAGAGAGATGAGATTAATCTTAGAGGCTATATTAGCCTATAAGATTAGTCTACCATCCCTCCTCTCATTTCCCTTCAAACTAAACACACCATAAATTAGGGCTGAGCATGGAACCCACAACCCGATGAGCCCGCTCACAACCCAATGCAATTGGGTCATTTTGAGCCCACTTAAAAAAGCCAATAACGGGTTAGGTTAAAACCCGCTTATTTAAGACTTAAATGGGCGGGCTATGGGTGCATCTTCGGGCTGCCCAAACCCGCCCATTTAGTTATATATATATTTTTTATTAACTATATGGACAATTGGACAATAATACGCCACATTGCCATGAAATACCCATTTCCCATTTCCCCATTTAACCATTCTCCCATTTGGAGTTTGAACATCAAAATTATGTTATGATAACACTTGTCTAAATTTAGATTCTTTTGTGTGAATTATGATTATTAAATTTTGAAGATTCATATTTTAGAATTTAGAATGATAAATTTGGTTGAATACTTAATACTTATATATATTTTTCTTCAAAAAAGTAAACTTGTCAAATGTAAATGGGTTACCTAAAAAACTACGGTCGGCCCGCCCATTTATATGTTAACCTATTCAACATGGGTTCTGATGGGTTGAGAATGACGGGTATGGGCTAACCCATACCCATTCAAAGTTAAATGGGCGGGCTATGGGTTTAGGCATGGGTACGCCTTTTAACCCGCCCATTCTCGCCCTACCATAAATGTCTTCACTATTAGATCAAGTTTCAATTATTAAGATTTAATAATATTTAATGTTATAATAATATATTTTATATAAATTAAATTCCAACCATTGGAACTTGATCCAATAGTTGAAGCATTCAATAGAGAGAAAATGAAGAGAGGTTAATAAAGACATTCTTCTATACTTTTATTTAAAACCAATGTCTTAAATATGTATTATATCGTCACATTTAAAATACTGAAATGTTACGTGATTGATTATAAAAACATTACATTCTGAAAAAAAAAGTTTTTTTGACCAGACACTGGTTACTACTTAGTATTTTCTTTCACTTAAGCTAAGGGCTTGTTTGGAAAAGCATTATAAGCTAAAAAAAAGCACATCGAAAATTTGTTTTTTTGGGTGTTTGAGATAACTTCATACTTGATAGATTTTAAAGTCTGAAGCTATTTTTTTTTGTGAAGCCACACCTTTTTATTTATCTAATCACAAAAAAGTCATCGTTATTTCAAAATTCAAACACAAATTATATTAGTAAAAATCCATCAGAAAAAAATCACAAAAATCACTTTTATCACCACTATCTACTATCTAGCCCGCTATCTCGCCCATGAAAACCCGCGACTTCACTCACAACGTATATCATCACATACTCCTTTCTTTCTCGCCGCCGGTGCCACTTCTTAAAAATTCTAGCTGGAGGCGTCACGCGCGTGCCTTCTCCCGTAAAGGTTAAGCATTGTTTAAGCTTCGACAACTTCATCTCAGTCTAGTCTAAAGAGCATCTCTTTTATTTTCTCCCTCGTTAATATTTTTTTGCCAGACCCTCGTTAGTTATTAACACTGTGAAATTCGCCACCTTATCTAACGAGCGGATTTTAGATTTGGGGTAGGATCAAGTTGAACATTTTAACTTGCATTTGAAATGTTTGATGAAGTTCTGATCATATGTGTCAACATTTGTATTCATGTGTCTGGGTGTTGAATCAACACAAATTTCTGACCCCGCCTGGCTTTATTTTGTGAGAGATTTTCTTCCAGTGCCAGCTCGATGTTTCCTGAGTACGCAGAGCTTCAGACCGCATATAAAAGACTAGGATAAATAAACAAAAGAGTGAGCATGATTTTGAGGATAAAAGTTAGCATGTGGAACTTTACGTGCTATGCCTTACTGTATTTAGAAGCTTGATAAAGAAGAATTTGCTTTGGCTTTGTTTTTTGGTTCTCTTTTTTGGCCAAGCATTGGTTTTGTTTGATAAAAGATGTTTAGGTGAGGAGTTCTTTAGTTTTCGCAAAATGAGGACCTATATTTAAAGTTTTGACTCATATGGATCCCAAGTATCATTCCCCCCATTTTGAACTTCTCTGTGCCTGCAATGAGGATGGTTGATTTGAGCACTCTAAAAGTTTTTTTTCCCCCTCCTGGTTGATGAATTTGATTTATTTTTAATATTTTGTGTCTCGCTAACCCTAAAAGGCTTGGATTCCACCTGCAGCTCTTGCATCGCTTGCAATAACAATGCAGTCGACACTATTCACGCCCTTTTCTCCAGCAACCCCAACTAAGTCAAAGCCACTAACACCTCTTCAGAGATGTCAATCTGCTCGCCCATACATCTTATCAGTCAGAGCAGAGGCAGTACAATCAGCACCTGTCCCTGTAGACTCTCCACCTAAATCCACTCATACACAGAAGCTCAACAAGTACAGTTCCCGCATAACAGAGCCTAAGTCACAAGGTGCATCTCAGGCAGTGCTCCATGGGGTGGGACTTTCAGAAGATGACTTGGATAAGCCTCAAATTGGTATATCATCTGTGTGGTATGAGGGTAACACCTGCAACATGCACCTTTTGAAGCTTTCAGAAGTGGTTAAAGAAGGGGTACAAGAAGCTGGCATGATCGGGTTCAGGTTCAACACAATTGGGGTCAGTGATGCCATTTCTATGGGGACAAGAGGTATGTGCTACAGCTTGCAGTCTAGGGACCTCATTGCTGATAGCATTGAGACTGTCATGAGTGCACAGTGGTATGATGGGAACATTTCCATCCCTGGTTGTGACAAAAATGTAAGATATTATCTGTTAGTTCTGAATTTTTTAAATTTCTATCTATAGTCTACATAGCTGTTTAAGATTTCTATTACTCAGCATATTTAGTCATTTAAACTAATTGTTAAATCGATTATGTTTATGTAAAGTTTACTTGTCCACATCTGAGTGCTCTTTACCTTTTCCCTGCAACCTTGTCTTGCATTGTTATTATGTCTTGATTGTGAAGTTTTCTGTTTAATGCTTTTGTTCTTTATTCGCCTTCAGTCTTCTCTGTAGGAAAGGTGTGTGACTTTCCAACCCATAGATGGATCTCTAGTTCTATTACAGGGAGTAGCTGAAAGTTTTTAATCCTAGATTTCCTATAAGTTCAGAATCTGCTGGTGGTGGCTTGTTTCACTGAGCGTAAGAAAGGCATTTCTGAAATCATTAACAATTATTAATTCCATGGCGTGATGCTTTCATTAAATTATGATAAAATTTCCCTTTTAATCTGTTATTGTTATTGTCTCTGGTAAAAGCTGTCTATGTTCTGTCTCACCATGACATGAATTTTTCAATTTATTTTGAACATTTAGCTGTGTGTTATTTTAGTTTCTTTCTTGCAATTGAGCGCATGTTGTAAATTTTCAGATGCCAGGTACAATTATGGCAATGGGCCGCCTCAACCGACCAAGTATAATGATTTATGGTGGTACGATTAAGGTAGGATATAAGGCGTTGGCTCGTGAGGGAGCTATTACTGATTGAAAATGATATAATTGTTTGTCAAGCATGATCAGGGCCCTGCTGATTTTTTGTAATTTCATTAAACAACCTTGAATATGTGCTGCTCTTCATGATACAAAGTTTGAACTAACTAGAATTTGAGCAAAAGAAAAAATTCATTAATAATACCTTTGCTTGCTTTTCTTTCTGATAAATGTTATCTGGTAAAATTGTAGCTAACAAGAAATTAAGAATGGTACTGGTTATGATATCTTTAAAATTAATGGTCCTACATAATAATATGACAATCTTTGAGACAATCTTATGTTTTTGTTGTGCATTTTCTTCCCTTGATTGAAGTTAGTCACACCAATTATGCACACGGGAGACCTCTGTCAATAATTTTTTGGGAATTTATGGTAGTTTGAAACCCTTGTACTAGTTTGAAATCAGTGTTCCTCAGTAGATAGTCGAGGGAACAAATGGAGTAACTGTTATTTCGAATTCTCCATTATACTTGTAATTAATTTATGTTAGGAAATACATGATTAGAGAATATATTGTAATTAGTGCATAGTCAATCAGTATCCCTAACAATCAGGGATTAGAGGAAATCATCATAAATTATCATTAAGAGCCATCAATACTAAGGCTCTCTCTTATTGTATAAATACACATCATATAAACATGAATAGATAAGATATTCAGATTATTTGCTTACATGGTATCAAAGCTAAGGTATAGTTCTTGGGAAATTTCAGTATTTTTTTCCTGTGGCTGCTGTTTCTGTAGTGTTAACAGTAACAGTGGCCACCCAACCAGCTAGCGCGTCTGTACGAGTGCCATCTCTGTTTCTTTTTTGGTTTCGTGTTTAGAGGATTGCATTTGGCAATTGGGTTTTGTTGTTTTGCTCTTCTTCAGTTTTCGTCAATTTTCTGGTTGAGTGTGTACTGTTTCGTAAACAGTGACCGTGTTTTCACTGTTCACATGGGAGAGAGAAAGTGTGTACCTGTTGTTTCGTCGGTCGTTTGGTTGTTATGTTGTCCCTGGTTGGCTGCCGGAACTTGTTCTAGTGGTTCTTTGAGTTTCAGTGATGATTTCCAGATTCCGGCGAGACTTTTTCAGTTTCCGGCGACTCTTTCCAGATACCGGTGACCCTTTAATCCGGTGGTACTCTACAATTTCGGTAAATTTTGCAGATTCTGGGAGTGTTCTGAATTTTCCAGTGAGTGTTATGAGTTTTCGGTGTTTTCTAGTGACTTTCCCAGTACGTCAAGCCTTCATTCCCGGTATATATAGGCCGGTTCTTTGCTTCGAAGGTTGCATTGTGAGACTGGGTTTTTACTATTTCAGCATGGTCGGCATTTTGTTTTGTGCGCGTTCACTTGTCTTTAGTGGCTGGGTTCTTCGTTTGTTTTGTTTTCCAGCACGTTCGTGAAGTGCTCTTTTGTTTTGAATGCCGTATTAGTGGCTGCGTAATTTCATTGGCCCGTTCTTTGCTTTGCCTCCGGTGAGGTGTTTGTCTCAGGTGAGACAGTTTGGTGGTCCTTGTGTGACCTGTTCGTTGTTTTGCCTTCGGTGAGGTGTTTGGTCTCTGGTGAGACGTTTGAAGTATTGTTTGGTCCCTTGTGAGACCGTTTGCTACAACTTCTACTTTGGTTTGGTACTCTTTGTTATTCAAACTCTTGGTGAAGTTGTTGGATTGTTGCTTTTGAATATTCCCGGTGTGACATTTGGTTGAACCATTCTTGGGTGTGACCGAACTTGCTGGTGGATTCAAGATCTTATGAAGAAGAAAATTATTTTGTTTGAATTTATTATATTATGATTATCTTTGTAATAAGTTGGGCATGATTAACATCTATGCTCCAACTTTAGGGGGAGTGTTAGGAAATACATGATTAGAGAATATATTTTAATTAGTGCATAGTCAATCAGTATCCCTAACAATCAGGGATTAGAGGAAATCATCATAAATTATCATTAAGAGCCATCAATACTTAGGCTCTCCCTTATTGTATAAATACACATCATATAAACATGAATAGATAAGATATTCAGATTATTTGCTTACAATTTCAAATTATTATTAGTTGTATGGTTCAATCATGTTTTAAGAATGTGGTAATCAGCTTTGAACTTTTTATCTTTGTTAATGAAAATCACAAAGTGGTTCCGTGGGATGTGGTTTATAACTTTTCTTCATTCATTATTTCTTTTGCAGCCTGGTCATTTTCAGGGCAATACATATGACATAGTGTCTGCCTTTCAGGTAAATAACTCATTGCTATTGAAACATCCATATTATTTTCCTGCATTTAAATTATGTCTGCAGAAAGCTAATTTATTTGACATCCAAAATATCCCCCCCCCCCCCCCCAAAAAAAAAAAAAAAATAAAAAATAAACACACACACAATAAAGAGAATGAGAATCCTCCAAGAACAGATCAAGAGGTGAAAAAAGAGAAAAATCTCAAAAGAGTTTTTCCATCCCTCTGTAAATCTGTTAGATGTCCTTTTTTGGTCTGATTGATTGCGATGAACGATAATATTCTATCCTGTTTGTATACTCTCTTCCTCAAGAATAATGTTTTCATTGTTTACTACAAGATTGTAAATTCATTTATTTTTTAATGAAGTTTATATTTTGACTGTATGTAATTAGCTGGAAGCTGGTCATCCAAGCACTGCCACCTTTGGCTATCATACTTTACTAATTCTTTATTTATCTGTAGTGTTATGGAGAATTTGTGAGTGGATCTATTAGCGATGAGCAAAGGCAAAATGTTATCCTCAACTCATGCCCTGGTGCTGGGGCTTGTGGTGGAATGTATACAGCCAATACCATGGCTTCTGCAATTGAAGCTATGGGGATGTCTCTTCCTTATAGGTATGTCTGCCAGTTCAAATTGAACGTCTTTTCCCCCTAAGAAAATGTCCTTAACTTCGCTATTTCTTTAGCTCATCCACACCTGCTGAGGATCCACTAAAGTTGGATGAGTGTCGTTTAGCTGGGAAATATCTGCTTGAATTATTGAAAATGGACTTGAAGCCCCGAGACATTATCACCCGCAAATCACTACATAATGCTATGGTTATCGTCATGGCACTTGGTGGATCTACCAATGCAGTGTTGCATTTAATTGCTATTGCAAGGTGCATGAAGTTTGGTGCCAGAATTTTGTGTGTGTGTGTGTGTTTGTCTTTCAAGAAATTTCACATCTGGATTTGGCAGGTCTGTTGGTATCGATTTGACTCTTGATGATTTTCAGAAGGTTAGTGACGAGGTTCCCTTTCTTGCTGATCTTAAGCCTAGTGGCAAATATGTCATGGAAGATGTTCACAAGGTACCATGCTGAATTATTTAGTCTTCCTATTTGCATTCATTTTCCTGATAATGCATATTCATGCATTATTATTAATCTCTCAAAACCCTTGTTTTTATAGGTTGGAGGGACCCCTGCCGTTATTAGCTACCTTCTTGAGAAAGGATTTTTAGATGGGGATTGTATGACTGGTATATCCTTCTTGTATTTGATCATTAAGAGGAATGGTCTCATTTTTTTTTTAAAAATTAATGCGTATTTCACTAACATGGAGATGCTTCTCTAGTTACTGGAAAGACACTGGCCGAAAATGCAGAAACTTTCCTTCCTTTGTCGAAAGGGCAGGTGTGATTTTGTTGGTGTTCGATTTTAGTGCTTCCCATTTTTCTTCTGTCAGTGTCAGGCTACAAATATGTGTGTTGTTTGATTCAGGACATTATAAGGCCAGTAGAAAATCCCATCAAGAAGACAGCACACATTCAAATTTTATATGGTAACCTTGCACCAGAGGGTTCTGTTGCTAAAATAACTGGAAAAGAGGGGCTATACTTTTCTGGTGCATTTTCTTGATATGCTGGTCTTGTTTTGTTTATCTTGAATTTTTAACATGTTGCTTAATTGTGTTTGTCCATATGGAAATTTATTAATCATGGGGATCATTCAATAGGTCCAGCACTTGTTTTTGAAGGAGAGGAATCAATGATTGCTGCCATTTCAGAGAACCCTTCAAGCTTCAAGGTAATTCTTCTGTTGCCTTGGCTGTTGTTGCAAAACACTTAATATTTACTAAGCCTACAATCTGACAAAAGAACTACTGAAAATGGATGTAGCTAGTATTGCTATGTTTTATTTTGATTGAGTGATCAATTGATTTGTATGATTGAGAATATTTTAGCTATTACTGTTGAATGGAAGAAATTTGGGACATAAGAGAAGTATACCTGGAAGAGGATAAGATAAACTTGAAAATTGAGAGCACACAGGCAATGCAACAAATCCATCCATTGTACCTATATGTCTATAAATGGATTAATGGAAACTACCTAAGAACACCCATAAGCATAACATAAAATATAAACTATATCAACAAAGAGGCCATTGAAGATGTGGCCATTCTGCTCCATTTAAATACACCAGAAAGTTAAATGAAAATGTGCACTATGTTAGGAACCAACTAATGGTTGCCTAAAATACTGGTTTGATTAAACACAAAACAGAATTACACTGGAAATGCAATAAATCTGTCAAGAGTCAAAGACTCATACAGCCAAGACAGAGGCAAATCTGTGACAGCAGATTTGCTCCCTTCTCCTACAAATTCACTCAAAATTCATCCCTATCCTACCAATCCTTCCTACGCCTAAATATAGTCAAAAAGCATAGATGCACAGTATTCAAAATGCTACAGTACTGAATTAAAAAGCCACTCTAGGCAGCGGCTAAATGTCTAACTATTACAGCCAAAATAGGAAAGTCAAACCCTCCAACCTTAAAAAGCATCTTTTCCTTTTGCTTGTGTTGTTTGTGTATTCCTAGGTTTCCTTGCATAGGTTTTGCCAATGAAGGGTCCTTTCACACTACTACATCATCTCTACCTTCTTACCATTACCAGGCATGTTAACTGAATCATAAGAAAGTATAAGGACGCATTCAGTGTTCACTAGAACTGGCAGTGGCATGCAAATTTATTCTAAAGGAAAATTGCTGCTGCTGCTGCATAGTGCCACATTGTTTACAAGGCCTATGAATCTGCACCCTGTCATTTACATCTAGTAAACATATTAGTCTTTAGCATATCTCAAGGATTAACATTTTTGAAAACGAGGCACTTCTTATGGGTTTGCTTTCTTCCACATGCAGAAGCTGGTAAACTTTGAAAACTTGACTCTACAGGCGGCTTCTGAACTGAAGTTTTTCCATTCTTACTCTTGAATGAATCCGGGTTTTAGAATCCATTCATGGCAATTAATTATAGAACTTTAACTGTCGTAGCTGTCGCATGCTGCATTGTAAAATCTTGTTCTGATTCTGGTACTAGTGATGATAATTTACTTTGGGGAGTAATATCTATTTTGCATTGTTTTGAGTTAATATCTTCTAATTGCCCTGTACAGTATCAGGTTAGCATTACTAAGATGCAACCGCAAGGTCATTGGCATCTAAAAATGGAAATTTTATCTCATTTTCTCCTTATGACATATCATCTTTTCAGGGGAAAGTGGTTGTGATCAGGGGAGAGGGACCTAAGGGTGGTCCTGGCATGCCTGAGATGTTAACGCCCACAAGTGCAATAATGGGCGCAGGCCTTGGGAAGGTCTCTTCTTTATTTCCTTGTTAATTATATTTTTATTTGTAGCCTCCACACTAGTTGTGTGGAGGTTAGCTAACTCCATGTTTGTTTTAGATTTCCATTAAATTTCCTGAGACTCACACAACACGGATCTTTAGATGATTGAATAAATATTTCCCCCTGTATTCTTAGCCAAATGTGTGTATGAAGATGCTTTATTGCCTTGTAATACTGCAGGATGTTGCGCTATTAACTGATGGAAGGTTTTCAGGAGGTTCACATGGGTTTGTGGTTGGCCACGTATGTCCTGAAGCGCAGGTGAATCCACTTTTCATTTATACTTATTCTACTATTGCAAAAATATTTCACAAGGTCTGATGCATCTTTCCTTCAATTGTTTTAATGCAAGGCATGTTTATTTATTTTGACTTGAGAATGTATCAGCTGTTGGAAAATTTTCTATAAAAAAGTCCTTAGCGATGAATGACAGAAGTGCAATAATTTTTGCAGGAGGGTGGTCCTATTGGCTTGGTTCAAAATGGAGACATAATCAACATTGATGTTCAGAAACGAAGAATTGATGTTTTGGTATCAGACGATGAGATGGAGGCACGGAGGAAGAAATGGACTACCCCTCCATACAAAGCCAACCAAGGAGTTCTGTACAAGGTATGAAATCTGGATAATTTATTTTCTTTCTTCTCCTGAAGACAATTTATATACTTTCTGTTTGATGAATATTGTTTTTGCCCCTTTATTTTCAATCGTTTCAATTGAGTCCTCCGAGTTGAGTGGATTCATTTCCATCCCTCCTTAGACAACCATTCAAGTATTGTATTTATTATTACTGACTTGTTCGGTGGAAAAGGACATCATGGCATTTTTCAGTTAGACATTTATGACGAACCTTTGAATAGTCCAAAGAGGGATGGGATTGAAACTGCTCTCAGGACTTGGAGGACTCAATTTTCGTTGAAAATAGAGGACCAAAGTATATGGAAAATTGCAAAAGGAAACAACCCTACACCTTGTTGATAATGAAATGCAATAAACATTTTTTGGAATAAAATTATAAAAAAAATTAGCCATGCCCGGGATTTTAAACTTGATCTCTCTCTGTTTCCAGTACATAAAAAACGTACAATCTGCATCCAGGGGATGTGTGACAGATGAGTAGAGATGGCTCATTTTTGGAGGCTTATAGAGGAAAATTTGGTTGTGTGCCTCGGCAGCTTTTCCATGTGGCATTATTTTTGCAGCCTAGAAGGTGCAAGTCTCTTTATTGAGGTGTATTTTTTCCCCCTCTTCTTTTGTGTAAACCGAATCCTGTAATGGTGAATTTGTTTTGATCGAATTTTTTGGTGATATTATGTTTTATCTTTAAGGGTGAATAATTTAAGAAGACTATGCATGGACTAATTTTACTGTGTTTGGCTAACATTTTAGCTTCGGAATAGTTTATTCTGTGAAGTTCTATCGCAAAAACTTGCGAACTAGGGCCTCAAGTACCACGGTACATTCTCTTGTGGATGGTTGATTATGATGTTGGATTAAAAAATAATTAAAAATAAATCCAAGTATTGATAAGTACTCAGATTAGATGTTCTTTTGATCCAAAAAAAAAAAAAAGATTAGATGTTCAGAATGCCTTGGAATACGGGCATCTGCATCCAATGATTGTGCCGCAGCCACATAAAGCAAGGCACTGGTTAAAAGTCACGGGAAAAAACTCGTAACAGCAGTGGGAAAAAGTAAAAATACAGGGGAAAATGTAGTGTGCTAGTTGATTGCTTTTATTTCTCACACATCAAACTTGTACCAACAGTGGGAAAAACATATTTAATTTGAGAAATAAGATTGCAGAGGATTAGGAAGGAAAAGAAAAAAAGAAGACGACGGCCCATCACGGCATCACACATTTGAGGTAAAGTTGAAGTTGCCGCAGTTAGTTCGCTTGGACAAGAGTGAATTGCTGAAGCCAAGCCTTGACATTGTTAAATCAAATTGCAGCAAATTGTTCTCTAATTGATGTGATCCTATAGTGATCGAAGTCCTTGGATGTGAAGAGCCCGTCACAAATCCCACAAGCGAAGCATTTGGGTTCAGACCAGCATCCACAAATCCTAAGCAAATCACATCATTTCTTGCCTGCACCATCGAGTTTGCCCCAGCGATGCTCCACACCTCTTTCTCATTTTGCAACACAAGCTCAATGGTAGGCACATTTGGTCCCATCCGCGAGTACACAATGTCTTTAGAAGCAAAGCATGTTGAAAATGGTGGTATTGGTGTGACATTTTGAATGCCCCTACCAAGTGTTTGTATAAATGCTTTTCTGACCGCTTTGTAGATAGAGGTTTCCATGACAGTGTAAGGATTAACAGTGCTGATCTTGGTTCCACCGAGGCCTTGTTTATTGATGGACAAAAGGGTTCTATTCAAATGCACGCTTTTCCCTCCGATTCTGATTGAATTTACCCCAATGAAGTACTCAAATGAGGGTTCACCTGGGGCAGTGCTCACAGGGTTCTCAATAAGAGGGGTGTAAGTGAGGGTCTTGGAAACATCAATGTTGGGTAGGAAATGATAAGGGCTACTTCCAAAAAAGATGGCACCTTTGGCACTAGTTGATGAACTCAAGCAAATGGCAAACTTCCTAGGGAGGCTAATAAAGATTGAAGCAAACTGAGTAGGAAATGACATATCTGATCTTCCTAGAGCAGCCATACCTGTGACACCACGAGGAAGGCCTTCCACTAAGGTTTTTGATCCACAAAGGAAGGTAAATTTGGGTGTTGTAACCATTTCCCCCGGATTGAAGCCATTGGTAGATTGAACAGAGATAACATCTTGGCTGAGATCTCCGAATGTCTTGTTGGAAGTGATTGTGTTTTCAGGATTGCCACTGCATCTATCACCTCCACAGGAAATGGTATACAAAAGTGAGCATTGAGGGGAGTTACAGGAAGGAAGCTTGTAGGTAGAAGAGACATAGTTTTTTTCACAATCCACCCAAGGCCAGCTGCCACTTAAATCCACAGTAAGCTTTACCAGCACTAATGGGGTTCTTTGTTTGATTTGAGTAACATATTGAGCAATGGATGTAGAAACATCTTTGGTTACAGGAAAAACGAGTGCATTGGGCTGAGCAGAAGTATGCTGTGTGGAGACAGAGATGAACAAGCAGAGAAGGAAAGAAAGGAAAAGCCAGCCAGATGAAGCAGCCATGGGAACTATAAGCTTTGAATTGCAATGGTGGACAAAGAAGAAGAGGCTGTGTTGTGTGGAGTAGAAAGGCATGCATGCTTTTTTATGGGTTTTTGATGCGAGATACTTTTTCTAATTTGACATTAATGCGGTGCAGGTGGAGCTGTTGAGGGTGGGGGGTAGTATCATTATTAGCAAGTAATCAAGGATATGATGTGTCCGAATAAGATACGGACATGTATGATGAAGCTTTCATTAAATTTCAAGAATGGCAACCAAGGAAATGCCACAGCCCACAGCTCGCTCATTGAGCTCAAATGTCCATTTAAATATGGCATTACTACTTTATATAAAAAAAAAAAAATAGCATTACTACTGTCTCATTTATTAGTCCAGCGTGAGAGAAAAATGTTGGTCCTTATTACAAGTCTACTTTCCATATTTATTGAGTTAACCAATTTTTTTGGCATGTAAGAATTATATAATTTAGACTAAAGAACTAGAGTGGTATTTCATTATGTGATAGCTCATCGGGCAAAAGTAAATTCAAGAGGACGTTTGCAGTGATTCATATGCTGCATAACTTTGGAATTTGTTTTCTTAAGAGGAACTCAAGATATTTCCTTCTCTACATAGGAGAGAACTCAGTAGAGATATTACTTTTCAAGCCTCAATATTTGAAGGGCATTGCAAGTAGTCAACAAAAGGAAGAAAATGCATGATGTATCTATACTCTATGGTAACTCATCAACAAGACCAAGTTGAAGTTGGTCCTCGGCCTGCACATTAAATATACGCAACTGGGCAAACTGGACCTGTATAATGCATGTCACTGTATTGGACACTATTCACTAGCGGAAGTTGCATGGATATGTTCCAAACGATCCGTCCTATCTATTCCAAACCATCATTGTTCAACTACAACTAACCACGGTTTCAACCATTCCTTTGTCCCCGTTCCCCAAATGAGCACTCATCGTGTTGCAGCATCAAGGGTTCTGCTTTGAACAATATACTCATACTAAGGCTATCTTTTTTGAGCCGAAACATTATGGTCATATTGATAGGGATGATATAGCAAATTGTATTTTGATTTATAGAAATCTCTGATTTGTAGGGATTATGAATAATCTTTATTAATAGTTATTATTAGATTTTTAGGAATCCCTGATTTATAGGGATTAGGAATAATCTGCGTTAATAGTCATTATGAGCCATTACTATTGATGCTCTCTTATCTTGTATATATATGTAACGTTCCTATATGAATATAGGATACAACATCCATTCTTTCCATTTTGCCAAGTCATATGGTATCAGAGCTCAGGTTGTGTTCTCTCCGAAATATTTTTTCTATACACATTTTTTTTAGTTTTCTCTTTCTTTAGTTTTTTTCCTCGTTTTCTCGAGATTTATTATCTCGATTGATTCTTTTTTTTTTTTCTAGTTTTCTCGAGACCTATTATCTCAATTGATCTTTTTTTTTTTTTTTTCGTTTTCTCGAGATTTATTATCTCGATTGATTCTTTTTTTCCTAATTTTTCGAGACCTATTCTCTCGATTGTTCCGTCCATCGCAATCATTTTTGCTTCCGCTCAGTGAGAGGCTATAGATCATTATTTTCTTGAAGATGAGTTGCTGCATGTTTAAGCTGCTTCTAGCTAAACTAGCCAAACTGCTTCGTCTTCTACCTGTTCGGTCTGCTGATCAACTTGCAGACATATTCACAAAGCCCCTTCATCCTATACGGTTTCATGAACTCAAATCCAAGCTGGGCATCCAAGACATCCATACTCCGGCTTGCGGGGTGACAGGGATCACATAGCAAATTGTATTCGATTTATAGGATCCCCGATTTGTAGGGATTATTCATTAATAGTCATTATTAGATTTATAGGAATCCCTGATTTATAGGGATTAGGAATAATCTGTATTAATAGTCATTATTAGTCATTATGAGCTATTACTATTAAGGCTCTCTTATCTTATATATATATGTAACGTTCCTATATGAATATAGGACACAACATTCATTCTTTCCATTTTACCAAGTCACACATATTGTTAGTGAGAGTAACAGCTTTATGTTATGAGCCCCACATTATGAGTGGTCATTATAATTTTATACGGCCCTTCTACCTAATAGACTAGTTTTTTAGGATTAGCTCTTCCTTTAACTTGTGATCATTATAATTTAGCATTACTTGCAATAAATGATCCCCAATCAATCATAGTCACCAACAACATTTGTACGTACCACTGTACCAAACCCAAGTTGCTCCTTTGACCAAAAAAAAAAAAAAAAAAAACCCAAGTTGCTCCTAGTGGATAGGATATTAACCATTGCTCTGGACAATGCTTAGCTGTTTCACTTTGACTTGGATCTGGCTTGTATCATTTGCCCTTAACCTCCACTGCTTCCCTTTGTGGTAATTCCGCCACGTTTTGGCGCATATACAAGCTGGTGCTTTTTTTTTTCTTTCTTTTTTTTTTTTTTAAAATATTTCAGAATACTAATGGTATTAAAAAGATGCTTAGGATACTGAACGGTACTTTAAAAAAAAAAATTCATGATCTTGATAAATTATTTTAGTATCTTGAAAAGTATCCGTTATATTTTTAGTGATAAGTATCCTAAAATATTTTTTCAAGATTCTAAAATATTTTTTCTAGATCATGAAATATTTTTTCAAGATCCTAAAATATTTTTTCTAGATCAAATGATGTTGATCTGTCCTTACCAATCGTCGTAGGACACCTAAATACTAATGTTGTAGTTGGCACTTGTCATGTATTTCAAAATTAAATTAAAAGTTTGCAACAACAAAATTAAATTGATAAAGTTCAAATGTAGGTATGCAAAGTTTTTGAGTTCGTGAAATATCTTAATATATCTAACCCTCCATTTGGGAGAAATACAATAACCGAATTAGTAGATAAAAATGTAGTAAAAATTGGTTAAAGACAATAAATATATAAAATATACAACTCATTTTTTTAAAAATATCCTTATTTATGAAAAGTGTGGTGGGTTGGAGAGATATGAATAGAAAAAAGTGATGAGAAAAAGATATAATTAATTAAAGGTACAAATGAAAAAATATGTTAAATGTTTTGGCATTTCCAAAGGGCACTTTATTAAAAACAACATGCACATATGGTATCTTATAAAAAGAAACATAATGAGTATAACATAATGTTGAGAAAATTCATATTTATAGTCTGATCACTTCAATAGGAACATCCACAACATTTTCTATACTTTTGACTTATTTATAATTCAGTCCCTAAAAAATATATTATTAAAAATTAATATGTAGTTTCCAACTCAGCTATGAAAGATGTGAGAGAACTAAAGATCTTATAGTCCTAGTGGTATGTATGAATGCTCCCCAGCCCATAAGCGGAAGGTCGCGGTTTTAATCTCCCATGCAAATCATGTTGTTAAGGTATGTCCTTGTAGTTCAAAGAAAAAAAGGGCAGAAAAGACCCCGTTAGACTGCTTCTGCCGCCCTTGCCTTCTCACCGCCGACCTTTAATTTGCTCCGATCCGTCGCTCTGATTTTTGGCTCCACCACTGCTCCATCTGATCTCCAGGCTGAACTACCCCAAACCACCCTCAGTGTTCCATAATAGAAAGTCGCTTCAGCCTTCAAGAATATCTCCCTCTCTCCTTTTCCGGCGTCACCCAACTTTGATGAAGCCATTATACGCACACAGCCACAGTAAAAGAATAATACTTATTACTCTTTACTCAACTATGTATACTCTCTCATATAAATATATAATATTCTATGTACACATCAATATACTAAGATCCAGACTGATAATAAATATAATAATATTAACATATTGTATTGAAGTTAAGATATTATCTAGGGTTAATGTGCAAATTTGTCCCAAAAGTTTCCATGTTTATTGTTATTTTCTTTAGACTACTACTCACATTTAGCAATTTAGTATTTAGAAGTAATAGTTAAAATAAAACTAAAAAATTATATATAAACATTTGTAGTATTAATAAAAATATTAAAACTCCAAAAATGGGATCCGTAGGCCTACGTACTTGATAAAACTAATTAAATTTATTATTATCAAAATAATTTTTTTATTAGTTGGGCAGACACTAATGCTCTAAAATTAAGACCAGACTTTGGTCCTTTTCTTCTCCCATCCATTGCCTTCATTTGTGCCAAAACGGCGCCATTTTGGCGTAAAGTAGGGAGCTATGTCCTTGTTTCATTTGAAAAGATATTTCAGGGTATTAATTAATACCAAAAAGATACTTGAGGATACTAGATATTGAAAAAATTTCATGATCTTAAACATTATTTTAGGATTTTGAAAATATATTTCAAGATCTTAATGGTACTAAAAAAATACTTGAGAATACTAATTGAAACTGAATAAAATACTTCTTAATTTAAAAAAATTATTTTAGGATCTTGAAAAAATATTTCAAGGTACTAATGGATACTAAAAGGATACTTCGATTGATTTTGAAAAAAATACTTCATATTCTTGAAAAATTATTTTAGGATCATGAAAAATTATATACGGTACTCATTACATTGGTATTAAAAATATACTTCGGGATATTTTTTTTAAGATCTTAGAATTTTTCAAGAACGTAAAGTATTTTTTCAATACCGGTCACTATCTTTAAGTGTCTATTTAGTACCAGTTAGCATCTTAAAATATTTTTTCAAGAAAAAGGGTACAAATTGCCATTTACGCCAAATCGGTGCCATTTTGGCTCAAAAGAGGGCAAGGGGACGGAGAGCAAGAAAAGGACTAAAGCCGGTCCCTAAAATTATAAGTGGGAAGTGAGATGTACCTCTTATTTTGAGGATGCTAGCTGATCAAAATAATGGTAAGGCTCCATTTGGTATGAGGAAGATTTGAGGAGAGAAAGGAAGTTAGAGGAGGGAAGATTTTGCGGGATGAGGGAAGATGAGTTGTTTGGTAGGAAGAAAATGAACGGAAAGTAATTGGTAAAAAAATCAGAAAATACTTATTTTACCCTCGAAAGTAATTAATTCTAAATGAAAAAGAAAAACAATTCTTTTGCTAAAATATATTTTTTAAAAAATCCTCTTATCAAATTCAAATTTGTCTAAAATATCTTCCCACCAAATTCAAATTTGTCTAAAAAAATCTCCCACCAAGTTCAAATTTGGCTAAAATATTCCCCCGCCAAATTCGAATTTATTGTATAAGTTCGAATTTATCGCATAAGTTTGAACTTTTTGCATAAATTTGAATTTAACCATATTTTCTTACATTATAAGAATAATGTTTTATGAGGGGTAAATATGTCTAAAAATGTCACTGTTATGTGGGAACTTGAGATTCTATCAATTTTGATAGGTTTTTATCTTCTCATATATATATAAAGAAAGATTAGTGGGCCTAGAAACTTGAGTTCCTTAAAGAATTTGACACAAAAAATGTACCAAACAAAAGAATTTGTTAATATTTCTTTCCTTTCTCACTGATTCCATGTATCAAATAGGCCCTAATAAGAGCTTTATAGACACGAGGACGAAGTTGGATTTTCTTTAAGGAAATGTATCAAAATTGTGCCCCGCTGTAATGGACAATTGTGGCGGCACCAACTCCAACTTAAGTTGTCCAGCACATTGCAAATGATGTTGTTAATTTGTTTGGTTTAATCAAAGAGGCAGGTTCAAGACATGAAAAAGAGAGATAATACTCCTTCTAGTCCTTATTATAAGACACCAACTAATTTTTCTCACAAACCAATAAAAATAGTTAAAGTTAATAAAATTGTCCTATAATTTGAGTAAATTTCAATATTAACCCTACTAATTACACTAAACTCTAATATTATATTAATTATTACTCTTACACACTACCTTTATTAGTTATGGGCATACATAGAAAAATATAATTAATGCTTTTTGGAAACAAACAAGTTTCTTATAAAAAAAACCAAATAAATTTATTAATTAGTGCCTTATAATAAGGACTAGAAATAGTACAGAGAAGAAAAAGCATTTAAACTCTACGTGCATGTTTATTTATGGGAAGGGCATCGACAATTGTGCCGTACTTAATTATAAATATCATGGATAAAGTATAAACGCAAAGGGGTGGAAGTACTCGACATTGGTGCTAGATACGACGCCAACTGGCTCCTGCACGTGTGAAAAAGAAGTTTGTGTTAATTTAAATATTGTGTGTCCATGTAATATAGGTATATTGAATTTAGAAAGGAGATAAAACGCGACTTAAAGCATAAACAATGTTGGACTGCCATATCAAAGTCCCTTTTGCACTCGCAAGTTGTGAATTATTTCTGCCAAGATTCATCAATATTATCTTGACCATAAACATCTGTCAAAGGACAATCTAATAACCATTAATTTATGATATAATCAAGGCCCGTTGTTTTCTAATCTGAGCAAGCTGGCAACATCATTAGTTTGGTGTCCACAATGGCTTCTTCTTCATTTGCGCTGCCCTCCATTATTATTTCTTCCTCCTCCCAATAGCCACCTTCCCAATAATCTCTTGAAGTCACTTTCCCATAAACTTTATTCAATTCCTTCAATCTCCCCATTATGAAAGACCCACTAACCTATCTCTACTATGCTTCTGTTGGCACAGTAACTCGCTCCTCGCCGCAACATGGACCTTGTCATTGATATTGGAGGATCAAACCACTGGTATGACTGCAACTCTCCCTACACAACTCATCATCCGACCTTCCTATTCCATATGATTCATCCAAATGCCCCCAAGAATCTGGATCCGGTGGTTGTTATGGGCCCTTTAGACCAGGTTGCTCTAAGGACCCTTGTCTTACTTACGCCTTCAACTTTTACGCTAAATATTCCTTCACTTGGGTGAAAAAGTCTTATATATGCCCAGCCTCAAAGTTCCTCGCTTCCTTTCTGGCTAGCTGCGTTGACGTGGAAGGATACGATTTTGTTCAACCTGGAGTTTTAGTAGGCTTACTTAAACGCAGTGAGGGCATCATAGGACCAACTTATCATTACCTGCACCGCTCTCTTCAGCTTATAATAAGCCTCCTCACAGGTTTTCTCTGTGTTAAAATAATGGATATGCTAACAAACTGGTTGCCGCTCAACATGTGCCCAAAGATCTCAAAACCACCCCTTTCATCGTCAACCCGGTTTCAACCGCTCCGGCGTATACTACCGGGGATGTCTCTTATGAATACTTCATTGAGGTGCAATCAATCAAGATTGAGGGTCAAGTTTTGAACATAAAAACCTTCCCTTTTATCCATAGACAAAAAGGGAGATGGGGGTACCAAAATTAGTACAACCATGATGCCTTTCACTGAGTTCACTAGCTCAGTTTCCAAACTGTTTCTGAGACAGTTCATCAAACAGGCGGCGAATAGAAAACTGAAGAGAGTCCCTTTGGCGACACCATTTGAGGCTTTCTATGATTCAAGCAGTGTTCGAAGATCTGGCGTGCCCAGTTTTAATTTAGAGCTTCGAGGGGAGTGACTTGGACTATTCATGGAACCAATTTAATGGTGGAGATCAAGACGGGTGTGGTGTGTCCGGGATTGTTGATGGAGGTAAAAACGCGAGAACGTCAATCGTAATTGGTGGGCATCGATCGGAAGATAATCTTCTGGTATTTGATTTGGATTCCTCCAAACTAAGCTTCAGTCCTCCAGAACAAAAGTTGCTCTCGCATCTAATGCGAAGGACTTTGAGTTTTTTGAGGATTATGAAGCGTGAAATAAAGAATGTACTATCTTTTATGTTTTCGTTTTGAGTTGCATGAATATTTCTCCGTCTAAGTTCTCCATTTTATGTTGATGAATGAACATCGTATGCGTTCCTGGAATTGATTTTGAGCAAGGAGTTGGGGGAAGTGAAATGGAGCATTCAATGGTCATCGCCGAGGAAAATGTCATGTTCTTGGGATTTGTTGATGAAGTTTATGTTAAAACAAGTTGGTTTTATTTTTTTTGGCCCTTGAAATGGGAAAATTCAAGAAAAAATTAGGAAAAATTTCACTGCTATAAATTTTATTGGTGAGAATTGAGAACTTAATTGGGAGCACTTGTTGCAAATTTTGCATAACACCAGTGTTTTCTATGTAAAGATTTATTCTCACAAATAAAACTTTTAATAGGGGACTTTTTCCAAGTTCTCATAAAATCTACTCTCCTCTCAACCTAGTTCAATTCTTTTTAGAGATTAAGAAAGTTAAATAAATTACATTAAAATATTTATATGTATCTTTTTTGCTAAAATAATTTTTCTAATTTATAAACTAATATAATCTAATGATACACAATATATACTATGATTAAATAATTTATGGAGTAATAAGAGAGTGGTATGGATATTAGGGGAATTTGTCAGTAAGTAAATATAATTGATGAAACAAGATAAAAGCACATATGAATGGCAGCATGTGAGAGGTGGCCTCAATGGCACAAGTATGAGAATCTAGTATAAATGTTAAGAATCAAATTTTAATATCATTTAGTAGGAAATATTGACTTTACTTTTTTATTTTTCTACTGTTAATGTTAGGGTTGTTCTAAATACTCTATGTTATAATTTCCTTAGGTCTAATTTATACATTTTATGTATACGTAATTTGTAAACTTTGCTTGATTTAATTTCATTAAAAAAAAAAAGTGAGAGAGAGAGAGAGAGAAACTGGTAGTCTTATACTCTTATAGGACTACGGGCTCTTTGTTTTTATAGGCCAGCAGCTATGGGCTCTTTGTTGGTTGTTTTGCTTTGTGGATTGTCTATTTTAGGATTTGTGTATCCAGCCTAATCCCACAACTCCACCGAAGGAGGAGATGTTTGAGTCAATGAGGAATGATACAGTGATGCCTTTATTCTAAAAGGGAGAAGATTCGATAGTTGTTGGTCGATGTAAGAACCTCGTTGATGGGTGATCTATAAGTGTATTCTTTGAGCCTGAAGTCATGTCGAGTCCTAGTGGGATATCGTATCTATTTCATTTAAGCTATATTTAAAAAAAAAAAAAACTGGAGGAGATCCTCGTGGAGATTAAACGAGCCGCTTTACTGTGTTCCCTGCTTATTGCTGCTCATTTCCTTTTGTTATTCAGCAGTTTATCATTTATATAAGTAGCACCATATTATGAATATTATTTTTATTATCAGCCTCATCCCATATTTGCAATCACAACTTAGATAAAAAACAGTCCTTAGTAAAAATGGGTAAAAAGGTTACCTAAAAAACGGTAAACACATAAGTTTTTTACTTAAAACAAAAAAAATAAAAAATAAAAACCTATTTTCATTTCCCAAATCAAAAGACTATGAATAATTTTCTTTTGTGATGGCCACTTTAAGATTGGGCAAGAAAAAGAAAGCTCAAAACTCTCATGCATAAAATTTTGATGATCTTCTATCCGATAATGATTGGATAATGAAAAATGAAGAAAATTAGAATGATGTAGACAATTTAGATGTTAATGTTCATGATGAGGAAAGTTTAATTGAAATTGAAATGAGGAAACCTATGGATGGTCATGATTTGAACATTCCAAATTTTGCAAATGAACTTGTTATGAGAGCAAGAGAGGAGGACATTGAGGACATGCAACTGATCAAGATGATATGTTTGATTTGAATTAATTGATGAGATTTAGAAATTGTTAAACTTTATTCTTTTAATGTTTTAGAACTTGCTTGTAGGAGTTGTTAAACTCTTTTTTATGTTTTTGGACTTATTTTCTATGTAGTTTTGTGACTTATATCTTTTAAATATAAAGTTGTTTATTGAATTTTGAGTAGTGATTTAAGTTTTTTTTTACATGCATATATATATATATATATAATTTTGTATCATGACTTGAAGTAGTATAAACTTAACATTATATATATTTCGTGTCATTTTAATCACTTCTTCCGAAGTAGTATAAACTTTATGTTTACGTCGTTTTAAAACTACGGAGAAAATCGATTTTGATAACATTGGTAGGGACAATAATTATACCACACTAAACTGCATTTTTAATTAAAGAACTTAATTACTAAAACGTCTAATTAATAAGTTTGATGTTGTCATATAAACTTTGAACTTGTTATTATGTTTTTTAATTGTCATTAAGACTTATTAGTAATTAAGTCCATTTTTTGGGACCCATTAGAATTCACCTTTTTTAATAGGAAATTAAAGGTAAGGACTAAGGGCAATAATTGTGTCACGCTAAAATGGACAATTGAGGCAGTACACCAACTCCAACTCGAATTTGGTGCTCTGCATGTGTTCATTTTGTCTTGTTTTAATCAAAGAGGCAGGTTTAAGCCTTGAAAGACTACAGAGGCAGGAACCTTAGCAGTGTCCGCTCTCAATTGATCGTCCAGTAGTTGGAACTTGGTGGTAACTTTAAATATAAAATTATCCTTGTTTTATATTCATTATTTCCTCCCTTTTGTCGCCTTCATTTTATCCTCAATCTCAAATAATATTCGCGCGGAGTCCATAAATGTTACAGATATGCAAAACGTGCAGAAATGAAAATGATTTGTGATTTATAAAACAGAGCCTGAGGATGCATGACAGCAAATTAGTATTCTTTCCTGCTAAGATCCATCATTATCTTGACCATACACCGCTGTGAAAGGCCAATCTAAACATAATTTATGATCTACCAAATGCCTATATAGGAGACACACTGTCTCCTAATCTGAGCAAAGCAGCAGCATCAGTTTGGTGTTTTTCTGCCCAATGTCTTCTTATTGATTCATAAATAGGATTTTTTTTTTTTTTTAAAAAAAAAGTATATTTCCTACCTATTTATTATTTTTAATTATTTTTAAAATCTCACAATTCAGTATAAAGAATTTTATTTAAAAAAACATATGGAATGCCCTATGAACCACATTAGCTTATCAAAATAATTTGAATATACTCCATTTGGTCTTTTTTTTAAAATAAAATTTCAAAATTTAAATTATCTTGGTCTTTGTTATGAGAGTTTGATAAGAGCTGTCTCAACCTCTAATGAGTTTTTTTTTTGTGTGCCCCTCATTAATTATACATATTATATTAATTAAAGGGTTGATGATGTCTAAGTTTACTTTATTTCTCTCTCTTATCTGTCTCTTATAAATAAAAGCATACTTGAAAAATAAGTTTATTTTAACACATATTTATTATTTTTAATTAATTTCTTAAATAACATAATTAGATTCCCAAGCTCTTATAAGTAAGTTTGAGGGAGTGGTAACTTTACAGTCCCAAGGTGCATTCTTTTTAAGGGAACGTATTGAAAATTGTGCACCGATATGATGGACAACTGAGGGGGCACCAACTCCAAATTTGTAAGATATACATGCTGCTGCTATTAGAGAATAATTTGATTTAAAATATAAGTTATTTGTAAGTTAATTGATATTTATTTTATAGTTTTATTTCTGCAATAAATGTTTATTTCTAATTTTATCTAGTACTTTCAATTTAAAATTATTTAATGAATTAAATATCATTTCTTATTTCTTTTGAATCATTTGAAATTTCGTATATTACCATGAATAGGATGGAATAATTTATTTATAATCCAAGAGGCAACTTCAATACTTGAAAAAGAGAGATACAGAGTTAACAAATCATTTAAACCCAACATGAATCTTCTTTGTAGGAAGGTGTTCTGTATAAGAATAAAAATGTTTAAATGATGGCTAGTATATTAATATTGGATCAGTTGAATACCCCAAGATATCTATAAGGCAGATACCAAAGGGATTATGATTGCCCTAGGATATCTACAAGGCAGAGATACCAGGAGAATGGAAGATCACTGTGCACGTATATGTTGTTGAGCTAAAAAGGGGATGAGGTGTGTGCACAGTGAGACTGAATAGTAAATAGGATGAATAGAGAATGTGTACCTTTTAGATTTACCTCTTATTTATAGAGATTACCTTTAGAGTTTTGGGCTTTGTGCTCCTCCTGGGCCTGACCCATGCTTTAGCCGCTCCACCTTCGGGTAAAGACCCTTTATTAGGATACTCCTTGATTATAGCCTGATTATGATCTTCCTTCATTATAAAAACAACTATCACTATTACGTTAAAATATAAGACACTGGCATAAGACGGTGGCAGAGACGTTGGAGAAAAGAGCGGTTAAGCCTTCTTATTGGATAAGGCAAACACCAACAAAGATAGGACCCATACGAGCAGGAGGTGTGGCAGCAGCGGTTGCTACTTGTGGCATCGGAGGGACGCAACCAGGGTGCAAGGCACGTGCCAGTCGAAAGCTGTGGACTGCTGGATGAGTTCAAGAGGGTCAGTGGAACACCCAGCAACAATGGAAGCTTTGGAGACGCCAACGTCGCTGACACTGTGATAGTCAATGAAAGACGGAGACAACAAGACAGTAACGAGGTAATAGTTTGTTGGCGAATCTGCTCAAAATTGTGTTTTTTTTTTTTTCACTTTTTAATAGTTCGTTGGCCAATTTGGTCTCTTTAATTGTTTTTTGTGCCAGACGCTCCTCGAATAATAACTCGTAGGCAAATCTGTACCTTAACCCTTACATATAATGGATAAACAACAAAGGGATGGTAGTACTCGACATTTGTGCTAGATCCGACACCAACTTGCTCCTGCACATGTAAAGAAGAATATACCACTCTGGAATTTTTATTTACAGGTTTAGTTTGGGGAAAAAAACTCTTCTTTATTATAAGTTCACCCAAAAAATAATTAATCACAATGTTACAATTTGACTCTTGTTAAATGTCGAGAGAGAAGAATGATGTAAAGCATAATATATACTCATTCAGTCCATAATATGAGACACTTCAATCAATTCATTAGAACAAAGAAATTATAGTTAACTCATTAAATACGTCTTAAATTAAAAAATGTTACTAACTTCACCCATATTAAATTAGGTTTTAAATGAGACATGACATACAAAAATTTATATTTAAGCAGTAACTACATGGACAAAATTGATATATAAGGATTAATTATTCTTCAAGTGATTTATATTATGGACTGAAGCATTTTTTTAGAAGTGACTTATATTGTAAATCGGACAGAGTAAAATATTTTTATACCCATTTATAAATGAGGGTAAAACTGAGAAAAAAATATCAATATATTTAATGAGTTAACTAATTATTTATTAACATGTGAGAATGAGCTAATATGATCTTTGTGTCACATAACTATACTTTGTCTTATCTTTATTATAAGACCCCAACTAATGGATCCAGTTTCCCTACTCATCATTTGGATGAGTAAAAGCTTTTTCCTATTTGATTGTCCAGGTGGAATTTAAATGGTCTAGATATAATTTTTTTTACTTTTCATTTTTTTGAAAAAAAGTATTTTAATGGGTAGAAAATTTAAAATAAAGATAATCTTTCAACCAACATATTTTTTAAAAATGATTTTTTCATTAAAAAAACTAAATATGGACCTTTCGATTCCATTTGGACAGTCCAATGAGAAAAGTTTTTGATCCCCAACTAATAAGTGCTCTTGATCCTTTTTATAAGGCACTTGTTAGTTTTCAAGGAGCATTAAATTTTTTTTTTCCATGCAAACTCATATTTAATAAGGGTAGTGGGATAGGATGATAATTAATATTCTTTCCGGTCTTAATTATAGAAACATTACAAAGTACTACAAAAGTGTTTATAAATATAATATAATATTAGAGTTTAGTATAATTAATAAATGTAATATCGCAAATCACTTAAATTTTAGAATAAATTTAATACTTTTAAACATTTTTATTATTCTGTGAGAATTGTTAGACCTTAGCTTATAATAAAATCTTGACGGAGTACTATACTACCATAAAGGACGAATGCAAGTGGGTGACATTCGACATTTGTGCCAGATCCAACTCCAACTTGCTTCAATTTAACTATTTGTGTGTCCAAAAATGAATATCAAAATGTCCAGAATGAAAATAAAATGTGACTTAAAACATAAACAAATTAAATGTTGGACTACCAAGATCATACGATACACATCTGTCAAAGGGCAATCTAACCATTAATTTATGATCTAATAAAGGCCTATATAAGGGACCTTGTTTTCTGATCTGAGCAAGGCAGCGTCTTCAGTTTGGTATCCACAATGGCGTCTTCTTCATTTGCCCTCCATTATTATTTCTTCCTCCTCTCAATAGCCACCTTCTCATTCTCTTCATGCTCATCATCACTTTCCCATCAACCTAATCCCTTCAATCTCCCCATTAAGAAAGACACACAAACCAATCTCTACTATGCTTCTGTTGGCATTGGAACTCCTCGCCACAACTTTGACCTTGTCCTTGATCTTGGAGGACCATCCCTCTGGTATGAATGCAACAGCCACTACAACTCATCATCCTACCATCCTGTACCTTATGAATCACAAAAATGCCCCCAAGATTCAGGATCCATCGGTTGTGATGGCCCCTTTAGACCTGGTTGCTCCAATGACACTTGTGGTCTTCACATCTTCAACATTTTCGCTGAATATATCTTCACTGGTGGCTTGGGTGAAGATGTCTTATATATGCCCACCCAGAAAGTGCCTACCTTCCTTTCTGGCTGCGTTGATATGGGTGCTGAAGTTCTTGAAGGCTTGCCTAAAGGCAGTGATGGCATCATAGGCCTTGCTAGAACAGAGTTGGCATTACCTGCACAGCTCTCTTCAGCTTATAAGCTTCCTCGCAGGTTTTCTCTGTGTTTACCTTCCTCAACCAACAATGGATGTGGTGACCTCGTCATTGGTACCCAAGATGTGTCCCAAGTTGTCAAAACAACTCCATTGATTATCAACCCAAATTCAACCGCACCGGCTTATATTGTTGGGACTCCCTCTTATGAATACTTCATTGATGTGAAATCAGTCAGGATTGATGGTAATGTCGTGAACATAAAGCCTTCCCTTTTCTCCTTTGACAAAGAGGGAAATGGGGGTACGAGACTTAGTACCATGACTCCTTTCACGGAACTGCACAGCAAAGTTTACAAACCGTTTGTGAGGCAATTCCTCAAACAGGCTTCAAACAGTAAACTGAAGAGAGTGGCTTCTGTGGCACCATTTGAGGCTTGCTATGATTCAAGCAGTGTTCGTAGATCTGGAGTGCCCAGTGTTGATTTAGAGCTTCAAGGGGGAGTGACTTGGACTATTCCTCAGACCAATTCGATGGTCACGACTAAGAATGGCGTGGTGTGTCTGGGATTTGTTGACGGAGGTACAGAATCCAACATGTCATCGGTGAAAGCTTCAATCGTAATTGGCGGACATCAATTAGAAAATAATCTTCTAGTGTTTGATCTGGAGTCCTCGAAACTAAGCTTTAGCTCCTCCATCCTGCTTCAGAACACAAGTGGCTCTCGCTTTTAATAGATTCAAGGGCTTTGAGTTTTATTATATGTGGTGTTGAGGAGGATTATATATGAAGCTTCATCCTTCATGGATGACAAAATAAATACGGGAGCGTGGTATCGCTGAAATAAATATGGTATCTTTCATCTTTTAGTTTTGTGTGGGGACCAATTCGTAAGTTTGATTTGCGTGAATTCTCCCATAATGTTGTCCCTGTTAATGTTGTGTTCATGAAATAATAGCATGTATGTTTAGTTGGCACTTGTCATGTATTTCAAAATTAAATTAAAAGTTTGCAACAACAAAAATTAAATTGATAAAGTTAAAATGTTTGTATGCAAAGTTTTTGAGTTAGGTGAAATATCTAACCATCTATTACATATCTACCAGCCTCGTCCTTTCGGGTGGAGAGTAGTGTGACCCTTTACTTTAATTTTATTTTAAATTATTTACCTAGGTTAATTTACGTCACACATCATAGTATAAGCAGCAAAGCATACAATGGTTTGAATAAAAATATACTGATAAAAATACGGAAAGATAAATTTTTCCTCGGAGGGATTAATATACAGTTATTTGGATAATGGTGCCTAACAGGCCAAAATAAAATACTACAATCATCCGGAAATCCAAATAAATATCCAAAAAAAATTCACCAACACACCAACCCTACTCCAGAGCCTTACCTCTGTCCCCCTGCTCTGATCTAGATGAACTTTCAGAGGGCTTAAAAGGGGCTGGGATTCAAAATTGAACCCCAGTGTAACCGTTAATCTTATAGAAAATGTATAGACAATGCATGTATAAAAACCATAAATAAACAAATACCACATAATATTCAATATTAAGGCACACAGCAAAAACCGGAACTAGTAGTCCTAATAGCACACAGCATATACTGCAATGGTCGTAATAGCACACAGTACAGACCACCGGGCATAGCACACAACAAAGCCTTTAATTCACACAACATGTCCCGATTCCATAGTGCTTGGAAATAAATGATAACTAAATGTATGCAACATAACTTGGCAAAACATGCATACACAAGTCACACAGAGTATATGAGGATTAAGGTTACTACCTGGCAATCGTCTATCGATAAAAATAATTTCCTTGGCGCAAGGTATCGCAATTAGACCTATAATAATAAAATATAATTATGATTAAATCCACCTCAATAAATATTCCGTTTGATAATTTATAATAGGGTTTTATACTTCTTATGCAACAGGAAAAGAAGTTTTCTTATGCAACGCTCAAACGACACCGTTTTGCTAAAAACCCTGTTTCAATAATTCTGTTGCTTTCGGGGGTCCATGGCTTCGACGATGAGCAGCTATTGAAGCGGCGATGGATATTTATTTGCAACGATGTTCTTGCACTCTGGAAACAATTGCCGAATGAGCGATGAATATGGGCTTCTCTATCAAGAATCAGGTAGGTGTTTTATTGTAGTTTGATTTGATGTTTTTTTTTTTTTGGTGTTTTGTCCTATCATTGAACTTGGCGATTCAAATCCTGCATTCTTACGGTTATCATTTCTCCGATTGCCCAACCATTAGCGACCAGTTTACATCGTGAAGGCGGAATTTTGGTTAATGTGCATACTATTGAGGAAATGCAATAATTTGCTGCTTTCCGAATTTATTAGTTTTGACGTCAAATTTGGTGATATGAAATCCGGAAATGAGTTGTAGGCCTTCGGTGGAATATTAATTTGGCTTTTAACTTAGACTTCATGTGGGCATCTATGTCCTTCGCTTGTGTTGTCTCGAATGTCACTCCCGTACCTTTTCACCTCCATCATCTCCCCTACCTTATTTTCCTTTATTTATTTACTTATTAGAAGGTTACCATTGACCATTGCAGCAATTTGCAAGTTGCCTTTACACTACAAAAAAACGTAACGTTTGTCGCGGTGTGCTTGTAGCGGTCAAGAAAAACCGCTACAAATTAACAAATTAGTAGCGGTTTAAACCCAAACCGCCACAAATTAGTAACGGAAGCATTGCGGCCAAAATGCTGACCATTTTGCTTCGCTTTTTGTCACGGTTCACAAAACCCAACCGCTACAAATATGGCGCCAGCCTTGGCGCGTTATGGCGCGAAGTCCGTCGCGGTTGTTTCGTAGCGGTTATGTCAAAATAACTGCTACCAAATCACGAAACGACACACATTTGTCACGGTTAGAAGAAAGCGACACGTTGACCGCGTCAAAACTTCAAATTTGGTAGCGGTTCTCACAATAACCGCTACAAACTTTATTATATAAATAGCCAATTCCATCCGTACAACAATTATAATGTTCAAAAATATTCTAAATCTGGCTTTGTCGCTGGAAGAGCATTCTTGGCTTTGTTCTCAAAAACAGAAGACAGGCATATATCTGCAGCACCGATCTCGGGAGATGAGTGGTGCAGATATTTGTCTGTCTTCTCATCGTTCAAGCCGAGAAGGTTCTTTCAGTGACAATCCAGATTCAGATATTCTATTGACCTCAAGACTTCTACTCCTCTAAATATGTCTAACATGCCACTGGAGATTGGATCCATTATAGCCACCGTTGTTTCTGTTAAAATATCTCTAATCAAAATGAGTCAGTGAGTTTTTCTTGGAACATCGGTGGCTATAATGAATCCGAATCTTCAGTAAACTTATTATTCCTAAATTAATTAAGATCGACTCTTTTAGGGAAATTTCAATAAACCCGTTATTCTTGATTTAAAGAAAATAATTGAGAATATTTTTTTGGAATAAGGAAAAATTCCAATCTAATTAGTTTATCGCTAAACTAATTAGTTTGGATTTTTTTAAAAAAAATTATTAAATTAGTAGCGGTTACACAAATCACCGCTATAGATTAATTATTTTGTAGCGGTCTACCTCAAGAACCGCTACAGAATTTGAATGGTCGTTCATTTTGTAGCGGTTACACATAACCGCGACAAATGTGAAAGAATTGTCGCGGTTGGGGTAGCGGTCTTTATTGAACCGCTACAAAACTATTAATTTTGTAACGGTTACTTTGTTTAACCGCTACGAAACGCAGCGGTTTTTATATTCACTTTTGAAATTCACGCGCTACTGTTCACCTTTTCACCTTTGTACTTTTACTTTTCACATCATGGTTTCTTAGGACAAGGGAAAAGAGAAAGTAGTTGAACCCCGAAAATGCCTATTAGGGGTAGTAGTAGTAGAGAGGCCGTAGGAGAGGGCATGGGCCTTTAAATGTCTCCGTTCAGCCCCCTCAAATAAATGTCTCCCTTCAGCCCCCTCAGATAAATGTCCCCCTTCAACCCCCTCAGATAAATGTCCCCGTTCAACCCCCTCAGATAAATGTCCACCCACGGCCCCCTCAGGTTGGGAATGAGTTTGATGGGCTCTTTGAAAATGAGCCAATCCCAAACCCTGAGACCCTACAAGAGACCATAGGTGGACAACGAGGCGCAAGTACGCCGCATCGCTTGAGGACATCCTCAATGGTGATGATGACGAGATCGAGATTGAGATTCCCATAGCGGAGGCGGAGCGGTTTCTCGACGAGGACAACGAGTGGGAACAAGGGTACCCCGATCGTCGTCTTCTCGTTCCACTGGATTTACGGTGGATATCGAAGGTAAGTATAAGTAGTTTATTGGCAAAAAATAAAATTTAAATTCCTGACGAGTGAAAATTTATGTAAGTACAATACAACAATTTTTTTTATAATTGTGCAGATGAATATGGGAACATCAATAGCAGGACGCTAGATGTTCACACCCTAAGTCAGGAGAACGGCTACCGCGTGATAGTCCCCTGGAACACGGACACGGACCAGCCGATCGGCAGTGGTGGTCACCTATTGAACCGATACCTGTCACAATTTGGCAGGAATTGGGTATGGTTCCCGATCTTTTTCCAGAATTTGAAAAAGATCCCGAAGGAGACCAAAGACAAGGCGTTTGAGGACGTTGTGCGGGTAAATTATGGTTAATTTAGTTATCTGTTTCTTAATTAATTATTACTTAATTACTAATTATTTTATGATATAGAATAAGTTTAAAG
Source organism: Acacia acuminata (assembly GCA_019022655.1). NCBI lineage: Eukaryota > Viridiplantae > Streptophyta > Magnoliopsida > Fabales > Fabaceae > Acacia > Acacia acuminata. Next base: position 2,377,296 of record JAFJYI010000023.1, read on the forward strand.
CTGAGCCAACACAAAGAGGTATGTAAAGTTGAAAATGGGAGAAGTGTGGAAGAGTCGGAGGGTCGTCTCTACACCTAGTAGAATGGAGATTCGACTATGCCTCGCAAAGAATCGATGGAGAACGTCCTGCAGACGGCGTGGACCCAAATCTTGGGCAGCTTTTGTCCAATATAGGGAGTGCGAGAGGCACAGTAAGTTTTTTAATTAATCATAGTTCTGTTTTTTTTTTCTATGAGGGTATTGTATAATTACTCATTTATTTTGCAGGCTCTATCCCGAGGAACACTAGATCGGGCAGCTCAAAGGATCAATCACACTTGTGGATCGAAGACATTTCTTTGTGACCTACAGTGAGATGGTATGTTAAAAGTTAAATTAATTTTATGTTTAATTGATTATTGTTTTGTTTTGGAAATAACAAAGTTTATACTTTTTTAACTCTTTCAGCAAGAGAAGGCTCGACAGGAGGGTGGTCAGACGGACTATGGGCAGTTGTGGAAACGCACACATAGACACCGTGATGGGACGCCGATCTCGAGGCGGCGAGAGGAGATAATAGTAAGTTACAAAAAACTAATTAAATAGTTAATGTTGTATATTAAAATTTAATTAAATTGATTGATTAATGTTTTATGAAATATATGCGTCGACCCGGATTGAAGAGAGCCAAGAAGAGATACGTCGTCGCAAACCCCGAGTCATAGGGTTCTATTGATCCTACGGCCACATTGAAAGCCGCTTGTGGGCCCGTCGAGCATCCCGGCCGTGTTAAGGGCTTTGCTAGGCGCGAGCCTAGCATGGTGTACCGCAAGGACTCCTCCTCGCGTTGGGGAGCGCCAACTCGAGCAGGCCACCACCAGAGGCGGTTGATGTGATGATTGTCGAGCGGGTTCCGCGCAGGTTGTCGAGCGTAGCTTGACGGGAAGGTTGCCGAGCGGAGTTCTTTGCGAGAGAGGGCCAAAAATGAGGCTAGGACTAGGCGCATGCGGGGAGGTCTCAATAGTTGGTTCGCTAATCGAGGACTAGCTGGAAGTCACTTGCCGGGGCCTTATCAGAGTTGCTACCGAACAGACGGTTTCCATCTCCGAGCCTCCCTCTCCGTTCATCTTCGAGGATTCCCCCACGCCTCCACCGCCTCCCCCCTCCCCGTCTAGATGTTGCTGCTGATCAAGATGAGGGGGTTGTTACCTCTGGTCGAGCCCACACCGCCCCTGAGAGAGACCCCACTGAGACAGGACCTGATCATCGAGCCCCTGATAGTTATTAGTTTTTTTTTTTGTTTAGTAATTTAGTTTGTCTTGTCGGATGTTTGTTGACAATTTTTTTAAATTTAAATATTTTTTTTTTAAGTCAAAAGGTTTTTTAAATTTAAATTTTATCAAAGAATAAATGGAGTTTATAATTTGTAATAAAAAAGATATGTTAATATTACAAAAAAAAAACAAAAGTTAATAAATTTTGTAGCGGTTAAATCCTCAAACCGCTACAAAATATATTTGTCGCGGTTCATCTAGTTAACCGCTACAAATTTGAACTTCAAATTAAAAAATAAGCGTCTAAACTTTCAAACGGTCATCATTTTGTAGCGGTTTTGTAAACCGTGACTAGTTTATGGCGTGATTTTTCAATTCAAATTTGTAGCGGTTCATTAACGCGACAAAGTTGAGCTGAAAAATTGTCGCGGTTGATGTCACGGTTGTTAACCGCTACAAATGTTCCCCGTTGCATTTAAGATCTCAAGTTATGGGATGAAAGTAATTAAACATTGTCTCTACATTAATATACTTTCTTTGCTTTATTTACTACAGATGGATAAATCATGGATCAAGATGCCGCGCAGTTCTCCAGTATATTTAGCGGGATTAAATAAGTTCTTAGATTTCGCCTTCTCTCACGCTAGCGTTAATGGAAAGATCGTGTGTCCTTGTTGTAGATGCAAGTTCAAGAAGTGGCAAACACGGGAAGGTGCTATGGAACATCTTCTTATTAAGCCTTTCCCAGAAGCATATACATTCTGGGGTGTTGATGGTGAGGAACGTGGTATGAGATATGGGGATCATCTTCCTCAAACCTCAAAAGTAGGAAATCAACTGCTACCTCAAGATGATCCGGTTAATGATGCTGTTCGCGATGCTTTTGGTGTTCAAGACGACAACTTCACAGCAGAAGTGCAGGGTCCTAAACCAGTTTTCTACAGGAATGAAGAAGCTCGGGAATTTTTCAGCCTCATGGATGAGAGCGATCGTCCTTTGTATCAAGGTTGTCAGAAATACTCAAAATTATCCTTTCTGATCAAATTGTACCATATCAAGTGCATGTGTGGGATCACTAATAAGGCGATGTCGATGTTCTTGGAATTACTATGAGATGCTTTTCCGACGCGGACATTCCCACAACCTTCTACGAGGCCAAGAAGATAATCAACATTAGGATTGGACTACGAAAAAATCGATGCCTTGCCCCAACGATCGCATGCTTTATTGGGGGAGGACGCTCGGAGGAGACTTGTAAGAAGTGTCACACTTCGAGGTTCGGGGACTGTTCGAGGGGAAAAAAGCAAAAGAAGAAACCCGCAAAGATTCTAAGGTACTTTCCTTTAAAACCTCGCTTACAAAGATTGTTTATGTCGTCTAAGACAAAGTGAGCATATGAGGTGGCATGAAGCCGACAAGAATGAAGATGGTAAACTCAGACATCCATGAGATGGTGAAGCGTGGAAAGCGTTCGACTCGAGACTTTCCCGATTTCGGCGGACCCTAGAAATGTTCGTCTTGCTTTGGCAACCGATGGTTTCAATCCGTTTGGGAATCTTAGCACAAGTTATAGTATATGGCCGGTTGTTTTGATACCTTACAACTTGCCCCCTTGGATGTGTATGAAACAAAGCTCCTTCATTATGTCCATGATCATTCTAGGCAAAAAGGCACCGGGAAATGACATCGATGTGTATCTACAACCGATCAATGAGTTGGTGGAGTTGTGGAATGTAGGCGTGGAGACGTATGACGCACACGAGAAGACACTGTTCAACTTGTTTGCGGCGTTGATGTGGACTATCAGTGACTTCCCTGGACTGGGAATATTATCCGGGTGGAATGTGCATACCGGCCTTGCGTGTCCGGCTTGCAATTTTGACTCTGACTCAGTGCGCCTTCCCCATAGTCGTAAGTGGTGCTTCATGGGTCATCGGAGGTTTCTCGATTGTATGCATAGGTTTAGGTTGCAACGCAATTGTTTCAATGGGTAATAGGAAAAAAGAGGACCTCCTCGCATATTATCCGGTACAGAGATCATAGAGCAGATTGTGGATGTTGATTTTGAGTATGGGAAAAAGACGATCCAAGCAAAGCGAGGACAAAGACGGTCGGGGCTTCGGTTCCGTGACCCAACAATGGCAGAAGGTAAGCGTATTCTTCGCTCTTCCGTATTGGAAAGATAATTTGCTCCGACACAGTCTGGATGTCATGCACATTGAAAAGAATGTGTGCGACAATGTGTTGCACACGATTATGAACGAACCGGGCAAGTCAAAAGATCATCTTCAAGCGAGGAAAGATTTACGGGAGATGGGGGTTCGTGTAGACGCGTGGCCGGATGAGCATGGCAGATTTCAACCGGCAAAATTCACCCTGACAAAACCGAATAAGAAAATCTTCCTCGCCACTTTGAAGGAAATAAAAGTTCCTGACGGGTATTCAAGCAACATTTCACGATGTGTGGACGTACAGGCTCGAAAGGTTACTGGGTTGAAGAGTCATGACTCACATGTGCTTATGCAGCAGTTACTTCCGCTGGCCATAAAAAATACACTGCCTCTCGATGTGTCGATCGTTTTGGTCGAGCTTTGTACTTTCTTTCAGAAGTTGTGTTCCAAGGTGTTGATCGTCAAAGCTTTCTGGCCCAGTTTACTACCGATGGATGTATCCTATTGAGAGGTACTCTTTTAAAATTAATTACTTTAGCATTATATTACTTCCTAGTCGCATGTTTAACCATTGATGTATCGACATCTTTCCTCATTACTTTATAGGTTTCTTGGGAAACTAAAATCTTATGTGAGGAATAAGGCGTGGCTGAAGGTTCAATAGCGAAGGTTATCTTGGGGATGAGGTCTTATATTTTTGTTCCAGGTACTTTGATGACATTGAGACGTCATTCAACCGAGCGCCTCGTGTGGATGATTGTCGAGCCGAGCCGAGTCATCGGCTTGAGTTGTTATTCCCTCGTGTTGGTAAACCGGTTGGCGGATGTGAGAACTTCAAACTCACGGGCTCACGGCACTTGAGAAGTTTCAAGCACATAGACATGTCTTGATTAATTGCACTCAAGTTGAACCGTACCTTCAGTAAGGATTGCACACACATATATATATATATATAATATATGTGTGTGTGTGTTATCCTATATGTTTCCTAACATTTTATAGGCACATTTCTTGCTCGCCATCGCATGTTTAATCGCAGGGAATTCAGGAGTCATGTGAAGCGTCAGCTAAGGATCCGTACACAGACATCCTCCGAAATTGATAGAAAGGTCCACAGAGAATTCCGGGGTTAGTTTAAGAGGAGAATAATGAATGACCACAACCCTCACTCACCGCATTCGAGCTCTCGCAATCGGCCCGCTTGACCACGCCCAAAGATTTACGGCATACAATATCAATGGCTTCAAGTTTTGCACGGTTTCACGAGATCGGGGATTGCCGACCCAAAACTCGGGTGTATATGGCACGTTTGGGACGAGGAGTTATGCGAGCGCGATGATGGGAACATGCGGTTTGGTGACGTCCCGTATTATAGAAAACTAGTTGATGTGGTCGGGATAACTTACCAAGGCCTTTTTTTGTGACGATTGTTCAAGTGTTTGTGGGCGAATACGACAACGTCCCGGGACTCATGACTTGACGACTTAGGCATCACATCGTGAATTTCTCCCGCCTATTCACACCGGTCGGCCCGAAGATGACGAGCCGTATATTCTTGCCTCGAGGCCCATCGGGTTTATTATGTCGTCGATGAGAGGCACAAGGATTGGAACGTCGGGACCTTTACGACATGGGCGATGGTGAGAACGTCGCGTACGATTATGAGCCGCTCCACTGCCGGCTTCAAAAACTTTTTCCCAGACGGCGATGACACTTTACCTATAGTTCGGTACGTTTTTTAATATACGCGGTATGAAATTTAAAAATAGCATTTCACAAAATTTTTATATATGTCTTATTCCATATCCAACTCACACGTAACTTTTTATAAAAACTTTCTTTGTAGGGATCGACGAAGATTGAGAAGAAAAATTATCACTACTCTCCATTTTCCTTTTGTTTTTTTAAAAAAATCCAAAAAAAAAAAAAATTTGTAGTGGTTAATAACCGCCACTAATAACAAAAAAACCATTGCAAAATGAAACCGCTACAAAAAAAAAAACCGCTACTAAAATAAACCGCTACAAAAAACCGACACCTTAACCACTACAAATTGATGCGTTGAGATCAAAATAAATACCCCACAAAACCATATTCAATATGCTTCAGTTCTCCTTTCTACACGCGTTTTCTCCCCGTTTTCTCTCATATTTTTGCGTTTTCTCAACGAGAGGTGTTTGAATGAGGTAAGTGTCACTCGGCTTGATAAAATCTAGTGATTATCGAAATATTTGTTTTTTGTTCTATCCGGTTGATATTAACTTCTCTTATTTTACGAGGTGGATTTTGTCGATTTTTAACTTTTTTCCTACTTTCACATACTTATTCTTTGATCTACTTTCCCACTTTTTTTTTTTTCTATAATTCGTTTTATATTAATGAACTTATAAATATTTCTTATTATACTCATATATTCTTTTTGTTTTACATATCTATAGTAATCTTATACAATTGAATATCATATTTTAATATCATTTATTTTTAATAAAAATATAAATGATTAATAAGAATGGTTAAAAATATTATTTTTTTCAATTTCATTCATTTGTAGCGGTTACATAACCGCTACAAATAACAAAATACCGAGGCGCCAAAACAAGTTTTCAAACAAATAACGTCAATTGTTGTAGCGGTTCTTTAACCGCTACAAATATAAAAATAAAAATAGTGGCAAAACTTTTTTAAAAAATAATGGCGGAATTATTTGTAGCGGTTTCGACCGCTACAAATATTTTGGCGGTAAAATTTTTTCCCAGATATTTTGGAATATTTAGTAACAATATATAACCGTGACAAAATTTATTCATTTTGTCGCGGTTTTCGTACGCGACTATTGTGCAAATAAGCTTTCGGTTTGGCCTTATATAGTGGCGGTCAACTAAAACCGCTACAATTACAGTAGCGGAACTGTAGTGGTTTATGTGGTTGTAGTAGCGGTTTTTTTTAACCGCTACAAATGGGTTTGTTTGTTTCGGTCGATTTTGTAGCGGTTTTTGTAAAAACCGCTACAAATGCGCGATTTTAACCGCTACTAATGACCCATTTTTTTGTAGTGTTAGAATCGGTTCAATAGAATGTTCAGTTTTATCCCTCATTTTGTTGATAATAGTACGCACCGGAACCGCTACATCCATCTCGCTTTTGCAAGGTTGATTTCTCCGAACTTACCTTATTAGACATGCATAAATAAGTAATTCAGGGGCTGAGATGAATTATCACGTATGAATGGTAGGACGAGAGTTCTGGCAGAAAGTTGACGTTGTTTAAGCATAAATTTTTTTCCAACTATGTTACTTTAGTATAATCCTTTACTCCTTATATGATTCAAAATTTCAAATATTTTGTGCTATGCCTTAAGGTCAGTTATTGGAGCATTTGTAAAGTTCAACTATACTTGTCTTAACTACAGCAGGCAAATATGGCTCTCCTTGATTCAACCGAGGTATGCTACAGTGTTTTTTTCATTACCTCTCAAAGAATGGTTTTCATTCAAATTATCTGAGGAACTAGGAACAGATGGATCCTTCAATTGGAACTTGCTATGGGGAGTGGGAATATGGCTACTTTGGTCATGGCGGAATAATTGCATCTTTCGTGATGACATTTGAAAACCATTCAATCCTACATGGATCATCAAGCACTCGTGGAGACAGTTTTGTGTGGAGGCTAATTATGATCAGGATAAGAGTATACCTCAAAGAACGGTAGAAAAGAAATGGAATCCACCACCACCAGGTTGGGTTAAACTAAATATTGATGGAGCATGCCTTGTATCTGATAGTAAGGCAGGCTTGGTGGTGCAATTCGAGACCACAATGGAATATGGATTTCGGGGTTCACTCAATGCTTGGGAAAATGTGCGGCATATGAGGCTGAGGAATGTGCCCTCCTACATGGATTAGATCTTGTTTGGAAAGAAGGGTTCAGGAAGGTCATAGTTGAATCTGATGCAAAGCTTCTGGTTGACAAACTACTCGACAAAGCTATTCTCCCTAACACTAGCATGGTGTTCTTGCAGATTAGAGAAATGTTGTCTTACTCTTGGGATATTAGCATTCAGTATATCCCACGAACATGTAATTTATTAGCTGATGTTTTAGCTAAAGAGGGACTCTGTAAAACTTCCCTTTTGGACATGTGTCCTCCTAAATTTAGGACTATGCTTATGACTGATTGTATGGGACTTGGTTCCCCATCTTGATGATTTTTAATATATGACGGCTGCTGCCTCGCCTTTATCAAAAAAAAAAAAAAAATCAGCAAGTTGACTTTAATATATTACACTTGCTGTATGCATTGAAGTTCTTTGTACAAATCAAAAATCAGCAAGTTGACTTTACATTTGATTATCAAATCTAATGAAAGTCACCAAAAAAACCCATATCATAATGATTGTATATAAACAAAAAACTTATCCATATACATTTGAAACCCACAGTATTTTTGGTATTTACTTCGCCAACCAACATTGCCCCACAAAAAGATTGCGAAATTCTGGTTTTAACTTGTCCATATACAAATGAAACCATAAGTGCGCAAAATATTTCTGTAAAATAAGTAAAAAAGTATTAAGTATTTAAGTACAAATATACATTGAAATGTTATACTTAAAAATATAATCATTAAAATGGGTCATCAAAAATAAGTTCTTACCAAAATAAAACCATGAAAATAATTGCAATCGCTACTATTCTTTTTGCTTCTCTCTTGCAACTTCCATCTACAAATGAAACTTCAAAAAATTTTCATCAAGTTTAAAAAGGAAATCACAAACATAAATAGAAAATTTAGAAATGAGTACCTTTAGCATCCGACAACCTGTTTTATTATGACCCTTCCCTTGACAATAGCGCAAGTTTTTTGTTGTTTTGTCGACAACTCTATGCTTGATTTTATTCGTGAAGCAACCTTTGGACGCCCTTTAGTTTTGGTGGTTGAGTGGGATCACGCACATCATAAATGAGTGAAGCTTGTGGAATCGTTTGGGTAACCAGTTCATCTTCACCTCTCTTTCTTTTTCTTTCCAGCTGTTGTTGCAAAAATTCAGCAACCATAGCATCAAACCTTTTAATCTCACAAATAGAATCTCTTGCTTCAGAAATAGCCAAAGTGCACTTCAAATGAATCGACCACAAAGACAATGCACTAATTTCATTAGGATTTGTTTGACCATGAATGGATACAAGATTTTCAGCCTTATAGCTTACATTCATGGTCCATCTAGACAAGATATATTTTTCGGGAAGGGTCATTATTTGTTTCTTCTTTATAATGTGTAGAATATGTTTACACAAAATCCCCATAGTCTCAAACTTTGCACAAGAACATTGAGTTTGTGAAGCTTTCGTCAAATGGTACTCGACAATTGCCCACCATTCTTTATCAACTTCGGGAGACCCCACACGGTGCGTAATAAGGTTTTCCTTTGTTGCAATTTTTTCATGAAAATAATCAAGTATGGCGGCCTTCCACTCCTTTTTGAAAATTTGAAATAATTTTCTTGTGTACCGTTCTCAGGTTATTGATTCAATAGGATGATTAGTCTCCAAAAGCGCTTTTGTATTTCTAGTCTTGAAATCCTCATCTTCCTCTCGCATCCCTCCTAGATTTGATTGCTTTGTCATACTTGGATGCAAAAATCATTTAACATTGTGTTAGAGTTGACATACCCATCAAAAAATGCATTGATGCTCTCACTTGACCACTTGTGGTCATTCCGCAAAAAATGTATCTTTCAAGTATGCCTTTGCCCAATGATGACGTGAAGCATACATGTTAGCCAACCAACTATTTGTTTTAATATCATATTTATTCCTCAATACTTCCCATTTGTCTTCAAACTCATCAATGTTTCGAATTTTGTACCACGTACGGAAGTCAACATCAAAACTATCTTTAAATTGTGCGCGTAGTGCTTGACTATGCTCCATAACATGTTTCTTTATATGCCAAGCACAAAAACGATGTCCTGCTCCCGGAAATATCTTGGCAATTGCTTTTCCCATAGCTTTATCTTGATCAGTGATAATAGCAACAGGAGACTTGTCAAACATACATGTCCGAAATTGTTCAAACAACCATGTAAATGTTGCCTCCGTTTCATCTTCTAACAAAGCAGCAGCAAATAAAATTGTCTGTCCATGGTGATTAACCCCCACAAAAGGAGCAAAAGGAAATTTAAACTTGTTTGTTTTATAAGTCACATCAAACACAAGGACTTCACCAAAATGAGCATATGCATTTCTTGACCTACCATCCGAGAATACGCTTCTTAATGTTCCATCTTGTTAAATCCATATCAAAATAAAATGCTCCATCAACCATGGACTTCCTTTGAAAGTGTTTGATGATGCCCGACATTCTCGCCCCACATTATTCTTTCGTTGGCTGGATATAATCGTTGTTTGAACTAGAGTAAGATCAAACTCTTTGTTCATAGCGCTCACAACCTTTGAAATTTTCGAAGATGTTAAACCCTCCTGATAAAGCTTAGAAACAACAGATTTTGTCAAATTCGAGCGTCTCAATTCATTCCGCGAAAGAAACTTCTTCACCTTTGTTGGAGTGTTAATCAATGGATGATTGTGTGTATCATTGAACTTCTCCACTTTCCATAGGCCATCCACCAACTTAACTTGTAATACCCCAGATTTTTAGAAATAATAATAATAATAATAATAGATTAATAATGATGATGATGATAATTGGTTAAAATAATAATAATAGTAATAATAATAACAATAATATATTAAATAAATATTTAGAATTTAATAATGTTTGTATTATTTTACAATTTATTAATTGACAATAATTATATTAATAATAGAAATTTAAAAATTTAATTGTATTATTTTATAACTGGAAATAGCTAAAAGCCCAGCCCATACTTAAACCCTAAGTTTTAATTATAAACTTAGGTCTAGCCGTCAGTCGAAACCTTAAAACGCTCGATACTTTTCTTCTCCATTGTTTTTTCTTCTCAAATCCTCCTTCTATACTTTCATCACATCATATTAAAATTAGGTCGCTAGCAAGAACGGAGACAGGTAATTCTAATCCCCATGTGTAATCTTAATCCCCATGAGTCTTAGATTAGTTTTATGTGAATTTTGATAGGCGAGTCCTAATTCCTAGAACAATAAGAATTAATATTAAATACATGCTCAAATACATCTTCCTTCTTTTGATTCGTGTAAGTCTTGATTTGCATTGCGTGGGTCTTGATTTAGATGATTGAATTGAACATAAATGGATTTCCTCTTCTCGCATGCGTGCTTGATATACATATTCCTTCCTGTGCGTTTTCCTTATAAATTGAATACAATTGAATTGATACAATTGAATTGCCTCGGTCAACATGCTTCAACTCCATATATATGATTGAATCCAACTTTCCCCTGTGCGTCTCTTGTTTCCTTGGTAATTGAGAAACTATTACTTTGCCAATATTGTTTTTGTGATTGCACTATATTATACCCCCGTACAATAAATTGCAATATATTATACTCTTGTACAATACTTTAATTAATAACTCCTGCACATGTCGTCCACGTTATTTTCTTTTATTATTTGATTTTCTTTTTCTTTATATAATATCTCTTGCACAATAAAATAAGATATGAATAGATTTCATGTTAAAATATCTTTTCTATATTTAGTTAAATAATAGAGATAATTTAGGAGTTTATTTTGTGTGTGTTTTAAAACAATTTAACAGTGGGAGGATAGCTTTGGGATGGTACCTCCCAAGGTGATGAACACAACTTTTGGGCTTTATGCCACCGATGTGAAAAGATAGTATCCGTTCTTCCTAAAGTGGTGTTTGGCAGGTTTTCGGGACACTAGTAGCAACTTTGGGAAGAGGTTGCACACTAGGAAGAAATGTTGATATGTTTATGGCCAATTGATGATTGTGGCGGGTTTAGGGTCACAAGTAGGTAGCGAGTTTCGGGTCTACCATGGTTCTCTTCCTACTAAACTAAATAGACTGGCAGGTTTCCGGGTCCATACGAATTTAATAAAGATAATGAATGATATTTGATTCAGTGTGAATATATGTATATATATGGCGAATATTGGATTTGTTAATTGATTAAATCGGTATGTGATTACGTATTTGATTTTATTAATATATTTGAGCCATATAAATTGTGTTTATTAGGATTACCAGCTTTTGTTGATGTGTGTGTTCATGGGCTGCGATGATCCTTCGGGGGAGCAGAATTTCAGTGAAACAGGTGTCAATAGTTGGGGCTAGCGGAGAAGCGAGAAAGATCATTCGGGATTCTAGCTAGTTTTCTTATTTTTTTTTTTCTTTATTTTGAATAAAATACACCTATTTAAAATATACCTATTTAAGTTCGATTTATGATTAATGTAATAAGTAGCATTGCACTTGTCCCAAAGTACAAGTGCGCGGTAACACTTCCCAAATTTTAGTTATTTTGAATTTCGGTAGTTATTTATAAAATCATTGAAATTTTATGTCATTATAATTGTTAGAAATTTGGGGTGTTACATAACTTGTAAAATCGCCAAACAATTAGTCCTTGTATCCCTTTGCCTTTTGACATTGTCAACATCAATTCTTTTATCATCCAGTCTCTTGACACCTTGCTTCGAACACACATAATTCCACCTATATGGTTGTTTTGTAATTGTACTCTTATGATGGTATTGCTTACGTATTCGAACCCCTTACCTTTTGCGTAGGCATTATAAAAAGCATAAGCTTCTTCTGATGTCTCAAAAACTCTATTTAAAAAAGGGGTCTCGCTTAATTCAGTATCAACACCTCCCACAATTTCATCATGTGCATTATCTTCCCCACATTCACCATCTTTGTTTGCCATGATTTCACTAAGATCGTCTTCAATAAATTCAGCTGCATTTTTTCCAAATCAACAATATATTCTACACGTACTAAGCTTTTACTCATGTCAATATCTTCAATAGTTATAATTTGAGAGTGATCCATCATGGAGAAAAATCTCAATTCGCAAAATATTATCTTTCAAGAATTAGTAGATATATTTGATTCAACCGAAAGTTAAAAAAAAAAAAAAAAAAACCAACAACACAACAAACAATCTTGAATATGGAAGAAAGCGAGTATTGGATACAAACTACACAGAGTGTGTTTTGGCAATGAAAGATTGAAGGATTGGTTGAATCCCCACTCCAACAAGGCGAGCAAAAGCAAACAATAAATTCGACAATCAATCATCTCGATCCATTCCGCTTCATCCTATTAAGCGAAACCAATCCAAACTGAAACAAAATTCCTAATTCCCAAACAATAAATTCGACAATCAAGAATGTAGGATTTGAATCGCCAAGTTCAATGATAGTACAAAACACCCAAAAAAAACATCAAATCAAACTACAATAAAACACCTACCTGATTCTTGATAGAGAAGCCCATGTTCATCGCTCATTCGGCAATTGTTTCCAGAGTGCAAGAACATCGTTGCAAATAAATATCCATCGCCGCATCAATAGCTGCTCATCGTCGAAGCCATGGACCCCCCGAAAGCAACAAAATTATTGAAACAGAGTTTTTAGCAAAACGGTGTCGTTTGAGCGTTGCATAAGAAAACTTCTTCTCCTGTTGCATAAGAAGTATAAAACCCTTTATAATATACCCAATTCATGTGTCCATATTTACTAAATCCATTTTCTTATTAAGGAATTTAATATGGGCTTAATATTCTCTTATTTTCGTCCAAATTCTGAAATTTCCAGAAATAAAGGCCTAATTTCAAAAATCCATAATTAATTCTAGAAAAATATTTCTGGGTGATTCAAAATCCCAATTGACCCTTATTATGTCTATTTTCAACCAAAAATATAATTTGGGCCAGATTAAGTCAAAAATTCAATCATGGGCCAAAAATCATCTACGGGTCCGAAATAAATTTCAGGATTCAGGGGCAATTTTCAAAAATTAATTTCTCCCAATTGAGGATTCAAAAAATTATAAATCATATACAAAAATAATCCTTGAGATGTCTACTTTCTCCCTGTAAAATATCATAATTTTTTAACTACATTTACTAGGTAAAAAATTGAGTTGAACCCAGCTAACTTTACTGAATTTTCACAAAACACTAAACCAATGTTTTTCACGCTTTCATCTAGGTTCCAAAATTTTGATCCAAGTTCACCCTTATACAAAATCTTATTTTAAACACTTTAAAACCCTCAAAAACACTAAAATCAATTCATATCCACATGAAAAACCAGCTGCATGAAAATTATTATTTAATCACAAAATGTCAAATTTCCAATAAACCTATAGGATTAGATTACATTGAGTTAAATTTTAGGAAATAAATCAATAATTGAGGAAAAATTCATGAAAAAAATTCATATTTTATCGATTATATAATTCCAATTATAAATCCATTTTAATATAGCATAAAGAAGTTTATTTAAGATATTATCTTTTATTATTGTTATAAGTATAAAAAATAATTTACACTATCCCTATAATGTTTAGCTATTTAGAATTAGCTAGGAGAACTAGTATAAAAAACAAAACAAAACAAAACAAAATAAGTAAATATAAGAATAATTAGCAAGGTTTTTAGAGTCGACCGATCGGAAACGGCCTAGGATTTTCCTTTAAGTTGCTTCAACGGTTAGTTATTTACTCATTATTAAGCCGAAACTACTATTGAGTCGGGACTTGAAATAATTTTATAAAAACAAGATGTGATGATTTGAAAGTTAAAATAAAAAATAAAAAAATGTAAAAGATGAAACCTATAATTTATTATAAATAAATTAATCACATGTTTTGAAATGCAAAATATTTTAATTGCATATTTTTTTTCCAACATTCATTTTTTTATTACATATTGAAGAGCTATCGTAAAGATTCTTTTATCGTTTTGCTTACCTAGATATTGAAACCGAAGGATTCTCCACGAGCAAACCTTGTCTACGAACGGTCCTCGTATACGACACGGTCCTCGTGCGATCTATGATTGATCTTCCGGACTATCTCTCGAGGGGGATGAGATGGTTGTGTGGGCAACCGTTCGGATGATGAACGTCGCCTCTAGGTTTTTGTTTCGATGAGAGCCTCCTAACTATTTGTGCGGCCGTATCTTTTCAAGCGGCGAAAGTTAGTTTATATGCTACTACACCCAAGGCCTAACCCTAATCCACATGGGCCTTAGAGTTCTTGGGTTGTAGTCTCAATTAAGCCTTATTGGGCTTAAGTGACCAAAGAGCACATTAACCCAACAATCTCCCACTTGCTCTTTAAGATACTAACTTGAGTTCGTAAACCCAAGACCATATAGCCCATAAGCCATCATCATCGATAACATACCCCATCCCTTGTCTCAAGCTAGCACGGGGACCCACCATTTGTCATTCATCAAGGCTCATGATAATCTACGAGAAGATTATCTAGTTCGGTGCTACTCCACTAAAAGCCCGAACGTGATCTCCAAGAACAATGACACTTATAACAAGAATATGCATCGCCCCTTTATAGAATGTCTATAATTTGATTGACTAGTTTTCGTAACCCAATCAATTATTTATTCCCTTGACTTTGACAGTTTCTCTAATGGATTACATGCACTGGCCAATGTCTTCAATATCCAGGTACCGAAACATATCAAGGGGACATTTCCTATAAATTCCATGTTGTTTATCTCATAAACACCGATAACCAAATAGTCTCAATCCCAAAAACCGAGTTGTTGGCCGTCATATAGATCAAACCTCACCCGTTGGTAAATCAAAGAATAAAAACTATTCGACTACTGTTTAAAATAAACTCGGGATTAAGAGCAACTACATAACTATAGTTATCGGAGATTTGATTCCTTATGACGAAAGAACAAGCTTAATCAAATCTCTCCTTGATCCATTCAATGTGAGCATTAACTCACACCAATGTTTTATAATGATTCGGACAAAACCATTTCATAAAACATTGCGGCCTAAATAAAGTGCCCAACTTAATTTAATAGTTGTGAATCATTTCATCAATTGTGAGAACCTATGACCATGTCCTCTATGAAAGTATTCATATGATCATATACTCCACAATTGATCCGGACCTTAGAGTTTGTAAATAGTGTGCAAAATAAATGAAAAAGAATACTCCATTTATTAACATTCGAGAAAAGAAATGCAATGTCATAATGTCATGCTCAAAAGCACAAAATAACAAAGTAAAATAACAACGCCTAAAGCTATAGCAAACGGAATCCTCCTAAGACCCATAGATGAAACATGCCTCTCGAACACATGCTAGGCAAACTCTTAGTAAAAGGGTCAGCGAGATTCTCGTCGATGCTATCTTTGCTACCATTTGTATCTCCTCTTTTAATTATTTCTCGGATCAAGTGGTATTTCCTCTTTATGTGCTTCCGTCTCTTATGACACCTTGGTTCCTTGGAGTACGCCCCCACTTTGTTATCACAATAGAGTTTGATAGGACAATTTACACGTCCGGTATCACTCGAAGGTCCGTTGGAACTTCTTTAACCATGGGCTTCCTTGCGGCCTCGAAGCAGCTACAACTCGGCCTTATTGGAATCAGCCACACATGTTTGTTTTACACTTCTCCAACAAATGGCACCGCCATTAAGGGTGTCACATATCCCGAGGTGGATTTTCTTGAGTCAATATCTCCTTGGAAATCAGTCGTATAACCAATGGTTTCAAGATCCCATTTGAGTAGACCAACATATAATCTCTCGTTCTCCGTAGGTACTTGAGTATATGTTTAATCGCTACCCAGTGTTGCTCTTTGTCGCACTTGATGTACTACATCTACGGGTCCACATTTTGTGGGTTGACAACTAGCATACATGAGACTACCTCATTAAGCATAAGGTATCCTACTCATGATTTTGTTCTCGGGAGTTTGAGGAGACATCATGGAGAGATGAATCCCATGCCCTATGTATGGGTATAATTCCCCTCTTTGAACAACCACGGGAACAAAAAGCCGGAACCCTTGAGGTTGAGGTGAAACTTGATCCGAGACTAGCTCATCAAGAATAACCTTACTTCTTGGCTTATAGTTTGTCATATAGTCCTCCTCTAAGAAAGTCGCGTGAGTGCTCACTATGACCTTCTTTTCTCTTGGACTATAAAACAACCAACCTCGGTTCCTTTAGGATAGCCTACAAACATGCATACTTCGACGCGAGTCCATCTTGTCCGGTTTTGTTTCAAGAAATGTGCTTAGGAGCACCCCAAATTCGAATATGATTCATGGTGGGCTTACACCCTTTCCACAATTCTATTGGTGTCTTTGAAACCGACTTGGACGGAGCTAAGTTCAATAGATACATAGTCTGTTTCTAAGGCATATCCCCGAATGAATCGAAAGGGATGAATAAGCGAGCATAGATCTTGTCATTTCTAAAAGGGTTCTATTTCTCCTTTCAAAGCAACTCCATTCTCGTCTGGGGTGTCCTGGAGAAGATAATTGCGAAACTATCCCCTCCTTGGTAGGTAAGATCGAACTCTCCGGATAGGTATTCACCCTCGATCGATCGAAGAGTCTTGATTTGAACACCTAGATGCTTTTCGCCTCGACCTTGAACTCTTGGAATTTTCCAAAAGCTTCGGACTTGTGACGCATCGGTACACATGTCCAAATCTAGAGTAATCATCGATAAATGTGATGAAATCGATACCCCCTCGGCATGGACATTTATTGGTCCACATACATCGGTATGTACCAATTCCAGTGAAGTGTGGCACGTTTTCCTTTGGCCTTGAAAGATCTCTTGGTCATTTTACCCTCTAAACAGGATTCACACTCGGTATCGGCTCAAAGTTTAGGGATTTTAAAATCCCACTTTTGACCAAACCTTGGATCTGTTAGAGTTAATATGACCCAATCTCAAATGCCAAAGATAAGTTTCATTGGAAACTTTTCTTTTCTTTGACGAATTGATATGCTCAACATTTTTTAATTCAACATGATTAACTTCACAGGGTATAGGACTAAGGAAATAAAGGCCATTGAACTTTACACGGAACAAATAAAAGAAGATGAACTTCTTATTGAAACCGAGGAACCAAACTGAACTGTCAAACCAAGTTTATCTAAACAACTAACGTAAATTAAATTCCTCTTAAAATCTGGAATAAATAAACAAGTCTTCTAAAACCAAAGTTCTATAATTATTAAAAGATAAAACAACTTGTCCCAATCGCTAGTGCGGAACACAAGCGCCTTGTTCCAAGCTTCAAATCTCGTTGTCCTTTACTCACCGGCAAGCTTTGTTTGAACCACGCAAAGAGTAGCAAACATGGTTAGTGGCTCTGAATCAACGATCCATTTGTCATCGTGATTCTCCACTAAACAAGCCTCAATCACATTTAAATCACCCATACCTGGTTTTTTTAATTGTGGGCAATCTTTCTTCTAATGCCCCTTTTGTCCGCACTTGAAGCACTTGCCTTTTGGTGGCGCTTCATTGCAATTTGTTTTGGCAACTCGGAGTACTGATTTCTTATTTTTCTTGTTCTTGTTCTTTCCCTTGGGTTTCCCCTTAGGTTTCACAGAACTTTCACTAACAAACAATGCACTTCCTTGCTTGACTAGAGTCGTTCAAAGACTCTCAAGCTCGTGCATTAGTTGAGTGAGGTCAAGATTCATTTTGTTCATATTATAATTCATCTTAAATTGGTTGAAGTATTCGGGTAGTGATTGTAAGAGAAGGTCAACTTTCACTTCTTGTTCAAACTTGATACCATGGTCATCAGCCTTCTTGAAGTTTGCTATCATTGTTAGACAATGATCCCGCACACTTCCTCCGACATGATTTGTCTTGGTGGATGAATTTAGCGCATTTTGTCTAGCGAAGCGCTAGGTGTAGCAAACATGGCATCAAGAGTCGGAGCATTGTTGCTCCACTCGAATTATGTTCATTTGCTCCCGAAGGTGATGGGCGAGACCGGCCAAAATGTAGCAGTGAACCGACACATTCGCCTTCTCCCATCTTTCCTTCTCCCGTGAAAACGAGTCCGAATCGCATCGACGCATCCGCAAAGAGCCGCGCTGGCATAGGGGTAGTGAGAACAAAGTTGAGCTTTTCATATTGAAGAACAATATCTAAATTGGTTCTCCATTGTTTGTAGTTTGTACCATCCATAGGTTTTTGGCTCAAGATTGTAGCTAAAGGATTGAATGAAGACATTTTTTCTGAAATTAAGGAAAAAGCACACTAATTACAAACTATAATTAACAACAAACAGATATAGCCCTAGTAGATTCTAATAACTACTATTCGTTTATTGTTTAACAATCCATTAGTTATCTTTACAAGGCTTACGATGGGCAAGATTTTGTAAAACTAATATTGTTAATTTGGGCCTTCGGTTCCATTGCGAGCCTCGATGGGAGGGTTAACAATTTTACCAAAGTTGAATGTATTTAACCATAGTTTACTTTCAAAATTATCTTTAGTGTCTAAGTGTTGCCGACGATGGGCCGTACAAAAACTTTACTAAAATTTTGAAAATATTAAGGTTTAATCTAGCGAAATCCGATTATCCTATTCGATGGGGCTTCGGCGATAACCATTTCACTAATAAACCCACAATGGGGCCCGTAGGTTTTATAATTAAAAGCTTAATTTAAAACCTTCACCTATTCAATATTTTAAGTTTAGAATTTTTAATTTCCAAGAATTTGTTCAATTTAGAGTAAATTATTAGGTATCTAAAATCTAGTCATGATTAGCAGAGTGTGCGTCACATGACCATTTTAAATAATTCACAAATTACTCTAAAAGGTACAATTCTCTTAGGAAATTTCTGGATTATTTGTCTAGACCTTAATTCCACAATTATTATTCTAGATTTTAATTTAAAATCATAATAATTGATAATTAATGTCTAGATTTTAATTCCACAATTAATTAATCTAATTATTATTCTAGATTTCAAAATTATAATAAATGATAATTAATGTAGAGTTTTTAATTCCACAATTAATTAATCCAATTATTATTCAAGATTTCAAAATCATAATAAATGATAATTAATGTAGTGGACAATCTAAATGATCCTTCATAATAACTATCATACTAGTCGATTGAAAAACATAATAGTTATCATGCATTTATGACATGTGATTATGCAACAATATGGCATCTTCCTATTCTATATGGCATGTTATTTCAAACATCACGTTAATCGTACATATAATTCATACAATTTTATAAAAGCATTAAATTAAGAAAGCAAATAACTTTAATCCATGGTTTTCCTAAAAAAAAAAAAATTTAAAAAATTTAAAAAATTTTACAACTTTGGAATTTCTCTTTTGTCCCGCCCATAGGATTTATCGAAGCCTCTTCGGGGTATCTATGAGCCCAAAAGCCCAAAAACCCAATCCTTGGCTAGAAACCCTAGGACACAAAAGAGGAACCCTAGCCTTCGCCGCCACGCAAGCCGAAGTCATCTCAAAGCACGAAACTCCGGGGAAGCACCGGCACGGAGAGACGATCAAACGGCCGCCGGAAACACCCCAAAAGGGTGGCCCACGCGCCCTCACGCGCCGGCCCTTTGCCGGCGCGTGACGGCCACGCGCAGCCACTTGTGGAGGCGCGTGGCGGCGCGTGGCTTGCCCGTTGGCGGTGTTCCGACCGCCAAATCGTTCGTCTTTCCGTCCTCTTTCCATCGATATGTGGTTTGCCCAAATCCGAGATCCAGAAGTCCACGAAAAGTGTCGTACAGTGTTGTTTGCTCATATTCTTCGCGTTTCTTGATCTCCAACTTTTACAGAATTCGAAAAATACATAGAAATTCGAAAGGAAATCATAAAAACAGCAAGGAGGAAACCTAATCATATGGGATTAGCCTCCTTGTTACAAATCAAGAATCACACGAGAGAATCTAACCATGGATTAAAGTATTCATATGATTTAGAAACGATAACTACTATGATTCAAATAACAAATATAGAAATAGATGCCATCCTTTCAAAAATAATTTTCGAAGATAATCACATGAAATTTCAAAACTAGGTTCTTTTCCTCATCGCTATTGGCTCGATGCCAATTGTAGGAAATCGATCGAAACGCGGAAGCGTATCGTACCACGCGATGTAGGAAAAGATGAAACCTTTTATCGTTTTGCTTACCTCGGATATTGAAGAGCTATCGAAGGATTCTCCACGAGCAAACCTTGTCTAGTCCTCGAACGTCCTCGTGCGATCTATGATTGATCTTCCGGACTATCTCTCGAGGGGGATGAGATGGTTGTGTGGGCAACCGTTCGGATGATGAACGTACGCCTCTAGGTTTTTGTTTCGATGAGAGCCTCCTAACTATTTGTGCGGCCGTATCTTTTCAAGCGCGAAAGTTAGTTTATATGCTACTACACCCAAGGCCTAACCCTAATCCACATGGGCCTTAGAGTTCTTGGGTTGTAGTCTCAATTAAGCCTTATTGGGCTTAAGTGACCAAAGAGCACATTAACCCAACAATACTATATCATACTATAATTATAATATTAAATTTTTTAATTTTATTTAATCTCAATATTGTTGACTAATATAATTCAAAATGTATTTTTCATATTTAAGTTTTATACATAGTAAGTGATATATAATTAAAATATATTTTTTATTTTATCTTGTTGGATATATTTTGTGACTTTATTAAATTTTTTATCAAATTGGATTAAGGCCCCTTATCTACTTAATAATGTCATTAATGTGGTTTATTTTTCTTTCTATTAGCCGATAACTAGTACTTTATAATGTTTTTTTATTATTAATATCGTTTTTTCCTTATTATAAAAAAAAGTGGATTAAGGATTAATTTTAAATTGATATATAATTATAATCAAAGGACGTATAATATATGATATGATTAAATAACTTATTTAGTTTTCTTAATTTCTCTAAAAAAAATCAATTATGTCTTATATCAACAAACAAACAGTAAAAAACATTTGGATTGCTTTACAGATCCAGTGTTGTAATTTTTTAATAAGAAGGCCAGCCCCAACCTGTTCATCCTGTGCTGCAAGTGTAAAAAGGTTGGGTGCTAAATATAAAAGTGGCATTTCAGTCGCATATTTTTATTCATCCTGCCAAGATCCATCATTATATTGACAATATAAAGATACAAACATCCGTTAAAGGGCAATCCAATCCTTAATTTAAGGGACATTGTCTTCTAATTTGAGCAACCCCCCATTATCATGTCTCTTCTTCCTTTCATAGTTAATTATAGCCACCTTATGAATCACACAATAATATATTATTATTAGAATAATTTGAATTGCTTTTTAGATCCAAGTTACGTTTTTTAATTTGGGAAAAAAAAAAGTTGCATTTTCTAATAGGAAATTAAAAGTGTGGACAATAATTGTGCCACACTAAATTGTATTTTTTAATTAAAAGACTTAATTATAAAAAAATCTCAATAACAAGTAAAATGTTGTCATTCCTTATCTTTAAACTTCTTATTGCCGTTTCTAATTGAGGCAGTACACCAACTCGAACTCGAATTTGGTGCTCTGCATGTGTTAATTTTGTCTTGTTTTAGTCAAAGAGGCAGGTTCAAGACTTGAAAGACTACAGAGGTACCTTAGCAGTGTCCGCTCTCAATTGAGCATCCAGAAGTTGGTATTTGCTGATAACTTTAAATATGGCATTATCCTCATTTTATATTCATTATCTCCTCGCTT
Source organism: Acacia acuminata (assembly GCA_019022655.1). Lineage (NCBI taxonomy): Eukaryota > Viridiplantae > Streptophyta > Magnoliopsida > Fabales > Fabaceae > Acacia > Acacia acuminata. The sequence continues at coordinate 2,399,413 of JAFJYI010000023.1, forward strand.
TTGTCACCTTCATTTTATCCTAAACTTCAAATAATATTCGCGCCTAGTCCGGTTGTCCATAAATGTTAGAGATATGGAGTTTCAAAACTTGCAGAAATTAAAATGATTTTTGATTTATAAAACAGAGCCTGAGGATGCATGCCAGCGAAATTAGTATTTTTCTTTCTGCTAAGATCCGTCATTCTCTTGACCATACACAGCTGTGAAAGGCCAATCTAAACATATTTTATGATCTACCGAATGCCTATATAAGAGACACTGTCTCCTAATCTGAGCAAACAGTCTGGTGTTCTTCTGCACAATGTCTTCTTACGATTCATAAATAAATAGGGTATTTTTTTTAAAGAAAATACTAGTATTTCTTAATATCTGTGATTCGGTCTAAAGAATCTTATGTATAAAGATGTAGGGAATACCATATGCACCACATCAGCTGGTCCTTTTTATTAAAATTCAAAATTTGAACTATCTTAGTTTTTTTTATAAGAATCTGAGAAAAATTGTCTCAACATTTAATAATTTTTTTTTTTATTATTTTTTTCTTATTAACTTATTAATATTAATTAAATAAAAAATTCATTATTCTTTTTTTCTGTGCCCCTCATTATTTATAGATATTGTATTAATTAAAGGATCGGTGATAATTAGGTTTACTCTATTTCTCCCTCTCACATAGTTCCATGTCTTTCAAAAATAAGAGCATACTTGGAAAACCAACTTATTATTTGTAATTAATTTTAAATACTTTCTTAAAGCACATAATTTAATTACCAAGTTCCTATACTTAGGAAGTAGGGAAAATTCATATGGGGCCCAAATAATAAAGAAAAACCCAAAAAAGGCCTACGATTCTGAAAATCTCAGAAAAGACCCCAAGGCTTTTTTTGGTATAATTTCATTAAAACGTCAGTTGTTAACGGGTAGGTCATTAACAACTAAATCAATACCATTAACAATAATTTTCTAACAACTAAATCGGTCGCTTAACAACTACTCCTCCGGTCCTTATTATAAGGCACCAACTACCAACTTTATTTGGTCCTTTTTATAAGGCACTTGCTTGTTCCCAAGAAACAATGATTGCTTTTTTCCATGTATGCCCATAATCAATAGGGGTAGTGGGTGAGTAATAATAATTATGATATTAAAGTTTAGGATAATTAGTAGGGGTAATATTGGAAGTTATTTAAATTGTAGGCTTACTTTATTGACTTTAACTATTTTTATTGGTTTGTGAGAAAAGTTAGTTGGTGCCTTATAATAAGGACCATAGGGAGTATATCAGCCCCCGTTAACAACTAACGTTTTAATAAAATTATACCTTTTCTGGGATTTACAGAATCTTTAGGCCTTTTTTAGGTTTTTTTGGGCCCCATATGAATTTTTCCTAGGAAGTATAGGGAGTAGTAACTCTATAGGCTCAAGGTGCATTATTTTTTAGGGAAAATTCTTTTCAGGTCTAAAGAAACTAAGAAAATGTCAAAAAAAAAATCTAAAGAAAAATTCAGATGTCACAAAAGTCTCAAAGAGTTGTTGATCCTATAGATGGAGTTGTTAATAAGACTTTTTGACATCTGGATTTTCTTTGAGACTTTTTTTAAATTTTTTTGATCCTTTAGGGCTTGAAAGGAGTTTTTTTCTCTATTTTTAGGGAATTGTATTGAAAATTGTGCCCCCCCCGCTATAATGGACAATTGATGCGCCACCAACTCCAGCTTTGTCCTTAACATCTCAAAGCTTGTTGCTACTCGTTACTCTCTGCAGTTCATAATGCTTCGTATATGGTGCTTTTAAAGGATAGTTTGATTTAAAATATAAATTATTTATAGGATAATTAATATTCATTTTTAGATTTATTTCTATAATAAATGCTCATTTCTAATTTTACTTAGTCATTAAATTTTTAAACACATTTTCTAGTAAGAGTAAAAGTAAAAAAACTTTCAATTTAAAACACATTTAATGATTAAACTATCATTTTTTATTTTCTGTGAATTAGTTGAAGTACCCTATATTATGAAGAAGAGGGAGTAATATGTTTATATTAATCAAAGAGGCAAGTTCAGGGGGAAAAGCACCAAAGTAGCAACTTTTACAAAAACTGTATCCAATTAAAGCACATGGGAAAAGATTTACCCAAATAGGGCAGTCAGGGGCGTCAAGTCAGGTGACGCCACTAGTGGCATTGAGATTATTGACGCCACTCATTGATTTTGGGATCTATATAATATAACCAATATACAGATGCCCCCTCCCCGCTCTCTTGTTCTATTCATACATAATTTTGGATTTATTATTGCTTTGCCATAGAATCTTTGTTTTTTATAACCACAAAAATCCATTTTTTTTATAATATAAAAAGGGCAAATGAATAAAAATAAATTAAATTAAGTAAAAAATTAAATTATTTTTAAGTATATGATATACATTTTATTAATTTTCATTTTTTTAATTATATAAACATATAATTAATTTTATTCATTTTGAATTATTAATATTAAATAATACCAAATTCATTAGGTTTTTTCGAGATAAAAAAGAGTAACTAGAAAATATATTCAAAGTGTTTTTTTGTTTTTTGCGGGGCTTATTTGATTCAATTATACCGCATAATTTTTTAAAGGGCGTTTTTAGTAAGTTATTTCAACTCCATGTTTTCTTTCCTTTAATTTCAAATTAAATGAATCAGAACTTTAAATTATTCTATTTTTTATTATTTATTATTATTATATTTAATATTGATTTTTCTTAAAAAAAAATAATTATGAGTGGCGTCCATAATTTTGACGTCACTCAATGAGTGGCGTCACTTTCCAATGAGTGGCGTTAATAATCTCAATGTCACTAATGGCATCATGTTCTATTTAGGTAAATTTTTTCCTATATATTTTAATTAGCTACAATTTTTAATAAAAAATTACTATATTAGTGCTTTCCCCAAATTCAGGACTTGTTAAAGAGAGATGAAGATTACTACTAGTACAAAGTTAACAAATCATTTAAATCCAACTTGCATCTTTCTTTATTAGGAGGGTATCGACAATTGTGCCATATCTATAAACGACCACGGGTTGGTAGTACTATACATTTGTGCTAGATCCGACACCAACGTGCTCCTGCACGTGTAAAGAAGAATAAACCACTCCGGGATTTTTATTTGCAAGTTCAGTTTAAGAATAAAAAATTGATCCTTATTATAATGATGACAGTGTTATAATTTTACACTAATTAAATGTAGAGAGAGAAGAAAGATGTGAAGCATAATATTTACTCGTTCAGTTGATAATATAAGGCACTTCAACTAATTTATCATAATTAAGAGAGAATTAACTCATTTAAATATGCTATTAAAAAAAAAAATTCTAACTTCAACCATATTAAACTAAGTTTCAAATGAAAGATAATATACAAAAACTCACATTTAAGCAGTAACTACATAGAAAATTTTAATAAATAAGCATTAATTATTATCCAAGTGACTTATATTATGACCAAAACATTTTTCTAGAAGTGACTTATATTATGGATCGTGCGGAGTAAAATATTTTTATATACATTGATAAATTAGGCTAAAATTAAGAAAAAGATCAATTTGTTATATATCTAATGAGTTAACTATTTTTTTAATGTGTGAGAATGTGCCATACAAATATACTACTCTTTTTCGCTCCTAAATATAAAACAAAATTTATAATACAAATTACACTACAAATTTTATTATATATTATTTAGAACCGGAAATATAGTATAAATGGATGTACGCAAGTGGGTGATATTCGACATTTGTCCCAGATCCAACACCAACTCGCTCCTTGCACGTGTAAAGATGTCTGTGCTCAATTTAAGTATTCGTGTGTCCATATGATATAGAGAAAATGAATATCAAAATGTTCAGAATGAAAATAAAACGTGATTTAAAACATAAACAAATGTTGGACTCAAGATCATACGATACACATCTGTCAAAGAGCAATCTAACCATTAATTTTATGATCTAATAAAGGCCTATATAAGGGACCTTGTTTTCTAACCTGAGCAAGGCAACATCTTCAGTTTTGTGTCCACAATGGCTTCTTCTTCATTTGCCTTCCATTATTATTTCTTCCTCCTCTCAATAGCCACCTTCTCGTTCTCTTCATGCTCATCATCACTTTCCCATCAACCCAATCCCTTCAATCTCCCCATTAAGAAAGACCCATTAACCAATCTTTACTATGCTTCTGTTGGCGTTGGAACTCCTCGCCACAACTTTGACCTTGTCCTTGATCTTGGAGGACCATACCTCTGGTATGACTGCAACAGCCACTACAACTCATCATCCTACCATCCTGTACCTTATGAATCACAAAAATGCCCCCAAGATGCAGGATCCATCAGTTGTTCAGGTTGCTCCATGGAAACTTGTGGTCTTCACATCTTAAACATTTTCGCTGAAAGTATCTTCACTGGTGTCTTGGGTGAAGATGTCTTATATATGCCCGCCCAGAAAGTGCCCACCTTCCTTTCTGGCTGCCTTGTTGCGGATGCTGAAGTTCTAGCAGGCCTGCCTAAAGGAAGTGATGGCATCATAGGTCTTGCTAGAACAGAGTTGGCATTACCTGCACAGCTCTCTTCAGCTTATAAGCTTCCTCGAAGGTTTTCTCTGTGTTTACCTTCCTCAACCAACAACGGATGTGGTGACCTCGTCATTGGTACCCAAGATGTTTCCCAAGTTGTCAAAACAACCCCATTGATTATCAACCCAAATTCAACCGCTCCAGTGTATACTACTGGGGATGCCTCATATGAATACTTCATTGATGTGAAATCAGTCAGGATTGATGGTAATGTCGTGAACATAAAGCCTTCCCTTTTGTCCTTTGACAAACAGGGAAATGGGGGTACCAGACTTAGTATCATGACTCCTTTCACAGAACTGCACAGCAGAGTTTACAAACCGTTTCTGAGGCAATTCCTCAAACAGGCTTCAAACAGAAAACTGAAGAGAGTGGCTTCCGTGGCACCATTTGAGGCTTGCTATGATTCAAGCAGTGTTCGTAGATCTGGCGTGCCCAGTGTTGATTTAGAGCTTCAAGGGGGAGTGACTTGGACTATTGCTCAGACCAATTCAATGGTGACGACTAAGAAGGGCGTGGTGTGTCTGGGATTTGTTGACGGAGGTACAGAACCAAAAATGTCAGGGGTGAAAGCTTCAATCGTACTTGGCGGGCATCAATTAGAAAATAATCTTATGGTGTTTGATCTGGAGTCCTCGAAACTAGGCTTTAGCTCCTCCCTCCTGCTCCAGAACACAAGTGGCTCTCGCTTTTAATAAACTCAAGGGCCTCGAGTTTTATTTTCTGTGGTGTTGAGGAGGATTATATATGAAGCTTCATCCTTCATGGATGACAAAACAAAATAAATACGGGAGCGTGGTATCGCTGAAATAAAGATTGTATCTTTCGTCTTTTAGTTTTGTGTGGGGACCAATTCGTAAGTTTGATTTGCGTGAATTCTCCCATAGTTGTCCCTGTTAATGTTGTGTTCATGAAATAATAGCATGTATGTTTAGTTGGCACTTGTCATGTATTTCAAAATTAAATTAAAAGTTTGCAACAACAAAAATTAAATTGATAAAGTTAAAATGTATGTATGCAAAGTTTTTGAGTTAGGTGAAATATCTAACCATCTATTACATATCTATCAGTCTCGCCCTTTCGGGTGAAGAGTAGTGTGACCCTTTACTTATATTTTATTTTAAATTATTTACCTAGGTTAATTTATGTCACACATCATAGTATAAGCAGCAGAGCATATACTGGTTTGGATTAAAATATATTGATAAAAATACGGAAAATAAATTTTTCCTCGAAGGGATTAATATACAGTTATTTGGATAATGGTACCTGACAGGCCAAAATAAAATACTACAGTCATCCAGAAATCCAAATAAAAATCCAAAAGAAATTCACCAACATCCACCACCACACTAGCCCTACTCCGGAGCCTTACCTCTGTCCCCCTGCTCTGATCTAGATGAACTTTTAGAAGGCTTAAAAGGGGCTGGGATTCAAAATTGAACCCCAGTGTAACCGTTAATCTCATAGAAATTGTATGGACAATGCATGTATAAAAACCATAAATAAACATACCACATAACATTCAGTATTAAGGCACAGCCAAATCCGGAACTAGCAATCCTAATAGCACACAACATATACTGCAATGGTCGTAATAGCACACAGTACAGACCACCGGGCATAGCACACAACAAAGCCTTTAATGCGCACAACACGTCCCGGTTCCATAGTGCTTGGAAATAAATGATAACTAAATGTATATAACATAACTTGGTAAAACATGCATACACAAGTCACACAGAGTATATGAGGATTAAGGTTACTACCTGGCAGTCGTCTATCGATAAAAATAATTTCCTTGGCACAAGGTATCACAATTAGACCTATAATAATAAAATATAATTATGATTAAATCCACCTCAATAAATATTTCGTTTGATAATTTATAATATACCCAATTCATGTGTCCATATTTATTAAATCCCTTTTCTTATTAAGGAATTTAATATGGGCTTAATATTCTCTTATTTTTGTCTAAATTCTGAAATTTCCAGAAATAAAGGCCTAATTTCAAAAATCCAAACCCTAATGTATCCTATATAAATAGATGGTAAACCCTAAGATACACATCTTCCACACTCTCTCTCATTTACAGTACTGCTTACACTGTGCATACACCCTACTCCATTGGGCGAAAGCCCTCATAATTATGCACAATATAATGATCCCCTATCCTCTTAGCTAGGTATCTCATCCATGGATATCTAGGAGAAAACTATTTGATCATACATCAATATACCAGTCCTCCTAAGGCTAGACACTTGTGTTCTTAGAACAGAACAAGTTCCTTAAAAGATGTGACACAAAAAGTGTACTAAACAGAAGAGTTTGTTAATATTTCTTTTCCTTCTCACCGACTCCATGTACCAAACAAGGCTCTAATAGAAGCTTTACAAACACAAGGACGAAGTTGGATTTTTTAAGGAAATGAATCAAAAATTGTGCCCCGCTATAATGGACAATTGTGGCGGCACCAACTCCGACTTAAGTTGTCCTGCACATTGCAAATGATGTTGTTAATTTGTTTGGTTTAATCAAAGAGGCAGGTTCAAGACATGAAAAAGAGATATACAAAGAAGACAAAGCATTTAAACCCTACGTGCATGTTTATTTATGGGAAGGGCATCGACAATTGTGCCGTACTTATAAATACCATGGATAAAGTATAAACGCAAAGGGGTGGAAGTACTCGACATTGGTGCTAGATACGACGCCAACTGACTCCTGAACGTGTAAAAAAGAAGTTTGTGTTAATTTAAATATTCTGCGTCCATGTAATATAGATATATTGAATTTAGAATGGAGATAAAACGCGACTTAAAACATAAACAATGTTGGACTGCCATATCAAAGTCCCTTTTGCACTAGAGGTCCTGATGCATGGCCGCGCAAGTTGAATTATTTCTGCCAAGATCCATCAATATTATCTTGACCATAAACATCTGTCAAAGGACAATCTAATAACCATTAATTTATGATATAATCAAGGCCCGTTGTTTTCTAATCTGAGCAAGCTGGCAACATCATTAGTTTGGTGTCCACAATGGCTTCTTCGTCATTTGCCCTCCATTATTATTTCTTCCTCCTCCCAATAGCCACCTTCCCAATAATCTCTTGAAGTCACTTTCCCATAAACTTTATTCAATTCCTTCAATCTCCCCATTATATATGAAAGACCCACTAACCTATCTCTACTATGCTTCTGTTGGCACAGTAACTCGCTCCTCGCCGCAACATGGACCTTGTCATTGATATTGGAGGATCAAACTCTCTAGTATGACTGCAACTCTCCCTACAACTCATCATCCTACCTTCCTATTCCTTATGATTCATCCAAATGCCCCCCAGAATCTGGATCCGGTGGTTGTTATGGGCCCTTTAGACCAGGTTGCTCTAATGAAACTTGTCATTACTTACGCCTTCAACTTATACGCTAAATATTATAAGTCTTATATATGCCCAGCCTCAAAGTTCCTCGCTTCCTTTCTGGCTAGCTGCGTTGATGTGGAAGTATACGATTTCGTTGAACCTGGAGTTCTAGTAGGCTTACTTAAACGCAGTGAGGGCATCATAGGACCAACTTATCATTATCTGCACAGCTCTCTTCAGCTTTTAATAAGCTTCCTCACAGGTTTTCTCTGTGTTTATTTTCTTCAACCAAAAATAATGGATATGCTGACAAACTGGTTCCCGCTCAACATGTGCCCAAAGATCTCAAAACCACCCCTTTCATCGTCAACCCGGTTTCAACCGCTCCGGCGTATACTACCGGGGATGCCTCTTATGAATTCATTGAGGTGCAATCAATCAAGATTGATGGTCAAGTTTTGAACATAAAACCTTCCCTTTTATCCATAGACAAAAAGGGAGATGGGGGTACCAAAATTAGTACAAACATGATGCCTTTGACTGAGTTCACTAGCTCAGTTTCCAAACTGTTTCTGAGACAATTCATCAAACAGGCGGCGAATAGAAAACTGAAGAGAGTGCCTTTGGCGACACCTTTTGAGGCTTTCTATGATTCAAGCAGTGTTCAAAGATATTGCGTGCCCAGTGTTAATTTTGAGCTTCGAGGGGAGTGACTTGGACTATTCATGGAACCAATTTAATGGTGGAGATCAAGACGGGTGTGGTGTGTCCGGTATTGTTGATGGAGCTAGGTAAAAACGCGAGAACGTCAATCGTAATTGGTGGGCATCCATCGGAAGATAATCTTCTGGTATTTGATTTGGATTCCTCCAAACTAAGCTTTCAGTTCTTCCCTTTTCCTCCAGAGCAAAAGTTGCTCTCACTTTTAATGCGAGGAACTTTTGAGTTTTTTGAGGATTATGAAGCGTGAAATAAAGAATGTACTATCTTTTATGTTTTCGTTTTGAGTTGTATGAATATTTCTAAGTCTAAGTTCTCCATGTTATGTTGATGAATGAACATAGTATGTGTTCCTGGTATTGATTTTGAGCAAGGAGTTGGGGGAAGTGAAACGGAGCATTTTTTTTTTTTTTTTTTGCTAATAAAATTTTAGGAAAGGGGTTGGGTTTACCCATAGTCCAGGGCAGGGCGCTTGGAGCCCAGTATTCACTGGGGATACTGGCGCTCTTTACTTGCCCAGCGTTACCACAGCTACCTAGACCCCTAGGATGCCTCCCCCAGCGCTTTGACTAACGCAGAGATCGAATCCCCTCCCTAGTGGTGAGAAAGACCGACCCCCACACCAGTTGAACCCAGAGATGAGGGGTGAATGGAGCATTTTTTAATGGTCATCGCCGAGGAAAATGTGATATTCTTGGGATTTGTTGATGAAGCTTATGTTAATGCTTTTGGCCCATGAAAATTGAAAATACAAACAAGTTGGTTTTATTTTTTTGGCCTTCGAAATGGGAAAATTCAAGAAAAAATTAGGAAAATTTTCTCTGTCATAGATTTTATTGGTGAGAATTGAGAACTTAAATGGGAGCACTTGTTGCAAAATTTGCATAACACCAGTGTTTTCTATGTAAAGATTTATTCTCACAACACTACTATAAAAAATGGATACTACTACTCTAAAAGACGTCCTTTTTTTTAAAAAGGAAGTAAAAAGTGAAAGCGGTGGCATTGTTGTAATTATTTACTCAAATTTGAGACTTTAGACGTCCTAAATATTAATTTAGGACGCCTAACATTTTTTTTAACGTCCTAAATAAATTTTAGGGCGCCTAAAATCAACATTTTTGGCGCAATTTAGGATATTTGGGAATATTTTTGGCGCCAGAAATTTTTTTGGTGTCCTGAAATAGGTTCAGGACGTGAAATTTGTTTTTTTGATGTCCTGAATATATTTTAGGGTGCCTAAAATCAGTATTTTTGGCACAATTTAAGATATTTGCGAAATTTTTTGGCGGTAGAAGTTTTTTTGGCGCCCTGAATAGGTTTAGGACGCCAAAAAATAATTTTTTGACGCCCTGAAAGACCAGTCAGGACGCCTAAAAAGCGCCATATGAATAAAATAAACCACGAAGCTTCTCATTTTTCACCCAACTCCCTAGACTCATCGCCTTCTCTCCAAACCTTCCCGCGCTCGCTCACTGCGTCGACCACGATGGTCACTCACCCGTCGGTCATGGCGCTCGGTCATAGCGTCGCCCTCAACCCTCGCTCTCCTACTTGCCCACATCGTCTGCGTCACTAGCCTACCGTTTCGCCCCGTCCCAGCTTCAAATCTATGGCTCTTCGATCTACGGTTTTAAGTCTCAAATCTTTGCTCGAGTTTTGGTTTGTGATTTTTGCTATGAGTTTTTGCAGATCTCTATAGTTTCTTCCCTTTTTCTATTTTTGATCTCGTAGACATTTTGTTGTTGTTGTTGTTGCTCTTTTCTTCCCAAAAGATTTACCTAGGCATTTTGATATGCTAGTTTGATGCTGCTAAGTTGCGAAATGGTGGTACGATTCGCGGCAACGCTTCTAGTATAAGGTTAAGCGACATTAACATTTTGCAAACAAGTCATAGAAGATGGGTCTGTGGATAAGTTCTTGCAAAACTCTTCCATGGCGGATTTCCTGAGATTCAAGCTAGGAATCGATGGAGGGAGTGGAGAGTTGCAGACGGCTATTGTGAGCTACAGGAGGAAGTTCCTATGGTCTCTATTGTACCCTTTTCTTCAGATCTGAACTGAAACCTTTCAATTGCTTAACGATGGCTTTTTCTCTCGTTTTTTGAATGAATCGATTTATTGTGTATTACCCTTTGCTCTTTTCGATGGTATAGGTTGATCTAGTTTCAACAATTCACATCACGAGATAAAGAGTAAGTCCGATTAACTTACCATTTATTTTTTATTTTTTATTTTTTATTTTTTATTTTTTATTTTGTAGTTCTTAAAGCAACTTATCCTTGTAGGATTGTTGGATTAGTAGTTGACTTGGAGAAATGAAGTTTATTTGAAATTTGTAATATAAAACAATAATGGGAGATTATAGAGTCCTGTTGTCGATAAAGGAAGAGGTGAAGTCGTGGAAATTGTTAGATGTTGAAGTTTATTCAAATGAAGCCTTCTCTTATTGGGCAAATAGTGATGAGATAAACAATGTCACAACAAAAATTTAACTTTATAGGTTCCATGTGAGGAGGAATTTAGTTTAGAGCTTATCTAAATGTTGGTCTACCAGACAGCCAGCTTTGCATTTTTAGATATGGTTGATGACACCAGGAGTTAGTGTGACATTATTCATAACAATCATAGGTCTACTATGCACATGGTGTTAGCTTGTTAAATTCCTTTCAAAATGTGGTAGGTAGTTCATCATGAGTTGGGTGAACAAAATTATAGTGTCTACTATATATGAAGTTTGGCTGGTTTTTCTTGTTTTACTTGGCAAGTTTATGCTTTTTCTCATTGTTGACACTTGTCTCAAAATAGTTCTATACTCCCCTTTTACAGGACATATCAGATGAATGCCATAAACCACAATGGTTGGGGAAGACAAATTATGTTTATATTTCATACCATTGTAGTAAATAGTAACGAAGATGTTTTTTTTTGGTATAAATCATGCTCTCTTTTTCTTGATATGGGGTTACATTCTATTTTTGCACATTGTTTGTTTTTTCAGCAACTGTGAAACATGAATGCTCCTACTATGCAGTGTTATCAAGCATAGGTATAGGATTTAGGCTTAAAAGAAGCATAAAACTAGCATACACGCTTATACTACTTTTATTAGCATATATGAATTTCGAGATCATATTAGGATAGTTGAATTATTACTTTGGGTGATTATAATTCTGGGAGGCTCATAATTTATTCTTGATTGTCACATGTAATCATCTTGCAGCCTAGAATCTATGTTGGACGAGGGATGCAAGAAAACCAAGTTTCAGTGTTGAAGTATATCCTAATACCTTGCTAGATTGTAAAGTCTACATTTAACCTAGTCTTTTGTTAACATATGCTAATCGATATACTTATTTTTCTTCTGATATAGGTATATGTTATTCTGGACATCGGTGCTATCTACCAAGTTTCTGTTCAGCTACTGTTTTGAGGCAAGTACTAACTGGACATTGCTCATCTCTTTTTTCCCTTGTTTTTCCAATCAGTTGCACATTGGCTTTTGCATATTCGCTTCAGTTGCTCCACCAATTATCTTCAAAGGAAAATCTCTCACGTGAGTTATCTTCAATTCATTTATTTATTATGGATTTATGGTATTAATTAAGTTTTCATGCTTGGTCTATACTTAGGTTGCACCTAAATTTTGGCCGTCGATGCAATACTTCTTATTGTCATAATGGTAGAAGGCTGTACTATCCATGTGAATCATTTGTAGAAACAAGTTTTAAAGGGAACACTAAACCTAATATTCATGAATGAAGAAATTGGTCCCTGTAGGATAAAGCTAGAGGTTGTAAATTGAAACAAAGCACGAACAAAATTGTTTCACAATATCAAACTATGCCATTTTTCCTTTGTTGTATTATTTGTTAAGCCAAAAGCTGGTTGCTTTCCCTTCTCCCAGCATTTGCGGGTAAGGTAAATGGTGGAGCCTAATCTGATTTGAAATGGCTGTATTGTATATTAGTGCAATGAGTTCTTTTGTTTGGACTAGATTCCAATGGTTCAGCCTTATAGGACAGCATCATGCTCTTTAATTTGAAATCTCATTATTTTTTGTTTTTTGTTTTTGTTTCTGATTGTATGAGAAGTACTTTGATAACAATCCTAAGTTGAGCATTGATATATGAATTTTCCTCGGCTTTCCAAAGCTACTAGTTCCTAGTTAGTATGACTATCATCTAGCATTTTTTCCAAGTTGATCGAAGTAATTTTCTCCCCAATATTCTTAGTCATTTGATTAAATCTGCTTTTTTTTTTTCAGCTTTGCCCAAAGTTGTCGCGCCAATTTGGTGCTTTCGTTATCCAAATTTTTGTTGGTCGCCTCGGGGTAATTTCTACCTTCGGTGAATGAGAACAACATTAGCAGATCTTTGTACATTCTTTTTAATATTGTCATCTTCGGATTGGGCAAGGAATCATTCGGAGATCGAGAGATAGAATCAGCCCTAGCAAGAGGAGAAGATCCTGGTTTTGCATTGGTTAGTCATACAAAATTGATGTTATGCTTTAACTCGCTTAAAAGACTTGTTTTTTCCTATGTAAATTCACATCTATAATTTTTGGGAAACTTTTAGAAGTAAAAGCTATACAATATATGTGATATCTAAGTGAAAGTCAGCTACTTTAGTATGACTTATTGAGATCTTCGTGGTTATTATTGCAGGTGACAAAGGCTTACAATTATATTCATAAATATGGACACAAGTCAAAGTTGATGGCAAGAATGTATGCAACAAGCAGGACTTATTGAGTCTTCTCGGGTATTGAAATACTTCCTCCTATGATATCTGATTTAAAAGTGGATTCAAGTTTTTTTAAGACAAAAAAGCAGAGTCTTTTCCTTTTCTATTTGGTGTAAAACACTCACTAACAAACTGATTCTCACACAAACAAATTGGATTTTGGTTGGATTCTAAAGAAACAGATGTGGGGGAGAGGGAAAAACAGATCTGGAACAGAGAAAGGGGGAAACTGAGAGAGAAAGGAGGGAGGACGGAATAGAAATTCCCTTCTGCTTATTCCTTTATAGGCTTTGAATTTCGGATTTGGAACTACAAAATTGGTCTAGTACTAGTATTAATAGGTTTCTTCCTACCATTTGCTATCATGTTGATGTCCGCTGGCTTTTTTCTTCAAGTGACATATATGGCATATTAAGAACAACTTAAAAATGCATGGTGCTTGTCTTTATTTTACTCCATTGATTTAGAGCATGGCAGTGAGTCAAATTTTTGTTCAGTTATTAACGGAACATAAATGTCGTCCTTGAGTGGCACCTTTGTTTGATTGATTTGTGTGATTGCACATTGAAAAAGGCAATGCTATTAACGGAACATAAATGTCGGTTCGTGGGTTTCTCGATTTGTGGCGTCGATTTCAAAATCAGGATGCCAAAAATCTCATTTTTGGCTTCCTCGATTCTGAAATCGACGCCAAAAATGTCATTTTTGGCTTCCCGATTCTCGAAATCGGGACGCCAAAATCACGCCATTTCCCCTTGGCGTTCTTATCGGGTTTCGGGACGCTTTAACATTTTTGGCTTCCCGATTCGAAATCGGGAAGCCAAAAATCACGCCATTTCCCCCGATGCGTGATTTTTGGCGTTCTTATCGGGTTTCGGGACGCTTTAACTAAGGCGTCTTGAATTTAATTCGGGACGCCTTAAGTCCCATTTTTGACTCCCTAAAATTTAATGGGGACGTCGTAATTTTAACGTCCCCCAGATAGACGTCCCTTGAAAAAGGGACGTTAATTGGGCCAAATTTAGGACGTTAAAGCCTTTTTTGTAGTAGTGCAAATAAAACTTTTAATAGGGGACTTTTTCCAAGTTCTCCTAAAATCTAACCCAGTTCAATTTTTTTTAGAGAGAGTTAAATAAATTACATTAAAATATTTATATATATCTTTTTTGCTAAAATAATTTTTCTAATTTATAAACTGATATAATCTAATGAGTAATGATATACAATATATATTATGATTAAATAATTTTATGAAGTAATAAGAGGGTGGTATGGATATTAGGGGTATTTGTCAGTAAGTAAATATAAGTGATGAAACAAGATAAGAGCACATATGAATGGCAGCATGTGAGAGATGGCCTCAATGACACAAGTTTGAGAATCTAGTATAAACGTTTTCTCAAGTCTCTCACGGATTCTTAATCAAATTTTCATATCATTTAGTAGGAAATATTGACTTTACTTTTTTTATTTTCTACTGTTAATGTTAGGGTTGTTCTAAATACTCTATTTTATAATTTCCTTAGGTCTAATTTATACATTTTATGTATCCGTAATTTGTAAACTTTTCTTGATTTAATTTCATTTTTTTTAATATAAAAAAAAAAAAAAAGCAGAGAGAGAGAGAGAGAAACTAGTAGTCTTATAGAACTATGGGCTCTTAGTTTTTATAGGCCAGCAACTATGGGCTCTTTGTTGGTTGGTTTGCTTTGTGGATTGTTTATTTTAGGGAAAATCTATCTCAAGGGCTAAATTAGTAAAACAATTGTCAAAAAAGACCCAAGAAGAAGTTACATGTTAAAAAAGGTTCGGGACTGCTCTAGTATATTTCATAAAACGTTAATTGTTAACGTGTACTGATATAGTTGTTACCGAGTACTGATTTAGTTGTTAGGATATTGTTAATGCTACTGATTTAGTTGTTAATGGTCTACTGATATTGTTGTTAACATTTATGAAATAATATCAGAAAAGGCCTTGAGGTCTTTTTTGACATGTAACTTTTTCTTAGGCTTTTTTTGATTTTTTTTATTACTAATTTAGGCCCTAAGGTAGATTTTTCCTTTACTTTAGGATTTGTATATCCAAACTAATCCCACCACTCCACCGAAGGAGATGTTTGAGCTAACGAGGAATGATACAATGACGCCTTTATTCTAAAAAGGAGGAGATTCGATAGCCGCTGGTCGATGTGAAGGCCTTATTGGTAGGCGATCTATAAGTGTATTCTTTGATCCTGGAGCTATGTCTGGACCCTGATGGGGTATCAATGTCTATCCCATCTAAGCTTATATATATATATATATATATATAAACAAGAGGAGATTCTTGTGGAGATTAAACGAGCGCTTTATTGTGTTCACTGCTTATTGCTGCTCATTTCCTTTTGTTATTTAGCAGTTTATCATTTATATAAGGGTCAAGGAGCAATTTTGCCAAATAACTATTAGTCCAGGAGCACTGTAGCCAAATAACTTTTAAAGAGACCAAAAATACCAAAAAACAATTGAATTTGTTAAATCCGCAAAAAACCATCAAGAGCCAACAAACGTCCGTCTGATTACCCATCCACATTGGATCTGACTTCCACCTCAATACCCAGGTGGCTTTATCGGGTTTTTTTTCTCTTTGGTCAAGAATTCCAGGTCGGACAAATCACAAAACCTAATTTCTCACACCCGACGAAAGAGAAGAACTACACTGAAGAACCCACACGAAGTCAACCAAATCCAACGGAGAAGGCCAAATCGGAGCAGAAATCGTGACCGATTCTCCTACATGGGTTGCAATCAAGAGTGATTGAGGAAGTCCGACGAGAATCGCGAGTGGAATTTTGTGATTGACAGTGGCGCTAGGGTTTTGGTAGTTGAAATTTTTGAAAGGTAACAATCGGCCTCCACCGCCACCCCTCTGCCGGATCTACCATGGCCGAGAAAATGAAGCGACGCCGCAAGTTCTCCCTCCCAAGTGAGCATCATTTTTTCGACTATCGCCTACATTTACCTTTCCAGTTTGTCTTCGTTTTCATTGACAAGTGGTTCGGTCTCTCTTCTTCGCGGGGAATAATGAACGCCATCGTCTTCTCGCGTTAGCTATCATGTGTGTCTTTAATTATGCCACGCTATATTAACAGATCCGGTCGGGTCCCCTCGGCTTACATGCCAAATATTGAAGACGCTGAAAACCCTATTCACGAGATCAAGCGGAAGGTACGAGTATGTGTTGTTGTAAATATAATTTCTTTCTAATAAGGAAATTTATTTTTCTGGGGTTGTGTTTTTTTCAACGTTCGGAAACAAATTTTGCTTCGATTTATCTTGAAATGATATCTCTTCTTCCAGTCATGTATTTCCTGAGGCTGGTGTTGGTTAATTTCTGTGTTTTTGTTTGCTGGCTTGTTTTCCCAGCTTAGTTGGTCTGTATTTCCTTATCAGTATTTGATCTGTGTACTCAGTTATGTTTTATTAGCAGTGATACAAGTTTCCTTCGAGCAAAAAAAAGAAACAAATTTTGCTTCTTTGAGAAGAAACACCTAGGTCTGGTCTTGGCAGCCTATTCATGTCTATGTCATTCAACCTCACATTTCCAGTTCCGCCTTCTCCTTTGGGTTTCCCTGAGTTCGTGGGTGTTCTCTAGGTCAAAGTGGAGAGCTTTGGCTTATTTTCTCGTTTTGTCCGTGTGCGTGATGCAAATTGGGGCTTCTTGACCGAAGAAAAAAAACTCGATAAAGCCACCTCAGCATTGAGGTGGAAGTCAGATCCAACGTGGATGGGTAATCAGACGGACGTTTGTTGGCTCTTGACGGTTTTGTGCGGATTTAACAAATTCAATTGTTTTTTGGCATTTTTGGTCTCTTTAAAAGTTATTTGGCTACAGCGCTCCTGGACTAATAGTTGTTTGGCAAAATTACTCCTTTACCCTTTATATAAGTAGCACCATATTATGAATATTATTTTTATGGGTAAATGAGCAAAAATACATATGTGCTTTACCCTGGGGAGCACCCAGCACCATATTTTTTTTTTTAGCAAAAATATACATGTGGTTATATTTTAGGAGCAAAAGTCACACCACCGTTAAATCCTACTTGACGGTGTTAGTTTTTGTGGTGGGGCCCACATTATTATTATGAAAATACCATAATACCCCTAACTTTTTTTAAAAAAAAAAAAACCCAGATGCAACACCTTTAAAAGGGTCTAACGTAAAAAACAGGTTACGTAAAAATGGTAAAAACATAAGTTTTTACTTAAAAAAAAAAAAAAAAAAAAAAAAAAAAAACTATTTTCATTTCCCTAACTCAAAAGACTATGAATGATATTTCTTTTGTGATGGCCAATTTAAGATTGGGCAAGAAAAAAAAAGCTTAAAACTCTCATGCATATAATTTTGATGATTTTCCATCCGATGATGATGGGATAGTGAAAAATGAAGGATATTAGAAAGATGTAAACAATTTAGATATTAATGTTCATGATGAGGAAAACATAATTGAAGTTGAAGTGAGGAAACCTATGTATGGTCATGATTTGGACATTCCAAATTTTGCAAATGAACTTGTTATAAGAGCAAGAGAGGAGAACATTGAAGACACACAACTGATCAAGATGATGTGTTTGATTTGAATTAATTGATAAAATTTAGGAATTGTTAAACTTTATTCTTTTAATGTTTTGGAATTTGGTTGTAAGAGTTGTTAAACTCTTTTTATGTTTTTGAACTTATTTTCTATGTAGTTTTGTGACTTATATCTTTTAAATATGAAGTTGTTTATTTAGAGTAGTGATTTAAGTTTTTTTACATGCATATATATATATATATATATATATATATAATTTTGCATCATGACCTGAAGTAGCATAAACTTTACGTTTCATGTCATTTAACCACTTCTTCCATTTCTACGTAGAAACTCGATTTTGAGAACATTGGTAGGGACAATAATTGTACCACACTAAACTGCATTTTTTAATTAAAGAACTTAATTACTAAAAGCCTCAATAATAAGTGTGATGTTGTGGTATTTAACTTTTGAACTTGATATTATCCTTTCTAATTGTCATTAAGATTTATTAGTAATTAAGTCCATTTTTTGGGACCCATTAGAATTCACCTTTTTTTTAATAGGAAATTAAAGGTGAGGAGTAAGGGCAATAATTGTGCCACGCTAAAATGGACAATTGAGGCAGTACACCAACTCCAACTCGAATTTGGTGCTCTGCATGTGTTAATTTTGTCGTGGTTTAATCAAAGAGGCAGGTTTGCATGTGTTAATTTTGTCTTGTTTTAATCAAGGAGGCAGTAGTTTTAAGCCTTGAAAGACTACAGAGGAACCTTAGCAGTGTCCGCTCTCAATTGAGCGTCCATAGTTGGAACTTGGTGGTAACTTTAAATATGACATTATCCTCGTTTTATATTCATTATTTCCTCCCTTTTGTCGCCTTCATTTTATCCTCAATCTCAAATAATATTCGAGCGGAGTCCGCTTGTCCATAAATGTTACAGATTTGGTTGAGCAAAAAATGTTACAGATTTGGAGTACCAAAACGTAAAGAAATGAAAATGATTTGTGATTAATATAACAGAGCCTGAGGATGCCTGACAGCAAAATTAGTATTCTTTCCTGCTAAGATCCATCATTATCTTGACCATACACCGCTGTGAAAGGCCAATCTAAACATAATTTATGATCTACCGAATGCCTATATAAGAGAGACACTGTTTCCTAATCTGAGCAAAGCAGCAGCAGCATCAGTTTGGTGTTTTTCTGCCCAACGTCTTCTTATTGATTCATAAATAGGGTATTTTTTTTAAAAAAAAAAATTATATTTTTTATATATTTATTATTTTTAACTAATTTTAATTGTTTTCAAATTCTCGCGATTCGATGGAAAGAATCTTATGTATAAAGGCGTATGAGATACCCTATCAACCACATTAGCTTATCAAAATAATTTAAGTATAGTCCATTTGGTCCTTTTTATAAAATTTCAAAATTTAAATTGTCTTGATCCTTTTTATAAGAGTCCTACAAGGACTTTCTCAACATTTAATGAGTTTCTTTTTCCTTTTATGCCCTTTTATTAATTATACATGTTACATTAATTAAAGGGTTAGTGAGTTTACTTTATTTCTCTCTCTTATCTACCTCTTAAAAATAAGAGCATATTTAAAAAATAAGTTTATTTTAACACATTTATTATTTTAAATTAATTTCTAAAATAACATAATTCGATTCCCAAGCTCTTATAAGTTTGAGGAAGTGGTAACTTTACAGATCCAAGGTGCATTCTTTTAAAAGGAATGTGTTGAAAATTATGCCCCACTATAATGGACAAGTGAGGGCGCACCAACTCCAAATCTGTAACATACATACTGCTGTTATTAGAGAATAATTTAATTTAAAATATAAGTTATTTGTAAGATAGTTGATACTTATTTTATAGTTTTATTTCTGCAATAAATGCTTATTTATAATTTTATCTAGTACTTTCAATTTAAAATTATTTAATGAATTAAATATCATTTTTTATTTCTTTTGAATTATTTGAAATTTCTTGTATTACTATGAATAGGAGGGAATAATTTATTTATAATCCAAGAGGCGAGTTCAAGACTTGAAAAAGAGATACAGAGTTAACAAATATAATAGATAAACAACAGAGGGATGGTAGTACTCGACATTTGTGCTAGATCCGACACCAACTTGCTCCTGCACATGTAAAGAAGAATATACCACTCTGGAATTTTTATTTACAAGTTTAGTTTGGAAAAATAAAAAACTCGTCTTTATTATAAGTTCACTCAAAAAATAATTAATCACATTGTTAAAATTTTACTCTTGTTAAATGTAGAGAGAGAAGAAAGATGTGAATCATAATAAATACTCGTTTAGTCTATAATATAAGACACTTCAACTAATTTATTAGAATTAAGAAATTGTAGTTAACTCAATAAATACGTCTTAAATTGAAAAATGTTTCTAACTTCACCAATATTAAATTAGGTTTTTAATGGGACATAGCATACAAAAATGTACATTTAAGCAGTAACTATATGGACAAAATTAATAAATAAGGATTCATTACTCTCTAAGTGACCTATATTATGGCTGAAGCATTTTTCTAGAGGTGACTTATATTGTGAATCGGACAGAGTAAAATATTTTTATACCTATTTATAAATAAGGTAAAATTGAGAAAAAATATCAATTTATTATATATTTAATGAGTTAACTGATTATTTAATATGTGAGAATCAGCTAATATGATCTTTGTGCCACATAAATATACTTTATCTTATCTTTATTATAAGACACCAACTAATGGATTCAGTTTCCCTACTCATCATTTGGATGAGTAGGAAAAGCTTTTCCTATTTGATTGTCCAGACAGAATTTAAATAGTCCAGATATTTTTTTTTTTTACTTTTCATTTTTTTTGAAAAAAAGTATTTTAATGGGTAGAGAATTTAAAATAAAGATAATCTCTCAACCAACATATTTTTTAAAGATGATTTTTTCATTTAAAAATCACAGTTAAAAAATTAAATTTGGACCTTCCCAATCCTACTTGGACAGTGCAATGAGAAAAGTTTTTTTATCCTTAGATAATAAGTACTCTTGGTCATTTTTATAAAGCACATGTTAGTTTTTAAGGAGCATTAATTTTTTTTTTTAATGTAAACTCATATTTAATAAGGGTAGTGAGAGAGGGTGATAACTAATACTACTAGAATATTAGAGTTTAATATAATTAATAAATATAATATTATAAATCACTTAAATTTTAAGATAAATTTAATACTTTTAACCATTTTTATTAGTCTATCAAAATTGTTAGGACTTATAATAAAATCTTGACGGAGTACTATAGTACTATAAAGGACGAATGCAAGTGGGTGGCATTCGACATTTGTGCCCGATCCAACACCAACTTGCCTCAAAATTTTTTTTTTTTGGTCGAAAAACTTGCCTCAATTTAAGTATTCGTGTGTCCATAAATGAATATCAAAATGTTCAGAATGAAAATAAAACGTGACTTAAAACATAAACAAATTAAATGTTGGACTACCAAGATCGTACGAGACACATCTGTCAAAGGGCAATCTAACCATTAATTTATGATCTAATAAAGGCCTATATAAGGGACCTTGTTTTCTAATCTGAGCAAGGCAACATCTTCAGTTTGATGTCCACAATGGCTTCTTCTTCATTTTCCCTCCATTATTATTTCTTCCTCCTCTCAATAGCCACCTTCTCATTCTCTTCATGCGCATCATCACTTTCCCATGAAGCTAATCCCTTCAATCTCCCCATTAAGAAAGACACACTAACCAATCTCTACTATGCTTCTGTTGGCATAGGGAGTCCTCGCCACAACTTTGACCTTGTCCTTGATCTTGGAGGACCATCCCTCTGGTATGAATGCAACAGCCACTACAATTCATCATCCTACCATCCTGTACCTTATGAATCACAAAAATGCCCCCAAGATGCAGGATCCGGCAGTTGTCCTGGCCCCTTTGAACCAGTTTGCCCCAATAATGACGCTTGTCATGTTTTCACCTTCAACGTTTTGGCTAAATATATCTTCAGTGGTGGCTTGGGTGAAGATGTCTTATATATGCCCACGCAGAAAGTGTCTACCTTCCTTTCTGGCTGCCTTGATTCGCATGCTGAAGTTCTAGCAGGCTTGCCTAAAGGCAGTAATGGCATCATAGGCCTTGCTAGAACAGAGTTGGCATTACATGCACAGCTCTCTTCAGCTTATAAGCTTCCTCGCAGGTTTTCTCTGTGTTTACCTTCCTCAACCAACAACGGATGTGGTGACCTCGTCATTGGTACCCAAGATGTTTCCCAAGTTGTCAAAACAACCCCATTGATTATCAACCCAAATTCAACCGCACCGGCTTATATTGTTGGGACTCCCTCTTATGAATACTTCATTGATGTGAAATCAGTCAGGATTGATGGTAATGTTGTGAACATAAAGCCTTCCCTTTTATCCTTTGACAAAAAGGGAAATGGGGGTACCAAACTTAGTACCATGACTCCTTTCACAGAACTGCACAGCAGAGTTTACAAACCGTTTCTGAGGCAATTCCTCAAACAGGCTTCAAACAGTAAACTGAAAAGAGTGGCTTCTGTGGCACCATTTGAGGCTTGCTATGATTCAAGCAGTGTTCGTAGATCCGCCGTACCCAGTGTTGATTTAGAGCTTCAAGGGGGAGTGACTTGGACCATTGCTCAGACCAATTCAATGGTGACGACTAAGAATGGCGTGGTGTGTCTGGGATTTGTTGACGGAGGTACAGAACCAAAAATGTCAACGGTGAAAGCTTCAATCGTAATTGGCGGGCATCAATTAGAAAATAATCTTCTCGTCTTTGATCTGGAGTCCTCGAAACTAGGCTTTAGCTCCTCCCTTCTGCTCCAGAACACAAGTGGCTCTCGCTTTTAATAGATTCAAGGGCTTTGAGTTTTATTATCTGTGGTGTTGAGGAGGATTATATATGAAGCTTCATCCTTCATGGATGACAAAATAAAATACGGGAGCGTGGGGTCGCTGAAATAAAGATTGTATCTTTCGTCTTTTAGTTTTGTGTGTGGACGAATTCGTAAGTTTGATTTGCGTGAATTCTCCCATAATGTTGTCCCTGTTCATGTTATGTTTAGGAAATAATAGCATGTATGTTTAGTTGGCACCTGTCATGTATTTCACAATTAAATTATAAGTTTGCAACAAAAAATTTAAATTGATAAAGTTCAAATGTACGTATGCAAAGTTTTTGAGTTGGTTAAAGATAATAAATATATAAAAAATGCAATTCATTTTTTAAAAAACACTCTTATTTATAAGAAGTGTGTGGGTGGGGAGAGAATGAATGGAAAAAAGTGATGAGAAAGACATATAATTAGTTGAGGGTAAAAATGAAAAAATACATTGAAGGTTTAGGCATCTCGACCCAAAGGGCATCATAGAAAAAAGAACATACCTTATTGAGAACAGTAAGAAGATATTGTCTGGGTGGAAGAGAGGATTTTTGAATCTTGTTGGTAGAACTACCCTCATAAAGACTGTGCTATCAACATTGCCCAAGTACTACATGCAAACCATATTGCTCCCTAAGCGTGTAGTCAATGAACTGGAACAGAGCAGCAAAGGTTTCCTATGGGGGGTACTGAAAAAAGCCGAAAGTTACACTCAATCTCATGGGATCAAGTACAACAAGAAAAGAATGCAGGAGGACCGGGAATTAGAAATTTAAGGAAACATAATAAAGCCTTTATCATGAAACTGTGTTAGGGACTAGAGAGACCTTATGGATGAAAGTACTTAGAGATAAATATAATTATGGTGATAATGAGATTCCATATGTGAAGAAGCAAAGGAACTCGTCCCTTATATGGAGAGGAATTAACACTGGGGAAAGTTTTGAAATGGTATTGGGAGGAAAATTGGGAACTGTCGATCTTCACCTTTTTGGCTTGACAATTGGTCGGGCATGAACAGACCTCTCTTTGATTTGGTTCAAGGTTATGAGCATCTTATTGATCGTAATGAGAGCGCTGCTGAGTATGTGCTGGAAGGAGGTGAGTGGAATAGAAGGAAGATAGAGTACTAGTTTCCTTCCCATATAATTGATCGAATTTTCGATGGGCAGCCCCCATGTGAGGAGAGAGGAGAGGACAAAATATACTAGAACCATCCAACGATGGCTGCTTCTTTGTCAGATCGGCATATCATTTCCTTTTTTTAGGTTTTTGACGAGTTGCAAACAACATTTGGAAGATTTTATGGAGATGGTCTGTTCTGGAGAAGATTAAAGCCTTCATGTGGTTAGCTGCTCATGGAAGAACTCATACATCGAAGTTGAAGATGCAGAGAGGTTTGGA
This sequence comes from Acacia acuminata, assembly GCA_019022655.1. Classification (NCBI taxonomy): domain Eukaryota; kingdom Viridiplantae; phylum Streptophyta; class Magnoliopsida; order Fabales; family Fabaceae; genus Acacia; species Acacia acuminata. Next base: position 2,423,765 of record JAFJYI010000023.1, read on the forward strand.
GACGTCTGCTACTTATCCTTTTAGATGCGAGATGGATGAAGACTTGATACATATGTTGCAGAACTGCGCTATTGTCAGGGAGTGTTGGAAATCGGTGGTTAAACAGGAAAAATGGAATACATTCTTTTCATTACAGGGGGCGGATTGGATCAAATGGAATCTAACTCATGAGATTGACAAATAATATACAAAGAAGGTTTCATGGCCAACCTTATTTGGGTATCTTTGATGGAATGCATGGGTATCACGCTGTAAAAAGTTGTTTGACTGTGAGGTGACTGATGTGGGACTGGATGCACAACATAATTTTTTTAGAACATGTTCGGACAAGGATATTCTCAGAACATATGATATGGAGAAGAGAAGTAATAGTTCTCATACAAAACAAAATCATAATGAAAAGGACTTCATCAAAGTAGCAGTCGATGGCTCAATCTTGAAGGATGGAAGGAGTGGATGCGGAGGTTACCTTCGGGATCAAAATGACATATGGCTTGTAGGCTTCAGCTGCAAACTAGTTAATTTTCCACTAGTTTTTGCAGAAATAATTGGTTGCATTCAGGGCCTACAACTGTGTTGGTCCAAAGGGTAGAGGAAGATTAATTTAGTTACTGATTGTATAGAGGCCATGAATTATATGTAGAGAGAATGTGATCAGTATCATCCTTTCAAAGACATTGTGGATGATATTATGATGCTTCTTTATATAGATTGATAAGTTGTGATCACTCATAGATATAGAGAGACCATAATTATTACTGATCATTTAGCCAGATACTCTCTCATAGCAATGATGAGAATTTTTGTATATTTGATCAACCTCCTCCTCTTATTCAAAAGAGGCGGACGTTGATGAAAAGTACGAGTCTTTTTTGAAGATGTTGTAATGTCTTTGTTGACAATATGATTATAATATTATTCAAAAAAAAAAGAAGAAAAAGGAACATACATGTTCAAACAATGGTATCTTATAAAAACGAAACAGATGGGGTATAATATAATGTTGAGAAAACAGATGGGGTATAATATAATGTTGAGAAAATTCATATTTTAGTCCGTATAGTTTTGACTCATTTATAACATAATCCCTTCAATATGACTCACTACAACCTTTCATATACTTTTGACTCATTCATAATTAAGTCCTCAAAAAAAAAAAAATACTAAAAATTAATTATGCACCTTCCAACTTAGTTATGAAAGATGGGAGAGAACCAAAGATCTTGTAGCCTTAGTTGTATAAATGTTCCCTTATAAGCAGAAGGTTAAGGGTTTAATTGTAACACCCCTACAATTGTAATCCTTATACTTATAAATATTATGGAATTAATAAAATTTTTATTTTCGATTAATGGCATTATTAGTATTATTATATTCTGTTTCAATCGATCAATTGGTGTAATGATAAAAAGGAGTAAAAGTAAGGGCGAAACGGACAATTCTTGGACCTTATGATTTTAAGTTTTGATTACCATGGGAAGAAGAGGAAAACCAGGTAATATAAGTCATACTTTGGCCAAAACGCGTTATGCGGGTCCCACGGGTGAATAACAGGCAAAAGGGGACCGATAAAGGCGATTAGGGGTTCCTTTGGGGAGCAATGGGTCAAGTGTGGGGCCACTCCATGAATTTTGGGAAGCGTCACATAGGAGTGTCTATTCAAGAAGAAGAAGTTTGGAAAAGATAAAGAAAAGTACAAAGGGAACCACTTTGATGGTCGGCAGGACCCACACGGACTGATAGAGTGGGAATTGGATCGGAAAAGTGAGGAAAAAGGAATTAAATGTCAGAGACCCAATGTGTGGAGCCTCTTAGGCATCACACACTCCCTTTAATCATTGAAAATATTTACCTGAAGGAAAAGAAAGAAAAGTCAGTGTAAAAGTCAAACAGCGGATCCCACGTTCGGAGAACAGGGGCAAAATGGGAATAAAGAGGTAAAATTGGTTTGGGCTGGAATGTGGGCCAAAAATGGGGCCACATGTGTCCTATTTAGGCATAAAAAACGTGGGGCCAAGATTGGTAATTATTAAAAAGTTTTGGGCCAAAAACCGTAATTTTCAAAAGTTTCGGGCCAAACGCGTAATTTGCCCCAAAAGCAGGTAAAAATCTAGATATTTTTAGGTGAATTTCGTCACATGGCAGCTGCTGGACTTCCCTGGAATTTTCTAGAAATTCTTGGAGGTTAAGTCAAAAATTACATATCCAAATTACTCCCTATTAGTCGAAACTTACGCCGCGGTTAATTCCAGTTCAACCGGATCAAATTCACTTTTATTAAAAAGGTGTTTTGCCCTCATTTTTCACCCTTAGCCACAAAATTTCCAGAGAATCCAAGAGAAATCCATCAGCCACCATAGTTAGAGATCTAAGCTCAAGCTTCCAAGTTCATTCTAGGTCTTCCGATTTGGTAACACTGAAAACTTCTTCTTTTGCGTTCTTATGAAAGGAAAATTCGTGCAAATAGTAGAGGCTTGGTTTTGGGG